>JAULJL010000004.1:6790693-8146832 GCA_030761205.1 Fremontodendron californicum
CAATACTTTCAAAATAATAAAAAATTGAATTATAGAGCTTTTCAAAAAATTTCGAGTCCATTTGCTATTTATTTAGATTTTTTTCCAAAATTGCCCTTTTGTACTCCCAAACTTTACCATTTTTTAAACGAGCTCCAAATCCAGATTTTTATTCACCAATCTCTTCCAAATAATTTAAAAGTATGATCTGAAAGTTTTCATAATTTTTGGAACTCATTTGGTATTTTTTCGGGATTTTTCTGCTTGAATTACTATAGCATAGGGGGCCCGGGATCCATATTTTCTTTCGCCAATCTCTTCCAAATAATTTAAAAATGAGATTTGCAAATTTTCAGAATTTTTGGAGCTCATTTGCTATTTTTCCGGGATTTATCTTCTTGAATTTCTACATAGGGGACCGAGGATTTGGCCATTTTGCAAACGAATTCTGAATCAAGATTTTCTTTAGCCAATATCTTCAAAATGATTTAAGAATGAGATCTGCATTTTTTCAGAATTTTTGGAGTTCATTTGCTATTTTTCCCAAATTTCCAATTTTGCCCTTTTGCCTCCAAAATCCGGTTTTGCTCAAAACAAGTCCGATTTTCAGATTTTCTTCAAACTGAGCCTTGGGCTATCCTTTTTAATCACTCCTCATCCATTAGGGGCTTTAGTCTTACCGAATCGGGTCATTTTTGTAATTCTTCCAAATTTCACTGAAATCCACCAAAAACCCTAATTCTTTGTTTTCTTCCGGATTGACTTTTCTTTCAGTTTTTCTTCCAAGTGGCTTCTCCATTACCCGTAATCAGTGCTTATCTTTCATTTGGAACCTTCAATTTCGACCAATTTCATCGTTTAAGCACTTTTCCCCAAATTTCCCAGATTAGGGTTTCCTTTCTACTGAATCTCTGTAACCCAACTTCCGAACTCCATATCTTTCGATGTAGACCTCGGATTATCAAAAATCTTTCACCATTTTTCAATTGAACTTCAAATCTTGATTTTGAAAGTGGATTGACTTTTTTAGTAGTTGACTTTTTAGGGTTGACTTTTTAGAGTTGACTTTTTTCAAGTTTGACTTTTTATGCTCGCCTTCTTAGACTAAGTCTCGGAGTACCACATGCAGGATAAAAAAAGTCTTTTTACATTCTCAAACATCTTTGGGAAGAAAAAATATCTGTTTTAGTGGTCCAGACAAAATTAGGTGTCTACATTAATGATTGAAAGTTTTTTACATCGAAAAATTGTTAGACATTTTTAATTTACTCAAAACTTGACGTGCACGATTTATGTGAATAGAACATGAAATATGACGGTCAGATTGTTAAAATATTAATCGTATAAAAAGTTATGAAAGTGTGTAAAACTAATTTAGTTTTACACTAGTGTAAATGGATACCTCCTCTAATAAGAATTATATATTATATATGTCAGTACTTCAATATGTTAAGAATTGAATCTTTATTTATTACAAAATTTTTATTAATTTAATTTTATACATTATATTTAAAATTTAAAAATATTTAGCATAATTAACTAATTTAATTTCATACAATTTATTATTATATTTTTATTTTGAATAAGCATTTATTATTATATTTTATTATACTTGATAATTAAACTTTTAGGTAAAGTTCTTAAATTTAATTTATTTAATTTTACTAGAAAATTATTTCAGTTTTTAAGATTGGTTCACTTGGTAAATCTTTTAGTATTAAAGGTTACTTATCAAGGTTCGAGCCTTTCAACAAACATAAAATTATATCTTTTCCAAATATCTAAATAGATTCATGTAAAGATTCTAGATACACGATAATATCTTATTTATTTTTAAATATAATTTATTTTTTGTTTTTATCTTTCAATAAAATTTTAATAAAATATGATTCGATCAAATAATCTGTTTAAATTTTTAATCTAATTCGATTTTAAAAATTAATAAATTGAATCTAACATGACCTAAATCCAAATAACTCGAGTGTCAAACCAGAAATGACCTGAACCAGAATGACCCAAACCTGAATAATCCGAGTGTCAAACCTGAATGACCCGAACCCGAAATGACCCGAACCCGAGATGACACGAACCCAAAATGACCCGAACCCGAGATGACCCGAATCCGAAATGACCCGAGCCAAAAGTGACCCGAACCTAAAATGATCCGAACTTGAACCTAACCCGATTCAAATTGACCCGATTCAAACCCAATCTGACCCGCCCAATTGATAAATCTATAATGACGAGTGAGGTTAAGACTAAAGACCAAAAAAAAAAATCAAGGATATTTTTGTGGATAAGCTCTAATAAAATCTAATCAACCTTTTATGTTGTTGTGATGTGAGAGAAAATAAAAATGGAAAATAACTTTTTTTTCTTCTTTTTGTAATGAATAATGGAGGAAACGCTAAATTAAATTAGGAATTTAGTTTAATTAATTTATACAATCACCTTCAAGCTTATGTTTGAATTGGGGTAAGAGAGGGAAAGTAAAGTAAAGCAAGAGAAAATAAGAACCTTTTTCCTGTTTTCCTTGTTTGGATTCAAAAAAAAAAATTAATAAAGGAAAGTGAGGGGAGTTGAGCATCTCTCATTTTTTCTCAAAATACTCATTTTTTCAAAACCCTAAATCGATGGGAAAGGAAAGTAAAAAAGTTATTTAAATATAAAATATTCATTTTACCCATTTTACATTTATCAAATTACAAACAATATTTCTAAACTTATATACTTCACGTAATTAACATTAAAAATTATAATAAAATTATTTTATTATCATTTTTTTGTTTTTCGTTTTTTTTTAATATTACATTCATATTTTTTTAATGTAATGTAATGTTTATTTTTTGTTATTTAATTTATAATATTTATATTGTTATTGTTATTTTAATTTACTTTTAAAAAAGGGCATACTTGGAAATGTATATTATAATTTATCTTTTTCTCTCCCTAACACATTCTAATTATCCAAACAAGGAAAATATGTATCCTTTCCTTTCCTTTAAAAACCCTTCATTTCAATTTTTTTTTTCTTTTCATTTTCTTTCTTTTACTAACATCTATCCGCACATAACATAAAAAATGATATTTAATAGGTTTGAAATTCAAATCTCAATATTTATAACTTTCTTATTCTCAAATTGTAGCTTCTTTTGTACAATAATAATAATAATAATAATAGTGGAGGAAATTAAGTTGGTTGAGTTGAATGGATATTCTTGATTAGATTAATAATTGAAAACTTATATCAAAATATAAGTTAAAAAAACAAAATGCAAATTTTTTTAATTTTTTTTTAGAATAATCCTTATTATAGTGTACACATAAATTTCGTATTTGTAAATATAAAACAAACAAAAAAATCAAATCAAATAATAATTTCAATTTATCAAAAATGTGAAGTACAATGTCTGAATTTAGATAAAAAAAAAATATTTGATTATTTTTTTTCAACAAAAAAATTGCTTTAAGGATTGTGATCACTTGTTTTTGAATTGAATAAAATTTTCTATTCAAAATTAGAATTTCTTAGAGTTTTAAAATTTTTCAAAATTTAAGAATTTTTGAAATTTTGAAATTCGATCCAAATTGAAGGATTTCTAGGAGGATCTTGGAATTTAGTCTTGAATATAAGGAATATTAAGGATGCTTAAAAAAAACATTTATTTTTTTGCCAAAAAAACAAAGCTTTGTATTTTGCAATCAATAAAAGAGAGTACAGTAATAATTAAAACAGTAGCTACAGGAAGTTCATCCTTATCAAAAATGAAAACCAAGGAGAATGGAAACATCATAACCCAATTGGTAAAGCACATTCTCCTTTTTGACTGGCTTGCTTTCTACCTCTAGTCTACAGCATTTTGTACAATAATGTGATGATGAAGGGCCCCTTCTTCTTCCACCATTTTGTTATGCTAGGCCATACAATTCTATCCTTACCTCCATTTTGACAGATAGGAAAACACTGTAATTGCTTTGGCAGCTGCATCCGAAATTTGATCTTTAATTGATTGCCTCCACCTTCCATTGCCCTTCCTCTCTATTGATGACCTCACTAACTTTCTTGGGGAGTGACAACATCTCATCTTCATCTACCCTATCACAATCCAGAGATATTGATAGGATCCATTTGTCTTGTCAAATTTTATTTAAATTTAATTTTAAAAAATGATAACTCATAAGTAAATTTAAATTTTGATTGATCTAACTACATATTTTATCTTGATTTGTCAAATGAATACTTTGATAAATCTTCAAATAATTTTTTTGCTAATTGAAATTAAGAAAGGAGATTCAAAATATGACTCTTTCCCTACTAATCACAATTATGGTGGAAAATGAATTATTGCTTGTTAGAAACTTCATAGTATTACCATAAACATAAAAAGTATCTAAATACATTTTAGCTACATAGAAAAGACCATACATGTGTTGATATATATATATAAAGAGAGAGAGAGAGTTTTGTTAAGAATAATTGTGATATTTTTTTAGGTAAGATTATAGTGACAACGATAGAGTATCTGTTCATGGGTCGGGTTGGATCGTGATTTTAAAATCATTTTTCTTATCCAGGTTCGGTTTTAGACGAGTCCGGGCCGGCCTGCCGATCCAGTTTACTATTTAAATATTATTAAATTTTTTTATATTAATATTTTATAAAAATATTAATATAAATAATTTTATTATTTAAATAATAATTCAGGTCGGATCGATCTAAATCAAAAAATATTTTACCCAGACTTAATCCAATATGGGTCGAATTTGTTGAACCGGATGAAAATCCCACCTTTAAACAGGTCTAAGTACAAAGAATAAGTGTCAAAGCTTAACAATATAATGTTTTAAACAGGTCTAAGTACAAAGAATAGGTGTCAAAGCTTAACAATATAATGTTTTGGAATCATTTTTTGTGTGTGTAAAACTGTGATTTTCGCTCTTTGTCTGGAAGCAAAGTACTTGTATTCTGCTATTTATCAATAAGTTGCTATAAATTAAATTATGTAACAAGAAATGATATGCATCAATTAAGATTTCTACCAATTTTTTTTTTTATATATATATATATATATGTAGAAAATACATGGAATTAACTTATTATTGAATCTTGTTTAAAGATTTTCTTTATTGTGCCGCGATAAATTCAATCTTATAAAGATAACTCATATAAAAGATCAAAATGGATTTTGAGATATATATAATGCTGATTTTTCAATTTAAGTCAATATAATCAGAATGAGATTTTATGAATTTTTTTGCTGAGAAAAAAAATTAGAATGATTTTCATACAATATGTCTCAAAATTTTGGCTAACAGTTATGTAATGATGAACTCTTAATTTGAATGATCAAATTTAATTTTTGACAATCTCAACTACCGAAATAATATGTTTAGATAAAACTTTTTGTTCTCTTAAAAGGCATAATTCAATCTAAATCCTTAATTAAAATTTCAAAATTTGGCATTTTTGAATGTCTTTCTTTCTAAATGATATTATGATTTATGAGACATGTCAAAAAAAGAAATTATTGCAAACAATTAGGTGAAAGAAAATTAAATAAAACTATTAATGAAAATTAAAATTTTATAATTATTAAAACATTAATAAATATCCAACCAACCAATGAATTAACTGAACCAACAATTAATGGAGCAAAATATCTGCATGCAGCCGACAGTCCTCTAGTGGCTGACGAAGATGTACAAACTTGGGTAGTGGACGACATAGACGTCGACGTGATACTGTGAGTCCAGTGGCTGACGAAGATGTTCCACCAAATTGGTTTTCCTCTATTTTCATTTACTGAAAAACAAATGGGTTTATATGAAAAACATACACTTTAAAATAAGTATTTGTTAAATGATATAATAAATAAAAGTTATTTAAAAAAGAAAAATTAATAATTAAAAATTATTATAAAGAATATTTTAAAGACAAAATTATTTTTGATAAAAAAATCTTCTCCTCCCTTTTTCTTTTATTTTTTAATTTACTTTTTAATTAAAAATTAAATATTCTGAAAATAATTTTTTTTAATTTTAAAAAATAAATTTTTTTATTTTTTATTTATTTTTTTAATTAAAAAATTTTAAAAAATAAAAATAATATGCCTAAAATTAATTTTTCTTTATTTTTTTAAAATTTTTTAAATTTTAAAAAATCTATATTTAAATATTTTATTTTTTAAATTTATTTTCAATTAAAAATTTTAAAAAATAATATTTTCTTAATAAAAAAAAAAGAAAAATAAATTTTTTCAGTAAAAGTAATTTTGTCTTTACAATATCTTTTATAATAATTTTTAATTATTTTTTTTTTTTTCAAATAACATTTATTTATTATACCATTTAACAAATTCTTCCTTTGGAATGCATGTTTTTCATATTTACCCAAAACCAATTTATAAAGTAGAAAGCCTGTTAAATCAATGGATATTTTTTTTTTTTCATGTTGAGTGGAATTCGATCGCAAAATCTTTTGGATTTGTTCATATTAATCTGTTGAAGGATCAGATTATCTATTTAAATTCGAAAGTTCATTTGATATTTAAAAAAAATTTGATAAAAATATTATGCTGAAAAATAAATTTAAATAAAAAAATAAAATTTATTTATAAAATGGACTGAATCTTGACTTTAATATTTAAACTTCGAACACAATAACAGAAAAGGGGAGAATACTGAGATTTTTAAGAGGAGAAATTTTTTCTGAAAAGCAATGAAAGCTAAACCCAGGCTGAGGTTTTCGATTTTTCGAACAAAATGTTTTTTTTTTTCTTCTCTGGCTTTACTTCCGTTTTGTAGATTTTCCAAAAGTCTTAGCTTCTTCAAAATCTCCAAAAGAATGTTGAGAGGGAATTTGTTTAAAACAAGGTTTGAAACTTCTAAATTTTTTTCCCAGAAACTGCATATACAAGAACAGTGGGGGTGCTGGGCATTTGTTTTAAGAAGAAGATAAACTTTTTTTTTTAACGTGTAGGAAGTGAAAGTAAAAAAAGAATCAGTTTTTAAAGAGGAAAGGGTCGGGTCGCGCTAGACCCGTGCCGACCCGTGAGGGGTCTGCGTGACTACCCTACTCAATGTACATATATATATTTTTTAATTTTAATTTTAATTTTCGTTTTTGTTTTTTTGTTTTTTCCTTTTTTTCATTTAATTTTTTACACACATTTATTTTTTAAAATTTGGCTTCTTTTATATTTTTTTTCTATTTATTTATTTAGCTTAATTTTTGCTTGGTGAATTGCTATTAATTATTTAATCTTGTTTGTTTATATATGTATACATGTATTTTTATGTGATAATTATCAATATGAAATTTGTTTAATGCGAGTTATTTATTTTATTTACGATAATTAAATTTTAATTTGATTATTTTATTATTATCTCTCAATTTGAATGGTCAAATTTAATTTTTGATAATCTCAAATACCGAAACAATATGTTTAAATAAATAAAAAATTCTCTTAAAAGGCATAATTCAATCTTAATCCTTAAAATTCCAAAAGTTGGGATTTTTGAATATTTTTCGTTCTAAATGATATTATGAGACATGTCGAAATTACTGCAAACAATGATTGGAGCAAAATATCTGCATGAAGCCGCCAGTCCTCTAGTGGCTGACGAAGATGTGGAAAATTCTAAAATAGGTTCCTTACCTTAACCTTCATATGAGCTTAGGTAAATTGTAACCGTTAGATAAAAATAATTCATCTGAACTGTTGAAATAAAAAAAAAAAAATTTAAAATAAATTAACCGATTAACCCGATGAAAGAAAAACAAAAAGAGAAAAATATGAAACCCTAACTCTTAATTCTGATTGAAACCAAAATCTCTTGAAAAATCACTCTCCAATCTCAAAACTCTCTATTTGGAAAAAAAAAAAAAAAAAATCCATTCTTCTCCTTTCATCCACCTACCCAAGCTATTTCCAGGTTTTCTTTCTCTCTTTTTTTGCCTCGACTTACTCCAACTTTATTTTTTTATTTTTTGCTTGATTCTATGCTTGGTTTATGATTAGATTTTTTGGTTTATGGTTGCAGGAATCAATTGAATGGTATTGGTAATCATTTTTTATTATTGGCTTTCTATGGTGGTAATGGTATACATTATGAATTTACCTAAAATTTTCTAGCAATTCTTTTTTTTTTTTTTTTTTGCAGGTTAATTTTTGACATTAGAAAATTCATTTTTATTTCCTTAATTACTTGAGCAGTTAATCTAGGGTGCTGTTAATTAAAAATCATCATCCCTCTAAAAAAAACCTCTAATTTCCTTTTATTTTATTTTATTTTTTCCTCTCATTTAAATTTAAAAAAAGAAAAGAAAAAGAGAGGAGAGTTTCTAACAAAAATGTAGGGCTTTTTGCATGTTAATTTACTAATTATAATCACTAATTTTAATTTGCCCTTATTTGATTTCCCCCCTCAATTAATTGTTTTTCGTTGATTTTTTATTATTTTTTTGTCAGCCAAAGATTTCGAACAGATCGCTATTGCAATTGCTTCGAAAGAAACCACCTGCATATGCAATCACTAGTATTTATAATTTTTCAATCATGATCTAGAATTAATTTTAATTTGTTGAATTTTCGATGCAATCTTTTTCTTGTATTCCCGATCCCAATCCATTTGTTTATTTGTTCTTTTATCAGTTCAGATTTTTGTTTATTTGAGCTTAAAATTTTGTTTCTTTTTCTTCTTAACTTTTAAAATTAAATTGGCATTTTAGAGGAATTCTTGTTGCTTGATTTGTTTAGAGTTTGTGTAGTAGGAGATTAATTAATGAGTAATTTAAGTTGACCAAATTAAGCTTGAAACGGAGTGACTTTAGTTGAATTACCTCTGGTTTTGGTGTCGATTAGAATCTAAAATTATGTTTGTTTGATGCGTTTATGGTTACATTAAATTCATGTGATCACAGCCTTTGTCTTTTGTCGAAAATCCATTGGGTTTGATTTTCTTTAAAAAGGATAAAGATTGTTATTGGGTTCTTTAGGGTTTTAATTTGTGTTTATAGC
The DNA here is from genome assembly GCA_030761205.1 of Fremontodendron californicum. Lineage (NCBI taxonomy): Eukaryota > Viridiplantae > Streptophyta > Magnoliopsida > Malvales > Malvaceae > Fremontodendron > Fremontodendron californicum. The sequence continues at coordinate 6,799,693 of JAULJL010000004.1, forward strand.
ACGGTTTGCTTGTGGTTGTGAGAAATGAAATTAAGAACAACACCATGCTTTTTTTTTGTCCCGAAACTTGAGTGGAGGCTCTTGTATTTTGTTTATATAAAAGAAAATTTAGTACTATTAGAGGCATGTGAAAGTGAAACCCAAAGATTAGTTAGATTAATCACTGTATTGGGTTCCATTTGAAATATCTACAGCTTTGTTTGCAGTCAAGCTGAATATGAAGTTAATTTCATTGCTTTTCTTTCACTACTATTTAGCTCCATGATTTAAAGAATTAATTGAAAAGCAAAAGCCTTTAAATGAAAAAAGTTGACAATATGCTCTTATAATTAATGAAATGACCATAACATTTTATGCTTCTTTTTATTTGCTATTTTAGTTTTTATGCTTCTTTTTAAAATTAATGAAATGGCTAAAATGTAGTTGTAAAGCAGGATAAGCCACTTCCTAATGCCATGGCTTCTTTTTTACAAAGTTTCTATCTTGTCTTGATAATAACTTTATCTTAAGGGGATTACAGGTTGTTTTGGAAATTTTTAGTTGATAATTTCGTCTATTTCTCTAAACTTTTTTGGATTTTTTATGCCTGCATCTAACTTTCTTGGTGGAGTAGCTTTTGCTTGTGGACTATTTATAGAAACTTATTATTTCTCATCTGAAAAGTTATTGGCATGCAAGTATTTCTAGTTTGTCAATTATTCGATATTACTTTAATTATTAGCATCTGAGTTAATTATTAGCATCTGAGTTAATGTAAGTTATCGTAGCTAAGAGGTTTCGTGTCTAGAAGAATAGCACTATTGTTTTTTTTTAATGTCTTCTGGCTTTTTGTTTACTTTTGGATTATTTTGGAGGGGTCTTAAAGAAGATAGTTTTAAGTATCTGGTACTATATTTATTTTGAATATATTTCACTTTTTTACCTTTTCATTTTATTTTGTTGATTGTAATACTTTTCATTAGCTCATTGTTTAGGATGAAATAATTGGCTTGTTAATGTTGACTAGAATGGCAGGATGAAGACCAGTGGCCCAGGTTGAAGAACATGATGCTGGAGGTAGTGATATGGCCCAGGGAATGAAGAAGATGATGTAGAAGAGAAATGTGCAATGTAGATTCGATTCTGTAATTTAGATAGGAAATGCAATTTTTGTATAGGAATGTGTAATGTAGATTGGATATTTTTATGTTGGATTGGATCCTGCAATTTAGATAGGAATGGGAATGGTTTTAGATTGGAATGGTTTTTCATTATTCTTCATGTAACATTTTTTTGTATGTTGTCAGAAGAGTTTGGAATGGATCTTGTAAAATTTTTTAGATTGGATCCTGCAATTTAGGTAGGAATGTGAATGTGAATGGTTTTTAGACTGGAATGGTCAATTTTGTAATAAAAGTTGTAATTAAATCAAAGTTGTAGTATTAAAACCTTAAATCCTTAATCAAAAAACTTAATTAAGAACTATTTACTGTTGTATCAAAAATAAGATAGATTTTTATTACTCCTATTAATGAAGATTAGCATTTAGGATGTTTCATTTGTTTTAACCAATTGAAAAAGGGAAAAAAAATCTTCCTTGAACAAATCTTTGCTTTAACCAATTTCAATCAATAATTCAAATGGTTGATTTTTTTTTTTTTTCTGGACCCTAAGTTGGTGGATGGTACTTTCCTATTGGTAAATCTGATAATGTTTTCAATCTTTAAGACATTGAAGCTGTCAAATTTGATGTTGCTTTTGGGTCTTGAAGAGTTTACTAATTCGATTTCTATTTTTTGAAAAGGTAAATTGGATCATACGATTTTAAACATGCTATGAAAACAATTTAATTTATAAAATCAAACGATTTATTTATTAGAGAATGAAATTGAATTTTTAAAAAAATTAATTATAACTTTTAAAATATTATATTAAATATTTTTAAAAAGATTAATTATACTTCTGTAATTTATTAAAATTTTCAAGTTATATACTTACATGAATAATTTTTCAAGTTACATACATTAACAGAAACATAGATTAAATAATTTTGTGTAATTTACGTAATATTAAGTGGTAATTCATTCTATGAAATTAAAAAAATTAAATTACTGAAAACATTATCAATTTTTAAAAGGATTAAAGGACAAAATTATCACCATAATTTATATAATATATTTTAGTAATTTTCTAACAAAAATTGTAAATATTAAGTGGTAAAACAAAATTACATAAATACATGACAACTTTTGATTCTCTTTTTTCAATTACATAAATACATGACAATATCTTTTAATAATTTATATACTTTGTCATGTTTATATGTAATTTCGGTCATGTTTATATGTAAAAAAAAATACATAAATACATGACAACTTTTGATTCCCTTTTTTCAATTACATAAATACATGACAATATCCTTTAATGTTTAATTTTATGGATTGAAAGTTTGAGGTTTTTCTCCTCTCATATATAAAATTTTTGCAGCAATATAAAAAGATTAAAATTAAAATTTTACTAATGTTTAATTTTATGGATTGAAAGTTTGCATCGAAATTAAATTATATTAATTTCATGTGTTAATTGAAGGCAAATATATACGGATGAATTATTTGTCATAAATTAAAGATTATTGTTATTTTGTACATGCATGAAGATAAAATGCATGTTGAGTTACGAATCCATACACTCCAAAACAATTGCTTTTCTAGCATGAATGTTTTATATTGTTTTTATCACCAAAGTAAAGAAAATAATACTTATATGAAATTCTTATTATTCCAATATCCAAAGTAAAGGACTAGAAAATTTAAGTTGTCAATGCATCATTTGCAAAATTTTATATGCGAGTGTTTTCTAATTAACCTCCATTAGATGTAAAAAAAAAAAATGATAGTCTATATGAAATTTTTATTAATCCAATATCTAAATTAATTGATGCATGCATTATATTAATTAAATATGTATTTGTTTTCTAATTTAATTTTTACAAAAGATTGAAAATTACAAATTTGTCATGTTTATATGTATTTTGTCATGTTTATATGTAATTTTTCATATTTGTCATGTTTATATGTAATTTGTTATGTTTATATGTAATTTGTCATGTTTATATGTAATTTGTCATCTTTATATCTAATTTGTCATTTTGTCATGTTTATATGTAATTTGTTATGTTTATATGAAATTTGTCATGTTTATATGTAATTTATCATCTTTATATATAATTTATCATTTTGTCATGTTTATATGTAATTTGTCATGTTTATATGTAATTTATCATCTTTATATGTAATTTGTCATTTTGTCATGTTTATATGTAATTTGTCATGTTTATATGTAATTTGTCATGTTTATATGTAATTTTTCATTTGTCATGTTTATATGTAATTTGTCATGTTTATATGTAATTTATCATGTTTATATGTAATTTGTAATTTGTCATGTTTATATGTAATTTGTCATGTTTATATGTAATTTGTCATATTTATATGTAATTTGTCGTCTTTATATGTAATTTGTCATGTTTATATGTAATTTTTCATATTTGTCATGTTTATATGTAATTTGTTATGTTTATATGTAATTTGTCATGTTTATATTTAATTTGTCATTTTGTCATGTTTATATTTAATTTGTTATGTTTATATGTAATTTGTCATGTTTAAATGTAATTTATCATCTTTATATGTAATTTATCATTTTGTCATGTTTATATGTAATTTTGTCATGTTTATATGTAATTTCTCATGTTTATATGTTAATTGTCATGTTTATATGTAATTTGTTATATTTATATGTAATTTGTCATGTTTATATGTAATTTTTCATTTATCATGTTTATATGTAATTTGTCATGTTTATATGTAATTCGTCATTTATCATGTTTATATGTAATTTGTCATGTTTATATGTAATTTGTCATGTTTATATGTAATTTGTCATCTTTATATGTAATTTTGTCATGTTTATATGTAATTTGTCATTTGTCATGTTTATATGTAATTTGTCATTTTTATATGTAATTTTTCATTTTTATATGTAATTTGTCATTTTGTCATGTTTATATGTAATTTGTTATGTTTATATGTAATTTGTTATGTTTAAATGTAATTTATCATATTTATATGTAATTTATCATTTTGTCATGTTTATATGTAATTTTTTATGTTTATATGTAATTTGTCATCTTTATATGTAATTTTGTCATGTTTATATGTAATTTCTCATGTTTATATATGTAATTTGTCATGTTTATATGTAATTTGTCACTTATCATGTTTATATGTAATTTGTCATGTGTATATGTAATTTGTCATCTTTATATGTAATTTTGTCATGTTTATATGTAATTTCTCATGTTTATATATTAATTGTCATGTTTATATGTAATTTGTTATATTTATATGTAATTTTTAATGTTTATATGTAATTTGTCATTTATCATGTTTATATGTAATTTTTCATGTTTATATGTAATTTGTCATATTTATATGTAATTTGTCATATTTATATGTAATTTATCATTTGTCATGTTTATATGTAATTTGTCATCTTTATATGTAATTTATCATGTTTATATGTAATTTGTCATATTTATATGTAATTTGTCATGTTTATACATAAATTGTCATGTTTATATGTAATTTTAATCATATATATATATATATATATATATGTAAAAATTGATTACTTGATAACCTCCTATTTAAATTTTCTAATCTTGAAACATATCAAAAATCTATTTTAAGAAGCTCGTAATAAAATCCTCCTAAGATGTACAAACTTGGGTAGTGGACGACATAGACGTCGACGTGATACTCTGAATCTAGTGGCTGACGAAGATGTACCACCAAATTGGTTTCCCTCTATTTTCATTTACTGAAAAACCAATTTCTAAAGTAGAAAGCCTGTTAAATCAATGGATTTCTTTTTCACGTTGTGGGTGGAATTCGATAGCAAATTCCCTTGGATTTGTGCATATGTAATCTAACATCTAACAATAATATAAACTTGATTACCGACATGTGACATTTTTTTTAAAAAGTGGAAAAAAAAAAAAAAAAAAAAGAAAGAAAGAGGAAAGAGACAGAAGAAGAGGAAGAAAGAAAAAAAAATGATAAAAATTTATGTGTTTGTGTTATTTTTTAGTGTGTTTAAAATATTGTAAATTTATATAAATTTTTACACGTTAATAATTCGTTTTATTTATTTTGACACGTTCGCGTAGTATTAATTTTATTTTTCGTATTGTGTTTTAATTATTTTTGCTTTGTGTTCATGTAGTGTTTCAATTCATTCTATATTTTACATAGTTTGTTATTGTGATTCAGTTTAGTAAAAAAATTGTGTATTCGTGTCATGTCTTAATTCATGACATATTTTGCATAATTTGTTATAGTGATTCAATTTAGAAAAAAAAATTGTGTTTTATTGACGTGTTCGTATTCGTGTTTTTTTTTTGTTTAAAATATTACAAATTTATATAAATTTTTACACGTTAATAATTAATTTTATATAGATTTTGACACGTTCGTGTATTCGTGTCGTGTCGTGTTTTAATTATCTTTCCATGTGGTATTTTTATCGTATCTCAATTCATCCCATATTGCGTAATTTGTCATAGTGATTCGATTTTAATTCCAAATTCATTTATTTACGATATTAAAACATAAAAAATTATTTAAATAAATAATAATTATTTAATATGATTCCACTTATATTTATTTATGATTGTTAATTTAATTAAAATTTTATAAAATATTAAAAAAACCAACAAAGGGGGAAGAGTATCTCAATTCATAACATATTTTACATAATTTGTTATAGCGATTCAATTTAGAAAAAAATTTGTACGTTCGTGTTTGTGTTATTTTCGTGTGTGTTTAAAGTATTACAAATTTATATAAATTTTTACACGTTAATAATTCGTTTTATATTGATTTTGACATGTTCGTGTATTCGTGTCGTGTTTTAATTATTTTTTTTATGTTGTGTTTGTGTTGTATCTCAATTCATTTCATATTTTGCATAATTTATCATAGTGATTCGATTTTAATTCTAAATTTATTTACTTATGATATTGAAATATAAAAAATTATTTAAACAAATAATAATTTTTTAATATAATATAATTCAATTTATATTTATTTACAATTATTAATTCTAGTATATCTATAACCTACTCTATTTTTTATTACATACAATCTCAGGAGTCGACACGTGGTGCTTTATTTTTTTTTTTGGGAAAGATAGAAAGGAAGGAAAGAGAAAGAAAAAAAATGATAAAGTTTTTTGTGTTTGTATTGGTGTATTTAAAGTATTATAAATTTTTACACGGTAATAATTAATTTTATGTATATTTTGATACGTTCATGTATTCGTGTAGTGTTCATGTTATTTTTCATGTTGTTTTAATTATTTTTATTATACTGTGTTCGTGTCGTGTCTCATTTCATATTTTGCATAGTTTGTTATTGTGATTCAATTTAGAAAAAAAATTATGTGTTTCATGTCATGTCTCAATTCATGACATATTTTGCATAATTTGTTAGAGTGATTCAATTTAAAGAAAATTTTGTGTATTAGTAACGTGTTCGTACTTTTTTTTGTGTGTGTTTAAAGTGTTACAAATTTATATAAATTTTTACATGTTAATAATTTGTTTTATATAGATTTTGACACGTCCGTGTATTCTTGTTGTGTTCATGTTATTTTTCGAGTCGTGTTGTGTTTGTGTCGTATCTCAATTCATACCATATTTTGCATAATTTGTTATAGTAATTTGATTTTAACTCTAAATTCATTTACTTACGATATTAAAACATAAAAAATTATTTAATATGATTCAACTTATATTTTTTTATGATTGTTAATTTAATTAAATTTTTATAAATATTAAAAAAAAAATCCTATTGGATAAAAATTTATGTGTTTGTGTTATTTTTCGTGTGTTTAAAGTATTATAAATTTATATAAAATTTTACACGTTAATAATTTATTTTATGTATATTTTGACACGTTCGTATATTCGTGTAGTGTTCATGCTATTTTTCGTATTGTGTTTTAATTATTTTTCTTATACTGTGTGTGTTCGTGTCATGTCTCAATTCATTTCATATATTGCATAGTTTGTCATTGTGATTTAATTTAGAAAAAAAAAATGTGTTCATGTTGTGTCTCAATTTATGACATATTTTACATAATTTGTTATACTGATTCAATTTAGAGAAAATTTTTTTGTGTTTGTGACGTGTTCGTGTTCGTGTTATTTTTTTGTTTGTTTAAAATATTATAAATTTTTACACGTTAATAATTCATTTTATATAAATTTTGACACGTTCGTGTATTCATGCCGTGTTCATGTTATTTTTCATATCCTGTCATTTTTAATTATTTTCTCATGTTGTGTTTGTGTCGTATCTCAATTCATTCCATATTTTGCATAATTTGTCATAGTGATTCGAGTTTAACTCTAAATTTATTTATTTACTGTCGCAACCTAAAAAATAACAAGACTCATCGCGAGACTTTATATTTGTTAAGCGTGACATTGGAAAAACAGAGAAAAAAGTCGACTTAATTCCTCTTAAAATAAAATGAGGATTTGAAAATGACCTCGAAAAAGAAAGAAAGATTCGAAAAAGATTGAAAAGAAAAGGAAAGAATCGACATTCATTTTTTTTTCTAACCAAATTTGTTTTGTAGCAATTTAAGATGTCTCTCACATGTGGCCATGAAGTAAAGCAGGTTCTACAAGATATGAGAGAGTTTACATTATTGTTTGAGAGGTTTGTGCAACAAGAGGAAGAAAGATGGAGAAGAAAAAAAAAGAGAAAAAGAGAGAAGAAAAAAAGAAAAAGAAAGTGAGGTGGCTGTAAATAAAGAAAAGCAAGAAGAAACGGAGAGTAAAAAAGAAAGTGAAAAAGAAATAGTGGTGGCTGAAAATAAAGACACAAGAGAGGAGCCACTAGTGGAAAAAGAGACAATTTCTGCCGAGAGAAACAAAGAATTTGAAAAATTTTCTGATGCAAATGAGAGTGAGGTTTTTATTCTTAATACTTCTAACCAATCTCTTCCAATTTTTCCTGTTTCTTTGTTGAAGGATTGTGAGGATTTATTTTCGGAGGAGTTGCAGGATGGGTTGCCACCCATAAGCGGCATTGTGCATCACCTTGATTTAGTACCTAGCGCCGTCATTCTCACACACAAGGCTAAGATTCGAGGGCGACTCTTTTCGAGGAAAGGGGAAATGATAAGATCCAAGATGACACAATCCCATGGCAAATTCTATATAGGCCAAGAGGGCCGAGATCCAAGAAGATCTAGGAAACATGGCAAGAATGGGTGGAATTCACTTGGGCCATGTTGCAAGTTATTCAAGAAAGGCTTCAACATGCAATATGGGCTTGCATCCAAGTTTAGTCCATGTGATTCAAGAACACAAGGTGGCGGCATTAGAGGGCTTACAAGTGGCTGCATCATGTTTAAAGAAGTAGGCCTATTCTTTCATACAGTAATTGACATGGCAATTTTGGGGACCAATTCATTTAACCATGTGACGCCTAAGAGAGGGCTTATTTTAATTCTTATAATTACTTAGGCATTTGGGCCTATATTATGTAACATGGACATCTTTTAATTATTTATGTTTGGGTTTGAGCATGTTCAGCTCATATTTTACATATTATTACTTAGTAGATTAGGGTTATTGTAGGGAGGCTATAAATATATATCTTAGCCGCCTACTTCAATTATCTTTTGATCAATTGAGTTTGAATTTATTCAAAGTGAGTGTTTCACTCTTTTTAGTTCTTGAAAGAACTTAGGAACTTATCAAAGAATTCTTTCTTTATGGCGTTCAACCTATCAAACATAGGTTCTTGAAACGAGAGTTCTTAATGTCTAGCTTACATGCTTAATCTAGGTTATTTGAAACAGGCTTTTAAGAGTATAAGTTTTATTTGCCTGAATCTTGGCTTTTCTGGGTTAGATATTTCAATTTGTTAGTGGGTTCAAAGGGTTTAACCCCTAGGGTTCACATCAATGTCAAATAGCCAAAGAGCTAAAATCTTTTTTGAGATTCAAATAGTTCAGAAAGACAAAATGGAAATACGATAGCCCGAAATTTTGTTGTTTGATTTAATCTAGCATGTTTTAAATGAATGGTTTGCTTTTGGTGGTGTCCATGACGATGAGAGTGCTTCTAGGATAGTCTGACCTTGAGAAAGGGTAATGTGTAATTCACCAAGAAACTCCAAGAGTTGGGGTTTATTATCAGTAGGACTGTAAATGAACAGAGCGTTCGACGAACAGCTCGTGAATGGACCCGGTTTTCATTTATTAATCTAAACATACGACTTTGAACAAAATTTTAGAGCTCGTTTAATAAATGAACAGCTCGTGAACGTTACAGTTTATGTTCTTGCTTGCACCTTTTATGTTCTTTGGCCAGCCCAACAGTTTCCATGGATGAGATGCAAAGGTTCATTCAGATTTAAAACTTGCAGTTTCCCATTTTTTGTATGCTGGAGCTTGCAGATACATGGAAATGCAGTTGATGGGAGGATAGTGTATTGAAACTCACCTTTGGAGATCATTGAACACTTCATAGAAGCCATTGAGAGGCCTCCTGAGCTCCCTGAATGGATGATATCTGGAGCAGTGGTTGGCATGCAGGGGGGCACTGAAACTGTGTGCTCTGTTTTGGATAAATTGATGACTTATAAAGTTCCATTTCAGCATTTTGGTTGCAGGTAATGCTCTTGCCTTTGTTCAATACTTAGAAACTTTGAAGCATTTAATAAGTTTGTTTTGCTGATAAGAAATGAATTTAGTAATGCTTAGAAACTTTGAAGCAATATATTAAAAGCAGAATTTTTGTACTTGCTAACAATATCTGGAAACTTTATTTTGAGTATCTCAAGATTTCTTCTTACATCCATCTTTACTATGACTTTTGATTGGTTTTGGTAATCTTTGTTAATTGTCTTTGTTGCTAGAGTCAGAAGCTCATAGGCACACACATTGCGATTAAAATAAAGCATCTTGAAGTTCAGGTTGAGTAGACTGAAGCTTGTGAATTGTGATATTACTTTTCAAGCCAATTTTTGCCTTCGTTTAAAATAAAATATTTCTTGACCCAACTCTTTTTCTATTCCTTATTGTAGGTGGTAGGAGATAAAACAATTATTTTATGTTTTTGTTAACTTCTTATAAGCACGAAAGCAGGAGTTTTTAGTTTGGGGGCCAAGGTCTTATACAAAATTCAGAATTATATATTGCATATTGAACTATATATTAAGGGTTAGTTTCAAGAGACAAAGAGATCATAATTTTTCCATTCCTTACTCCAGAACATTTCCTTGGCAGTCAGATCATAATGAGTTTTCTTCTCTATCAAGAACGCTGGATAATCCTAGCTCTTGCTTAATTTGAAGTTCTACTGCTCATAAGTAGAAAACATACAGAGAAATGTTTCCCATAGAATGTGGATAGCTAGCTAGATACTATGTATATATAATATATCAATCCTAGCCCAGGTTTGGTTTTCTTTGTGTACATATTTAAGTCCCATCAGAAACTCATATTTTAGGTTATGAGCCATTTTTTTTTCCAGTACTGTCAGGCCTCTTGCGATTTTGTTAAAATTGCTTTTGTTGTTTGTTGGCTGTTTTTATCATGGTCATGGTTGCGATGTCCAATCACTTGAACATTTGATGTTACTGATTTTGATTACATATTTCTTGTGCAGGGAATGGTTACTGTTAGTGTTGATGGTTTTGTGCTTGATAAAATTGCTAAAATTCTATCGTATCTTCGTCTTGGATCATCCGGCAAGGTTCTTAAAAAGAAAAAAGAAAGAAAAAGATGCCAAAGGTGTTTGCTATATTAACTTGTCTATTATAAGTTGGAGGCTAATTTTCTAGTATGAGTTAGGTGTTGCACGAACAACTGTACATGTTGCATATTATTATTGTTTGTGACCATATAGGTCTTGGATACTTGCGTAAATAAATTCATTTTAGATTGGCGACCAACGGCTTAAATTTTAATTTATTGTGTTCTTTAAATTCAATTTACAAAAAGTAAGAAAAAAACATAAGACTTTCTAGGGTATTTAAAGTGTCAAAACAACTTATATAATAATTTTATAATATTTATTTAAATGGTTATTTTTTAACAATAATTTAAATTGCTTTTAAATGTCATTGACTTATAAGGATAGTTTTAAATGTTAGCATAGCTCATTTAACATATATATAAATTAAATGCATATATGATTTTTATGACACTTTAAAATGTCTGAAAAGGTTTTTTTACCTATATAGGTGGTTAGGCTCGTCAGAAAATTTTCCTTAGCCGGCGGTCAAAAAACCGTTGGTAATATCAATAGAGACAGTTTTATGATCTTTTACCGGTATTTATAAATGTCGATAAAAGTGAGTGTTTTTTTAGGGAGATAATTAAAATTAGTTGTAATAAAAAATTCACTGCTTAAGTAGATCATTTTTATTTTTGTTTTATTGCAACTTTCAAAAAGTACGTAACAAAAAAACATCAAAGCATCAACCAAACCTAATTTAAATAAATAAGTAAACCATTGATTCATAGGACCCTGAAACATAGCAGCACAGTCAGCCAATACAAACCACAGATTGGCTAACAAAAACCAATATAGAAGAGTTCAGTTCTCTCAACTCCAAGTTTTGCTAAGGCGTTCCCAAAATTGGCAGTAGCTGTACTTTGATCGGGCAAAAATAGAGGAATTCATTAATATTAAAAGAAAGTTACAAAAAATGGGATTATATATGAACAAACAAGACATCAGCTAAAAACAACAGCTCACGTATATTTAGAATCAACGACAAAAGCTAATACACTCATCAGATTTCCATAACCGCAATGAAGGGAAAGTTAGTAAAAAAAGAGGTTCAGAATTTTTTTTATAAGGATATTCGAAAGCTTATGAGTAAATAATTTGAAAACTTAATCTTTTAACAACATATATATAACCTAATTTCTTTTTGGTGCATGTGCATATATATCCTAAACTCTCCATAATATCATTTCTTAACTCATGAGTATTTGAACTGAAGAAAATTGCTAATTTTTTCCACATTTATGATCTATTGACCAGATGCTACCTCATACTGATGCAAAATGGTCATCAGGGCATTACATTCTGACAGGCTGCCTCGAAGAAAAGAATGCTATCGTCAGCAAAAAGTAAATTAGAAACCCTAGGTTCTAGTCTCGTCGCTCGCTCTTATTAGTATAAAGGTCGATGGACGTATCATTTTTGTTTTAATATTGGTACATGTTGATATCGGTGTATTTCGACGTATCATTTTGAGTTCATCGGCATTTTTCTAATAGTTTTTCATATATATATATATATATATATATATATATATAGTCTATTTTCAAATTTTTTAATAAAATATATATTATATACACATGCAAATATACATCTATTACATGCATATATACGTTTTTATGCAAATATAAATTTTAAATTTTAAAATTTAAAATATTTAATATTTAAAATTTTAAACATCAAATAAATAAAATAAATATTTAAATATTTAAAAAATATAATAAATTATTATTAATTATGTTCAATAGCTTAATTTAATGAACATATATTATTTTTAAATGTAATTATGAAAAAAATAAAAATAATTATGGCATAAAAATATTGAAATTGGTTTAAAAAATCAAATAAATGAATTTTTTATATATAAAAAAAATTAAAATCTTGTACCAACCGGTACTGGCCTATACGTACCGATACTGACTGGTATTGATCGGTACAGGTCAATACGATCGGTACAGGTCAATACGACTGCTTAGTTTCTTCAAATCCTTGATAATTTACTATGGTTTTGTGTTTTGTAGGTGTTTTGGAAGACAAAGATTGCTATGGAGTTGAAAAGAGTGAATTTGGACAAGAAATGAAGCTTCAAGCACAAAGAAAAGTTGACTGCCCATCAAGGAGGCACTATGTGGCTAAACCTAACCTAAACCTTCCATAAATAAACTAGTGGCTTATCATATACTCTTTATCCATAAAAACTCTAGTTGAAAAACCCACTCTCACATCAAAATGAGCCCTAGCGGCTACTTAATTCTTTTTGTAAAAAATTGCAGCCGCCACTTAATTTTATTCACTATGGGCTGCCTTAATTTGTCCCTTGTTGAATGACCTAGCTGAAATATATGTCTTTCCTTGTCAAAGTAAGATTAGTGGCTGTCAACTTTTCAACCTTGCATTAGTTGTAAGAATCTTTCCTTAAAGCTAATCCTTGTCACAGTAGGAGAACCAAATCAGCTAAGACTTTCCTTGTTTACATTATGCTTTGGCTGCAATTAAAACATCTTTCCTTGTTTAAGAGTCCTTTGATCGCAAGTTACTCTCATTTCCTTATCTTGAAGAAACTTTGGCTGCCAAGTCTCATATCTTTCCTTAAAGACATCAAAGAAGTCAACCACTTTCCTTAATACCCTAACCCTAGCCGCAAGTCAGCAAAAGAGAGAGGAAAGAGCTGCAACTTCCTTATTTGATGCCCTACAAGCTGCTTATAAATAGAGAGCAAAGGGGAGCCGCAAATCACACTTCTTCATGCTTTAATATTCTGATTTCTTCTTTGCTTTAGAGTTTTTGAGAGAACTAGAAGCTAAATAATAAATATTCTTCTTCTTTTTCTTTCTTTCTTTCTTTAGTTTTCTTCTTATTTTCTCTTTAATTTCATGTTTATGTTTACAATGCCTATGTTAGGCTAAAGTTTTCTTTTAGTTAAGGGTGATTTCAAAGCCCTAGACATGTTTTGTAATTAATTTTCAGATTCTATCTATCATTAATTTTCTATCAAAGTTGCTAATATTCTTCCATTAAAATTGTTCAGGATATTTGTCTTGATTTGTTTAGGTGACCAACTAGATATATCTTGATAATTATCTAATGCTAGTTTAGAAGTCTTGATCCGTGTAATTTTCTTGATTTTCTATTCAATAGTAGCAATTTGTAATTCATGATTATGTTGGATTGTCGGGAATTGCAATTTGGAACATAACCTAAGTTAAACAATCCAAGCTTGTGTGTTTGTTGCTTAGATCAACCTATCTTTCTCTTCTTAAGGCTGTTATTATATTAAATCTAGAGAGCTTATTCTAGGTTGTCTAATAGTTAGAGATTAAATAGAGAGCTTGTTTTATTTAACAATGAACTAAGGAAAGATTGGGGTAACAGAGCTTGTTGTTATCTACGGTTGATAGCTTTGATAGCTAATTGATGTTGATAGATATGAAATTGATTCTCATTGATGTCTAGTGGTGGAGAATGAAACCTTAACCATACTTTTCTCATATTTGACTTCTTCTCTTTAATTATTTGCACTCTTATTATTCTGATTTATTTTACTTTCACTTATTTCAAAAACCCTATTTTTCCTTTCCTTTGTTTTGTTTTCTTTTCTTAGAACTAAAGTTTTGAACCAATAAACTTATAAATTGTAATCAATCCCTGTGGATTCGATTCTTGCATACTACTTTACTATAATTGATAATATTAAGTGTAATGTTAAATAAGATATACTCTTTTGAGTGCATCAAGTGTTTGGGAAAGCATCATAATGTTACCCTTCAAGTGTTTGACTTCTTCTCTTTTCTTGTCTAGTGCTTCATTAAATTTTTTTATTTTTTTATATATAATTATTTTTTTTTAAAAATATATAAAAAATATATAAAAAAAATTATTTTTAAGTATGGAAACCACCCTCATGGAGGGTGACTTCCCTTGTGTATTGTATTTTTTTTTTTTTTGGTTAAAATCATGTATGGAAGCCGCCCTCGACAAGGTCGACTTCCATACTTTCATTTGAAAAAAAAACAAAAAAAAACGATTTGCCTTTAGCCATGGCGATTTCCCAATATTTCTAAAATTAGAGCATTTTGGTACATAAAAAAATATCGATAATTTGAAAAAAAATATATCAATATTAATATAAAAAAGCCATTTATGAGCCCACTATTGCTGCGGCCTAATAATTTTGGGATTATGGGTTTGACTCCAAATTGGTTTCGGGCCACGCAATAGGAGGCCCGCATTATCTGGGTATTTAAATCTCATCCTCGTACCAAGTTTGTTTTTACTAGTATCCTCATCCTTATTATTATTATTATTATTATTTGTTAATTCAAAATTTCCCCTTATCTCTACTCTCGGCAGCCTTCAAATTACGAGTGGTCTATGGATTTTTGTAAACAACAATTTAAACTTGAATTCAGATTTTAAAAAAGGGATTAGATTTGTTTTTTAGAGATAAAAAACTAATATAAATAAAAAAAAAGGTGAGGATTAGATTGTTCTTCATTCGTACCTCTATTAAATACCGATAATTCACACAGCAACAGGGGGTCCGCATTAAAAAACACACAAAACACTAAAAAATGGGTAGAAAGTAACCACAATAAACAGCAGCAAAAAAAATGAGAAAGTTCTCGGATTTTTGGGTTTATGGTCTAAAAGTTGTTATTTCAAAAATCTCAATGGTCAAAGCCTAAGGGAAGGCTAAAGGAGGGTTCGGTTTAAATTTGGTGGCCATCTAACGGCGAAAGATAGTGGATTTAAGGGTAGAGGTCGCGGGTTTGCATCTTAGATCTAGGGTCTTCAGAGTTGATTTTGAAAATTCGATTTGATTTTGGAGTTTATGAGATTTAAAAGATTATTTTGGGAAATTTTGGGAGATTTCTGGGCATTGGGGGTGGTGGCGACGGTGGCCAACGGCTGAAGCGGCAGCGACAAAAGCTCGTCGATTTTTGGGTACCCTAAGAACAGAGGGTGGTGACTAAAGAGAGAGAAGGAGAGAGCTTGGAATATTTTTTTTTTTTAAAAAGAAAGGTAACAAATGAACCCAAAAAAAAATATGGTATTTATAAAAGTTCGGTCGGGTTAGGCGTTGACCCGCACAGGTCTGCGCCTGGACCCTACCGAACTTTTATGGTTTTTGTTTTTTTTTCCTTTTAATTGTTTTATGTTTTTTATTATTTATTTGTTTAATTATGTTTGTTTTCTTGATTATTCATATTTTGATTAAATTTTGGATAGTGTTTTATATATATATATTTTAGGATTCTATCCTCTCAATTAATTAATTAACTTTACTTTTAATTTAAATTAAATTAGGATGAATTATCCATAAAATGATAAAATAAATAAAATAAATAAATTTAGGAAGATTGAAATAAAATTCTAATAACTGATTGATGATTAATTAAATCAAGAAACAAACCCAAATTTTTCCGAGGATGAAATTCTTAGAGGGCTACGTTCGAGTAGACTTTTAAGAAATTTCTAATGAGAATTTCTTTTTAAATTTTACCAGATTGATGTAAGATTTAAAAACGAAATTCAATATTAAAGGTTGATATTTATTTCTTCTCTTAATAAACCTTAGTTAAAGCCTAATAATTTAGACGTGAGAATTGGACAAGTTAAGATTTTCTCCGACGATGGAATTCTTGAGGGGTTACGCTTAAGTAGAACTTTACGAAATTTCTAGGTGAAAATGCTCGCCTAAGCTTTGTAAGATGGATGGATGGTTTAGGCGAGTCATTTTATATACGAAAATCAACTCTCATTCTCAAATAAAATATGTAGAAAATAAATGACGTTTTTAAATTAGGACCTTCTTAGATATCACAAGAATAACCAGGTATTGTCTTTGAGACAAGCATTGTGGAGGTGCCGATCCTTCACCGCACGTAACCGAACTCCCGAACCTAGTTCTAAACGTAGACCAGAACTTATTCTTTTAGGGTGCCTAAGTCGAGCTTAGAATTATTTGAGAAAGAATAGATTCATATAAGTGGCCTAATCACACCTTATAAAAGATTAGTGGCGACTCCGTAATTTATGTCTAGTGGCCAAATTCGCATTTGACACGTTATGACAATTTGGCGACTCCACTGAAGATTTTAGAGAGTCGAGCTATAGATTAATTTTGTGATACCTTAGGTCCTAATAATTTGTTTTGAAATAGTTTATTTTTTATTTTTTTTTAACTCACTTTAATCTTAATGTTTTATCCTTTTATTGTACTAACAATTTTATTTTTCTTCTTGCATAAAAGTCAAAAGTTTGACACATACATTCGCACTATAAGAATTTATAGTTTTGCAGGCAATTTTGAGTTGGCGGTTCGCCAAACCGTCGATGCTTTTCATTTTTAATTAAGAATTCTAGGCGCTTCTCGCCGGGATTTACATTGCCTTCAAAGGCACCTGGGTTCTAGCCCATTCAAAGCACCATTGATTGCCAAAATAAAAATGGCACAGTAAAATCCATTTACTTCAGGAAAAAAAAAAAAAAAAACACTAAAGATTTGTTCTATAAACTCAACGCCTAACTGTAGCTTCCTCTCACTCTCCTCGTAATAAACTCAATGTCCAATTTTTTTTTACCAACCAAAATTTATTGTCTCTAATCCATATTTTGATAATTTTGATTTAAAATTAGAAATCAAACTCAAAGTTCTCTCTCAAATCATATATCACCTTCTCATAATCCCAAATTTCAAAATCCCCCTTTGATGATTTTGGTTCTCTAAGATTGGAGCTTCAAATTATTTTGTGTCATTTGCGGATGCTTGTATTTTTTTGTTATTTTCTCTCATTTTCTTTGACAGGTGAAGAAAAGCTTTCAATCAAAACCCTAACCCTAGGTGAATGGATTTCATCACCAATTCAAATTATGGTATGGAGCTTATAATTTCCTTTACTCTTTCAATCTGTCATTGTATGCTTTCTTAAAAGTTCTTTTCTTGACAGAGGAAGAGGAACTTGTTACAAATGCCATCGAGACAATTGTAAATTTGGCTCCATTGCTTGACCTTCGAATTTTTAGTTCACCAAAACCATCTCAGTTCGTTTTCTATTACGAGTTTTTCTTGGCATTTTCTATCTCAGGTAATTTTTTGTTCCTTTTCGTTTCGTTTCGTTTCTTTTCATTTTAATTTGATTTTTCTAATAATTTTAATGATTTGAGTGATTTAATCATCTACTTGTTTCCATTTCTGTTTTCTTAATTTATTATTTATTTTATTTATATTTTGAATGCCCTGTGAGGTCCTCATTCGAGTTGTGCTGTTGATACGCATCATTTAAACTGTTTGATTTTGGGAAACGTTCTGGTAATGGACACTTAACGGTATACTTTTACATAAAATTGGATTTTGAGCTAAGATCATCCTTTTTCTAGCTTTATCCCAAGATGGATTCAATTTTGTTTAAGACTTGGCATTGGAAGTGGGATGGAGTGGATTCAGGAATTTGATCCCTTGATACAGAAGCCTTATACTATTGTTTACTTCCACTCTGCAGCATCTTTACAAATGTAAGTATTGTATGGTTATGAGAAATTTGGTTTAATTTGATGCACTTTAAAGAAACTACCCGGGGTTAAGGGTTGGTTGGTTTGGTTTGGTTAAATGTTTGAAATCCTTAAGTGAAAGCTTTTTGAACTTTTTCTTCTGTAACAATATTTCTAATTATATACTTATCATAACGTACGTGCCAAATACAAATTCAGCATGCTAGACACAAACAATGGAATCGCCACTAATCATCTAATCTAGGTGTGATTAGTCACCTTTATGAATCTATCTTATTTAAAGTAATCCTAAGCTTAACTAAGACACTTTAAAAAGAATAGGTTCTGGTTTGCTTATCAGAACTAGGTTCGGGAGTACGGTTACGTGTGAGGAAGGATTAGCACCCTCACGACGCCTTTGCTTATCAGAACTAGGTTCGGGAGTACGATTACGTGTGAGGAAGGATTAGCACCCTCACGACGCCTATCTAAGAGATAGTACCTAATTAGTCTTGTGATACTTAAAAAGTCTTAATTAAATGGTCTTGTCTATCCTATTTCATTTTAATTGTTAAAGTTAGAAATCTTGGAGATTATTTTTTAGGTCTTCCTTCCATTCATTCTGGAGAAATTACTAAAAAATGTTTCCTCACCTCGAAAGTATTCAAAAGAAACCATTCGTTCTATTGAAGAGGCTCCGTCGTCGAAAAAATTAGATTATTTAGCAAAATTATTTCTCTTAAACTAATCTTCCAAAATTAATCCACATTTTATTAATATTTATTCGAAAAATAAATTCTGATCTTTAATATCGAAAATCATCCCTTAAAATATTCTTCCATTCGTTCTGGAGAATTTTTAAGAGAAATTTTTCACCTAGAAATTTCTTAAAAGTTATCCGTTCGCGACTCTCTTGAATTTCATCATCGGAAAAAATCTAAATTTATCCTTCAATTTAAATTAAGCATTTATTATGAAAAATCAATTTGAGAAAAAGATGTTGAAAATTAATTATTTTTAAAAAAAATAAATTTTTGATTTTTATTGGTATTGAAAATTATCTCTTAAAAAATCATTCCATTCATTCTGGAGAATTTTTAAGAGAAAAATTTCTCAGAAATTAACCATTCGTAATTTCTTTGAATTTCATCATTGGAAAAATCTCAATTTATTAAATTAAAAATAAATAATCTTCAATTAATTAAATTAGTTAAAATATTTTTTATCAATAAATAAATCCATGGTTAATAACAAATAATATACAATCAATAATATAAAATCAATTAATAATAAAATATAAGATATAATAATAGTAATTAAAATAAATAATGGTCAATAAAATCTATAATAATAATTAATTAGTAAACAAATACTAAATAATCCACAAAATAAAAACCTGCAAAAAAAAATTTGAAAATTCAATTAGTAAAATAAATAAATAACAAAAAAAAACCCAAACAAAACCACAAAAACAAAACACAAAAAAAAAAAAAAAAAAAAAAAAAAGAATAAGGGTCAGCATGCGGGTCGTGGCCTCCCAAGGCTTGGCCTGTAGGGAAAGTCTTGTGGCAGATGGAACACTCATGGATCCTACCGCTACCGCTTGTGGTAGATGGATTTTCAGCGTTGGCGGTAGCAGCAGCATCGGTGGAAGGTTTGCGGTGGCTGGCTTTATGCCCACCCAGAGCTTGATAAGAAGGGAAAGCCTTGTTGCAAACACTGCACATATATGACAACTTCAAACCTGGTGATGACGAGGAAGACTGACGATGATCATGATCACCACCACCGTTGTCGGTGGCCGCATTTTTGCTATCGTCGACGGAGCCACCACGAGCTAGCATGATGAGACAAAGAGCAAGGTACTCTTCTTCAGTCGGTACTGCCTTAATGTGTCAAGCAAATTAGATCTTTCTTCACAAAGAATTTTAAGTTGTCCTTGTATCTCCGAGAACTCTGAGAGCATAATCTGCTTGCAATCCTTCACAAGGTTATCACTAATTCCCTCATCAAGCAACCGTTTCTTGAGCCTATCAGTTGATATAGACAGATCATTGGGGACAAGGGAGAGGTTATCGTTAATCAGCCTCAGCGGAAGGAGGCTCCTGGTTGATACCAAAGCTTGTATCCAAGCAATCCGATTTCTCTTTGAATCAATTCTCAAATGAAGGGTCTTTGTAGCAATGAAAATGTAAAATCGTCTGTCATCAAATTTGCTCCCCCGGAATGACGAGACCTTTGCAAGAGTCGTGGTCCATGTTTTGACGAGGGCGAAACCCAACAAACCAGTGGCAACGTTCAGAGACGGTATAACACCGGTGGTGAGATTAAGCTTGCAAACGATGAAGTTGAAGACCAAACTCAAAATAAGGCTAGTCACCATAGCCCTCAACGTTATCTGCTTGGTCCATGGGGGCACTACCGTCGTCTTGAAAGCTTCCTCCACGAAAACTTTATCGGTTGTTTCATCAAGGGCTGCTGCTCTCTCCCACCCTTCTTCTTGCTGCTCTTCTCTTGATCTCTCCATGGTAAACAAACTCTTCCCCTTTTGATTGTTGTCTTCTGTTTTTGTTCATCTGAGGGTCCCCCCCTCCCTTCACTGTGATCATGTGTTTGTTTTATAGAAATTCTTAATCAAGAATGTCAGTTTGTTTTGGTTTCAATTTCTTTGTTAGCATTTTACTCAAACACAAACACTTAATCTGAAAAGAGTTTTTGATCCGAATTCTAAGTCTTTGTTTTTATCCTAACCGATTTTCATTGTCAGCAAGTCTAAAAAAAAAAATAATAATAATAATAATAAAAAGAATAAAGGAAAAGAACTTGAGAAAAAATAAAAAATTGGACCGATCGGTCCAAAAAGTTTCCAAGGCCCAAAGAGATGATTTCAGATTCAATCAAACAATTGAAGCCCAAAATTTATCGAAGTGCACTTGAAATATTCGAGCCCAAATTGAAGTACCCGGATAAAAATGGGTGTCTATAGTTGCCTCTCTTTGGTGCATTCCCTGAGAAACAGGGGATGTGCAAAGACGTAGACACCCTACTAAGTCATATGTACTTAAAGAAAATCCTATCGTAGAAAAACTCCTCTAAGCGAGGCGTAAACTTTAAATAAACTCACCGTAAAAACATACTCTTCCACCGAGGCATCAACTTTAAGTGAAAACAATACTCCTCCATTGAGGCATCAACTTTAAATGAAAACAATACTCCTCCACCGAGGCATCAACTTTAAATGAAAACAATACTCCTCCACCGAGGCTTCAACTTTAAAAAGAAAACAATACTCATCCACCGAGGCTTCAACTTTAAAAAGAAAACAATACTCCTCCACCGAGGCTTCAACTTTAAAAGAAAACAATACTCCTCCACCGAGGCTTCAACTTTAAATGAAAACAGTACTCCTCCACCGAGGCTTCAACTTTAAAAAGAAAACAATACTCCTCCACCGAGGCTTCAACTTTAAAAGAAAACAATACTCCTCCACCGAGGCTTCAACTTTAAAAGAAAACAATACTCCTCCACCGGGGCTTCAACTTTAAATGAAAACAGTACTCCTCCACCGAGGCATCAACTTTAAATGAAACTTAACGAAATTTGCCAATTCTCAAACGTAAATGTAAACTTCAAAAAAAAAAAATCTTACCTTGAATCCCAAAAGAAATCGCTAACCTCGCAAATTAGCATTCCAAATTCACGTCCAAACCATACTGAATACCTGAAATATCTAACCTCGCAAATTAGCATTCCAAATTCACGTCCAAACCATACTGAATACCTGAAATAATCTTTCTTGGGTGCAAATGCATGAACGCAATGCAGTACATGAATGCCATGAATACAGATGCATATCGTGCAATGGATGTCATGAATGCTCTATAATAAACAATATCAAATACTTGAATCTCTTAATCAAAATAAAAGGTTCTCAAGCTCATCATTCATCTCTGTTTGCACTTGGCTTCAAACTGGTAGAACGAATCTTATTGTCTCTAATTAGTTTAAACCTAAAGATCTCTCTTCTCAAACCAAATCTCTCAAAAACACATCGACTTTGAAATCTTTCACTTTAAAGACAATCTTAAAATTTACAATATAAAAGATTCACAACTTAAAATAACTTGAAAAATAAAGGATTCACATCAAAGTACGAGATTTCTCACCTGAATAAGGGATTCTCACTCAAACTAAAGGATTCGTACCCAAAATAAAGATTCTCACTAAGCTAAAGGATTCACACCCAAAATAAGGATTCTCACTAAATTAAGGGATTCACACCCAAAATAAGGATTCTCACTAAACTAAGGATTCTCACTTAGCTAAGGATTCACACCAAACTAAGGATTCTCACTTAAATTAAGGATTCACACCAAACTAAGGATTCTCACTTAGCTAAGGATTCACACTAAATCATTCTCGTCTTAAAAACAAATAAATATAATCTTAAAAAAAACTTACCTTTGAAAAACATTCATCTTGAAGTAAAAATCTCATCTTAAAAATTCTCTTTACTACCAAGGTCTAAACTCATCTCTTCAACCAAGGTGCAAAATCTAAAAGACCAAAATTTTCATCTCAATTGAGGTCCAAGAATTTTCCTTTAAAAAAAGTTTGATTTCAAAATTCAAAAGTCTAACTCAAAATCTTTCTTATATGTTAAATGCATGCCATGAATGTCAATATGTCATGTAATGCAATTCATGAAATGAATGTCATGAATGTAATGCAATGAAAATCATCATATCTCTCCAATCGTGGTAACAAAATGGTTCTCAGAGGTTTTGAAAAGATGCCCAGAGGCTTTGAAAAATTAACCGGTGGTCTTGAAAAGATACCTGAAAGCTTTTAAAATATACCCGGAGGCTTGAAAAGATACCCGGAGGTTTTGAAAAATTACCCGGAGGCTTTGAAAAATTACCCGGAGGTTTTGAAAAGATACCCGGAGGCTTTGAAAAATTATCCTGAGGTTTTGAAAAGATACCCGGAGGTTTTGAAAAATTACCAGGAGGCTTTGAAAGATTACCCGGAGGCTTTTAAAAATTACTCGGAGGTTTTGAAAAATTAATCGGTGGTTTTAAAAAGATACCCGGAGGCTTTGAAAAATTACCCGGAGGTTTTGAAAAATTACCACTTTTTATGCTTTCCTCAACTGAATACTCAAAACTCTTACCTTGAAAATCTTTCTCAACCGAGATTCAATATTTCACCTTGAAAAAAACCATCCTTAAAAAGAGTTTAATTTTAAATTTCAAAAGCTAAAATCTTTCTTATATGTTAAATCCATGCGATGAACGACATGAATGTCATGAAATGCAATTATATAAAATGAATGTCATGTCATGGAAAGCAAACTAATATCATGAATCTTTAACTATGACAAAAGGATACTCAAGCTCATCGTGTCATCATCTTTTAATCTTCCAAACGCTGACTTAGAACCAAGCTGACCTCCACTAATTCCATCAGTTGATCACAACACCCTTTCTTTTAGTTCCAAGGCTTTAAACAGATACATTTCCAAACTTTCATTGTTCTCATTTCTTCCCAGAATATCATCTTCAAGCATATTCAAATTTCAAACTGAAAAATCTTCAATACCGATGCTGCAAAAGAGCCTACTCTACCATTTACCAACTCAATAGATTCCATTTTTCAAAACCATTTTCTCATCATGGTAAAAAGCCTTCTCATTCTTTGCCCCAGAAATGTCACTCTTATCAAACTAGTTCAAAACTCAAATATATATCATTTCAAACTTGAACGTTTTCATGTTCTAATCTTTTGAAAATTCTTTGAAAAGAAAGAATATGCCCAAAAATCATTTTTCAATCACGCTCCCATGAAAATTGCCCCATATCAAGTTTCCATGTTCGAAAATCAAGTTTTCATTTTCTAAACAAAAAATGCAACTTTGGATCTAAAAACTGGTGATTACTGCAAGAATGGATAAGGTGAATCACAATTTTGGTTCATTGAGTATTCCAATTTGTCAAGGTTTTGGTTATCAAGGGAGGTTTCATCACATAAGGGAAAAATCAATGTTTCTTCATCTAAACTCACAATGAATTTCCTTCAACAATCAGGTTTTCATAAAAAGTTTTATTTTGAAAACACAATCCATTTTGGCACTCTTTTTAAGTTTCTTGATAAATAGCAATTCAACAAATGTCAAGACTATCTATGATGGGTTCAAAATTTGGACAAGAAAGGAAAAGGATATTCAATTTCGGGCAAAGTCATCCAAATGATGTTGACCTTCTTAAGTTTCTCAAAAGTGTTCGTCGTTTCCTGGTGGGTTCAAAATATCACTTCTTTTGCACTTCTTGTTAGGCCTTGGCATAGTTATGCAGAGTTACTTTCAAATTTTTGCTCTAGACTGCCCGTTTTTGGGTTTTCACCCTAGAGCTTCATTCCTTTTTTTTTGTTCTACCATGCATTTGAGAATTCAAATTTCTTCAATGACAATTCAAAAGGATGAGATAAAATCTGAGGAAAAACTCTTCAACTTAAACATTCATACTTGATCAAAATGGACTTTTCAAGCTTGTAATGTAGGCCAAGGTTTGGGGTTATGAAAAAAGGATAACCAAGCCCAAAAATGTGTTTAAAGGTAATTAAACCAAGGATCATTTCTTCATCTCAAAATATCTCATATCTTTCTTTTCATTTTGAAGACAATCGAACCACAGATCATTTCTCTTCATGAGGATTTTATTATTTCTACTTCTCATCAAACCATGGATCATTTCTCTTCATGAGGATTTTTGTGAATTTTTCTTTTCATTTTTTTTCTTTTTTTTTTCCACAGACTTTCCTATCATAAAGTGAGTTTGAAAATTTGAAACTCAATCCATTTCAATATTTGCCCCCCTGACATAAAGCATTCATGGTGTAGAAATATGATCCCAACGTATGACCCTCCATAGAAAGATAATTCTTCACACTTGTCCCCCAATGTGGAGGGTGATCCTTGGTCAAGGTTCATTAAAAAAACAAGAATCCAATAGGCTCAAAGGGGGTAGCAAAGGATAATTTCTCATTTTGTGAAAGGAATACGAAAGATGGCCATTTCTCATGTCTAGTATGAATATTTCCATTGAAGAGCAAACCCCAGGTGGAGTAGATAATAAGACTTGCCATTAAAATCATTTGAATATCACATATACATGATATCACAGTTTTTTTTTTTTTGCAACTCATGCGTCCTCTCAATGTGCCTATCCAAATGAAGTCCCAACCCAACAATTCTCCTTATTCCGGTTTTCTTTAAGTGTCCACGCAATTTTATTCGGTCATAGAGGAAAACAAAGTTTACACAAGTCGATAATAGTGTGCAAAGAAAAACATCAGGTCATTTGTCTCTTTGGTAATCCTACCCCAAGATATGGCAAAGGATAACTAGGTGAAAATAGGTGTTACTCAAGTCAAAGCATTCAAGGATACTGGAAAAATATGGCTTTTAAGGTAATTTTGCCCCCAATATGTGAGTAAAGGACACTATTCAGGAAAAGAAAAGTTCGGCATGGTTGAGAAACTTAGGAGTGATGTGTTTAAAGCTCTAGATAGCCTTGACACTTATCAAATTACCAAAATCTAGATTCTTTCCAAAGAGTGCCTCATGAATTGGTTCTAAAAAAAAAATGTTTTGCAAATCAAATGTTTATTTCATTGCTCATTGCTTAGACGAAGATCATTAACCTTTTGGGAGTCATTTCCTGGTCAAAAGAAAGGTAAGGTTCATGACACTTTAAATTTAGGCCATCAAAGAAATCAAGCTTTTACAACTAACTGGTCATGGGAATAGGTTGCAAAGTTCATTTCTTAACAATAATCACCATTTTATTTAAGCTCCAAAACGTTTTCCAAAATAAGTCATGCAAACATAAACAATTTCCAACAAAACTATCAAACACCTAATCAATGTTAAAAATGCCATGCCTAGGAAAAAATGAAAACATCACAAATTTGAAATTATTCAGACGAAGTATTTGAGGTGACATTCCCCATATTCAAACTCCAGATTCTCCATTGTTCCAAAACATCCAAAGTCAAGGTATCATCATTAATGAGATCTTCAACCTTTTCTTTCAATTGCTTGCATTTTTTTTGTTGAATGCCCAATTGCTCCTATATGATAATAACACTTGCTGTTAGGATCATAATTCCTTGCTGATGGATTTGGAATTGTCTTTAAAGGCACAGGAGTAAGGTACTGGTTTTTTATCAACAAAGGAAAAAGATCAGAAATTGGGATCGGAATTTTCTCCTGACTGTTTCTTGGTCTTCTTTGGGGAACAGGCCTAGCTGCAGGTGTAGATGGACCAATCATGAAAGTAGGTGGTTGTGAGTAAAAGTTTGGCCGAAAAGTTGGTTGTGGTGCAACATTATTTACAATGGGATAATAATGTTGGTACATGGGATATGGATGGTATGGGGGAAGATCTCTTGTTTCTTGTCCTCCATAAGTCACATCTTTAACATCTTCTTCTTTCTTTTTAGATGCCTCATTCTTTGCATCGGATGTCTCTCTATCTTCAAGCTTCCTACTCTTATAGCATTCTCAATTATCTCCTCAGAGATTACCATGTCTGCAAAATTCTTGATGGCATTCCCAATCATCCTTTCATAGTATGGTGCTTTAAGGGTACTAACAAACAAGACTGTAGTTTCTTTTTCAGTGAAAGGTGGCTGAACTTCTGCAGCAATATCCCTCAATCTCTGAGCATACTCTTTGAAGCTTTCCGTAGCTTTCTTCTCCATATTCTGAAAGGTTATAAGGTCTGGGGCCATGTCAACAATGTGCTTGTACTGATTAATGAACGTCTTTGCTAATTCCTTCCAAGTACGGACGCAGTTCTTATCTAGCTGAACATACCACCTGGCAGTAGAACCTGTAAGACTGTCCTGGAAAACATGGATGGGCAACTTATCATCTTTCGCATAAGCAGCCATCTTCCGGCAAAACATGGTGATATGAGATATGGGGCACTTGGACCCATCAAACTTCTCGAAATCAGGAGTCTTGAACTTGGGCGGGATAACCACATCTGGAACCAAACAAAGCCCTTCAGCATCCATAGAACCATAGAAATCCAAACTCTCAACAGCCCAGAGTCTTTCTTTAATCAATTTCATCTTACGAGAGTCCATCTCTTCAACTTCCTTCAGCCTTTCTTGATCATCTAAATCTAGAATTCGGACAGGATCTATCTTTTCCCCTGGGGCAGGAATGTTATATCCCGGATAGTTAAATTCTCCTACGAATGGTGCTTGTAGTTACTGCACTTGTTGAGGTATTTGAACTTGAGATGGAGACCTGGTGGATACGAAGATTCACCCACATTCCGATTCTTTCCCTCAGAGCCATATTCATCTGTCTTATATTTCCCTTTCAGACTCTTCATCATTTTCAACAACGAGTTTAATTGCTCTCTAATCTCACCCTGGTTTTTTTTTTTTTTTTTTTCTATTTTATTCATCCTAGCAACCTGTTCCTCTGCCATTGCTTTAACCCGTGAACGAATCCTAGCAGCCTGTTCCTCTGTCATTGTTTTAACCCATGAACGAATGTTGTAGGAATGCCCCCAAGATCTTTCTGAGCTATCCTTGAAGCATTCATTACCACAATTTTAAAATTCAGGTCTCATGTCTTTATGAAATGCACATTGATGCAAATAAACGAAAGAAAGAAATTGATTTACATGACAATACCAAAAATATTCACAAAGTTTAACAGTAATATTATGAAAAATGTACATGATGAGTGTATGAGTATTATGAAAATATACATGGTGAATGCATAAGCTTTATGAAAAATATACATGGTGAATGCATGAGCATTATGAAAAATGTACATGGTGAATGCATGAGCATCATGAAAAATGTACATAATAAATGTATGAGCATTGTTAAAAAATGTACATGGTAAATGAATGAGCATGGTTAAAGACGTACATGATAAATGCATGAGCATGGTAAACAAATGTACATGGTAAAATTTTTAAATGATGCAAATGCAGGCAAATAATTGAAAGAATTAATTCAAGTAATGGCCATGAAGGTTTCACAAAATTCAATAGTTAGATACATATTAGAGAAATACAAATAGCATCTACAAAGGTAAAAATTTGTCAGAAAGCAAGAACATTCCTTCATGTGTCCTATTTCGAGTTATTCTCTATGAAACAGGTGGACATGTCTCTATCTTAAAGTTTGGCCACTTAAGTGTTGTTTATATGCTGGGTTTAGGATACTTGACCAAGCTAAAAAGGTCCCCAAATTGCTCCTTAACATCATCCATGCAGAATGAGTAAGGCACCCCGTTCCTCACCCATTACAGGCTCCAACCGGAAGGGTTCAATTCGGGTGAGAGTATTTTCCAAAGTTATGGCGGAGGTTATCACCTCTCAAAAACTTTGGTACTTTACACTCTGAAGGTGTTTCGCTAGCCGTTGCGGGGGTTTTCACCTCTCGAGGCGTAGGTACTTTACCCCCTCCTAAAAGGGACGAGTCCGGGTATAGGACTTTATGATATACAATGTGTCGTGTGTGCGAAGGGACATTCAAACCTTCCTTTACCCACAAATGTACAAGAAACAAAAGTTGTTAGTACAAATAACAAAATCAAAATCAAAAATAAAAATAAAAATAAATACATAAAAATTAAACACTTAAAGACCAATATTTAAAACCTAAGGTATCACAAGACTAATTTATGGCTCGACTCTCTAATGTCCCTAGCGGAGTCGCCAAACTGTCATAACGTGCCAAATATAAATTCAGCATGCTAGACACAAACAATGGAGTCGCCACTAATCATCTAATCTAGGTGTGATTAGTCACCTTTATGAATCTATCCTATTTAAAGTAATCCTAAGCTTGACTAAGGCACTTTAAAAAGAATAGGTTCTGGTCTGCTTATCAGAACTAGGTTCGGGAGTACGGTTATGTGTGAGGAAGGATTAGCACCCTCATGACGCCTATCTAAGAGATAGTACCTAATTAGTCTTGTGATACTTAAAAAGTCTTAATTAAATGGTCTTGTCTATCCTATTTTATTTTAATTGTTAAAGTTAGAAATCTCGGAGATTATATTTTAGGTCTTCCTTCCATTCATTCTAGAGAAATTACTAAAAAAGTTTTCTCACCTCGAGAGTATTCAAAAGAAACCATTCGTTCTATTGAAGAGGCTCCGTCATCGGAAAAATTAGATTATTTAGCAAAATTATTTCTCTTAAATTAATCTTTCAAAATTAATCCACATTTTATTAATATTTATTCAAAAAATAAATTCTAATCTTTAATATCGAAAATCATCCCTTAAAATATTCTTCCATTCGTTCTGGAGAATTTTTAAGAGAATTTTTCTCACCTAGAAATTTCTTAAAAGTCATCCGTTCGTGACTCTCTTGAATTTTATCATCGAAAAAAATCTTAATTTATCCTTCAATTTAAATTAAGCATTTATTATGAAAAATCAATTTGAGAAAAAAGATGTTGAAAATTAATTATTCTTAAAAAAAAAAATTATTTTTATTGGTATTGAAAATTAATTAAAATATTTTTTATCAATAAATAAATCCATGATTAATAACAAATAATATACAATCAATAATATAAAATCAATTAATAATAAAATATAAGATATAATAATAGTAATTAAAATAAATAATGGTCAATAAAATCTATAATAATAATTAATTAGTAAACAAATACTAAATAATCCACAAAATAAAAACCTGCAAAAAAACTTGAAAATTCAATTAGTAAAATAAATAATTAAATAAATAACAAAACAAAACAAAACAAACACACAAAAAAAAAAAAAAAAAGAATAAGGGTCAGCATGCGGGTCGTGGCCTCCCAAGGCTTGGCCTGTAGGGAAAGTCTTGTGGCAGATGGAACACTCATGGATCCTACCGCTATCGCTGGTGGTAGATGGATTTTCAGCGTTGGCGGTAGCAGCAGCGTCGGTGGAAGGTTTGCGGTGGCTGGCTTTATGCCCACCCAGAGTTTGATAAGAAGGGAAAGCCTTGTTGCAAACACTGCACATATATGACAACTTCAAACCTGGTGATGACGAGGAAGACTGACGATGATCATGATCACCACCACCGTTGTCGGTGGCCGCGTTTTTGCTATCGTCGGCGAAGCCAGCACGAGCTAGCATGATGAGACAGAGAGCAAGGTACTCTTCTTCAGTTGGTACTGCCTTAATGTGTCAAGCAAATTAGATCTTTCTTCACAAAGAATTTTAAGTTGTCCTTGTACCTCCGAGAACTTTGAGAGCATAATCTGCTCGCAATCCTTCACAAGGTTATCACCGATTCCCTCATCAAGCAACCGTTTCTTGAGCCTATCAGTTGATATAGACAGATCATTGGGGACAAGGGAGAGGTTATCGTTAATCAGCCTCAGCGGAACGAGGCTCCTGGTTGATACCAAAGCTTGTATCCAAGCAATCCGATTTCTCTTTGAATCAGTTCTCAAATGAATGGTCTTTGTAGTAATGAAAATGTAAAATCGTCTGTCATCAAATTTGCTCCCCCAGAATGACGAGACCTTTGCAAGAGTCGTGGTCCATGCTTTGACGAGGGCGAAACCCAACAAACCAGCGGCAACGTTGAGAGACGGTATAACACCGGTGGTGAGATTAAGCTTGCAAACGATGAAGTTGAAGACCAAACTCAAAATAAGGCTAGTCACCATAGCCCTCAACGTTATCTGCTTGGTCCATGGGGGCACTACCGTCGTCTTGAAAGCTTCCTCCACGAAAACTTTATCGGTTGTTTCATCAAGGGCTGCTGCTCTCTCCCACCCTTCTTCTTGCTGCTCATCTCTTGATCTCTCCATGGTAAACAAACTCTTCCCCTTTTGATTGTTGTCTTCTGTTTTTGTTCATCTGAGGGTCCCCCCCTCCCTTCACTGTGATCATGTGTTTGTTTTATAGAAATTCTTAATCAAGAATGTCAGTTTGTTTTGGTTTCAATTTCTTTGTTAGCATTTTACTCAAACACAAACACTTAATCTGAAAAGAGTTTTTGATCCGAATTCTAAGTCTTTGTTTTTATCCTAACCGATTTTCATTGTCAGCAAGTCTAAAAAAAAAATAATAATAATAATAATAATAATAAAAAGAATAAAGGAAAAGAACTTGAGAAAAAATAAAAAATTGGACCGATGGGCCCAAAAAGTTTCCAAGGCCCAAAGAGATGATTTCAGATTCAATCAAATAATTGAAGCCCAAAATTTATCGAAGTGCACTTGAAATATTCGAGCCCAAATTGAAGTACCCGGATAAAAATGGGTGTCTACAATGCTATTATCTATGAACCATTGCGTTTTTAAACAAAGAATTCTGGATGCCCGTTTCAGTATGGATATCAGTATCATAGATTGTCAATTCTTTTCCTGGTGGGAAAGATGATATGATCTGATCATCAAAGGTTGACATATGTTAGAATGGATAGGAAGCCAACGTCTATTAGGGTAAGAAACAGTGCGTAGCTGTTGAAAAACTGAACTTGTTGTACAACAGGATGTGATTTTACTTAACTATGATCAATAATTTCTTTTAAATACTAATTAAGCCTTACTGAGGCTGACATTTTTCTAATACTTTAGCTACTTATTTGACACTTCAAAATCTATCAATTTTTTTTTTCAATTTTGATACTGTCTTAAATTTATTTAAATACTAATTAAGCCTTACTAAGGCTGACATCTTTATAAGACTTTAGCAACTTATTTCACAGTTAAAAAATGCACAAATATTGAACCTTTTGAAGATATTCACCATCTTTTAAAAATTTCATGTCACAGAATACTTTGCACCCTTCTCTGTAAACTTTTTTATTATGCTCATTCTTTAGCATAGTTCTCTGCTTGTACAGGAGCAGCTTTGATGTTTACTTTCAGATTCGTACCCGTGAAACAAACATGTTTAAAATGCTAATTCCATGATGCAGAAATGCTCGAAATTGAGAGTCGTCAATGTAGACATCTAATTTTGTTCGGACCACTAAATCAAGTATTTTTCTTCCTAAAATGATGTTTTAGAATGCAGAAAAGCTCTTCTCACCCTGCAGGAGGTACTCCGAGACTTAGTTTAAGAAACCAACCATAAAAAGTCAATCTTGAAAAAGTCAACCCCGAAAAAGTAAACTTCAAAAAGTCAGCCACTGAAAAGTTCGCCCACTTTCAAAATCAAGATTCAAAGTTCAATTGAACAACGGTGAAAGAATTTTGATAATCCGAGGTCTACAAAGAGAGATATGGAGTCCGGAAGATGGGTTACGGAGATTTAGTGGAAAGGAAACCTTAGTTCAAAAATTTTGGAAAAAAGTGCTTGATTGATCAAATTGGTCAAAATTGGAAGTTCTGAATGAAAGATTATCAATGACTACGGGTAATGGAGAGGCTATTTGGAAGCAAAACCGAAGGAAAAGTCAATTTGGAAGAAAACCGAGAATTAGGATTTTTGGTGGATTCTGGCGAAATTGGGGAAAATTGTAAAAATGACCCAATTCGGTAAAACTAAAGCCCCTAATTGGTGAGGAGTGAGTAAAGAAGAATAGCCCAAGGCTTAATTTGAAGAAATTCCGAGAAAAGAGACGATTAGAGGAAAAATGAAAAAATGAGGAAATTCCCGATACTGGAAAAAGGAAAAATCAAATCGGAGGAGAATTTGATCGTAAAAATTGGGCGTTTTTGGACCAACTCCAATTCAATATATAACAAAGTCCTGGAAAAAGAAAATCTAGAAATCGAACTTGTTTTGAGTAAAACCGAGCTTCAGAGGTAAAATGGCAAATTTGGAAAATTCGAGAAAAATAGAAAATGAGCTCGGAAAATTACCAAAACTTCCAAATCTCAATCTTATGTCATTTGGAAGATATTGGCGAAGAAAAATCTGGATTCAGAGCTCGTTTGCAAAATGGCAAATTTCGGGCCCACTAAGCTGAAATTCCAAAAGATAAATCCTTGAAAAATAGCAAATGAGTTCGGAAAATTATGAAAACTTTCAGATCTCAATTTTAAATTATTTGGAAGAGATCGGCGAAGAAAAATCCAAAATCGGAGCTTGTTTGAAAAATGGTAAAAGTTCGGGTGCACTAAAGGGCAATTTTGGAAGAAAAATTTGGGAAAAATAGCAAATGGGCTCGGAACATTTGCTATTTAAATGGTTTGGGGCTAAAAAGGGTAATTTTATCGAAAAACCAAATAGGGCCTTTTTTGGAATATAAAAAATGGAGAGTGGGCTGGAACATGAAGGGCCATTTGGCCAAGCCCATGAGGAGAGTGATTTTTGCTGAGCTCTTTCATCCAAAGGCCAAAAGTGGATAGTAACGCAGTTATTTTTTTGATCAAGCCTTTGTAATTGTTCCACATGGTCCAATGCATGAAGAGGGAGGATGTCAACATGATGGCTTCATATTTTTGAACAGCTGTATTAGTTAGATGCTGATTACTTAATCTAAGGGTGGTAATTTCACATTTGAAGAATCTTGGATTAGGGGCCTTTGGATCAAATTGGCTAGGAAAAAATGACAACATCCTACACCCATTAGGTGACCATTCAGCTACCATAGTTGGGAGGGGGTTTCATTTTTCATTTGGGGGTAGGCTGATCAAAGGAGGGCAGTAGCTAGCTTGAGGAAAAAAGAGAGAAAAAAGGGAAAAAAGAAAAGAGAAAGAAAAAAGAAGGGCTTTCTAACTACTTTTTGATTTGGAAAGCTAAAGCAAGGTAGTTATTTTCTTTCATGCTCTCCTCCATACTTTGTTCATATGATTTTGTTATTTTCATTGTTCATTTATTTTCTTTCATGAAATAAAATTGTTTTTCAAAACAAGTTCCAAAAGGTTCCCATCTTATGTTTCCTTGAGAAAAATCAAAGAAAAATCAAATTTTCCCCCATTCATTTGAGTTGGTCGAACTTACCTATGTGTGTGCATGCCTTGTGTTTGATCTATTTTCCATGTGGGTTGTGATATTCTAGCTTGTTTTGATGTTCTAGTTTTTTAAAATAACTAAGATATGGAGCTATTTTTTAACCTTCTTTACTTATTTACTATTATTTTGCTGATTTTATCATTTTATATTCATGTCTACTTACTTTGTTTGCCATTTTTAATTTTCTGTTTTCACCATGTTAAGTTGTTCATGTTTTTTTGTTTATACCATACCATGTGTTTGTGTTTTTGTCTAGCTATATTCATGCATTTGCATTATGTTTGTTTGTTCTAACATGTTTCTTTTTAAGTCTTTTATATACTACGCCATGTGTTTGTGTTATTGTCATGAGAAGATTTCACATTGCATTTAAAGGACCATTCGACTTCTACATTATTCTTTGCCTTGTGTGTGCATTTTCATTTTGTTTAGGTACTATGCTTTGCATTATTATGCCATGAGATTGTGTATTGGTTGTGCCATGTTCATGCATTAGTATTAGGTTATTTTGGTCATTATATGTTCATGATACTTTCATGCATTTTCATGACATTTTAGGTCTAGGCCATTTTTTTTATTGCCATGCATATTTCCATGTCCATTACGTCTAGGTCATCTTGGTATGCCATACACATTTCCATGCTATTTAGGTCTTAGGTCATATTGGTATTGCCATGCATTTTTATGTCCATTAAGTTTAGGTCACATTTGCATTGCCATGCATTTCATGCATATTAGGTCTAGGTTACATTTATTGCCATGCACAAGTTCATGTTAGGCATTAGGTCATTTTCTATGTCATTTAGGCCTTAGATCTTGCATTTCATGCATTTAACTTGTTGTTTGTTCATGCATTTCATATCATACCACTTGATTTTTGATTTAAGCCAATCAATGGCTCAAAGCCGAGCTCATATGAGCATTCTTGTGGAAAATTAAGAGATTGTCAAGTTGGATTTTCTACCTTTGTGATTTTCTTTTTGGTTAGGCAATCATTGTCCAAATTTTTAGAAAATTTTACTACTGTTTGTAGGTTCTTAAAAGAGTCTCAAATATTTTTATTATGATTTTTGAGTGATTTTATCAACAGTTTAAAAATATTTTTTGGCTAAGCAGTTTTTCACCCAGTGTTCTGACTTTCGTGATTTTTCTGGTAGGTCACCCTTAGTCTGAAAATTAAGCCAATGTTTTCCCATAGAGTTCGACCTGTTTTAAGTCTCCATAATTTTTTCATTTTTTTTGAAATTATAAAAATAGGTTAAATAATTACGTTTTAAAACTGGACAGTAAAGTCAGATTTGATTTCAAGGGAAAAATAATTTTCTGTTTTGGCTAAGGCATTAAGAGATGACTGATTTAGAACCTTAGGTACTGTCCTAGGTTGATTTCTAAGCCATTTTAATCCTAAAAATGATCTTATAAAGCTCGGGTCAAGGGTGGTGAAGTCTGGGTTTTCAAAGTTAGGAAAATAGAGACTTTTTAAAAGGGAATTTCAGCCTACTGTTATTTTCATCCAAGAACTTTCAAAATTGTTTTCAAACCAATCACAAAGTACTTTTTATTTTAGAAAATTTAATTTGATGTCTTTTCCTAAGGTAGTCGGATATCTTTTTTAATATATGGATATCCTTATTTAAAGGAAAAAATACACTTCAATGCATTGCATTTTCGATGTTCATGCATATTATATGATATATGATTTTTGCTATGAATATTTCTATGGTAATGTTATTATTTTGATTTATATTTCATGGTGTTATATTATATGGTTTTGAATATTCTATGTTATCCTATGCTTTTTGCTTAGTCATTTATTTTTGTCACATCATTTAGGATTTACTATGTTCATGCATTGTTATTTTTATTTTCGTGCATATTTCATGATAATATTATTTTATATTTCATATCATTTCATGTTATTAATCATATTGCTATGTCATTTAGAATATACTAAGTCATTTAGAATATACCATGTCACTTAGGTTATACCATGTCATTTAGAATATATTATGTCACTTAGATTATATCATGTCATTTAGGTTATATTATATCATTTAGATTTTGCTATGTCATCTTTATTATGTCACACATGTTCATATTCATCTTTTTAAAATGTTTTTAAAAAAGATAATGATTTTGACAAAACAAAGTTATTCCCGAATTAAAATAATTCATGTGTTCTCTTCCAGGTTGTCGTGGAGGATATCATCAATTATCATTAATAACGGAATATCTTTTTTTTCAAAATGAGAATTATTCGAAAAATTTTCCAAATAAATTAAAATTTCTATATTTTGCCGCGTTTTTAAGGGAATATAGGAAAATTTTGAATTAATAAATTCCGGATCATTTTCAATTAAAAATGGAATTATTCTTCTTTAAATTGGGAATTATTTTGAAATGCCAAATATAAGACCAACTTTTTACCAAGACTTGAGATAACACACTTTATACGGGCATTGTGGGGGTGCTAATCCTTCCCCGCACGTTACCGAGTCCCGAACCCGCTTATTTGATTTCTCTGGTTTAAAACGCAGACTTGAAATTGGTTTTAAAAAAATGTTTTGATTATATTTTCCAAAACCGGTTTTTATAGGTGGCCGATCACACCTAGCCAAAAAAAGATTGGTGGCGACTCCATGTCTTTTTCGAGGTTGTTTTCAAACCCTCATTTTATTTCAAGAGGAATTAAGTTGACCTTTCCTCTCATTTCCCCAATGTCACGCTTAAAGAATAAAGTCTCGCGATGAGACTTGTTATTTTTTTAGGTTGTGACAGCTTGGCAACTCCGTTGGGGATATTTAGAGAGTTTGGCCTAGAATTAGTCGTGTGTTATCAAAGTCTCGATTTTGTTGGTTTTTATTCAGTATTTAATTTTAATTCCCACTTTTTGTTCAATAATAAGGAGAATTTTGAAAATAATAAAATATTTTTAAATATGTCCATATTCATGTGCATACATATTATTATTGTTTTCTGGTTATTTTGTTGTATATATTTATTCTTTGCTTAATTGATGCTTTTCATTGTTTAATCTTGTTGGGGCATTTAGAATAAGGGGTGTAGAATAGGTGGTGAAAGGTTTGTTGTTCCTCCTCACAAACCACACGTGCATTTGCATATCATGAACTATTTACCCGGGTTCCTTCCTTTTAAGTGGGAGTAAAGTAACTACGCTTGACCTTCTGTATGGGCTAGTGAAACACTTCCGGGGTATAAAGTACCTAAAGCCTTCGTGATTGACCCTCCGTATGGGCTTAGAAAAATATACTCTAACGAATTGAACCCACTTTTATCGGGGTGCCTTACTAGCCTTCACAGGCGACAGTGAGGAACAATTCGGGGCCTTTAGAGCCGATTCACCTTCATATAGTGAACTTAGGCGGAGCCATGCCGGATTTCCAATTAGATATCCTGAAGCTAAGAACACATGGAGAAATATTTCCAATCCTTTTACTTTCTATTCTACACTCTGAATAAGTTTACCTTTACAAATCGGGCAATGATGAACGCACATCACACAGCCAGTAATAAGTTTTGAAAATAAAAAAAATGTTTTTTTGCGTGCATATTACTATTGCATTCTTGTTGGTTAATACGTTAAACTATTCTTGATCTTTGTTCAATAAATTGTCGGGGTATCTAGGATAGAGGTTGTAGAATAGATGGTGAAAGGTTTGTTGTTCCTCCTCGCACACGACACTTACATTTTGCATAACATGAGCTCTATGTCCGAGTTTCGTCCCTTTAAGTGGAAGTAAAGTACCTACGCTTCGTCTGGCAATAGCCTCCGCATATGCTAGCAAAACACTTTTGGAGTATCAGATTACCTACGCTTCATGTGGCAATAGCCTCCGCATAAAATAAACTCTAACGAATTGAACACGCTTTTATCGGGGTGTCTTACTAGCCTTCACAGGCGACAGTGAGGAGAAATTCTGGGCCTTTTTAGAACTTCGTTCACCCACATATAGTGAACCATAGAGCCAACATAGGCGAAGCCTGTCGAATTTTTGATAGATATACCAAAGATAGGAACACATATAGGGACATTTCTAACCTTTTGTTACCTATTTTACATTCTGAATAAGAATTATAGATCGGGCAACGATGAACGTACATCACCCATAATAAGTATGATAATCCGCCCCAAAGGCACCGTGATGTCTAAATAAGTAGATATTGTTGGGGCACATGTTCATTAACTTTTTTACTTTGCATTGATAATTTTACCCATTTACTTGCTTTTTTTTTTCACACATCATTTGTAATAATACTGAAACCTAGTATGTTTAGGTTGTTTTGAAAATTCTTCTTTTATACCTTACTATTTTAGGTATTTCTAAAAAAAAAAGAAAAAGAGTTTTTGTATAAAAAAAATTTCTTCTTTGAAAAAGAGAATAAAGAGTGATATTAGGATCTTATTTTCCTTAATTTCTTTTCATGGGCATTTTTGCATAACATTCATATTATTTGAGAAATTGAAAATATAAAAATTCTTTTTCAAGCATTTTTGCATTTTGCATATTTCATGCATATGTGAATAGAGCATGTACATTTATGGTTGTATTTTTTTATCTCTTTCTTTTCAATAAATAGATGGTGATAATTATTTCATTTGATGTTTTCATAAACATTCATTGGTAGAATAAGAGTTGTAGACCGGTAGTGTTGAATGAACATTTGGACATTGTACCATAGTAGGATCCACTACCCCGAAATTCTTTTGAAAAATAACATGTTGATTTTTTGTGGAGGAAACATGTTTCAAAAAATAATAGATTAAATTTGGAGGCAAATCTTGCATAATGAGATTTTTGAATACTCAAGATTTGGTCCCACCAATTTCGTGTAATTATTGATTAATTTCTTTGTATATACCTTTGTGTTAATTCATTTATTCTTTACATGTATCATTTTTCCATGATCATTCATTGTATAATACATTTATGATATACATGGTCATTCTTTGTATATATCCTTGTGTTAATTTATGAATTCTTTACATCATGTTACAGTCATAAAGCATGCATGCTCATTCATTGTAGAATACATTTATGTCATGCATGATCATTATATGTATATACCCATGTATCAATTTTTTCATTCATTACATACATCATGTTACATTCATGGCATACATAGTCATCATAATTTCTCTATGCATACCTATGCATTTTTATTTTTTCACGTGCATCAAATTGTATTCATGGCATTCATGGCTTATTCATGAAATATATTTAGGGGGATAAATCAAAAATTGGCTTGGCTTTAAGAGTTTTGAAGAAGCTTCTCTTTCAACTCAGAGGTATAAAATGTACTGAGCATCTTTTTATTACAGGCTAGTGCTATGGAGAATGAACAAGTTGCCTGAATGGAAAGAATACAGGAAGAATTGCGTGAACAGCTGGCAAAGCTCAAGCAGAATCTAGAGATCAAATGACTAAATTGATGGAGCTGATGTCTGCCGTAATCAAGGGAAAGGGATACACTGAAACCTTGGCCGCCAGAGAAGGGTTAGAGGCACAAAAGGGTCAGAGTGAGGTCATGATATTAAATGGCCAGAATACAGTTAATCCCACAACATTCTGAATTTAGATGATTCAGCTAAACAAGCAAAACTAAAAATGGTTGAGTCGAATGAGGCTGAGTTGGCAGATTCCCAAAGGAAATATCAGCTGTTAGATGAAAGGCTCTGGGCAGTAGAAAATACAGATGTATTTGGAAGTGTAGATGCGAAAGAACGTTGCTTGGTTCTCGATTTAGTCATTCCTCCTAAATTCAAGGTCCCTGACTTTGAAAAATATGATGGGACAACCGATCTGTCAGCCCACGTCACTATATTCTGCTAAAAGATGACGGGTCATATAGATAATGAAAAGCTTTTGATCCACTGTTTTCAAGATAGCCTCAGCGGGTCCGCAATTATGTGGTATAGTCAGTTGAGCAAGGATCAGATTTACTCTTCGAATGATCTGGCTAGGGTTTTTCTAAGCCAGTACAAACATATGACTGATATGGCGCTGGACCGTCTCACCTTGCAAAATATGGAGAAAAGAGCTACTGAGAGTTTCAAAGAATATGCTCAGCGGTGGATGGACATGGCTACCCAGGTACAACCGCCCCTGACTCAGAAAGAAACCATTGTCCTTTTGTGAACAAACTGCAGGCCCCGTACTATGGTAGACTCGTCGGTAGTGCCACAAAGAATTTTTTGGACATGGTAATCTCTGGGGAAATGATTGAAAATGCTATCAAGGCTGGGAAACTCGAATAAGGTAAAACATTTAATGCAGAGAGAAACAAGACGCCCAAAAAGAAAGAAGAAGATGTCCAAGCTATGGGAGACTTTGCCCCGTATATTCCGGCTACTTCATAACATCCACCCTGTCCTTTTATTAATTATGTATCCCAGGGTTCATACTTATACCCGATGGCCTCTCAGAATCCAATAAATTTTCAACCTTTTGCCAGCCAGAGGAAACCGAAGAATATCCGGAAAAGAGATCAGTTTGAGCCACTCCCCATGTCTTAGTCTGAACTATTGCCCCAGCTGGTCGAAGAGCAATTCCTTACTAAAGTTCCAGTGGAGCCTATCCAACCCCTATATCTGAGCTGGTATGAAGAGAATGCATATTGTGATTATCATTATGGGATATGGGGACATTCCACAGAAAATTGCCTATGTCTGAAACGGAAGGTTCAAGCACTCATCAATAAAAGGGCAGTTAGATGTGGGGAAGAAACAAAGGTCAGACAGCATGGAGAATCCACTAAATGGGAATGATGAGACCATTGTGGATGTCGTAATGGGGGAAGAAGATGGAAAGGTCGATAAGAGTATCAAGGAATAACCAGTTTGAATTAGGGAAAACATGTCAAGGAGGAGTTTTTATACATGTAGTTTCATACCTTATGATGAAAACACTTGTCTTATGTTAACATCCGTATGAAATAAATAAATTTTGAATGTTTTTATGTTTGTTGTGTTTTAACAATAGTTTGAATGTGCATAACAAGCATTAAGGAAGTTTTAATAATGGATAGTTTTGAGAATATTGATGATCATTGTTAGAAATGACCCAATACCTTCCCTCTTTTGGGATTCCATATGTCTAAATCCCTGAAACCAAGATCACTTGAAAGACCTAATGCTTCATAGAATATGAATGATTGAATTTCATAAAACATTGTCATTAAAAAATTAGCAAAGATGTAGATCCTAGTCTAGGCTATGAACAAAGGAACGAACTTTTTGAAAATTTCAAAACTCCTTGAAATTCAAACAAATGAGACATTCTTTCAAGAATCTAGAACATGGTAATTTGATGAGTATGAAGGTTGTGCCAAAGCCATTCATGTCCTTTCCAATAACCACAAAACACCAATTGCTCAAATATCACTTCATGATTAATACCCCGGGGCACAATGACCAAACCAGATTATCCCATGTCCTAGAGAAAACCTGTTTTCGGGTGATATTTTCCTTGGTACTTCAAACAAACC
The DNA here is from genome assembly GCA_030761205.1 of Fremontodendron californicum. Classification (NCBI taxonomy): domain Eukaryota; kingdom Viridiplantae; phylum Streptophyta; class Magnoliopsida; order Malvales; family Malvaceae; genus Fremontodendron; species Fremontodendron californicum. The sequence goes on from JAULJL010000004.1 coordinate 6,841,503, forward strand.
CAAGATTGAAACTCAGCATTTTCATTATAAATCTAGACTTGCGATGTTCCTTGTAATGATACAAATTCCCAAAGTTGATCCAATTGGGGCATCATATGTAGAAATGATGGATACATGGTGGATAAGGGGGAATTAATGCATGAATAATTGGGGGCATGTGACGAAAAAACAAAAAAAAAGAAAAAGAAAAATTGTGATATCATGCATATGAGATTCGGATGATTCCAAAGTGCAAAGTAAAATTCTTATTATCTATTTCCCCTGGGGATTGCTTTTCAATGAGAATATTTGTGCTTCATATGAGAAATGGTCATCTTTCATATCCTTTTCGCAAAAAAAAAAAAAAATTCCATAGTCACCCCTTTTGAGCCGAAAGAATTCTTTCTTTTTTGAATCCTGAACAAGGATCACCCTTTACACTGGGGGGCAAATGCGAGGAAAGATCTTTTCAAAGATCATGGAGAAATGAGTCCTAACTCAAAAGATAGATACAAAGCAAATTGGGCTCCAAAATGAATACGGGCTCACTCTATCGAAATGAAGGAAAAGGAAAAGAAAAAGATGGCGAAATGGAAGACAAGAACAAAAGAAAAGAAAAAGTGTGAAAAAAGTGTGAAAAAGTATGGCAAATTAAGCCAAAAGAAAGGAAGAAAAAGAGCAAAAGTCAAAAAAGGAATGAAAAGTCCAAAAAGGACAATGCTTTAAAGGGGATCCTCCTCAAGAAATGATCCTTGATTTGATTACCCTCAAACATATATTTTGGGCCTATTTATCCTTTCTTTCTGAACCCTGAACCATGGCCTATATTATGTGCTTTAAAAGTCCATTTTGATCAAGCATGAATTTTTAACTTGAAAGGTTTTTTCCTCATATTTTATCCCATCCCATCTCATCGAATTATCATTTAACTAAGGAAAAATTTAGAATTCTCAAGTGCATGGTAAAACAATGAAAAAAAGAAAAAAAGAGAAAAAAAAATTAAAAAAAAGAAAAAAATGGGAAAGAATGGGACTCTAGGGCAAAAACCCAAAAACGAGCGGTCTAGAGTAAAATAAGAATTTTCGATGCCATCTATGATAGTGCCGATACCACAAAAGAGAAGGTCATCTTGAAGAAGTGGTCATCGAGGAACATCTAGGAATTCTTGAACCTCCCAAATTGTTAGCTCTTGTTCAGAGGATTGACTTCAAAAATTGAGATTTTTTCCCTCCAAAATCAACTTTTCAGTTTAAACATCCTGGCCAATCTTGACGCTTGTAAAAATACCTTGATATGGAAACTAAAAGAATGTTGAATTTGTTTGGTTCTCAATGAATTCATGGTTTATAAAACCTATTCCATTTGTGAGCTTAGAAGGGACAAACATTTTTGTTGCAAAGTTTTCTTCGATCAACCAAAATCCCATTGTATCAAGTCTTTCAATTCAAGTTGAAAAACCCAATTAACATTCAGAAAATTTCTAACAGTGATTATCAGTTTTCAGAAGTTTTCATTATTTGAACAATTTTTTTTTTCAAAAAGGGAAAATAAAAATATTTTTGAAATATCCTTTTTTGATGTTGACATAAGACAAGGGTTTTTCTAACCCAAAGGTGTGGAACTACTAGGGTTAACCTTGACTTCCAAATATGAGAAGAAGAAATAGAACTCGGCAAGCAGATTCTTGTCAATAAGAGTTTGAAAAATGTCGGGGCAAAGAGAATAGCCGAAGATTGAAAAATGAATTGAAGATATACTCTGATTTGAAGAGGAAAAATGAATTAGAGAGGCTAAGCCAAAAGTCTAGAAAAAAATGATCGGGGGTATTTGCATTACTCATGAGCATTCATCTCTTTATTGAGCTTTACATCTGCATCTGTATTAAGAAGCATTTGCATCAATCCAAGACATTTGCATTTACGCCACGAAGCATTTGCATCTTATTCTCTATCATCCCATGAAGTAGTTGCATCAGTTGAAGATATTTGCATTTACACCATGAAGCATTTGCATCCTCTCTCAAATCCTCCAGGTTAATTTCCAAGTCAATTCAATCAACTGGTTTCATCCAGACCTTTCTCAATTTTCTGGTTTCACCCATTGTCATTTTAATCTCTGGTTTCATCCAGATCTTTCTCAATTTTCTGGTTTCACCCATTGTCATTTCAATCTCTAGTTTCATCCAAATCTTTCTCAATTTTCTGGTTTCACCCATGCCTTTTAATCTCTGGTTTCATCCAGATCTTTCTCAATTTTCTGGTTTCACCTATGTCATTTCAATCTCTGGTTTCATCCAGATCTTTCTCAATTTTCTGGTTTCACCCATGCCTTTTCAATCTCTGGTTTCATCCAGATCTTTTTCAATTTTTTGGTTTCACCCATGCCTTTTAATCTCTGGTTTCATCCAGATCTTTTTCAATTTTCTGGTTTCACCCATGCCTTTTCAATCTCTGGTTTTATCCAGATCTTTTTCAATTTTTTGGTTTCACCCATGCCTTTTAATCTTTGGTTTGATCTAGATCTTTATCAATTTTCTGATTTCACCCATGCCTTTTAATCTCTAGTTTCATCTAGATCTTTTTTCAATTTTCTGGTTTCACCCATGCCTTTATAATCTCTGGTTTCATCCACATCTTTCTCAATTTTCTGGTTTCACCCATGCCTTTTTAATCTCTGGTTTCATCCAAATCTTTCTCAATTTTCTGGTTTCACCCATGTCATTTCAATCTCTAGTTTCATCCAGATCTTTCTCAATTTTCTGGCTTTACCCATGTCATTCAATCTCTGGTTTCATCAAGATCTTTCTCAATTTTTTGGTTTCACCCATGTCATTTCAATCTCTGGTTTCATCCAGATTTTTCTCAATTTTCTAGTTTTACCCATCTCATTTCAATCTAGGGCTTCATCCAGATCTTTCTCGATTTTCTGGTTCCACCCATGTCATTTCAATCTCTGGTTTCATCTAAATCTTTTTCAATTTTCTGGTTTTACCCATGTCATTTCAATCTCTGGCTTCATCCAGATCTTTCTCAATTTTTTGGTTTCATCCATGTCATTTCAATCTCTGGTTTTATCCAGATCTTTCTCAACTTTCTGGTTTCACCCATGTTATTTCAATCTCTGATTTCATCCAGATCTTTCTCAATTTTCTAATTTCACCCATGTCATTTCAATCTCTGGCTTTATCCAGATCTTTCTCAATTTTCTAGTTGCCTTTTCAATCTCTGGTTTCATCCAGATCTTTTTCCATTTTCTTATTTCACCCATGCCTTTTTAATCTATGGTTTCATCCAGACCTTTTTCAATTTTCTGGTTTCACCCATGCCTTTTAAATCTCTGGTTTCATCCAGATCTTTTTCAATTTTCTGGTTTCACCATGCCTTTTTAGTCTCTGGTTTCATCCAGATCTTTCTCAATTTTCTGGTTTCACCCATGCCTTTTCAATCTCTGGTTTCATCCAGATCTTTCTCAATTTTTTGGTTTTACCCATGCCATTTCAATCTCTGGTTTCATCCAGATCTTTCTCAATTTTCTAGTTTTATCTATGTCATTTCAATCTCTGGTTTCATCCAGATCTTTCTCAATTTTTGGTTTCACCCATGTCATTTCAATCTCTGGTTTCATCCATATCTTTCTCAATTTTCTGGCTTCACCCATGTCATTTCAATCTCTGGTTTCATCCAAATCTTTTTCAATTTTCTGGTTTTACCCATGTCATTTCAATCTCTGGCTTTATCCAGATCTTTCTCAACTTTCTGGTTTCACCCATGTTATTTCAATCTCTGGTTTCATCCAGATCTTTCTCAATTTTCTAGTTTCACTCATGTCATTTCAATCTCTGGCTTCATCCAGATCATCCTCAATTTTCGGTTTCACCCAGGCCAGTAAGGTTAGCTCAAGACAGGATAAGACCCAGAGACTATCGTCGAGGTATTTTCTTCTCTTGCAAATCGAACTCGTTTCCTTAAGACGGGTTGAGCCTTGATTAGTTAGGGAACTCAATTTAAGGATAAAATCTTTTATTTACAGCTTTTAATAATAAAAAAAATGAAATGAAAAAATGATGGAAAAATGAAAGAAAACCCTTTCCCTTTCCTTCACATTAGATTTCACTAACCGGACAAAATTAGTGTTTGTTTTTCTTTGCCTGATTCCTGAGTCTTAGTAATAGCCAAAGAGGGGCAGTTGTAGACACCTAATTGTGTCTGGACCACTAAATTAGTTTTTTTTTCCTTCCTAAAATGGTGTTTTAGAATATAGAAAAGCTCTTCTCACCCTGCAGGTGGTACTCTGAGACTTAGTTTAAAAAGCCAAGCATAAAAAGTCAATCTTTAAAAAGTCAACCCCGAACAAGTCAACTCTGAAAAGTCAACAACTAAAAAGTCAACCCACTTTCAAAATGAAGATTCAAAGTTCAATTGAACAATGGTGAAAGAATTTTGATAATCCGAAGTCTACAACGAGAGATATGGAGTCCGAAAGATGGGTTACAAAGATTTAGTAGAAAGGAAAACCTAATTCGAAAAATTTGGGGAAAAGTGCTTGAATGATCAAATTGGTCGAAATTGGAGGTTTCGAATGAAAGATAAACAATGACTACATGTAATGGAGAGGCTATTTGGAAGCAAAACTGATAACTCGTATAATTATATAGTTTTTAATTATGTTTTATTATTGTTTTGTGTCAAATACGAGTTATTATTGCTTAGTCTACTTGTGTTTATGATCTTTTATATTTTTATGTAATTTGGTGTTTTTCATGAGTTTCTTTGAGTGATTTCAGATTACTAGGTTAAATCAAGAATTAAGGGCAAATCCAATTCAGTTCCAGTTCCGACACCTTTTGCGATATCAGCTATATTTGGAGTTTCACTGAAGAAATAAGGCTGAAAGTTTAACCATGCAAAGTTAAGAGGCATATCTATCTTTTTCATGTTTTACACTTCTTGAAACGGAGTCGTTTTCCCTACCGAAATCAACCATCAAGTTGGCTGATGTGCAATGACGTCTGTTCTGCACCGTTTTGGTATTTTGACTATATCTTCCGATCCACATGAGAAAATGATCTGATTCCAACGGCTATGGATCAGTAACTGATAGGGGCATATTGTTCTAGAAGACCATTTGATCAGATCGAGCCTCCAACATTGACAAAATCGACCATCAAGCTGGCTGATCAGAATTGTCATACAACATGACGAAAATTGTTAGAAAAATACACCCACCTATTATACCTACCTTTGAAATTTGTAAAGCTTGTCTCTTGTCATTTAGCCCTCCAAAATGTGTATAAATAGAGGGCCTTGGATGAGTATTGGAATAGAATATACATTGGTAGGATATTAGCCATTGTAATAAAATTCTCTAAGTTTTCTTCTTTTTTCCTTTCTCTAGTTTTCTTTTTCTTTATTTACTTATGCTTCTTACATTTCTTTTCATTTTTAGTATGTGTTGCTAATCATATTGTTGAGGTGATGAGGTGAAGCTCTTGGTAAATGCTAAGGTTAGTCTCTTAAACATGAGCTAAAATGAATCATCATTTATAAACACTAGTATAGATAATATTTTTTTTTGGTTTAAAATCATACTTGCAAAGTAGAGATCTTGATTCATTATTGACAATGAAAATGGCACAGTAAATGCTTGGTTTCATAACCTTGATTTGTTGTAGACATATACCTTGGCATAAGGAATGCTTGGACTCTTTTTATGAGTTTTGAGGACACCAAATGAACATAATATCATATGCTATGGACGTTGGACAATTTGGACTTAATTGCTAAACCTTCCGATTGGAACCTCCTTTATGTGTGGATTTCAATTGTGTAATAAAACAAGATTAATCTTAGCATAACACCAAGAGTGGATTCTCTAACCTCAACATCCTTTCTTATTTTTTTTTTATATCTTGTTTAATTGCTTTTATGTTATTTTGTTTATTTTGTTCTCTAATATCTTGTTTACTTTGTTATTGATTCCCTAATATCTTGTTTATTTTCTTTTTCATATATATTTATAAACTTATACTTACTAGTACGCTTCCCTGTGGTTCGACCTCGGACACCCGAGAATTTATTACTTGAACATAACCTGCACTTGGGTTTACAACTCTTAATTGAGTCTCCATCAAGTTTTTGGCGCCGTTGCCGGGGAAGCAATACTACGTATATAAGTTTATAAGTATATTTATTTTTATTGGCTGGTTATACCGCCTAATTTGTATATTAACTTTGTTTTATTGGCTGGTTATACCGCCTAATTTAGTATATATATTTTTTGGCTAGTTATACCGCCTAATTTTCTATATATTTATATTTATATTGTAAAGTTTATATTTATATATTATCTATTTATTAACTTTGTTTTATGCTTGTTTGGCGACGTGATTTTAGATCTCGTCGTTTAGTTAGATTTTATTGTGAAACTTTTTCAGGTAATCTTTCTAATACAACTCCTAACATGGCTGACAATGAAAGTGTTCATGCTGAAGATGAGAACAGACAAGTACGCACCATGCGTGACTACTTGCAACCAACTCGAAGCTCATCACCCTCTTGTTTTATTTTTCCTCTCAATGCAAACAACTTTCGTTTTAAACCAGGTATGATAGCTTTGCTTCCAAATTTCCATGGGTTAGAATCGGAAAGTGCTTACTCGTTTCTAAAAGACTTCGAGGATATATGTGTCACCTTTAATGACCAACAATGTACAAATGAAATTGTGAAGCTAAAATTATTTCCTTTTTCTTTAAAAGATAAAGCAAAAATTTGGCTTCATAATTTAAAACCAAGGTCAATTGGCACATGGCAAGAATTACAAACTGAGTTTCTAAAGAAATTTTTCCCAGCACATAAAACTACTGCTTTGAAAAGACAGATTCAAAATTTCAATCAAAATCAAAATGAAGCATTTTTTCAGTGCTGGGAGCGTTTTAAAGATTTGTTAAGTTCTTGTCCACATCATGGTTTTGAAAAATGGCGTCTTATTAGTTTCTTTTATGAAAGTTTAACTCCCGAAACTAAACAATTTGTTGAAACAATGTGTAACGGTGAGTTTCTAGAAAAAGAACCTGAAGAAGCCTTTGACTACCTAGACCATTTGGCAGATAACTCTCAAGCCTGGCACACAGATAATTCCTCTGAAAGTTCCAATAGATCTAATCTTGTTTCTAACAGAGGTAAATATCATTTTAGTCAAGAAGATGAGATAAAAGCTAAAGTAGCTAATTTGGCTAGAAAGATTGAAGCCATGGAACTTAGAGAAGTAAAAGAAGTCAAAACGGTTAAAAATGAAGAAAGTTGTGGAATTTGTGAAATCATGGGACACCCCACTTCTGAATGTCCAAACATTCCCATTCTTAAAGAAGCGTTGCATGATCAAGTAAATTCCATAAACACATTTAAAAAGCCTTTTCCTTCTCCTTACTCTGAAACGTATAACCCTGAATGGAGAAATCATCCCAACTTCAGTTGGCGGAATAATAATCATGTTCAGGTACCACAATCTCAAAAGCCGGGCAACACTTTTTCCTATCAACCTTCACGTGTACAAACCTTGGAAGAGACATTGCAAGCATTCATGCAAACACAAGCAAATGTGAATAACCAAACTTCACAGGACATCAATGAGATCAAAAACACCTTGTCCACATTGACAGCTTCATTACGCACTCAAGAAAAAGGTAAGTTTCCTGCTCAACCTCAGCCTAACCCTTCTACTCAATGTCTTGTTTCTTGCTCCAATGAAACTCAACAGGAAAATGCCAGTTTTATCACAACTCTTCGAAGTGGAAAGGCAATTGACAAAAACATTCCATCAAAAAACCAAGATCCTCCTTCCCTTCCGAAAAGTAATGGTAAGGATGATGGTAAGTCTGAACTTCTTGAAAATTTGGACAAAGGAAAAGGTATGCATCCTGCTCCTTTTCCTCAAAGGTTGCAAACAATAAAGAATTTGAATCAAAATGCAGAAATTTATGAACTTTTCAAACAAGTTAAGATTAACGTTCCTTTATTGGATGCAATCAAACAAGTTCCATCTTATGCTAAATTTTTGAAGGACATGTGCACAGTTAAAAGGAAACATAATGTACAAAAGAAAGCATTTCTGACGGAAAGTGTGAGCTCAATCATTCAGCACCTTACTCCACCAAAATTCAAAGATCCTGGATGTCCAACAATCTCATGCATCATTGGAAACACTAGAATAGAACGTGCATTGCTTGATCTTGGTGCTAGTGTTAATCTTTTGCCTTTTTCTGTTTATCAACAGTTAGGTTTAGGTGAACTCAAGGAAACACCTGTTACACTTCAACTAGCTGATCGTTCTGTAAAAATTCCTCGAGGGATAGTTGAAGATGTTTTGGTTCAAATTGATAATTTTTACTTCCCTGTTGATTTTATTGTTTTGGACACACATCCTGTTTCAAATCCAAATGTTCAAATTCCTGTTATATTAGGCCGTCCATTTCTTGCAACTTCTAATGCTCTGATAAATTGCAGGAATGGTATGTTGAACATTTCTTTTGAAAATATGACTTTAGAATTAAATGTGTTCAACATTTGCAAGCAACTTGGTGATGATTCAGAAGTACATGAAGTGGATTTCATTGAAGAACTTGTTCATGAACATCTCACCACTACCACATTCCATGATCCTTTAGAAGCTTATTTAATTGAATGGGAGTTTGATAATGCTTCAGAAATTTCACACACTGATTCTTTGTTAAATTCTTTTCAGGTTAAGCATTGTTGGAAACAAAAGTTTGAGGAACTTCCATCACTCACAAATGTCACTGTACCATCAACTATTGAACCACCCAAGCTGGATTTAAAACCATTGCCATCCGAGCTAAATATTCCTTTTTGGGTGAGAATGAAACTTTTCCAGTCATAAATGAACTTGAGGAACTCAGAAATGATGCATATGAGAATTCTAAAATTCATAAAGAAAGAACTAAAGCCTTTCATGACAAGTTAATTTCAAGAAAAACATTTGATGTTGGGAAAAAAGTTCTACTTTATAATTCTAGACTTCACATATTTCCTAGTAAGTTGAGATCAAGATGGACTGGCCCATTTGTGGTTAAGCATCTGTATCATTATGGAGCAGTTGACATTGAGAATCCTAGAAATGGTAACGTATTCAAGGTAAATGGACAAAGACTCAAACTCTTTTTGAAAAATCATGTTACTCAAGAAAAGGTTGTTTTTCTTTCTGATCCTTGTTTTGAAAATAACTAGATATAAATATAATTTTTACTAATCTTCAAAAAAAAAAATACATTTTTTTTCCCGATTAAATGGTGGATAACGGTACTCCGTGATTATTTAAGTCGGTTCCATCAGCTACCCACAAAACTGATATTGTATATAAATTTCTCTTTCAATTTCTTTTTCATTTTTTTTTTCAAGATGGATGATATTCTCACAAGATTGCAGAAACGATTTCCTCCTTTTCCTCGAAATATTTTACTGAAGCTTTACCAAGTTCGATTTGAAAGATTAAGAATGCTTATGCACAAAGGGATTCCTGAAGACATACGTTGGATAATTGAAGCCAAGGTACGTGAATATGAATATCTTCCTGTTTTGCATTTACCAGGTACAGGTAGAAGCACTTTTGCAAAGAAGCGACGAGCAAAGCGCATGAGTTCAAATTGCCACAAATGTGCACGATGAACGTGTAACGGTAAATGTCATTCTATTGGGATTCCGTCCTCTAATCGAGATGATAAAATTGAATTCATTAAGGATGGACTGAGTAAGGAGAATTTGGATAATATCCAACTTTCTCTTGAGACGCATCCTAGTGGAGACGTACAAAGAGAAATTCTTGATTTATGGCCGCAATTCCAAAGGGAATGGCAACATCTTGGGAATCTGATGTTAAAAGACCCTGTTTGCCAGCTTGTAAGAAAACTGGATGGGAAGCATATCCTCGACTCATAGAAGGCGTTTAAGCCGTTTCTGGACGTAAAACCAGAGGAAGATGTGAGCCACAATCACAACTACAATAAATGACTTCTCAGCTTTTGGTTTGATTTGCAATAACTTCATTTCGGTTTAATTTACGTGTTGTTCGATTTGTGTAATTATTCTCGTTTTTTTTTTTGCATTGGTCTTTTACGGTTGATTTTTCTTCTCTTTTTGATTTTCTTCCTGAAATCACGCAAAAATCTTTTGTTAGGTTAACATTTTCTTCTGACAGGTCAAATACACTTTCGGCGACATTATTACTCTTGTCTGATTCACTACTCAGTCCTCTATATATTACACCATGTACTCATTCTCTTTCAGGCACTCGAAAAAGAAAAAAAAATGGAAAGTACTTCGTCCCAACGCATTAAAAAAATTTGTGTTTTTGGAGGTGCTTATCCAGGGAAAAATAACATATTCGCTGATGAAGCCATAAGAGTTGGAGTAATACTTGCCCAACAAAAGATCCAGTTGATTTATGGAGGCGGTAGTACGGGTTTAATGGGAGCAGTCGCTACAGCAGCACACGCCGGAGGAAGTCCAGTTCTAGGAATCGTGCCAAAACTATTCACAGGTTTTTGTGGACCTACCGTGGGTAAGGAAATACAAGTCTGGAGTATCCCTGAACGGATAACAATCATGTACCATTCTGCCGATGCATTCATTGCTTTACCAGGAGGTCTGGGTACATTGGAAGAAATAGCTTGCGTGGCTTCTTGGTCATCTTTGGTCACAAATAAGAAACCCATTGGTTTGCTTAATATTAATGGTTATTTTAGTAATTTGCTTTCATATTTAGATAATGCTGTGGATAATGGATTCATGTTTTCAGAGGCAAGGAGAACCATAATTTCTGCTACAACCATTGAAGATTTACTCAAAAAGCTCCAAGCTTATGAGTATTTATCTACTACGGTTGTTTCGCAAACGCTCGGAAAAAGAAAAAGAGATATGGACGAGCAAGGAGTGGATTGCACTCTGTCTTTGTGACATTATCTAACATTTTGTTTGTTGTGTCTCAGTTATAATAAGTGGTTAGCAACCTCTGCAGGTAATATCTCCTAAATTCTACCTTTAGTAGGGGGTAAGGGACATATTTTGCTAATTTAAAAAAAAAAAAATTGATGTGTTTTAAGCCATTTAGAAGTATTCATTCAGAACAAGGTCTGAGTAAGGGAGACTTGAGACATACCTTGTCAGTTTGATTTTAATCTTTTTATGTTTACTTGTTAATTTTTGTTTAGTATTTTAGGATTAATTAGGTTGCATGAGTTTGTTTTGTTTTGAGTCTTAGTTATTCATATTCTTATGTTATTAGTTCTTTTCTCTTACACATGATTCTTTCATTTGGGTTAATAGACTTACATTGAGGACAATGTAAGAATTAAGTGTTGGGGGAACGATTTAGGATTTCTTTTATTTTTGTCTACTATTTTTTTTTTTATGAGTCTTTATTATTATTATTATTATTTTATGTGTTCTAGTTCCTTTTTAATACAATGATAAGATATGAATTGCATAAGTCTAAAACAGATTTATTAGTGAGAAGATTTTCATGAGAATTGAGCTTGATGTCAACCTTTTTATGAGCCAATGTTAATATGATATGTTGATTGAGAAAGAAGCATGTTTAGATTTAATCTGACTTGTATAATCATCCTTGTGAGTTTTTGAGCCTATAATGATTGATGCATTATACAAATCAATCTAATTTCTTTCTTGAGTGCTCTTATGATTACATTATTCTCTAGAACTTGCTTTAAACCGTTTGAGACTATATTGATACATGTGACAACATGAATATGATAGAGGCATTAGGATTATAACCAGAGCCAAACAGCCATCCATTATTAATGTTCTAAGAGAACATCCCCACTAGTGAGCCAATTTGAGCCTACATTAAATATGCTGTTTTATTGGTAACCACAACTTACACCTAGCCTAAATATACTTATATCCTTACCCTTGTTCTAAAGATGGATTATATATTTTGAGACATATTGCAAAAAACAAGGGATATTTTTAGTTGAAAATTTGGGTTAGAAACAAAAGATAAGTGTGGGGGAAGAAAAGAAAAGAAAAAGTCAAGAGAAAAAGAAAGGGATCATTGTTAAATACATTCCCATATACAAAAAAAAAAAAAAAAAAATTCTTCTCTTGAACTTCTAGTTAAAGTAAAGAAAAAGATGTTACAAAGTTGGTTAGAATGAAGCAAAGGCTCAACATGAATATTTAGCCTATGTGACTATGTACTTGTAAAGAGTTTTGAGAAATTTATTTGTATGATCTTATTATGTCTCTAAACTCTATGAACTCTTTGGAACCTTTGTGATATCTTTATCCTTTTGTTCTTTAACCACATTATAACCCTTTGGCCCCATTACAACCTTGAATAAAGACCTCTTGATTTATGAAGTTGTATGATCTAAATAGTGGAGAATAGGTGGACAAGCAAGCATATGGTAGAAGTGTTTTCATGAGATTGATTGAGTGTAAACACTTTACCACTACTTTAAAGAGTGAAAATCATGAGAGTATCCCATGTGAGAGGTTGAGATTAAGTTGAATATGCACTATTTTGATTGAAATATGTTATGTTAATATTGGCTTAACTCATTTATTTACATTCAAGCATGATTTTTTGTGAAATTCTTTGAGCTATTGATTAGTTTACAAGACTTGTTCAAAGATTGTCTCTAATTTATATTGAAAGGATTAGGAGTAAATATTTTTAGTGTATGTAGTTTACTTATATTTTAGTTTTTCAATGTTTGTGGGTATCGTTCTAGCAAACCCTCACGAGACTAAACTCGTCCACTAGGGACACCTAGGGGTTTAAAGGCTTGTGTCACATGCTAAGTGCCACCGTGATTTCCTACGAAAATGGATTAGATTAGATTTTCTTATTTTATTTTTATTGAGTCGTTGCTAGGGACTAGCAACAATCTAAGTGTGGGGGTGTGATAACTCGTATAATTATATAGTTTTTAATTATGTTTTATTATTGTTTTGTATCAAATACGAGTTATTATTGCTTAGTCTACTTGTGTTTATGATCTTTTATATTTTTATGTAATTTGGTGTTTTTCATGAGTTTCTTTGAGTGATTTCAGATTACTAGGTTAAATCAAGAATTAAGGGCAAATCCAATTCAGTTCCAGTTCCGACACCTTTTTCCATATCAGCTATATTTGGAGTTTCACTGAAGCAATAAGGCTGAAATTTTAACCATGCAAATTTAAGAGGCATATCTATCTTTTTCATGTTTTACACTTCTTGAAACGGAGTCGTTTTCCCTACCGAAATCAACCATCAAGTTGGCTGATGTGCAATGACGTCTGTTCTGTACCGTTTTGGTATTTTGACTATATCTTCCGATCCACATGAGAAAATGATCTGATTCCAACGGCTATGGATTAGTAACTGATAGGGGCATATTGTTCTAGAAGACCATTTGATCAGATCGAGCCTCCAACATTGACAAAATCGACCATCAAGCTGGCTGATCAGAATTGTCATACAACATGACGAAAATTGTTAGAAAAATACACCCACCTATTATACCTACCTTTGAAATTTGTAAAGCTTGTCTCTTGTCATTTAGCCCTCCAAAATGTGTATAAATAGAGGGCCTTGGATGAGTATTGGAATAGAATATACATTGGTAGGATATTAGCCATTGTAATAAAATTCTCTAAGTTTTCTTCTTTTTTCCTTTCTCTAGTTTTCTTTTTCTTTATTTACTTATGCTTCTTACATTTCTTTTCATTTTTAGTATGTGTTGCTAATCATATTGTTGAGGTGATGAGGTGAAGCTCTTGGTAAATGCTAAGGTTAGTCTCTTAAACATGAGCTAAAATGAATCATCATTTATAAACACTAGTATAGATAATATTTTCTTTTGGTTTAAAATCATACTTGCAAAGTAGAGATCTTGATTCATTATTGACAATGAAAATGGCACAGTAAATGCTTGGTTTCATAACCTTGATTTGTTGTAGACATATACATTGGCATAAGGAATGCTTGGACTCTTTTTATGAGTTTTGAGGACACCAAATGAACATAATATCATATGCTATGGACGTTGGACAATTTGGACTGAATTGCTAAACCTTCCGATTGGAACCTCCTTTATGTGTGGATTTCAATTGTGTAATAAAACAAGATTAATCTTAGCATAACACCAAGAGTGGATTCTCTAACCTCAACATCCTTTCTTATTTTTTTTTTATATCTTGTTTAATTGCTTTTATGTTATTTTGTTTATTTTGTTCTCTAATATCTTGTTTACTTTGTTATTGATTCCCTAATATCTTGTTTATTTTCTTTTTCATATATATTTATAAACTTATACTTACTAGTACGCTTCCCTGTGGTTCGACCTCGGACACCCGAGAATTTATTACTTGAACATAACCTGCACTTGGGTTTACAACTCTTAATTGAGTCTCCATCAAAAACCGAAGGAAAAGTCAATTTGGATGAAAATCGAGAATTAGGGTTTTGATGGATTTTGGTGAAATTGGGGAAAATTGCAAAATGGCCCAATTCGGTAAAACTAAAGCCCCTAATTGTTGAGGAGTGAGTAAACAAGAATATCCCAAGGCTCAGTTTGAAGAAATTCTAAGAAAACATACGATTAGAGGAAAAACGAAAAAATGAGAAAATTTTCGATACTGGAAAAAGGAAAAATCAAATCGGAGGAGAATTTGATTGTAAAATTTGGGTGTTTTCGGACCAACTCTAATTTAGTATATAAAAAAGGCCTTGAAATGGAAAATCTGGAAATCAGACTTGTTTTGAGTAAAACCGAGCTTCGGACGTTAAAGGGCAAAATTGGAAAATTCAAGAAAAATAGTAAATGAGCTCGAAAAATTACCAAAACTTCCAAATCTGAATCTTATGTCATTTGGAAGATATTGGAGAACAAAAATCCGGATTCGGAGCTCGTTTGCAAAATGGAAAATTTCGGATCCACTAAGCTGAAATTTCGAAAGATAAATTTCGAAAAAATAGCGAATGAGCTCGAAAAATTATGAAAACTTCCAAATCTGAATTTTAAATTATTTGGAAGAGATCAGAGAAGAAAGATCCAGAATCAAAGCTCGTTTGAAAAATGGTAAAACTTCGGGTGCACTAAAGGGCAATTTTGGAAGAAAAATCCGGGAAAATAGCAAATAGGCTCGAAACGTTTACTATTTAATTAGGTTCAGGGCTAAAAAGGGTAATTTTACCTAAAAAATGAAGAGGGCCTTCTTAGGAATTTAAAAAATGGAGAGTGGGCTAGAATATAAAGGGTCATTTAGCTAAGCCCATGAGGAGAGTGATTTTTGCTGAGCTCTTGCATCCAAAGGCCAAAAGTGGATAGTAAGGTAGTTATTTTTTTGATCAAACCTTTATAATTGTTCCACATGGTCCGATGCATGAAGAAGGAGGATGTCAACATGATGGCTTCATATTTTTGAACAACTGTATTAGTTAGAGGCTGATTACTTAATCTAAGGGTGGTAATTTCACATTTGAAGAATCTTGGATTAGGGGCCTTTGGATCAAATTGGCTAGGAAAAAAATGACAGCATCCTACACCCATTAGGTGACCATTCGGCTACCATAGTTGGGAGTGGGGTTTCATTTTTCATTTGAGGGTTGGCTAATCAAAGGAGGGCAGTAGCTAGCTTGAGGAAAAAAGAGAGAAAAAAGAAAGGGAAAAAAGAAAAGAGAAAGAAAAAAGAAGGGCTTTCTTACTACTTTTTTATTTGGAAAGCTAGAGCAAGGTAGCTATTTTCTTTCATGCTCTCCTCCATACTTTGTTCATATGATTTTTGTTATTTTCATTGTTCATTTATTTTCTTTCATGAAATAAAATTGTTTTTCAAAACAAGTTCCAAAAGGTTCCCATCTTATGTTTCCTTGAGAAAAATCAAAGAAAAAACAAATTTTCCCCCATTCCTTTGAGCTGGCCGAAACTACCTATATGTATGCATGCCTTGTGTTTGATCTATTTTCCATGTGGGTTGTAATATTCTAGCTGGTTTTGATGTTCTAGCTTTTTAAAATAACTAAGATATGGAGCTTATTTTTTAACATTCTTTACTTATTTACTATTATTTTGCTGATTTTATCATTTTATTTTCATGTCTACTTACTTTGTTTGCCATTTTTAATTTCTGTTTTCACCATGTTAAGTTGTTCATGCTTTTTTGTTAATACCATACCATGTGTTTGTGTTTTTGTCTAGCTATATTCATGCATTTGCATTATGTTTGTTTGGTCTAACATGTTTCTTTTTAAGTCTTTTATATACTATGTCATGTGTTTGTGTTATTGTCATGAGAAGATTTCACATTGCATTTAAAGGACCATTCAGCTTCTACATTATTCTTTGCCTTGTGTGTGCATTTTCATCTTGTTTAGGTACTATGCTTTGCATTATTATGCCATGAGATTGTGTATTGGTTGTGCCATGTTCATGCATTAGTATTAGGTTTATTTGGTCATTATATGTTCATGATATTTTCATGCATTTTCATGACAATTTAGGTTTAGGCCATTTTTGTATTCCCATGCATATTTCCATGTCCATTAGGTCTAGGTCATCTTGGTATGCCATACACATTTCCATGCTATTTAGTTCTTAGGTCATATTGGTATTGCCATGCATTTTTATGTCCATTATGTCTAGATCACATTTCCATTGCCATGCATATTAGGACTAGGTTGCATTTATTGCCATGCACAAGTTCATGTTAGGCATTAGGTCATTTTGTATTGCCATGCATTCTCTATGTCATTTAGGCCTTAGATCATGCATTTCATGCATTTAACTTGCTGTTTGTTCATGCATTTCATATCATACCACTTGATTTTTGACTTAAGCCAATCAATGGCTCAAAGCCAAGCTCATATGAGCATGCTTGCGAAAAATTAAGAGATTGTCAAGTTGGATTTTCTACCTTTGTGATTTTTTTTCGTTTAGGCAATCCTTGTCCAAATTTTTAGAAAATTTTACTACTGTTTGTAGGTCCTTAGAAGAGTCTCAAATATTTTTATTCTGATTTTTGAGTGATTTTATCAAAGGTTTAAAAATATTTTTTGGCTAAACAGTTTTTTCACCAAGTGTTCTAACTTTCGTGATTTTTTTGGTAGGTCACCCTTAGTTTGAAAATTAAGCCAATGTTTTTCCATAGAGTTCGACCTATTCTAAGTCTCCCATAATTTTTTCAGAGTTTTTTGAAATTTTAAAAATAGGTTAAAAAATCATGTTTTAAAACTGGACAGTAAAGTCAGATTTGATTTCAAGGGAAAAATAATTTTTTGTTTTCGCTAAAGCATTAAGAGAGGACTGATTTAGAACCTTAGCTACTGTCCTAGGTTGATTTCTAAGCCATTTTAATCCTAAAAAATGATTTTATAAAGCCCGGATCAAGGGTGGTCAAGTCCGGGTTTTCAAAGATAGGAAAATAGAGCCTTTTTAAAAGGGAATTTCGGCCTACTGTTATTTCCATCCAAGAACTTTCAAAATTGTTTTCAAACCAATCACAAAGTATTTGTGATTCTATAAAATTTAATTTGATGTCTTTTCCTAAGGTAGTCGGATATCTTTTTAGATATATGGATATCCTTATTTAAAGGAAAAAATACACTTTCATGCATTGCATTTTCCATGTTCATGCATATTATATGATATATGATTTTTTGCTATAAATATTTCTATGGTAATGTTATTATTTTGATTTATATTTCATGGTGTTATATTATATGGTTTTGAATATTCTATGTTATCTTATGCTTTTTGCTTAGTCATTTATTTTTGTCACATCATTTAGGATTTACTATATACATGCATTGTTATTTTTATTTTCATGCATATTTCATGATAATATTATTTTATATTTCATATCATTTCATGTTATTAATTATATTGCTATGTCATTTAGAATATACTAAGTCATTTACAATATACCATGTCACTTAGGTTATACCATGTCATTTAGAATATATTATGTCACTTAGATTATATCATGTCATCTAGGTTATATTATATCATTTAGATTTTGCTATGTCATCTTTATTATGTCACACATGTTCATATTTATTTTTTAAAAATGTTTTTAAAAAAGATAATTATTTTAAATAAAACAAAGTTATTCCCGAATTAAAATAATTCATGTGTTCTCTTTCGGGTTGCCGGGGATGATATCATCAATTATCATTAATAACAGAATATCTTTTTTTCAAAATGAGAATGATTCGTGATAAGTGCGCAATTGCATACATTTTTATGTATTATTTCCTTATACTTTGTGCTTTAATTCTTTAGTTCCTTGACAAATTATTATATTTTTATGAATTATAGGTATTTTTGAAGAGATTAAGTCAAAACATGTCAATTATGATAATAAAGAGCTTATAAAGTCACAATCATAAGATGAGAGAAGACTTGGGAGTCAAAAAGATCAAATTCTTAGTGCTAGATGATGAGACAGATCTGACCTCCGGAGCTTATTGCTAAGAAATCGTTATGTTAAATACATTATTTGAAGAACTTCCTTCTTGACTTTTTATCCTGACTTGTATATCTTTCCAACGATAGTTTACATGCCTAAATCGGATAACGGATGGTTATCCAAATCAGCCGACGAAGTGCGAGATAGTGCATCAGTAGCGAAAGCGGAATCAGCAAGCAAAAATGGACAAGACAGCAAGTTGGGGCCGCGGCACCGAGTTTTTGACCTTCGAATCCATCCAAATCCGGGAAAAAATTGCAAAACCGCAAAAATACGCAAAAAGTCCAAACTTGCCTTATTTTGACTCCTAGCTTCCTTGAAGAGTAAGAAAGGGTTTTCAAGGCTTTAAGGCTCTATAAATATCATCTTTTGAGCCACCAAAGACATGCTTTTGATTATTTATCAATTGTCTTCTTCTTCTCCTTTAATCTCTCAAGTTTTATTTTATTTTTGTTCTTAGTTTCTTTTGAATGTTCATGTTGACAATGCTTATGCAAGGCTAAACTTTTATTTGATTAAGGGTGATTTCAAAGCCTTAGACAAGTTGTGTAATTGATTTTCAGATTTATCTATCATTAGTTTTCTATCAAAGTTGATTATGTTCTTCCATAAAAATTGTTCATGATGTTGTCTTGATTTGTTTAGGTCGTGAACTAGATAGATCTCAATAATTATCTATTGCTAGTTTAGGATTCTTGATCCGTGTAATTGTCTTGATTTCCTATTCATAAGTGGTAATTTGTGATTAATGATTATGGTCAAGTTTTCGCTAATTGCAAAGTGGAACATGACATAGGTTAAATAATTCGAGCTTATGTGTTTGTTTCCTAAATCAACATATCTTTCTCATCATAAAGCTGCCATTACATTAAATCTAGAGAGCTTATTCTAGGTTGTCTAGTGGTTAGAGATTAAATAGAGAGCTTGTTCTATTTAACAACGAACTAAGGAAAGATTGGGTAACAGAGCTTTTTGTTATCTACGGTTGATAATTTTGATAGCTAATTAATGTTGATAGATCTTATTATTGATTCTCAATGATGTTTAGTGGTGGAGAATGAAAACTTAATCATACCTTTCTCATATTTAATTACTTCTTATTTACTTGCTTTTTTTGCTTATTCTAGGTTGTCTAGTGGTTAGAGATTAAATAGAGAGCTTGTTCTATTTAACAACGAACTAAGGAAAGATTGGGTAACAGAGCTTTTTGTTATCTACGGTTGATAATTTTGATAGCTAATTAATGTTGATAGATCTTATTATTGATTCTCAATGATGTTTAGTGGTGGAGAATGAAAACTTAATCATACTTTTCTCCTATTTGATTACTTCTTATTTACTTGCTTTTTTCTTTTGATTGTTTACTTTAGTTTAAATTGATTTTAAAAACCTCTCCTTTTATTTTATTTTATTTGAATTTAAGTATAAATTAATAATTATTAAACTAAACACCAATCCCTGTGGACTTGACCCTTGCTTATTGCTATATTTTACAACTGATATTTTTAGTGCAAGGATTAAATAAAATATACTCTTTTGAGTGCATCCATTCGGAAATTTTTCAAATAAATAAAAATTTCTATATTTTGCTGCGCTTGTCGGGGAATATAGAAAATTTTTGAATTAATAAATTCCGGATCATTTTCATTTAAAAATGGAATTATTTTTTTTTTAATTGGGAATTATTTTGAAATGCCTAATCTAAGACCGACTTTTTACCGAGACTTGAGATAACACACGATTAATAAGGTACTGTTTTATATGGGCGTTGTGAGGGTGCTAATCCTTCCCCGCACGTAACCGAGTCCCGAACCCGCTTTTTTTATTTCTCTGGTTTAAAACGCAGATTTGAAATTGGTTTTAAAAAATGTTTTAATTAATTTTAAAATGTTTTACAAAATCGGTTTTAATAGGTGGCCGATCACACCTAACCAAAAAAGATTAGTAGCGACTCAATGTCTTTTTCGAGGTTGTTTTCAAACCCTCATTTTATTTCAAGAGGAATTAAGTCGATTTTTTCTCTGCTTTTCCTAATGTCACGCTTAACGAATAAAGTCTCGCGATGAGATTTGTTATTTTTTTAGGTTGCGCAAGTCAAATTTTGGGATAGGATTTTGTTTTGTTCAATAGGTACCAAGTGCTGGCTGGTGTAATCGAACAGCGGATTTTGGAGCCTTTTCTACACCAACACAAGCTTATGTTGAGTGCAATATGCTTTGCTGTTCGAACAGGCAATACGTACTTGGGTTCCCTATTGTAAGATTCAATATCAATCTTCAGATTTTGGTTTCTTCAATTTCTTTGTGCTGCAGCTATCAGAAATCATGATTTGGATTAATTATCATACACAAAGCTATTAAAAGATTTTATATATTTTTTTTTCCTTTATGACATATAACACTGCATTCTTCACAGAGCTGAGAGGTCTGGATCTGCAAACAGGAATTTTCAGTCTAAGACAGATTAAAGCTACCACCAAGAACTTTGACACTGAAAGCAAAATTGGCGAGGGTGGCTTTCGTTCTGTGTATAGGGTAAGAGCATATATCCAAATCTTGGAGGCATCAGTTGTTACTCTGTTCAATGCAATAGCTGTCTTCGAACCAGATCGGCGACCCAGATGCTCGCTGATGAAATCCCCAGCCGACATGAGCTTTCCCAGATCCTCGTTTGTTTTGACACCAAGGGTGGAGGGATCCAGAACCAGTGGCATGGTATGCTGTGAGACAGTAAGTTTTTAGAGGAATCCTGTCTCATTATTTAACTTTCAAGTAAAGCTTTTCTTAGGCTCATCCGTCACCAGTTTTGAACTGTATTATTCATACTGCAGTGAACTATGATGTCCAGAGATTTAAATTGCGGTCGCAGTCACGTTTTCGGTCGCGTTGCGTTTGTTACGGTTTCGGACATAACGGATGCTATCGCGGTCATTTCGGTCATCGCGGTCGTGAATTTTTTTCAAATTTGCAAAATTTATTATAAAACATAACAACTATAGTTATAAAGATAAAAACTCTTTTTTAATAATTTTTAAAATAATTTATGACATTCTATAATTTTTTATTTTATGAAAAAAAAATTTACTCATAGTTTTTCACTATTATAATAAATTATTCATATTATAAAAAATATTATATAATTATTATTTCTTTAATTATTTTATCTAATTATACAAAATTCACTTGTATTAAATTCTTAAAATCTTTCTCAAATAAAATTATCAAAAAAAAGTTCTGCTAAAAAATTTCTAAAATTTCCTAAAAGATTCATTTTCAAAAATCCCTAAAAAAATAGTTATGTCTTAAGTCTCAACTAATTAATTCATCCCACCCCAAACAGAACCCTCCCCTGCAATAGAATAACAGACCCCAAGACTTTCTCTTCTCTTCCAAAATTCCCAAATGCCAAGTCCCAACCAATTCCCCCAAAATTCCAAAACCCACACCCACTCAAGCACCCACAGGCTCACTCTTCTTCTTTGCGACTGTGTGCATGGCTGCTGTCATCTGCAGCTTCTCCTGTCTGCTCTGTTCTGTATACTGTGTGTGGCTGCTGCCTTCTGTAGCTTCTCCTGCCATGGCTGACGCCTCCCTCAGCCAGCCTCAAGCCTAGCATCTCAGCTTCAGCAATCAGCCCTCAGCCTCTCACTTCAACAGTCAACCAGCTTTTTATACTTTGTCTCTCACTCTCTCTTTCTTATACTGTTTTTGGTTGTAATTTAAAACAAAGAATTTTTCAATTTGTAATGGTGTAACGGAAATAGCGGACCGTTATGGCCGCTATTTTCCTCTACACCGCTTTTTGCGGCCGCGATCGGCCGCTATTGGTGTGAATTTTTTTCACACCGCTATTGCGGCTTTTAGCGGTGGCGGACGGTGCCGCTACCGCGAAATAGCGACCGCGACACCGCTACGCCACCGCTATTTGAAACCCTGATGATGTCTATATATGGCTTGGCTGTGTTTGTTCAAAGGTTTACTTGGAGATACTAAAATATTTGGAAGTGATTGCCCATAAGTGTCATGGAAGTGGACAACAAGCTTTTCAGTAGGAACAACAGCCATTACTGCTTCAAGCATGGGAAAGTAAATGATTGTGTAGCTATACATGTTAAATTACATTACAAAAAAAGCTTAGTATTGGATGTTAGTGTTGCTAAATAGAAAAATTAACAAAAAAGGCATTGTATTTCTTTTGTCTTTTAAAGATCTTGTAATAAAATTTTCCTTTCTTAATCTAATTTGAACCAAGATCGTTCAACCTTATCTTAGTTTCATTTCACAGAGAATTTGTCTATTTTGTTTTTTTATGTTAAATGTAAATAAGCTTTTATCGGCATTTTAAAATGCCTTTAAAGGTTATTAACTTGTAAGGGTAGTTTTTAGTGTCAACATAACTTATTCAACAAATATATAAATTCAACTCAAATAAGATTTTTATCGACACTTTAAAATGCCCGAAAAAGATTTTTACATATAACGACATTTTCATCAGAAAAACTCATGTCGGCAAATACAAACACTATTCCGGCATTGATGGTCAGGCCTGTCGAAAATTTTTCACTGGCACTCACCTAATCAGCAGTCAATGAACTGGCAGCGATATCAATAGGGGTAGTTTTGTGGTCTTTTACCGACACTTATAAATATCGGTAAAAGTGAGTTTTCTTGTAGTGACAAGGCATACGCATAAGTTTTATACCCGAGCTCATCATTTTAGGAGCGGGTAAAGTACCTGGCTCTCGTAAGATAGTAACCTCCGCATGGACTAGCGAAACACTCTCAGGACATAAAGTACCTAAGCTTTCGTGGAGTGATAACCTCCATATGAGCTAAGGAAACACTCTCATCCGAATTGAACCATTTTCGCTTGAAGTCTGTAATGGGCGAGGATCGAGCTTTCTTATTAATCCAACTTAAATGACAGTGAGGAACAATTGCGACCTCCTTTGTGCAAATAATAATAATAATAATAATGGAAGAAATTAAGTTGGTTGAGTTGAATGAATATTCTTGATTAGCTTAATAATTGGAAACTCATATCAAAATATAAATTAAATAAACAAAATGCAATTTTTTATTCTTTTTAGAATAATCCGTATTACATTGTATTTTGTATACATAAATTTCGTATTTGTAATTGTAAAACCAAAAAAAAAATAGAGTCCAATAATATTTTCAATTTATCAAAAATGTGAAGTACAATCTCAGAAAATTCTTAGATAAAAAAAAAAAAATTTGATTCTTTTTTTGCAACAAAAAATTACTTCAAGGATTGTGATCACTTGTTCTTGATTTGAATACAATTTTTTATCCAAAATTAAGATTTTTTACAGTCTAAGAATTCTTGAAATTTTGAAATTCGATCCCAAATTGAGGGATTTCTAGGAGGGTCTTGGAATTTAGTCTCTAATATAAGGATGCTTAGAATTTTTTTTCTTTTTTTTTTTTGCCAAAAAAACAAAGCTTTCTGTACAGAGAGTAGAGAAACAATTAAAACAGTAGGTACAGGAAGTTCATCCTTATCAAAAATGAAAACCAGGGAGGATGGAAGAATCATAACCCAATTGGTAAAGCACAGATTGGCTTGCTTGCTACCTCTAGTCTACAGCATTTTGTACAATAATGTGATGATGAAGTGTCCCTTCTTCCTCCTCAATTTTCTATGATAGCCCATACAATTCTATCTTTACCTCCATTTTGACAGATAGGAAAACACTGTGATTGCTTTGGCAGCTGCATCAGAAATATGATCTTTGATTGCCTCCAGCTTCCATTACCCTTCCTCTCTATTAATGACCTCACTAATTAACATTCTTGGGGAGTACCCTATCACAATCCAGAGATATTCATTGGATCCATTTGTCTTGTCAAATTTTATTTAAATTTAATTTAAAAAAAAATTGATAATTCACAGGTAAATTTTGATTAACCAAACCACATATTTTATCTTTTGGTTTGTCAAATGAATACTTGATAAATCTTCAAATAATTTTTTTGCTAATTGAAAGAAAGGAGATTCAGATGAAAATGAATTATTGCTTGTTAGAAACTTCATAGTATTACCATAAACATAAAAGGCATCTAAATACATTTTAGCTACATAGAAAATACCATACATGTATATATATATATTGAGAATCTTGTTAAGAATAATTGTGATATTTTTGTAGGTAAGATCACAGTGACAACGATAGAGTAATCAATCACTTTCAGTACAAGGAATAGGTATAAAAACTTAACAATATAATGTTCTGCAATCATTTTTGTGTGTGTGTAAAACTGTGAATTTCGCTCTTTTTCTGGAAGTACTTTTATTCTGATATTAATCAATAAGTTGCTATAAATTAAACTATGTAACAAGAAATGATATGCATCAATTAAGATTTCTACCAATATTTTTATATATATATATATATTCTACAATGTAGAAAATACATGGAATTAACTTATTATTGAATCTTGTTTAAAGATTTTCTTTATTGTGCCGCGATAAATTCAATCTTGTAACGATAACTCATATAAAAGATCAAAATGGATTTTGAGATATATATAATGCTGATTTTTCAATTTAAGTTAATACAATTAGAATGAGATTTTATGAATTATTTTGGCTGAGAAAAAAATTAGAATGTGATTTTCATACATGTCCAAAAGTTGTTTGTTTGATTAACAATTATGTAATGTTGAACTTTTAATTTGAGTGATCAAATTTAATTTTTGATAATTTTAAATACCGAAATTATATGTTTAGATAAAAAAAAAATTGTTCTCATAGAAGGCATAATTCAATCTAAATCCTTAAAATTCCAAAAATTGGGCATTTTTGAAATTTTTTTTTCTTTCTAAATGATATTAATTGGAGCAAAATTTCTGCATGCAGCCACCAGTCCTCTAGTGGCTGGCGAAGATGTACAAATTTGGCTAGTGGACGACAAAAACGTCGACGTGATACTGTGAATCTAGTCGCTGATGAAGATGTACCACCAAATTCAATCTTGCAATGATAACTCATATAAAAGATCAAAATGGATTTTGAGATATATATAATGCTGATTTTTCAATTTAAGTCAATACAATTATGAATGAGATTTTATGAATTATTTTGGCTGAGAAAAAAAAAATTGAAGTGATTTTCTTATATGTCCCAAAATTGTTTGTTTGACCAATAATTATGTAGCGTTGAATTCTTAATTTGAATGATCAAATTTAATTTTTGATAATTTTAAATACCGGAATAAAATAAAAAAAATTCTCTTAAAAGGCATAATTCAATCTTAATCCTTAAAATTCCAAAAGTTGGGATTTTTGAATATTTTTCGTTCTAAATGATATTACGAGACATGTCGAAATTACTGCAAACAATGATTGGAGCAAAATATCAACATGCAGCCTCCAGTCCTCTAGTGGCTAACGAAGATGTACCAAACTTGGGGAAGTTCTACCGTAAGTTCCTTACGGTAAGGTTTTGGTAAGCTCCAAATTGGGAAACCTGAGTAGCAGGTTACCAGGTCACAATTTTTTACATATGCACTGTATAAATTACATATCAACTAGACGAATTACATATAAAACATGACAAATTACATATCAACTTGAGAAATTGAAAAATTACATATGGACTTGAGAAATTACATATCAACATGACAAATTACATATCAACATGACATATTACATATAAACTTGATAAATTGAAAATTTACATATGGACTTGAGCAATTACATATGAACTTGAAAAATTACATATGAAAAATTACATATGAACATGAGAAATTACATATCAACTTGACGAATTACATATGGACTTGAAAAATTACATATGAACTTGAGAAATTCCCGAATTACATATGGACATGGGAAATTACATATGAACTTGGAGAATTACATATGGACTTGAGAAATTACATATGAACTTGAGAAATTCCCGAATTACATATGGACATGAGAAATTACATATGAACTTGGAGAATTACATATTGACTTGATAAATTACATATGAACTTAAGAAATTCCCGAATTACATATGTACATGAGAAATTACATATGAACTTGACGAATTACATATAGACTTGATAAATTACATATGAACTTGAGAAATTCCCGAATTACATATGGACATGAGAAATTACATATGAACTTGGAGAATTACATATGGATTTGAGAAATTCCCGAATTACATATGGACATGAGAAATTACATATGAACTTGACGAATTACATATGGACTTGATAAATTACATATGAACTTGAGAAATTCCCGAATTACATATGGACATGAGAAATTACATATGAACTTGACGAATTACATATGGACTTGATAAATTACATATGAACTTGAGAAATTCCCAAATTACATATGGACATGAGAAATTACATATGAACTTGACGAATTACATATGGACTTGATAAATTACATATGAACTTGAGAAATTCCCGAATTACATATGGACATGAGAAATTACATATGAACTTGAAGAATTACATATGGACTTGATAAATTACATATGAACTTGAGAAATTCCCGAATTACATATGGACATGAGAAATTACATATGAACTTGATAAATTACATATGGACTTGATAAATTACGTATGAACTTGAGAAATTCCCGAATTACATATGGACATGAGAAATTACATATCAACTTGACGAATTACATATGGACTTGAGAAATTACATATGAACTTGAGAAATTCTCGAATTACATATAGACATGAGAAATTACATATGAACTTGACGAATTACATATGGACTTGATAAATTACGTATGAACTTGAGAAATTCCCGAATTACATATGGACATGAGAAATTACATATGAACTTGACGAATTACATATGGACTTGATAAATTACGTATGAACTTGAGAAATTCCCGAATTACATATGGACATGAGAAATTACATATGAACTTGACGAATTACATATGGACTTGATAAATTACATATGAACTTGAGAAATTCCCGAATTACATATGGACATGAGAAATTACATATGAACTTGGAGAATTACATATGGACTTGACAAATTACATATGAATTTGAGAAATTCCCGAATTACATATGGACATGAGAAATTACATATGAACTTGACGAATTACATATGGAGTTGATAAATTACATATGAACTTGAGAAATTCCCGAATTACATATGGACATGGGAAATTACATATGAACTTGGAGAATTACATATGGACTTGAGAAATTACATATGAACTTGAGAAATTTCCGAATTACATATGGACATGCGAAATTACATATGAACTTGGAGAATTACATATGGACTTGATAAATTACATATGAACTTTAGAAATTCCCGAATTACATATGGACATGAGAAATTACATATGAACTTGACGAATTACATATGGACTTGATAAATTACATATGAACTTGAGAAATTCCCGAATTACATATGGACATGGGAAATTACATATGAACTTGGAGAATTACATATGGACTTGAGAAATTACATATGAACTTGAGAAATTCCCGAATTACATATGGACATGAGAAATTACATATGAACTTGACGAATTACATATGGACTTGATAAATTACATATGAACTTGAGGAATTCCCGAATTACATATGGACATGAGAAATTACATATGAACTTGACGAATTACATAGGGACTTGATAAATTACATATGAACTTGAGAAATTCCCGAATTACATATGGACATGAGAAATTACATATGAACTTGACGAATTACATATGGACTTGATAAATTACATATGAACTTGAGAAATTCCCGAATTACATATGGACATGAGAAATTACATATGAACTTGAAGAATTACATATGGACTTGATAAATTACATATGAACTTGAGAAATTCCCGAATTACATATGGACATGAGAAATTACATATGAACTTGACGAATTACATATGGACTTGATAAATTACATATGAACTTCAGAAATTCCCGAATTACATATGGACATGAGAAATTACATATGAACTTGAAGAATTACATATGGACTTGATAAATTACGTATGAACTTGAGAAATTCCTGAATTACATATGGACATGAGAAATTCATATGAACTTGATAAATTACATATGGACTTGATAAATTACGTATGAACTTGAGAAATTCCCGAATTACATATGGACATGAGAAATTACATATGGACTTGGAGAATTACACATGGACTTGACAAATTACATATGAACTTGAGAAATTCCCGAATTACATATGGACATGAAAAATTACATATCAACTTGACGAATTACATATGGACTTGAGAAATTACATATCAACTTGAGACAGGTTTTGTTTTCTTATTTGCTGAGTTTTAGCTGAGACAGGTTTAGGCTTCTACGAAAGCGCAACAGACGTGGTTTCTGTTCTACGAAAGCGCAACAGCTGAGATATTCAAGCACATTATTGAACCAAATATTCCATACAAAAGGTTAGTATACAATGTTTAAGTTATATAATTTTCATGGAATCAGCTTTTTTACTTGTTATAAAATGTGTAATATTCAAAAATATTTTCATGGGTTAGTGAATAGAATGTTTAACTAATACAATTTTCATGGAACCGGTTATTTTAGTGGTTATAAATTATATAATATTCATAATTGCATATTTTCATGGGTAGTGATTTTGATGGGTTACTTAATAGAATGTTTAAGTTATAGCATTTACATGGAACCGTTAATTTTACTTGTTATAAAATATATAAATTTTAAGTAATACAATTTAATTTATTGCCGAAGAAAGATATATGTTTTTTTGTGTTTTTTTTCTTCAGAATTATAATGGATTCTAGAACACAACATTTTCATGAGGATCGTCCTTCGAATTCAGAATCTCCTAATGCTGTTGAATGTGAAGGTTCAATTTCTCATAATAATAAGGATTTCAGTAGATTATGTAGAGAAGATATAATAGGTATGAGTTTTGATTCATTGGATGCTGCATGGGAATTTTACAAGGCATACGCTTTTCAGAAGGGTTTTGGTGTTCGTCGGAGAAGTACAAAACGTAATGATACTGGTGATCTTGTAGGTCAACAATTTTGTTGTACAAAAGAAGGATTCAAGATTGACAAAATAGAACACTGCAATCGTAAAAGAAGTGCTAGACCGTTGTCTAGAACCGGATGTAAGGCTAGTGTACGTGTCAACATGCAGGGTTTTGGGAAGTGGGTAATCACATATTGTGAGGAGGATCATAATCATGATATGTTTGATTCATCTCATAAACCTTTTATTCGGTCACATCGAGAAATTAAAGAATCAGATTTAGCTGAAGCTATGAAATCTGTTGGGGTCTGTACATCACAGATCATGAACTACCTTGTGTGTTCATCTCATTCATTGGTATAAAGATCTGCAATGAGATTACATAATCATTGTTAGCAGGTTATTACGTTATATAACATAATTTCGATCGTACGCACATAAAGAGATTTCCATGTCCTCACCTTGTAACAGTCACTCAAAGATCCCATATGAATGAATTGTCCTTTAAAAAACTTAATCAGCTCTTTCGCATTGCATTCGGTTGACAAGATATGAGTCTGCAAAGAATAAACATAAGGTTCATGTTTCTTGAAAAAAGTTAAACTATATGCAAAAAACAAACAATGAGAAATATACTCACAGAAAATGCGGCCGGAAAATACCATCTCCTTGTTGACATAGTCGAAGCTTTACAATAGTAGGCCATTGACTCACCGACAAGGTCAATAATCTAGGGCAGGAACAACTCATTAAACACATTTCACTACTACAAAGACAATCATGAAGTTCGATGAAACAATATATTACACTTACCACTGAAGTTACCCATTGTTTTGGGCGCAAGGAGCCAAATTCCTCGATTGATGCAAATGTTGCACCGAATTGGACTACAACTTCACTACAATATAAACTCATATAAAGAATAAATAAAATATCGAAATCCATATCAACTTAAAATCAACAAAATTCCTTTAAATCAAAATATATCATCAACATACCTTGGATCGACATTACTGTTCCACACATAATTGCAAATTGCAGTCTCAAGTTCATCTAATTCCTTCAGAATTTTGACAACGCCCCTCTTCGCGGTAACCTTTAAATATTTATTTTTACAAACATACGGCATATGGTACTGCTAATTAGTAATTATACATATCAGACTTATGTAATAAATGTATATACTTAAACATATATAAATTGAATTACATATCAATATATATTCAGTGTATGCATTCACAAAGATTGCAATGAAAGGCGGAAAAAATAAATGTTGTATAAGCATATCATGCCTACATGCATGATTGGTCTATTCAAACAAACATAAACAGTCCTGCGGACGGGAGTGCAAATATCACAAGAAAGTTGATCTCGCTCGCGTAACTATCCCACTAACACCAGAAGCAAATGTTGACCTTGACCTAACAATTTGGTTTTTCTTGCCAGATTGACCCTATAATATGTAATCATATAAAATGCCATAAACAAATTAGTTATTTTATAGCATATCTAAGTATTATTGAATTATAAATAAGTAAATACATATACCTTCTTTTTCCGTGGGGCAGGACAACTTGAGCTTGGATTGTTGATATCAGTTCTCACTGGTGTAGTTAAATCTCCATCTCCCTCTTTCGCTTTGCGCTCAATGATCTCGATGGAGGACTCCAACTCACCAGCTGGTGTTTTCAACTCCGTGCTCTGCCCATCGACCTCAACGATGCCTCCTTCCTCATCCCTTTTTTGCAAACTGGTTTCACCGCCAGTTTTCACCTCAACAGATCTCGATAAAAGAGCATTAATTTTTTCCTGCATCGACTTCATGTCTTCCGACATTCTATTTAGTTGTTCTGTCACACTGGCTTCCAGACTTTTCATGGACTCTCTTAAAGCCTGAAAAATAATTACGAATAAACATACTACATACACTTAATGCAATCCGTGAAGTATATACATAATTTATAGATTTCTTGCAATCTCTATGAATTAGACATGAAGATCTAATTAACTGACTTACCTGTAAGTCAGTATGATACAGCTTCTGCTCCTCTTGTATTGGCCGCTCAGTGTGATGTTCTTCGGTGATATGAATACCCTTATTTCCATGAAATCATAAGTTAATCAAACTACATAATTCATATATAAGTTTTAGTCACTAACAATAAATTAATACAACTTAGATAACTAATGTCACCTTCGATTTCAAGCCAACACGGAAGTCTCTTGAATGGGAAATTGAAGAGACTACCTCATCCGTTCCCCATGCACTAATGCGAGAAACAAAAGTTGACGTTGCCTCTTTCGTACTCCGAACTCCGGTTTATGGTCATAGAAGCTTATCTACTCAAATTATTACAATTTAGTCAATATCAAAAATTAATAACTTATACTTCTAATTTAATTCCATTCCAACTTAATTCAAATCAAGATTGCTTTCGTACACGAAGATTTAAAATATTATACTTACCACCAATAATAGCAGGCAACCGGTTAACTACACTTTTGATGATTTCATCTTCCTAGCATGAAAACTTCTAATACCAAGAAGAAGCTTCTCATGAACATGTTTTGCCCAGTTCAATTTTCCATTCAAGCCATCCTCCGTCAAACAAGAATAATACTCTTTCGATGGCCCCCCTTCAGTCGTTGGACACAAAAACCGTCCAACGATATATAAGAGGAGCCTGGCCTTTAGCTCTTCACAGTCGGCCTCGAACTCCAAAATTTCTTGCTCTAGCCTAACAAAACTCATCTTTCGATGAGTTGGAATATTAAACTTATTACACAAGACTTCAGCGTCTTCTCTTTCCATTACAGTTGATACCTCTACTCCCTCGTTTGCTAAACCTAGAATACCTTCCACATCCTCCACTGTGAAAGGGATACTTTTGCCATCCACTTCCATGGAGCTGGTTGCAACATTAAAATTCTGAACCAAATTTTCACACAGCTCTCTTGGAAACTTTCCATCTTTCAATAGTAGCAAGGGACCGAACCCTATGCTTTCCACTGCACCTTCAATTGCTTAAAGAGCTTGCACAAATTAAATGGGCTACAGCGTGTCGCAACCAAGCCCTACACATAAAGTACATTCATTAAAAATACATAGCAATATAACATCATACTTCATTTGTAACTATTATTTCTTCAATATAACATTTTCTTATTTAATTATTACCTTCTTTTTTTCATCATCTAATTTCTGTCTTTTTAACTGTTGCACTTCGTTTTTGTACTGCTCTTGTTGTGCAACAGTCTGCTCTATAAACGGCAGCTTCTCTTGTGTAGGCAGCACTTTCCATTTTGCTGCCAGCTTACGAACCTATGAAAAAAACAATTCCAATTAATTCACATACACATCAAAAAACCATGATTTTAGTAACACTTTATAACTTAGTGTCCACACAAACGATACATAAAATATTACTCACCTTCAATGTCATTTTCCCTTTGTCTTCTCCATCTCCTTTGCATTCATTTATGCTGTATAAAGCGATTAACATAAAATATGTAACTCGCACTCTTTAAATCCAAATATAACAACATACCATGTCTAATGAATTCAACTTAAAACCACCAAGTATAGTTACTTACTAGTAATTCAAAAATGCATCCCTCGGTTTTACAACCTTCATGCTGGATTCAGTCTGCTGAAGCTGCACATTTTCATCAACTTTGTCCATGTCTTTGAATCTTTAATAAAATCAAACAAACGTTTGCAAATTTCTCAACTTTAGACATACAATAAATTATAACTTATAATACAAAACAAGTACATCAGGATAACTAATTCTGCATAAAAAGTTAATAAAATTTTCTCTGCCTAAAGGCATAATCTTATCCGTATTAAAAGTTCATATTCATTAAAAGTTCATATTCAATTATCTTAAAAAGACAAAATAAAAAAATGACATGACTATTTAAAACCAAAATAAGAAAGGAGGTAAAACTATTACTATCTTTCCTTATTATTGCATTAGGAAAAAAAAAATTAAAAATTTCGAAAGAATGTGTATGACAATATTATTGATTAAAAGTTCATATTCAATTATCTTAAAAAGTATATATATACATAAAATAAATTTGTTTAAACCTAAGGTACGTAAAAACTATATACTACAAATTTTGCATTGATTTTTCAAGGAAAGTACCATTTTTTTGGCCTAAAAGGTAAGTACCAATTAATAATAACATTTTCTATTGTAATTGTTTAATTTCTACTCTAGTTATGCACATAAGGTTAATTACAGTATATTCATTTTCTCTATTTTTTTTATACTATGGGTGGGATGATATAAATTTTAAACCTTTGGATATATATAAAATTCCACACCCCATAGTCAAGATACTATTTTATATATATAATTTGATAAAATTGTCAACAAAAGATTATAGTAAATGTTATCTCACTGTTATTACAAGAATGCAGCAGCAACACCATAAGTTACATATATACCAGACAAAAACCACAAGTGAAATCATAACTTTTAAAACGATTCAAGACAAAATCACAAGGAGTCAAACACTGTTCCATTCAGAAAATCATGTACTAACACTATTTTATAAGAACAATCTTACTAAACCAGAGCCAAAGTGAAGAATTTCCAAAAACTAAGCATGCTAAAATCACAAAATTAAATCCAGATGACAATCAATATTGAATTTTGACAATATTACGAACCAACAGGGAGAGCACAACACCCTAAAAAGTGACAAGTTTACCACAAGTTTATGCATTCAAGGAACAAAACCCAATTCCAAAATATCTCAGTCTCTCAACAAAACAAAACCAAATTACCAAAATTAAATCCAGATTGTAAAAGAAGTACATTTGAAATCGACAGATTACAAAAATCAGATGAAAGATTATGCAGTTTTAGATGCCATGCCAATCAAACTAATTGTCAGGGTTGTGGTTTGGAGCCATGAGAGCGAAAAAAGCTTAAACAATATAGGCATATCAAATGCTCGATAGCATAATCATAATAGGCATAATTTCTAAGCATCATGAGATGTTTTCCACTTCCATGCATCTAATTAGGACGAAACAGATACACATTATAGCGAAACCAACACTGGCTCAATTAACACGCAGAGAAACCAAAACGCATCCAGTTATCCTTCTTTTTTTTCCTGTCCAACAACCAAACAAAGCAAACATGTTTCCAAGCTGATTCAAGAACTTATGCTTACCAATTATCTTCTTGCAGCGACCCAGATATTTCTGCAAAAAAAACAAAAAAACAACCCCAAACCAAAAATAATTAGAATCATCCAGAAAAAATTAAAAAAAAAATTGCTGAAATACCAACAAAGAAACAAAATACCAGATGACCAAACAAAAATATGTCTGGGTTCGATGATTTTCAGAGGAATAGAGTCGGGTGTGGGTTTGATATTTGGGGTTTCGGTTGTGCAAAAACACAAGGGTTAGGGTTTTTTAATCTGGGGTTTCGGTTGTGCAAAAACACAAGGGTTAGGGTTTTTTAATCTGGGGTTTCGATTCTTTAGAGGGAGTCGAAACAGATTATAAATTTTAGGGTTCTTAGAAATTTTAGGGTTCTAAACTGAAAGGGAGAAGAAATTTTCGAAACTGAAAGGGAGAAGAAATTTAGGGTTCTTAGAAACTGATTACCAAAGGGAGAAGCAAATTTTCGAAACTGATTAGAATGGGAGAAGCCAAATTTCGAAAAAGAAATGGGAGAAGCAAATATCGAAACAGAAAAGGGAGAAGAAAATTTAGGGTTCTAAAAATATTTTCGAAACACCATAGAAAGAGAAAACGAACTGATTAGAAAGGGGGAACCAAATTTTCGAAACAGATTACAAAGGGAGAAGCAAATTTTCGAAACACAAAAGGGGAAGAAATTTTAGGGTTCTAGAGAAATTTTTGTATCAGAGGGGGGAAGGGTTTTTCGAAACAGAAAAACTGGGGGGAAGGATGTATTAGGGGGAAGGGTTTTTTCGAAGAGAAGGGGTAAACCGGTTTCCATTTTTTTTTTATTTCAACGGTTCAGATCTTACATTTATCATCTGACGGATACGATTCATCTAAGCTGATGGGAAGCTTACCGTAAAAAACTTATGTTAGAATTTTCCCCAAACTTGGGTAGTGGACGACATAGACGTCGACGTGATACTCTGAATCTAGTGGCTGACGAAGATGTACCACCAAATTGGTTTCCCTCTATTTTCATTTACTGAAAAACCAATTTCTAAAGTAGAAAGCCTGTTAAATCAATGGATTTTTTTTCACGTTGTGGGTGGAATTCGATAGGAAATTCCCTTGGATTTGTGCATATCTAACATGTAATCTAACATCTAACAAAAATATTAGGCTCAAAATTTTGCATAAAAAAAATGAGACTCGTTTATAAAATAGGTCGAATCTTGATTCTAACATTCAAAGTTCGAGTCTGGCTCGATTTATTTTTTAATTAAAAAATATTTATTTTTATATATATTATATATAATTTATTTCATATAAAGATTAAATATATATAATATTATAGTATAAAAATTAAAAATATATATTAAATTGTCCATGTTTAAAAACTTAATAAAAAAATATATAAAAATACTAAAGATTAAATAAAAAATAACGTTTTTTTTAATTTTTTTTAGAAAAAAAATATGGTCGGGTCTAAATGGGCTTGCGCTATCTATTTAAAAATATGGGCGGGGTTGAAAAAAGTTTAGGCCATATTTCAGACCGGACCAGACTTGGGCAAGCATATATAATATTTGAAACCATCCATAGGCTCGGCCTGAACCCATCCCGATCCGATCCAAAGACACCTCTAGTGCATATATATATATATATTATCGAATACAAAGTAATTTAATTACATAGTATGAGTTTTAACTGAATCTATCAATGATTTGAGACCAAATCACTAATTAAAAGATTAATAGTATTGAGGAGTTAAATCGGGAGAATGCTCCCCACTTTTCACTCTACAGTTAGGGATGACAATGGATAATAAAAAATTGAATATTTGATACTATTTGATTTATTTTTTACGGATTCAGATATTGCGGATTCAGATATTAAATTTACTATCAGCAATGGATTTAGAGTGGATTTGAATATGAACCTTTGGATATTCGTTATCCGAATCCTCTTTGATTTTGGTTCGGATAGTATTGGATATCCGAATCCGTTATCTAAATCTGCTTTATTTATACGAATAACGGATTTGGATATCCGAATCCGATATCTATTTCCATATTTAGTTCTTTTTTAATTATATATATTTTAAAAAAAAAAGTTAATTTAATTCAGATATTTAGCGGATTAGGATATCCGACGGATATTGTTATTTAAATCGGATGCGGATTCAGATAGTAATATTCTGATAATAAACGGATTCGTATTTTGGATAAATTAAATGGATTAGAATATTTAAAAAATTACAAATATCCAATTTGCTGCCATTCTTATCATCTTATGTAACCCTACATAAAATAATTAAGCCAAAAATATTAGGATTATGGTACATATTAGAGTTTTAAATTTTTTTAACCAAAATAATTAAATGATTGACATAGGGATGGCAATGGATAGTGCGGTTTCGGATATCCGCAACTATCCGATCCACTTTTTGTAGATTCGGATATTGCAAATTCAGATAATATTCAGATTCGGATATTATAATTATTATTTGCAGAGGATTCAGAGCGTATGCGGATATGAACCCTCGGATATCCATTATCCGAATCCGCATTACTTATAGTGGATTAAGATATAGGGAGAATTGAACCTTGGCTTGCAAGGTTAACTAAAGACTTTACCAAGTGAGCTAAACTTGAATTTTGAAATAACATGCTACTAAAATTAAATTATATCAAGTATAATAAAATATAATAATAATTTAAAAAATATTTTTCCAAAATAAAGTATATAATAATTAATTAATTATCAAATTAAATTAAATTAAATTATATTAATTATGTTAAATACCTTAAAATTTTAAAGATGCATGGTACTTTTATAAAATAATATTTGATGTCTTAATTACCTAAATTAGTTAAATCACTCTAATAACAAGATTTATTTTCTTTTCTTTTTTACAAAATGACCTTATAACAAAGTTATGTACTTATGTTAATTAAAATAAATATTAAAATATAAAATATAATTTTTTTCTAATATGACATAAATATTTATATTTATATAAGTATAAATTTTAGAATTTGTTTGTTATTAATTATGAGTGATTTTTAATTTAAAATTAGTTTTTATTTTAAAATTTTTTTGACTTACTGAATTCGAATTTTTAGCGGATTTGGATATCCTACGGATAATGTTATTTAATTCGGATTCGGATAGTAATATTCGGATTTAATGCAGATAATAAACGGATTCGAATTTTAAATCAATTATGTGAATTCGGATTCTGATATTACAGAAAAAGGCAAATATCCAACCCGCTGCGATCCCTAAATTGACACATGTTTATTCAAGTAATTATGTCAACTTAATTATTTCCTCATTTATATAACTTTGTAGATTTGTGTCAATTGTTTAAATCTATTCGTCGTATGATAATCTTTTAGCATTTTGGATCAAATTCCTTTAGTCGTGGTAAAGAACATGGAGGTTAAAAATGGGTGTGATGCCTGACACTTACCACCATGTAGACATGTCCAAGGGCCGGGTTATCCGTCTAAGCCCGAAGACTCGCCTATATTTGGGAGGGATTGGACAAATATATTAGGCCCGAAAAATGGGCTTGAGCAAAAAAATTAGGCCCGTTTAAAATATGGGCCGAGCCTTGGCTCCAACATTCAAGGCCTGAGCCCGGCCCGACCCGTTTTCTAAATAATATATTATTTATATTTATATATATTATGTAATTTATGTCATATAAAAATTAAATATATATAATATTATAGTGTAAACATTAAAAAATATGTTAAGTTGTACATGTTTAACATCTTAATAAAATAAAAAAATATAAAATTATTAAAGATTAAATAATAAATATATATTATTTAAAAAAATAGAAAAAAAAATATAGACGGGACTAAACGGGTTTGGACAAAATTTGAGGCCCATATTTCGGACCGGGCCGGACTTGAGCAAGCAAATGTGGTATTGATATTATACATTGGTCCGATCCATATTTTAAAAGAACAAAAAAATATATATTTTGAAAGAATAAAAAAAAAGAAACAAACTTAAAATAAAAAAGAAATAAACTTAAAAAAAAAAAAATTAAGTTGGGAAATCGCCATGGCCCATGGTGATTTTCCAACTTTGTTTATTTAAAAAAAAATAAAATTTAAGGTTGAAAAATCGTCATAGGCCATGGCGATTTTCCAACTGGTTAAAAAAAGAACCGATTTTGGAAAATAATTTGAGACCAACGATATTTCTGTAAATAAAAATAAAATCAGCTATATTTGGATTAAAAAAACCTATATATCATTTACTTTTATATTCAACATACATATTCTTGGGATTTTTAATCTTAATATAGCTGATTTTTTTTATTTATCGAAATACCGTTGTTTTCAAATTATTTTTCAAAATTCGTTTTTTTTTTAATCAGTTGGGCAATCACCATGGCCCATGGCGATTACCCAACTTGTATTTAAAAAAAATTTAATTTTACCAGTTGGGGAATTGCCACCGAAGAAATATTGTTCCCCACTTATTTTTCTTTTTATAAATTTTTTTAAATAATAAAATTTATATAATTTATAATTTTAAAAAATAAAAATTTAATAAAATTTAATATTTAAATAACAAAATTAAAAAATAATAATAATTTACAAAAAATTTAAAAATTATATTCGTAATGTCAATTGGATTATTTCAACTTGTACTCGTAATAAATGGACTTCCGGGAGAAAGACCAACCAAAGCATTGTGGATTATGCAGGAATGAAGGTGATAGCTAGACCTATCTACGGGCCGGATAGCCCGGCTCGATAAGCTCGGATCGTATTGGACCAAGTTTGGACAAATGTGTTTTGTAATTCGGGCCGGCCGGTCTAGTCAGAATTATTATTTATTAAATAAAGATTATTTTTTATTTAACTTTAATTATAAAATATATATAAATATAAAAATGTATTTTTAATATTTATATAAAAATTTATATAATTTTTAAAAGTTTATAAATTGTTAATATTTTAAATTTTTTATTTAAAATTTACAATTTATTAATTTTTTAAATTATAAATTATATAATTTTTATTTTCGAGCTTGGGCAAGGGAAATAAAAAAATTTCGAGTCTCAACCCGGCCAGACCCATGGACACCTCTAGACATAGCCGTCGAAAATATCCTTACCAATCTGATACATCGGGATAAATCCGGGCTTACCGGGCCGGACAGACTATCCGGCTTATGGATAGGTCTAGCTATGACCTTCATTCCTGCATAATCCACAACGCTTTGGTTGGTCTTTCTCCCGAAAGCCAATTTATTACGAATACAAGTTGAAAAAATATTATTGACATTACGAAGATAATTTTTAAATTTTTTGTAAATTATTATTATTTTTTAATTTTGTTATTTAAATATTATATATTTATTTTTTTTTATTTTTTAAAACTATAAATTATTTAAATTTTATTATTTAAAAAAAAAAAGTTGGGAGCAACATTTCTTCATTTTGAAATGAAGAAATGTTGTTGGGAAATTGCCACCAGTGACCATTTCTCAACTAAAATTTTTTTTATGGCTATTTTTTAACTGGTAAAATTAATTTTTTTTTAAATACCAGTTGAAAAATCGTCATAAGCCATGACGATTTTTCAATTGATTTAATTTAAAAAAAAAGAATTTTGATACTTAAAAAAAAAATTGTATTTTGAGAATTAAATTATTTTTGGCTATATTAAGATAAAAAAAAGTCCATATTCTTGTCTGCACTTCTAAAAGTTAATCTTTTAATACTATCTTGTTTGTACACCTTTAATTGGCTCAAAATAACGTTTGGTTTGAAAAGTTAAAGAAAAATCATCCATTCTTTTTATTATCCTTAATTATAACCACTCAGTTTTTTTTATCAAGACTAATTTTGTAAAAAAAAAAAAAAATTCAATTTAAAATTTCTTAAACCTTGTGTAAAGTTAACATCAAACAATATATAAATATATATATATATATATATATTGGACGGAGGAAGTAATAAACAGTAATAGTTGCCAACAGTAATGTGATCTGTTGATAAAATATTGAATTTTTAATTTCAATGATCATAAATTAAATCTTGGCAACTTCAAATATAAAAAAAAAAAAATAAACAGTAATAGTAAATATAACAAATATTAATTAACCGAGATTGTATCTACTACTTATGGTATTTTTACTCAATAGTTTGCTTCTTTCTTTGGAAAAGATAGGCTCTAATGGCCATTTTCACAACTTTGTGGCAGCTTGCAGTTGCAGTAAGCCATGGTGCTCTACCTGCAGAGATGTACTGGACGTCTGTCTTCCCAAACACTCCAATGCCAAAAGCCTTGCGAAATCTTTTACTTCCCGCTTCTGGTTTGTAATTTGCGACCCTTTTCTTGAAAACTTTTTTTTTTTTGTTTCCCTTTATATTTTCAATAATGGTGTAGACGTATAATTCAGGTAAGCCTTCTATTGCTCTATCTCTCTGCAAACAAAATGTAGGAAATTACAAGAAAGCTGCTTTGGCAGATATGGTCAACAAATATTAATATGGAGTATCCGACGCTGTCAATATTCGATATAGAAGTATTTATGGCAAACCAACATTACTCTTTATTTCTTGGAAGATAAGCTATATATACTTCCCTAAAAACAAACATATATCTTCTATTCCTATTTTCTATCCCGTTTGGTGTTCCTTCATATAATCTTGTTATGTATTCAATTAATTAACTGTTTAATTTTAAAATTAAATTATCATAAACACGTGCCAAAAAACTATCAAAGGGTACCGATGAAAACACTAAAAAGGAACATAAGAAATTTGTTCCCCTAAAAACACTATGTTGGTATTTATAATCAATTGCGTGTGATGGAGAAATTAATTTTTGACAAGAAATTTTAAGTTTACTCTATTTGGGTCTGACCAATAAGTCCACCATACAAATTTGGGTCAATTTTTTGATTAAGAAGTTTTAAATCTAATTAATCAAGTTTTTTTTTTTTTTTTTACTTTAAAATTATTCAATGTTCCTTTGAATTAACTGTTGAAGTACTTTTGGAATTTCTTTTCCAATAAAGATTTTTGTTTTAACGTTATTGCAAATCCACTTCAGAAAATACCTTGTCGGTATATTATGTGTGAGTAGTTATGCGTGAAAGATACTAGTTTCACGAGTTTTAAATCTAAATCAATTTCTTTTCTTTTTCCCTTTCAATTATTCAATGTTGTTTCTCCTAATATATAATAAAAAGTTGGAAGTACTTGAAATTTCTTTTCAATTAGGACTCCAAATTGAATTTTGTTTTATAAATCAATTTCAGGAAATAAGAATTACATGTTGACTGACATGCTTAAGAACAAGGACAAAGTAGTAGACAGCAAAGCAAATTATGCATATTCAAATCCAAGCAAGGAATTTGCAGATGGAAATGGCCCAACCAACAACGATGTTTACTTTTTTGAGAATAAGCTGCATCCTGGTAGGAATATGAACTTAAGGAGCTAACCAGAAAAGCGAGCAAAGCAGCTTTCTTACCTCGTCCAGTTGCAGACTCAATTCCCTTTTCAACTCAAAAGTTTGCAGGAATCTTGGAAGTATTTTTCAGTGGAACCAAAATCAGCAGAATCTAACTTACTCAAACAAACAATCGAGAATTGTGAAAGACCACCATTGAAGGAGAAGAAAAGTGTTGCGCTACATCATTGGAGTCGTTCGTGGATTCGGGTGTTTCCAAGCTGGGAAAAAACATCCAGCTTTTGTCGAACGAGTTGGAGAAAGAAACACAAAACCAAGAGTTTAGTATTGGTGAGGGAGTGAAAATGATGGGGAATCAGAGATAATTTGCCACAAAATGAAGTATGCATATGCTGTGTTTTTATGCCATTCAATTGATAAAACAGCTATGTATACGGTTCCATTAGTTGGGGCAGATGGAACAAGAGCTAGAGCATTGGCTGTTTGCCACAAAGATACATCAGCTTGGAACCCCAAACACTTGGCTTTTCAGATTCTCAAAGTTAAGCCAGGAACTCTCCCCATTTGCCATTTCCTAGCCAGGGAGACCCTTGTCTGGGTTCCCAACAACTAAAATTGCTAAAATGTCACTATCAATGAAATCCATTAACGGGAAAATCCATTACCTTCATAACCCCTTCAGGATAGTCTCATTCGACCCTATCATAAGTCTTGCTCATATTAAACTTTAGCGCCATAGATAACTCCTCCCGACTTGCTTATTTTCTCATATAGTTAATGGTGTTTCCTAATGGGTTAGGATCCAATCCATTATTTTTTTTGTCAATTACTTTTCAATAAACTCATCATTACCATTCATATGTTTATGATTCTCTCATTAATTGTGAAAGTCATATCATAAATAATGATTGAGATGTATTGAAAAATAATAAATTGAAAAAGTAATAGAGGGAAACCAGACCTAATTAAAATGTATTAGAAAGTAATGGATCGAAAAATAATGGAGAGATAAAAATCATTCAGTCATAAAGCAAATTGTTTGCGATCTAGTGGACATGAATGATTTAATTAACAAAAGTGATAAAGCAAATCCGACATCAGTTAATTAAATTGGGTTATTTTAAGCATATAAATATAATATAGATTTTCCAACTATTCAATTCTTTCTTCTCTTTCCTCTTTATCTTCTGTTTTTTTTTTTTTTTTCTCTTCTCCTAATCCCTTGCCGTTGGCCAGCCAACATTGGACTTCACCGATTGTCTCAACACCGAATTCGATGCCACAAGGCAATGGATTCGGCAAGCCAATATTGTATTTACGTTCGATTATAACCAAGTGCCATTGTTGTTCTTGAAAGGGTTGATCGATGGTTGACTTCTTTCTTGTCTAGGGTTTGTTCATGTCATTTATTTAATAAAATATAATATATAAAAAAAATTTCTAGCCGGTCAAAAGAAACTATTTTCAATACTACTCCCGACATTAGTTGACCACCTTGTCGATCTTTTATTATAATTAATTATTTACACACTATCGTAATTTACAAACTTTTCCAACCTATTTTCTATCGTTAATCAACTAATATAATAAGGACCAACCAAGGTTGGTTTAAGAGGAAGGGTTTCAGATCGCTTAAGCAAGTGGTATCGAGTTCGAGTTCTTGTGAACGCAGAAAACTTTCTTGAGAGTGGTCCCCGTTTTGGCGTCCGACAGTACCTCAAAGGATTAGTCTTAGGCGAAACCTGAAGATACCTTGGGTAACCAAAAAAATAATATAATAAGGATTTTGCTAACGAATGCCCTTAGGGCACTCTTTAAGGTTATTTAATATTTTATTTATAATAATAATATTGTATTAAATGCAGTAGTTGATAAATTTATTCATTATTTTCAATACATTTAATAAAGCTGTTACTATATGTAATAACCTTAAAGAGTGCCCTTAAGGCACTCGTTAGCAAAATCCATATAATAAATAAGCTACCTGTTTTGAGTTGCTGCATTAATTGCAAGGTCATAGTCATATTTAGACTTGCTCATGGGTCGGATCGGGTCGCAGCGCGAAATTTTTTTATTTTCTTTATTCAGATCCGTTTTGGGTGAGCTTGAGCCAGCCCAAAAAATATTAAAAAAATATTTTTAAATTAATATTTTTATATTTTTATAGTTAAATCGAAATAAAAAATAATTTTTATTATTTAAATAGTGATTTAGATCGGACCGAACTAATCCGTATTGAAAAATACTTAATTCAAACCCGATTCAATATAATCTAAATCTATCGAATCGGACAAACTATCCAATCCTCGTCTTAAAGACGAAACAGTATCAAAACGAGTTCGAAATTAAGATTTATTAGTACTTTGTTTGTATCGAATGACAAACGTCAACTACAGATCGGCAATAAAAGCATCATCTTATGTAAAAATAATGTCTTAGGAAAAAAATAACAAAATTTAAATAACATTCCTTAAGTCAGATTTATCAGATTCTTTTTTTTTTTTTTTTTTCTCAATCATAAATCTATTTTATTGCATAAAGCCAGCAAGCCATAGATAACAAAGATATATAAACAGCACACCGAATGACAACAACAGACACAATCCGCAGATAAAAACAGAAAAATTGTATCACCACTAAGCCATGAGGAGGTTGGCTTCTGTCCACTCCCGATTTTGCAAGGGATCATATATATATATATATATATATATATATATATATATATATATATATATATATATATAGGATCATATAAAAATAAAGTTAAAATTAAAATTAAAAAACCAAGTCAGTTATT
This sequence comes from Fremontodendron californicum, assembly GCA_030761205.1. NCBI lineage: Eukaryota > Viridiplantae > Streptophyta > Magnoliopsida > Malvales > Malvaceae > Fremontodendron > Fremontodendron californicum. The sequence goes on from JAULJL010000004.1 coordinate 6,886,355, forward strand.
TATTTCAAATATTAATGTTTTATACATTTAAACAGGATTTAAATTACGGTTGCGAATATATTTTCGGTCACGTCGCGTTTATCATGATTGCGGACGTAACAGATACTATCACGGTCATTACGATCATCACGGTTATGATTTTTTTTTCACAACTTATTATAAAATATAGTAATTATAATTATAATTTTAAAAAAAAATTAAATAATTTTTAAAATAGTTTATGACACTATATTTTTTATTTATAAGAAAATATCCCACAAGTTAGTAAATTGAATATATATATATATAATTTACAATTATGAGTTTAAAACATTAATCATTCACATTTCGATTACAATGGATATCAATAATTAAAAAAAAAAAAGTTGAAACCTAAAATAACGACCGTTATATCGTGTCGTGATCATTATTTAAATCATACATATAAATATATAGCTATACCCGATGAGTGGGAGGTAATTCCAATGATTGTTCTATGCCACTTTGCAAATTTGATTGTTCTATATATTTCGTCCCAAGCCTGCATATGTACTTAACTTCTCTAATTGAATTTTCCATTGATTTTTTTTGGATGCTCTCATGGCATTTCATTTCCTTCTCATTTTCTCTTTACTCAACGTAAGTCTAATTGCTAATTACTCCATTATTTAGCCAAAAAGAATATCCGTATTTTGTCTCAAATTACTAGTTTCAAAAACAAATTCGAAAGAATTTCTATTTCAGAACAACAATTCCAACCGCATCACTGCTGTTAATTATTTGCATGTTACTGCATTTGTTTTTGTTTTTTTTTTTTCTTTTATCCATCTTTATTTCTTTACATTTTGTTTACTAAACTGATGTAGCTAGATATATAAGTGAAGGCTGATGGTTTTTTTCCTCATCAGCTTGCATTTGCAGGAAGCCATGCCGCGTTGCCAGAGGAAGTTCACTGGAAATCTGTGTTCCCAAACACTCCAATGCCGAAAGCTTTGAAAGACCTTTTACGGCCACCTGGTTTGTTTTCATCTGGAATTCTTCTTTCTTTACTTATTCACCGATAATGATTAAAATAAATTGCTCAACAACCACAAGCATGACATTTGGAGCAAGAAAATATATATGTCCTTGGTCGATTTTTCACTCTATTTTTTTTTTTATTGTCTGCATATTATATTACTCGAATTCAAGTGCGAATGTTGGACATGAATATGCGAATGTTGGACATGAATGTTGCACATAAATATATGCACCATACATCCAGCCAAAACAGAATATCTTTTCCATCCCCCACCACCCACCTAAAGCAATCAGTTCCAATAAATTTTTTTATCCCTTCCGCCTTTGCTAGATCAACAACACCTTTCCATAAAGCCGACATTTTCTTCTCTAAACTAGAAAGCCCATATGACTTTGGTTCGTTTGCATATCTCCACCAGCATTTTACGAGAAGCGCCTGATTTTTCTTCTCTAAACTAGAAAGCCCCAAACCCCCACTTTTCTTTGTCGAACAAACTCTCCTCCAATTGACCTTCGACATCTTCCTTTCAGTCTCATTCCCTCCCCATAAGAAACTACGCCGGATTTTATCACTTTTGTTGACTACCCCTTTCGGAATTTTAAAAATTGCCATATAATACAATGGCAAAGCAGATAATACCGAATTGATCAGGATCAATCTTGCAGCGAATGATAAAAACTTTCTTTTCCATAAAGAAAGCTTTTGTTTGAACTTATAGCAATGATCGGTTCCCACACCGCTAATCTCCTAGGATTAACACCCAGTGGAACGCCTAAATATTTAAAAGGAAGTGTGCCAAATGCCAATACCGCAACCCCATACTTCTGCCATTTGTGAAAACGTTCTTCTACCCCAAAAGCATACATCTGTGATTTGCCATAATTAATCTTCAAACCTGAGGACACCTCAAAGCACCTCAGAAGGTTCTTCATGTTCTTTATAGAGTTCTCGTTCGCCTCCAAAAATAGAATTGTGTCATCAGCAAACTGAAAGTGAGATAAAGACACCCAGGCGCTAAATTAGGAATACCTCTAACCATCTCCATGTCCTCTGCCTTGGTGATCATCAGATGCAACGCCTCTGTAACCAAAAGGAAAAGAAACGGTGACAATGGATCACCTTGTTTTAGCCCCCTTTCCAAATGAAATTCCTGTGTAGGTGCGCCATTAACCAGTATGGACACCCTTGCTGTTGCAATACATTCCCATATCCACCCCACCCATTTCCTTCCAAATCCCATTTACTCCATAATGTGCATTAGAAATTCCCAGTTCACGCAGTTGTAGGTCTTTTCAAAATCCAATTTCACAATAAATCCACTTGAAAGAATATATATATATATATATATATATATATATATAAACATGGAAATTGTAAGGTCATCCTTTAATATGAAATTATTAATTTGCAAATTGTATTTTAAATTTCATCTTAAATGCATCTAATAATTTTTCAATAATTTTTAATGTTGACTAACTTCAAAATCTGAAGACAAGACTATATAACATTTTTAAATACTTGAACCTATCGTCACTATAAAAAATTTTATTTTTAGCAGCAAACTTAAAATATATATATATATATATAAATATTAAAAATTATATTTTTCGCAACATCACTAACGATATATATATATATATATATATATATATATACAAAATTATTACAAATACTTTTTATAGCAGTTTACACAATATTTTTTTAACATAGAAAGTCTTATACTATAATATAATTATTGCAAATTATTTTTTTCAAACAAAGTATGCATACTTGTTATAAAACGATTATCTGTAATATAATATAAATTTTTGTTACTAAATATCATATTTTTAATTTGTAGCGTAATTAACCCATCAAATTTTCTTATTTTCAAATAAAACATGCCTATTATTAATTACTCATTAGCATGAGTTGAGTGAGAAAAAAGAGCTGACAAGGAAGGGAACCTTTTCCACGTAACATGTTTTCATTCATATACCAGAAAATTTTAAACAAAAAAGAAAAGAAAATACGAGAGAAAGAATTGCTTTTTCATATCATGTAAGTAAATATTATGAGGGCTATTTAATTACCTTTTCCCGTACTACTATATATAGGAAACGAGAACCCTTCAATCGATTGGACCAAGCATAACTCCAATGCCGATTCTGTACCCAGATTCAGAGGTAACCTTCCTTGCCCTTTGTTCAATACTTATTTTCTTAGGAAAATGTTAACTAGTGCCATATTTACAGAAAAAAAAATTGTAATGAATGCATTTTTTTTTTTTTGAATTTAATAAAAATAATATATTAAATGCAAAAAGCTTTCCTAAAATGGTAAATAAATATGGTGCCTATAAGCACCGGTTAAATGGATCCATTTTCTTATCCATCTACTGCTTCAATGACATCCAACTTGGATATTTCCAAAAAAAAAAAACATAAGACATATTCCATCTTGTTCATGAGCTGATCATTTGTGCTGTTAATTTGATACAAGGAATAAAATAGTTAATAAACTTTATTTGTTCAAATTTGGTCCTGTTTCACTACTTATGAGTTGGATGTGATATTTAATTATTTTTATTTATTTATTTATACTTGGAGAGATCGATCTTTCCTGAAGAGGGATCGATGTTTTTTTAAAATGAACTGATTCTTCTTAAAAAGATTTTAAAAAGGGATCGTTCATTTTTAAAATAGGATTGATCCCTTTTAAAAATGATCGATCCTCTTACAAAATCTATAGTAGTAACAATAAAATGGGTTGGACCGGGTTTAGACAAAAAATATCATATCCCGACCCATTTTTTCAACCAAGCACATTTTTTGAATTTAATATTTTTATCAAAACCCTCTCAAATATCAGTCTACCACTGATTATCAATAACACATTTGAATACCATTAACTTATATCACCATTTGCTTCAAGTTAGACGATTAAAACATATATATAGGAGGTTAATTAATCGTATCGACGTAAAATTAATTTGTTTTACATCATTTTATAATTTCTTGTACAATTAATATTTTCATAAATTGAATGGTACCTACTCGTATTCGTCATTGCTATCTAATATTCCTATCATTTTTGTCGAGAATGGTATCTTTTTCAATATATGTTAATAGTTGAAATTTTATTATTATCAAACAAATAAATAAACATTTTCAATCAACTTGAAATTTGACATAACATGATTTAGACGAATAGAATATAAATTAATTAATTTTACATCCTTATAAGTGCATTCTTCATCAACTTTAAATGTCACCTTTTAAGTTTCAATGCAAAACAAAAATATGTTAATATAAAAAACTAATATTAGTTGTAGACTCGTAGTATACTATATTTACAAGTAGAAATTTGATATATATATATATATATATATATATACTTTTCACAATTTTTGAGCAAATTTGCAAAGGCCCATTATACTAAATTATGTAATATGTACTTCAAAATTCAGCATATAATTATGAGCAATCAGGCACAGAGGTAGAATTTTCTGGAGATGAAGTTGCAAGCAAGGAATTCAAAGGTAAAATTTTCTAAACTGATTAAATTGATACAGAAGTAAGGATTAAACTTAAAAATATGGAATGGTTTTTAATATTAAATTTAAATTAAGAGATTTTTCAAGGGAAAAATGTTTTCTGAATTATCACTTTTGCTTCAAATTAATTGCCAAAAGATATAGTATTCATGCTTTTTATATTGTTTACCGAATTAGTGGTAGTATAAAATTGAAAGAAATCATTTTCGAAAAAAAAAAATGTTTATGCATTTTCATGCTCAAAGAGATAGATTTGAATTCCTTTCCCCTAATGCAAAAGAAAACATACTATTATGATATGTGATTTAAGGTAGTAAATGTTGTAATAATAAAATTAAAAAGAAATATGTCAATTTTTAAAAAATTTACCTTTCAAAAACTTATATCATCATATTTGTAAATGATTATCATATATTTTGTTTAAAAACAATATGGCTTACCTATCACTTTATACATTTTTAATTCAAAAAGGCAATAGTTTATAACTTTATATTTAATATTTAAGAAACGAAATTATAATTTTTCATGTTATTTGAATTTGTGTAAAATTAAACTTTATACAAACATAAAAAAAAATAAAAAATAAAAAATAAAAAATTTTGAGAGACGATCGTCCCACCGCACTGATTCCGTTTATATTGCCTTGTAATGCTTTAATTTTCGTGCAAGATGCATGTATCCAAAATAAATAAAGGAAATCATGCTAAATTATGTGTTGAAAAGTGGCCAAAAAAAAAAGTCCACAAAAGTGGCTCTCAAAGTCCACAATTGAAGCTTGGCAGCAGCCTCCTAGAACATGCTATGGTGGCTGGTGGCTGGTGTATTCACACCACATGAATGGCCTATAAAAGGCCATGCAAGAGGAGTTAAGAGAAGAGCAGAGGAGAAATGAGCTAGAGCTCCAAAGGTGAGCTCCATGAGCTCCCTCCCGGTTGAGGCATAGTGAGAGCTCCAGAGGGAGCCCCTCCCGGTAGAGGTGATGAGAGAGTTTAGAGGCAGTAGCTGCCTGTTAGATGCTTGTGTATTGAGGTGTTGAGTGTGTGCTAGAAAGAGCACTTAGAATATGTAGCCGGTTTGTATCCGGTTTGTACTCCATCTCCGATTAAATACAAAGCTTTGCTCCTCCTCCCGTGGACGTAAGCGGGATTGGCCGAACCACGTAAAATATCTGTGTTTCTTTTGTGTGTTCAGTTCCTATTTTCTCATCTCTTATTTTAGTTGTGAGACACTATTCCGTCACTCTGGTACCTAACAGTGGTATCAGAGCCATTGGTTCGTGGTCCTTATTCCGCTGCAGTGAAAGTGTTGGTTCTTAGTATGCTCTGTGGTTGCAGTATTGTCTGATCTTCCACATCAGAAAAGAATTATTCTTGTTGCTGGAAATAAAGTGTGGTAGTGTGAAAGTGTCTAGGGAAGTTCTGGCTAGGAAAGACTTGGTATTTAAGTGTGTCTATCAGTGACCCACCTCTCTTTCCTGGGAACCTACCTGGTGCACTATTCACGGGCTACGGTCACTGTTCCAGTATACGGTCACTATTCACGTATACGGTTACTATTCATACGTGTGGTTGTATACTTTTGCAGTAATTGTTAACGTATACTGGATTTGTTCTAGTGTACGACATACGTACAATACTGTTCACGTATACGGTACTATTCACGGTGAAATAGTGTAACTCGCTTCAGTTCGTGTACAACAATGGCAGCAAAATTCGAGATAGAGAAGTTCAGTGGGAGAAATTTCTCCTTGTGGAATATTGAAAGTAGTGAAAGGAAACCTTGTGGTGATGAAAGCAGATCACAAGCAATCTATACATGCTTTCGGGAGAGACGTTGCAAGAGGCAGATGCATCAGTTGCAGCAGCCAGCCAAGAAGAAACGACGATGATGTGGCATCGCAGATTAGGCCATATGTCAGAGCGAGGCTTGAAAGTCCTTGCAGAACGCAATCTCCTGCCCGGGCTCAAGATGGTCAATTTACCTTTCTGTGAGCACTGTGTGATAAGCAAGCAGCATAGATTGAAGTTTGCTAAAGTAACTACAAGAAGCAAACACATACTGGACTTAATCCATTCTGATGTGTGGGAGTCACCAGAAATATCCCTGGGTGGAGCAAAGTATTTTGTATCATTCATTGATGACTATTCCAGGAGATTATGGGTGTACCCAATCAAGAAGAAGTCAGATGTGTTTCCAGTATTCAAGGAGTTCAAAGCACAAGTAGAGCTTGAAACTGGGAAAAGAATCAAGTGCTTGAGGACAGACAATGGAGGAGAATATGTAGACGGTAACTTTCTAGCATTCTGTAAGAAAGAGGGTATTATGAGACAATTCACGGTTGCACATACGCCTCAACAGAATGGTGTAGCAGAGCGGATGAACAGAACTCTCCTAGATAGAACAAGAGCCATGCTGAGAACAGCGGGATTGGCCAAATCTTTCTGGGCAGAAGCAGTCAAAACCACCTGTTATGTGATAAATCGATCACCATCAACGGCGATTGGTTTGAAGACGCCTATGGAGATGTGGAAAGGAAAGCCAGCTGATTATTCTTCTCTACATGTGTTTGGATGTCCTGTGTACGTGATGTACAACTCCCAAGAAAGAACAAAGCTGGATCCAAAATCCAGAAAATGTATATTCTTGGGTTCTGCTGACGGTGTTAAGGGGTATCGCCTGTGGGATCCCACTGCCCGCAAGGTTGTTGTCAGCAGAGATGTAGTTTTTTGCAGAAAATGAACTGCAAAGTGAGCAAACAAATGACAGCACTTCAAAAGAGACTGCTACAGTGCAGATGGATAGAAATTCTCAAGAAGATGATTCTTCTGAAGCAGAACCAGAGCATGAGGTACCAGAACCAGTTGAGTCCGAGGCTGTAGAAGTTCGACGGTCAACTCATGAGAGAAGGCCTCCAAATTGGCACACGGAGTATGTTACGGAGAGCAATGTTGCATACTGTCTTTTAACAGAGGATGGAGAGCCATCAACTTTTCATGAAGCTACTAGTAGCCCAGATGCTTCTCTGTGGATGACAGCAATGCAGGAAGAAATTGAAGCTCTTCACAAGAACGAGACATGGGAACTGGTGGAATTACCACGTGGCAGAAAAGCCATTGGTAACAAAGGGGTCTACAAGATCAAGCGGGATAGCAATGATCAAGTAGAACGATATCATGCTAGATTGGTTGTAAAAGGATATGCTCAGAAAGAAGGTATTGACTTCAACGAGATTTTTTCTCCAGTTGTCAGACTTACTACTATCAGAGTAGTGTTGGCTATGTGTGCTGCATTTGATTTACATCTTGAACAACTAGATGTAAAGACGGCTTTTCTACATGGAAAGCTTGAAGAAGAAATTTATATGCTCCAACCAGAAGGTTTTGTTGAAACAGGCAAAAAGAACTTGGTTTGCAGGTTGACCAAATCTCTGTACGGTCTAAAGCAGGCGCCCAGATGTTGGTACAAGAGATTTGATTCTTTCATAATTAGCCTTGAATACAACAGACTGAGTTCAGACCATTGTACGTACTACAAGAGGTTTGATGATAATGATTTCATTATTTTGCTGTTGTATGTGGATGACATGTTGGTGGTAGGCCCCAACAAAGATCGAATCCAAGATTTGAAGGCACAGTTGGCTAGGGAGTTCGATATGAAGGACTTGGGACCCGCAAACAAGATTTTAGGGATGCAAATTCACCGAGACAGAAAAGACAGGAAAATTTGGCTTTCTCAAAAGAATTATCTGAGGAAGGTCTTGCGACGCTTCAACATGCAAGACTGTAAGCCAATATCTACCCCACTTCCTGTCAATTGTAAATTATCCTCAGGTATGAGTCCTAGCAATGAAGCAGAGAGGATGGAAATGTCTCGAGTACCGTATGCATCAGCGGTGGGAAGCCTTATGTATGCTATGATATGTACAAGACCAGACATTGCACAAGCAGTGGGAGCGGTCAGTCGATTTATGGCAGATCCTGGTAGAGAGCATTGGAATGTTGTTAAGAGGATCCTTAGATACATTAAAGGAACCTCAGATGTTGCATTATGTTTTGGAGGATCAGAACTTGTTGTCAGGGGTTATGTTGATTCAGATTTTGCAGGTGATCTTAATAAAAGGAAATCCACTACTGGCTATGTGTTCACACTTGCAGGAGGAGCGGTAAGCTGGTTATCTAAGTTACAGACTGTTGTAGCTTTGTCTACTACAGAAGCTGAGTACATGGCAGCTACCCAAGCATGCAAGGAAGCAATATGGATACAAAGGTTAATGGAAGAACTCGGGCACAAGCAGCAGAAGATTATTGTGTATTGTGACAATCAGAGTGCCTTGCACATTGCAAGGAATCCAGCCTTTCATTCCAGGACAAAGCATATAGGTATACAGTATCACTTTGTTCGAGAAGTAGTAGAAGAAGGAAGTGTGGATATGCAAAAGATTCACACCAAAGACAACCTAGCAGATGTTATGACAAAGCCAATCAACACTGACAAGTTTATTTGGTGTCGATCCTCCTATGGTCTATCAGAAACGTAAGCAACATGGAATGGCAAGACAGAAAGAGTGGTGTGAAGATATGATTGGTTTAATCAAATCTTCAAGTGGGAGATTGTTGGAAAAGTGGCCAAAAAAAAAAGTCCACAAAAGTGGCTCTCAAAGTCCACAATTGAAGCTTGGCAGCAGCCTCCTAGAACATGCTATGGTGGCTGGTGGCTGGTGTATTCACACCACATGAATGGCCTATAAAAGGCCATGCAAGAGGAGTTAAGAGAAGAGCAGAGGAGAAATGAGCTAGAGCTCCAAAGGTGAGCTCCATGAGCTCCCTCCCGGTTGAGGCATAGTGAGAGCTCCAGAGGGAGCCCCTCCCGGTAGAGGTGATGAGAGAGTTTAGAGGCAGTAGCTGCCTGTTAGATGCTTGTGTATTGAGGTGTTGAGTGTGTGCTAGAAAGAGCACTTAGAATATGTAGCCGGTTTGTATCCGGTTTGTACTCCATCTCCGATTAAATACAAAGCTTTGCTCCTCCTCCCGTGGACGTAAGCGGGATTGGCCGAACCACGTAAAATATCTGTGTTTCTTTTGTGTGTTCAGTTCCTATTTTCTCATCTCTTATTTTAGTTGTGAGACACTATTCCGTCACTCTGGTACCTAACATTATGCAATACTTTCCAATTTATTTCTCGCATATAATTATGGAGGTTCAAGCAAGGAATCGAAAAGTGTGAATGGTGGTCCCATCAATCCCTTCATAATTTATGAGAATGCTACCCCAAACAAGGAATTGAAAGGTATAAACTCTCCACACTCTTTTGATGGATATGAAACGTGAAAATGCTCCCACCAAATTAATTAAACTCAATATATAATGGATTGAATGAAAAGTAATATTTAGTTTTTTTTTTTTGTTGTTGAAATACACTAATAGTAGTATTAAATTCAAATCCCTTCCTCTCAAATTCTAATCCAAAAACAAAAGTTATTTTATACTATATAGTAATAGTATATATATTATACTATATATTATAATATGTGGTTATTGTAGTAGATGTTGCAATAGTTTTTAAATAAATTTGACTTTCAAAAGAAAATATATCATTAAGTAAATTAAAAATGTCTAACTATTTGTTCAATGTAAAAAAAAAAAATTCAATCGTTAAATATATATTGAAAAAGACAGTATTCTCGATCGATATGATAGAGATATTGGATCGTTTCGAAACTTTACGTGCACGACGAGTACAATTATATTTCTAAATCCAAAGGTCAGTTTGTTAAAATATTAATTTATTATATATCACATGATAAAGTATTATTATAATATATAAAAATCATTATAATAAAATACATTTTAGCGATCTATTTTATATGTATTTTAAAAATATATATATGATACGCATTATCATTAACGTTTAATTCAATAATTAATGCACGTTTTTTATTTTAAAATATTAGGATTCAAATTTCTTTTTTTCAAGTAAAAATTTTAGTTTTTTTTTCAACTAAATTGAGAGTGAATTACTTTAACTAGATCTGTTCACAGGTCGGACTATCCGTACAAATTCAGATGTAATATTTTTTCAAGTTCAAACAAATATTTGTTTTTACCTCCAGACGTTGATTAAAAAATTCAATTCAATTCCATTCAAAATAATATAATATTTTAAAATTATAATAACAATTCAAAAAATTTAAACTAATCACATGATAAAAAAATTATCATAATAGTATAATTATAAATCTTGTGCTATACTTGTATTGTACATGTATAGTCACTACATTATTTTACATATAGAGAAGAAAACAAATATAGGAATATGATCAATTTATATATACCAAATGATAATTGCATATTTTATCACATTTCAAAATGGTAATTACAAGTTATAAAATTAAAACAAATTAATAATTTGTGGTATAGGTATTATTTTTATTAAATTAATATTTTCAAAATAAAATTATACTTAATTTAAGTTCGGATTATTTTGGGTTCGGTTCATTTCGGATTCGGGTCATTTTGGTTTCGGATCATTCTGGATTCGGGTCATTTGTGTGCGGGTCATTTCGGGTTCGGGTTGGTCGGTTTCAGGTTGTTGACTTTTTCTGATCAAATCGGGTAAGGTCGGGTTTGGATTCTGGCGGGTTGGACGGATTTTTCAGGTTCATATCAGAATTGACAGGTCTAACTACAATTAATCAATCAATCAAATTTAAAATTGTATAGGATCCATCAAAATCAACAATAGAATCAAGATTTTCAATTTGAGGGACGGAAATCTTATATTTAATCTTTAGGGGACGAAATTAGGAAAATACAATTTGTCCCATCATTTTTCTCCTAACATTTTGCCCATTAAGATGTGGCAATAATTATTGATTTAGCTGTCATTACGCCAAAATTAGTTTTAGACAGCATTTATAGCATTTCTCAAATGTTGTTTAAAATAGGAAAGACAACATTTTGACAGCATTTTACATATTGCTGTTATATATTATAATTGCCAATAATTACAGCATTTTTAAAAACTTTATAAGCATTTGACATGTGCTATTATATATGTTATCATATAAAAATATTTTTGGTAGCACTTATAATTGTTATTATTGAGATCTTTTGCAGCAATTGAAAAAATCATGCAAAAGGTCTTGAAAAGCTGTTATATAAAGTAAAAATAACAACATTTTAATAAGTGTTATTGTACATATATAAAAACGCTACTAAAGACATAAGCCTGCGGCCACATATACAACACATGAAAAAATACCGTCTTATCTTACAACAATATTTTTTTTAGTTTTCACAGCACTTAACAAATGCTGTTATATGTCAAATATGGCGTAGTGTAGTGTGTAATATCTCATTTAGAAATCAATTGGTTTACACATGAATTGATAGATCCCACCTTTAAATTTATCAAATAATTAGATATTGTATTAGAGAGTACAAATATTTAGGATAAAAATAATGGGGCAAATAGCATAACTCACGAAATTATAATTTTTTTACTTGTCTAAACTTATCTAAAATTAAATTTTATACAAGTATAAGAAAAATTTATGAACTTTGGGGGTGACCCTTCCCTAGTTCCATCATTGATCAGAATATAACATGAAGTTCACACTTTATAAGTGATGAATCCTACGTAACTTTTTTTATTAATTAATTGTAGGATTTATAGTAAGAAAATATAAGTGAAATGCAGTCGAAAATTAAAGCCTTCATGTCATTCTTTCTTTTCCTTTTTTTTTTTTTAAATTTGGCTATGAGGCTTAACTGTCACTTGAGATTGCCTTATGAAACTAATTTTTTCATGCATGTACTACTAATGTATCAATTAGAAGAAGAAAAAGAACAGAGAGAAAAGGATAATTGCTATTTCAATATGTAAAAATGTTCTAAATTTTACCCATTTCTTTTTATAGAATACTAAAATTTACCTCTTGGCAAACTATACAGGAAAGAAAAGCCCTTTTGTGAAAGGTAATTCAAATACAGATGAAAGCAACTCAGTATTCAAAGGTAACTATACCATCATTCAACACTTTGTTATCCTTCATACATATAATGTATCAAATTTGTCCATGAGGTCTCGTAATTGTTCTATTTTGCTACAAAGAATACTAATTTCAAATTTTGATAATATATCATCCACTAATTTTGCATATAATTATGACACCGATCCAAGCAAGGAATTTAAAAGTGTGAATGATGGTATTTAAAGGTTTTTAAAGGTCAGTTGAACTTAGTTAAAACCATAAACACCTTTAGACGTCTCCCTTGGATTTGATATAATATTCTACAAAGAAAATTATGTTAGAATATAATTAAGAAAGTAAAATTTGTTTGAAGTAGTGTTTATATTTAGTAAGAACATGTTTGACACCAATTTTTTTAAGCAAATATTCTAAATTAGAGAATCTTTTTCAATTCAGTTAGTGCGTACAATTATGGAAGTTCAAGCAAGGAATTAAAAAGTGTGGACGCCCCTATCAATCCCTTCATAATTTATGAGAATACTGGCACAAATAGGGAACCCCCTATCAATCGTTTCAAAAATTATTGGGAGGAATCCAAAGGTATAAATTCTCTAAACTGTTTTTTCTTTTTATGAAATGAATTTCAAAGATAAGAATGCTTCACCAAATTAATTAAATTGATACATTATGTAAAAGGTATAAACTCTTTAAATTTTGTTGTTTGTGATATCATACTCAAGTTGAGTCTTTTAAACTATTACTGATTATTTTTAAGTTGAATACTTCACATGCTATCAAAACTATAAGTTTCTTTTCTATTCTTTTTACTTTATATTTTTTTAGAGTTTGTCACGTTACAACTACATGTGATGAAACTTGTTAAATGATGCATATCTGTTAAGAGAATTTTATATTCAAATTCAACTTTTTCATCTACTTTAACATTGAAGATTTTGTCAAAACAAAAAAGAAGTATATTGCCTATAATTATTGTACTACAATTAATCAATCAAATTTAAAATTGTATAGGATCCATCAAAATCAAGAATGGAACCAAGATTTTCAGTTTGAGGGACGGAAATCTTATATTTAACCTTTAGGGGACGAAATTAGGAAAATACAATTTGTCCCATCATTTTTCTCCTAACATTTTGCCCCTGATGATGTGGCAATATCTGCTGATTTAGATGTAATATATCATTTAGAAATCAATTGGTTTACACATGAATTGATAGATCCCACCTTTAAATTTATCAAATAATTATATATTGTATTAGAGAGTACAAATATTTAAAAATAATGGGGCAAATAACATAACTCACGAAATTATAATTTTTTTACTTGTCTAAACTTTTCTAAAATTATATTTTATACAAGTATAAGAAAATTTTATGAACTTTAGGGGTGACACTTCCCTAATTCCATCATTATATTACATGAAGTTCACACTTTATAAGTGATGAATCCTACGTAATTTTTTATCTTTATTAATTAATTGTAGGATTATAGTAAGAAAATATAAGTGAAATGCAGTCGAAAATTAAAGCCTACTTGTCATTTTTTTTTTTTTTTTAAATTTGGCTATGAGGCTTTACTGTCACTTAAGATTGCCTTGTGAAACTAATTTTTTCATGTATGTACTACTAATGTACCAATTAGAAGAAGAAAAAAACGGAGAGAAAGGGATAATTGCTATTTCAATATGTAAAAATGTTCTAAATTTTACCCATTTCTTTTTATAGAATTCTAAAATTTACCTCTTGCAAACTATACAGGAAAGAAAAGCCCTTTAGTGAAAGATAATTCAAATTCAAACACAGATGAAAGCAACTCAGTATTCAAAGGTAACTATTAGGGCTGTAAACGAACAGAGCGTTCGACGAACCGTTCGTGAACAGTTCGATTTCTGTTCGTTTATGTTCGTTTATTAAGCTAAATAAACGATTATGAACACAATTTTAATGTCCGTTTATTAAACAAACCGAGTTCGAACAGATGTGTGTTCGATTCGTTTATGTTCACGAACAAGCTCATTTATTAGTTTGTTTAAAGCTCATTTATGTTCGTTTATTGTTCGTTTATAATTTAATAATAATATTATTATTTTGTCGTCTATTTATATAATTAATAATTTTATTTTATTATTTTAAAAAATAAACATTTGTCTTGTCTCAAGTAAAGTTAACCTAATTTTTTTAAGAAGTCAGAAGCAAAGATTTTATGACTTTGAGATGCGAATTGTAAAATAGACCATAAAATAATAATTTTATTTATTTTATTTTATTTACTTATAATATAATTAATATTATTTAATAACTTAAATTTAATAATTTAATAATAAATTTATTTTTATTATGTTTGTATTTTATTATTTTATATTTAATAATAATAATTTAAAATTGATTTTTTTTATTTGTTTGTTTGTTAAAATTAATTGGATTTGTTTATTGTTCATGAACATAATTTTAATTGTTCGCGAACATATTCGATTATATGAACATGTTCATTTAATGTTCACTAACAAGTTCATTTAATTTAAATGAACTTGTTCGTGAACATTAAATAAACGAACACGAACACACTTAATTTTAAACGAACAGAGCTTGAACACAATTTTAAAATTCTTAACGAACACGAACAAGCTCAAAAATAAATAAACGAACACGAACATAGACTTGTTCGTTCAAGCCCGGTTCATTTACAGCCCTAGTAACTATACCATCATTCAACCCTTTGTTATCCTTCATATATATAATATATCAAATTTGTCCATGAGGTCTTGTAATTGTCCTATTTTGCTACAAAGAATACTAATTTCAAATTTAATAATATATCATCCACTAATTTTGCATATAATTATGACACCGATCCAAGCAAGGAATTTAAAAGTGTGAATGATGGTATTTAAAGGTTTTTAAAGGTCAGTTGAACTTAGTTCAATCCATAAACACCTTTAGACGTCTCCCTTGGATTTGATATAATATTCTACAAAGAAAATTATGTTAGAATATAATTAAGAAAGTAAAATTTGTTTGAAGTAGTGTTTATATTTAGTAAGAACATGTTTGACACCAATTTTTTTAAGCAAATATGCTAAATTAGGGAATATTTTTCAATTCAGTTGGTGCATACAATTATGGAAGTTCAAGCAAGGAATTAAAAAGTGTGGACACCCCTATCAATCCCTTCATAATTTATGAGAACGCTGGCACAAACAGGGAACCCCCTATCAATCGTTTCAAAAATTATTGGGAGGAATCCAAAGGTATAAATTCTCCAAACTGTTTTTTTGATGAAATGAATTTCAAAGATGAGAATGCTCCACCAAATTAATTAAATTGATACATCATGTAAAAGGTATAAACTCTTTAAATTTTATTGTCTGTGATATTATATTCAAGTTGAGTCTTTTAAACTATTAATGATTAATTTTAAGTTGAATACTTCACATGCTATCAAAACTATAAGGTTCTTTTCTATTCTTTTTAATTACTTTATACTTCTTAGAATTTGTCACGTGATAATTACGACTACATGTGATGAGACTTAATAAATGGTGCATATCTGTTAAGAGATAATTTTATATTCAAATTCTAACTTTTTCATCTGCTTTAACATTGAAGATTTTGTCAATCAAAACAAATTAAAAAAGAAGAATAGATACCGCAAACAATTTTATTTTTCTTTGAAGAATATTACTAACCATTGAAATTGCTAGCTGTACTCGTCCATAGTAGCAATATATATGTTGCTAATGCATATATATCATGCATGTGCTAGCTTTACCTCTTTGCAAACCAAATGTAGGAAACAAGAATTCTTTGGGCCGTAAACATGGCAACGCTGCAATTAATGAAACTATATACTTCTTCCAAGAGGATCTGCATCCTGGTAAGATGGTGAAGTTATCACTACTCATCAAGACGAGGGACATGACTACATTCTTGCCTCAGGGAGTTGCTGAGTCAATACCCTTTTCAACCGATAAGTTACCTGAAATTTTAAAGCACTTCTCTTTGGAAGCCGAATCAAGGGAAGCTAATGCTATGAAACAAACAATTAAAGGTTGTGAGAGAGAAATCATGCGTGGAGAAGAAATGTATTGTACCACATCGTTCGAGTCCTTTGTTGATTCGAGTGTTTCAAAGCTTGGCAAAAATATCCAGCTGCTAGCCAATGAGCTTGGAAAAGAAACGAAAAACCCAGTGTTTACCATCGGTAGGGGAATACAAAACATGGGAGAAGAGGAGCTTGTTTGCCACAAGATAAAGTATCCATATGCTGTGTTTTTATGCCATTCAATCGACAGAACAGTGGTGTATAAAGTTCCATTGGTCGGCATAGATTGGACAAAAGCTAATGGTCTGGCTATTTGCCACAAAGATACATCGGCTTGGAACCCCAACCACCCTGCCTTTCTGATTCTCAAAGTTAAGCCAGGAACCGTCCCTATTTGCCATTTCGTTGTCAGAGATACCGTCGCCTGGGTTCGCAAATGATAACTGCCCAAAGATTTATATATATCGAAAAGCTACCTTAAACTGTTACATCATAAACATCAAATAAGTTGCTTAACCTCTTGAATCTCGACTTCTTTCTAGTTTCGAGTATGTCTAGGCCAATAATTTATAATCCTACTATGATTAGTTACGAAGTTTGTAACAAAAATTTATGATTAGGTGCTTCTACATGTTCTATGTGTTGCCTTGACGTTGTATTCTCCTCCATCCTCTCCGGCTGAAAAAAAAAAAAAACTTTACGAATAAATCACAATGGATCGCTAATGCTTGGTGTCATAACGATTTTTCGACCGTTAAACGATTTTTAAAAACACGAGGAGTCGTCACCAATCCTTTTTGGTTAGGTGTGATTGGCCACCTAAGAAAACTTATCCTCTTAATAAAATTCTAAAGTTAATTAAGACCTAGTAGAGGATAATTTTTGGTCTGCTAAAACAAAAATCGGGTTTGGGAGTATGGTTATGTCTGGGAAAAAATTAGCACCCACGATGTCCGTTTAGAAAATGGTACACATTAATCACATGTTATCCTTAAATTTGAAAAAGTGGTTTTAATTTTGGTATCTGAAAATAATTCCCTTAGTACATTTTATTATTTTTGGGGTAAAATCTTTTATTTGGGATTAACATGAAAATTTTCGATGTCGGAGACTTTGTCTAAACTCCCCAGCATCTAGGCGAAATTTAGAACTAATCTTCCTTTGTCTAGGAATTTCCGTGATAATCTATCAAATCCGAAATAAAAAATCCTTTGTAAAAGATCATTACCGGAATCTAGTCTGAATATCGAAGGTCATTTTTACTTGAGATGCTGTCTCCTTTTCTTTTGAAGAATTTTTATGAAATTTAGTTTTTATTTCATGCTATGCAAGATAATATCATTGAATGACAATGCATATAACCGAATGCAAAAATAGTGTGTATGATAGAAAATAAATTTATTTTATGGCAAATTTTTTTTTCTAATTTCCTCAACATCAAGGGGAATTTAAGAAGAATTCTGGATGTCTTAAATTTTCACGAAGTTTGAGAAATAAAATTTATTCACGGAAATTTTTATTGGAAAATCCTTTGACGACTAGGTAGGATCCCTGGGATAATAGAATCGGGATGAAAAATTATTCTTATTTATTTTACGAAAATTTTGACACGAGAAATTTCTTAATTTCCTTTATCTTTGGGTCTGGGTCCATTGACCCATGTCCCTTTAAGACTAGCAAGCTTATTTTGAGACCCACACCATGAGATGGTCCTACCTACGCCATGAGAAGTGATTTCTCCAGTTAACTTGAATGGATTTAATTCATCTTCCATTCCTAGGCCTCGTAAAGTTAGATATCTGCAGGACTTTTAGGATGCTATCTTGAGCAACATTGCCAAGAAATCTGGGAGGAAAAGGAGTAAAATCAAGAGAAAAGGAAAGAAATCAGCGAGCAACAAGTCATCAAGTATTGCAAATGATTCCTTATCGATCTGACAGCTAGCGACTTTAGAAATAGAGCAAGAATTTTAAGACAGGAGGCTATTGATACCTGGAAAATGTACCGCCAATTGTGATGATGAGCAAATAGTGGATAATTTAATTTCCTTAGAAGACAACAGTTGAGTCGAATATCTGCTGTGGATCTGTTCTTATCCGTTTCTCGGTGAATCTCCTTGCTGTTTTAGGTGTAATTGGGTGTCATTGTGTCTTGCTGTTGGTCTGGGTGGATGTGTTCCTGATTGTTCCGACACTTCTGGTTTCAACCACTTCATTTGCAAAGAGAGCTTCTTATGCGATTAGGACCCATGAGACAAGGCCGATTTCTTGAAGAAATTGAAAGAGGTGGCATCCTTTTGAAATGATTGGTAATAGATGGAAGGTTAATGGAAATATAACTAAGGACGCATTTGCTAACACCTGCTCTCAATCTCATTATTTTTGCAAAAGACCAAGCTCAGATGGGGGGGATTCTCCATATGGCCAACTGAAGGGAATCTTGGAAACAAGAAAATTCATGGTGGGGCAATTTGTATCAGACAAGCACGAGTCCTTGAACAAATTCAATAGCTGTTGAACGGAGTTTGAGGTCCCATTTTGCTTGAATTGAACCAATATAAACTGTTGAAGGATAAGGAATGGTTACCTGATTTGCAGTTAAGACAAAGCCAAAGAATTGGAAATGATGATTAAAAGACCCTTTGTAAAGGCACGCAAGGAATTGCACCCACCTTTCACTTTTTATTAGTTAGCCTAAATATATTTATCCAAGATAAAATCCTCAGCCAAGCAAAAAGACTCAGAGGAATTGTCCAAAATGGAGATCTTGGTCTACGTACACATATTTAATATGTTGCAACAAGGCTGAATGAGGAAAATGAGCTTAATTAATTATTGAATCTGATTCGATTGCTGCGACTATCTGGTGCAAACAGGTGGGAAACTCGACTGTGGAGATTGTGAAATTTTTTTAATCAAATTGATGTACTGAAGCTGGTAATGTGATTTTTATTAATGTCCTCCGAGATATACGAATATTATGGCTGATAAGCATGCGAAAGAGGGTGTTAACAAATCTGCTCTTTATGGCTTGGTGGTAACTCATAATCATTTTTTCTGGATTTTTGGGTGGAGATTCCCTGATCTTAATGTGTTGTCTTTTGGGTGGTTTATGAATTTCACTTTGTTGGTTTTTTGGTGATGACACCAATTCTGAGATTTGGACTTATAGTTGTGTATCTCCGAGTTCTCTTAACTCTTTTCCCTTTGATTAATAAAAATATTTCTGGCTTAGCAAAAAAAAAAAATCTTCATCGATGGTGAATTATGTATTTTCTTTATGAATTATCAATAACTATATCAAATCATTCAGCACATAGACGCATGACAAATGATAGCAGAAAAATATCAGTAACTTCACTAAAACATTCATCACATATATATATATATATATATATATATATATATATATATATATATATATAGACACATAAGAAATTAATGCTAGAAGGGATGAAAACACCAATACGTTCTCAATTTTTTTTTCTTTTCTTTTCCAATATTCTTGGGGAGTTTGGAGGATGAAATGAGACGGTGGGAGTAGCTTGGAGTACTCCAACCAGGCTTATCTACTTAAGTTCCTCACCATATAAGGCTAGCAGGCACCAAGTTGAGGAGTTCAACTTATTTAATATGATTCGTTAACCCTCTTCCTTACTAATATACTAGGTACATTTTTGCTGATATTTTAGCAATTTTAGTTGCGAACCCAGACAATGGTCTCTCTGGCTAGGAAATGGCAAATGGGGACAGTTCCTGGCTTAACTTTGAGAACCTGAAAAGCCAAGTGTTTGGGGTTCCAAGCTGATGTATCTTTGTGGCAAACAGCCAATGCTCTAGCTCTTGTTCCATCTGCCCCAACTAATGGAACCGTATACACAGCTGTTTTATCAATTGAGTGGCATAAAAACACAGCATATGCATACTTCATTTTGTGGCAAACTATCTCTGATTCTCCCATCATTTTCACTCCCTCACCGATAGTAAACTCTTGGTTTTGTGTTTCTTTTTCCAACTCATTCGACAAAAGCTGGATGTTTTTTCCCAGCTTGGAAACACCCGAATCCACGAACGACTCCAATGATGTAGCGCAATACTTTTCTTCTCCTTCAATGGCTGGTCTTTCACAATTCTCGATTGTTTGTTTGAGTAAGTTAGATTCTGCTGATTTTGGTTCCACTGAAAAATACTTCAAGATTTCTGCAAACTTTTGAGTTGAAAATGGAATTGAGTCTGCAACTGGACGAGGTAAGAAAGCTGCTGTGCTCGCTTTTCTGGTTAGCTCCTTTATGTTCATCATCCTACCAGGATGCAGCTTACTCTCAAAAAAGTAAACGTCATTGTTGGTTGGGGCATTTCCATCTGCAAATTCCTTGCTTGGATTTGCATATCCATAATTTCCAAAGCTGTCTACTACTTTGTCCTTGTTCTTAACCATGTCAGTCAACTTCTCATTCTTATTTCCTGAATTTGATTTATAAAACAAAATTCAATTTGGAATCCTAATTGAAAAGAAATATCAAGTACTTCAACTTTTTATTATATATTAGGAGAAACATTGAATAATTGAAAATATAAAGGGAAACAAAAAAGTTTAAGGTCGATCGCAAAACAAACCAGCAGCTGGAAGTAAAAGATTTCGCAAGGCTTTTGGCATTGGAGTGTTTGGGAAGACAGACGTCCAGTACATCTCTGCAGGTAGAGCACCATGGCTTACTGCAACTGCAAGCTGCCACAATGTTGAGAAATATTGGCCATTAGCCTATCTTACTTATCCAAAGAAATAAGCAAACTATATACATCGAGTAAAAATACCATTCAATCTTGGTTAATTAATTGTTAATTTTACTATTGCTGTTTATTACTTCCTCATTTATATATATATATATATATATATTATATATATAGAGGAGGGATCCACTTACATTAGTGTAAAATTAAATTAGTTTTACACACTCACTTTCATAATTTTTTATACAATTTATATTTGTTTGATCCGACTGTCGTATTTCATATTCTATTCACGTAGATCATGCACGTCAAGTTTCGAGTAAATTAAAAATGTCTAACTATTTTTTCGATGTGAAAAACTTTCAACCGTTAAATATATATTGAAAAAGACAGTATTATCGATCGGTATAATTGAGATATCGGATTGATTCGAAACTTTACGTACACGACGAGTACAATTATAATGTTAAATCCAACGGTCAATTTGTTAAAATATAAATCGTATAAAAATTTATGAAAACGTGTAAAACTAATTTAGTTTTACACTAATGTAAGTGAATCCCTTCTCATATATATATATATATATTGTTTGATTTAACTTTACACAAAGTTTAAGAAAGTTTAAATTGAATTTTTTAGTTTCAGAGATTATAATTTTTTTACAAGATTACCTTGATAAAAAAAAAAATTGAAAAAAAAAAAAGTGAGTGGTTATAGTTAAGGAAAATAAAAAAGTGGGATGATTAATATTTTTCGTAAACTTTTCAAACGGAACGTTATTTTTAGCCAATTAAAAGTGTACAAACAAGATAGTATGAAAAGATTAATTTTTAAAAGTGCAGAGAAGAATGTGTATGTTGAATTATAAAAGTAAATGATATATAATAACTCAAGCTTAGCTAGGCAATTATTATTTTCCATCTTTAAGATGGCTGATATCTAAGATTCATTTTCAGACTCTTTAAATGTAAAAAATAATAAAATAACAAAAAAACTCTTAAACTTTATCACTTGTTTAGATAAGTTCATATATTTTTATTACATCTAAATAATCCCTTAACTTTTAATTTGTATTTAAATAAATTCTTAACTTTTAATTTATATCTAATAAACTATTAACATTTAATTTATACGTAAATTTTTTTTTTTTTTCAATTTTTTTTTTTTTTTTTGCAATTTTCAGTCATGTCATCAGGCCACGCCAATTTTTATGTGAGAAAAAATTCAATTGACATTGAATGTAACAAAATGAACCTTCAATTGAAATAAAATTTTATTTAAGTAAAAATTGAATCTAAGATGTTATTTGAATAAAAAAAAAGTATAAGAGCTTACTTATAAATAGAGTAAAAATGTTCAAAGGCTCTATGAATATTAAAAAATTGAAAAGTAGATCTTTGTGGCCGAAGAAAAACATATACTTCATCTGTCTCAATATGTTTGTCTCTTATTGATTTTTTGGATCAAACGAACTTAATAAAATCATAAAAATATATATATTTTTAAAAATAAAATTTGTACATTTTGAATTTCAAAATTCAAAAAATATATATATATTTTTAAAAATCTAATTTAATATAATATTTTAAAAAATAATGATTAAATTGAGTTCATTTGATAAAAAAAAAAAAAAAAACAAAACAAAACAAAACAAAACAAAACTTTTAGTACACTTGAAGGAAAACGTTGAATAAGGGACAAAATATCTCATTTCTAGAACTTAATTTGTGGCATTTGAAAAAAATGGACATGCAATTAGAGATGGAAGAAATATATAATAATAATAATAATAATAATAATAATAATAATAATAATACTTGAAATGATATTTTACTTAAACCATTTATTTAATTTTACTATTACGATATTTTTTCTATATGTTTGTACTTTATAAAAAAATTTGAAAAATTATAAAGCAAATAGTAAAAGTAAAATAATAAAACTATAAAAGTAACAACTGCTTCGGCTTAACTGATCAAGTGAAAAGATTGGGGTGAATATTGATACAAATTCTAAGTTCGAATCATAGTGCTCATTCTTTATGAAGTTGTGCCAGGAAAATATAAAAGTAACAAAATATATAGACAAGACTTAAAGAATAGTTAGCTCTAAATATTCATAAGAACTTATTACTCACAACGAGTGCTATAGCGAAGATTGGAAGGAAACGAAACTCCATTGAAAGCTAGCTACAGAAAAGCAGAAAAAAGGAATTGAAATTTAGAGTTGGGGATGAAGTTAAAGTGTGCAGCCAGCTGCTCTATATATACTTGTAAAATTGTAGCATGGCGGCTTGCATTAATAGCATAAATTTTGCTATAGACTTGCTCATGGGCCGGACCAGGGTTTGAAATTTTTTTTCTTACTCAGGCCTGATCCATCGACCCGATTTACTATTTAAATAATAATAAAAATTAAAAATATAAATTTTATATTAATATTTTTATGGGAAAAGTATATTTACCCTCTCAAGTTTGGTAAATATACACTTATCCCCTTATAGTTTGAAAAACACCCACTTATCTCCCTAAGGTTTGGCACAAATACACTTACCCCCTGAAGTATTATTTCTAGGTTAATTTTAAATGAAAAGACAAATATACCCTTTGTTATTAATCATTTATTTTCATTTTTTTGTTTTCATTTTTTTTTACTCAAAACTTTTTTTAACTACAAAATTATCTTTAATTACTATCAAGTTAAATTCTAATTAAATTATATTCTAATTTAAGTATACATGTTAAATATTTTAAATTTATGCCAAAGTTTAATGATAAAGAAATTAATTAAAAAAATGAAAAATAGACAAAATAAATAAATAAATGATCGGATTTTTAATATTTAAAGTACTTTTTGAATAAATAGTAATTTGATTAATAGAATATTAACATAGTTACTTTTTCAAGAGATAAAATGTGTTTTTCAAAATAATAGGGGTAAGTTTATTTTCAATAAAATCTCATGAAAAATAATTATATACTTTTTTATTCTCTTTCTTCCATTTTTTTTTTCATTTTTTCTTTAACCAATTTCATTATCACTAAAATTTTTAAATAATTGTAATTAATTAATTAAATAAAGATATTTTAATAAATTAATTTCAAAGTTAATATATAATTGAATTAAAGATAAGTTTAAAATATTTAACATGCACTTGAATTAGAATATAACTTAATTAGAATTTAATTAATAGTAATTAAAGAATTTTTTAATACTAAATAAATTCTCATTATTTTGTAGTTAAAAATATTTTTAGTAAAAAAAATGAAAACAAAAAAAAATGATTAATAATTAACAAAGAGTATATTTGTCTTTTCATCTAAAATTAACTTAGAAATAATATTTTAGGGGTTAATATATTTTGTGCCAAGTCTTCGGGACTAAGTGGGTGTTTTTCAAACTAAATGGGGTAAGTGTATTTTTTATCAAACCTGAGGGGGTAAGTGTCTTTTACCCTATTTTTATAATTAAATTTAAATAAAAAATTATTTTTTATTACTTAAACAATCATTAAAATGCATGCCAGACCGATCCGAATCACTAAAATCTATGTCCAGGCTCGATCCAATACGGGTCAAGTCTGTTAGGCCAGATGAACTACTCGACCCATTAGCAGGTCTACTAAAATAGAGTAACATGGTAGAATTTTGTCAAATGCATGCACTTGCGAGCAAAGGATAAAAGAATATAATTAATTTGTGTTATACCCATATAAAATATATTCTAAGAGTATTTTAATAATCATGCTACTCATATGCCTTGAATATAAAGGTGAGAGCCTCCATAAAAGAAAAAGAAGGTATTATTTCTTCAAACATTATCTCTTTCTCAACTTATTGGGTAAACGTTAACTTAAGTATCGGAGTGCGCGTTGAAACGCCAACTCCAACACCTCTGATCATCTTTATTTTGCAAATTTATTAAGAAAAAATATCACAATAAATTTAGTCATTACCAATTTAATAATAGAGAAACAAGATAGTCTTCAACTAACATCTATTTTTAGACATAAAATGACAATATACAATTTGCATTTCGGAGATAATGACAGACAAGTTCGCCATCTAGAAAGTAATCTTAGTATTGACATCACACCCATTCTTAACCTCCATGTTCTTTACCATTGTCGCAACGTGCCGGACGTGAATCTGGCGTCACTAGACATAAATTAAGATTTCGGAAAAAAAAGGGAGTCACCATCGATCTTTTTGGCTAGGTGTGATCAATCACCTATAAAATCGATTTTTGTAAAAAAAATTAAAATTATTTAAAATATTTTTTTAAAAACCAATTTTAAAGTCTACGTTTAAAACCAAAGAAAAACGAGTTGGGTTCGGGAGTCAGTTATGTGTGGGGAAGGTGTTAGCACCCCACAACGGTTGTATGAAATTGATATCTTATTAATCATGTGTTATCTTAGATCTTGATAAAAATCGATTTTAACTTCGATATTTAGAAACAATTCCTTTTTATAAAAAATTAAATTACTTTATTTAAGAATGATTGGAAATTTCTATTACCACAAAAAACTTTCCATATTCCCCGGCAACCCAGCGGAATATGGAATTATGTTCTTCCATTTTAAAATCATCCATCGCATTCCTTTTGAAAAGGATGTTCCGCGATTAATGATTATCAACTCGGGAATTACCTTAATTCGAGAACACTGCCTTGCTTTAGAATTTTAGAAATCAAAATTGGTTTTCATGCAATAAAAATATCAATAATTATGAATATAAATATGCAAAGCTATAATGTAACACAAACAAAAATAAAGGGGTACTAAACATCAATTATGGAAGCAATAACGAATGTGAATCAAACAACAAAAACAAACAAGTAAATTTTTTAAAGAAAACCTTTATGGGATTTTGATAGAGAATTACATAAATATTTTGCGTCGTAGAATTTTCCAATATCTCCAACAACCCGGCAGAGTTTAAGAAATTATTCCTTTGTACAGCACATATGTAACGCTCGTAATGTGAGAATCGGGCTCTTTTATGAAATGGATTCGAGGATACTCCCCGAAAACTCAGTGAAACATACTCGAAGCCATTTCACTAAATTGCACCGTTCTCGAGCAAACATTTTAAATGACAATCATGAAAACAAAATAAAAAGATAAACAACACGGAAAAATGTATTTCCCCTTTCCACGAGAGACATCTGAATACCCATGGGGATATCCGACTATCCTATACGAAACTTTGATTTGACTTGAAAACGATGACTCGGAGGTTTAAAAAAATGGTGTCCGGAGGTCTTGGAAAATGGTAATCTTGAGGTTTTAAAAATGGTGCCCAAAGATCTTAAAAATGGTAACCCGGAGGTTTGAAAAACAATGCCCGGAGATCTTAAAAAACGGATTTCGGAGGTCTTAAAAATGGTAACTTGAAGGTTTGAAAAAATGGTGCCTAGAGGTCTTGAAAAAACGGTGCCCAAAAGTTTTAAAAAAGGTAACCTGGAGATTTTAAAAACGGTGCCCGGAGATCTTTAAAAAAAAAAAACGATACCCGGAGGTCTTAAAAACAGTAATCCGGAGGTTTGGAAAATGGTACCCGAAGGACTTAATAAATGGTGCCTGGAGGTCTTAAAACCGGTAACCCGAAGGTTTGAAAAGCAACACCCTGAGGTCTTGAAAAAATGATGCCCGGATGCATTGAAAAGTTGTTTTTGGACTTAAAAAAAAAGGTTTTTGGGAAAACAAAGGGTAGTTAGGAAACTTTAGTCCGTAATCACGTAATTCGACCTAAGAGAGTTTGATATACCCCGGTATATCATGAGAATAAAAAAGAATTTTGGGTACGGGCCATTACTTAATCTGAACCAAGAATTACCGAGAGCGTTTTTCAAAAACTATTTTTTGGTAACAAAGTGGTTGTCTCAAAGTTGCCTTCATGGATTGTTAATCCAGCTCAAACTTTCACCTAGAACCAAAATGGTGTAGGATCATCAAGCTCATAACCATATTTGTTTTCAAGAAAAGATTAACACAATCACAACAAGCATGCACCACAATAGACCATATCCAAGGCAAGCAACATTAGGCATACACATTGATGGAAACTCAATTAAGAGTTGTAAACCCAAGTGCAGGTTATGTTCAAGTAATAAATTCTCGGGTGTCCGAGGTCGAACCACAGGGAAGCGTATTAGTAAGTATAAGTTTATAAATATATAAGAAAAAGAAAATAAACAAGATATTAGGGAATCAATAACAAAGAAAGTAAACAAGATATTAGAGAACAAAATAAACAAAATAACATAAAAGCAATTAAACAAGATATAAAAAAAACAATAAGAAAAGATGTTGAGGTTAGAGAATCCACTCTTGGTGTTATGCTAAGATTAATCTTGTTTTATTACACAATTGAAATCCACACATAAGGGAGGTTCCAACCGGAAGGTTTAGCAATTCAGTCCAAATTGTCCAACGTCCATAGCATATGATATTATGTTCATTTGGTGTCCTCAAAACTCACAAAAAGAGTCCAAGCATTCCTTATGCCAAGGTATATGTCTACAACAAATCAAGGTTATGAAACCAAGCATTTACTGTGCCATTTTCATTGTCTATAATGAATCAAGATCTCTACTTTGCAAGTATGATTTTAAACCAAAAGAAAATATTATCTACACTAGTGTTTATAAATGATGATTCATTTTAGCTCATGTTGAAGAGACTAACCTTAGCATTTACCAAGAGCTTCACCTCATCACCTCAACAATATGATTAGAAACACATACTAGATATGAATAAAATGAAAAGAAATGTAAGAAGAAAAAGAAAACTAGAGAAAGGAAAGAAAAAGAAAACTTAGAGAATTTTATTACAATGGCTATCCTACCAATGTATCAATGTATCCCAATACTCATCCAAGGCCCTCTATTTATACACATTTTGGAGGGCTAAATGACAAGAGACAAGCTTTACAAATTTCAAAGGTAGGTATAATAGGTGGGTGCATTTTTCTAACAATTTTCGTCATATTGTATGACAATTCTGATCAGCCAGCTTGATGGTCGATTTTGTCAATTTTGGAGGCTCGATCTGATAAAATGGTCTTCTAGAAAAAATATACCCCTATCAGTTACGGATCCATAGCCGTTGGAATCAGATCATTTGCGCACGTGGATCGGGAGATATGGTCAAAATACCAAAACGGTGCAGAACAGACGTCATTGCACATCAGCCAACTTGATGGTCGATTTCGCTAGGGAAAACGACTCCGTTTCAAGAAGTGTAAAACATGAAAAAGATAGATATGCCTCTTAGCTTTGCAGGGATACAAAGTTCAGCCTTATTGCTTCAGTGAAACTCGAGATATAGCTGATATGGCAAAAGGTGTCGGAACTGGAACTGAACTGGATTTGCCCTTAATTCTAGTAATCTGAAATCACTCAAAGAAACTTGTGAAAAACACCAAATTACATAAAAATATAAAAGATCATAAAAACAATTAGACTAAACAATAATAACTCGTATTTGACACAAAACAATAATAAAACATAACTAAAAACTATATAATTATACGAGTTATCACACCCCCATACTTAGATTGTTGCTAGTCCCTAGCAACGACTCAATAAAAATAAAATAAGAAAATCTAATCTAATCCATTTTCGTAGGAAATCACGGTGGCACTTAGCATGTGACACAAGCCTTTAAACCCCTAGGTGTCCCTAGTGGACGAGTTTAGTCTCGTGAGGGTTTACTAGGACGATACCCACAAACATTGAAGACATAAGAAAAACTAAAAATAATAATTATAACTAATCCTTCCAATATAAATTAGAGATAATCATTGGACAAGTCTTAAAAACTAATCAATAGCTTAAAGAAATTCACAAAAAATCTTGCTTGAATGTAAATAGTTTGAGTTAAGCCAATAATAACATAACATATTTCAATCAAAATAGTGTATATTCAAACTTAATCTCAACTTCTCACATGGGATACTCTCTTGATTTTCACTCTTTAAAGTAGTGGTAAAGTGTTTACACTCAATCAATCTCATGAAAACACTTCTACCATATGCTTGCTTGTCCACCTATTCTCCACTATTTAGATCATACAACTTCATAAATCAAGAGGTCTTTATTCAAGGTTGTAATGGGGCCAAAGGGTTATAATGTGGTTAAAGAACAAAAGGATAAAGATATCACAAAGGTTCCAAAGAGTTCATAGATTTTAGAGACATAATAAGATCATACAAATAAAACTTCTCAAAACTCTTATAAAGCACATAATAACATAGGCTAAATATTCATGTTGAGCCTTTGCATCATTCTAACCAACTTTGTAACATCTTTTTCTAGAAGTTCAAGAGAAGATTTTTTTTTTTTTTTTTTTTTTTAATATGGGAATGTATTTGACAATGATCCCTTTCTTTTTCTCTTGACTTTTTCTTTTCTTTTCTTTCCCCCACACTTATCTTTTGTTTCTAACCCAAATTTTCAAATAAAAATATCCCTTGTTTTTTTGCAATATGTCTCAAAATATAAAATTCATCTTTAGAACAAGGGTAAGGATATAAGCATATTTAGGCTAGGTGTAAGTTGTGGTTACCAATAAAACATCATATTTAATGTAGGCTCAAATTGGCTCACTAGTGGGGATGTTCTCGTAGAACATTAATAATGGATGGCTGTTTGGCTCTGGTTATAATCCTAATGCCTCTATCATATTCATGTTGTCACATGTATCAATATAGTCTCAAACGGTTTAAAGCAAGTTCTAGAGAATCATGTAATCATAAGAGCACTCAAGAAAGAAATTAGATTGATTTGTATAATGCATCAATCATTATAGGCTCAAAAACTCACAAAGATGATTATACAAGTCAGATTAAGTCTAAACATGCTTCTTTCTCAATCAACATATCATATTAACATTGGCTCATAAAAAGGTTGACATCAAGCTCAATTCTCATGAAAATCTTCTCACTAATAAATCTGTTTTAGACTTATGCAATTCATATCTCATCATTGTATTGAAAGTAACTAAAAAAAAAAAAAAAACACACTAAGTCTAAACATGCTTTTTTTTTTTTTTTTTTTTTTTTTTTTTTTTTTGAAGAAGAAGATTAAATCAAACTGACAAGGTATGTCTCAAGTCTCCCTTACTCAGACCTTGTTCAGAATGAATACTTCTAAATGTCTTAAAACACAACAAATTTTTTTTTTTTTTTAGCAAAATATGTCCCTTACCCCCTACTAAAATATGACATTGTCCCCAATGTCAAATTTTAAAGGTAGAATTTAGGAGATATTACCTGCAGAGGTTGCTAACCACTTATTATAACTGAGACACAACAAGCAAAATGTTAGATAATGTCACAAAGACAAAGTGCAATCCACTCCTTGCTCGTCCATATCTCTTTTTCTTTTTCCGAGCGTTTGCGAAACAACCGTAGCAGATAAACACTCATAAGCTTGTAGCTTTTTGAGTAAATCTTCAATGGTTGTAGCAGAAATTATGGTTCTCCTTGCCTCTGAAAACATGAATCCATTATCCACAGCATTATCTAAATATGAAAGTAAATTACTAAAATAACCATTAATATTAAGCAAACCAATGGGTTTCTTATTTGTGACCAAAGATGACCAAGAAGCCACGCAAGCTATTTCTTCCAATGTACCCAGACCTCCTGGTAAGGCAATGAATGCATCGGTAGAATGGTACATGATTGTTATCCGTTCAGGGATACTCCAGACTTGTATTTCCTTACCCACGGTAGGTCCACAAAAATCTGTGAATAGTTTTGGCACGATTCCTAGAACTGGACTTCCTCCGGCGTGTGCTGCTGTAGCGACTGCTCCCATTAAACCCGTACTACCGCCTCCATAAATCAAGTGGATCTTTTGTTGGGCAAGTATTACTCCAACTCTTATGGCTTCATCAGCGAATATGTTATTTTTCCCTGGATAAGCACCTCCAAAGACACAAATTTTTTTAATGCGCTGGGACGAAGTGCTTTCCATTTTTTTTCTTTTTCGAGTGCCTGAAAGAGAATGAGTACATGGTGTAATATATAGAGGACTGAGTACTGAATCAGACAAGAGTAATAATGTCGCCGAAAGTGTATCTGACCTGTCAGAAGAAAATGTTAACCTAACAAAAGATTTTTGCGTGATTTCAGGAAGAAAATCAAAAAGAAAAGAAAAAGCAACCGTAAAAGACCAATGCAAAAAAAAAATGAGAATAATTACACAAATCGTAAATTAAACTGAAATGAAGTTATTGCAAATCAAACCAAAAGCTGAGAAGTCATTTATTGTAGTTGTGATTGTGGCTCACATCTTCCTCTGGTTTTACGTCCAGAAACGGCTTAAACGCCTTCTATGAGTCGAGGATATGCTTCCCATCCAGTTTTCTTACAAGCTGGCAAACAGGGTCTTTTAACATCAGATTCCCAAGATGTTGCCATTCCCTTTGGAATTGCGACCATAAATCAAGAATTTCTCTTTGTACGTCTCCACTAGGATGCGTCTCAAGAGAAAGTTGGATATTACCCAAATTCTCCTTACTCAGTCCATCCTTAATGAATTCAATTTTATCATCTCGATTAGAGGACGGAATCCCAATAGAACGACATTTACCGTTACACGTCCATCGTGCACACTTGTGGCAATTTGAACTCATGCGCTTTGCTCGTCGCTTCTTTGCATAAGTGCTTCTACCTGTACCTGGTAAATGCAAAACAGGAAGATATTCATCTTCACGTACCTTGGCTTCAATTATCCAACGTATGTCTTCAGGAATCCCTTTGTTCATAAGCATTCTTAATCTTTCTAATCGAACTTGGTAAAGCTTCAGTAAAATATTCCGAGGAAAATGAGGAAATCGTTTCTGCAATCTTTTGAGAATATCATCCATCCTGAAAAAAAATGAAATAAAATAAAATGAAAGAGAAATTTATATACAATATCAGTTTTGTGGGTAGCTGATGGAACCGACTTAAATAATCACGGAGTACCGCTATCCGCCATTTAACCGGGAAAAAAAATTAATTTTTTTTTTTTTTTTTTTTTTGAAGATTAGTAAAAATTATATTTACATCTAGTTATTTTCAAAACAAGGATCAGAAAGAAAAACAACCTCTTCTTGAGTAACATGATTTTCCAAAAAGAGTTTGAGTCTTTGTCCATTTACCTTGAATACGTTACCATTTTGAGGATTCTCAATGTCAACTGCTCCATAATGATACACATGCTTAACCACAAATGGGCCAGTCCATCTTGATCTCAACTTACCAGGAAATATGTGAAGTCTAGAATTATAAAGTAGAACTTTTTGCCCAACATCAAATGTTTTTCTTGAAATTAACTTGTCATGAAAGGCTTTAGTTCTTTCTTTATGAATTTTAGAATTCTCATATGCATCATTTCTGAGTTCCTCAAGTTCATTTATGACTGGAAAAGTTTCATTCTCACCCAAAAAGGAATATTTTAGCTCGGATGGCAATGGTTTTAAATCCATCTTGGGTGGTTCAATAGTTGATGGTACAGTGACATTTGTGAGTGATGGAAGTTCCTCAAACTTTTGTTTCCAACAATGCTTAACCTGAAAAGAATTTAACAAAGAATCAGTGTGTGAAATTTCTGAAGCATTATCAAACTCACATTCAATTAAATAAGCTTCTAAAGGATCATGGAATGTGGTAGTGGTGAGATGTTCATGAACAAGTTCTTCAATGAAATCCACTTCATGTACTTCTGAATCATCACCAGGTTGCTTGCAAGTGTTGAACACATTTAATTCTAAAGTCATATTTCCAAAAGAAATGTTCAACATACCATTCCTGCAATTTATCAG
The DNA here is from genome assembly GCA_030761205.1 of Fremontodendron californicum. NCBI lineage: Eukaryota > Viridiplantae > Streptophyta > Magnoliopsida > Malvales > Malvaceae > Fremontodendron > Fremontodendron californicum. The sequence goes on from JAULJL010000004.1 coordinate 6,919,473, forward strand.
AGCATTAGAAGTTGCAAGAAATGGACGGCCTAATATAACAGGAATTTGAACATTTGGATTTGAAACAGGATGTGTGTCCAAAACAATAAAATCAACAGGGAAGTAAAAATTATCAATTTGAACCAAAACATCTTCAACTATCCCTCGAGGAATTTTTACAGAACGATCAGCTAGTTGAAGTGTAACAGGTGTTTCCTTGAGTTCACCTAAACCTAACTGTTGATAAACAGAAAAAGGCAAAAGATTAACACTAGCACCAAGATCAAGCAATGCACGTTCTATTCTAGTGTTTCCAATGATGCATGAGATTGTTGGACATCCAGGATCTTTGAATTTTGGTGGAGTAAGGTGCTGAATGATTGAGCTCACACTTTCCGTCAAAAATGCTTTCTTTTGTACATTATGTTTCCTTTTAAATGTGCACATGTCCTTCAAAAATTTAGCATAAGATGGAACTTGTTTGATTGCATCTAATAAAGGAATGTTAATCTTAACTTGTTTGAAAAGTTCATAAATTTCTGCATTTTGATTCAAATTCTTTATTGTTTGCAACCTTTGAGGAAAAGGAGCAGGATGCATACCTTTTTCTTTGTCCAAATTTTCAAGAAGTTCAGACTTACCATCATCCTTACCATTACTTTTCGGAGGGGAAAGAGGATCTTGGTCTTTTGATGGAATGTTTTTGTCAATTGTCTTTCCACTTTGAAGAGTTGTGATAGAACTGGCATTTTCCTGTTGAGTTTCATTGGAGCAAGAAACAAGACATTGAGTAGAAGGGTTAGGCTGAGGTTGAGCAGGAAACTTACCTTTTTCTTGAGTGCGTAATGAAGCTGTCAATGTGGACAAGGTGTTTTTGATCTCATTGATGTCCTGTGAAGTCCGGTTATTCACATTTGCTTGTGTTTGCATGAATGCTTGCAATGTCTCTTCCAAGGTTTGTACACGTGAAGGTTGATAGGAAAAAGTGTTGCCCGGCTTTTGAGATTGTGGTACCTGAACATGATTATTATTCCGCCAACTGAAGTTGGGATGATTTCTCCATTCAGGGTTATACGTTTCAGAGTAAGGAGAAGGAAAAGGCTTTTTAAATGTGTTTATGGAATTTACTTGATCATGCAACGCTTCTTTAAGAATGGGAATGTTTGGACATTCAGAAGTGGGGTGTCCCATGATTTCACAAATTCCACAACTTTCTTCATTTTTAACCGTTTTGACTTCTTTTACTTCTCTAAGTTCCATGGCTTCAATCTTTCTAGCCAAATTAGCTACTTTAGCTTTTATCTCATCTTCTTGACTAAAATGATATTTTCCTCTGTTAGAAACAACATTAGATCTATTGGAACTTTCAGAGGAATTATCTGTGTGCCAGGCTTGAGAGTTATCTGCCAAATGGTCTAAGTAGTCAAAGGCTTCTTCAGGTTCTTTTTCTAGAAACTCACCGTTACACATTGTTTCAACAAATTGTTTAGTTTCGGGAGTTAAACTTTCATAAAAGAAACTAATAAGACGCCATTTTTCAAAACCATGATGTGGACAAGAACTTAACAAATCTTTAAAACGCTCCCAGCACTGAAAAAATGCTTCATTTTGATTTTGATTGAAATTTTGAATCTGTCTTTTCAAAGCAGTAGTTTTATGTGCTGGGAAAAATTTCTTTAGAAACTCAGTTTGTAATTCTTGCCATGTGCCAATTGACCTTGGTTTTAAATTATGAAGCCAAATTTTTGCTTTATCTTTTAAAGAAAAAGGAAATAATTTTAGCTTGACAATTTCATTTGTACATTGTTGGTCATTAAAGGTGACACATACATCTTCGAAGTCTTTTAGAAACGAGTAAGCACTTTCCGATTCTAACCCATGGAAATTTGGAAGCAAAGCTATCATACCTGGTTTAAAACGAAAGTTGTTTGCATTGAGAGGAAAAATAAAACAAGAGGGTGATGAGCTTCGAGTTGGTTGCAAGTAGTCACGCATGGTGCGTACTTGTCTGTTTTCACCTTCAGCATGAATACTTTCATTGTCAGCCATGGTAGGAGTTGTATTAGAAAGATTACCTGAAAAAGTTTCACAATAAAATCTAACTAAACGACGAGATCTAAAATCACGTCGCCAAACAAGCATAAAACAAAGTTAATATACAGATTAGGCGGTATAACCAGCCAATAAAAATAAAACAAAGTTAATATACAATATAAATATAAATATATAGAAAATTAGGCGGTATAACCAGCCAAAATAAATCAAAGTTAATATACAAATTAGGCGGTATAACCAGCCAATAAAAATAAATATACTTATAAACTTATATACTTAGTATTGCCTCCCCGGCAACGGCGCCAAAAACTTGATGGAAACTCAATTAAGAGTTGTAAACCCAAGTGCAGGTTATGTTCAAGTAATAAATTCTCGGGTGTCCGAGGTCGAACCACAGGGAAGCGTATTAGTAAGTATAAGTTTATAAATATATAAGAAAAAGAAAATAAACAAGATATTAGGGAATCAATAACAAAGAAAGTAAACAAGATATTAGAGAACAAAATAAACAAAATAACATAAAAGCAATTAAACAAGATATAAAAAAAACAATAAGAAAAGATGTTGAGGTTAGAGAATCCACTCTTGGTGTTATGCTAAGATTAATCTTGTTTTATTACACAATTGAAATCCACACATAAGGGAGGTTCCAACCGGAAGGTTTAGCAATTCAGTCCAAATTGTCCAACGTCCATAGCATATGATATTATGTTCATTTGGTGTCCTCAAAACTCACAAAAAGAGTCCAAGCATTCCTTATGCCAAGGTATATGTCTACAACAAATCAAGGTTATGAAACCAAGCATTTACTGTGCCATTTTCATTGTCTATAATGAATCAAGATCTCTACTTTGCAAGTATGATTTTAAACCAAAAGAAAATATTATCTACACTAGTGTTTATAAATGATGATTCATTTTAGCTCATGTTGAAGAGACTAACCTTAGCATTTACCAAGAGCTTCACCTCATCACCTCAACAATATGATTAGAAACACATACTAGATATGAATAAAATGAAAAGAAATGTAAGAAGAAAAAGAAAACTAGAGAAAGGAAAGAAAAAGAAAACTTAGAGAATTTTATTACAATGGCTATCCTACCAATGTATCAATGTATCCCAATACTCATCCAAGGCCCTCTATTTATACACATTTTGGAGGGCTAAATGACAAGAGACAAGCTTTACAAATTTCAAAGGTAGGTATAATAGGTGGGTGCATTTTTCTAACAATTTTCGTCATATTGTATGACAATTCTGATCAGCCAGCTTGATGGTCGATTTTGTCAATTTTGGAGGCTCGATCTGATAAAATGGTCTTCTAGAAAAAATATACCCCTATCAGTTACGGATCCATAGCCGTTGGAATCAGATCATTTGCGCACGTGGATCGGGAGATATGGTCAAAATACCAAAACGGTGCAGAACAGACGTCATTGCACATCAGCCAACTTGATGGTCGATTTCGCTAGGGAAAACGACTCCGTTTCAAGAAGTGTAAAACATGAAAAAGATAGATATGCCTCTTAGCTTTGCAGGGATACAAAGTTCAGCCTTATTGCTTCAGTGAAACTCGAGATATAGCTGATATGGCAAAAGGTGTCGGAACTGGAACTGAACTGGATTTGCCCTTAATTCTAGTAATCTGAAATCACTCAAAGAAACTTGTGAAAAACACCAAATTACATAAAAATATAAAAGATCATAAAAACAATTAGACTAAACAATAATAACTCGTATTTGACACAAAACAATAATAAAACATAACTAAAAACTATATAATTATACGAGTTATCACACATGCACCACAATGGATCGTTTTCAAGGCAAGCACAATACAAACACATGCACCACAATATATCATCTTCAAGGCAAGTATCATGGATGAGAAAAAGCTTTTGAAAAACCATTTTTTCTCTACAAAACCGAAAATCCCTTTTTTAAAGAAAAGAAATCCAAAGATAGAAACAATGGAAAAAAGAGATTTTAGAAAAATGTAGTAGAGTAGAAAAAATGGAAAACTAACTTGAAAATGAAAAAAGTCGTACTACATTTTATTTGAAAATGAAAAAAGAAAGAATTTTTCCTAACACTTCTGAAAATCTTTTTCTCTTTTTTTTAATCATTTTGAAAATTTTCAAAAGAGAAGAAAAGAGAGTAACAACTAAAACAAAATCAATAAGGAAAAATAAGCTACCTTAGTGTCTAGCTTCTAAAAAATGAAGAACACTCCATTCTTGTTTTGGTTTTTTTCTTTTTTTCTCATCTTTTTCCTCCTATTTTTGTTTTCTCATTTTCCTTGATGGCCGAATACCTCTCCCTCCTCTATTCTTTGGTGTTGGACGAATGGCCTTCCCATTTGTTCAAGTTTCATTTTTTTTTTTAGCCACTTGGTTTTTCCTCTTTCACTAGTCAATGACCTTCTAACCTTCCTCATTAAGTTCTTCTCCTATTGACTAGTCAATCACACTCCATCTTGCTCTCCAAGTTTAATTCCTATTGGCTCTCGCTTGCCAACTCATGTTCTCCCTTGATGAGTCATGTCCTTTCTTTAGTGACTCATTGATTTTATTACAAACTTGCCATTTTTCTTTCCATCCTTACCCTCTTCTCTTCCATTTAATTTCCATCTTACCTTTTCTCTTTCACCTTTTCTCTTATCCTTCTATTCAATTACCATTTTCTTTCTTGTAAATATCCATTTTATCCCACCAATTTTCACCAAATTTCATTTATTTTTTTTCCAAAAATGCCCTCCAATTCTCTACAACTCCAACTTATTTCTTTCTTTCAATTTCACCCTTTCATCATCTAATTCCTATTTAATTCTTTCAATTTCACCCCTCCACTTTTCAATTTTTACTTTAACAATTTGTACTTTATCAATTTTGACTTTGTCAATTTTGAATTTTTCAATTTTGACAAATCAAAGTGTCAATATATTAGGCCATGAAATTGAGAGAAATTTAGAAACTCGAGATTTGAAGAAGAATCGTACTTTTTAGGGGTCAGACAAAATTAGGTGTCTACAACCACATCCAAAAGAATTTGATTTAAAATGCTAAAAGATTATCATATGAGTAGTGGAATTTTTAATTCAATTACTATTTTCTTCCTTGTAAATATCCATTTTATCCCACCACTTTTCACCAAATTTTATTTATTTTTCTTCCAAAAATGCTCTCCAATTCTCTACAACTCCAACTTATTTCTTTCTTTCAATTTCACCCTTTCATCATCTAATTCCTATTTAATTTTTTCAATTTCAACCCCTCCACTTTTCAATTTTGACTTTACCAATTTTTGCTTTATCAATTTTGAAATTTTCAATTTTGACAAATTAAAGTGTCAAGATATTAGGCCATGAAATTGAGAGAAATTTAGAAACTCGAGATTTGAAGAACAATCGTATTTTTTTAGGGGCCGGACAAAATTTGGTGTCTACAACCACGTCCAAGGGAATTTGATTTAAAATGCTAAAAGATTATTATATGAGTAGTGGAATTTTTAAATTTTACCAATAAGTCTTAAAATAAAAAGTCTCCTCGGTTTGACGTTGTGGGAGGAGTTTAGTCTTGTCGAGTGCAAGGTTTCATCCCCAAGTTTCTCATGGAGTTATCTTTGGGGTGTTTAGTTGTTTAGAGTTCTTAGTGGCTATTAGTAGTAGAGTTAAGGAAGAATGGTGGAGGATCTGATTGAAGGGTGACACAATCTCAATCTAACATTAGCAGAGAAGGATTGTATTGATGTTGAAGGTTTACAGGATGCACAAGATACAGAGGACTCTGGAAACTGGTTGGTTGGGAAAATTCTGACTAACAGGTCCTATAATAGGGATGCCATGATCAACATGTTCCGACAGGTCTGGAAACTTGTGAAAGAGATGAGTATTATGGTGCTAGATGATAACTTAATCTTTTTTTTAAGTTTGGGGCATGAAAGGACAAGATCAGAGTAATGGATGGAGCGCCTTAGTCTTTTGACAATAATATTCTACTCCTGCATGAGTATGATGGGAACCTGAGGTCAGCAGAGTACGTTTTCACAAAAGCAGTATTCTGCAGAGAAAATATGTACTAGGCTAGGGAACCTTTTGGGGGTTGATAGTAGATTGGAAAAGCTGGATTGGGGACTTTTTTTTACGAATTCGTGTGGAGGTTGACATCACCAAACCATTACAAAGGGTCATCTGCCTGAACCGAGAAGAAGGATCTTTAGGAAAAAATAAATATGAGTGGCTGCCATTTTTTGCTACGAATGTGGGATATTGGGGCATTCATATTTGGAATGCAACTACCCTGAGACTGGAAAGGTAGAAGAAAAAAGGGTCAAAAACTATGGGGAATGGTTGCGAGCATCACCATTAAAAAAACATCCAAGCCCATTTGCAAAAGAAGCAAAAAGGAGTCACAAGTCAGGACTGTATTTTTTTTGTGCCGGAAAGGAGCGAGTCAAGCAGAGACAGGGTGTCGGCAAGTAGCAACAGCTGCGACAAGGAGACAAAGTCCGGTAGTGGCAATACGGTTGGCCAAAAATTGAATTTGGAAAGTATCCTTGATGAACCATTAATCCCCGATAAAAATCCCAACTATCAAGGAGATCAGGATGAAAATTTTGAAAATAGAGGAAATGAGCATATATTGGGGAGTAATGAAAGGGATATGACATGTGCAGATCAAGTAGATTCGGAATCCCCTCACACAATATCCCATAGTTTTGACTTAACAAAAAGGAATGAAACACAATCAAAATGGTCTGATTTCAATAGGTTACTACCCATGATTGACAATTCTAATAACAAGGGATTGACAAATAATGAGGTACACATGGCAGTAGAGATGGGAACTGCTTTAAATACTTCCCAAGTTAGTTTTGGGCAGAAACCATTGGACCTGCGCACAAGGGCTAAGTGGAAGAAAAAGGAAAGTGCAATGGGCCAGATCCAACAAGCTGAGACAACAACCCTGGGCAAGAGGAAAGTTAATCAAAATTCAAGTTATACCACTAATAATGAGACTAACAATAAGGAACACAAATGCAGAAAGCTTGATGGCACAGAAAGAAGAGAAGTACATGCATCGATGAGGGCTGTTATCTAGCCCTGCTAAGAACAATGAGATGTTTAGCTTGGAACTGTCGTGGGCTTGGGAACCCGCGATCAGTTCGGAGTCTTCAACATTTGCTGAAAAAGAAAGATCCCCATGTAGTTTTCCTGATTGAAACTAAGCTACATGAGAAGAGACTTGACAAAGTGAAAAAATCATGCGGGATGAGTGGTTGTTTTGGTGTTAGTGCTGATGGTACTAGTAGAGGATTAGCTATGTTGTGGAAAGAAGGAAAAGAACTCACACTTCTTAGTTATTCAAAAAATCACATAGACATGGAAGTTAGTCGACAAAGGGAGCAGGTCTAGAGAGTAACTGGCTTTTATGGAAACCCAGACAGTCGATATCGTGGAGAATCTTGGAGCCTGTTGAGGCACCTTGCAACACAATCTACTAACCCCTAGTTATGTTTTGGTGATTTTAATGAATTGATGTGGACTCATGAAAAAACAGGAAACTATCTGAGACGAGAGAATCAAATAGAGGCCTTTCTTGAGACTTTGGAGGAGTGTGGGTTGAAGGATCTGGGTTTTATACGAAACTGGTACACATGGGAGAGAGACGGAACAACCAGCACTAACATAAGAGAAAGGCTTTGATCGGGGATTAGCAAATAAAGGTTGGTGGGATTTGTTTCTGCAATATTCAATACATCACCTTGCTGCATCATCATCAAACCACTGCCCAATCCTTGTTAATACAGAAAGGAAAAAGACAAAACAAGGTAGGAGGAAAAATAAGAGAAGATTCTTCTTTGAAATGATGTGGGTCAAGGAGGAAGAATGTGAATAGATAGTAAGGAGTTCATAGTAAGACAACTTGGGAAGACATATCACAAATAAGATTGAAACAACCAGAACTCATCTAAGGCGTTGGCACACAGAGAAATTCCAAGGTACGCAACACTCTATTGAGTCCTTGACTAAGGATATTAAGCACTTAAGCGAAATGGCAACAAGTGATCACAACCTAGAAAAAATAGCTTTGGCTAAAGAGAAACTGAACCAAGAGTTTGATAGGGAGGAAGCGTATTGGGCACAAAGGGCACGGGTTGATTGGCTCAGAGAAGGAGATTGTAACACATCTTTTTTCCATGCTAAAGCTACACAGAGAATGAGGACTAATGGCATTAAGGGGTTGGAAAATAGTGATGGGGTTTGGTGTGAGGAGGAGGAGGAAATTCATAACATAGCCACTAAGTACTTCACACAACTCTTTCAATCTCAAGGTAATGGTCCATATGTAGAAATTTTGGATGGTGTGGAAACATGCATTACCGACGAGATGAACTCTTTTCTCCTAACAGAGTTCAATGCCGAGGAGATTACCCAAGCTATTAAACAGATGCATCCAAACAAAGCCCCTGGACCCGATGGTATGCCTGCTCTTTTCTATCAAAACACTGGCACATAATTGATCCTGATGTGGTTAGCTTTTGTTTTTCATTTTTAAATGGGCAAGGAGACCTTAGTGATATAAATCAAACTCATATAACCTTCATCCCTAAGATAAAAGAGCCAAAGAACATAACACAATTCAGACCAATTAGTCTTTGCAATGTTCTTTATAAAATTATCTCAAAAGTCTTGGTCAATAGGTTTAAGAGAGTCCTACCTTGTTGTATAGATGGATCACAAAGTGCTTTTGTTCTTGGTAGACTTATCACTAATAATGTCCTAGTGGCTTATGAACTCCTGCACACACTTAATAAAAGAAAAGGGCGGGATACCTACTTTGCTCTTAAACTTGACATGAGTAAAGCCTATGATAGGGTTGAATGGCATTTATTAAGGCTATGATGGAAAAGCTAGGCTTCCATTCGAGATGGATCTCACTCATTATGTCATGCATTTCATCAGTCTCCTATTCAATAATTGTTAATGGCACTATCACTGACTAATTCTACCCAGAAAGAAGGCTTCGACAAGGAGACCCTCTATCCCCATATTTGTTCTTATTATGTAGTGAAGGCCTATCGGCGCTATTAGCCAAAGTAGGAAGGGAGGGCAAAATCCATGGAGTCCAAGCCAGTCGAAATGGGCCCAGAGTCACTCATCTATTTTTTGCGGATGACAGTTTGCTCTTTGCAAGAGCCAATTTGATTGAAAGCGAAAAGGTGAAGCATATTCTAAACTTATATGAAGAGGGATTGGGTCAAAGGATAAACTTTGAGAAGTCTGCCTTATTTTATAGCTACAACACCGACCTGGCCAGAAGGAAACCCTACAGCAAATGTTCGGCATACAAAATTCGATCAACCTAGAGAGGTACCTTGGTCTACCTACTATGGTTGGCAGAGGTCGGAGGGGGGCTTTTCGGGATCTGAAGGAAAGGCTGAAAGGAAAGATGAGAGGATAGAGCAATAGATGTCTATCGTAGGGAGGGAAAGAGATCTTTATTAAGTTAGCATTACAAGTTGTCCCGACCTATACTATGAACTGTTTTCTACTACCTCATACACTATGTAATGAACATGGGGAAGCAAGGTATCCACTAGCTAAAATGGAACAAAATATGCATGGCCAAGAACATGGGAGGAACGGGATTTCATGATATGGGAAAGTTCAATCAAGCGTTACTAGGTAAGCAGGGGTGGAGGTTACTTAAAAATACCGACACACTTGTATATCAGGTTCTCAAACAAAAAATACTTCCCCAGCACTAGCTTTCTAGAGGCGGACCTAGGTAAGAACCCATCGCTAACTTGGAGGAGCATTTGGAGGCCAGAAGAATACTCGAACAGGGGGTTAGGTGGAGAGTGGGGAATGGGGAATGGACATTTTATCCGCATATGGGAAGACAAGTGGTTTCCATCTACTACCACTTTCAAAATCACAATTTCGAAGGGACCGACGGAAAGCAGATTTCTTGTGAGTGATTTAATTGAACCCAACACAATGCAGTGGCGAGAGGATGAGATAAAACAACTATTCAGGCAAGAATAAGCAGAAGCTATATATGAAATTCCCTTGAGTAGACTTGGAAAAGAGGATACCTTAGTATGGCATTTCAACAATCAGGGGGTGTACACAGTGAAAAGTGCCTACAAACTACTATGCATGCAGGAGCAAGTAAGGCACACAACAATCACAAAGCATCAGACTAGTAGGCATAAACAAGCACTGCAGCTTCTCTGGTCAACAGATATACCAAACAAAATAAAGGTACTAGGATGGAGAGTATACCAGGATATCCTTCCTGTAGCGGAGAAATTGAGACAAAGGAAGCTCCTGATTGAGAGTTGATGTTTCAGGTGTGGAGAAGATGAGGAAACCACGATTCATGCCATTCGAGACTGTCCTGTAGCAAGAACAATATGGTCTGAAGTTGGTTTCATATGGAATGGAAGCTCCACCAACGACTGCGAGGCACCTAGGTAGATAACCCAAATCTGTGATTCGAGTGACCCAAATCGAATATGGCTTTTCCTAGTAACGATTTGGACTATCTGGTGAAGTAGAAATGGGGAATGGCATGGGGATGGAAGGAAAAGTGCACACGAGCTTGGAATATTTGTCAAAAAACACATGGAGGAGTATGATGGAGCACAAATCAAATGAAATACAAGACCTATCAGTGAAGAGCAAAGATGGATACCTCCTAATTTGGATGTGTACAAAGCCAATTTTGATGGGGCACTGGATAAGGCTAACAGAACGGGAGGAATAAGGATTGTAATCAGGAACTCGGAAGGTCGGATTATGGGAGCTCTCTCAAAAAGGATTGAAAATGTGACAGACCCATTTCTAGTAGAAGTGCGAGCACTGACATTTGCACACGAATTGGGGCTTGGGAGGATAATAGTTGAAGGGAATGCTCTTGGAATAATTAGGAAGCTCAAATCTGCAGAACAGGACCTATCACCTCTAGGACCGATCATAGAAGAGGGACGGTAGTTGGTTTCTCTTTTTCTAGCTTGCAATTTTAGGCACACACCAAGGAAGAGCAACGAAGCAGCCCATGTTTTAGCAAAGTCTGGTTTGATAAGGGAAGATAGAGGAGTCTAGGTAGAGGAAACACCAGACGTTATTTCTAGCATTATTTTATCTGAGTGTAATTCCAATCAGTAATAAAATTCTATTTACTCTTCTCAAAAAAAAAAAAAATTGACACCAATCTACAAAAATATATAAATGAGGAAATCATTAAGTGACATAATTACTTGAATAAACATGTGTCAATCATTTAATTATTTTGATTAAAGTGTTTAAAAACTTTAATATATACCATAATCCTAATATTTTTGGCATAATTATTTTATGTATAATATATACCATAATCCTAATATTTTTGGCATAATTATTTTATGTAGGGTTACAAAAGCTAGAGAGGGAAAAGTGGCCGGGAGCATTCTCCCGATTTAACTCCTCAATACTATTAATCTTTTTATTAGTGACTTGGTCTCAAATCATTGATATGTTCAGTTAAAACTTATACCATGTAATTAACTTACTTTGTATTCGATATATATATATGCACAAATCCAAGGGATTTTCCTATCGAATTCCAACCACAATGTTATTATAATAAATATAATTATAAATATTATAAATTACGATATGATATATTAAGAAAAAGTTATCTGCGGAACATAATATACATATCATGCAGATGCAGGGCTCTTTTGTAATGATTTTTGGTGCAGCATTTTCTTTTCAAGCAAAGGGAAATATAATTTTGCTTGAAAGGCAACTAGATTCTTAATGGTTATGATATCTATACATACATATATTTTTGACTGCACAAACTTTTCACACACTGACACTTAGCACTTTTATTTTTTTTGGTTTCGGGAAGGAAAGAGAAAAAAAAAAAAGAAGAAAAAGAAAGAAAAGAAAAAGAAAAAGAGAAAGGAAAGAGAAAAAAGATAATAATTTTGTGTGTTTGTATTCATGTTATTTTTTCGTGTGTTTAAAATATTATAAATTTATATAAACTTCTAGACGTTAATAATTCATCTTATGTATATTTTGATGTTATTTTTCGTGTTGTGTTTTAATTGTTTTTCCTATGTTGTGTTCGTGCCGTGTCTCAATTCATTTCATATTTTGCATAGTTTGTCATTGTGATTCAATTTAGAAAAAAAAAAATTTGTATGTTCATGCCGTATCTCAATTCATGACATATTTTACATAATTTGTTATAGTGATTCAATTTAGAGAAAAATTTGTGTGTTCGTGACGTGTTCATGTTCGTGTTATTTTTTGTATGTTTAAAGTATTATAAATTTATATAAATTTTTACACGTTAATAATTCATTTTATATAGATTTTTACACGTTAATAATTCATTTTATATAGATTTTGACACGTTAATAATGCGTGTCGTGTTCATGTTATTTTTCGTGTCGTGTCGTATTTTAATCATTTTCCCATGTTATGTTTGTGTCGTATCTCAATTCATCTCATATTTTGCATAATTTATCATAGTAATCCGATTTTAACTCTAAATTCATTTACTTACGATATTAAAATTTAAATAAATATTTAAATAAATAATAATTATTTAATATGATTCAACTTATATTTATTTATGATTGTTAATTTAATTAAAATTATATAAATATTTAAAAAAAATCCCTCAGCGAAGCAGGGGAAGAATTCTAGTAATATAATATAATTAAATTGCATGGTCTAAAAAATATTTATCAGTATAATAAATGTAATTAGAGATAATATTGGTTACAATACAATTACGGTACACTATATTAAAAATTACGATACTCTTAAAGGGCGTTTGGTGCTTTCCCATGTCATAATTTCAATGGAATGTGATTTCTGAGAATATAACTTTATAGCGTTTGGTTTACATGGGAAAGTGCTGATTAAAATCTTGGGAAAGTTACATTGACACGTTTGGTTCACTAAACACTTTACTAGAAATGTGATGGTAATTTTAGAAATTATCTTTATCAAATAAAATATTAATTTTAACATTTTAACATTTTTCAATGATATTTATTTTTAACAAATATTTATACTAAATATTTAAAAATAATATTTCAATTGATAATTTTTAAAATTATGTCTATCAATTGAACGGCTCTAGGAGATCTTCTTTTGAAAATTTCTCAATGATATTTATTATTAACAAATATTTGTACTAAATATTTAAAATAATATTTTAATTGATAATTTGAGTTGCTTTTAGAATAAAAAATGTTTCTTAATAATAAAATTTTAAAATTACTCTCATGTAGTTGAAAACTTAAAAGGTTGGATATAAATTAACTATTATTTAAATATTTCAATAATATTTATTATTAACATATATTTGTACTAAATATTTAAAAATAATATTTTAATTGACAACCTTAAATCAAATAGGAAGAAGTGTAATTTTGTTTTATATATATATTTTTTTTAACTTTTCAACTACATGGGAAAGTTACTTTCCCACCTCTCCTCATGGGAATCACATTTCAATACTTGTGAGAAAATAATTCTCAAAGGAAAGTTATATTTTCGGGAAAGTGAATTTTTTTAGCATACCAAATATGAAAATCACAATCCCACCAATTAAGGGTCAGTTTGGAATCAAACGAACCCCCAGTTCGGTGCGGTTGGGAAACTTTTTTATCCCAGCCGCATCGATATGTATGTTTGGGTAACTAGGCATCAGTGCGGAGAGAAAAGCCCTCTAGTGGGAGGGCATTTCTCTGTTTTGGCCCCCACTTTTAACTTTCACTTAGTTTTTTTTATATATATATATATATATAATTGTTATACATGCATGTAGTGTAGATGAATGCATGTGGTGGATAACTAGATTAGGATAAATGCATATGGTGAATGTATTAGGTTAATTACTATGTATATAACTATTATGGTGCATTGTATTCTCCTTCCCCTATTTATTTTTGGAGTCCTATATATGGATAGGTTTGCATCCACCAAAGAATAATAGAAAAAGCTTGGTGACATAGCTAGTTCCTAAAGAACTAGACTTTGAAAGTTCATATATCTTTTGTCTTGATTTCTCTTTATTTACTTATTTTATTTATTTATAATACGTTATCAGCACGATCAAGTCTCTAATGGTAGTAAAGTCCCTCAAGTTTCCTTTCATTATATCAAGGTAAGAATTTTGCTTTCTCTAACATGTGTCATTTAGAAATCTAGTATATCTTCTTATTTAGAAAAGGTATATATCTTTACATGTTCTATTATGTGATATATGTGAGATAATTATTATTTTTTTTATTGTTTCGATTCTTAATGTCTGCCTGACTCTGGACTTTTTATTTACTCTCTCTAGTATCTTTACAATGACAAATCTCACGAAGCTTGAATTCGTTGCTCTTGATACTTCTGGAACAAATTATTTGTCATGGGTACTTGATGTTGAGATTCACCTTAATGCTATGAATCTTGAAAATACTATTGAAGAAGAAAATCAAGCATCCCTGCAGGATCGCGCAAAAGCAATGATTTTCCTTCGATACCATTTGCACGAAGAATTGAAAACTGAGTACCTTACTATTAAAGATCCATTAGTCCTTTAGAATAACTTAAAGGACAGATATAAACACCACAAAACAGTGATTCTTCCAAAAGCTCGATATGAGTGGATACACTTACGGCTACAAGATTTCAAAACCGTAGGTGAATATAATTCAGCCTTGTTTAAGATTAGCTCTCAATTGAAATTATGTGGAGAGAATATTACTTATGAAGATATGTTGGAAAAAACATATTCAATTTTTCATGCCTCAAATGTGCTCCTGCAGCAGCAATATCGAGAGCATAGATTCACAAAATATTCTGAACTAATTTCTTGTTTACTTGTGGCTGAACAAAACAATAAGCTTTTGATGAAAAACAATCAATCTCGTCCTACTGGCTCAATACCATTCCCTGAAGTGAATGTGTCATTTTCTCAAGGTCGTGGACAAGGCTGTGGTGGTAAAAAGGGTCATGGTAGAAAAAATTATTGGACCCGTGATGATCATCATTCAAGTCTTGAAATCAAAGGTGCTAAATGGAATAAAAAAAGTGGGTCAAAAATGAGGAAATTTCGAAAAAGAATAGTAAAGTGCAAAACAATGACAATATTTGCTATACGTGTGGAACTAAAGGTCATTGGTCTCGAATATGTCGTACTCCGAAACATCTAGTTGATTTTTACAAAGCATCACTAAAGGAAAAAAGAAAAAATGCTGAAGTACATTTATATGAACCTGTTGATCCTACTTATGATAATGAATCTTCTTTAAATATTGATTTTGATGTTTCTGATTTTTTCGAAGATCCTAATGGCAAAATTGATCATTTGATTGGGGATGGAGATGTCTAGGAATTTGATATATTTATGTTTATGTTATATTAAGGAATAACATATATAAATTTTACTTATAGTATAAATTATATTATCTTGCATATTTCATGTCTATTATCTTTTCCCAATTTCTAAAACCATTTTTTTTAAATAGATAATGCAATATAAACTTGATAACATGGAGGATGACATATGTTTAGTGGATAGTGGTACAACTCATACAATTCTTCGTGATAGAAAATATTTCTTGCAATTAACATTAGCTGAAAT
Organism: Fremontodendron californicum; assembly: GCA_030761205.1. Lineage (NCBI taxonomy): Eukaryota > Viridiplantae > Streptophyta > Magnoliopsida > Malvales > Malvaceae > Fremontodendron > Fremontodendron californicum. Next base: position 6,935,159 of record JAULJL010000004.1, read on the forward strand.
TAATGTTAATACAATATCTGGTTTTGTAAATGTAATTGATGGCTCTGGAGGAGTCCACATTATGCTCCCAAATGGAACAAATTTATATATTGATGATGCGTTATATTCTAGTAGGTCCCAAAGAAATCTACTAAGTTTCAAAGATATACGTCGCAATGGATTTCATGTTGAAACAAAAAATGAGGAAGATGTGGAATAACTTTATATTACCTGTACAATTTCGAACCAGAAGTTCATATTAGAGAAACTTTTGAGTCTCTCATCTAGCTTATATATTACAAAAATAAGGATGGTTGAATCAAATTTTATGCACCAAAAGTGATCAGATTCTAAAACTTTTATACTTTGGCATGACCTTCTTGGCCATCCTGGTTAAATCATGATGCGACGTATCATTGAAAATACACATGGACACCCATTAAAAGATCAGAAAATCTTTTTGCCTGATGATTATTTTTGTTCTTCTTGTGCTCAAGGTAAATTAATTGTTATACGTCCTCCATCTAAATTATCTTCTGAGTCTCCTACTTTTCTACAAAGAATACAAGGAGATATTTGTGGTCCAATACATCCATCTTGTGAACCATTATGATATTTCATGGTTTTAATTGATGCTTCCACACGATGGTCACATGTTTGTTTGTTTTCAACTCGTAATATTGCTTTTGTTAAATTTCTTGCTCAAATTATAAAGTTAAGATCAAATTTTCCTGACCATTCTATTAAGACAATTCGTTTAGATAATGCAGGTGAGTTTACTTCAAAAGCGTTTTATTATTATTGCATGTCTATTGGAATTAATTTTGAACATTCCATTGCAAATGTTTATACTCAAAATGGTTTAGTAGAATCTTTCATTAAACGTTTACAATTGATAGCTAGACCTATGCTTATGAGATCAAAACTTCCTGTATCTGCATGGGGACATACTATAGTACATGCTGCATCTTTAGTTCGTACTCGACCATCTGCATATCACAAATTTTCACCTTTACAACTTGTGTTTGGTCAACAACCAAATATCTCTCAACTTAGAGTTCTTGGTTGTGCTGTATATATCCCTATTGCACCCGCTCAACAAACTAAGATGGGTCCCCAACGACGTCTTGGAATTTATGTCGGTTTTGACTCTCCATCTATCGTTAGATATCTTGAACCCTTAACAGGTGATCTTTTTAGAGCAAGATTTTTAGAATGTCAATTTGATGAATCAGTTTTCCCATCATTAGAGGAAGAAAAGGGCAAAGAATCTAAAGCACAAGAAATTTGTTGGTATACACCAACACTGTCCAATCTTAATACATGCACAAATCAATGTGAACTTGAAGTTCAAAGAATAATTCATTTGCAGAATACTGCAAATCAATTGCCAGATATTTTTACAGACACCCAAAAGGTCACTAAATGTCATGTACCGACTGCAAATATTCCTGCACGTTTAATTGTCCTTGCAGGACATTCTATGGATATGGCAGCCAATGAATCTGAAGTACGCTAGAAGCGTGGTAGACCTTTTGGTGCAAAGGATTCTGTTCCTCGAAAGAAAAAGGAAATGAAATCACTTCAAAATGATACTCCAGAAGAGGTCAAAAATGATATAGATCAACAACCTCATATTTCCAGAAAAGCAACCCCAGAAGTGGTTCCGGTACCAAAAAATTATGAGATCTCATTAAAATCTGAAAATATGTGAGGAAGAAATAAAGTTGTTGTTGATAATGTGTTTGCATATGCAATTGCTTCTAATATTGTCAATGATAATGAGGCTGAATCTCAAACTATAGAAGAATGTAGACATAGAAATGATTGGCCAAAATGGAAAAAAACAATAAAGGCTGAGCTTGACTCATTAACCAAACGTAAAGTATTTGGACCAGTAGTCCAGACACCTGAAGATGTCAAGCTTGTTGGGTATAAATGGGTCTTTGTACGTAAAAAAAAATGAGTTAAATGAAATTGTGAGATACAAGAATGTTTTTTCACAAAAACCTGGTATAGATTTTGAAGAGACATATTCTCCTGTTATGGATGCAATTACTTTTAGATTTTTTATTAATTTGGTAGTCTCTAAAGGACTTGACATACGTCTAATGGAAGTAGTGACAACTTACTTATATGGGCCATTGGATAATGACATATACATGAAAATCCCTGAAGGATTTAAGATGCCTGAATAGGGATGGCAATGGAGCGGGGCGGGGGCGGATTTTGCAGTATCCGCCCCCGCCCCGCCATTGTACTGCTCCGCGCCCCGCCCCGCTCCGCCATGGATGTTGAAATTTCAATACCACTACCACCTCCATGGATGTCGGTTACATCCATAACCGCCCCGCCCCGCTCCGCCCCATTTGATATTTATTAATTATTTTTATTTTTTTCAAATAATAAAGCATTTTAAAAATAAATTAAATATAAACATAAAAATAATAAGTTTAATTATATTATTTTATTATTCATTTAAAAGCTAAATATGTAAGGGTAAAATTGTAATTTCACTATTCGGGGCGGGGCGGTGCGGAGCAGGCAATTACCACAACTGCTCCATCCCCGCCTTTCAGACAAAAAAAAACCGCCCCGCCCCGCCCCGCCTCCATTGTTCAAAAAAAAAAAACCTCTCCATTCGGATCGGATCGGTTCGAAATCCATCGGTCGGATCGGGTTTTGCCATCCCTATGCCTGAAGCATATAATTCAAAATCTCGGCAAATGTACTCTGTTAAACTACAAAGATCCTTGTATGGGTTAGAACAGTCTGGACGTATGTGGTACAATCGTCTAAGTGAATATTTATTGAAAAATGAATATGAAAATAATGCCATTTGTCCTTGTGTTGTCATCAAGAAAATAAATTCTGGATTTGCTATAGTCGCGGTGTATGTTGATGACTTAAACATAGTAGGGACTCCAGAAGAGATCTCTATGACTGCTGACTACCTAAAGAAGGAATTTGAAATGAAAGATCTTAGGAAGACAAAATTTTGTCTTGGATTTCGAGTTGAACATTTGACAAGTGGAATTCTTATATAGAAAAGATTTTGAAACAATTTCATATGGATAAATCTTATCCATTAAGCTCTCCAATGGTTGTTCATCTACTTGATGTAAAAAATAGATCTTTTTCGTCCTCGAGAAGAGGATGAAGAAATTCTTGGTCCTGAAGTACCATATCTTAGTGCAATAGGAGCACTTTTGTATCTGGCAAATTGCACTAGACCAAGCATAGTGATAACTCGTATAATTATATAGTTCTTAGTTATGTTTTATTATTGTTTTGTGTCAAATACGAGTTATTATTGCTTAGTCTAATTGTGTTTATGATATTTTATATTTTTATGTAATTTGGTGTTTTTCACAAGTTTCTTTGAGTGATTTCAGATTACTAGAATTAAGGGCAAATCCAGTTCAGTTCCAGTTCCGACACCGTTTTCCATATCAGCTATATCTCGAGTTTCACTGAAGCAATAAGGCTGAAATTTGTAGCCGTGCAAAGCTAAGAGGCATATCTATCTTTTTCATGTTTTACACTTCTTGAAACGGAGTCGTTTTCCCTAGCGAAATCGACCATCAAGTTGGCTGATGTGCAATGACGTCTATGCTGACCTGTTTTCGTATTTTGCTCATATCTTCTTATCCACATCAGCAAATGAGCTGATTCCAACGGCTATGGATCCGTAACTGATAGGGGTATATTTTTCTAGAAGACAATTTTATCAGATCGAGCCTCCAACATTGACAAAATCGACCATCAAGCTGGCTGATCAGAATTGTCATACAATATGACGAAAATTGTTAGAAAAATGCACCCACCTATTATACCTACCTTTGAAATTTGTAAAGCTTGTCTCTTGTCATTTAGCCCTCCAAAATGTGTATAAATAGAGGGCCTTGGATGAGTATTGGGATATATTATACATTGGTAGGATATTAGCCATTGTAAAAAAATTCTCTAAGTTTTCTTCTTTTTTCCTTTCTCTAGTTTTCTTTTTCTTTATTTACTTATGCTTCTTACATTTCTTTTCATTTTATTCATATCTAGTATGTATTGCTAATCATATTGTTGAGGTGATGAGGTGAAGCTCTTGGTAAATGCGAAGGTTAGTCTCTTAAACATGAGCTAAAATGAATCATCATTTATAAACACTAGTATAGATAATATTTTCTTTTGGTTTAAAATCATACTTGCAAAGTAGGGATCTTGATTCATTATTGACAATGAAAATGGCACAGTAAATGCTTGGTTTCATAACCTTGATTTGTTGTAGACATATACCTTGGCATAAGGAATGCTTGGACTCTTTTTGTGAGTTTTGAGGACACCAAATGAACATAATATCATATGCTATGGACGTTGGACAATTTGGACTGAATTGCTAAACCTTCCGATTGGAATCTCCCTTATGTGTGAATTTCAATTGTGTAATAAAACAAGATTAATCTTAGCATAACACCAAGAGTGGATTCTCTAACCTCAACATCTTTTCTTATTGTTTTTATATCTTGTTTAATTTCTTTTATGTTATTTTGTTTATTTTGTTCTCTAAATCTTGTTTATCTTGTTTTGTTGTTGATTCCCTAATATCTTGTTTACTTTCTTTTTTTCTTATATATTTATAAACTTATACTTACTAATACGCTTCCCTGTGGTTCGACCTCGGATACCCGAGAATTTATTACTTGAACATAACCTGCACTTGGGTTTACAACTCTTAATTGAGTCACCATCAAGTTTTTGGCGCCGTTGCCGGGGAGGCAATACTAAGTATATAAGTTTATAAGTATATTTATTTTTATTGGCTGGTTATACCGCCTAATTTTCTATATATTTATATTTATATTGTATATTAACTTTGTTTTATTTTTATTGGCTGGTTATACCGCCTAATCTGTATATTAACTTTGTTTTATGCTTGTTTGGCGACGTGATTTTAGATCTCGTCGTTTATTTAGATTTTATTGTGAAACTTTTTCAGGTAATCTTTCTAATACAACTCCTACCATGGCTGACAATGAAAGTGTTCATGCTGAAGATGAGAACAGACAAGTACGCACCATGCGTGACTACTTGCAACCAACTCGAAGCTCATCACCCTCTTGTTTTATTTTTCCTCTCAATGCAAACAACTTTTGTTTTAAACCAGGTATGACAGCTTTGCTTCCAAATTTCCATGGGTTAGAATCGGAAAGTGCTTACTCGTTTCTAAAAGACTTGGAAGATGTATGTGTCACCTTTAATGACCAACAATGTACAAATGAAATTGTCAAGCTAAAATTATTTCCTTTTTCTTTAAAAGATAAAGCAAAATTTTGGCTTCATAATTTAAAACCAAGGTCAATTGGCACATGGCAAGAATTACAAACTGAGTTTCTAAAGAAATTTTTCCCAGCACATAAAACTACTGCTTTGAAAAGATAGATTCAAAATTTCAATCAAAATCAAAATGAAGCATTTTTTCAGTGCTGGGAGCGTTTTAAAGATTTGTTAAGTTCTTGTCCACATCATGGTTTTGAAAAATGGCGTCTTATTAGTTTCTTTTATGAAAGTTTAACTCCCGAAACTAAACAATTTGTTGAAACAATGTGTAACGGTGAGTTTCTAGAAAAAGAACCTGAAGAAGCCTTTGACTACCTAGACCATTTGGCAGATAACTCTCAAGCCTGACACACAGATAATTCCTCTGAAAGTTCCAATAGATCTAATCTTGTTTCTAACAGAGGTAAATATCATTTTAGTCAAGAAGATGAGATAAAAGCTAAAGTAGCTAATTTGGCTAGAAAGATTGAAGCCATGGAACTTAGAGAAGTAAAAGAAGTCAAAACGGTTAAAAATGAAGAAAGTTGTGGAATTTGTGAAATCATGGGACACCCCACTTCTGAATGTCCAAACATTCCCATTCTTAAAGAAGCGTTGCATGATCAAGTAAATTCCATAAACACATTTAAAAAGCCTTTTCCTTCTCCTTACTCTGAAACGTATAACCCTGAATGGAGAAATCATCCCAACTTCAGTTGGCGGAATAATAATCATGTTCAGGTACCACAATCTCAAAAGCCGGGCAACACTTTTTCCTATCAACCTTCACGTGTACAAACCTTGGAAGAGACATTGCAAGCATTCATGCAAACACAAGCAAATGTGAATAACCAAATTTCACAGGACATCAATGAGATCAAAAACACCTTGTCCACATTGACAGCTTCATTACGCACTCAAGAAAAAGGTAAGTTTCCTGCTCAACCTCAGCCTAACCCTTCTACTCAATGTCTTGTTTCTTGCTCCAATGAAACTCAACAGGAAAATGCCAGTTCTATCACAACTCTTCGAAGTGGAAAGGCAATTGACAAAAAGATTCCATCAAAAGACCAAGATCCTCCTTCCCCTCCGAAAAGTATTGGTAAGGATGATGGTAAGTCTGAACTTCTTGAAAATTTGGACAAAGAAAAAGGTATGCATCCTGCTCCTTTTCCTCAAAGGTTGCAAACAATAAAGAATTTGAATCAAAATGCAGAAATTTATGAACTTTTCAAACAAGTTAAGATTAACATTCCTTTATTGGATGCAATCAAACAAGTTCCATCTTATGCTAAATTTTTGAAGGACATGTGCACAGTTAAAAGGAAACATAATGTACAAAAGAAAGCATTTCTGACGGAAAGTGTAAGCTCAATCATTCAGCACCTTACTCCACCAAAATTCAAAGATCCTGGATGTCCAACAATCTCATGCATCATTGGAAACACTAGAATAGAACGTGCATTGCTTGATCTTGGTGCTAGTGTTAATCTTTTGCCTTTTTCTGTTTATCAACAGTTAGGTTTAGGTGAACTCAAGGAAACACCTGTTACACTTCAACTAGCTGATCGTTCTGTAAAAATTCCTCGAGGGATAGTTGAAGATGTTCTGGTTCAAATTGAAAATTTTTACTTCCCTGTTGATTTTATTGTTTTGGACACACATCCTGTTTCAAATCCAAATGTTCAAATTCCTGTTATATTAGGCCGTCCATTTCTTGCAACTTCTAATGCTCTGATAAATTGCAGGAATGGTATGTTGAACATTTCTTTTGGAAATATGACTTTAGAATTAAATGTGTTCAACACTTGCAAGCAACCTGGTGATGATTCAGAAGTACATGAAGTGGATTTCATTGAAGAACTTGTTCATGAACATAACACCACTACCACATTCCATGATCTTTTAGAAGCTTATTTAATTGAATGTGAGTTTGATAATGCTTCAGAAATTTCACACACTGATTCTTTGTTAAATTCTTTTCAGGTTAAGCATTGTTGGAAACAAAAGTTTGAGGAACTCAGAAATGATGCATATGAGAATCCTAAAATTCATAAAGAAAGAACTAAAGCCTTTCATGACAAGTTAATTTCAAGAAAAACATTTGATGTTGGGCAAAAAGTTCTACTTTATAATTCTAGACTTCACATATTTCCTGGTAAGTTGAGATCAAGATGGACTGGCCCATTTGTGGTTAAGCATGTGTATCATTATGGAGCAGTTGACATTGAGAATCCTAAAAATGGTAACGTATTCAAGGTAAATGGACAAAGACTCAAACTCTTTTTGGAAAATCATGTTACTCAAGAAGAGGTTGTTTTTCTTTCTGATCCTTGTTTTGAAAATAACTAGATGTAAATATAATTTTTACTAATCTTCAAAAAAAAAAAATACATTTTTTTTAACCCCGGTTAAATGGCGGATAACGGTACTCCGTGATTATTTAAGTCGGTTCCATCAGCTACCCACAAAACTGATATTGTATATAAATTTCTCTTTCAATTTCTTTTTCATTTTTTTTCAAGATGGATGATATTCTCACAAGATTGCAGAAACGATTTCCTCCTTTTCCTCGAAATATTTTACTGAAGCTTTACCAAGTTCGATTTGAAAGATTAAGAATGCTTATGCACAAAGGGATTCCTGAAGACATACGTTGGATAATTGAAGCCAAGGTACGTGAAGATGAATATCTTCCTGTTTTGCATTTACCAAGTACAGGTAGAAGCACTTTTGCAAAGAAGCGACGAGCAAAGCGCATGAGTTCAAATTGCCACAAATGTGCACGATGGACGTGTAACGGTAAATGTCGTTCTATTGGGATTCCGTCCTCTAATCGAGATGATAAAATTGAATTCATTAAGGATGGACTGAGTAAGGAGAATTTGGGTAATATCCAACTTTCTCTTGAGACGCATCCTAGTGGAGAAGTACAGAGAGAAATTCTTGATTTATGGCCGCAATTCCAAAGGGAATGGCAACATCTTGGGAATCTGATGTTAAAAGACCCTGTTTGCCAGCTTGTAAGAAAACTGGATGGGAAGCATATCCTCGACTCATAGAAGGCGTTTAAGCCGTTTCTGGACGTAAAACCATAGGAAGATGCCAAATACACTTTCGGCGACATTATTACTCTTGACTTTTACGGTTGATTTTTCTTCTCTTTTTGATTTTCTTCCTGAAATCACGCAAAAATCTTTTGTTAGGTTAACATTTTCTTCTGACAGGTCAGATACACTTTCGGCGACATTATTACTCTTGTCTGATTCACTACTCAGTCCTCTATATATTACACCATGTACTCATTCTCTTTCAGGCACTCGAAAAAGAAAAAAAATGGAAAGCACTTCGTCCCAGCGCATTAAAAAAATTTGTGTCTTTGGAGGTGCTTATCCAGGGAAAAATAACATATTCGCTGATGAAGCCATAAGAGTTGGAGTAATACTTGCCCAACAAAAGATCCAGTTGATTTATGGAGGCGGTAGTACGGGTTTAATGGGAGCAGTCGCTACAGCAGCACACGCCGGAGGAAGTCCAGTTCTAGGAATCGTGCCAAAACTATTCACAGATTTTTGTGGACCTACCGTGGGTAAGGAAATACAAGTCTGGGGTATCCCTGAACGGATAACAATCATGTACCATTCTGCCGATGCATTCATTGCTTTACCAGGAGGTCTGGGTACATTGGAAGAAATAGCTTGCGTGGCTTCTTGGTCATCTTTGGTCACAAATAAGAAACCCATTGGTTTGCTTAATATTAATGGTTATTTTAGTAATTTACTTTCATATTTAGATAATGCTGTGGATAATGGATTCATGTTTTCAGAGGCAAGGAGAACCATAATTTCTGCTACAACCATTGAAGATTTACTCAAAAAGCTCCAAGCTTATGAGTGTTTATCTGCTACGGTTGTTTCGCAAACGCTCGGAAAAAGAAAAAGAGATATGGATGAGCAAGGAGTGGATTGCACTTTGTCTTTGTGACATTATCTAACATTTTGCTTGTTGTGTCTCAGTTATAATAAGTGGTTAGCAACCTCTGCAGGTAATATCTCCTAAATTCTACCTTTAAAATTTGACATTAGGGACAATGTCATATTTTAGTAGGGGGTAAGGGACATATTTTGCTAATTTAAAAAAAAAAATTATTGTGTTTTAAGACATTTAGAAGTATTCATTCTGAACAAGGTCTGAGTAAGGGAGACTTGAGACATACCTTGTCAGTTTGATTTAATCTTCTTCTTCTTCTTCAAAAAAAAAAAAAAAAAAAGCATGTTTAGACTTAGTGTGTTTTTAGTGTGTTTTAGTTACTTTCAATACTATAATGAGATATGAATTGCATAAGTCTAAAACAGATTTATTAGTGAGAAGATTTTCATGAGAATTGAGCTTGATGTCAACCTTTTTATGAGCCAATGTTAATATGATATGTTGATTGAGAAAGAAGCATGTTTAGACTTAATCTGACTTGTATAATCATCCTTGTGAGTTTTTGAGCCTATAATGATTGATGCATTATACAAATCAATCTAATTTCTTTCTTGAGTGCTCTTATGATTACATGATTCTCTAGAACTTGCTTTAAACCGTTTGAGACTATATTGATACATGTGACAACATGAATATGATAGAGGCATTAGGATTTTTAGCCAGGGCCAAACAGCCATCCCTTATTGATGTTCCAAGAGAACACACCCCTAGTGAGCCAATTTGAGCCTACATTGAATAAGCTATTTATTTGGTAACCACAACTTACACCTAGCCTAAATATAACCCTTGTTCTAAAGATGGATTATATATTTTGAGACATATTGCAAAAAAAAAACAAGGGATATTTTTAGTTAAAAATTTGGGTTGGAAACAAAAGATAAGTGTGGGGGAAGAAAAGAAAAGAAAAAGTCAAGAGAAAAAGAAAGGGATCATTGTCAAATACATTCCCATATTAAAAAAAAAAAAATCTTCTCTTGAACTTCTAGTTAAAGTAAAGAAAAAGATGTTACAAAGTTGGTTAGAATGAAGCAAAGGCTCAACATGAATATTTAGCCTATGTTATTATGTGCTTTATAAGAGTTTTGAGAAGTTTTATTCGTATGATCTTATTATGTCTCTAAACTCTATGAACTCTTTGGAACCTTTGTGATATCTTTATCCTTTTGTTCTTTAACCACATTATAACCCTTTGGACCCATTACAACCTTGATAAAAGACCTCTTGATTTATGAAGTTGTATGATCTAAATAGTGGAGAATAGGTGGACAAGCAAGCATATGGTAGAAGTGTTTTCATGAGATTGATTGAGTGTAAACACTTTACCACTACTTTAAAGAGTGAAAATCATGAGAGTATAGTGAGAAGTTGAGATTAAGTTGAATATGCACTATTTTGATTGAAATATGTTATGTTAATATTGGCTTAACTCATTTATTTACATTCAAGCAAGATTTTTTGTGAATTTCTTTAAGCTATTGATTAGTTTTTAAGACTTGTCCAATGATTATCTCTAATTTATATTGGAAGGATTAGTTATAATTATTATTTTTAGTTTTTCTTATGTCTTCAATGTTTGTGGGTATCGTCCTAGTAAACCCTCACGAGACTAAACTCGTCCACTAGGGACACCTAGGGGTTTAAAGGCTTGTGTCACATGCTAAGTGCCACCGTGATTTCCTACGAAAATGGATTAGATTAGATTTTCTTATTTTATTTTTATTGAGTCGTTGCTAGGGACTAGCAACAATCTAAGTGTGGGGGTGTGATAACTCGTATAATTATATAGTTCTTAGTTATGTTTTATTATTGTTTTGTGTCAAATACGAGTTATTATTGCTTAGTCTAATTGTGTTTATGATATTTTATATTTTTATGTAATTTGGTGTTTTTCACAAGTTTCTTTGAGTGATTTCAGATTACTAGAATTAAGGGCAAATCCAGTTCAGTTCCAGTTCCGACACCGTTTGCCATATCAGCTATATCTCGAGTTTCACTGAAGAAATAAGGCTGAAATTTGTAGCCGTGCAAAGCTAAGAGGCATATCTATCTTTTTCATGTTTTACACTTCTTGAAACGGAGTCGTTTTCCCTAGCGAAATCGACGATCAAGTTGGCTGATGTGCAATGACGTCTGTGCTGACCTGTTTTCGTATTTTGCTCATATCTTCTTATCCACATCAGCAAATGAGCTGATTCCAACGGCTATGGATCCGTAACTGATAGGGGTATATTTTTCTAGAAGACAATTTTATCAGATCGAGCCTCCAACATTGACAAAATCGACCATCAAGCTGGCTGATCAGAATTGTCATACAATATGACGAAAATTGTTAGAAAAATGCACCCACCTATTATACCTACCTTTGAAATTTGTAAAGCTTGTCTCTTGTCATTTAGCCCTCCAAAATGTGTATAAATAGAGGGCCTTGGATGAGTATTGGGATATATTATACATTGGTAGGATATTAGCCATTGTAAAAAAATTCTCTAAGTTTTCTTCTTTTTTCCTTTCTCTAGTTTTCTTTTTCTTTATTTACTTATGCTTCTTACATTTCTTTTCATTTTATTCATATCTAGTATGTATTGCTAATCATATTGTTGAGGTGATGAGGTGAAGCTCTTGGTAAATGCTAAGGTTAGTCTCTTAAACATGAGCTAAAATGAATCATCATTTATAAACACTAGTATATATAATATTTTCTTTTGGTTTAAAATCATACTTGCAAAGTAGGGATCTTGATTCATTATTGACAATGAAAATGGCACAGTAAATGCTTGGTTTCATAACCTTGATTTGTTGTAGACATATACCTTGGCATAAGGAATGCTTGGACTCTTTTTGTGAGTTTTGAGGACACCAAATGAACATAATATCATATGCTATGGACGTTGGACAATTTGGACTGAATTGCTAAACCTTCCGATTGGAATCTCCCTTATGTGTGAATTTCAATTGTGTAATAAAACAAGATTAATCTTAGCATAACACCAAGAGTGGATTCTCTAACCTCAACATCTTTTCTTATTGTTTTTATATCTTGTTTAATTTCTTTTATGTTATTTTGTTTATTTTGTTCTCTAAATCTTGTTTATCTTGTTTTGTTGTTGATTCCCTAATATCTTGTTTACTTTCTTTTTTTCTTATATATTTATAAACTTATACTTACTAATACGCTTCCCTGTGGTTCGACCTCGGACACCCGAGAATTTATTACTTGAACATAACCTGCACTTGGGTTTACAACTCTTAATTGAGTCACCATCACATAGCTTTTGCAGTCAATTTCCTTGCAAGGTAGTTCTGCACCAACATGAAGACATTTGAACGGAGTGAAACATGTTTTTCGTTATCTCCGTGGCACGACTGACATGGGTTTGTTTTACCCAAATGGAGTAAAATTAGAATTAATGGGATATGATAATGCTGGATATCTTTCGGATCCTCATAAAGCTCGATCACAAACAGGTTATGTCTTCACATGTGGGGATACTGCTATCTCATTGCGGTCTGTAAAACAAACAACCACCACTACCTCATCAAAACATTCAGAAATATTGGCTATTCATGAAGCAATCATGAGTGCGTGTGGTTAAGAACTATGATTCAACATATCATAAAAGCATGTGGATTGTTCGTGAAAAATAACAAGCCAACAATATTGCATGAGGATAATGCAACATGCATTACACAAATCCAAGGTGGCTACATAAAAGGTGATAGAACTAAACATATTTCACCAAAGTTCTTTTGCACACATGAACTCTTGAAGAAATGAGATGTTGATATTTGCAAAATTCGCTCAAGTGACAACCCAGCAGATCTATACACAAAGGCATTGCCAACTTCAATTTTCAAGAAGTACGTACATAACATTGGAATGCGCCGGCTTAAGGATATTAAATAATTGGTTTCATTTTTTAGGGGAAGTAAGTTTCCTATGAATATTGTGCTCTTTTTCCTTCGTTAAGTTTTTCTCCCTCTGGGTTTTTCTTAGCAAGGTTTTAACGAGGCATATTCATAGTGAATAGTCATTCAAGGGGAAGTGTTATACATGCATGTAGTGTAGATGAATGCATGTGGTGGATGACTAGATTAGGATAAATGCATATGGTGAATGTATTAGGTTAATTATTATGTACATAATTATTATGGTGTATTGTATTCTCCTCCCCCTATTTATTTTTGGAGTCTTATATAAGGATGGTTTGCATCCAAGAAAGAATAATAGAAAAAGCTTGGTGACATAGCTAGTTCCTGAATAACTAGATTTTGAAAGTTCATTTTTTTTTTGTCTTAATTTCTCTTTATTTACTCATTTTATTTATATATAATAATTTGATATATTACTATTATTTTTATTAATTTTTAATTATCTATTAATAAAACTATTATTTGATATAAATATAATTTTAATAAGTTTTAATTATTTATTAATTTTATAATATTAAATAATCTATAATTTTCATTATATATTCATATTTTAATCTAATGTTATTAACGGTCATTTTCTCTTCTAACTATAATTTACATCACCGCCACCGCTGTTTTTGAATCCAAACACATCCCACCACTGATTTTAATCTCACCGTTACAGTATTCAATCTCACCTTTGCTGTAATTAATCTCACTTTTACCGTTGTTTTTAATCTCATCGTCCATCTAAATGGACACTAAATTTCCAAAAAAGTGATTATTTTCTATCATATCAAACATATCGTACCGTAATTATATAGTAATTCATAATAGCTCTAATTATATTTATTATACTAACACACAACATGAAAAAAAATTTCAGACTTTTTACTTTAGAAATTGGTTTTTCGGTAAATGAAAATAGAGGGAAACCAATTTGGTGGTACATCTTCGTCAGCCACTAGATTCACGGTATCACGTCGACGTCTATGTCGTCCACCATGCAAGTTTGTACATCTTCTTCAGCCACTAGAGGACTGGCGGTTGCATGCAGATATTTTGCTCTAATAATTGTTTGCAATAATTTCGACATGTCTCATAATATCATTTAGAAAGGAAAAAATATTCAAAAATGCCCAATTTTTGGAATCTTAAGGATTTAGATTGAATTATGCGAACAAATTTTTTTATCTAAACATATTGTTTCGGTATTTGAGATTATCAAATTTAAATTTGATCATTTAAATTAAAAATTCAACACTATATAACTGTTAGTCAGACAAACAACTTTGAGACAGGTATGAAAATCGGTTTAAATACCCATATAGTTCTTGTACTGTAATAAAAAGACTAATTTAGTCTCTCTACTGTAAAAGTGAGTAATTTAGTCTCTGTAGATTGAAACAGGTGCAAATAAGTAAAATTGATAACGGTGTTAATGAAAAATTGTTAAAATGCTGATGTAAATTCGTAAAATATAACAGAATTAATGACTTGAAATAAAATATGACTTGGAATATATCTAAATCTATTAAATTTTACGAGTTCACGTCAGCATTTTAATAGTTTTTCATTGACATCGTTATCAATTTTACCTATTTGCACTTATTTAAATTATATAGGGATTGAATTACTCACTTTTAAAGTAGAGGGATTAAATTACTCTTTTTACTATATTATAGGGATTATATGGGTATTTAAACCTATGAAAATCACATTCTAATTTTTTTTCTCAGCCAAAATAATTCATAAAATCTCATTCTAATTGTATTAACTTAAATTGAAAAATCAGCGTTATATATATCTCAAAATCCATTTTGATCTTTTATATGAGTTATCATTGCAAGATTGAATTTATCGCAGCACAAATAAAGAAAATCTTTAGACAAGTATCAAAAATAAGTTAATACATGTATTTTCTACATTGTAGAATATCCAAATAAATAACATTATAGTGTTGAGTTTTGATACCTATTCCTTGCACTGAAGGTGATTGATTACTCTATCGTTGTCACTATAATCTTACCTAAAATGTATATCACAATTATTCTTAACAAAATTCTCAATAAATAAATAAATATATATATATATATATATCAACACATGTATGGTCTTTTCTATGTAGCTAAAATGTATTTAGATGCGTTTTATGTTTATGGTAATACTATGAAGTTTCTAACAAGCAATAATTCATTTTCCACCATAATTGTGATTAGTAGGGAAAGAGTCATATTTTGAATCTCCTTTCTTAATTTCAATTAGCAAAAAAATTATTTGAAGATTTATCAAAGTATTCATTTGACAAATCAAAATAAAACATGTAGTTATATCAATCAAAATTTAAATTTACTTATGAGTTATTATTTTTTTTTAAATTAAATTTAAATAAAACTTGACAAGACAAATGGATCCTATCAATATCTCTGGATTGTGATAGGGTAGATGAAGATGAGATGTTGTCACTCCCCAAGAAAGTTAGTGAGGTCATCAATAGAGAGGAAGGCCAATGGAAGGTGGAGGTAATCAATTAAAGATGATATTTCAGATGCAGCAGCTGCCAAAGCAGTCACAGTGTTTTCCTATCTGTCAAAATGGAGGTAAGGATAGAATTGAATGGCCTAGCATAGAAAATGGAGGAAGAAGGGGCCCTTCATCATCACATTATTGTACAAAATGCTGTAGACTAGGTAGCAAGCAAGCAAGCCAGTCAAAACGGAGAATGTGCTTTACCAATTGGGTTATGATGTTTCCATTCTCCTTGGTTTTCATTTTTTATAAGGATGAACTTCCTGTACCTATTGTTTTAATTGTTACTGTACTCTCTGTTATTGATTGCAAAATACAAAGCTTTTTTTTTGGCAAAAAGATAATTTTTTTTTCTAAGCATCCTTAATATTCCTTATATTCAAGACTAAATTCCAAGATCCTCCTAGAAATCCCTCAATTTTGATCGAATTTCAAATTTTCAAAAATTCTTAAATTTTGAAATTTTTTAAAACTCTAAGAAATTCTAATTTTGAATAGAAAACTTTATTCAATTCAACAACAAGTGATCACAATCCTTAAAGCAATTTTTTGTTGCAAAAGAAATAATCAGATTTTTTTTTATCTAAAAATTTTCAGACATTGTACTTCACATTTTTGATAAATTGAAATTATTATTTGATTTTAATTTTTTTGGTTTTATATTTACAAATACGAAATTTATGTGTACACTATAATAAGGATTATTCTAAAAAAAATTGCATTTTGTTTTTTTAACTTATATTTTGATATAAGCTTTCAATTATTAATCTAATCAAGAATATCCATTCAACTCAACCAACTTAATTTCCTCCACTATTATTATTATTATTTTTGTACAAAAGAAGCTACAATTTGAGAATAAAAAAGTTATAAATATTGAGATTTGAATTTCAAACCTATTAAATATATCTTTTACGTTATGTGTGGATAGATGTTAGTAAAGGAAAAAAAAAGGAAAGGAAAAGAAAAGAAAAGAAATGAAATGAAGGGTTTTTAAAAGAAAGGAAATGATACATCTTTTCCTTGTTTGAATAATTAAAATGTGTTAGGGAAAGGAAAAGATAAATTATAATATATATATTCCAAGTATGCCATTTTTTAAAATTAAAATAAGAATATAAATATTATAAATTAAATAATAAAAAATAAAATAAACATTACATTACATTATAAAATTATGAATGTAATATTAAAAAAACAAAAAAAAAATGATAATAAAAAAATTTTATTATAATTTTTAATGTCAATTACGTGAAGTATATAAGTTTAAAAATATTACTTGTAATTTGATAAATATAAAATGGGTAAAATGAATATTTTATATTTAAATAATTTTTTTACTTTCCTTTCCCATCGATTTGGGGTTTTGAAAATATGAGTATTTTGAAAAAAAAGTGAGGGATGCTCAACTCCCCCTCACTTTCTTTTATTAATTTTTTTTTTTTTTTGAATCCAAATAAGGAAAAACAGGGAAAATGTTCTTATTTTCTCTTACTTTACTTTACTTTCTCTCCCTTACCCCAATCCAAACATAAGCTTTGAGGTGATTGTATAAATTAATTAAGCTAAATTCCTAATTTAATTTAGCGTTTCCTCCATTATTCATTACAAAAAGAAGAAAAAAAAATTATTTTCCTTTTTTATTTTCTCTCGCATCACAACAACAGAAAAGGTTGATTAGATTTTCTTAGAGCTTATCCACAAAAATATTCCTGATTTTATTTTTATTTTTTGTCTTTAGTCTTAACCTCACTCGTCATTATAGATTTGTCAATTGGACGGGTTGGATTGGGTTTGAATCGGGTCAATTTGAATCGGGTTAGATTCGAGTTCGGATCATTTTGGGTTCGGATCACTTTTGGCTCGGGTCATTTCGGATTCGGGTCATCTTGGGTTCGGATCATTTCGGGTTCGGGTCATTCAGGTTTGACACTCGGATTATTCAGGTTTTGGTCATTCTGGTTCAGGTTATTTCGGGTTTGACACTCGAGTTATTTGGATTCGGGTCATGTTAGATTCAATTTATTAATTTTTAAAATCGAATCAGATTAAAAATTTAAACGGATTATTTGATTGAATCATATTTTATTAAAATTTTATTGAAAGATAAAAACAAAAAATAAATTATATTTAAAAATAAATAGGATATTATCGTATATCTAGAATCATTACATGAATCTATTTAGATATTTAGAAAAGATATAATTTTATGTTTGTTGAAAGGCTCGAATCTTGATAAATAACCCTTAATACTAAAAGTTTTACCAAGTAAACCAATCTTAAAAACTGAAATAATTTTCTACTAAAATTAAATTAAATTAAATTTAAGAACTTTACCTAAAAATTTTATTATCAAGTACAATAAAATATAATAATAAATGTTTATTCAAAATAAAATATAATAATAAATTTTATGAAATTAAATTAGTTAATTATGCTAAATATTTTTAAAGATCATATTTCTGATGCATAATCATAATCTCAAATATGATGGAGAAATTAATTGCGTGTGATGGAGAAATTAATTTTTGACAAGAAATTTTAAGTTTACTCTATTTGGGTCTGACCAATAAGTCCACCATACAAATTTGGGTCAATTTTTTGATTAAGAAGTTTTAAATCTAATTAATCAAATTTTTTTTTTTTGTACTTTAAAATTATTCAATGTTCCTTTGAATTAACTGTTGAAGTACTTTTGGAATTTCTTTTCCAATAAAGATTTTTGTTTTAACGTTATTGCAAATCCACTTTAGAAAATACTGTTAAATTGTCCAATACCAGCCCAAGAAAAAATAAAAGCCTAACAATGTGTGGTTGCAATTGTGTGGTTTAATGTGTGGTTGCAATTGTGTGGTTTAATGTGTGGTTGTAGTTGTGTGATTTAAATGTGTGGTTGTTATTAAACAACAATGTGTGGTTGCAATTGTGTGGTTTAATGTGTGGTTGTAGTTGTGTGATTTAAATGTGTGGTTGTTATTAAACAACAATGGGTGGTTGTAATTTATTTAGATTTTATATTTGTGTGGCTTGTGTTTGTCTTGGTATTGTATAAATACCACCCTCCCTTGCATTTGTAAATCATCAAGTAGTAAGCTTCAATAAGCAATAAAAGTTCTAAGTTTTCCTAAGGAGTTCTTCTCTAAAGAGTGTAGTCTAGAGTGAAGTGTGAGCATTTGTGAGTTTTCCTAAAATCTAAACTTTCTTCTTTGAGTGGTAAAATTAGAGTTATCTACTCTAAGTTTTTCTCAACAATTGGTATCAAAGCTAGGTTGTGAGTTACTACCATAGTTACTATTCACACGTGTCATTATATACTTTTATAGTAATTGTTAACATATACGAGATTTATTCAAGTATATGGTATACGATACTATTCACGTATACGGTACTGTTCACGGTGAAATAGTTATTCAGGTACTATTTTTGGTTTGAGCGTTCTTGAGTCGTGAGGAGTTTGTACTCTACAAGTTTGTGTCTCAAAATCAAGCTTGTTCGGTATTGTTAGAGTCTTGCCGACACGATGGGTGATCTTCAAGTAGTTGGAGGAATCAAGAAGCTCAATCACAAAAATTACAACACGTGGAAGACGTGTATGATGTCTTACCTACAAGGTCAAGACCTTTGGGAAGTCGTTGGTGGTAGTGAAGTTACGAAGCCCGAGCAAGAAGATGCTCAAGGAACCTTGCGCAAATGGAAGATTAAAGTGGGTAAAGCCATGTTTGCCCTTAAGACCACAGTTGAAGAAGAAATGTTGGAACACATACAAAAGCTAGAAACGCCAAAAGAAGCGTGGGATACTTTAGATGCACTCTTTTCGAGAAAGAATGACACAAGACTTCAACTTCTTGAGAATGAATTGTTATCAGTTGCACAACGAGATATACCGATTGCTCAATACTTTCACAAGGTAAAAACGTTATGCCGTGAAATTTCTGATTTAGATCCTACAGCTGCTATTGGAGATACCAGGGTAAAAAGAATAATTATCCATGGTTTGAGGCCCGAATATCGCAGCTTCGTTGCCGCTATACAAGGATGGCCAACTCAACCATCACTTGTAGAGTTTGAAAATTTGCTTGTTGGTCAAGAATCTATGGCCAAGCAAATGGGAGGGGTCTCGTTGAAAAGTGAAGAGGAAGCACTCTACACCAACAAAAGCAAAGGCAAATTCAAACAGCACGTCGGTGGTGGATCTAAAAAGTATGGTGACAAGACAAAAAGTCATCAAGGAGAAGGGAGCTCTCGTCCAGGGGGAGCTTCAAAGAATCGTAGCAACAATAAAAGATTTGAAGGTAACTGTTACAACTGTGACAAGAAAGGTCACATGGCAAAAGATTGTTGGTTTAACAAAAGGCCCGCTGAGAGCAATGCTGCTACTTCTAGTACAAAGGAGAAAAGCGAAGATGATTGGGACGCTGAAGCATTTTTTGCTATGGAAGAGGAAGAGTTAGCTCTCACAGTAACAACGGCTGACCGAATTGACTATGAGAATGACTGGATTGTCGATTCAGGTTGCTCAAATCACATGACAGGCGATAAACAGAAGTTGCAGAACCTGTCAGAATACAAGGAAAATCGCATTGTTGTGACAGCTGATAATTCAAGATTACCGATTACTCACATCGGTAAGACGGTAGTAGCACCTCGATATAGTCATAATCAGGTACCACTACAAGATGTTTACCATGTCCAAGGCATGAAGAAAAATTTGTTTTCAGTGGCATAATTAACATCGTCAAGTCACCATATTCTGTTTGGTCCAAGGGATGTGAAGGTATATCGTGATCTCAAAATCTTAGGACAGCCGATGATGGAAGGACGACGTCTGGAGTCAGTCTACGTGATGTCAGCAGAGTCAGCATATGTAAACAAGACAAGAAGGAGTGATACAGCAGATTTATGGCACATGCGGTTAGGTCATGTTAGTTATTCCAAGCTAAGTATGATGATGAAGAAGTCGATGCTTAAGGGACTTCCTCAGCTTGACATAAGAACAGACACAGTTTGTGCAGGATGCCAATATGGTAAAGCACACCAATTGCCATACGAGGAGTCAAAGTTTAAAGCAAAAGAACCATTAGAGTTAGTTCACTCTGATGTATTTGGGCCCGTTAAGCAACCATCAATTAGTGGAATGCGGTACATGGTGACGTTTATTGATGATTTCTCCAGGTATGTGTGGGTTTTCTTTATGAAAGAAAAGTCTGACACTTTCTCAAAGTTTAAAGAGTTCAAAGAGATAGTTGAAGGAGAAGTGGGAAAGAAGATATGTTGCTTGCGCACAGACAATGGAGGAGAATATAGCTCAGGCGAATTCTCTCAATACCTACGAGAATGCAACATACGTCATCAGTATACTTGTGTCAATACACCACAACAGAATGGTGTAGCAGAGAGAAAGAATCGGCATCTTGCAGAAATTTGTCGGAGTATGCTGCATGCAAAGAATGTACCCGGAAGATTTTGGGCCGAAGCTATGAGAACCGCAGCCCATGTGATCAACAAACTTCCTCAACCAAGGTTAGAGTTTGTTTCACCCTTTGAGAAATTGTGGAAAATGAAACCTTCAGTCAGCTACTTTCGAGTATTTGGTTGTGTATGTTATGTATTTGTTCCTGATCATTTACGTAGCAAGTTTGATAAGAAAGCAACTAGGTGTATCTTTGTGGGATACGACAACCAAAGGAAAGGGTGGAAATGTTGTGATCCTACGAGTGGAAGATGTTACACTTCACGCAATGTGGTATTCGATGAAGCATCTTCTTGGTGGTCCTCAGAAAAGGAGGTGTTGTCAGATTCAAAAGAATTTGAAGACATGCTACAACAGAAAATGGGAGAGTATATTGTCCAACTTCAATCAACTTCAGATAAAGTAGAAGACCTATGTGATGATGACGATGACGAGCAAGTGTTAGTCCAGAGTCCTTGGCAAACTAGTGTGTATCAACCAGATGTTAGATCGAGTGAAGTGGAAGAACCATCTCCACAATCACAAATTCGAACGACAACAAGAGCACGGAAGCCAAATCCCAAATATGCTAATGCAGCCATAGTGGAAGAACCAATTGCAACAGAACCTGAGACGTTTGAAGAAGCATCCCAGAGTTCTGAGTGGATTATGGCTATAAAAGAAGAGATCACTGCGCTTGAGCAGAATCAGACTTGGGATCTAGTGCCAAAACCAAGAGATGTGAAACCCATATCCTGCAAGTGGGTTTACAAGATAAAACATCGTCTAGATGGGTCGATTGAAAGGTACAAGGCACGGTTGGTGGCTCGTGGTTTCTCTCAGAAGTATGAGCTAGACTATGATGAAACGTTTAGTCCGGTGGCAAGACTTACAACCGTACGAGTCCTACTTGCCCTTGCAGCCAACAAAGACTGGAACTTGTGGCAGATGGATGTGAAGAATGCATTCCTTCATGGAGAGCTAGATCGGGAAATCTACATGATTCAACCATTGGGATTTCAAAACCAAAATCATCCTGAGCATGTGTGTAAGCTGCGAAAGGCACTTTACGGATTGAAACAAGCACCTAGAGCATGGTATGGTAAGATTGCTGAATTTTTAACTCATAGTGGTTATTCAGTGACACCTGCAGATTCCAGCTTGTTTGTCAAAGCTAATGGAGGAAAGCTAGCTATCGTATTAATATATGTGGATGATTTAATCATAACTGGTGATTATGAGGCAGAAATTCTTCAAACCAAGGAGAATTTATCAGTTCGTTTCCAAATGAAAGAACTTGGACAACTCAAGCACTTTCTTGGTCTAGAGGTTGATCACATACAAGAAGGAATATTTCTCTGTCAACAAAAATATTCTAAAGATTTGCTAAAAAGGTTTGGAATGCTCGAGAGCAAGCCAATTTCAACACCGATGGAACCAAATGGCAATATGTGTGCACTTGAAGGCAAAGACTTGGAAGATGCAACTATGTATCGACAATTGGTAGGTAGCCTGATCTACTTAACCTTGACTCGACCTGACATTTCTTATACAGTTGGTGTGATGAGTCGGTATATGCAAAATCCGAAGAAGCCTCATTTAGAAGCAGTTCGACGAATACTGAGATATGTGAAAAGTACAATAGATTATGGTCTTTTGTACAAGAAAGGTGAAGACTGTAAGTTAGTTGGTTATTGTGATGCTGACTATGCAGGAGATCATGACACCAGGAGATCAACAACTGGGTACATGTTTAAACTTGGTTCTGGAATAATTTCTTGGTGCAGTAAGAGACAACCAACGGTATCATTGTCAACTACCGAAGCTGAGTATCGAGCAGCAGCAATGGCAGCTCAAGAGTGTACGTGGCTGATACAACTAATGAGTGATCTACATCAACCAGTAGATTATGCAGTTCCGTTGTATTGCGACAACCAGTCAGCAATTCGTTTGGCAGAAAATCCAGTCTTTCACGCAAGAACCAAACATATAGAAGTGCATTATCACTTTATCAGAGAAAAGGTTCTACAAGAAGAGATTGAGATGAAGCAGATCAAGACAGATGATCAAATGGCAGATTTATTCACAAAAGGTTTGAGTATCAACAAATTTGAAATGTTTCTTCGTCAACTCAACATGGTGCAAAGAGGAAGAGCTGGTATTGAGGGGGAGTGTTAAATTATCCAATACCAGCCAAGGAAAAATAAAAGCCTAACAATGTGTGGTTGCAATTGTGTGGTTTAATGTGTGGTTGCAATTGTGTGGTTTAATGTGTGGTTGTAGTTGTGTGATTTAAATGTGTGGTTGTTATTAAACAACAATGTGTGGTTGCAATTGTGTGGTTTAATGTGTGGTTGTAGTTGTGTGATTTAAATGTGTGGTTGTTATTAAACAACAATGGGTGGTTGTAATTTATTTAGATTTTATATTTGTGTGGCTTGTGTTTGTCTTGGTATTGTATAAATACCCCCTCCCTTGCATTTGTAAATCATCAAGTAGTAAGCTTCAATAAGCAATAAAAGTTCTAAGTTTTCCTAAGGAGTTCTTCTCTAAAGAGTATAGTCTAGAGTGAAGTGTGAGCATTTGTGAGTTTTCCTAAAATCTAAACTTTCTTCTTTGAGTGGTAAAATTAGAGTTATCTACTCTAAGTTTTTCTCAACAAATACCTTGTCGGTATATTATGTGTGAGTAGTTATGCGTGAAAGATACTAGTTTCACGAGTTTTAAATCTAAATCAATTTCTTTTCTTTTTCCCTTTCAATTATTCAATGTTGTTTCTCCTAATATATAATAAAAAGTTGGAAGTACTTGAAATTTCTTTTCAATTAGGACTCCAAATTGAATTTTGTTTTATAAATCAATTTCAGGAAATAAGAATTACATGTTGACTGACATGCTTAAGAACAAGGACAAAGTAGTAGACAGCAAAGCAAATTATGGATATGCAAATCCAAGCAAGGAATTTGCAGATGGAAATGGCCCAACCAACAACGATGTTTACTTTTTTGAGAATAAGCTGCATCCTGGTAGGAATATGAACTTAAGGAGCTAACCAGAAAAGTGAGCAAAGCAGCTTTCTTACCTCGTCCAATTGCAGACTCAATTCCATTTTCAACTCAAAAGTTTGCAGAAATCTTGGAAGTATTTTTCAGTGGAACCAAAATCAGCAGAATCTAACTTAAACAAACAATCGAGAATTGTGAAAGACCAGCCATTGAAGGAGAAGAAAAGTATTGCGCTACATCATTGGAGTCGTTCGTGGATTCGGGTGTTTCCAAGCTGGGAAAAAACATCCAGCTTTTGTCGAATGAGTTGGTTATGTCTGGGAAAAAATTAGCACCCACGATGTCCGTTTAGAAAATGGTACACATTAATCACATGTTATCCTTAAATTTGAAAAAGTGGTTTTAATTTTGGTATCTGAAAATAATTCCCTTAGTACATTTTATTATTTTTGGGGTAAAATCTTTTATTTGGGATTAACATGAAAATTTTCGATGTCGGAGACTTTGTCTAAACTCCCCAGCATCTAGGCGAAATTTAGAACTAATCTTCCTTTGTCTAGGAATTTCCGTGATAATCTATCAAATCCGAAATAAAAAATCCTTTGTAAAAGATCATTACCGGAATCTAGTCTGAATATCGAAGGTCATTTTTACTTGAGATGCTGTCTCCTTTTCTTTTGAAGAATTTTTATGAAATTTAGTTTTTATTTCATGCTATGCAAGATAATATCATTGAATGACAATGCATATAACCGAATGCAAAAATAGTGTGTATGATAGAAAATAAATTTATTTTATGGCAAAATTTTTTTTTCTAATTTCCTCAACATCAAGGGGAATTTAAGAAGAATTCTGGATGTCTTAAATTTTCACGAAGTTTGAGAAATAAAATTTATTCACGGAAATTTTTATTGGAAAATCCTCTGACGACTAGGTAGGATCCCTGGGATAATAGAATCGGGATGAAAAATTATTCTTATTTATTTTACGAAAATTTTGACACGAGAAATTTCTTAATTTCCTCTATCTTTGGGTCTGGGTCCATTGACCCATGTCCCTTTAAGACTAGCAAGCTTATTTTGAGACCCACACCATGAGATGGTCCTACCTACGCCATGAGAAGTGATTTCTCCAGTTAACTTGAATGGATTTAATTCATCTTCCATTCCTAGGCCTCGTAAAGTTAGATATCTGCAGGACTTTTAGGATGCTATCTTGAGCAACATTGCCAAGAAATCTGGGAGGAAAAGGAGTAAAATCAAGAGAAAAGGAAAGAAATCAGCGAGCAACAAGTCATCAAGTATTGCAAATGATTCCTTATCGATCTGACAGCTAGCGACTTTAGAAATAGAGCAAGAATTTTAAGACAGGAGGCTATTGATACCTGGAAAATGTACCGCCAATTGTGATGATGAGCAAATAGTGGATAATTTAATTTCCTTAGAAGACAACAGTTGAGTCGAATATCTGCTGTGGATCTGTTCTTATCCGTTTCTCGGTGAATCTCCTTGCTGTTTTAGGTGTAATTGGGTGTCATTGTGTCTTGCTGTTGGTCTGGGTGGATGTGTTCCTGATTGTTCCGACACTTCTGGTTTCAACCACTTCATTTGCAAAGAGAGCTTCTTATGCGATTAGGACCCATGAGACAAGGCCGATTTCTTGAAGAAATTGAAAGAGGTGGCATCCTTTTGAAATGATTGGTAATAGATGGAAGGTTAATGGAAATATAACTAAGGACGCATTTGCTAACACCTGCTCTCAATCTCATTATTTTTGCAAAAGACCAAGCTCAGATGGGGGGATTCTCCATATGGCCAACTGAAGGGAATCTTGGAAACAAGAAAATTCATGGTGGGGCAATTTGTATCAGACAAGCACGAGTCCTTGAACAAATTCAATAGCTGTTGAACGGAGTTTGAGGTCCCATTTTGCTTGAATTGAACCAATATAAACTGTTGAAGGATAAGGAATGGTTACCTGATTTGCAGTTAAGACAAAGCCAAAGAATTGGAAATGATGATTAAAAGACCCTTTGTAAAGGCACGCAAGGAATTGCACCCACCTTTCACTTTTTATTAGTTAGCCTAAATATATTTATCCAAGATAAAATCCTCAGCCAAGCAAAAAGACTCAGAGGAATTGTCCAAAATGGAGATCTTGGTCTACGTACACATATTTAATATGTTGCAACAAGGCTGAATGAGGAAAATGAGCTTAATTAATTATTGAATCTGATTCGATTGCTGCGACTATCTGGTGCAAACAGGTGGGAAACTCGACTGTGGAGATTGTGAAATTTTTTTAATCAAATTGATGTACTGAAGCTGGTAATGTGATTTTTATTAATGTCCTCCGAGATATACGAATATTATGGCTGATAAGCATGCGAAAGAGGGTGTTAACAAATCTGCTCTTTATGGCTTGGTGGTAACTCATAATCATTTTTTCTGGATTTTTGGGTGGAGATTCCCTGATCTTAATGTGTTGTCTTTTGGGTGGTTTATGAATTTCACTTTGTTGGTTTTTTGGTGATGACACCAATTCTGAGATTTGGACTTATAGTTGTGTATCTCCGAGTTCTCTTAACTCTTTTCCCTTTGATTAATAAAAATATTTCTGGCTTAGCAAAAAAAAAAAATCTTCATCGATGGTGAATTATGTATTTTCTTTATGAATTATCAATAACTATATCAAATCATTCAGCACATAGACGCATGACAAATGATAGCAGAAAAATATCAGTAACTTCACTAAAACATTCATCACATATATATATATATATATATATATAGACACATAAGAAATTAATGCTAGAAGGGATGAAAACACCAATACGTTCTCAATTTTTTTTTCTTTTCTTTTCCAATATTCTTGGGGAGTTTGGAGGATGAAATGAGACGGTGGGAGTAGCTTGGAGTACTCCAACCAGGCTTATCTACTTAAGTTCCTCACCATATAAGGCTAGCAGGCACCAAGTTGAGGAGTTCAACTTATTTAATATGATTCGTTAACCCTCTTCCTTACTAATATACTAGGTACATTTTTGCTGATATTTTAGCAATTTTAGTTGCGAACCCAGACAATGGTCTCTCTGGCTAGGAAATGGCAAATGGGGACAGTTCCTGGCTTAACTTTGAGAACCTGAAAAGCCAAGTGTTTGGGGTTCCAAGCTGATGTATCTTTGTGGCAAACAGCCAATGCTCTAGCTCTTGTTCCATCTGCCCCAACTAATGGAACCGTATACACAGCTGTTTTATCAATTGAGTGGCATAAAAACACAGCATATGCATACTTCATTTTGTGGCAAACTATCTCTGATTCTCCCATCATTTTCACTCCCTCACCGATAGTAAACTCTTGGTTTTGTGTTTCTTTTTCCAACTCATTCGACAAAAGCTGGATGTTTTTTCCCAGCTTGGAAACACCCGAATCCACGAACGACTCCAATGATGTAGCGCAATACTTTTCTTCTCCTTCAATGGCTGGTCTTTCACAATTCTCGATTGTTTGTTTGAGTAAGTTAGATTCTGCTGATTTTGGTTCCACTGAAAAATACTTCAAGATTTCTGCAAACTTTTGAGTTGAAAATGGAATTGAGTCTGCAACTGGACGAGGTAAGAAAGCTGCTGTGCTCGCTTTTCTGGTTAGCTCCTTTATGTTCATCATCCTACCAGGATGCAGCTTACTCTCAAAAAAGTAAACGTCATTGTTGGTTGGGGCATTTCCATCTGCAAATTCCTTGCTTGGATTTGCATATCCATAATTTCCAAAGCTGTCTACTACTTTGTCCTTGTTCTTAACCATGTCAGTCAACTTCTCATTCTTATTTCCTGAATTTGATTTATAAAACAAAATTCAATTTGGAATCCTAATTGAAAAGAAATATCAAGTACTTCAACTTTTTATTATATATTAGGAGAAACATTGAATAATTGAAAATATAAAGGGAAACAAAAAAGTTTAAGGTCGATCGCAAAACAAACCAGCAGCTGGAAGTAAAAGATTTCGCAAGGCTTTTGGCATTGGAGTGTTTGGGAAGACAGACGTCCAGTACATCTCTGCAGGTAGAGCACCATGGCTTACTGCAACTGCAAGCTGCCACAATGTTGAGAAATATTGGCCATTAGCCTATCTTACTTATCCAAAGAAATAAGCAAACTATATACATCGAGTAAAAATACCATTCAATCTTGGTTAATTAATTGTTAATTTTACTATTGCTGTTTATTACTTCCTCATTTATATATATATATATATATATATATATATATATATTATATATATAGAGGAGGGATCCACTTACATTAGTGTAAAATTAAATTAGTTTTACACACTCACTTTCATAATTTTTTATACAATTTATATTTGTTTGATCCGACTGTCGTATTTCATATTCTATTCACGTAGATCATGCACGTCAAGTTTCGAGTAAATTAAAAATGTCTAACTATTTTTTCGATGTGAAAAACTTTCAACCGTTAAATATATATTGAAAAAGACAGTATTATCGATCGGTATAATTGAGATATCGGATTGATTCGAAACTTTACGTACACGACGAGTACAATTATAATGTTAAATCCAACGGTCAATTTGTTAAAATATAAATCGTATAAAAATTTATGAAAACGTGTAAAACTAATTTAGTTTTACACTAATTTAAGTGAATCACTTCTCATATATATATATATATATTGTTTGATTTGACTTTACACAAAGTTTAAGAAAGTTTAAATAGAATTTTTTAGTTTCAGAGATTATAATTTTTTTACAAGATTACCTTGATAAAAAAAAAAATTGAAAAAAAAAAAAAAGTGAGTGGTTATAGTTAAGGAAAATAAAAAAGTGGGATGATTAATATTTTTCGTAAACTTTTCAAACGGAACGTTATTTTTAGCCAATTAAAAGTGTACAAACAAGATAGTATGAAAAGATTAATTTTTAAAAGTGCAGAGAAGAATGTGTATGTTGAATTATAAAAGTAAATGATATATAATAACTCAAGCTTAGCTAGGCAATTATTATTTTCCATCTTTAAGATGGCTGATATCTAAGATTCATTTTCAGACTCTTTAAATGTAAAAAATAATAAAATAACAAAAAAACTCTTAAACTTTATCACTTGTTTAGATAAGTTCATATATTTTTATTACATCTAAATAATCCCTTAACTTTTAATTTGTATTTAAATAAATTCTTAACTTTTAATTTATATCTAATAAACTATTAACATTTAATTTATACGTAAATTATTTTTTTATTTTTCAATTATTTTTTTTTTTTTGCAATTTTCAGTCATGTCATCAGGCCACGCCAATTTTTATGTGAGAAAAAATTCAATTGACATTGAATGTAACAAAATGAACCTTCAATTGAAATAAAATTTTATTTAAGTAAAAATTGAATCTAAGATGTTATTTGAATAAAAAAAAAGTATAAGAGCTTACTTATAAATAGAGTAAAAATGTTCAAAGGCTCTATGAATATTAAAAAATTGAAAAGTAGATCTTTGTGGCCGAAGAAAAACATATACTTCATCTGTCTCAATATGTTTGTCTCTTATTGATTTTTTGGATCAAACGAACTTAATAAAATCATAAAAATATATATATTTTTAAAAATAAAATTTGTACATTTTGAATTTCAAAATTCAAAAAATATATATATATATTTTTAAAAATCTAATTTAATATAATATTTTAAAAAATAATTATTAAATTGAGTTCATTTGATAAAAAAAAAAAAAAAAACAAAACAAAACAAAACTTTTAGTACACTTGAAGGAAAACGTTGAATAAGGGACAAAATATCTCATTTCTAGAACTTAATTTGTGGCATTTGAAAAAAATGGACATGCAATTAGAGATGGAAGAAATATATAATAATAATAATAATAATAATAATACTTGAAATGATATTTTACTTAAACCATTTATTTAATTTTACTATTACGATATTTTTTCTATATGTTTGTACTTTATAAAAAAATTTGAAAAATTATAAAGCAAATAGTAAAAGTAAAATAATAAAACTATAAAAGTAACAACTGCTTCGGCTTAACTGATCAAGTGAAAAGATTGGGGTGAATATTGATACAAATTCTAAGTTCGAATCCTCATTCTTTATGAAGTTGTGCCAGGAAAATATAAAAGTAACAAAATATATAGACAAGACTTAAAGAATAGTTAGCTCTAAATATTCATAAGAACTTATTACTCACAACGAGTGCTATAGCGAAGATTGGAAGGAAACGAAACTCCATTGAAAGCTAGCTACAGAAAAGCAGAAAAAAGGAATTGAAATTTAGAGTTGGGGATGAAGTTAAAGTGTGCAGCCAGCTGCTCTATATATACTTGAAAAATTGTAGCATGGCGGCTTGCATTAATAGCATAAATTTTGCTATAGACTTGCTCATGGGCCGGACCAGGGTTTGAAATTTTTTTTCTTACTCAGGCCTGATCCATCGACCCGATTTACTATTTAAATAATAATAAAAATTAAAAATATAAATTTTATATTAATATTTTTATGGGAAAAGTATATTTACCCTCTCAAGTTTGGTAAATATACACTTATCCCCTTATAGTTTGAAAAACACCCACTTATCTCCCTAAGGTTTGGCACAAATACACTTACCCCCTGAAGTATTATTTCTAGGTTAATTTTAAATGAAAAGACAAATATACCCTTTGTTATTAATCATTTATTTTTATTTTTTTGTTTTCATTTTTTTTTACTCAAAACTTTTTTTAACTACAAAATTATCTTTAATTACTATCAAGTTAAATTCTAATTAAATTATATTCTAATTTAAGTATACATGTTAAATATTTTAAATTTATGCCAAAGTTTAATGATAAAGAAATTGATTAAAAAAATGAAAAATAGACAAAATAAATAAATAAATGATCGGATTTTTAATATTTAAAGTACTTTTTGAATAAATAGTAATTTGATTAATAGAATATTAACATAGTTACTTTTTCAAGAGATAAAATGTGTTTTTCAAAATAATAGGGGTAAGTTTATTTTCAATAAAATCTCATGAAAAATAATTATATACTTTTTTATTCTCTTTCTTCCATTTTTTTTTCATTTTTTCTTTAACCAATTTCATTATCACTAAAATTTTTAAATAATTGTAATTAATTAATTAAATAAAGATATTTTAATAAATTAATTTCAAAGTTAATATATAATTGAATTAAAGATAAGTTTAAAATATTTAACATGCACTTGAATTAGAATATAACTTAATTAGAATTTAATTAATAGTAATTAAAGAATTTTTTAATACTAAATAAATTCTCATTATTTTGTAGTTAAAAATATTTTTAGTAAAAAAAATGAAAACAAAAAAAAATGATTAATAATTAACAAAGAGTATATTTGTCTTTTCATTTAAAATTAACTTAGAAATAATATTTTAGGGGTTAATATATTTTGTGCCAAGTCTTCGGGACTAAGTGGGTGTTTTTCAAACTAAATGGGGTAAGTGTATTTTTTATCAAACCTGAGGGGGTAAGTGTCTTTTACCCTATTTTTATAATTAAATTTAAATAAAAAATTATTTTTTATTACTTAAACAATCATTCGAGCTGGGCCAGACCGATCCGAATCACTAAAATCTATGTCCAGGCTCGATCCAATACGGGTCAAGTCTGTTAGGCCAGATGAACTACTCGACCCATTAGCAGGTCTACTAAAATAGAGTAACATGGTAGAATTTTGTCAAATGCATGCACTTGCGAGCAAAGGATAAAAGAATATAATTAATTTGTGTTATACCCATATAAAATATATTCTAAGAGTATTTTAATAATCATGCTACTCATATGCCTTGAATATAAAGGTGAGAGCCTCCATAAAAGAAAAAGAAGGTATTATTTCTTCAAACATTATCTCTTTCTCAACTTATTGGGTAAACGTTAACTTAAGTATCGGAGTGCGCGTTGAAACGCCAACTCCAACACCTCTGATCATCTTTATTTTGCAAATTTATTAAGAAAAAATATCACAATAAATTTAGTCATTACCAATTTAATAATAGAGAAACAAGATAGTCTTCAACTAACATCTATTTTTAGACATAAAATGACAATATACAATTTGCATTTCGGAGATAATGACAGACAAGTTCGCCATCTAGAAAGTAATCTTAGTATTGACATCACACCCATTCTTAACCTCCATGTTCTTTACCATTGTCGCAACGTGCCGGACGTGAATCTGGCGTCACTAGACATAAATTAAGATTTCGGAAAAAAAGGGAGTCACCATCGATCTTTTTGGCTAGGTGTCATCAATCACCTATAAAATCGATTTTTGTAAAAAAAATTAAAATTATTTAAAATATTTTTTTAAAAACCAATTTTAAAGTCTACGTTTAAAACCAAAGAAAAACGAGTTGGGTTCGGGAGTCAGTTATGTGTGGGGAAGGTGTTAGCACCCCACAACGGTTGTATGAAATTGATATCTTATTAATCATGTGTTATCTTAGATCTTGATAAAAATCGATTTTAACTTCGATATTTAGAAACAATTCCTTTTTATAAAAAATTAAATTACTTTATTTAAGAATGATTGGAAATTTCTATTACCACAAAAAACTTTCCATATTCCCCGGCAACCCAGCGGAATATGGAATTATGTTCTTCCATTTTAAAATCATCCATCGCATTCCTTTTGAAAAGGATGTTCCGCGATTAATGATTATCAACTCGGGAATTACCTTAATTCGAGAACACTGCCTTGCTTTAGAATTTTAGAAATCAAAATTGGTTTTCATGCAATAAAAATATCAATAATTATGAATATAAATATGCAAAGCTATAATGTAACACAAACAAAAATAAAGGGGTACTAAACATCAATTATGGAAGCAATAACGAATGTGAATCAAACAACAAAAACAAACAAGTAAATTTTTTAAAGAAAACCTTTATGGGATTTTGATAGAGAATTACATAAATATTTTGCGTCGTAGAATTTTCCAATATCTCCGACAACCCGGCAGAGTTTAAGAAATTATTCCTTTGTACAGCACATATGTAACGCTCGTAATGTGAGAATCGGGCTCTTTTATGAAATGGATTCGAGGATACTCCCCGAAAACTCGGCGAAACATACTCGAAGCCATTTCACTAAATTGCACCGTTCTCGAGCAAACATTTTAAATGACAATCATGAAAACAAAATAAAAAGATAAACAACACGGAAAATGTATTTCCCCTTTCCACGAGAGACATCTGAATACCCATGGGGATATCCGACTATCCTATACGAAACTTTGATTTGACTTGAAAACGATGACTCGGAGGTTTAAAAAAATGGTGTCCGGAGGTCTTGAAAAATGGTAATCTTGAGGTTTTAAAAATGGTGCCCAAAGATCTTAAAAATGGTAACCCGGAGGTTTGAAAAACAATGCCCGGAGATCTTAAAAAACGGATTTCGGAGGTCTTAAAAATGGTAACTTGAAGGTTTGAAAAAATGGTGCCTAGAGGTCTTGAAAAAACGGTGCCCAAAAGTTTTAAAAAAGGTAACCTGGAGATTTTAAAAACGGTGCCCGGAGATCTTTAAAAAAAAAATGATACCCGGAGGTCTTAAAAACAGTAATCCGGAGGTTTGGAAAATGGTACCCGAAGGACTTAATAAATGGTGCCTGGAGGTCTTAAAACCGGTAACCCGAAGGTTTGAAAAGCAACACCCTGAGGTCTTGAAAAAATGATGCCCGGATGCATTGAAAAGTTGTTTTTGGACTTAAAAAAAAAAGGTTTTTGGGAAAACAAAGGGTAGTTAGGAAACTTTAGTCCGTAATCACGTAATTCGACCTAAGAGACTTTGATATACCCCGGTATATCATGAGAATAAAAAAGAATTTTGGGTACGGGCCATTACTTAATCTGAACCAAGAATTACCGAGAGCGTTTTTCAAAAACTATTTTTTGGTAACAAAGTGGTTGTCTCAAAGTTGCCTTCATGGATTGTTAATCCAGCTCAAACTTTCACCTAGAACCAAAATGGTGTAGGATCATCAAGCTCATAACCATCTTTGTTTTCAAGAAAAGATTAACACAATCACAACAAGCATGCACCACAATAGACCATATCCAAGGCAAGCAACATTAGGCATACACATGCACCACAATGGATCGTTTTCAAGGCAAGCACAATACAAACACATGCACCACAATATATCATCTTCAAGGCAAGTATCATGGATGAGAAAAAGCTTTTGAAAAACCATTTTTTCTCTACAAAACCGAAAATCCCTTTTTTAAAGAAAAGAAATCCAAAGATAGAAACAATGGAAAAAAGAGATTTTAGAAAAATGTAGTAGAGTAGAAAAAATGGAAAACTAACTTGAAAATGAAAAAAGTCGTACTACATTTTATTTGAAAATGAAAAAAGAAAGAATTTTTCCTAACACTTCTGAAAATCTTTTTCTCTTTTTTTTTAATCATTTTGAAAATTTTCAAAAGAGAAGAAAAGAGAGTAACAACTAAAACAAAATCAATAAGGAAAAATAAGCTACCTTAGTGTCTAGCTTCTAAAAAATGAAGAACACTCCATTCTTGTTTTGGTTTTTTTCTTTTTTTCTCATCTTTTTCCTCCTATTTTTGTTTTCTCATTTTCCTTGATGGCCGAATACCTCTCCCTCCTCTATTCTTTGGTGTTGGACGAATGGCCTTCCCATTTGTTCAAGTTTCATTTTTTTTTTAGCCACTTGGTTTTTCCTCTTTCACTAGTCAATGACCTTCTAACCTTCCTCATTAAGTTCTTCTCCTATTGACTAGTCAATCACACTCCATCTTGCTCTCCAAGTTTAATTCCTATTGGCTCTCGCTTGCCAACTCATGTTCTCCCTTGATGAGTCATGTCCTTTCTTTAGTGACTCATTGATTTTATTACAAACTTGCCATTTTTCTTTCCATCCTTACCCTCTTCTCTTCCATTTAATTTCCATCTTACCTTTTCTCTTTCACCTTTTCTCTTATCCTTCTATTC
The DNA here is from genome assembly GCA_030761205.1 of Fremontodendron californicum. Taxonomy (NCBI): domain Eukaryota; kingdom Viridiplantae; phylum Streptophyta; class Magnoliopsida; order Malvales; family Malvaceae; genus Fremontodendron; species Fremontodendron californicum. The sequence continues at coordinate 6,970,337 of JAULJL010000004.1, forward strand.
AATTACCATTTTCTTTCTTGTAAATATCCATTTTATCCCACCAATTTTCACCAAATTTCATTTATTTTTTTCAAAAAATGCCCTCCAATTCTCTACAACTCCAACTTATTTCTTTCTTTCAATTTCACCCTTTCATCATCTAATTCCTATTTAATTCTTTCAATTTCACCCCTCCACTTTTCAATTTTTACTTTAACAATTTGTACTTTATCAATTTTGACTTTGTCAATTTTGAATTTTTCAATTTTGACAAATCAAAGTGTCAATATATTAGGCCATGAAATTGAGAGAAATTTAGAAACTCGAGATTTGAAGAAGAATCGTACTTTTTAGGGGTCAGACAAAATTAGGTGTCTACAACCACATCCAAAAGAATTTGATTTAAAATGCTAAAAGATTATCATATGAGTAGTGGAATTTTTAATTCAATTACTATTTTCTTCCTTGTAAATATCCATTTTATCCCACCACTTTTCACCAAATTTTATTTATTTTTCTTCCAAAAATGCTCTCCAATTCTCTACAACTCCAACTTATTTCTTTCTTTCAATTTCACCCTTTCATCATCTAATTCCTATTTAATTTTTTCAATTTCAACCCCTCCACTTTTCAATTTTGACTTTACCAATTTTTGCTTTATCAATTTTGAAATTTTCAATTTTGACAAATTAAAGTGTCAAGATATTAGGCCATGAAATTGAGAGAAATTTAGAAACTCGAGATTTGAAGAACAATCGTATTTTTTTAGGGGCCGGACAAAATTAGGTGTCTACAACCACGTTCAAGGGAATTTGATTTAAAATGCTAAAAGATTATTATATGAGTAGTGGAATTTTTAAATTTTACCAATAAGTCTTAAAATAAAAAGTCTCCTCGGTTTGACGTTGTGGGAGGAGTTTAGTCTTGTCGAGTGCAAGGTTTCATCCCCAAGTTTCTCATGGAGTTATCTTTGGGGTGTTTAGTTGTTTAGAGTTCTTAGTGGCTATTAGTAGTAGAGTTAAGGAAGAATGGTGGAGGATCTGATTGAAGGGTGACACAATCTCAATCTAACATTAGCAGAGAAGGATTGTATTGATGTTGAAGGTTTACAGGATGCACAAGATACAGAGGACTCTGGAAACTGGTTGGTTGGGAAAGTTCTGACTAACAGGTCCTATAATAGGGATGCCATGATCAACATGTTCCGACAGGTCTGGAAACTTGTGAAAGAGATGAGTATTATGGTGCTAGATGATAACTTAATCTTTTTTTTAAGTTTGGGGCATGAAAGGACAAGATCAGAGTAATGGATGGAGCGCCTTAGTCCTTTGACAATAATATTCTACTCCTGCATGAGTATGATGGGAACCTGAGGTCAGCAGAGTACGTTTTCACAAAAACAGTATTCTGGATACGAATCTATGTTTACCACTCAAGTGGATGAATAGGAGTATTGCAGAGAAAATATGTACTAGGCTAGGGAACCTTTTGGGGGTTGATAGTAGATTGGAAAAGCTGGATTGGGGACTTTTTTTTACGAATTCGTGTGGAGGTTGACATCACCAAACCATTACAAAGGGTCATCTGCCTGAACCGAGAAGAAGGATCTTTAGGAAAAAATAAATATGAGTGGCTGCCATTTTTTGCTACGAATGTGGGATATTGGGGCATTCATATTTGGAATGCAACTACCCTGAGACTGGAAAGGTAGAAGAAAAAAGGGTCAAAAACTATGGGGAATGGTTGCGAGCATCACCATTAAAAAAACATCCAAGCCCATTTGCAAAAGAAGCAAAAAGGAGTCACAAGTCAGGACTGTATTTTTTTGTGCCGGAAAGGAGCGAGTCAAGCAGAGACAGGGTGTCGGCAAGTAGCAACAGCTGCGACAAGGAGACAAAGTCCGGTAGTGGCAATACGGTTGGCCAAAAATTGAATTTGGAAAGTATCCTTGATGAACCATTAATCCCCGATAAAAATCCCAACTATCAAGGAGATCAGGATGAAAATTTTGAAAATAGAGGAAATGAGCATATATTGGGGAGTAATGAAAGGGATATGACATGTGCAGATCAAGTAGATTCGGAATCCCCTCACACAATATCCCATAGTTTTGACTTAACAAAAAGGAATGAAACACAATCAAAATGGTCTGATTTCAATAGGTTACTACCCATGATTGACAATTCTAATAACAAGGGATTGACAAATAATGAGGTACACATGGCAGTAAAGATGGGAACTGCTTTAAATACTTCCCAAGTTAGTTTTGGGCAGAAACCATTGGACCTGCGCACAAGGGCTAAGTGGAAGAAAAAGGAAAGTGCAATGGGCCAGATCCAACAAGCTGAGACAACAACCCTGGGCAAGAGGAAAGTTAATCAGAATTCAAGTTATACCACTAATAATGAGACTAACAATAAGGAACACAAATGCAGAAAGCTTGATGGCACAGAAAGAAGAGAAGTACATGCATCGATGAGGGCTGTTATCTAGCCCTGCTAAGAACAATGAGATGTTTAGCTTGGAACTGTCGTGGGCTTGGGAACCCGCGATCAGTTCGGAGTCTTCAACATTTGCTGAAAAAGGAAGATCCCCATGTAGTTTTCCTGATTGAAACTAAGCTACATGAGAAGAGACTTGACAAAGTGAAAAAATCATGCGGGATGAGTGGTTGTTTTGGTGTTAGTGCTGATGGTACTAGTAGAGGATTAGCTATGTTGTGGAAAGAAGGAAAAGAACTCACACTTCTTAGTTATTCAAAAAATCACATAGACATGGAAGTTAGTCGACAAAGGGAGCAGGTCTAGAGAGTAACTGGCTTTTATGGAAACCCAGACAGTCGATATCGTGGAGAATCTTGGAGCCTGTTGAGGCACCTTGCAACACAATCTACTAACCCCTAGTTATGTTTTGGTGATTTTAATGAATTGATGTGGACTCATGAAAAAACAGGAAACTATCTGAGACGAGAGAATCAAATAGAGGCCTTTCGTGAGACTTTGGAGGAGTGTGGGTTGAAGGATCTGGGTTTTATACGAAACTGGTACACATGGGAGAGAGACGGAACAACCAGCACTAACATAAGAGAAAGGCTTTGATCGGGGATTAGCAAATAAAGGTTGGTGGGATTTGTTTCTGCAATATTCAATACATCACCTTGCTGCATCATCATCAAACCACTGCCCAATCCTTGTTAATACAGAAAGGAAAAAGACAAAACAAGGTAGGAGGAAAAATAAGAGAAGATTCTTCTTTGAAATGATGTGGGTCAAGGAGGAAGAATGTGAATAGATAGTAAGGAGTTCATAGTAAGACAACTTGGGAAGACATATCACAAATAAGATTGAAACAACCAGAACTCATCTAAGGCGTTGGCACACAGAGAAATTCCAAGGTACGCAACACTCTATTGAGTCCTTGACTAAGGATATTAAGCACTTAAGCGAAATGGCAACAAGTGATCACAACCTAGAAAAAATAGCTTTGGCTAAAGAGAAACTGAACCAAGAGTTTGATAGGGAGGAAGCGTATTGGGCACAAAGGGCACGGGTTGATTGGCTCAGAGAAGGAGATTGTAACACATCCTTTTTCCATGCTAAAGCTACACAGAGAATGAGGACTAATGGCATTAAGGGGTTGGAAAATAGTGATGGGGTTTGGTGTGAGGAGGAGGAGGAAATTCATAACATAGCCACTAAGTACTTCACACAACTCTTTCAATCTCAAGGTAATGGTCCATATGTAGAAATTTTGGATGGTGTGGAAACATGCATTACCGACGAGATGAACTCTTTTCTCCTAACAGAGTTCAATGCCGAGGAGATTACCCAAGCTATTAAACAGATGCATCCAAACAAAGCCCCTGGACCCGACGGTATGCCTGCTCTTTTCTATCAAAACACTGGCACATAATTGATCCTGATGTGGTTAGCTTTTGTTTTTCATTTTTAAATGGGCAAGGAGACCTTAGTGATATAAATCAAACTCATATACCTTCATCCCTAAGATAAAAGAGCCAAAGAACATAACACAATTCAGACCAATTAGTCTTTGCAATGTTCTTTATAAAATTATCTCAAAAGTCTTGGTCAATAGGTTTAAGAGAGTCCTACCTTGTTGTATAGATGGATCACAAAGTGCTTTTGTTCTTGGTAGACTTATCACTAATAATGTCCTAGTGGCTTATGAACTCCTGCACACACTTAATAAAAGAAAAGGGCGGGATACCTACTTTGCTCTTAAACTTGACATGAGTAAAGCCTATGATAGGGTTGAATGGCATTTATTAAGGCTATGATGGAAAAGCTAGGCTTCCATTCGAGATGGATCTCCCTCATTATGTCATGCATTTCATCAGTCTCCTATTCAATAATTATTAATGGCACTATCACTGACTAATTCTACCCAGAAAGAAGGCTTCGACAAGGAGACCCTCTATCCCCATATTTGTTCTTATTATGTAGTGAAGGCCTATCGGCGCTATTAGCCAAAGTAGGAAGGGAGGGCACAATCCATGGAGTCCAAGCCAGTCGAAATGGGCCCAGAGTCACTCATCTATTTTTTGCGGATGACAGTTTGCTCTTTGCAAGAGCCAATTTGATTGAAAGCGAAAAGGTGAAGCATATTCTAAACTTATATGAAGAGGGATTGGGTCAAAGGATAAACTTTGAGAAGTCTGCCTTATTTTATAGCTACAACACCGACCTGGCCAGAAGGAAACCCTACAGCAAATGTTCGGCATACAAAATTCGATCAACCTAGAGAGGTACCTTGGTCTACCTACTATGGTTGGCAGAGGTCGGAGGGGGGCTTTTCGGGATCTGAAGGAAAGGCTGAAAGGAAAGATGAGAGGATGGAGCAATAGATGTCTATCGTAGGGAGGGAAAGAGATCTTTATTAAGTTAGCATTACAAGTTGTCCCGGCCTATACTATGAACTGTTTTCTACTACCTCATACACTATGTAATGAACATGGGGAAGCAAGGTATCCACTAGCTAAAATGGAACAAAATATGCATGGCCAAGAACATGGGAGGAACGGGATTTCATGATATGGGAAAGTTCAATCAAGCGTTACTAGGTAAGCAGGGGTGGAGGTTACTTAAAAATACCGACACACTTGTATATCAGGTTCTCAAACGAAAAATACTTCCCCAACACTAGCTTTCTAGAGGCGGACCTAGGTAAGAACCCATCGCTAACTTGGAGGAGCATTTGGAGGCCAGAAGAATACTCGAACAGGGGGTTAGGTGGAGAGTGGGGAATGGGGAATGGGGAATGGACATTTTATCCGCATATGGGAAGACAAGTGGTTTCCATCTACTACCACTTTCAAAATCACAATTTCGAAGGGATCGACGGAAAGCAGATTTCTTGTGAGTGATTTAATTGAACCCAACACAATGCAGTGGCGAGAGGATGAGATAAAACAACTATTCAGGCAAGAAGAAGCAGAAGCTATATATGAAATTCCCTTGAGTAGACTTGGAAAAGAGGATACCTTAGTATGGCATTTCAACAATCAGGGGGTGTACACAGTGAAAAGTGCCTACAAACTACTATGCATGCAGGAGCAAGTAAGGCACACAACAATCACAAAGCATCAGACTAGTAGGCATAAACAAGCACTGCAGCTTCTCTGGTCAACAGATATACCAAACAAAATAAAGGTACTAGGATGGAGAGTGTACCAGGATATCCTTCCTGTAGCGGAGAAATTGAGACAAAGGAAGCTCCTGATTGAGAGTTGATGTTTCAGGTGTGGAGAAGATGAGGAAACCACGATTCATGCCATTCGAGACTGCCCTGTAGCAAGAACAATATGGTCTGAAGTTGGTTTCATATGGAATGGAAGCTCCACCAACGACTGCGAGGCACCTAGGTAGATAACCCAAATCTGTGATTCGAGTGACCCAAATCGAATATGGCTTTTCCTAGTAACGATTTGGACTATCTGGTGAAGTAGAAATGGGGAATGGCATGGGGATGGAAGGAAAAGTGCACACGAGCTTGGAATATTTGTCAAAAAACACATGGAGGAGTATGATGGAGCACAAATCAAATGAAATACAAGACCTATCAGTGAAGAGCAAAGATGGATACCTCCTAATTTGGATGTGTACAAAGCCAATTTTGATGGGGCACTGGATAAGGCTAACAGAACGGGAGGAATAAGGATTGTAATCAGGAACTCGGAAGGTCGGATTATGGGAGCTCTCTCAAAAAGGATTGAAAATGTGACAGACCCATTTCTAGTAGAAGTGCGAGCACTGACATTTGCACACGAATTGGGGCTTGGGAGGATAATAGTTGAAGGGAATGCTCTTGGAATAATTAGGAAGCTCAAATCTGCAGAACATGACCTATCACCTCTAGGACCGATCATAGAAGAGGGACGGTAGTTGGTTTCTCTTTTTCTAGCTTGCAATTTTAGGCACACACCAAGGAAGAGCAACGAAGCAGCCCATGTTTTAGCAAAGTCTGGTTTGATAAGGGAAGATAGAGGAGTCTAGGTAGAGGAAACACCAGACGTTATTTCTAGCATTATTTTATCTGAGTGTAATTCCAATCAGTAATAAAATTCTATTTACTCTTCTCAAAAAAAAAAAAAAAAACAATTGACACCAATCTACAAAAATATATAAATGAGGAAATCATTAAGTGACATAATTACTTGAATAAACATGTGTCAATCATTTAATTATTTTGATTAAAGTGTTTAAAAACTTTAATATATACCATAATCCTAATATTTTTGGCATAATTATTTTATGTATAATATATACCATAATCCTAATATTTTTGGCATAATTATTTTATGTAGGGTTACAAAAGCTAGAGAGGGAAAAGTGGCCGGGAGCATTCTCCCGATTTAACTCCTCAATACTATTAATCTTTTTATTAGTGACTTGGTCTCAAATCATTGATATGTTCAGTTAAAACTTATACCATGTAATTAACTTACTTTGTATTCGATATATATATATATATATGCACAAATCCAAGGGATTTTCCTATCGAATTCCAACCACAATGTTATTATAATAAATATAATTATAAATATTATAAATTACGATATGATATATTAAGAAAAAGTTATCTGCGGAACATAATATACATATCATGCAGATGCAGGGCTCTTTTGTAATGATTTTTGGTGCAGCATTTTCTTTTCAAGCAAAGGGAAATATAATTTTGCTTGAAAGGCAACTAGATTCTTAATGGTTATGATATCTATACATACATATATTTTTGACTGCACAAACTTTTCACACACTGACACTTAGCACTTTTATTTTTTTTGGTTTCGGGAAGGAAAGAGAAAAAAAAAGAAGAAGAAAAAGAAAGAAAAGAAAAAGAAAGAGAGAAAGAGAAAGGAAAGAGAAAAAAGATAATAATTTTGTGTGTTTGTATTCATGTTATTTTTTCGTGTGTTTAAAATATTATAAATTTATATAAACTTCTAGACGTTAATAATTCATTTTATGTATATTTTGATGTTATTTTTCGTGTTGTGTTTTAATTGTTTTTCCTATGTTGTGTTCGTGCCGTGTCTCAATTCATTTCATATTTTGCATAGTTTGTCATTGTGATTCAATTTAGAAAAAAAAAATTTGTATGTTCATGCCGTATCTCAATTCATGACATATTTTACATAATTTGTTATAGTGATTCAATTTAGAGAAAAATTTGTGTGTTCGTGACGTGTTCATGTTCGTGTTATTTTTTGTATGTTTAAAGTATTATAAATTTATATAAATTTTTACACGTTAATAATTCATTTTATATAGATTTTTACACGTTAATAATTCATTTTATATAGATTTTGACACGTTAATAATGCGTGTCGTGTTCATGTTATTTTTCGTGTCGTGTCGTATTTTAATCATTTTCCCATGTTATGTTTGTGTCGTATCTCAATTCATCTCATATTTTGCATAATTTATCATAGTAATCCGATTTTAACTCTAAATTCATTTACTTACGATATTAAAATTTAAATAAATATTTAAATAAATAATAATTATTTAATATGATTCAACTTATATTTATTTATGATTGTTAATTTAATTAAAATTATATAAATATTTAAAACAAATCCCTCAGCGAAGCAGGGGAAGAATTCTAGTAATATAATATAATTAAATTGCATGGTCTAAAAAATATTTATCAGTATAATAAATGTAATTAGAGATAATATTGGTTACAATACAATTACGGTACACTATATTAAAAATTACGATACTCTTAAAGGGCGTTTGGTGCTTTCCCATGTCATAATTTCAATGGAATGTGATTCCTGAGAATATAACTTTATAGCGTTTGGTTTACATGAGAAAGTGCTGATTAAAATCTTGGGAAAGTTACATTGACACGTTTGGTTCACTAAACACTTTACTAGAAATGTGATGGTAATTTTAGAAATTATCTTTATCAAATAAAATATAAATTTATTAATTTTAACATTTTTCAATGATATTTATTTTTAACAAATATTTATACTAAATATTTAAAAATAATATTTCAATTGATAATTTTTAAAATTATGTCTATCAATTGAACGGCTCTAGGAGATCTTCTTTTGAAAATTTCTCAATGATATTTATTATTAACAAATATTTGTACTAAATATTTAAAATAATATTTTAATTGATAATTTGAGTTGCTTTTAGAATAAAAAATGTTTCTTAATAATAAAATTTTAAAATTACTCTCATGTAGTTGAAAACTTAAAAGGTTGGATATAAATTAACTATTATTTAAATATTTCAATAATATTTATTATTAACATATATTTGTACTAAATATTTAAAAATAATATTTTAATTGACAACCTTAAATCAAATAGGAAGAAGTGTAATTTTGTTTTATATATTTTTTTTTAACTTTTCAACTACATGGAAAAGTTACTTTCCCACCTCTCCTCATGGGAATCACATTTCAATACTTGTGAGAAAATAATTCTCAAAGGAAAGTTATATTCTCGGGAAAGTGAATTTTTTTAGCATACCAAATATGAAAATCACAATCCCACCAATTAAGGGTCAGTTTGGAATCAAACGAACCCCCAGTTCGGTGCGGTTGGGAAACTTTTTTATCCCAGCCGCATCGATATGTATGTTTGGGTAACTAGGCATCAGTGCGGAGAGAAAAGCCCTCTAGTGGGAGGGCATTTCTCTATTTTGGCCCCCACTTTTAACTTTCACTTAGTTTTTTTTATATATATATATATAATTGTTATACATGCATGTAGTGTAGATGAATGCATGTGGTGGATGACTAGATTAGGATAAATGCATATGGTGAATGTATTAGGTTAATTACTATGTATATAACTATTATGGTGCATTGTATTCTCCTTCCCCTATTTATTTTTGGAGTCCTATATATGGATAGGTTTGCATCCACGAAAGAATAATAGAAAAAGCTTGGTGACATAGCTAGTTCCTAAAGAACTAGACTTTGAAAGTTCATATATCTTTTGTCTTGATTTCTCTTTATTTACTTATTTTATTTATTTATAATACGTTATCAGCACGATCAAGTCTCTAATGGTAGTAAAGTCCCTCAAGTTTCCTTTCATTATATCAAGGTAAGAATTTTGCTTTCTCTAACATGTGTCATTTAGAAATCTAGTATATCTTCTTATTTAGAAAAGGTATATATCTTTACATGTTCTATTATGTGATATATGTGAGATAATTATTTTTTTTTTATTGTTTCGATTCTTAATGTCTACCTGACTCTGGACTTTTTATTTACTCTCTCTAGTATCTTTACAATGACAAATCTCACGAAGCTTGAATTCGTTGCTCTTGATACTTCTGGAACAAATTATTTGTCATGGGTACTTGATGTTGAGATTCACCTTAATGCTATGAATCTTGGAAATACTATTGAAGAAGAAAATCAAGCATCCCTGCAGGATCGCGCAAAAGCAATGATTTTCCTTCGATACCATTTGCACGAAGAATTGAAAACTGAGTACCTTACTATTAAAGATCCATTCGTCCTTTAGAATAACTTAAAGGACATATATAAACACCACAAAACAGTGATTCTTCCAAAAGCTCGATATGAGTGGATACACTTACGGCTACAAGATTTCAAAACCGTAGGTGAATATAATTCAGCCTTGTTTAAGATTAGCTCTCAATTGAAATTATGTGGAGAGAATATTACTTATGAAGATATGTTGGAAAAAACATATTCAATTTTTCATGCCTCAAATGTGCTCCTGCAGCAACAATATAGAGAGCATAGATTCACAAAATATTCTGAACTAATTTCTTGTTTACTTGTGGCTGAACAAAACAATAAGCTTTTGATGAAAAACAATCAATCTCGTCCTACTAGCTCAATACCATTCCCTGAAGTGAATGTGTCATTTTCTCAAGGTCGTGGACGAGGCTGTGGTGGTAAAAAGGGTCATGGTAGAAAAAATTATTGGACCCGTGATGATCATCATTCAAGTCTTGAAATCAAAGGTGCTAAATGGAATAAAAAAAGTGGGTCAAAAATGAGGAAATTTCGAAAAAGAATAGTAAAGTGCAAAACAATGACAATATTTGCTATACGTGTGGAACTAAAGGTCATTGGTCTCGAATATGTCGTACTCCGAAACATCTAGTTGATTTTTACAAAGCATCACTAAAGGAAAAAAGAAAAAATGCTGAAGTACATTTATATGAACCTGTTGATCCTACTTATGATAATGAATCTTCTTTAAATATTGATTTTGATGTTTCTGATTTTTTCGAAGATCCTAATGGCAAAATTGATCATTTGATTGGGGATGGAGATGTCTAGGAATTTGATATATTTATGTTTATGTTATATTAAGGAATAACATATATAAATTTTACTTATAGTATAAATTATATTATCTTGCATATTTCATGTCTATTATCTTTTTCCAATTTCTAAAACCATTTTTTTTTAATAGATAATGCAATATAAACTTGATAACATGGAGGATGACATATGTTTAGTGGATAGTGGTACAACTCATACAATTCTTCGTGATAGAAAATATTTCTTGCAATTAACGTTAGCTGAAATTAATGTTAATACAATATCTGGTTTTGTAAATGTAATTGATGGCTCTGGAAGAGTCCACATTATGCTCCCAAATGGAACAAATTTATATATTGATGATGCGTTATATTCTAGTAGGTCCCAAAGAAATCTACTAAGTTTCAAAGATATACGTCGCAATAGATTTCATGTTGAAACAAAAAATGAGGAAGATGTGGAATAACTTTATATTACCTGTACAATTTCGAACCAGAAGTTCATATTAGAGAAACTTTTGAGTCTCTCATCTAGCTTATATATTACAAAAATAAGGATGGTTGAATCAAATTTTATGCACCAAAAGTAATCAGATTCTAAAACTTTTATACTTTGGCATGACCTTCTTGGCCATCCTGGTTAAATCATGATGCGACGTATCATTGAAAATACACATGGACACCCATTAAAAGATCAGAAAATCTTTTTGCCTGATGATTATTTTTGTTCTTCTTGTGCTCAAGGTAAATTAATTGTTATACGTCCTCCATCTAAATTATCTTCTGAGTCTCCTACTTTTCTACAAAGAATACACGGAGATATTTGTGGTCCAATACATCCATCTTGTGAACCATTATGATATTTCATGGTTTTAATTGATGCTTCCACACGATGGTCACATGTTTGTTTGTTTTCAACTCGTAATATTGCTTTTGTTAAATTTCTTGCTCAAATTATAAAGTTAAGATCAAATTTTCCTGACCATTCTATTAAGACAATTCGTTTAGATAATGCAGGTGAGTTTACTTCAAAAGCGTTTTATTATTATTGCATGTCTATTGGAATTAATTTTGAACATTCCATTGCAAATGTTTTATACTCAAAATGGTTTAGTAGAATCTTTCATTAAACGTTTACAATTGATAGCTAGACCTATGCTTATGAGATCAAAACTTCCTGTATCTGCATGGGGACATACTATAGTACATGCTGCATCTTTAGTTCGTACTCGACCATCTGCATATCACAAATTTTCACCTTTACAACATGTGTTTGGTCAACAACCAAATATCTCTCAACTTAGTGTTTTTGGTTGTGCTGTATATATCCCTATTGCACCCGCTCAACAAACTAAGATGGGTCCCCAACTACGTCTTGGAATTTATGTCGGTTTTGACTCTCCATCTATCGTTAGATATCTTGAACCCTTAACAGGTGATCTTTTTAGAGCAAGATTTTTAGAATGTCAATTTGATGAATCAGTTTTCCCATCATTAGGGGAAGAAAAGGGCAAAGAATCTAAAGCACAAGAAATTTGTTGGTACACACCAACACTGTCCAATCTTAATACATGCACAAATCAATGTGAACTTGAAGTTCAAAGAATAATTCATTTGCAGAATACTGCAAATCAATTGCAAGATATTTTTACAGACACCCAAAAGGTCACTAAATGTCATGTACCGACTGCAAATATTCCTGCACGTTTAATTGTCCTTGCAGGACATTCTATGGATATGGCAGCCAATGAATCTGAAGTACGCTAGAAGCGTGGTAGACCTTTTGGTGCAAAGGATTCTTGATGGTGACTCAATTAAGAGTTGTAAACCCAAGTGCAGGTTATGTTCAAGTAATAAATTCTCGGGTGTCCGAGGTCGAACCACAGGGAAGCGTACTAGTAAGTATAAGTTTATAAATATATAAGAAAAAGAAAGTAAACAATATATTAGGAGATCAACAACAAAATAAGATAAACAAGATATTAGAGAACAAAATAAACAAAATATAAAAGAAATTAAACAAGATATAAAAAACAATAAGAAAAGATGTTGAGGTTAGAGAATCCACTCTTGGTGTTATGCTAAGATTAATCTTGTTTTATTACACAATTGAAATCCACACATAAGGGAGGTTCCAATCGGAAGGTTTAGCAATTCAGTCCAAATTGTCCAACGTCCATAGCATATGATATTATGTTCATTTGGTGTCCTCAAAACTCATAAAAAGAGTCCAAGCATTCCTTATGCCAAGTTATATGTCTACAACAAATCAAGGTTATGAAACCAAGCATTTACTGTGCCATTTTCATTGTCAATAATGAATCAAGATCTCTACTTTGCAAGTATGATTTTAAACCAAAAGAAAATATTATCTATACTAGTGCTTATAAATGATGATTCATTTTAGCTCATGTTTAAGAGACTAACCTTAGCATTTACCAAGAGCTTCACCTCATCACCTCAACAATATGATTAGAAACACATACTAGATATGAATAAAATGAAAAGAAATGTAAGAAGAAAAAGAAGACTAGAGAAAGGAAAGAAAAAGAAAACTTAGAGAATTTTATTACAATGGCTATCCTACCAATGTATCAATCTCTCCCAATACTCATCCAAGGCCCTCTATTTATACACATTTTGGAGGGCTAAATGACAAGAGACAAGCTTTACAAATTTCAAAGGTAGGTATAATAGGTGGGTGCATTTTTCTAACAATTTTCGTCATATTGTATGACAATTCTGATCAGCCAGCTTGATGGTCGATTTTGTCAATGTTGGAGGCTCGATCTGATAAAATGGTCTTCTAGAAAAATATACCCCTATCAGTTACGGATCCATAGCCGTTGGAATCAGATCATTTGCGCACGTGGATCGGAAGATATGGTCAAAATACCAAAACGGTGCAGAACAGACGTCATTGCACATCAGCCAACTTGATGGTCGATTTCGCTAGGGAAAACGACTCCGTTTCAAGAAGTGTAAAACATGAAAAAGATAGATATGCCTCTTAGCTTTGCAGGGATACAAAGTTCAGCCTTATTGCTTCAGTGAAACTCGAGATATAGCTGATATGGCAAAAGGTGTCGGAACTGGAACTGAACTGGATTTGCCCTTAATTCTAGTAATCTGAAATCACTCAAAGAAACTTGTGAAAAACACCAAATTACATAAAAATATAAAAGATCATAAACACAATTAGACTAAACAATAATAACTCGTATTTGACACAAAACAATAATAAAACATAACTAAAAACTATATAATTATACGAGTTATCACACCCCCATACTTAGATTGTTGCTAGTCCCTAGCAACGACTCAATAAAAAAAAATAATAATAAAATAAGAAAATCTAATCTAATCCATTTTCGTAGGAAATCACGGTGGCACTTAGCATGTGACACAAGCCTTTAAACCCCTAGGTGTCCCTAGTGGACGAGTTTAGTCTCGTGAGGGTTTACTAGGACGATACCCACAAACATTGAAGACATAAGAAAAACTAAAAATAATAATTATAACTAATCCTTCCAATATAAATTAGAGATAATCATTGGACAAGTCTTAAAAACTAATCAATAGCTTAAAGAAATTCACAAAAGATCTTGCTTGAATGTAAATAGTTTGAGTTAAGCCAATAATAACATAACATATTTCAATCAAAATAGTGTATATTCAAACTTAATCTCAACTTCTCACATGGGATACTCTCTTGATTTTCACTCTTTAAAGTAGTGGTAAAGTGTTTACACTCAATCAATCTCATGAAAACACTTCTACCATATGCTTGCTTGTCCACCTATTCTCCACTATTTAGATCATACAACTTCATAAATCAAGAGGTCTTTATTCAAGGTTGTAATGGGGCCAAAGGGTTATAATGTGGTTAAAGAACAAAAGGATAAAGATATCACAAAGGTTCCAAAGAGTTCATAGATTTTAGAGACATAATAAGATCATACAAATAAAACTTCTCAAAACTCTTATAAAGCACATAATAACATAGGCTAAATATTCATGTTGAGCCTTTGCATCATTCTAACCAACTTTGTAACATCTTTTTCTAGAAGTTCAAGAGAAGATTTTTTTTTTTTTTTTTTTTTTTTTTTAATATGGGAATGTATTTGACAATGATCCCTTTCTTTTTCTCTTGACTTTTTCTTTTCTTTTCTTCCCCCACACTTATCTTTTGTTTCTAACCCAAATTTTCAAATAAAAATATCCCTTGTTTTTTTGCAATATGTCTCAAAATATAAAATTCATCTTTAGAACAAGGGTAAGGATATAAGCATATTTAGGCTAGGTGTAAGTTGTGGTTACCAATAAAACATCATATTTAATGTAGGCTCAAATTGGCTCACTAGTGGGGATGTTCTCGTAGAACATTAATAATGGATGGCTGTTTGGCTCTGGTTATAATCCTAATGCCTCTATCATATTCATGTTGTCACATGTATCAATATAGTCTCAAACGGTTTAAAGCAAGTTCTAGAGAATCATGTAATCATAAGAGCACTCAAGAAAGAAATTAGATTGATTTGTATAATGCATCAATCATTATAGGCTCAAAAACTCACAAAGATGATTATACAAGTCAGATTAAGTCTAAACATGCTTCTTTCTCAATCAACATATCATATTAACATTGGCTCATAAAAAGGTTGACATCAAGCTCAATTCTCATGAAAATCTTCTCACTAATAAATCTGTTTTAGACTTATGCAATTCATATCTCATCATTGTATTGAAAGTAACTAAAAAAAAAACACACTAAGTCTAAACATGCTTTTTTCTTTGTTTTTTTTTGTTTTTTTGTTTTTTTTTTTTTTTTTGAAGAAGAAGATTAAATCAAACTGACAAGGTATGTCTCAAGTCTCCCTTACTCAGACCTTGTTCAGAATGAATACTTCTAAATGTCTTAAAACACAAATTTTTTTTTTTTTTTTTTTAGCAAAATATGTCCCTTACCCCCTACTAAAATATGACATTGTCCCCAATGTCAAATTTTAAAGGTAGAATTTAGGAGATATTACCTGCAGAGGTTGCTAACCACTTATTATAACTGAGACACAACAAACAAAATGTTAGATAATGTCACAAAGACAAAGTGCAATCCACTCCTTGCTCGTCCATATCTCTTTTTCTTTTTCCGAGCGTTTGCGAAACAACCGTAGCAGATAAACACTCATAAGCTTGTAGCTTTTTGAGTAAATCTTCAATGGTTGTAGCAGAAATTATGGTTCTCCTTGCCTCTGAAAACATGAATCCATTATCCACAGCATTATCTAAATATGAAAGTAAATTACTAAAATAACCATTAATATTAAGCAAACCAATGGGTTTCTTATTTGTGACCAAAGATGACCAAGAAGCCACGCAAGCTATTTCTTCCAATGTACCCAGACCTCCTGGTAAGGCAATGAATGCATCGGCAGAATGGTACATGATTGTTATCCGTTCAGGGATACTCCAGACTTGTATTTCCTTACCCACGGTAGGTCCACAAAAATCTGTGAATAGTTTTGGCACGATTCCTAGAACTGGACTTCCTCCGGCGTGTGCTGCTGTAGCGACTGCTCCCATTAAACCCGTACTACCGCCTCCATAAATCAAGTGGATCTTTTGTTGGGCAAGTATTACTCCAACTCTTATGGCTTCATCAGCGAATATGTTATTTTTCCCTGGATAAGCACCTCCAAAGACACAAAATTTTTTTAATGCGCTGGGACGAAGTGCTTTCCATTTTTTTTCTTTTTCGAGTGCCTGAAAGAGAATGAGTACATGGTGTAATATATAGAGGACTGAGTAGTGAATCAGACAAGAGTAATAATGTCGCCGAAAGTGTATTTGACCTGTCAGAAGAAAATGTTAACCTAACAAAAGATTTTTGCGTGATTTCAGGAAGAAAATCAAAAAGAGAAGAAAAATCAACCGTAAAAGACTAATGCAAAAAAAAAGAATAATTACACAAATCGAACAACACGTAAACTAAACCGAAATAAAATTATTGCAAATCAAACCAAAAGCTGAGAAGTCATTTATTGTAGTTGTGATTGTGGCTCACATCTTCCTCTGGTTTTACGTCCAGAAACGGCTTAAACGCCTTCTATGAGTCGAGGATATGCTTCCCATCCAGTTTTCTTACAAGCTGGCAAACAGGGTCTTTTAACATCAGATTCCCAAGATGTTGCCATTCCCTTTGGAATTGCGGCCATAAATCAAGAATTTCTCTTTGTACGTCTCCACTAGGATGCGTCTCAAGAGAAAGTTGGATATTACCCAAATTCTCCTTACTCAGTCCATCCTTAATGAATTCAATTTTATCATCTCGATTAGAGGACGGAATCCCAATAGAACGACATTTACCGTTACACGTCCATCGTGCACACTTGTGGCAATTTGAACTCATGCGCTTTGCTCGTCGCTTCTTTGCATAAGTGCTTCTACCTGTACCTGGTAAATGCAAAACAGGAAGATATTCATCTTCACGTACCTTGGCTTCAATTATCCAACGTATGTCTTCAGGAATCCCTTTGTTCATAAGCATTCTTAATCTTTCTAATCGAACTTGGTAAAGCTTCAGTAAAATATTCCGAGGAAAAGGAGGAAATCGTTTCTGCAATCTTTTGAGAATATCATCCATCCTCATTGTCGGGAATGCATCTTCGAAAAATCTGATCAGGACAATATTTGAACAAGTAAGGGTCATCCCAATAGAACTTCTTTACCTCATTCAGAAACTTCCTTTTATCTTGTGTGCTCCATTGAGAAGGAATTTTTCCTGTAGCAAGAAAATTAGCAATGTCAGCAAACCAAGGTGTCGTGGAGACAATTAGAAGTTGTTCATCAGGAAAAGTATCATTTATTGGTGAGGTTCCAAAAGATTCATCACAAACAAGTCTTGATAAATGATCAGCCACCACATTTTCTACTCCTTTTTTATCTCGAATGGTGATGTCAAATTCTTGCAGCAAAAGGATCCACCTCAGCAACCTAGGTTTTGCATCCTTCTTAGAGAGAAGATATTTTAAAGCTGCATGATCACTAAAGACAACAATTGATGATCCAACAAGGTAAGATCTGAATTTATCCAATGCAAAAACAACTGCAAGTAATTCCTTTTCTGTAGTGGAATAATTCATTTGGGCTCTATTTAAAGTTTTACTTGCATAGTAAATTACATGTGGTTTATTATCTTTCCTTTGTCCTAACACAGCACCAACAGCATAGTCACTAGCATCACACATTATTTCAAATGGTAAGGGCCAATCAGGAGATCTCATAATAGGAGCAGTAGTGAGCATATTTTTGAGTTTTTCAAAAGCATCTTCACAATCTTTAGTCCATTCAAATGCAGTGTCTTTCATTAAAAGATTACATAGAGGTTTAGATATTGTGCTAAAATCTTTTATGAATCTTCTATAAAAACCTGCATGTCCCAAGAATGACCTAATGTCCTTTACTGTCTTTGGTGTGGGTAGATTAGCAATCAATTCAAGTTTTGACTTGTCTACCTCAATCCCTTTTGCAGAAACAATGTGACCTAGTACAATACCTTTAGTGACCATGAAATGACATTTTTCCCAATTAAGAACAAGATTTTTTTCTTCACACCTAATCAATACATTTTTCAAATTGGCTAAGCAATCATCAAATGAATCACCAGAAACAGAAAAATCATCCATGAAAATCTCAAGATTACGTTCAATCATGTCACTAAAAATGCTAAGCATGCATCTTTGAAATGTGGCAGGGGCGTTACATAATCCAAATGGCATTCTACGATATGCAAAAGTACCAAAAGGACATGTAAAAGTGGTTTTCTCTTGGTCCTCAAGTGCAATGGCAATTTGATTATACCCAGAATATCCATCTAGAAAACAATAAAACTCATGCCCTGCAACTCTTTCTAAGATTTGATCCATGAAAGGCAAAGGGAAATGATCTTTCCTCGTCACTGAGTTAAGTTTCCTATAGTCAATGCACATGCGCCAACCAGTAACAGTCCTAGCTGGAATTAATTCATTGTTTTCATTTTTAACTACAGTAACTCCAGATTTCTTAGGTACGACTTGAGTAGGACTTACCCATTTGCTATCAGAGATAGGATAAATGATTCCATTATCTAGAAGTTTAATGACTTCATTTCTCACTACTTCTTTCATATTAGGATTAAGCCTTCGTTGCATTTGTCTAGAGGGTTTAGCATTTTCCTCTAAATAAATATTATGTGTGCAGATTAATGGGCTTATTCCCTTTATGTCAGCTAAGGTCCATCCTAATGCATTTTTGTGCATCTTCAAAAGTTGTAACAACTTACCTTCTTGTAGTTCATCAAGATGTGAAGAAATTATGACTGGAAAAGTTTCACTCTCACCCAAAAAGGAATATTTTAGCTCGGATGGCAATGGTTTTAACTCCAGCTTGGGTGGTTCAATAGTTGATGGTACAGTGACATTTGTAAGTGATGGTAGTTCCTCAAACTTTTGTTTCCAACAATGCTTATCCTGAAAAGATTTTAACAAAGAATCAGTGTGTGAAATTTCTGAAGCATTATCAAACTCATATTCAATTAAATAAGCTTCTAAAGGATCATGGAATGTGGTAGTGGTGAGATGTTCATGAACAAGTTCTTCAATGAAATCCACTTCATGTACTTCTGAATTATCACCAGGTTGCTTGCAAATGTTGAACACATTTAATTCTAAAGTCATATTTCCAAAAGAAATGTTCAACATACCATTCCTGCAATTTATCAGAGCATTAGAAGTTGCAAGAAATGGACGGCCTAATATAACAGGAATTTGAACATTTGGATTTGAAACAGGATGTGTGTCCAAAACAATAAAATCAACAGGGAAGTAAAAATTATCAATTTGAACCAAAACATCTTCAACTATCCCTCGAGGAATTTTTACAGAACGATCAGCTAGTTGAAGTGTAACAGGTGTTTCCTTGAGTTCACCTAAACCTAACTGTTGATAAACAGAAAAAGGAAAAAGATTAACACTAGCACCAAGATCAAGCAATGCACGTTCTATTCTAGTGTTTCCAATGATGCATGAGATTGTTGGACATCCAGGATCTTTGAATTTTGGTGGAGTAAGGTGCTGAATGATTGAGCTCACACTTTCCGTCAAAAATGCTTTCTTTTGTACATTATGTTTCCTTTTAACTGTGCACATGTCCTTCAAAAATTTAGCATAAGATGGAACTTGTTTGATTGCATCCAATAAAGGAATGTTAATCTTAACTTGTTTGAAAAGTTCATAAATTTCTGCATTTTGATTCAAATTCTTTATTGTTTGCAACCTTTGAGGAAAAGGAGCAGGATGCATACCTTTTTCTTTGTCCAAATTTTCAAGAAGTTCAGACTTACCATCATCCTTACCATTACTTTTCGGAGGGGAAAGAGGATCTTGGTCTTTTGATGGAATCTTTTTGTCAATTGCCTTTCCACTTCGAAGAGTTGTGATAGAACTGGCATTTTCCTGTTGAGTTTCATTGGAGCAAGAAACAAGACATTGAGTAGAAGGGTTAGGCTGAGGTTGAGCAGGAAACTTACCTTTTTCTTGAGTGCGTAATGAAGCTGTCAATGTGGACAAGGTGTTTTTGATCTCATTGATGTCCTGTGAAGTCCGGCTATTCACATTTGCTTGTGTTTGCATGAATGCTTGCAATGTCTCTTCCAAGGTTTGTACACGTGAAGGTTGATAGGAAAAAGTGTTGCCCGGCTTTTGAGATTGTGGTACCTGAACATGATTATTATTCCGCCAACTGAAGTTGGGATGATTTCTCCATTCAGGGTTATACGTTTCAGAGTAAGGAGAAGGAAAAGGCTATTTAAATGTGTTTATGGAATTTACTTGATCATGCAACGCTTCTTTAAGAATGGGAATGTTTGGACATTCAGAAGTGGGGTGTCCCATGATTTCACAAATTCCACAACTTTCTTCATTTTTAACCGTTTTGACTTCTTTTACTTCTCTAAGTTCCATGGCTTCAATCTTTCTAGCCAAATTAGCTACTTTAGCTTTTATCTCATCTTCTTGACTAAAATGATATTTTCCTCTGTTAGAAACAAGATTAGATCTATTGGAACTTTCAGAGGAATTATCTGTGTGCCAGGCTTGAGAGTTATCTGCCAAATGGTCTAGGTAGTCAAAGGCTTCTTCAGGTTCTTTTTCTAGAAACTCACCGTTACACATTGTTTCAACAAATTGTTTAGTTTCGGGAGTTAAACTTTCATAAAAGAAACTAATAAGACGCCATTTTTCAAAACCATGATGTGGACAAGAACTTAACAAATCTTTAAAACGCTCCCAGCACTGAAAAAATGCTTCATTTTGATTTTGATTGAAATTTTGAATCTGTCTTTTCAAAGCAGTAGTTTTATGTGCTGGGAAAAATTTCTTTAGAAACTCAGTTTGTAATTCTTGCCATGTGCCAATTGACCTTGGTTTTAAATTATGAAGCCAAATTTTTGCTTTATCTTTTAAAGAAAAAGGAAATAATTTTAGCTTGACAATTTCATTTGTACATTGTTGGTCATTAAAGGTGACACATACATCTTCGAAGTCTTTTAGAAACGAGTAAGCACTTTCCGATTCCAACCCATAGAAATTTGGAAGCAAAGCTATCATACCTGGTTTAAAACGAAAGTTGTTTGCATTGAGAGGAAAAATAAAACAAGAGGGTGATGAGCTTCGAGTTGGTTGCAAGTAGTCACGCATGGTGCGTACTTGTCTGTTCTCATCTTCAGCATGAACACTTTCATTGTCAGCCATGGTAGGAGTTGTATTAGAAAGATTACCTGAAAAAGTTTCACAATAAAATCTAACTAAACGACGAGATCTAAAATCACGTCGCCAAACAAGCATAAAACAAAGTTAATATACAAAATTAGGCGGTATAACCAGCCAATAAAAATAAATATAAACAAATTAGGCGGTATAACCAGCCAAAAAAAAAATAAATATACTTATAAACTTATATACTTAGTATTGCTTCCCCGGCAACGGCGCCAAAAACTTGATGGTGACTCAATTAAGAGTTGTAAACCCAAGTGCAGGTTATGTTCAAGTAATAAATTCTCGGGTGTCCGAGGTCGAACCACAGGGAAGCGTACTAGTAAGTATAAGTTTATAAATATATAAGAAAAAGAAAGTAAACAATATATTAGGAGATCAACAACAAAATAAGATAAACAAGATATTAGAGAACAAAATAAACAAAATATAAAAGAAATTAAACAAGATATAAAAAACAATAAGAAAAGATGTTGAGGTTAGAGAATCCACTCTTGGTGTTATGCTAAGATTAATCTTGTTTTATTACACAATTGAAATCCACACATAAGGGAGGTTCCAATCGGAAGGTTTAGCAATTCAGTCCAAATTGTCCAACGTCCATAGCATATGATATTATGTTCATTTGGTGTCCTCAAAACTCATAAAAAGAGTCCAAGCATTCCTTATGCCAAGTTATATGTCTACAACAAATCAAGGTTATGAAACCAAGCATTTACTGTGCCATTTTCATTGTCAATAATGAATCAAGATCTCTACTTTGCAAGTATGATTTTAAACCAAAAGAAAATATTATCTATACTAGTGCTTATAAATGATGATTCATTTTAGCTCATGTTTAAGAGACTAACCTTAGCATTTACCAAGAGCTTCACCTCATCACCTCAACAATATGATTAGAAACACATACTAGATATGAATAAAATGAAAAGAAATGTAAGAAGAAAAAGAAGACTAGAGAAAGGAAAGAAAAAGAAAACTTAGAGAATTTTATTACAATGGCTATCCTACCAATGTATCAATCTCTCCCAATACTCATCCAAGGCCCTCTATTTATACACATTTTGGAGGGCTAAATGACAAGAGACAAGCTTTACAAATTTCAAAGGTAGGTATAATAGGTGGGTGCATTTTTCTAACAATTTTCGTCATATTGTATGACAATTCTGATCAGCCAGCTTGATGGTCGATGTTGTCAATGTTGGAGGCTCGATCTGATAAAATGGTCTTCTAGAAAAATATACCCCTATCAGTTACGGATCCATAGCCGTTGGAATCAGATCATTTGCGCACGTGGATCGGAAGATATGGTCAAAATACCAAAACGGTGCAGAACAGACGTCATTGCACATCAGCCAACTTGATGGTCGATTTCGCTAGGGAAAACGACTCCGTTTCAAGAAGTGTAAAACATGAAAAAGATAGATATGCCTCTTAGCTTTGCAGGGATACAAAGTTCAGCCTTATTGCTTCAGTGAAACTCGAGATATAGCTGATATGGCAAAAGGTGTCGGAACTGGAACTGAACTGGATTTGCCCTTAATTCTAGTAATCTGAAATCACTCAAAGAAACTTGTGAAAAACACCAAATTACATAAAAATATAAAAGATCATAAACACAATTAGACTAAACAATAATAACTCGTATTTGACACAAAACAATAATAAAACATAACTAAAAACTATATAATTATACGAGTTATCAATTCTGTTCCTCGAAAGAAAAAGGAAATGAAATCACTTCAAAATGATACTCCAGAAGAGGTCAAAAATGATATAGATCAACAACCTCATATTTCCAGAAAAGCAACCCCAGAAGTGGTTCCGGTACCAAAAAATTATGAGATCTCATTAAAATCTGAAAATATGTGAGGAAGAAATAAAGTTGTTGTTGATAATGTGTTTGCATATACAATTGCTTCTAATATTGTCAATGATAATGAGGCTGAATCTCAAACTATAGAAGAATGTAGACATAGAAATGATTGGCCAAAATGGAAAAAAAACAATAAAGGCTGAGCTTGACTCATTAACCAAACGTAAAGTATTTGGACCAGTAGTCCAGACACCTGAAGATGTCAAGCTTGTTGGGTATAAATGGGTCTTTGTACGTAAAAAAAAAAAATGAGTTAAATGAAATTGTGAGATACAAGAATGTTTTTTCACAAAAACCTGGTATAGATTTTGAAGAGACATATTCTCCTGTTATGGATGCAATTACTTTTAGATTTTTTATTAATTTGGTAGTCTCTAAAGGACTTGACATACGTCTAGTGGAAGTAGTGACAACTTACTTATATGGGCCATTGGATAATGACATATACATGAAAATCCCTGAAGGATTTAAGATGCCTGAAGCATATAATTCAAAATCTCGGCAAATGTACTCTGTTAAACTACAAAGATCCTTGTATGGGTTAGAACAGTCTGGACGTATGTGGTACAATCGTCTAAGTGAATATTTATTGAAAAATGAATATGAAAATAATGCCATTTGTCCTTGTGTTGTCATCAAGAAAATAAATTCTGGATTTGCTATAGTCGCGGTGTATGTTGATGACTTAAACATAGTAGGGACTCCAGAAGAGATCTCTATGACTGCTGACTACCTAAAGAAGGAATTTGAAATGAAAGATCTTAGGAAGACAAAATTTTGTCTTGGATTTCGAGTTGAACATTTGACAAGTGGAATTCTTATATAGAAAAGATTTTGAAACAATTTCATATGGATAAATCTTATCCATTAAGCTCTCCAATGGTTGTTCATCTACTTGATGTAAAAAATAGATCTTTTTCGTCCTCGAGAAGAGGATGAAGAAATTCTTGGTCTTGAAGTACCATATCTTAGTGCAATAGGAGCACTTTTGTATCTGGCAAATTGCACTAGACCAAGCATAGTGATAACTCGTATAATTATATAGTTCTTAGTTATGTTTTATTATTGTTTTGTGTCAAATACGAGTTATTATTGCTTAGTCTAATTGTGTTTATGATATTTTATATTTTTATGTAATTTGGTGTTTTTCACAAGTTTCTTTGAGTGATTTCAGATTACTAGAATTAAGGGCAAATCCAGTTCAGTTCCAGTTCCAACACCGTTTGCCATATCAGCTATATCTCGAGTTTCACTGCAGCAATAAGGCTGAAATTTGTAGCCGTGCAAAGCTAAGAGGCATATCTATCTTTTTCATGTTTTACACTTCTTGAAACGGAGTCGTTTTCCCTAGCGAAATCGACCATCAAGTTGGCTGATGTGCAATGACGTCTGTGCTGACCTGTTTTCGTATTTTGCTCATATCTTCTTATCCACATCAGCAAATGAGCTGATTCCAATGTCTATGGATCCGTAACTGATAGGGGTATATGTTTCTAGAAGACAATTTTATCAGATCGAGCCTCCAACATTGACAAAATCGACCATCAAGCTGGCTGATCAGAATTGTCATACAATATGACGAAAATTGTTAGAAAAATGCACCCACCTATTATACCTACCTTTGAAATTTGTAAAGCTTGTCTCTTGTCATTTAGCCCTCCAAAATGTGTATAAATAGAGGGCCTTGGATGAGTATTGGGATATATTATACATTGGTAGGATATTAGCCATTGTAAAAAAATTCTCTAAGTTTTCTTCTTTTTTCCTTTCTCTAGTTTTCTTTTTCTTTATTTACTTATGCTTCTTACATTTCTTTTCATTTTATTCATATCTAGTATGTATTGCTAATCATATTGTTGAGGTGATGAGGTGAAGCTCTTGGTAAATGCTAAGGTTAGTCTCTTAAACATGAGCTAAAATGAATCATCATTTATAAACACTAGTATAGATAATATTTTCTTTTGGTTTAAAATCATACTTGCAAAGTAGGGATCTTGATTCATTATTGACAATGAAAATGGCACAGTAAATGCTTGGTTTCATAACCTTGATTTGTTGTAGACATATATCTTGGCATAAGGAATGCTTGGACTCTTTTTGTGAGTTTTGAGGACACCAAATGAACATAATATCATATGCTATGGACGTTGGACAATTTGGACTGAATTGCTAAACCTTCCGATTGGAATCTCCCTTATGTGTGAATTTCAATTGTGTAATAAAACAAGATTAATCTTAGCATAACACCAAGAGTGGATTCTCTAACCTCAACATCTTTTCTTATTGTTTTTATATCTTGTTTAATTTCTTTTATGTTATTTTGTTTATTTTGTTCTCTAAATCTTGTTTATCTTGTTTTGTTGTTGATTCCCTAATATCTTGTTTACTTTTTTTTTTCTTATATATTTATAAACTTATACTTACTAATACGCTTCCCTGTGGTTCGACCTCGGACACCCGAGAATTTATTACTTGAACATAACCTGCACTTGGGTTTACAACTCTTAATTGAGTCACCATCAAGTTTTTGGCGCCGTTGCCGGGGAGGCAATACTAAGTATATAAGTTTATAAGTATATTTATTTTTATTGGCTGGTTATACCGCCTAATTTTCTATATATTTATATTTATATTGTATATTAACTTTGTTTTATTTTTATTGGCTGGTTATACCGCCTAATCTGTATATTAACTTTGTTTTATGCTTGTTTGGCGACGTGATTTTAGATCTCGTCGTTTAGTTAGATTTTATTGTGAAACTTTTTCAGGTAATCTTTCTAATACAACTCCTACGATGGCTGACAATGAAAGTGTTCATGCTGAAGATGAGAACAGACAAGTACGCACCATGCGTGACTACTTGCAACCAACTCGAAGCTCATCACCCTCTTGTTTTATTTTTCCTCTCAATGCAAACAACTTTTGTTTTAAACCAGGTATGACAGCTTTGCTTCCAAATTTCCATGGGTTAGAATCGGAAAGTGCTTACTCGTTTCTAAAAGACTTCGAAGATGTATGTGTCACCTTTAATGACCAACAATGTACAAATGAAATTGTCAAGCTAAAATTATTTCTTTTTTCTTTAAAAGATAAAGCAAAATTTTGGCTTCATAATTTAAAACCAAGGTCAATTGGCACATGGCAAGAATTACAAACTGAGTTTCTAAAGAAATTTTTCCCAGCACATAAAACTACTGCTTTGAAAAGATAGATTCAAAATTTCAATCAAAATCAAAATGAAGCATTTTTTCAGTGCTGGGAGCGTTTTAAAGATTTGTTAAGTTCTTGTCCACATCATGGTTTTGAAAAATGGCGTCTTATTAGTTTCTTTTATGAAAGTTTAACTCCCGAAACTGAACAATTTGTTGAAACAATGTGTAACGGTGAGTTTCTAGAAAAAGAACCTGAAGAAGCCTTTGACTACCTAGACCATTTGGCAGATAACTCTCAAGCCTGACACACAGATAATTCCTCTGAAAGTTCCAATAGATCTAATCTTGTTTCTAACAGAGGTAAATATCATTTTAGTCAAGAAGATGAGATAAAAGCTAAAGGAGCTAATTTGGCTAGAAAGATTGAAGCCATGGAACTTAGAGAAGTAAAAGAAGTCAAAACGGTTAAAATGAAGAAAGTTGTGGAATTTGTGAAATCATGGGACACCCTACTTCTGAATGTCCAAACATTCCCATTCTTAAAGAAGCGTTGCATGATCAAGTAAATTCCATAAACACATTTAAAAAGCCTTTTCCTTCTCCTTACTCTGAAACGTATAACCCTGAATGGAGAAATCATCCCAACTTCAGTTGGCGGAATAATAATCATGTTCAGGTACCACAATCTCAAAAGCCGGGCAACACTTTTTCCTATCAACCTTCACGTGTACAAACCTTGGAAGAGACATTGCAAGCATTCATGCAAACACAAGCAAATGTGAATAACCAAATTTCACAGGACATCAATGAGATCAAAAACACCTTGTCCACATTGACAGCTTCATTACGCACTCAAGAAAAAGGTAAGTTTCCTGCTCAACCTCAGCCTAACCTTTCTACTCAATGTCTTGTTTCTTGCTCCAATGAAACTCAACAGGAAAATGCCAGTTCTATCACAACTCTTCGAAGTGGAAAGGCAATTGACAAAAAGATTCCATCAAAAGACCAAGATCCTCCTTCCCCTCCGAAAAGTATTGGTAAGGATGATGGTAAGTCTGAACTTCTTGAAAATTTGGACAAAGAAAAAGGTATGCATCCTGCTCCTTTTCCTCAAAGGTTGCAAACAATAAAGAATTTGAATCAAAATGCAGAAATTTATGAACTTTTCAAACAAGTTAAGATTAACATTCCTTTATTGGATGCAATCAAACAAGTTCCATCTTATGCTAAATTTTTGAAGGACATGTGCACAGTTAAAAGGAAACATAATGTACAAAAGAAAGCATTTCTGACGGAAAGTGTAAGCTCAATCATTCAGCACCTTACTCCACCAAAATTCAAAGATCCTGGATGTCCAACAATCTCATGCATCATTGGAAACACTAGAATAGAACGTGCATTGCTTGATCTTGGTGCTAGTGTTAATCTTTTGCCTTTTTCTGTTTATCAACAGTTAGGTTTAGGTGAACTCAAGGAAACACCTGTTACACTTCAACTAGCTGATCGTTCTGTAAAAATTCCTCGAGGGATAGTTGAAGATGTTCTGGTTCAAATTGAAAATTTTTACTTCCCTGTTGATTTTATTGTTTTGGACACACATCCTGTTTCAAATCCAAATGTTCAAATTCCTGTTATATTAGGCCGTCCATTTCTTGCAACTTCTAATGCTCTGATAAATTGCAGGAATGGTATGTTGAACATTTCTTTTGGAAATATGACTTTAGAATTAAATGTGTTCAACACTTGCAAGCAACCTGGTGATGATTCAGAAGTACATGAAGTGGATTTCATTGAAGAACTTGTTCATGAACATAACACCACTACCACATTCCATGATCCTTTAGAAGCTTATTTAATTGAATGTGAGTTTGATAATGCTTCAGAAATTTCACACACTGATTCTTTGTTAAATTCTTTTCAGGTTAAGCATTGTTGGAAACAAAAGTTTGAGGAACTCAGAAATGATGCATATGAGAATCCTAAAATTCATAAAAAAAGAACTAAAGCCTTTCATGACAAGTTAATTTCAAGAAAAACATTTGATGTTGGGCAAAAAGTTCTACTTTATAATTCTAGACTTCACATATTTCCTGGTAAGTTGAGATCAAGATGGACTGGCCCATTTGTGGTTAAGCATGTGTATCATTATGGAGCAGTTGACATTGAGAATCCTAAAAATGGTAACGTATTCAAGGTAAATGGACAAAGACTCAAACTCTTTTTGGAAAATCATGTTACTCAAGAAGAGGTTGTTTTTCTTTCTGATCCTTGTTTTGAAAATAACTAGATGTAAATATAATTTTTACTAATCTTCAAAAAAAAAATATACATTTTTTTTAACCCCGGTTAAATGGCGGATAACGGTACTCCGTGACTATTTAAGTCGGTTCCATCAGCTACCCACAAAACTGATATTGTATATAAATTTCTCTTTCAATTTCTTTTTCATTTTTTTTCAAGATGGATGATATTCTCACAAGATTGCAGAAACGATTTCCTCCTTTTCCTCGAAATATTTTACTGAAGCTTTACCAAGTTCGATTTGAAAGATTAAGAATGCTTATGCACAAAGGGATTCCTGAAGACATACGTTGGATAATTGAAGCCAAGGTACGTGAAGATGAATATCTTCCTGTTTTGCATTTACCAGGTACAGGTAGAAGCACTTTTGCAAAGAAGCGACGAGCAAAGCGCATAAGTTCAAATTGCCACAAATGTGCACGATGGACGTGTAACGGTAAATGTCGTTCTATTGGGATTCCGTCCTCTAATCGAGATGATAAAATTGAATTCATTTAGGATGGACTGAGTAAGGAGAATTTGGGTAATATCCAACTTTCTCTTGAGACGCATCCTAGTGGAGACGTACAGAGAGAAATTCTTGATTTATGGCCGCAATTCCAAAGGGAATGGCAACATCTTGGGAATCTGATGTTAAAAGACCCTGTTTGCCAGCTTGTAAGAAAACTGGATGGGAAGCATATCCTCGACTCATAGAAGGTGTTTAAGCTGTTTCTGGACGTAAAACCAGAGGAAGATGCCAAATACACTTTCGGCGACATTATTACTCTTGACTTTTACGGTTGATTTTTCTTCTCTTTTTGATTTTCTTCCTGAAATCACGCAAAAATCTTTTGTTAGGTTAACATTTTCTTCTGACAGGTCAGATACACTTTTGGCGACATTATTACTCTTGTCTGATTCACTACTCAGTCCTCTATATATTACACCATGTACTCATTCTCTTTCAGGCACTCGAAAAAGAAAAAAAAATGGAAAGCACTTCGTCCCAGCGCATTAAAAAAATTTGTGTCTTTGGAGGTGCTTATCCAGGGAAAAATAACATATTCGCTGATGAAGCCATAAGAGTTGGAGTAATACTTGCCCAACAAAAGATCCAGTTGATTTATGGAGGCGGTAGTACGGGTTTAATGGGAGCAGTCGCTACAGCAGCACACGCCGGAGGAAGTCCAGTTCTAGGAATCGTGCCAAAACTATTCACAGATTTTTGTGGACCTACCGTGGGTAAGGAAATACAAGTCTGGAGTATCCCTGAACGGATAACAATCATGTACCATTCTGCCGATGCATTCATTGCTTTACCAGGAGGTCTGGGTACATTGGAAGAAATAGCTTGCGTGGCTTCTTGGTCATCTTTGGTCACAAATAAGAAACCCATTGGTTTGCTTAATATTAATGGTTATTTTAGTAATTTACTTTCATATTTAGATAATGCTGTGGATAATGGATTCATGTTTTCAGAGGCAAGGAGAACCATAATTTCTGCTACAACCATTGAAGATTTACTCAAAAAGCTCCAAGCTTATGAGTGTTTATCTGCTACGGTTGTTTCGCAAACGCTCGGAAAAAGAAAAAGAGATATGGACGAGCAAGGAGTGGATTGCACTTTGTCTTTGTGACATTATCTAACATTTTGCTTGTTGTGTCTCAGTTATAATAAGTGGTTAGCAACCTCTGCAGGTAATATCTCCTAAATTCTACCTTTAAAATTTGACATTAGGGACAATGTCATATTTTAGTAGGGGGTAAGGGACATATTTTGCTAATTTAAAAAAAAAAAATTGTTGTGTTTTAAGACATTTAGAAGTATTCATTCTGAACAAGGTCTGAGTAAGGGAGACTTGAGACATACCTTGTCAGTTTGATTTAATCTTCTTCTTCAAAAAAAAAAAAAAAAGCATGTTTAGACTTAGTGTGTTTTTAGTGTGTTTTAGTTACTTTCAATACTATAATGAGATATGAATTGCATAAGTCTAAAACTGATTTATTAGTGAGAAGATTTTCATGAGAATTGAGCTTGATGTCAACCTTTTTATGAGCCAATGTTAATATGATATGTTGATTGAGAAAGAAGCATGTTTAGACTTAATCTGACTTGTATAATCATCCTTGTGAGTTTTTGAGCCTATAATGATTGATGCATTATACAAATCAATCTAATTTCTTTCTTGAGTGCTCTTATGATTACATGATTCTCTAGAACTTGCTTTAAACCGTTTGAGACTATATTGATACATGTGACAACATGAATATGATAGAGGCATTAGGATTTTTAGCCAGGGCCAAACAGCCATCCCTTATTGATGTTCCAAGAGAACACACCCCTAGTGAGCCAATTTGAGCCTACATTGAATAAGCTATTTATTTGGTAACCACAACTTACACCTAGCCTAAATATAACCCTTGTTCTAAAGATGGATTATATATTTTGAGACATATTGCAAAAAAAAAACAAGGGATATTTTTAGTTAAAAATTTGGGTTGGAAACAAAAGATAAGTGTGGGGGAAGAAAAGAAAAGAAAAAGTCAAGAGAAAAAGAAAGGGATCATTGTCAAATACATTCCCATATTAAAAAAAAAAAAAATCTTCTCTTGAACTTCTAGTTAAAGTAAAGAAAAAGATGTTACAAAGTTGGTTAGAATGAAGCAAAGGCTCAACATGAATATTTAGCCTATGTTATTATGTGCTTTATAAGAGTTTTGAGAAGTTTTATTCGTATGATCTTATTATGTCTCTAAACTCTATGAACTCTTTGGAACCTTTGTGATATCTTTATCCTTTTGTTCTTTAACCACATTATAACCCTTTGGACCCATTACAACCTTGATAAAAGACCTCTTGATTTATGAAGTTGTATGATCTAAATAGTGGAGAATAGGTGGACAAGCAAGCATATGGTAGAAGTGTTTTCATGAGATTGATTGAGTGTAAACACTTTACCACTACTTTAAAGAGTGAAAATCATGAGAGTATAGTGAGAAGTTGAGATTAAGTTGAATATGCACTATTTTGATTGAAATATGTTATGTTAATATTGGCTTAACTCATTTATTTACATTCAAGCAAGATTTTTTGTGAATTTCTTTAAGCTATTGATTAGTTTTTAAGACTTGTCCAATGATTATCTCTAATTTATATTGGAAGGATTAGTTATAATTATTATTTTTAGTTTTTCTTATGTCTTCAATGTTTGTGGGTATCGTCCTAGTAAACCCTCACGAGACTAAACTCGTCCACTAGGGACACCTAGGGGTTTAAAGGCTTGTGTCACATGCTAAGTGCCACCGTGATTTCCTACGAAAATGGATTAGATTAGATTTTCTTATTTTATTTTTATTGAGTCGTTGCTAGGGACTAGCAACAATCTAAGTGTGGGGGTGTGATAACTCGTATAATTATATAGTTCTTAGTTATGTTTTATTATTGTTTTGTGTCAAATACGAGTTATTATTGCTTAGTCTAATTGTGTTTATGATATTTTATATTTTTATGTAATTTGGTGTTTTTCACAAGTTTCTTTGAGTGATTTCAGATTACTAGAATTAAGGGCAAATCCAGTTCAGTTCCAGTTCCGACACCGTTTGCCATATCAGCTATATCTCGCGTTTCACTGAAGCAATAAGGCTGAAATTTGTAGCCGTGCGAAGCTAAGAGGCATATCTATCTTTTTCATGTTTTACACTTCTTGAAACGGAGTCGTTTTCCCTAGCGAAATCGACCATCAAGTTGGCTGATGTGCAATGACGTTTGTGCTGACCTGTTTTCGTATTTTGCTCATATCTTCTTATCCACATCAGCAAATGAGCTGATTCCAACGGCTATGGATCCGTAACTGATAGGGGTATATTTTTCTAGAAGACAATTTTATCAGATCGAGCCTCCAACATTGACAAAATCGACCATCAAGCTGGCTGATCAGAATTGTCATACAATATGACGAAAATTGTTAGAAAAATGCACCCACCTATTATACCTACCTTTGAAATTTGTAAAGCTTGTCTCTTGTCATTTAGCCCTCCAAAATGTGTATAAATAGAGGGCCTTGGATGAGTATTGGAATATATTATACATTGGTAGGATATTAGCCATTGTAAAAAAATTCTCTAAGTTTTCTTCTTTTTTCCTTTCTCTAGTTTTCTTTTTCTTTATTTACTTATGCTTCTTACATTTCTTTTCATTTTATTCATATCTAGTATGTATTGCTAATCATATTGTTGAGGTGATGAGGTGAAGCTCTTGGTAAATGCTAAGGTTAGTCTCTTAAACATGAGCTAAAATGAATCATCATTTATAAACACTAGTATAGATAATATTTTCTTTTGGTTTAAAATCATACTTGCAAAGTAGGGATCTTGATTCATTATTGACAATGAAAATGGCACAGTAAATGCTTGGTTTCATAACCTTGATTTGTTGTAGACATATACCTTGGCATAAGGAATGCTTGGACTCTTTTTGTGAGTTTTGAGGACACCAAATGAACATAATATCATATGCTATGGACGTTGGACAATTTGGACTGAATTGCTAAACCTTCCGATTGGAATCTCCCTTATGTGTGAATTTCAATTGTGTAATAAAACAAGATTAATCTTAGCATAACACCAAGAGTGGATTCTCTAACCTCAACATCTTTTCTTATTGTTTTTATATCTTGTTTAATTTCTTTTATGTTATTTTGTTTATTTTGTTCTCTAAATCTTGTTTATCTTGTTTTGTTGTTGATTCCCTAATATCTTGTTTACTTTCTTTTTTTCTTATATATTTATAAACTTATACTTACTAATACGCTTCCCTGTGGTTCGACCTCGGACACCCGAGAATTTATTACTTGAACATAACCTGCACTTGGGTTTACAACTCTTAATTGAGTCACCATCACATAGCTTTTGCAGTCAATTTCCTTGCAAGGTAGTTCTGCACCAACATGAAGACATTTGAACGGAGTGAAACATGTTTTTCGTTATCTCCGTGGCACGACTGACATGGGTTTGTTTTACCCAAATGGAGTAAAATTAGAATTAATGGGATATGATAATGCTGGATATCTTTCGGATCCTCATAAAGCTCGATCACAAACAGGTTATGTCTTCACATGTGGGGATACTGCTATCTCATTGCGGTCTGTAAAACAAACAACCACCACTACCTCATCAAAACATTCAGAAATATTGGCTATTCATGAAGCAATCATGAGTGCGTGTGGTTAAGAACTATGATTCAACATATCATAAAAGCATGTGGATTGTTCGTGAAAAATAACAAGCCAACAATATTGCATGAGGATAATGCAACATGCATTACACAAATCCAAGGTGGCTACATAAAAGGTGATAGAACTAAACATATTTCACCAAAGTTCTTTTGCACACATGAACTCTTGAAGAAATGAGATGTTGATATTTGCAAAATTCGCTCAAGTGACAACCCAGCAGATCTATACACAAAGGCATTGCCAACCTCAATTTTCAAGAAGTACGTACATAACATTGGAATGCGTCGGCTTAAGGATATTAAATAATTGGTTTCATTTTTTAGGGGAAGTAAGTTTCCTATGAATATTGTGCTCTTTTTCCTTCGTTAAGTTTTTCTCCCTCTGGGTTTTTCTTAGCAAGGTTTTAACGAGGCATATTCATAGTGAATAGTCATTCAAGGGGAAGTGTTATACATGCATGTAGTGTAGATGAATGCATGTGGTGGATGACTAGATTAGGATAAATGCATATGGTGAATGTATTAGGTTAATTATTATGTACATAATTATTATGGTGTATTGTATTCTCCTCCCCCTATTTATTTTTGGAGTCTTATATAAGGATGGTTTGCATCCAAGAAAGAATAATAGAAAAAGCTTGGTGACATAGCTAGTTCCTGAAGAACTAGATTTTGAAAGTTCATTTTTTTTTGTCTTAATTTCTCTTTATTTACTCATTTTATTTATATATAATAATTTGATATATTACTATTATTTTTATTAATTTTTAATTATCTATTAATAAAACTATTATTTGATATAAATATAATTTTAATAAATTTTAATTATTTATTAATTTTATAATATTAAATAATCTATAATTTTCATTATATATTCATATTTTAATCTAATGTTATTAACGGTCATTTTCTCTTCTAGCTATAATTTACATCACCGCCACCGCTGTTTTTGAATCCAAACACATCCCACCACTGATTTTAATCTCACCGTTACAGTATTCAATCTCACCTTTGCAGTAATTAATCTCACTTTCACCGTTGTTTTTAATCTCATCGTCTATCTAAATGGACACTAAATTTCCAAAAAAGTGATTATTTTTTATCATATCAAACATATCGTACCGTAATTATATAGTAATTCATAATAGCTCTAATTATATTTATTATACTAACACACAACATGAAAAAAAATTTCAGACTTTTTACTTTAGAAATTGGTTTTTCGGTAAATGAAAATAGAGGGAAACCAATTTGGTGGTACATCTTCGTCAGCCACTAGATCCACGGTATCACGTCGACGTCTATGTCGTCCACCATGCAAGTTTGTACATCTTCTTCAGCCACTAGAGGACTGGCGGTTGCATGCAGATATTTTGCTCTAATAATTGTTTGCAATAATTTCGACATGTCTCATAATATCATTTAGAAAGGAAAAAATATTCAAAAATGCCCAATTTTTGGAATCTTAAGGATTTAGATTGAATTATGCGAACAAATTTTTTTATCTAAACATATTGTTTCGGTATTTGAGATTATCAAATTTAAATTTGATCATTTAAATTAAAAATTCAACACTATATAACTGTTAGTCAGACAAACAACTTTGAGACAGGTATGAAAATCGGTTTAAATACCCATATAATTCTTGTACTGTAATAAAAAGACTAATTTAGTCTCTCTACTGTAAAAGTGAGTAATTTAGTCTCTGTAGATTGAAACAGGTGCAAATAAGTAAAATTGATAACGGTGTTAATGAAAAATTGTTAAAATGCTGATGTAAATTCGTAAAATATAACAGAATTAATGACTTGAAATAAAATATGACTTGGAATATATCTAAATCTATTAAATTTTACGAGTTCACGTCAGCATTTTAATAGTTTTTCATTGACATCGTTATCAATTTTACCTATTTGCACTTATTTAAATTATATAGGGATTGAATTACTCACTTTTAAAGTAGAGGGATTAAATTACTCTTTTTACTATAGTATAGGGATTATATGGGTATTTAAACCTATGAAAATCACATTCTAATTTTTTTTCTCAGCCAAAATAATTCATAAAATCTCATTCTAATTGTATTAACTTAAATTGAAAAATCAGCGTTATATATATCTCAAAATCCATTTTGATCTTTTATATGAGTTATCATTGCAAGATTGAATTTATCGCAGCACAAATAAAGAAAATCTTTAGACAAGTATCAAAAATAAGTTAATACATGTATTTTCTACATTGTAGAATATCCAAATAAATAACATTATAGTGTTGAGTTTTGATACCTATTCCTTGCACTGAAGGTGATTGATTACTCTATCGTTGTCACTATAATCTTACCTAAAATGTATATCACAATTATTCTTAACAAAATTCTCAATAAATAAATAAATATATATATATATATATCAACACATGTATGGTCTTTTCTATGTAGCTAAAATGTATTTAGATGCGTTTTATGTTTATGGTAATACTATGAAGTTTCTAACAAGCAATAATTCATTTTCCACCATAATTGTGATTAGTAGGGAAAGAGTCATATTTTGAATCTCCTTTCTTAATTTCAATTAGCAAAAAAATTATTTGAAGATTTATCAAAGTATTCATTTGACAAATCAAAATAAAACATGTAGTTATATCAATCAAAATTTAAATTTACTTATGAGTTATTATTTTTTTAAATTAAATTTAAATAAAACTTGACAAGACAAATGGATCCTATCAATATCTCTGGATTGTGATAGGGTAGATGAAGATGAGATGTTGTCACTCCCCAAGAAAGTTAGTGAGGTCATCAATAGAGAGGAAGGCCAATGGAAGGTGGAGGTAATCAATTAAAGATGATATTTCAGATGCAGCAGCTGCCAAAGCAGTCACAGTGTTTTCCTATCTGTCAAAATGGAGGTAAGGATAGAATTGAATGGCCTAGCATAGAAAATGGAGGAAGAAGGGGCCCTTCATCATCACATTATTGTACAAAATGCTGTAGACTAGGTAGCAAGCAAGCAAGCCAGTCAAAACGGAGAATGTGCTTTACCAATTGGGTTATGATGTTTCCATTCTCCTTGGTTTTCATTTTTTATAAGGATGAACTTCCTGTACCTATTGTTTTAATTGTTACTGTACTCTCTGTTATTGATTGCAAAATACAAAGCTTTTTTTTTGGCAAAAAGATAATTTTTTTTTCTAAGCATCCTTAATATTCCTTATATTCAAGACTAAATTCCAAGATCCTCCTAGAAATCCCTCAATTTTGATCGAATTTCAAATTTTCAAAAATTCTTAAATTTTGAAATTTTTTAAAACTCTAAGAAATTCTAATTTTGAATAGAAAACTTTATTCAATTCAACAACAAGTGATCACAATCCTTAAAGCAATTTTTTGTTGCAAAAGAAATAATCAGATTTTTTTTTATCTAAAAATTTTCAGACATTGTACTTCACATTTTTGATAAATTGAAATTATTATTTGATTTTAATTTTTTTGGTTTTATATTTACAAATACGAAATTTATGTGTACACTATAATAAGGATTATTCTAAAAAAAATTGCATTTTGTTTTTTTAACTTATATTTTGATATAAGCTTTCAATTATTAATCTAATCAAGAATATCCATTCAACTCAACCAACTTAATTTCCTCCACTATTATTATTATTATTTTTGTACAAAAGAAGCTACAATTTGAGAATAAAAAAGTTATAAATATTGAGATTTGAATTTCAAACCTATTAAATATATCTTTTACGTTATGTGTGGATAGATGTTAGTAAAGGAAAAAAAAAGGAAAGGAAAAGAAAAGAAAAGAAAAGAAATGAAATGAAGGGTTTTTAAAAGAAAGGAAATGATACATCTTTTCCTTGTTTGAATAATTAAAATGTGTTAGGGAAAGGAAAAGATAAATTATAATATATATATTCCAAGTATGCCATTTTTTAAAATTAAAATAAGAATATAAATATTATAAATTAAATAATAAAAAATAAAATAAACATTACATTACATTATAAAATTATGAATGTAATATTAAAAAAACAAAAAAAAAATGATAATAAAAAAATTTTATTATAATTTTTAATGTCAATTACGTGAAGTATATAAGTTTAAAAATATTACTTGTAATTTGATAAATATAAAATGGGTAAAATGAATATTTTATATTTAAATAATTTTTTTACTTTCCTTTCCCATCGATTTGGGGTTTTGAAAATATGAGTATTTTGAAAAAAAAGTGAGGGATGCTCAACTCCCCCTCACTTTCTTTTATTAATTTTTTTTTTTTTTTTGAATCCAAATAAGGAAAAACAGGGAAAATGTTCTTATTTTCTCTTACTTTACTTTACTTTCTCTCCCTTACCCCAATCCAAACATAAGCTT
Source organism: Fremontodendron californicum (assembly GCA_030761205.1). Taxonomy (NCBI): domain Eukaryota; kingdom Viridiplantae; phylum Streptophyta; class Magnoliopsida; order Malvales; family Malvaceae; genus Fremontodendron; species Fremontodendron californicum. The sequence goes on from JAULJL010000004.1 coordinate 7,008,842, forward strand.
TGAGGTGATTGTATAAATTAATTAAGCTAAATTCCTAATTTAATTTAGCGTTTCCTCCATTATTCATTACAAAAAGAAGAAAAAAAAATTATTTTCCTTTTTTATTTTCTCTCGCATCACAACAACAGAAAAGGTTGATTAGATTTTCTTAGAGCTTATCCACAAAAATATCCCTGATTTTATTTTTATTTTTTGTCTTTAGTCTTAACCTCACTCGTCATTATAGATTTGTCAATTGGACGGGTTGGATTGGGTTTGAATCGGGTCAATTTGAATCGGGTTAGATTCGAGTTCGGATCATTTTAGGTTCGGGTCACTTTTGGCTCGGGTCATTTCGGATTCGGGTCATCTTGGGTTCGGATCATTTCGGGTTCGGGTCATTCAGGTTTGACACTCGGATTATTCAAGTTTTGGTCATTCTGGTTCAGGTTATTTCGGGTTTGACACTCGAGTTATTTGGATTTGGGTCATGTTAGATTCAATTTATTAATTTTTAAAATCGAATCAGATTAAAAATTTAAACGGGTTATTTGATTGAATCATATTTTATTAAAATTTTATTGAAAGATAAAAACAAAAAATAAATTATATTTAAAAATAAATAGGATATTATCGTATATCTAGAATCATTACATGAATCTATTTAGATATTTAGAAAAGATATAATTTTATGTTTGTTGAAAGGCTCGAATCTTGATAAATAACCCTTAATACTAAAAGTTTTACCAAGTAAACCAATCTTAAAAACTGAAATAATTTTCTACTAAAATTAAATTAAATTAAATTTAAGAACTTTACCTAAAAATTTTATTATCAAGTATAATAAAATATAATAATAAATGTTTATTAAAATAAAATATAATAATAAATTTTATGAAATTAAATTAGTTAATTATGCTAAATATTTTTAAAGATCATATTTCTGATGCATAATCATAATCTCAAATATGATGGAGAAATTAATTGCGTGTGATGGAGAAATTAATTTTTGACAAGAAATTTTAAGTTTACTCTATTTGGGTCTGACCAATAAGTCCACCATACAAGTTTGGGTCAATTTTTTGATTAAGAAGTTTTAAATCTAATTAATCAAGTTGTTTTTTTTTTTTTTTTTTTTTGAATAAAATTATTCAATGTTCCTTTGAATTAACTGTTGAAGTACTTTTGGAATTTCTTTTCCAATAAAGATTTTTGTTTAACGTTTTTGCAAATCCACTTCAGAAAATACCTTGTCGGTATATTATGTGTGAGTAGTTATGCGTGAAAGATACTTATGGTATTTTTATTATCCTTAATTATAACCACTCAGTTTTTTTTATCAAGACTAATTTTGTAAAAAAAAAAATTCAATTTAAAATTTCTTAAACCTTGTGTAAAGTTAACATCAAACAATATATAAATATATATATATATTGGACGGAGGAAGTAATAAACAGTAATAGTAGCCAACAGTAATGTGATCTGTTGATAAAATATTGAACTTTTAATTTCAATGATCATAAATTAAATCTTGACAACTTCAAATATAAAAAAAATAAAAAATAAACAGTAATAGTAAATATAACAAATATTAATTAACCGAGATTGTATCTACTACTTATGGTATTTTTACTCAATAGTTTGCTTCTTTCTTTGGAAAAGATAGGCTCTAATGGCCATTTTCACAACTTTGTGGCAGCTTGCAGTTGCAGTAAGCCATGGTGCTCTACCTGCAGAGATGTACTGGACGTCTGTCTTCCCAAACACTCCAATGCCAAAAGCCTTGCGAAATCTTTTGCTTCCCGCTTCTGGTTTGTAATTTGCGACCCTTTTCTTGAAAACTTTTTTTCTTTTTTTTTTTTGTTTTTGTTTCCCTTTATATTTTCAATAATGGTGTAGACGTATAATTCAGGTAAGCCTTCTATTGCTCTATCTCTCTGCAAACAAAATGTAGGAAATTACAAGAAAGCTGCTTTGGCAGATATGGTCAACAAATATTAATATGGAGTATCCGACGCTGTCAATATTCGATATAGAAGTATTTATGGCAAACCAACATTACTCTTTATTTCTTGGAAGATAAGCTATATATACTTCCCTAAAAACGAACATATATCTTCTATTCCTATTTTCTATCCCGTTTGGTGTTTTTTCATATAATCTTGTTATGTATTCAATTAATTAACTGTTTAATTTTAAAATTAAATTATCATAAACACGTGCCAAAAAACTATCGAAGGGTACCGATGAAAACACTAAAAAGGAACATAAGAAATTTGTTCCCCTAAAAACACTATGTTGGTATTTATAATCAATTGCGTGTGATGGAGAAATTAATTTTTGACAAGAAATTTTAAGTTTACTCTATTTGGGTCTGACCAATAAGTCCACCATACAAATTTGGGTCAATTTTTTTATTAAGAAGTTTTAAATCTAATTAATCAAGTTTTTTTTTTTGTACTTTAAAATTATTCAATGTTCCTTTGAATTAACTGTTGAAGTACTTTTGGAATTTCTTTTCCAATAAAGATTTTTGTTTTAACGTTATTGCAAATCCACTTCAGAAAATACCTTGTCGGTATATTATGTGTGAGTAGTTATGCGTGAAAGATACTAGTTTCACGAGTTTTAAATCTAAATCAATTTCTTTTCTTTTTCCCTTTCAATTATTCAATGTTGTTTCTCCTAATATATAATAAAAAGTTGGAAGTACTTGAAATTTCTTTTCAATTAGGACTCCAAATTGAATTTTGTTTTATAAATCAATTTCAGGAAATAAGAATTACATGTTGACTGACATGCTTAAGAACAAGGACAAAGTAGTAGACAGCAAAGCAAATTATGCATATTCAAATCCAAGCAAGGAATTTGCAGATGGAAATGGCCCAACCAACAACGATGTTTACTTTTTTGAGAATAAGCTGCATCCTGGTAGGAATATGAACTTAAGGAGCTAACCAGAAAAGCGAGCAAAGCAGCTTTCTTACCTCGTCCAGTTGCAGACTCAATTCCCTTTTCAACTCAAAAGTTTGCAGAAATCTTGGAAGTATTTTTCAGTGGAACCAAAATCAGCAGAATCTAACTTACTCAAACAAACAATCGAGAATTGTGAAAGACCAGCCATTGAAGGAGAAGAAAAGTGTTGCGCTACATCATTGGAGTCGTTCGTGGATTCGGGTGTTTCCAAGCTGGGAAAAAACATCCAGCTTTTGTCGAATGAGTTGGAGAAAGAAACACAAAACCAAGAGTTTAGTATTGGTGAGGGAGTGAAAATGATGGGAGAATCAGAGATAGTTTGCCACAAAATGAAGTATGCATATGCTGTGTTTTTATACCATTCAATTGATAAAACAGCTATGTATACGGTTCCATTAGTTGGGGCAGATGGAACAAGAGCTAGAGCATTGGCTGTTTGCCACAAAGATACATCAGCTTGGAACCCCAAACACTTGGCTTTTCAGATTCTCAAAGTTAAGCCAGGAACTCTCCCCATTTGCCATTTCCTAGTCAGGGAGACCCTTGTCTGGGTTCCCAACAACTAAAATTGCTAAAATGTCACTATCAATGAAATCCATTAACCGGAAAATCCATTACCTTCATAACCCCTTCAGGATAGTCTCATTCGACCCTATCATAAGTCTTGCTCATATTAAACTTTAACGCCATAGATAATGTTAAAGTCAACAACTCCTCTAGAATTCTTTTCAAACTTTATTATTTCTCTAGGTCTTTCTTTATTTTTCTTTCTTCAATATTCTAGAGTTTTCTTTATTTTTTTCCTTAACCGACTATCTAGAATATTGCAAGCCACCAACCTAAGAACCTATAAATAGCTAAGGGGTGTAATGGTGTAAAGTGGAGTAAGAAAGTGTGAGCAATAGAAAAAGAGAGTAAGTGATAAAGTGTTGTGAGTGACTTGAAGTTGTGAGTGTGTAAGAGTGTTGTGTGAGAAACACTAGAGTGGTAGTGAGTGCATATTAAAAGAGTGTAAGTGTCTAGTGTATATTTGTCTTAATTATATAATAAAAGAGTTATTTTTTCACTCTTCAAACTCCAACAAATTGGTATCAGAGCTAGACGGTCAAGGACCGGAGTCCGCATATCGGAGAAAGACAGTCTGGGAATATGAAGATTATTGGTCTAAGACCAAGACGATCAAGGATCGTAGTTCGTAAAGACGTGGAAATTCTGTCGGTACACGGTCAGGGACTGTGAAATTAAGTGAACAAGAATCAAATTTGAGGTAAGTACAGGGCACTCTCAAGACACTATGGCAGATATTTCTAATTCCGCTAGCAACATTGAGAAGCTCAATGAAAACAATTACAATACGTGGAGCATCTGGATGCAATATTACATGCTCGTTCAAGATTTATGGGATATTGTTAACGGTGAAGCTTCGACACCACCAACTGATGTCGGAGAACTAAGGAAATGGAAGATCAAAGCCGGTAAGGCCATGTACGTGTTATCAGTCACCATTGAGGATGGTTTATTACAGCGCATCAAGGATGCAAAGACACCGACGGAAGCATGGGACACACTCACAATGTTGTTCGCGAGGAAAAATGATGCTAGTCTCCAACAATTGGAGAATGAACTCCTGTCAATCTCGCAGCAAAATATGTCGGTAAGCGAGTATTTCTCTAAAGTTAAAACTTTTTGTGATGAAATTTCAAAATTAGATCCAAAAAATGCCATTACCGAAACGAGGATGAGAAGAATTATCATCCATGGCTTGCGACCTGAATACAATCGGATTGTTACTGCAACCCGTGGATGGAGCAAAGAACCAACTTTAACTGAGTTGGAAAATATCCTAGCTAATCAAGAGACTTTAGATAAACAAATGTCTAAAGTCTCGATAAAGGATGACGAGAGCACTCTTTTGTAATAAAAGAGGCTTTAATAAAAGAAGCAAAGCTGTTACAAAGTCAGGCATGGAAGAAAATAAATTTCGTAAGCAAGAAACATGGCCAAAGCAATGGGGAAGGAGCTTTCGGATTTTAAAGGGGAGCCCAGCATGTTTGAGAAAGAGATAAAAATGAAAATAGTTATCGTCGTCAAAACAATCAGTGTTACAACTGTGGAAAACCTGGTCACTTTGCCCGAGACTGTCGGTTTAAGCAAGTTCAAGGCAACGCGGCAACCTCCTCACGAGAAGAGAATAATAGCGAAGAAGAGTGGGATTTTCAAGCATCACTTGCTATTGAAGAATGCGAAGAACTTGCAGCTGCTTGCATCACTGAGTCAGAAAAAGAGTGCTCACTCGCATCGGTGAGTAAATTAATTGACTATAATAAAGATTGGATAGTCAATTCTGGATGCTCAAATCACATGACTGGAGACAAGGAAAAGTTGACTAATACGTCAACATACAAAGGAGAACGAGTTGTGGTAACTGCAAATAATTCAAGGTTACCTATTACTTACATTGGCCAAACAACTATTGTGCCGCGGTTTAGCCCACACCAAATCGAGCTACAAAACGTATTCCATGTGCCAGGTATGAAGAAAAATCTACTATCGGTTTCACAACTCACTGTCTCAAGAAATTATGTCGTGTTTGGTCCAAATAACGTGAAAGTATATTCAAACTTAAAGCCAACAAGTACACCAATAATGGAAGGGAAGCGTCTAGAGTCGGTCTACGTTATGTCCGCTCAAACTGCATTTGAGGACAAGACACGAAAGAATGAAACAGCTGACTTGTGGCATGCGAGGCTTGGGCACGTGAGTTATCTCAAGTTAAAGGTAATGATGAAAAAGTCTATGCTCAAAGGTCTTCCCCAATTAGACATTCAAGAGGACAGAGTATGTGCCAGGTGCAAATATGGGAAAGCTCACTAGCTGCCATACGAGGAGTCAAAGTTTAGAGCTAAGGAGCCTTTCCAGCTATTTCACTCGGACGTGTTCGGGAAGATAAAGCAACCTTCTATCAGTGGCTGCCAATACATGATAACTTTCATTGATGATTTTTCAAGGTACGTCTAGATTGATTTTATGAAAGAAAAATCAGAGGCACTTACTAAATTTATAAAGTTCAAAGAAAAGATGGAAAAAGAAGTAGGCCGAAAGATACAATGCCTATGCACAGATAACGGGAGAGAATACACATCCAAGGAGTTTTCAGAATTCTTACAAGAATACAAGATACGCCGACAATTGACATGTCCGAACACTCCACAACAAAATGGAGTTGCCGAGAGAAAGAATCGACATTTGGCTGAGATATGTCCAAGCATGTTACATGCAAAGAATGTACCACCTCGTTTTTGGGCAGAATGCATGAAGACTACAGCTCACGTGACTAATAGGCTTCCACAAGCAAGGCTTGGTTTTATCTCACCCTTTGAGAAACTGTGGAACATCAAACCCACGGTGAGTCACTTTCAATTATTTGGTTGTGTATGTTATGTATTTGTACCAGATCATCTACGCGGCAAATTCGACAAAAAGGCAATTCCTTGCATATTTGTGGGATATGACGATCAAAGAAAAGGGTGGAAATGTTGTGATCCAACGAGTGGCAGATGCTATGTATCCAGAAATGTTGTGTTTGATGAAGCTTCGTCATGGTGGTCACCACAAGCAGTTATGTTGCTAGACTCAAAAGAAATTGAAGAAAAACTTCAAGAAAATATGGAGGAACAAATTGAGCTAGAAAAGACTCAACCAAGTGACGAGTATTCAGAAAAGGCCCTCGATGAGGAAAAGTCATTTCGAGAAAATGAGTTCAATGAAAGAGATTCTCAGCCACTTTTGCGCAGGTCATCACGACATCGTAAACCAAATCTTAAGTATGCCAATGCTGCTCTAATTGAAGATATAGAACCAACAACATATGAAGAGGCGTCTGAGAAATTGGAGTGGAGAAAAGCCATGGAAGAAGAAGTTCAAGCCCTGAAACAAAACGAGACATGGGAGTTGGTGCCAAAGCCGAAGAAGATTGAACCCATCTCATGTAAATGGGTTTATAAAATAAAGACTCGACCCGATGGATCGATAGAAAGGTATAAGGCTCGATTGGTGGCTCGAGGATTCTCTCAAAAATATGGGTTGGACTATGATGAGACCTTTAGTCTGGTTGCAGAGATTACAACAGTACGAGTATTACTTGCCCTTGCAACAAGCAAATCTTGGAAGTTATGGCAAATGGATGTAAAAAATGCCTTCTTGCACGGAGAGCTAGATCAAGAGATTTATATGGAGCAGCCCAAAGGATTTGAAAGCAAGGATCATCCAGATTATGTGTGTAAGTTGAAAAGACACTCTACGGATTAAAGCACGCACCGAGAGCATGGTACGGTAAAATTGCTTAATTTTTAATACAAAGTGGTTACTCAGTTGCAGCAGCAGATTCCAACTTGTTCGTGAAAGACAAAGGTGGTAAGTTGGCAATAGTCTTGGTTTACGTGGATGATCTAATCATCACCGGAGATAACGAAGAAGAAATCAAACAAACTAGAGGTAATCTCTCAGTACGTTTTCAAATGAAAGAGCTTGGAGAGTTGAATCACTTTCTCGGGCTAGAAGTAATCCATACCAAGGAAGGAATATTCTTATGTTAACACAAGTATGCAAAAGATCTTTTGCACAAATTTAGGATGACTGATTGCAAGCCGATTTCTACGCCTATGGAAGCCAATGCAAGACTCTGCAGTGAATAAGGCAAAAGAATTGGAAGACTTAACAAGTTATAGGCAACTAGTGGGTAGTCTAATCTACCTTACATTAACAAGACCCGACATTGCATTCGTTATTGGAGTGGCTAGCCGATTCATGGAGAAACCAAGGAAACCTCACTTTGATGCAGCTCGACGAATCTTGAGGTACGTGAAAGGAACTATTGATTTTGGACTTCTATACAAAAAGGGAGTTCCGTGCCAAGTTATAGGGTATTGCGATGCCGATTATGGTGGAGATCATGATACAAGACGATCAACAACCGGCTACATGTTTAGTCTTGGATCAGGCATAATCTATTGGTGTAGCAAAAGACAAAGCTACGGTATCATTGTCAACTACAAAAGCAGAATATAGAGCAGCGGCTATGGCAGCACAAGAAAGCACGTGGTTGATACAGCTGTTGAAGGACTTGCACCAACCGATTAACTCTCCAGTACAACTCTATTGCGATAATCAGTCAGCAATACGTTTAGCCGAAAATCCAGTCTTTCATGCAAGAACCAAGCACGTAGAAATACATTATCACTTTGTACGTGAAAAAGTACTTCAACAAGATGTTGAACTGAAATACATCAAGACTGAAGAACAAGTAGCTGATTGTTTACCAAGGGACTCAGCGGTGCAAAATTCGATGAGTTCAGAAGACGACTTGGCATGACTACCAAACCAACATTAGGAGCGTAGTTGTTGAAGGGGAGTGTTAAAGTCAACAACTCCTCTAGAATTCTCTCCAAACTTTATTATTTCACTAGGTCTTTCTTTATTTTTCTTTCTTCAATATTCTAGAGTTTTTTTCATTTTTTTCCTTAACCGACTATCTAGAATATTGTAAGCCACCAACCTAAGAACCTATAAATAGCTAAGGGGTGTAATGGTGTAAAGTGGAGTAAGAAAGTGTGAGCAATAGAAAAAGAGAGTAAGTGATAAAGTGTTGTGAGTGACGTGAAGTTGTGAGTGTGTAAGAGTGTTGTGTGAGAAACACTAGAGTGTTAGTGAGTGCATATTAAAAGAGCGTAAGTGTCTAGTGTATGTGTAGAAGGAGAAATTTTTTTTGACCAATTACAAATTGCCACGTGTTAATTGAAATTTCTTTTAATTAAGAAATTTTTAATTAAATTATGCATTATCATATCATAATTAATTATTTTATATGTACACATGGCTTGACCAATCAAATTGCAAGGATTAATGGGTCACCCAATTAAACTTCACCCATGTGTCATAATTACTTCATCTCTAATTAAATTAAATTAATTAAGAGATAAATAATGAAGTTTTAGCTCTAATTAAATTAATTAAGAGATAAATAAATATTTTATCTCTAATTTAATTAATTAATTAATTAAGGGATAAATAATGAAGTTTTATCTCTAATTAAATTGAATTAAATTAATTAAGAGATAAATAAATATTTTATCTCTAATTTAATTAATTAAGAGATAAATAAATATTTTATCTCTAATTTAATTAATTAAGAGATAAATAATGAAGTTTTATCTCTAATTAAATTAAATTAAATTAATTAAGAGATAAATAAAGAAGACAAGTTCTATTAGAACTCTCTTTCACCTGGCTGGCTACCACTATAAATAGAGACCTCCCCTTAACACAAATTCACAATTCAGAAAGCCTGAAGAGAAGAAGATTTTGAAGAGCCAAATCCTCTCAAAAGTCTTAAGAAGAAATTAGAGAAATTCTAAGAATGCGGTGCTTGTTCTTGAGAATTCTCAAAGAAGCTGCTCTCCGATCTTGTTCATCGAAGGAAAGGAGATAATTCCTGTTTTTCAAGACCAAGTCTAGAAGACCCTTGAAGCAGATCTCTCCGATTCAAGATCAAGTCGTGAGGACCCTTGAATCAAAATTTTACTGAAGAAAAGAATCAAAGGATTTCTTTCTTTAAGAATATTTAGAGATTGTAACCTCAAAGTTTGATTAATAAAATTATTATTTGACTCCAAATTTTCCTTGTCATATTTTTGACGAGAAATTTGTGTGTACAAATTTTGGCACGCCCGGTGGGACCATCTTTGCCTTTCATCTCTTTTCTTCAAAACTCAAGTTATCAAGTTGCAACGGCTCCCAAGAAGAACCTTGCTAACAAACCAACTCTCAAGCCTGCTCGAGCTAATCCTGCAGTCTACCCCACTTCATCATCAAGCGTTGATATCCCCGCTCATCCTTATGGTATTAGGAGGAAGACCAAAGCTCTTGCTGAATTGTATGAGCAAACTTTTCCGGTGCTCAATCAAAACCCTCTCTATGACACTTCTTCTCCAATTCAAGACTTAGAAGAAGTTTCCGCTGGACAAGTTGATTCTCCTCGAGGATCAAGTGCAAGTCGTCAGTTAACATACAAAGAACAAGATAGCTACTCAAGCAACAGCCCTATTCCATCATCTGCTCCAAAATCAAGTTCTGGAGTAATGGCTGTCATGACAACTGGCACCACATCATTGGAAGAACAAGTGGCACTTCTGGCAAAATCTGTTGAAATTCTTTCAGCAAGCATCAAAGAGAAGGATAACCAGAATGCTTCCATGATGGACAAGATCGCCGGTCTCACTGGAAAAAGAAACGAAGCTTCAAACCAAAATTGGCAATCAATCTTTCAAGATAATGGTGAGAACTCTGGCAAGGAAGTTGCTAAGGATTCTGAAGAAAAGATCAATGAACTCGTCACTACCAGTCAGCTCAAGGATCTTATCAAGGAGGCTATCAAAGATCAAGTTGAAAGCGTCACTCAACCTTTATATACATATGCAAAGCCATATTCTCAAAGGATCGATCGTCTGAGGATGCCTGGGAACTATCAACCCCCAAAGTTTCAGCAGTTCGATGGAAAAGGAAATCCACGCCAACATGTTGCACATTTCGTGGAAACTTGCAATAATGCTGGCACCTATGGAGATCTCATGGTGAAGCAGTTCGTTCGCTCCTTGAAAAGCAACGCCTTTGATTGGTATACTGATCTTGAGCCTGGAACGATTGACAGTTGGGAACAACTTGAGCGTGAATTCCTTAATCGATTCTACAGCACTCGCCGCATAGTCAACATGATCGAACTCACAAGCTCACGTCAATGGAAGGATGAACCAGTCATTGATTACATCCACAGATGGAGAAATCTGAGCCTTAACTGCAAAGAAAGACTGTCTGAGTCTTCTGCCCTTGACATGTGCATCCAAGGCATGAATTGGGGCTTGCGTTACATTCTTCAAGGCATCAAGCCTAAGACCTTTGAAGAATTAGCCACTCGTGCTCATGATATGGAGTTGAGTATGACAGCTGCTGGAAATCAAGAACCTCCGGTGCAAGAGCCAAAGAAAGGTAAGGAAAAACAAGATACCCGCAAAGGGGGCAAAACCTTTATCAACAAGGGAGAAAGCAAACAGTCCATGGCCGTGACTACCAAGCCTCTTAAGATATCTCCCAAGTCAAAACAATCTCAAGAGACGAAATCTTCTCCTATCCAAGACAAAGGTAAAGGCAAGATCACTTTGAAGGAGAGACAAGAAAAGAAGTATCGTTTTCCTGATTCTGATATTTTAAACATTCTTGAAGAACTTTTAAAGACTAAGCTGATTCAGTTACCAGAAATGAAGCGACTTGAAGAAGCTGATAAAGTAGAAGACCCCAATTATTACAAGTACCATCGCTTGATTAGCCATCCTCTGGAGAAGTGCTTTATCTTGAAGGATAAAATCATGCGACTCTATGGTTAGGGAAAAATCGAGTTTGAAGAAGAAACGGTGTCGTCAAATTTGGCATCAGTCAATATGGTTTCTCAATCCAATTTGCTGGATAGAACCATAAAATTTGGCTCTTTTGATCCTATCATACTGGCTCCAAGTACAAGTACGATGGTGGATCTTCAGGCAAGTGGGGGCAACTATTTGCTTCAAAGACAAAATCAAGATTACGATGGTTGGACTCTAGTCACACGCCGAAAAAGCAAAAAGAAGAATCTTCCAAAACTTGTGATAGTGCCTACAAGAGCTAAGATGATCAAACAACCAGCCAAATCTCCAAAGCCCAATGTGCCTCAAGAAACAAAAATGCCATCTCAGGGTAAAAATTCAATAGGGAGAAAGCCTAGGAGGCCAATCACTTTAAGCTAATTCATGCCAGTTCAGCTTAGAGATGAAGATTCGATTTTCATGACTTGTTACCATAACGGTAGCAATGAAGATAATGAAAACAATATTGACACAGTAGCATTTGATATTGATGATCATTCTTGTCTTACGAAAATTAACTTTTCTGATGAAGATGTGTTGCTAGGGTCAACCCCTCATAATCGGTCGTTGTTCGTCGTAGGATATACTCGAGAACAGAAGATCAATAGAATCTTGATCGATGATGGTTCTGCTGTCAACATACTCCCGTTGATGACAATGAAGGAATTGGGAGTTTCTTTGGATGAATTGATGCAAAGCCGCTTGATGATCCAAGGATTCAACCAAGGGGGACAAAGAGCTCTTGGAAAACTTAGACTTCAACTTTTCATTGGAGATATGGAGTCAAGTCCATTTTTCCATGTGATCGATGCCAAAACGACATACAACATGTTGTTAGGACGACCGTGGATACATCAAAATGGTGTAGTCTCCTCAACTCTACCCCAATGTCTCAAGTATTGTAGAAACGGTCAAGTCAAGACGATCCTTGCAGACGCTAAGCCATTTACTATAGCAGAAGCACATTTCGCAGATGCAAAGTTTTATCTAAAAAATACATTTATCGAAGAAGTAATGCCCAACCCGATGCAAGAATTAAAGCAAAAGGGAAAGAATTTGGCTTCCTCCACAGTTGGAGAAGATGAAATTGCTCAAGGTTTAAAGGATTTGAATCTTCCCCTCACTAACTTGGAAGAATCAAGAGGCCTTATACCTCCACTGAAAGGATTTGTTAGGCCAGTAGAAGAACTTCTTTGAGAACATCAAGATCTTCCTACTCATCGAGCCAAAGATTTTGATCCTAATGCTTATAGGTTGCTTGTCAAAGCTGGATATAAACAAGAGGATGTTGCAAAATTGGCTCACGAGACAAAAGAGTCTAACAAAGAAAAGCCGCAAAGTTCATTCAAGATTCGTCAGGTCTGGCAAAAGAAAATTGATCACATCGGAACTTCTAGAGAAGGGCTTGGATATTCTCCATTAAAATTGAAGATTCGTAAACAAACTTCGAGGTATATAAATGTGGAGAAAGTTCTCAAGGAACAAGAAGATGCAGTAAAACCACCATGACTTTCAGTATTTGATCGCTTGGGAGCACGCTCAACACGATGTTCAGTGTTTGATCGTTTGAGCATTCAATCATCACGAAGGTAAGTTTTTGAACGAATGGGAGAAAAATGCAGTGAAGTTTCTGTAAGTAAACCAATTTCCATTCAGTCAAGGCTTGGAAGTCTGTACTCTGAAGAAGTTAACTGTGGCCGAAAAAGAAAATTTTCCACTTTAAAGGAATCAAGAGATTTTCACAGCAAAATTCCTTCTCGAATGAAAAGGCAAAGCGAATGGAAGGTAACTACTGGTGAAGTTCTAAAGGCTAGAAAGCACACAGTGGTTATAACCAAATCGGTCTCATCCTCAGAGGAAGAAGAACTTGAAGAAACAGAAATCCTTACTTCTAACCATGTATCTGTAAAAGAAACTGGTGAAAAATCTCAAGAAGAAGAAGCCCCTTCGTCTTTTGAAGAAGGAAATCAAGCTACTATTGATGAGCTAAAGGAGGTTAACATCAGTACTAGTGAAGATCCACGACCGATCTTTATTAGTGCTTGCTTACCACCAAAAGAGGAAAAAGCCTATCTTGATCTTTTGATAGAGTATCGAGATATCTTTGCTTGGACTTACAAAGAGATGCCGGGACTTGATCCAAAAGTAGATATGCATCATCTGGCTGTCAAGAAAAGTGTCTGACCTATCAAACAAGCTCAACGACGTTTCCATCCTGAATTGATTCCCCAAATTGAAGCTAAGGTCAATAAGCTCATCAAAGCTGGCTTTATTAGAGAAGTCAAGTATCCCACTTGGATCTCAAATATTGTTCCAGTGAGAAAGAAAAATGGTCAACTTCGAGTTTGTGTAGATTTTCGATATTTGAACAATGCTTGTCCAAAGGACGACTTTCCTCTCCCTTTAACAGAAATAATGGTTGATGCTACAACTGGCCATGAAGCTTTGTCATTTATGGATAGATCGTCTGGTTATAATCAAATTCGCATGGCTCCAAGAGATGAAGAACTTACCGCATTTCGAACTCCAAAAGGAATATACTGTTACAAAGTTATGCCGTTTGGGTTAAAGAATGTAGGTGCTACTTATCAAAGAGCAATGCAAAAGATCTTTGATGATATGCTTCACAAAAATGTTGAATGTTATGTTGATGACTTGGTCGTAAAGTCAAAGGAAAAATCCGATAATCTTGCTGATCTTCGCCAAGTGTTTGAAAGATTGTGCAGATACCAATTGAAAATGAATCCGCTCAAGTGTGCGTTCGGAGTATCCTCGGGTAAGTTTTTAAGGTTCATCATACGACATCGTGGGGTTGAGATCGATCAATCAAAAATAGATGCAATCATGAAAATGCCTGAACCGCGCAATCTGCATGAACTTAAAAGTCTGCAAGGAAGATTGGCATATATCCGACGCTTTATCTCAAACTTGGCTGGTCGATGTCAACCATTTAGTCGGCTAATGAAGAAGGATGTCCCTTTTGTCTGGGATGAGGCCTGTAGTAATGCTTTTAAGAGCATTAAGACCTTTTTGTTACGACCACCTATCCTGAAGGCACCTATACCAGGACAGCCGTTAATCCTTTATATTGCTGCACAAGAATGTTCCTTAGGAGCATTGTTGGCACAAGAGAATGATGAAGGAAAAGAAACTGCACTCTACTATCTTAGTAGAACTCTTAATGGCGCTGAATTAAATTATTCTCCCATTGAAAAGACTTGCTTGTCATTGATGTTTGTACTTAAAAAGCTGAGGCATTATTTGCAAGCTTATTCTTTTCGTTTGATTTCGCGAGCAGATCCCCTCAAATATCTCATGTCCAAGTCTGTGCTCAGTGGAAGATTGGCAAAATGGGCTCTTTTGCTACAAGAGTTCGATATTACTTATATTCCACAAAAGGCCGCTAAAGGGCAAGCACTTGCCGATTTCCTTGCAAACCATCCGATTCCAGATGATTGGGAATTCTCTGAAGATTTCCCAGATGAAGATGCTCTTTTCATCGAAATTCCCAGGCCATGGAAACTATTTTTCGATGGGGCTGCCCGTCAAGATGGAGTTGGAGCAGGTGTTGTCTTTGTCACTTCAGAAGGAGATGTATTGCCTTATGCATTTACTCTCACTGAAAATTGTTCCAACAATGTAGCAGAATACCAAGCTCTGATCATTGGATTGGAAATGGCAGTAGATATGAAGATCACTCAACTTAAAGTGTTTGGGGATTCCAAATTGGTCATCAACCAACTTCTTTCACTTTATGAAGTTAAGAAGCCAGACCTCTTACCATATGTCAACTATGCGAAGAAGATTTTGGAATGGTTTGACAATGTAAGCATGGAACATGTACCAAGAAGAGAGAACGAGCAAGCAGATTCTCTAGCTAATCTAGCATCAGCTCTTGCCATGCCAAGTGTAGAAGTAAAAGTCCCTCTTTGCAAACGATGGATTTTGACTCTAGTTGATTTTAAAGATAACAATACAGAATCCAATGTTGTTTCAGTTTGCAAAGTTGAAAAAGAAGATTGGAGACAATCATTGATTGATTATTTAGAGCATGGGAGGCTACCCAATGATCCAAGGCATAAAACAGAAGTGAAACGTCGAGCTCCTCGATTTATTTACTTCAAGGGTACGCTCTATCGCCGCTCTTTTGATGATGTCTTCCTTCGATGCTTAGGAGAAGATGAAGTATCCAAAACCTTACAAGAAGCTCATTCAGGAATTTGTGGTGCACATCAGTCTGGAGCTAAATTGCACTTTCAAATTAAAAGAATGGGATACTACTGGCCAACAATGGTAAAAGATAGCATGGACTACTCCAAGAAATGTCAAGCTTGTCAGTTTCATGCAAACTTCATCCATCAACCTCCTGAGCCATTACATCCGACAGTCACATCTTGGCCGTATCGGCTTGGGGACTTGATTTGGTAGGACCATTACCTAAGAGTTCACTAGGGCATATGTATATACTTGCCGCTACATATTACTTCTCAAAGTGGGCAGAAGTGGCACCTTACAGGGAAGTAAAAAAAAACCTGTTGCAACTTTTATCAGGACAACATCATTTATCGGTATGGTGTACCTCGTCACATCATAACTGATAATGGGAAGCAGTTTGACATGAGCAAATTATGTGCACAGTTTGACTTCAAGCAGTACAAGTCTTCAATGTACCATGCTCCAGCAAACGGATTAGCAGAAGCTTTTAACAAGACTTTGTGCAATCTTCTCAAGAAAGTTGTTAACCGTTCAAAGAAAGATTGGAATGAAAGGATAGGAGAAGCTCTGTGGGCTTATCGAACTACATATTGCACACCAACTCAAGTCACTCCATATGCACTTGTTTATGGTGTAGAAGCTGTTCTACCACTTGAGCGACAAATTCCATCATTGAGGATTGCAATCCAGGAAGATCTTTCTAGTGAAGACAATGTACGCTTACGTTTGGAAGAATTAGAAGCACTGGATGAGAAAAGGTTGGAAGCCCAACAACGCTTGGAGTGTTATCAAACTCGACTATCCAAAGCTTTTAATAAGAAAGTCAAACAGCGATCTTTCCAAGTTGGAGATTTAGTCCTTGTTGTAAAAAGACCCATAAATACTTCACATCGTATGGGCAACAAGTTCCTTTCAAAATGGGATGGACCATACGTTGTTCGAGAAGTTTATACCAATGGTGCATACAAGATCGTTGATCAAGATGGTGTCAAAGTTGGACCGATCAATGGAAAGTTTTTGAAGCGTTATTATGCTTAAAGAAGATACTGCTCCTAAGCAAGAGCTTAAACTATTGTATGTTGCTCCTAAGCAAGAGCTTAAACTGTCGTATGTTGCTCCTAAGCACGAGCTTAAACTGCACATTTAAAAAAAAAAAAAAAAAAAGCCCACTATGTTGAAAATCCTTTAGAGGACAACTTAGGCAAAAGTTAGGGCACAAAAAAAATGATGATGAACTACGTTATGACTTGATCCTTCAAATTCGAGGGTACGTAGGCAGCTTGGTTTCATTGCCAAGTTCAGTCCAAACAAAAAAAAATTTTGTTTGATTCAAATATTATCTTTTGTACACTTGAAAGTATCATGATAATTCTCCATTCAAATTTCATGATTCAAGTTGTCTTTCAAGTAAAACAAATCTTTTACAAATTAAAGATCTTTGGGAATTTAATTTGTAGTCTACACATGATGCAAAAATACTTCAGAAAGTGCAAAAGAAAGATGATATATGGAGAAAAAAGAAATCTAACTTCATTTCAAACTTGAAAAGAACTTACAATCTAAAAAAAAAAAAAAACTAACAATCCTAAGAACTAATATAAACTTCAAAAAAAAAAAGTTACATCAAAAGGGATTCAGGGCTTCCATTTGAAATTCTTCAAGTCGTCTCGAGAGGCTTCCAACATATTTCGCAACAAATCTAAGTTTTTGGCTTCATTCTCAGTAAGGGTAGTAAGAGACTCAACAGAATTCATCTCTTCACGAATCTTGGAGGTGTCGGTTCTTCTTCTTTTCAATTCATCTTCAGTTTCTTGGAGTGAAGATTCAAGTCTATGTTTTTTGCGTTGCAAAGTAATGAACTCTTGCTCTATATCTGCCAAGTTCGACTGCAGGGTGTTAAGGTTCTCAACAGTTTTATGTTCAAGTAACATTGAATCTTTAAGTCGAATTTCAAGTGCTTGAAGTTTTTCAATTCTATCCTTGGATGAAGAGATGGAAGATTCAAGCTCATTAAACTTTTGGACTTGTGTAAAGTAGTCTTCCACCATGCCTTTCAATAAGGATGAATCAACGGACTTAATTGCTTCTATTGCATCAAAGATCTTGTGGACATCACTAGTAAGTGAAGAAACCCGATCAAAAGAAGCGCGAATAATCCTTGGTTGAATGCTTTCCCATAAAATAGTTGCAAGCTTCAACTGACTATCGGATATCACTTTTTCAGCACTAAACTTAGAAAATTCTGGAAGGGCGAGATGACTAGCTTCAACATGAGGGCCTGTGGAAGTCTTCACTATAGGGGAAGTATTATTAACAATCACATTAGGGCAAGCATCTTCTTGATTGGAAACGGTACTTGAAACATTATTTCTGATCTTAGCTACAAGTTTGTTGAACTCATGCGAACTAGAAACTGAAGCTTCACTTTTGGCAGGGGATATATCACCATGAAAGGATTCCCTTGGCCTGACTCGCTTCCAATGTCATTCATGATCACTCTCATCAATTGAATCTTCAACGATCGCATTATGCTTCCCTTCGATGACTTTCGATAAAACCCTTTGTCCTTCATCAACTAATGACACTGATCGAGGAACTTCTTGTGAAGCCTTCACATGCTCCTCTGTTAAATCTATAGTGGACGAGACTTTGGCTTTATTGGATTTGTCTTGCGAAATCTCTAAAAACTTTTTCTTAACATCCTTTGAAGGTTTTCTTCTCTTTGATGGTGATGTACGGATGCTTGAAATAAAAATATCAATAAAATGCTCAAGATATGGCTCATGAACTTTGGACCACCATTCCATGTATCTTGCGGTTGCATGATCATTAGGATTTAGAGAACGAGCTGGAGAGATCAATCTGGACTTTGTATGAGAACGAGTGCAAATTCTCCAAAACCTACATAGATCATCCACAGATCCAGAACGAATGTCTTCCTTAAGAGCTCCGGGAATATCTTGACAAAACCCAAATTGTCTCCCAAATCGATGAGGACTATAAAATTCTATAATGATGGCTTGGTTACATCGGGCGGGCAAATAGCTCGAACGAACATTAACAAGGTAGCCATGATTGATCTTACTAAGAGCGTCATCATCAACAATCACTTCATCTCTATTTCTGGGATATAAGTTAGTATTCCACACTATGCCACTATGAATCAACTTGCGGGCGTCATAATCCTCAAAGTATTTGGCTCTACCTTCTCCTGAAAACTTGCTCATCAAAGGCCCATATACATCATATGGATTTTGAAAGTGAGTCCGGAAGTAATAACTTAGCCACCCATAAACATAGTGAATTGGAAAACACGCATCTGAAGAGCCCGCTTGAGTAGAAAGTGTGATTCGGTTTAGTCCATGGTAAATATTGGCTAACACCGGGATCGCGAGATTAACAGTTCTTCCACTTCGGCCATGTTTTATATAAACTTTGGTTTTTACCAATTGCTATATTTATTCAGAAGCATGCCTATCCATACTTCTCTTAAGTGGGCTGTCCTTCTATGTGGGCCAATGTTGGTTCATTGCCCATTTTGATTAAAAACATTTTGGAATCAAGACAATACAAAGGTGCAAATAAATTTCAAGATTTGTTCACTTTCTACACTCAACAAAAATCGTCTACGTGACCAAGTCTTGAGGGGGCATTTGTAGAAGGAGAATTTTTTTTTGACCAATTACAAATTGCCACGTGTTAATTGAAATTTCTTTTAATTAAGAAATTTTTAATTAAATTATGCATTATCATATCATAATTAATTATTTTATATGTACACATGGCTTGACCAATCAAATTGCAAGGATTCATGGGTCACCCAATTAAACTTCACCCATGTGTCATAATTACTTCATCTCTAATTAAATTAAATTAATTAAGAGATAAATAATGAAGATAAATATTTTATCTCTAATTTAATTAATTAATTAAGGGATAAATAATGAAGTTTTATCTCTAATTAAATTGAATTAAATTAATTAAGAGATAAATAAATATTTTATCTCTAATTTAATTAATTAAGAGATAAATAAATATTTTATCTCTAATTTAATTAATTAAGAGATAAATAATGAAGTTTTATCTCTAATTAAATTAAATTAATTAAGAGATAAATAAGGAAGACAAGTTCTTTTAGAACTCTCCTTCACCTGGCTGGCTACCATTATAGATAGAGACCTCCCCTTAACACAAATTCACAATTCAGAAAGCCTGAAGAGAAGAAGATTTTGAAGAGCCAAATCCTCTCAAAAGTCTTAAGAAGAAATTAGAGAAATTCTAAGAACGCGGTGCTTGTTCTTGAGAATTCTCAAAGAAGCTGCTCTCCGATCTTGTTCATCGAAGGAAAGGAGATAATTCCTGTTTTTCAAGACCAAGTCTAGAAGACCCTTGAAGCAGATCTCACCGATTCAAGATCAAGTCGTGAGGACCCTTGAATCAAAATTTCACTGAAGAAAAGAATCAAAGGATTTCTTTCTTTAAGAATATTTAGAGATTGTAACCTCAAAGTTTGATTAATAAAATTATTATTTGACTCCAAATTTTCCTTGTCATATTTTTGACGCGAAATTTGTGTGTACAGTATGTTTGTCTTAAATATATAATAAAAGAGTTATTTTTTCACTCTTCAAACTCCAACAGATAACTCCTCCCGACTTGCTTATTTTTTTCATATATTTAATGGTTTCATAATGGGTTAGGATTCAATCCATTACTTTTTTGTCAATTACTTTTCAATACACTCATCATTACCATTCACATATTTATGACTCACTCATTAATTGTGAAAGTCATACCATAAATGGTGATTAAGATGTATTGAAAAGTAATGGATTGAAAAAGTAATAGAGGAAAGTCAGACCCGATTAAAATGTATTAGAAAATAATGGATCGAAAAATAATGAAAGGGATAAAAATCATTAAGTCATAACATTGTTTGCGATCTAGTGGACATGAATGATTTAATTAACAAAAGTGATAAAGCAAATCCGACATCAGTTAATTAAAATGGGTTTTTTAAGCATATAAATATAATATAGATTTTCCAACTATTCAATTCTTTATTCTCTTTCCTCTTTATCTTTTGTTTTGTTTTTTTTTTTTTTTTTTTTTCTTTCTCTTCTCCAAATCCCTTGCCGTTGGCCAGCCAACATTGGACTTCACCGATTGTCTCAACACCGAATTCGATGCCACAAGGCAATGGATTCGGCAAGCCAATATTGTATTTACATTCGATTATAACCAAGTGCCATTGTTGTTCTTGAAAGGGTTGATCGATGGTTGACTTCTTGCTTGTCTAGGGTTTGTTCATGTCATTTATTTAATAAAATATAATATATAAAAAAAAAATTCTAGCCGGTCAAAAGAAACTATTTTCAATACTACTCCCGACATTAGTTGACCACCTTGTCGATCTTTTATTATAATTAATTATTTACACACTATCGTTTTTCACAAACTTTTCCAACCTATTTTTTATTGTTAATCAACTAAAATAATAAGGACAAACGAAGATTGGCCTGAGTGGAAGGGGTTCAGATCGTTTAAGCAAGTGGTCTCGAGTTCGAGCCCTAGTGAGTGCAGAAAACTTTCTTAGGAGATGTTCTCGCCTTAGCGCCCTACAGTACCTCGAAGGATTAGTCTTGAGTAGGGCTGTAATCGAGCCGAGCCGAGCTCGAATACTGAGAAGCTCGAGCTCGAGCTCGATTCGAAACTCGAGGCTCGAAGCTCGGTTCGAGCTCGATCGAGTATCATTTTTTAAGCTCGAGCTCGGCTCGAGATAAAATCGAACTATTCGAGCTCGACTCGATTAGGCTCGTTTATGTACTCGAGCTCGAATTAAGGGTTTTTAAGTATGTATATATATTAAGGGTAAAATAGTAAATTAATAATAAAAATATTATAAATAAAAAAGCTCGATTAGGCTCGCGAGCTGCTCGAATCGGGTATTAAGATACTCGAACTCGGCTCGCTCGATAGCTCGAGCTGCTCGAGCTCGGCTCGATAATGACCGAATCGAATTCGAGTTTTTTTCGAGTCGAACTCGAGTAGCTTGCGAGCACAGGT
Organism: Fremontodendron californicum; assembly: GCA_030761205.1. Classification (NCBI taxonomy): domain Eukaryota; kingdom Viridiplantae; phylum Streptophyta; class Magnoliopsida; order Malvales; family Malvaceae; genus Fremontodendron; species Fremontodendron californicum. The sequence continues at coordinate 7,030,528 of JAULJL010000004.1, forward strand.
GTCTCGTTTACACCCCTAGTCCTGAGCGAAACCTGAAGATACATTGGGTAATCTAAAAAACTAATATAATAAGGGTTTTGCTAACGAGTGCCCTTAGGGCACTCTTTAAGGTTAGTTAATATTTTATTTATAATAATAATATTGTATTAAATTCAGTATTTGACAATTTTATTCATTATTTTTAATACATTGAATAAAGATGTTACTATATGTAATAACCTTAAAGAGTGCCCTTAGGACACTCGTTAACAAAATTCATATAATAAATAAGCTATCTGTTTTGAGTTGCTGCGTTAATTGCAAGGTCATAGTCATACTTAGACTTGCTCATGGGTCGGATCAGGTCGCGGCTCGAAATTTTTTTATTTCTTTTATTCAGGTCCGACTCTGGGCGAGTTTGAGCTAGCCTACCGACCTAGTTTATTGTTTAAATAATATTAAAAAATATATTTTTAAATTTATATTTTTATAATTAAATCTAAATAAAAAATAATTTTTATTATTTAAATAATGATTTAGACAAAACCGAACTAATCCGAATCGAAAAATACTTAATTTAAACCCGATTCAATATAATCCGAACTTATCGAATCAAACAAACTATCCAATTTTTGGGAAGTCAATTCATGCCTCATCTTAAAGACGAAACAATATCAAAACGAGTTCGATATTAAGATTTATTAGTACTTTGTTTGTTCGAATGGCAAAAGTCAACTACAGATCGGCAATATGAAAAGCATCATCTTATGTAAAAACAATGTCTTAGGAAAAAAATAACAAAATTTAAATAAGATTCCTTAAGTCAGATTTATCAGATTCTTAATGTTTTTTTTTTTTTTTTCTCAATCATAAAGTTATTTTATTGCATAAAGCCAGCAGGCCATAGATAACAAGGATATATAATCAGCACACCGAATGACAACAACAGACACAGTCCGCAGATAAAAATAGAAAAATTGTATCACCACCAGGCCATGAGGAAGTTGGCTCTGTCCACTCCTGATTTTGCAAGGATCATATATATATATATATATATATATATATATATATATATATATATATATATATATATATATATATATATATATATATATAGGATCATATAAAAATAAAAGTTAAAATTAAAAAACCAAGTCAGTTATTTATTTCAAATATTAATGTTTTATACATATAAACAGGATTTAAATTACGGTTGCGAATATGTTTTTGGTCACGTCGCGTTTATTATGGTTGCGAACGTAATAGATACTATTGCGGTCATTACGATCATCATAGTTATGATTTTCTTTTTCACAACTTATTATAAAAAATAGTAATTATAATTATAAAAAATTAAATAATTTTTAAAATAGTTTATGACACTATATTTTTTATTTATAAAAAAATATTCCACAAGTTAGTAAATTGAATATATATATATATATATATATAATTTAAAATTACGAGTTTTAAGACATTAATCATTCACATTTCGATTACAATGAATATCAATAATTAAAAAAAAAAAGTTAAAACCTAAAATAACGATCGTTATATCTTGTCGTCATCATTATTTAAATAGTACATATAAATATATAGCTATACCCGATGAGTGGGAGGTAATTCCAATGATTGTTCTATGCCACTTTGCAAATTTGATTGTTCTATATATTTCGTCCCAAGCCTGCATATGTACTTAACTTCCTTTTGTTTTCCATAAAGAAAACTTTCTTTTCCATAAAGAAAGCTTTTGTTTGAACTTAGCAATGATCGGTTCCCACACCGCTAATCTCCTAGGATTAACACCCAGTGGAACGCCTAAATATTTAAAAGGAAGTGTGCCAAATGCCAATACCGCAACCCCATACTTCTGCCATCTCTTGTGAAAATGTTCTTCTACCCCAAAAGCATACATCTGTGATTTGCCATAATTAATCTTCAAACCTGAGGACACCTCAAAGCACCTCAGAAGGTTCTTCATGTTCTTTATAGAGTTCTCGTTCGCCTCCAAAAACAGAATTGTGTCATCAGCAAACTGAAGGTGAGATAAAGACACCCAGGCGCTAAATTAGGAATACCTCTAACCATCTCCATGTCCTCTGCCTTGGTGATCATCAGATGCAACGCCTCTGTAACCAAAAGGAAAAGAAACGGTGACAATGGATCACCTTGTCTTAGCCCCCTTTCCAAATGAAATTCCTGTGTAGGTGCGCCATTAACCAGTATGGACACCCTTGCTGTTGCAATACATTCCCATATCCACCCCACCCATTTCCTTCCAAATCCCATTTACTCCATAATGTGCATTAGAAATTCCCAGTTCACGCAGTTGTAGGCCTTTTCAAAATCCAATTTCACAATAAATCCACTTGAAAGAATATATATATATATATATATATATATATATATATATACATGGAAATTGTAAGGTCATCCTTTAATATGAAATTATTAATTTGCAAATTGTATTTTAAATTTCATCTTAAATGCATCTAATAATTTTTCAATAATTTTTAATATTGACTAACTTCAAAATTTGAAGACAAGACTATATAACATTTTTAAATACTTGAACCTATCGTCACTATAAAAAATTTTATTTTTAGCAGCAAACTTAAAATATATATATATATAAATATTAAAAATTAAAAATTATATTTTTCGCAACATCACTAACGATATATATATATATATATACAAAATTATTACTAATACTTTTTATAGCAGTTTACACAATATTTTTTGAATATAAAAAGTCTTATACTATAATATAATTATTGCAAATTATTTTTTCAAACAAAGTATGCATACTTGTTATAAAACAATTATCTGTAATATAATATAAATTTTTGTTACTAAATATCATATTTTTAATTTGTAGCGTAATTAACCAATCAAATTTCCTTATTTTCAAATAAAACATGCCTATTATTAATTACTCATTAGCATGAGTTGAGTGAGAAAGAAGAGCTGACAATTTTTAATTTGTAGCGTAATTAACCAATCAAATTTCCTTATTTTCAAATAAAACATGCCTATTATTAATTACTCATTAGAAGGGAACCTTTTCCTCGTAACATGTTTTCATTCATATACCAGAAAATTTTAAACAAAAAAGAAAAGAAAATACGAGAGAAAGAATTGCTTTTTCATATCATGTAAGTAAATATTATGAGGGCTATTTAATTACCTTTTCCCGTACTACTATATATAGGAAACGAGAACCCTTCAATCGATTGGACCAAGCGTAACTCCAATGCCGTTTCTGTACCCAGATTCAGAGGTAACCTTCCTTGCCCTCTGTTCAATACTTATTTTCTTAGGGAAATATTAACCGGTGTCTAATGACATTAGTTAAAATGATATTTATAGAAAGAAAAATATAATAAATGTATTATTTTTTCTTGAATTTAATAAAAGTAGTATATTAAATGTAAATTTTTTTTCTAAAATGGTAAATAAGTATGGTGTCTATAAGCACCAGCTAAATGGATCCATTTTCTTATCCATCTACTGCTTCAATGACATCCAACTTGGAATATTTCCAAAAAAAAAAAAAAAACATAAGACATATTCCATCTTGTTCATGAGCTGATCATTTGTGCTGTTAATTTGATACAAGGAATAAAATAGTTAATAAACTTTTTTTGTTCAAATTTAGTCCTGTTTCACTACTTATGAGTTGGATGTGATATTTAATTATTTTTATTTATTTATTTATACACAGAGAGATCGATCTTTCTTGAAAAAGGATCGATCTCTTTTTAAAATGAACTGATTCTTCTTAAAAAGATTTTAAAAAAAGGATCATTCATTTTTAAATGAGGATTGATCCCTTTTAAAAATGATCGATCCTCTTACAAAATCTATAGTAGTAACAATAAAATGGGTTGGACCGGGTCTGGACAAAAAATATCATATCCCGACCCATTTTTTTTAACCAAGCACATTTTTTGGGTTTAATATTTTTTTCAAAACCTTCTCAAATATCAGTCTATCACTGATTATCGATAACACATTTGAATACCATTAACTTATATCACCATTTGCTTCAAGTTAGACGATTAAAACATATATATAGGAGGTTAATTAATCGTATCGACGTAAAATTAATTTGTTTTACATCATTTTATAATTTCTTGTACTATTAATATTTTCATAAATTGAATGGTACCTACTCGTATTCGTCATGTCTATCTAATATTCCTATCATTTTTGTCGAGAATGGTATCTTTTTCAATATAAGTTAATTGTTGAAATTTTATTATTATCAAACAAATAAATAAACATTTTCAATCAACTTGAAATTTGACATAACATGATTTAGACGAATAGAATATAAATTGATTAATTTTACATCCTTATAAGTGCATTCTTCATCAACTTTAAATGTCACCTTTTAAGTTTCAATGCAAAACAAAAATATGTTAATATAAAAAACTAATATTAGTTGTAGACTTGTAGTATACTATATTTAGAAGTACAAATTTGATATATATATATATATATATATATACTTTTCACAATTTTTGAGCAAATTTGCAAAGGCCCATTATACTAAATTATGCAATATGTACTTCAAAATTCAGCATATAATTATGAGCAATCAAGCACAGAGGTAGAATTTTCTGGAGATGAAGTTGCAAACAAGGAATTCAAAGGTAAAATTTTCTAAACTGATTAAATTGATACAGAAGTAAGGATTAAACTTAAAAATATGGAATGGTTTTTAATATTAAATTTAAATTAAGAGATTTTTCAAGGGAAAAATGTTTTCTGAATTATCACTTTTGCTTCATATTAATTGCCAAAAGATATAGTATTCATGCTTTTTATATTGTTTACCGAATTAGTGGTAGTATAAAATTGAAAGAAATCATTTTCAAAAAAAAAAAAAAATGTTTATGCATTTTCATGCTCAAAGAGATAGATTTGAATTCCTTGTTGATTTTTGACCCTCGATACCGATTGTAGTTCTGTGCTACAGTATCGATTTGCTACAGTAACTTTCTCGATACGCTACAGTAACTTTATCTCGGGAAGCTACAGTAACTTTATCTCGGGAAGCTACAGTAACTTCCGAAAAACAACTCTTTTATTAATATGAAAAAAGACCAAATACAATTGGTGTGAACACCAACTAACAATGGAGACAACCTCACACAAACTCTTTCTCACTTTACTATTCACTCTTTGTTTTCTTGCTCACCACTTTCACTTACTCCACTCAACTAGCACACACCTATTTATAATTATGCTAGACCGACTTATCATTGTCGGTTACATTAAGTAGAGGAGAAATCTAGAACTAAAAGATTGGAGAAACATCTAGATAGAAAACTAAAGAATAATCTAGGAAGAAAAGATTTGAGAAATTTCTAGAAAGAAATCTAAAGAGAATTAAAGAATTATGTAGACAATTCTAGAGAGGGGGATGAAGAAATTTCTAGGAAGAAGATTGAAGAATAATCTAGAAAAAGAACAAAGAAGAGAACTCCAGAAAATTTGAGTAGTCGGTGACTTTCAACACTCCCCCTCAACGACTACTCTCTCTTGATGCTCGCTTTGGTAGTCATGCCAAGTTGTCTTCTGAACTCATCGAATTTTGCACCGCTAAGTCCCTTGGTAAACAAGTCAGCTACTTGTTCTTCAGTCTTGATGTATTTCAGTTCAACATCTCGTTGAAGTACTTTTTCACGTACAAAGTGATAATGTATTTCTACGTGCTTGGTTCTGGCATGAAAGACTGATTTTCAGCTAAGCTTATTGCTGACTGATTATCGCAATAGAGTTGTACTGGAGAGTCAATCGGTTGGTGCAGGTCCTTTAACAGCTGTATCAACCACGTGCTTTCTTGTGCTGCCATAGCTGCTGCTCTATATTCTGCTTCTGTAGTTGACAATGATACTGTAGGTTGTCTTTTGCTACACCAAGAGATTATGCCGGATCCAAGACTAAACATGTAGCCAGTTGTTGATCGTCTTGTATCATGATCTCCACCATAATCGGCATCACAATATCCTATAACTTGGCACGGAACTCCCTTTTTGTATAGAAGTCCAAAATCAATAGTTCCTTTTACGTACCTCAAGATTCGTCGAACCGCATCTAAGTGAGGTTTCCTTGGTTTCTCCATGAATCGGCTAGCTACTCCAACAGCGAATGCAATGTCGGGTCTTGTTAATGTAAGGTAGATTAGACTACCCACTAGTTGCCTATAACTTGTTGAGTCTTCCAATTCTTTGCCTTCTTCACTACAGAGTCTTGCATTGGCTTCCATAGGCGTAGATATCGACTTGCAATCAGTCATCCTGAATTTGTGTATAAGATCTTTTGCATACTTGTGTTGAGATAAGAATATTCCTACTTTGGTACGGATTACTTCTAGCCCGAGAAAGTGATTCAGCTCTCCAAGCTCTTTCATTTGAAAACGTATTGAGAGATTGGCTCTAGTTTGTTTGATTTCTTCTTCGTTGTCTCCGGTGATGATTAGATCATCCACGTAAACCAAGACTATTGCCAACTTACCTCCTTTTTCTTTCACGAACAAGTTCGAATCTGCTGCTGCAACTGAGTAACCACTTTGTATTAGGAATTCGGCAATTTTACCGTACCATGCTCTCGGTGCTTGTTTTAATCCGTAGAGTGCCTTTTTCAACTTACACACATAATCCGGATGAACTTTACTTGTGAATCCTTCGGGTTGCTCCATATAAATCTCTCGATCTAGCTCTCCGTGCAAGAAGGCATTTTTCACATCCATTTGCCATAACTTCCAAGATTTGCTTGCTGCAAGGGCAAGTAATACTCGTACTGTTGTAATCTTTGCAACCGGACTAAATGTCTCATCATAGTCCACCCCATACTTTTGAGAGAATCCGCGAGCCACCAATCGAGCCTTATACCTTTCTATCGATCCATCGGGTCGAGTCTTTATTTTAGAAACCCATTTACATGAGATGGGTTCAATCTTCTTCGGCTTTGGCACCAACTCCCATGTCTCGTTTTGTTTCAGGGCTTGAACTTCTTCTTCCATGGCTTTTCTCCACTCCAATTTCTCAGATGCCTCTTCATAAGTTGTTGGCTCTATTTCTTCAATTAGAGCAGCATTAGCATACTTAAGATTTGGTTTGCGTTGTCGTGATGACCTACGCAGAAGTGGCTGAGAATCTCTTTCATCGAACTCATTTTCTCGAAATAACTTTTCCTCATCAAGAGCCTTTTCTGAATACTCGTCACTTGGTTGAGTCTTTTCAAGCTCAATTTGTTCCTCCATATTTTCTTGAAGTTTTTCTTCAATCTCTTTTGAGTCTGGCAACAGAGCTGCTTGTGGTGACCACCATGACGAAGCTTCATCGAACACAACATTTCTGGATACATAGCATCTGCCACTCGTTGGATCACAACATCTCCACCCTTTTCTTTGATCGTCATATCCCACAAATATGCAACGAATTGCCTTTTTGTCGAATTTGCTACGTAAATGATCTGGTACAAATACATAACATACGCAACCAAATACTCGAAAGTGACTCACCGTGGGTTTGATGTTCCATAGTTTCTCAAAGGGTGAGATAAAACCAAGCCTTGCTTGTGGAAGCCTATTAGTCACGTGAGCTGCAGTCTTCATGCATTCTGCCCAAAAACGAGGTGGCACATTCTTCGCATGTAACATTCTTCGACATATCTCAGCCAAATGCCGATTCTTTCTCTCGGCAACTCCATTTTGTTGTGGAGTGTTCGGACAAGTCAATTGTCGGCGTATCTTGCATTCCTGTAAGAATTCTGAAAACTCTTTGGATGTGTATTCTCCCCCGTTATCTGTGCGTAGGCATTGTATCTTTCGGCCTACTTCTTTTTTCATCTTTTCTTTGAACTCTATAAATTTAGTAAGTGCCTCTGATTTTTCTTTCATAAAGTCAATCCAGACGTACCTTGAAAAATCATCAATGAAAGTTATCATGTATTGGCAGCCACTGACAGAAGGTTGCTTTATCTTCCCGAACACGTCTGAGTGAATTAGCTGGAGAGGCTCCTTAGCTCTAAACTTTGACTCCTCGTATGACAACTGGTGAGCTTTCCCATATTGGCACCCGGCACATACTGTGTCTTCTTGAATGTCTAATTGAGGAAGACCTTTGAGCATAGACTTTTTCATCATTACCTTTAACTTGAGGTAACTCACGTGCCCAAGCCTCGCATGCCACAAGTCAGCTGTTTCATTCTTTCTTGTCTTGTCCACATATGCAGTCTGAGCGGACATAACATAGACTGATTCCAGACGCTTCCCTTCCATTATTGGTGTACTTGTTGGCTTTAAGTTTGGATATACTTTCACATCATCTGGACCAAACACGACATAATTTCCTGAGGCAGTGAGTTGTGAAACTGATAGCAGATTTTTTTTCATACCTGGCACATGGAATACGTTTTGCAGCTCGATTTGGTGTGGACTAAACCGTGGCACAATAGTTGTTTGGCCGATGTGAGTAATAGGTAATCTTGAATTATTTGCAGTTACCACAACTCGTTCTCCTTTGTATGTTGAGGTATTAGTCAACTTCTCCTTATCTCCAGTCATGTGATTTGAGCATCCAGAATCAACTATCCAATCATTATTATAGTCGATTAATTTACTCACCGATGCGAGTGAACACTCTTCTTCTGACTCGGTGATGCAAGCAGCTGCAAGTTCTTCGCATTCTTCAATAGCAATTGATGCTTGAAAATCCCACTCTTCTTCGCTATTATTCTCTTCTCGTGACGAGGTTGCCGCGTTGCCTTGGACTTGCTTAAACCGACAGTCTCGAGCAAAGTGACCAGATTTTCCACAGTTGTAACACTGATTGTTTTGACGACGATACCTATTTTCATTTTTGTCTCTTTCTCGAACATGCTGGGCTCCCTCTTGCCGAAAGCTCCTTCCCCCTTGCTTTGGCCATGTTTCTTGCCTTCGAAATTTATTTTCTTCCACGCCTGGCTTTGTAGCAACTTTGCTTCTTTTATTAAAGCCTCTTTTATTACTAAAGAGTGCTTTCTCGTCATCTTTTATCGAGACTTTAGACATTTGGTTATCTAAAGCCTCTTGATTTGCAAGGATATTTTCCAACTCAGTTAAAGTTGGTTCTTTGCTCCATCCACGAGTTGCAGTAACAATCCCGTTGTATTCAGATCGCAAGCCATGGATGATAATTCTTCTCATCCTCGTTTCGGTAATGGCATTTTCTGGATCTAGTTTTGAAATTTCATCACAAAGAGTTTTAACTTTAGAGAAATATTCGCTTACCGACATATTTTGCTGCGAGATTGACAGGAGTTCATTCTCCAATTGTTGGAGCCTAGCATCATTTTTCCTCGCGAACAGCATTGTGAGTGTGTCCCAGGCTTCCCTCGGTGTCTTTGCATCCTTGATGCGTTGTAATAAACCATCCTCAATGGTGACTGATAACACGTACATGGCCTTACCAGCTTTGATCTTCCATTTTCTTAGTTCTCCGGCATCTGTTGGTGGTGTTGAAGCTTCACCGTTAACAATATCCCATAAATCTTGCCCGAGCATGTAATATTGCATCCGGATGCTCCACGTATTGTAATTGTTTTCATTGAGCTTCTCGATGTTGCTAGCGGAATTAGAAATATCTGCCATAGTGTCTTGAGAGTGCCCTGCACTTACCTCAAATTTGATTCTCGTTCACTTAATTTCACAGTCCCTGACCATGTACCGGCAGAATTTCCACGTCTCCACGAACTACGATCCTCGATCGTCTTGGTCCCAGACCAATAATCTTCACAGTCCCAGACTGTCTTTCTCCGATATGCGTACTCCGGTCCTGACCGTCTAGCTCTGATACCAATTTGTTGATTTTTGACCCTCGATACCGATTGTAGTTTTGTGCTACAGTATCGATTTTGCTACAGTAACTTTCTCGATACGCTACAGTAACTTTATCTCGGGAAGCTACAGTAACTTCCGAAAAACAACTCTTTTATTAATATGAAAAAAGACCAAATACAATTGGTGTGAACACCAACTAACAATGGAGACAACCTCACACAAACTCTTTCTCACTTTACTATTCACTCTTTGTTTTCTTGCTCACCACTTTCACTTACTCCACTCAACTAGCACACACCTATTTATAATTATGCTAGACCGACTTATCATTGTCGGTTACATTAAGTAGAGGAGAAATCTAGAACTAAAAGATTGGAGAAACATATAGATAGAAAACTAAAGAATAATCTAGGAAGAAAAGATTTGAGAGATTTCTAGAAAGAAATCTAAAGAGAATTAAAGAATTATGTAGACAATTCTAGAGAGGGGGATGAAGAAATTTCTAGGAAGAAGATTGAAGAATAATCTAGAAAAAGAACAAAGAAGAGAACTCCAGAAAATTTGAGTAGTCGGTGACTTTCAACATTCCTTTCCCCTAATGCAAAAGAAAACATACTATTATGATATGTGATTTAAGGTAGTAAATGTTGTAATAATAAAATAAAAAAGAAATATGTCAATTTTTAAAAAATTTACCTTTCAAAAACTTATATCATCATATTTGTAAATGATTATCATATATTTTGTTTACAAACAATATGGCTTACCTATCACTTTATACATTTTTAATTCAAAAAGGCAATAGTTTATAACTTTATATTTAATATTTAAGAAACGAAATTATAATTTTTCATGTTATTTGAATTTGTGTAAAATTAAACTTTATACAAACATAAAAAAAATCAAAAAAAAAATCAAAATTTTGAGAGACGATCGTCCCACCGCACTGATTCCGTTTATATTGCCTTGTAATGCTTTAATTTTCATGCAAGATGCATGTATCCAAAATAAATAAAGGAAATCATGCTAATTAGGCAATACTTTCCAATTTATTTCTCTCATATTATTATGGAGGTTCAAGCAAGGAATCGAAAAGTGTGAATGGTGGTCCCATCAATCCCTTCATAATTTATGAGAATGCTACTCCAAACAAGGAATTGAAAGGAATAAGCTCTCCACACTCTTTTGATGGATATGAAAGGTGAAAATGCTCCCACCAAATTAATTAAACTGAATATATAATGGATTGAATGAAAAGTAATATTTAGTTTTTTTTTTTTAAATAAAAAGTAATAGTAGTATTAAATTCAAATCCCTTCCTCTCAAATTCTAATCCAAAAAAAAAAAAGTTATTTTATACTATATAGTAATAGTATATAGTATATATATTATACTATATATTATAATATGTGGTTAATGTAGTAGATGTTGCAATAGTTTTTAAATAAATTTGACTTTCAAAAGAAAATATATCATTATATGACAATGAACGTCATTTTTTATTACAATTAACGATAAAAAAAATTGATATTTAACAACAAAAATTTTATACCATGTTGCAAATAATTGTTTTACAAAAATTATAACTTTTATGCACATTTTTTGTTACAAATTAAAAACTAATTTACAACACCTATTACAACATAAAACTTGTTATATTGCAAAAAAATATTATGCAAATTGTTTGAAGGTGTTGTAAATAATAGTGTGTAATAAAAACATAGATTAAAAAACCGGACGGATCGGTTGAATCGAGAATCGGTGGTCTAATCGGTCCGGTATATTATATAAAACTAGATATTAGCTGAACCGGTAGAAAACCGATTTAACTGGTAAAAAAATGGAAAAATCGATTTGATATATTTTTAAATTTTTTTTGTAATTAATAATTATTTAACATTAAATTTTTGTTTAAGTGAACCATCCGGTTTTACCGATTAAATCAAAAACCAAAGGTCTAACTGATTTGACCTCCTATCCAAGTTTTTTAACATTGTATAAAATTTATTAGTGATGATTTTATATATAATTTTGCTGCAAAATGTAACTTGAACTTATCAATTACAACATAACACCATTTATGCTCTCAAACAAGGGCGTAACCATATAGGTTTTTGTGGGATAAATTGACCCCACTTAAATTTAAAAAAGCTACATTTATATATGTATAAAGTAATAAATTTTTTGTAATTTTCTTGTATTGATCCTATATTTTGTATAAATATAATTATATGTGAATAAATTATATGATTAAAATGTGAATTGTGATATATAAATTGAAAATATAATTGTTCTATATATTTAAAAAATTGTTCTATTTAAAAGTAAAATCATACATTTTTATACATAAAAATAAATTTTTAATTCTATTTATTCAAAAATATTTGTTTACTTTATAAATATCTAAAGACATCTTTTACGAGTAAAAAATAAATAACAAAAGCAATAATCAAGTGATACCCAACTCAGTTTATTAATTTAAGAATGATTATGATTTCATAAGATAATATCTCATTGAAGTAATTTTTTTATTGAAGTATACTCCTTTTTTAATATTTAAAACTATTGATTTTAAGGAAAATTTTTTAATAATACAAATGTAAAAGGTACTTATGTGTTTATATAATACAAATTATTATATGAAAATCATTCCACAAATCACTCCAAAAAAAATATTATTTTTAAAACTGAAATTTCTTGTAGTGAATAAAGTTTACCTACCATTTGATCAGATTGGCTTGTAATAATATTTCATGCAAGTACCAAAAAGTAAACAAAACATAAAAAAATGGAAGGAAAAACTTTTTCATGTAAATGTTCTGATTTTTGAAGATTTACTTTTCCACCAATATATGTAGGAAAGAAGAGATTTTGACCAAAGATAACTCAAATACGGATACAGATGATGAAAGCAACTCGGTTTTCAGAGGTAAATTATATCTGCCATCTATAATCTATATTCAACACTTACTTTCTTTATATATCTTTAAATGTATTAGTATTTGTTGTCACTTATGTTGCATAAGACCAGTCGGGTAGTATGTGAAATCCGGTCTGTATTGGATCGGATTTGGATAAAGTTTTAATGATTCGGGTTGGTCCGGTCCGGTCTAACTGCTCGAGTAACTGTTTAAATAATAAAAAATTATTTTTTATTTTTTATTTAATTATAAATATATATTAATATTAATATAAGAAATAATTTTTTAAATTTATTATTATTATTTAAACAGTAAAACGGGCTGTAAAGAATCGAGTTTGGGTAAAGAAAAAAAAATTCTAGACCTCGGCCCAACTCATGAGCATGTGTATGTTTTATGTGAATATTTATTTTTAGATAATAATTATATATTGAATATATAATTGATTATATGTTGTACAAATATTTAATTATTTTGATTTTTGATGGTAATGAATATTTGAGATTATGCTTATTAACATGTAAAATTGGTTTATGTGCAAAATATATATTAGATTAACATAAAATTTATTACTTTTAAATAATAATTATACATTGAATATATATAACATTAATATAAAATTTATTATTTTTAATGTTAATATAAAATTAAAATTTTAAGAAATAATTCAATTTAAACTTTAGCTCACTTTTCTTTATCAAATAAATTTATTTAATGAAAGTTTTTCAATAAAAATAAAGTTCGTATTTATAATAATAAAATTTTAATATGATAATTTAAAAATATAATGAACAATGATGTACATTTTCATCAGTTTAAAAAAGGTTTACATCTATGCTTTTATATTAGCACGACTGTTCCTACATGAATATTTGTTGTTTTATTTATTTTTGAATTGTAATTGTATATATGTTTTAAATAAATAAAATTAATCAAATGTATATTAATTGAAATTTGCATAAACATGTAAAATTTATTTCATATTTAAATTACATTAAATTATTATAAAATTTATATTAAATAAATAAAATCATGTTAAATTAGACGATACTTTCCAATTCAGTTCGTGCATATATATAATTATGGAGCTTCAAGAAAAGAATCGAAAAGTGTGAATGCTCCCATCAATCCCTTCATAATTTATGAGAATGCTGCTCCAAACAAGGAATTGAAAGGTATAAACTCTCTCCACACTCTTTTGATGGATATGAAAGGTGAAAATGCTCCCTCAAATTAATTAAACTCAATATACAATGGATTGAATGATAAATATATAAAAGTCAAAGTCTTTGATAAAAAAATATATATGTGGACAATCTACTCTTTTGATACATATATAATCTTGAATAAACACCACATGTATTGCATTTAATTATTTTAATTTCATATAATAAATTATATTCTTTTATATTTTTAATTAACTTTCCTTTTATGTCGAGATTACTATAAATAAGATTTTTTTTACAAACATTCAAAATAGAATTTGTTTACTTTAATAATATGATACAATCAATTTGGAGCCTTTTAAATTCAATTTTTTTTTTAAAAAAAAATCAGGTTCATATAGGAAACAGTAATCAATAATCTTATATCTACATTTAAAATTATTCTTTAGTAATTTTCTTGTATTGATCCTATACTTAAAATCATACATTTTTGTACATAAAAATTAATTTTTAATTCTATCTATTCAAAGATATTTGTTTACTTTTATAAATATCTAAAGATATCTTTTTCAAAGTAAAAAATAAATAACAAAAGCAATAATCAAGTGATACCCAACTCAATTTATTAATTTAAGAATGATTATATCATAGGCATAATTTCATGTGATAATTTGAAGCAATTTTTTATTGAAGTATACTCTTTTTTATAATATTTATAACTATGGAATTTAAGGCAAAAATATTTTAAATAATACAAATGTAAAAGGCATTTATGTATTTATATAATATAATTATTATATGAATATGATCTAAGTGAAAAAAAAAAAAAAAAAAAAAATTGGCTACGTCACTGCTGCAAAAAATATATATTTTACAACATTTATACAAATCAATCCCAAAAAAATTATTTTTAAAACTGAAATAATTTATTGTAGTGAATAAAGTTTACCTACCATTTGATCAGATTGGCTCGTAATAATATTTCATGCATGTTACAAAAAATAAAAAAATAAAGGAAAAATTTTAAGGAAAAACCTTTTCATGTAAATGTTCTGATTTATGAAGATTTACTTTAATTTCCAACAATATATAGGAAAGAAGAGCCATTTTAGCAAAGATAACTCAAATACATATCAAAGCAACTCAGTTTTCAAAGGTAACTATGCCATATATCTATTCACCTTTGAAAAAATATATGCTATATATTAGGACCAAGGGTTTTGTTTAATTAGGACCCTTTTACTAACAATTTAAAAGTGTTTATGGGTCGAGTCGATTCAGATCCGAATAGCAAAAAATTTATTTATTCAAGTTCAATCCGAATCCGATCTGTCGAATTTAAAAACTCATTTTATTATTTGAAATATATTAAAAAATTATTTTTATATTAATATTTATATACATAATTAAATTTTTGGATCTATTAAGTTTTAGGAGTTGGATTAAACCGGATCTTAAACAAGGGCTTTCAAAAGTCAGCTGAACTTATAGCTCAATCCATAAACATCAAAGAAAATTATGTTAGAATATAATTAAGAAAGTAAAATTTGTTTGAAGTTTTTAATATAATATATATATGTGTGTATATTTAGCAAGAACATGTTTGACACCAACTTTTTTAAAGCAAATATGCAAAATCCATTAAGCTAAATTAAGGAATATTTTTCAATTCAATTGATGCATACGATTATGAAGCTTCAAACAAGGAACTCAAAAGTGTGGATGCCCCTATCAATCCCTTCATAATTTATGAGAACACAGGCACAAACAAGGAACCCAATTACGTGAATGACCCTATCAATCGTTTCATAAATTATTATGGGCAGGAATCAAAAGGTATAAATTCTCCAAATTGTTTTTTGATTGAAGGAATTTCAAAGGTGAAAATGCTCCACCAAATTAATTAAACTGATACATCAGTAAAAAGTTGAATGATAATTAATAGTAGTATTAAATACAAAGAGAGATTTCAGGGAATTTATTTTTTTTAAAAAGGTAATTTTATCATTCATAGGTTAACCTTTGGTGGGTTTTTTTATTATTCATTATCCCATAAATAAGTGAGAAACAATGTGTGAAAAAAGGTTGAGAACTAGCTATGTTTAATTTGGACCACTCTCTTTTTTTTTCTACTAATAAAAAATATATATAAATGGACCAGGTTAGGATACAATCATACAATAAAACATATATATAAAAGATTTTGTTGAAAATTTGTTAAATCAATTTTACCTTAAAAAAAAGTAAATATCACATTTTATTTTATTTTTTTTGCTAAGCTAAAATTTATTAAATCATGACCCAAAGCTATAATAAGGGAAGAAGAGCAAAACAAACCAAGTCTTAAAAGAATTAATGAAGTAATCCTCGAATTACAGGTTTAAATGAAATTCCCAAGACCAGATTAAGATGTCTTTACGAACCAATAATAGTGATAGTGAAGCATCACCACACCCACGGAAGAATATATCGCCTATAATTATTGTACTACAATTAATCAATCAAATTTAAAATTGTATAGGATCTATCAAAATCAACAATGGAATCAAGATTTTCAGTTTGAGGGACGGAAATCTTATGTTTAATCTTTAGGGGACGAAATTAGGAAAATACAATTTGTCCCATCATTTTTCTCCTAACATTTTGCCCCTTATGATGTGGTAATATCTATTGATTTAGCTCATGTAATATCTCATTTAGAAATCAATTGGTTTACACATGAATTGATTGATCCCACCTTTAAATTTATCAAATAATTAGATATTGTATTAGAGAGTACAAATATTTAGTATAAAAATAATGGGGCAAATAACATAACTCACGAAATTATAATTTTTTTACTTGTCTAAACTTATCTAAAATTAAATCTTATACAAGTACAAGAAACTTTTATGAACTTTGGGGGTGACCCTTCCCTAGTTCCATCATTGATCAGAATATTATATGAAGTTCACACTTTATAAATGATGAATCCTACGTAACTTTTTATTTTTATTAATTAATTGTAGGATTAGTAAGAAAATATAAGTGAAATGCA
This sequence comes from Fremontodendron californicum, assembly GCA_030761205.1. Lineage (NCBI taxonomy): Eukaryota > Viridiplantae > Streptophyta > Magnoliopsida > Malvales > Malvaceae > Fremontodendron > Fremontodendron californicum. The sequence continues at coordinate 7,047,466 of JAULJL010000004.1, forward strand.
GTCGAAAATTAAAGCCTACTTGTCATTCTTTTCTTCTTCTTTTTTTTTTATTTTTTTATTTTAAAATTTGGCTATGAGGCTTAACTGTCACTTGAGATTGCCTTATGAAACTAATTTTTTCATGCATGTGTAATACTAATGTACCAATAAGCAAAACCTAGACCTAAAGAATGCATGAAAATAACACAAACACATAACATTCTAAACTAAAATACACAAAAACAAAGCATGGAAATGCAAACAAGTCAACAAACAAGATGAAAATGCACATGCAAAGCAAAGAGAGGGAGGGTAGCCGAATGCTCCTAAACCTAAATGAGTATGGTATTTTCACGAACATTTAACATACTAACATGCAAGATACATAAACTTATGGCATGAAAAATGCAAACCCATCAACTAACATGATAAAAATGCACATACAAAGCATAGGAAGTGGAGGAGGCCGAATGGTCCTATGACAAAATATAAAATGCAAACATGGCAACATACAAGGTATGATACATGAGAAAAATGCAAAATATTATCAAGAAAAACACAAGGGCCGAAACCTACAAGCAAATATCATGAAGAAAAAAAGAAATATAAAAGCAAATATAGCATAAAAAATGTAAAGAACATGATTAAAATAAACATAGACATGCAAAGAAAATAACAAGAAAAACTAGTAAACAAAACAAGGAAAGTTAAGCTCCATGATTGGTACAAAATGGGCATAGCCTCTCCCTTAACCATAATCACTTGATCTTGTCAAGATCATGAAGCCTTTCCATTTCAAAAAATCAGAAAATAAACCATGCTAATCAACAAAATAGAGGTGAGCTTCATGGTTGGTAAAAATAGGCATAGCCTCTCCCCTAACCATGGTCACTTGATATGTATCAAGATCATGTAGCCATTTCAACCTCTTTTGCTTCATTTTTTGTAAAAAATCAGAATATTAAATATTTAAATAAACCTTCCAAAATCATGTTTACCACAACAACATGCAAAGAAGAAAAAAAGAAAAAATCAAGGCAAACATCCATGTCAAATTCGGCCAAGCAAAAAACCTTGTAAAAAAAAATTGTTTTCAACCATTTTTGATGAAGAAGAAAAGATGAAAACTTAAGTAAACATTTTAAACTTTGATTTCTAAGAGAAATATAGTAGGAAAACAAAATGGAAAATCAAGAAATCAACATGGGAAACAAGAAGAAACCCATGCTAGAGCTAGGTAGAAAAGACTACCTTCAAGCTCTTTTTAGAAAACCTTTTTTTTTCTTTCTTTCAAAAACCTCTTCTTTTCTAAATTAGCTACTGCCTTCATTCCCCAAATGACCTAGCCTATATGGGAAAAAACAAACATTCCCCCTTTCCTTTCCTCTTGGCCTGTTGGCATCTCAACCATAGGATAGATTTTGCATTTTTTCTCCTCCCATTTTGGCCCTTAGATTAAGATCTTTTGATGACACAAGCCAATTGATAGCAGCCTTAAGATGTGTACTCAGCTCTTAGATGAAATAAGGATACAATCCCATGTCTCCCTTGCTTGGCCGAATGAACCTCTACCCTTGGATGAGTTGTGCTCATCTTTCTTCTTCCATTCTTGGCCATTGGATGAGGATTCTTTCATGACAACATAAAAATGTCATCTTGGCATTTAATCCCATGTGTACTCATCCCTTGTAATTGGCCTAAGCCATTGGATGAAAATGACCAATCCCATGCACTCCCTTGCTTGGCCGAATGAATGCCAACCCTTGGATTCATTGTGCTCATCTTTCTTCTTCCATTCTTGGCCATTGGATGAGGGTTCTTTCATGAAAAATAAAAATTTCATCTTGGCATTTAATCTTGTCCATTGAATGGTGTATTCAACTTTTCTACAAGGCACCTAAGCCATTGGATGAAGGGGGGACCATTTGCAAGGTACTAGTGGAAGCATTTTGAGCTTGATAGTGACTAAGGAATTAAATTGATCAAGCTTCCTTATTCTCCTCTATGCTGATTGACCAAGGGATGAATTATCTCAGCAATTCCTTCATCTTTCATATATTTCTTAATTACAAATTGGCCTCTTTCGGTTTCTTCGGTAAAATAACCTTTTTGACCCCCGAACCTAAATAAATAGCAAACGGACTCCAAATTCAAATTTTATTTTTTCAATACTTCTAAAATAATAAAAATTTGAATTCTGAAAGTTTTCAAAATTTTCCGAGCCCATTTTCTATTTTTTTTTTGGATTTTTTCTTCCAAAATTGTCCTTTTGTGCACCCGAACTTTCACCATTTTTAAACAAGCTCCGAATCCCGATTTTTCTTCACCAATCTTTTCAAAATAATTTAAAAGTGTGATCTGAAAGTTTTCATAATTTTTGGAGCTCATTTGCTATTTTTTGGGGATTTATCTGCTTGAATTTTTACATAGTGGACCCGAGATTTGGCCATTTTGCAAACGAACTCCGAATCCAGATTTTCTTTCTCCAATCTCTTCCAAATAATTTAAGAATGAGATCTGCAAATTTTTCAGAATTTTGGGAGCTCGTTTGCTATTTTTTCGGGATTTATCCTTTTGAATTTCTGCATAATGGGCCCGGGATTTGGCCGTTTTGCAAACGAACTCCGAATCCAGATTTTCTTTCGCCAATATCTCCAAAATGATTTAAGAATGAGATCTGCAAATTTTCAGAATTTTTGGAGCTCATTTGGTATTTTTTTCAAATTTTCCAATTTTGCCCTTTCGCCTCCGGAGCCCAGTTTTGCTCAAAACAAGTCGATTTTCAGGTTTTCTTTTTCTGGGCCTTTGTCATATATTGAATTGGAGTTGGTCCGAAAATGCCCAATTTTTACGATCAAATTCTCTTCCATTTTGATTTTTCCTCTTTTCAGTATCGAGAATTTCCTCGTTTTTTCGTTTTTCCTCCAATTGGCTCTTTCTCGGAATTTCTTCAAACTAAGCCTTGGCCTATCCTTGTTTACTCACTCCTCATCAAGTAGGGGATTTAGTTTTACCGAATCAGGCCATTTCTGCAATTTTCTCGAATTTCACCAAAACCCACTAAAAACCCTAATTCTCGATTTTCTTTCGAATTGACTTTTCTTTTAGTTTTTCGTCCATGTAGCTTCTCCATTACCCGTAGTCAGTGCTTATCTTTCATTTGGAACCTTCAATTTTGACCATTTGATCGTTTAAGCATTTTTTCCCAAATTTCACGAACTAGGGTTTTCTTTCTACTGAAATTTCGTAACCCAACTTCCGAACTTCATATCTTTCAATGTAGACCTCGGATTATCAAAATTCTTTCACCATTTTTCAATTGAACTTCAAATCTTGATTTTGAAAGTGGGTTGACTTTTTTTAGTAGTTGACTTTTTGGGGTTGACTTTTCCAGGGTTTACTTTTTCAAGTTTGACTTTTTCTGTCTACTTTCTTAGACTAAGTCTCAGAGTACCACCTGCAGGATGAGAGAAGTCTTTTTGCATTCTGAAACATCAGTTTAGGAAGAAAACATACCTGATTTAGTGGTCCGGACAAAATTAGGTGTCTACACCCTACACACAAAAAAGATCAAAAGACAAAAGACCCAGCAATCAGAGAAAAAGAGAACCATTTTAGGGGTTTCGAGTATTTTGGTTTTGGGGAGTTAGGGGCATTCGTGGGACATTCGCAACGGTAGAAAGGAAGGGAGTGAGAAGAAGAAGACTCGGTCGAAGACTTGAGTCTGATCCGACGATGAACGGTGCCAGAACGAAAAGTTAAACTTTTGGGTTTCAAATCTAGATCTAGGCTTTTTGGTGGATTTTTTGGAAAAACTAACAAGGGGTTTGGAAAGAGGGGAACAAGTGGATAAATTTTGGTGAAAATTCGTCGTCGACGAGCTGTGACCGGCACGACGGACCTACCGTCGAAATCTGGGCTGTGGCCATTGGTTTAGAGAGAAATGAGAGAGATTTGAGAGTTACATAGAGAGCGTGTAAGGGGAAAGTGAAAAAAAAAAAAGAAATAAAAGCATTTTATAGGGCTACCAAAACGGCAGCGTTTGGCAGCAGGGTTCGCGCACAGACCCGGGTCCGAATCGGGGTCCGCGCGCCTGACCCGATTGGGGGGAAAAAGGAAAAAAAAGGAAAAAGAAAAAAAAAAGAAAAAGAAAAGAAAAGAAAATGAAAGGAAAGGAAAAAGAAAAGACAAAAAAAGAAAGAAAGAAAAAATGAAGAAAAAAACGAAAAATGATGAAGAAACGGAAAAATAAATTAATCTCCTTGAGGAATTTATCCGACACACACATCCTCGAATTTTTGCATTTTTCCGAGGTAAGTTTTATTTTTTCGTCTATGTTCATTTTCATCAATTTTATTTTTACTTTATTTTCTATTATCTTTTTATTATTTATTAAATTTTTTATAGGTAGTTGTCGTTATTATTATTATTATTATGTTATTAGTTTCAGCTTTTTATTTTATTTTATTTATTTTTATTTTATTCATTTTTATGTATTATTAATCTTTTAAAAAAATCAAAACATGGCATTTCGGTGGACGCGAATAAAAATATATCTTTTAAATTATTTTCGATAAAGAAAATTCTCTAAAATCGATTATTGCTTGAGATGGTCGGAATACCAATCATTCCCCAAAATATTCGAGTAAGAATAGTTATTGAAACATTATTGAAAGTATCAGAGTGGTTTGGGAATTATTTTTACATAGATAATTTCTTTTATTTCGGAATTAATTATAAAAGACATTTCTTTTGTTTCTTAATAAAAAAAATGTTTTAAAGAACCGTGATTCGCCGATGATGGAATTTGAAGGATGTCACAATAGTGATTCCTAAGGTATCTTGAGGTGAGGAAAATCTGATAAAAGTTACCAAAAGTATAGGGGTTTTTAGTGTGGTTTTTCAATACAAAGGTTCACATTTACTTTCTTTGAATAAAATAAAAATATTCTTTTTACAGATGTCGCAACCTAAAAAATAACAAGTCTCATCGCGAGACTTTATTATTCGTTAAGCGTGACATTAAAAAAATTGAGGAAAAGTCGACTTAATTCCTCTAGAAAAACGACGATTTTGAAAATAACCTTGAAAAAGACATGGAGTCGCCACCAATATTTTTTAGCTAGGTGTGATCGGCCACCTATTAAAATCGGTTTTATAAAACATTTTAAAATTAATTAAAACATTTTTAAAACCAATTTCAAGTCTGCGTTATAAACCAAAGAAATCGAAAAATCGGGTTTGAGACTCAGTTACGTGTGGGGAAGGTTAGCACCCCCACAACGTCCGTATAAAACGGTATCTTATTAATCATGTGTTATCTCAAGTCTCGGTAAAAAGTTGGTTTTTAATTTAGTATTTCAAGTTAATTCCCAATTTTAAGAAAAATAATTCCATTTTTTATTGAAAATGATTCGGAATTTATTAATTCAAAATTTTCCTATATTCTCCAATAAAATCAGCAAAATATAAAAAAAATTATTCATTTGGAAAACTTTCCGAATCATTCTCGTTTTTTGAAAGAAAGATATTCCTTTATTAATGATAATTGATGATATTCCCTCCAGCAAACCCGATAGAGAACTCAAGAATTATTTTAACTCGGGAATATCTTTATTTTTATTGAAAATCATTATCTTTTAAAAAACATTTAAAAATATGAACATGAACATATATGACATAAATAAAATGACATGAAAAAGTCTAGAGAATATAATGCAACCTAAATGATATGACATAATTTAACCGGCATAGTATATTCTAGGTGAAATGAAAAATCCTAAGTATCATGGTATATTTTAAATGAGATAAAATAATTTAACTGACATGACAATGTTAAATGATATGCATATTTTAAATGACATGGCATGTTATAAATAAAATAACCTAAATGACATGGAATATGATATAAATGACAAGAAATGACATGAAACATTAAATAATGCTATCATAAAATATGCATGGAATAGAAATATATAAGTAAATATAGCATAGAAAATAATGTAAAGAACATATAAAAAATTAAACATAGACCTGTAAAGCAAATAACAAGCAAAACTAGTAAATAAAACAAGGAAAGTTAAGCTCCATGGTTGGTATCAAATGGGCATAGCCTCTCACCTAATCATAATCACTTGGTCTTGCCAAGATCATGAAGCCTTTCCATTTCAAAAAATCAGAAAATAAACCATGTTAAACAACAAAATTAAGGTGAGCTTCATGGTAGGTAAAAATGGGCATAGCCTCTCCCTTAACCATGGCCACTTGGTCTTGCCAAGATCATGTAGCCATTTCAACCTTTTTGCTTCATCTTTTGTAAAAAAATCAGAACCTTAGAATACTTAGATAAACCTTCTAAAAATCATTTTTTTCACAACAACATGCAAGGAAGAAAAAAAGAAAAGACCAAGGCAAACAACATACCACATTCGACCAAAGCAAGAGCTATGTAAAAAAATTGTTTTCAACTCTTTTGATGAAGAAGAAGAGATGAAAACTTAAGTAAACATTTAAAAAACTTTATTTCTATGAAAAATTTAGTAGGAAAACAAGATAGAAAATCAAGAAATCACCATGGAAAACAAGAAGAAAGCTATGCTAGAGCTTGGTAGAGATGACTACCTTCAAGCTCTCTATTGAAAACCTTTTTTTTTCTTTCTTTCAAAAACTTTTTATTTGCTAAATTAGCTACTGACTTCAACCAATAAACTTATGAAAAAATGAAACCAACCCCCCTCTAATGGCTTGGCCGAATGGCCCTCTCACCCTTGGATGAAATTCTCACTTTTTCTCCTCTAATTTTGGCCCTAGGATTAAGATATTTTGATGACAACATAAAATTGTCATCTTTCCAATTGATAGCAGCCCTTAAGATGTGTACTCAGCCCTTGTAGTAACCTCAGCCCTTAGATGCAAAAAAGGACCAATACCATGCACTCTCTTGCTTGCCTCCTTGAGTGCCTACCCTTGGATGAGTTGTGCTCTTCCATTCTTGGTCATTGGTTGAGGAAAACATAAAAATGACATCTTGTAGATTAAATCCATCCCTCAACATGTGTACTCAGCCCTTGTAGATGGCCTAAGCCATTGGATGAAAAGAGACAATCCCATGCATTCCCTTGCTTGGCCGAATGAATGCTCACCTTTGGATGAATTGTGCTCATCTTTTTTCTTCCATTGTTGGCCATTAGATGAGGGTTCTTTTGAAAAATAAAAATTTCATCTTGGCATTTAAACTTGGCCATTGGATGGTGCAGTCAACTTTCCTACAAGGCACCTAAGCCATTGGATGAAAGAGGGGACCATTTGCAAGGTGTTAGTGGTAGCATGTGGCTTGATAGTGACTAAGGAATTAAATTGTTCAAGCTTCCTTCTTCTCCTCTATGCTGGCTGACCAAGGGAAGAAAAATGCCAGCAATTCCTTCTTCTTTCAGATTTTCCTCAATTACGAATTTGCCTTTTTTGGTTTCTTCGGTGAAATGACCTTTTTGCCCTCCGAACCTAAATAAATAGCAAACGGACTCCAAATTCAAATTTTCTTTTTTCAATACTTCCGAAATAATAAAAAATTGAATTCTGGAAATTTTCAAAATTTTCCGAGTCCATTTTCTATTTATTTCGGATTTATTTCCAAAATTGCCCCTTTTAACTTTACCTTTTTTTAAACGAGCTTCGAATCCAGATTTTTCTTCACCAATCTCTTCCAAATAATTTAAAAATGTGATATGAAAGTTTTCATAATTTTTAGAGCTCATTTGCTATTTTTTCGGGATTTATCTGCTTGAATTACTGCATAGGGGACCCGGGATTTGGCCATTTTGCAAACGAACTCCGAATCAAGATTTTATTTTGCCAATCTCTTCCAAATAATTTAAAAATGAGAAATACATAATTTTTGGAGTTCATTTGCTATTTTTCCGGGATTTATCCTGTTGAATTTCTGCATAGTGGGCCCGCGATTTGGTCATTTTGCAAACGAACTCCGAATCAAGATTTTATTTCTCCAATGTCTTCGAAATGATTTAATAATGAGTTTTCAAATTTTTATAATTTTTGGAGTTCATGTGCTATTTTTCCCAAATTTTCTAATTTTGCCCTTTTGCCTCTGAAACCCGGTTTTGCTCAAAACAAGTCTGATTTTCAGATTTTCTTCAAACTGAGCCTTGTGCTATCCTTGTTTAATCATTCCTCATCAATTAAGGGCTTTAGTCCTACTGAATTGGGCCATTTCTGTAATTCTTCCAAATTTTATCGAAATCCACCAAAAAACCCTAATTCTCGGTTTTCTTTCGAATTGACTTTTCTATCAATTTTTCTTCCAAGTGGCTTCTCCATTACCCGTAGTCAGTACTTATCTTTCATTTGGAACCTTCAATTCTGACCAATTTGATCATTTAAGCATTTTTCCCCAAATTTCCCGAACTAGGGTTTCCTTTTTACTGAATCTCCGTAACACAACTTTTGAACTCCATATCTTTCAATGTAGACCTCGGATTATCAAAATTCTTTCACTGTTTTTCAATTGAACCACAAATATTGATTTTGAAAATGGGTTGACTTTTTTAGTAGTTGACTTTTTTGGGGTTGACTTTTTTCGAGGTTGACTTTTTTTTTAGTTTGACTTTTTCTATCTGTTTTTTTTAGACTAAGCCTCAGAGTACCACCTGCAGGATGAGAAAAGCCTTTTAGCATTCTGAAACATCAATTTAGGAAGAAAACGTACCTGATTTAGGGGTCCGAAAAAAATTAGGTGTCTACAGCTGGGGCCCTTTTTTGGCTATTGCTGAGAATCAGGAATCAGGCAAAGATAAACAAAAACTAATTTTGTATGGTTAGTGAAATCACATGTGAAGAAAAGGGAAAGGGTTTTTCAATCATCATCATTCATTTTCATTTTTTTTCATTTTTTTTTGAAAAAGCTGTAAATTGAAGATTTTGTCCTTAAATTGAATTCCCTGACTAATCAAGGCTCGACCCTTAAGGAAACGAGTTCGATTTGCAAAAGTGAAAGTTATGCCCGAAGGTCTTAAAAATGGTGCCCGAAGGCCTTACCCGTGATTTGAAAATTTGTGCCCGGTGGTTTTAAAAATGGTGCTCGAAGGTCTTAAAAAAGGTGCTCGAAGGTCTTAAAAATGGTGCCCGAAGGCCTTACCCGTGACTTGAAAAATTATGCCTGGAGGTCTTAAAAATGGTGCCCAAAGGTCTTACCCGTGATTTGAAAAATTATGCCCGGAGGTCTTAAAATGGTTCCCGAAGGCCTTACCCGTGATTTGAAAAATTATGCCTGGAGGTCTTAAAAAATGGTGCCCGAAAGTCTTAAAAATGGTACCCGAAGGCCTTAAAATTTGTGCCCAAAGGCCTTACCCGTGATTTGGAAAATTATGCCCGGAGGTCTTAAAATGGTGCCCGAAGGCCTTACCCGTGATGAAAATACCTTGACGATGGTCTCAAGGCTAGACTCATTTGATAAACATAATGAATTTGATTTTAAACAAAAGGAAATACTCGACGGTGGTCTCGGGGTTCAACTCATTTGAGAAGCAGAACGAATTCGATTTGGGAAGCCAATGTTTTCTTGATTCCTGCAATGCTAGCTAAATGCAATGATGAGAATGACATGCTTTGCAAATGCTTGTATGTTTCCTGAGGATGAATGCAATCAAATGATTGTGTCATGATTTCTAATCCATGGTTTCTTTGAGTTTCACAGATTATCCGACTTCATGATAGAGTCTTCAATTGTTCACTGATGCCCCACTTAAAGAACCCTTTACTCAAGATAATTTGTCAAACAGTCCCAGTTTCTGACTTCGCTGAAATTTATAAATTTCTGACTTCATGACGGAGTCTCCAACACATTCACTGTTTTCCTTTTCTTGGTGAATTTTCCATCAGATTAGTGGTTTCCAAACTTTTTCTAAGATTTAGATCTATTCCTTAGTAATACTTTTAAACTCCCTTTTATTAAAAAAAATTTATGTTTACTAATCATCATTCAATTTAATAACAAACAAATGCAATCTCAAAAATGTATGAAAGAAAGTATGAAACAAGCCAATGTCATAAAAGAATAACAAGAATTTATTGCAACAAATGTTTTAAAATGGTAAAAGTGAATATCGAGGATATAAGAAACAAATGTAAAGTTATAGGTTGTTGATGCCCCGGATGCGGAATATCTTGGACCCCTCATTTTTCAAATCGTCTGAAATTTCTCTTGAACGATCAATTTACTTGGGTATTCCCTCGACTTCCGTAGTTACGTCAGACTGAGTTGTTCCCCTTTTCTCTGATTTTCAAATACTTCTTCAAACTCCTCCAATAAACTCACTATGAGTTCTCGATATCTGATTAATTTTGTGTCTCGGGTTTCCCGTTCTCCTCGCAATTGATATATCACTAAAGTCGAGTCTCCGAAAACTTCCAAAACTTTGATTTTTTTGTCCACCGCTGCACGAAGGCCCATAGTACATGCTTCATCTTCTGCAGTATTGTTTGTACAATCAAAATCCAATCTGGCGGTGAAAGGATAATAATCTTCTTCTGGGGATATGAGTACTGCACCAATTCCATGCCCCATGGCATTAGATGCCCTATCAAAGTACATCTTCTATATTTTCTTCTTCAAGGGAACCTCATCCGCTTGCGAAACATACATCAAATCTTCATCTGGGAAATCAAAGTTCAACGGCTCATAATCTTCCACTGCCCGACTTGCTAAAAATTCAGCCACTGCATTGCCCTTGATAGCCTTCTGACTTACATATACAATGTCGTATTCTGACAACAAAATCTGCCATCTTGCCGTCCTTCCTGACAAAGAAGAGGCTTCCAACATGTACTTGATCGGATCTAGCTTGGATATCAACCACGTCATGTGGTACAGCATGTACTGTCTGAGCCTCTGAGCAGTCCAAGCTAAGGCACAACACAGTTTTTCTACCGACGAATATTTCAACTCATAATCTGTGACCTTCTTGCTGAGGTAGTAAACCGCCTGTTCTTTCTTTCCAGTTTCATCAAGCTGCCCCAAAACACAACCCATGGATCTCTCAAATACTAATAGATACAATATCATCGGTTTATTCGGAGCTGGTGGCATTAATACTGGTGCGTTTGATAGATAATGCTTAACCTTTTCAAAAGCAATCTGACACCCTTCATCCCACTCTCCTGGATCACGTTTTTGAATTAACTTGAATTTTAGATCACATTTATCGGTTAACTGAGAAATAAACCGAGCAATGTAATTCAATCTCCCCAGAAAACCTCTTACTTCTTTTTGAGTACGTGGAGGTGGCAAATTCTGGATAGCCTTCACTTTATCCGGATCAATCTCAATTCCCCTTTTGCTAACAACAAAACCCAATAATTTCCCCGAAGTGACTCCAAAAGTGCATTTTGCCAGGTTTAGCTTGAGTTGAAACTTTCTTAGTCTTTCAAAGAGTTTCTCCTAAAATTCGCAATATGCTCATCTTCTCCTTGTGACTTTGCAATCATATCATCAACATAAATCTCAATTCCCTTATGCATCATGTCATGAAATAAGGTCACCATGGCTCTCTAATATGTTACCCCAGAATTCTTCAACCCAAACGGCATTACCTTATAGCAGAATGTTCCCCACATTGTAACAAATATGGTTTTCTCCATATCTTCTGGTGCCATCTTAATCTGATTATATCCCGAGAATCCATCCATGAAAGAAAACAAGGAACTCTTCGCCGTATTATCCACCAAAGTATCAATGTGAGGCAAAAGGAAATTATCTTTGGGACTGACCTTGTTCAAATCTCAGTAATCGACGCACATATGCACCTTGCCATCCTTCTTTGGTACTGGAACAATGTTTTCCACCCATTACGGATATTTTGCCATCTCTAAGAATCCAGGATCAAACTACCTCTTCACCTCTTCTTTTACCTTTAACAGCATGTCCGGCCTCATTCTTCTCAACTTTTGCTGAATTGGCTTGCACTCTGGTCTTAAAAGGAGCTTATGAACCACAATGTCTGGATCCAAACCCGGCATGTCTTGGTATGACCATGCAAATACATCTACATATTCCTGGAGCAAGGCTATCAATTCACCCTTTATTGATGAAGACAATGTAGTCCCGATTTTAACCTCTTTTATCTCCTCACTACTTCCCAAATTTAACAATTCCAGTAGCTCCTCATGGGGAAATACTTGTTTCTCTTCTTGTTCTATTTTTCTTAATAAGTCCGGAGGTAGACTATAATCCTCAATATCTTCGTCGGCCTCAAAATCACCCGTGTAAATGGATCTCTCAAAATCAATTTCAGAATTACTGACAGGAAGGTCCTCATATTCCGCATCCGTACACCTGTAAATAGGTGGGGAAGAAACAATATAGGAAAACATATATACAATGGAAGCAAAATAAATAGCATAAATGAAAGAATATGGACACATCAATATGAAGGAAATGCATCATGTTTGTTATTTATTGGATGAAAACTTTTAGACAAAAGCCCATTTACAAAAGAAATTCTTAATATCTTCGAGCAAAGATATTTAAGATTTGTTTAAAAGCATTACGTTGGAATAGACCTAAAAACTATGGGCAGCTCGGTTGCACTCCAATTGGTTAGTCTATATCCTGGTGGACAAGGTCGCACCATCCAGTTAGCATTCTCACCTTCAATTCTTTCTTCCCCAATCATGCAGATCTCCATATCATATATCTGTTCATCCCTATTCACCTAGAATCTCTCGAAGGCTTGCTCAATCATTATGAGCACATCATCAAAAAAAATTTCTCCGAACAGAGAACCGGCTGAGAGGAAACTTTGAAGGATAGGTGGGAAATTCATAGGCTCCCACTCAACATCCATACCCGCGAGACGGGCCATCCTCCATTGTCGGTTCCTTTCAACTTGTTTCTTTTTCTCATAGGCCTTCGAAAGATACCTCAGGCCAAACCGGTCTTTCTTTCCCACTACTTCCATTGCTCGGGCCATCCCCTGAAGATATTTTCCAAGACCTTTTCCAGCCCTACAGCTTTTTCCCATGGTAGTTCTTACTCTCAGCCTTGTGTTCTTGGACAACCTTGGTTTTGGAATTTTTCATCCTTTAGTGACAAAAATTGCATTTACGAATTCCAAAGACCGAAAAGAAAATTCTATGGCATCTTCATTGGGTTCAACATAAGGAGATTTAATAGATGTAGAGGCTATTACGTCCTCTTCTCCTGACACAGTGACCAAACGCCCCTCTATCACAAATTTTAGCTTTTGGTGGAGAGATGAAGGTACAACCCCTACTGAATGTATCCACGGCCTTTCCAACAGGCAATTATAGGGAATATCCATGACCTGAAAGTTCACTATATAGGTGCATGGGCCTATCTTCAGAGGAACCTCAATAGTTTCCATTATATCTCTCCTGGTACTATCAAAGGCTCTGACCACCGTGCAGCTTGACAGCATATAAGAAACATCCACTTGCAATTTGGACAGGGTTGCTAAGGGCATCACATTTAATGAAGAACCATTATCCAAAAGGACACTTGGTAATATGTATCCCTTGCAAGTGGTAGTTATGTGAAGAGCCTTTGTTGACCCTAAACCATTGGGTAGTATTTCCTCATAACTGAAATATATATAGTCGTCTGTCGCGATATTTCCCACCAGCCTGTCTAATTTTTCTATCGATATGTTGTTAGCCACATATGCCTGATTCAACACTCTCAATAGGGCATTTCTGTGTGGCTCCAAGTTCAAAAGCAAAGATAAGATTGAAATTCTAGCTGGTTGACGTTGTAGTTGCTCAACCACACTATACTCACTATGCTTTATGAATTTTAAGAACTCGCAAGCTTTTTTCTCATTCACCGACTCTTTTATTCTGTTTACTTGGGCTGACCCCCTTTCTACATCTTTTGACAAATCCATCTCAATATGGATTGGTTCAGCTGCTTTCTTCCCTTTGTCCATTCTTCTGTCTTTTCCTGTTAATCCCTGTTCAACAGCCTCATGAGCATAACACCTTCCACTTCGTGTTAAGTTCCCCACACCTGTGATATCTTGCTGACTCGAAGACCCAGGCATAACCATGATGCAGTCATATTTCCATGGTGCAGCTTTGTTTTCCTTGTACGAAAAGGAAACAGGAAAATCAATGATTAACTTAGGCGCACTATCCTCAATGACTGGCATAACTTTCTCCTCTGGTTCATCATAATAGATGATCAAAGGTCTTCCTATCCCGTAGCCAGCTGCATTCTCAATAACCTCTACTTCCTCCTTTGTCTTCTCGTAAAACTGGGCCTACCCATCATCAATCATCTTTTGGACTTTAGCCAGAAAGTCCCCACAGTCCTGTATGATATGACCTTCACACTTATAGAACGGGCACCAATTATGCACCCTCTTTGTAACCATTTTTAAATTGTCTACATCCCCCACCATTCCTGCCTTAACCATCTCGACCCATACTATCAACATTGGAGTCTTGACTTCTCTGGCATCTCTTTTCACCCTTCTGACTTCCCTTGTCCATACTGCATTTTTCCGATTCTCTGCATGATCTGGCAATGGGTTTCCCGCTACATTCGGCCCATTCTTTGCCCCAAACTTCACAACTCCAGCGTTGATCAGGTTTTGGACTTTCTTTTTAAAGGCCAGGCAATCTTCAGTCGAATGTCCTTGAATTCATGCGTGGTATGCGCAATTAGTATTTTCATTGTACCACCTTGGATATGGCGGTGTCAGCGGTTTGAGGTATACGGGTGCAACAAGTTGACCCTGCAATAGTTTGAGATATAGCTCACCATAGGTGGTAGGAATCGGATCAAATTGGGGTTTTTGTTCGTTCCTTGGTGAACGTTGGTCATTGCGCCTGGCTCCCTAAGTGTTTGGAACAGTGTTTCGGGGAAGGTTTATCTGTGGGGATATGCCAGTTGGAAACGGCTGTTGTGGTATATTGGTATAAGGGAAGGGATTTTGGGTAAGGTGGTTCATATTGGGGTAGTAAGGATTATACCCCGGGTAAGGTATGTAGGGTGTAGGAAGTGTATAAGATGTAGTAGGAGTATAGGGCCTTGGTGGTGTATATGGTGTGGGAGGTGTATATGGGTATTGGTTGATACTAACTGTGTGGGTCTCTTCTTTCTTCCTAGCAGGGAATACCTTTTTCGGAGTAGAAGACTCACCCCCTTCCATTTTCCCATTCTTAATGGTCGACTCTATCATCTCCCTAGTTATTACGATGTTTGCAAAGTCCTTGGTGGCACTCCCCACCAATTTATCTTAATACGGTGCTTTCAAGGTATTGATGAAAAACACTGTAGTTTCTTTGCTAGTTAAAGGGGGTTGCACTTGTGTGGCCAGATCCCTCCACCTTTGCGAGTATTCTTTGAAACTCTCAGTGTTCCTCTTTTCCATGTTCTGTAGCGACAGCCTATCAGGTACCATATCAGATACATGCTTATAATATTCCATGAAAGCCCTGGCTAAATCCATCCATGAACGAATCTTGGTATGACTCAGTTGATTGTATCATTGGATTGCAAACCCTGTCAAGGTATCTTGGAAACAATGGATAAGCAATTTCTCATTATCATCGTGCCCCGTCATTCTTCTGAAGTACATGGTCAGATGTGCTGATGGGTTGGTAGTTCCATTAAATTTTTCAAAGTTTGGTACTTTGAACTTTGGGGGAATTACTAGATCGTGCACTAAACTCATCTCTTTGGCATCTAGACTGCCAAATAACTCCGCCCCTTCAACGGCCCTCAGCCTCTTCTCCAGCAGTTTATATTTTTTCTATGATTTTGCCATTTCGACCCTCTTCAGCTCAGCCATCTTGGCTTTCTCCTTTTCCGCTAGTTCCTCAAAGTCTGGAACGTTAACATCATTTGGATCAGCTCCCATATTACCTATTCCGGGAACATAGTTCTGTGCCTCAGCAGCTGGCTGGATATAAATATAGGAGGCTGCCCCAATTGGTAGCTCTTGGCCCTTCTGCTGTATGTTTTTAGGTTGATCCTCTTCAATTACCACCTTTTTCCCGGTGACCAAATTCTCTCCCAGTCCTTTTTGTTTCATCATGTCACTCATCATTTCCATGAGTTTAGTCATCTGTTCTCATGACTCCTCCTGAGATTTAGCTAACTGTTCTTGCAGTTCCCTTTGAGTTCTTTCCATTCTTTCAATTCTAGCGAGCTGATCGTTCTCCATAGCTCTGGCTTGAGATCAAGTATTGTAAGGGTGTCGAAAATTCGATTTTATCTGAGTGCGACCAATTGTACCTTTAGTTTTGAAAACCATGAATTAGAATTTATTGACACATCTTTTTTATGTTTTATAAAAAAAATTAATGAATGTATGACTAAATATGAATGAATGAATCAAATAAAATGGATATGTACATGACTATGTATATGAATACGAAAGAATAAATGAATGAATAAGAAAAATGAACAAATAAGTGTTTAAGTGTATGAATATGAATGAATGAACAAGTAAAAGGAATAAATAAGTGGTTAAGTGTATGAACATAAACGAATTTCAAAAATAAATGATTATAAATATGAGTAAATGTACAAATGAACAAACAAAATATATAAAATATTAATGCATTTGTACGTATTGGCCCTAGGATAATTTCAACCGAACGGTCTTTCATTGATTTCCTGGAACTAAATACATCATAGATAGAACAAAAAGATCACTGCCTAAGATAAGTCAGTAATTCGCCTTCCAAAGTGCTATTACAAAATTAGTCCTATAGTGACTTCCTCGGATCTTGGACTTTCTTTCTTAGTCTCCTTTTGATTGCCCTGCTCTTCAATCTGACCCCTACTTATTCACGACCCCTTGACGCGTTAGCAGAAGCATCACCGTGTAAGCTTTCCTTAGCTTGCTTCTCCAGTTGATTGGCTCGGGCTTATTCATGCTTCGCTCTCTCTTTCTAGTAGTTATTCTCCTTCTTGAGGTTTTTGACCTCATGCTCCCATTCCCCGGAAGTCTTGAGGGGCTCCTCAAATCTGAGCTCGAAGAGGTACCTCTTGTTCTCCAAGTGTAATTCCTGAAGATCGCCCTTAGCAGTGTCCCTTTATCTCTTGATCTTTTCTTTTTCTCTTTCTCGAGCTGATTACCTATTTTTCATGTCCTCAAGCTCTTCTTGTAGTCGGGCAATCTCATTGCTCATCTGGGCCTTTTCTTTTTCAACTTCTGCCCTTACGATTTCTAGCTTTGATGGCATTTCCCTCGGTGGCGGATTCATGAACTGGACCTCTTCCCCATCTGATGTCAATAGCCTATCATTAACCCTTAATTCCCTCCATATCAGGTAATCAGGTGTGACGATGTCAGCATATCTGGCCACTTTTATCTAGTGAGTTTTCTTCCATGCTTCAATCACTACCCGCACCTTTCCAGAATACCTATCTTCTCCATAAGTGAACTCTGATGATCCTAGCTTATGAGTCACGAGTGTGAATTGCCGAGACTCAACCTGTCTTTGCACCAACAGAGGCGCATAACTCACAGACCCCCAAATTTTGAGTAGTGGAACTCCCAAGTTGTCCCCACATTTGTACATAATCGGCATAGGAACCATCCATGGAGCTCTCCAAGTCACCATCTCCCCTTTTAAATTCCGAAACATGTTGACCATTTCTCTTCATCCCCGTCTTCAGGCCAATCATTTTGATGGAATTCCCTAATCAGAACTAAATACTTCATGTACGATTTGAAGGAAACCTTTTCTATTTTCCAAAAGTGACTTTGAATCCAAATATAAAGGAGTTGTACACACCCCTTGATTCTCCCTTGTCCTTCCCTTTTAAAAAAATTCAAAGAT
This sequence comes from Fremontodendron californicum, assembly GCA_030761205.1. Taxonomy (NCBI): domain Eukaryota; kingdom Viridiplantae; phylum Streptophyta; class Magnoliopsida; order Malvales; family Malvaceae; genus Fremontodendron; species Fremontodendron californicum. The sequence goes on from JAULJL010000004.1 coordinate 7,065,274, forward strand.
CGGATAGTTTCAGCTAGGATGGCCGGAGATGGGTTGATCTTCTGTTCCAACTTTTCAAAGAAATCAAAACGGCTATATCCACATGACCCAATATCTTCGAGAATATGATTAATCCGTAGATGGCTAGAGTGAAGATGTCCCTGGCTTTTTCTTTGTCGGAATAACCCAATATCAATTGTCAGAGAGTTTCCCCCGGAATGCATCCATTTTTCTGCTTTTTATCCACATGACTCTCAACCCATGTTGTATCCATTCATGTGATCCTAGCCACTTTCCTCTTAAAACCTGAAGGTTTCACTTCCTTCAAATATACCCGATCAGGATTAGGACATTCAATACGTAACAGTGCTGAATATTCTTCAATCAGTGGGGTCATATCCTCTTTGTTAAAAGTAAAACATCTACAAGCAGGATTCCAAAACTGTACCATAGCCTGAATCAACCCACTATTGACCCTAATCGAAATTAAGAGTGCTATATCTCCATATTTCTGAGTGAAGACTTTTTTCTCTGATACATTTCACTGATTCCAAATGTCGGCTAAACCTCGAAGATTATTCTGTCTGGAATCCACTTTGACCCTTTTCGGCAACACTAACACATAATCTTTCTTCAGGCAATCACCATCCTCCCTCTGATCTTTTTCCGATCGTGCCCTGACTACTGCATGATCTTCTATCACTGAAATAACCTGACACTCCATGAAAGTCCTTTGGCTTGATGACTATCCCGAGGCCATTAAACTCCAAGTGTATGATGATGTCTATGATGCATGTCAAAAAAAAGAAAACAGAAAGAAATAGATTAGTAAAGAAATGAATTCACAAATATAACATAAATAACAACATGCTTTTTAAAAAAAATGTCTCGGAAATTTTAACAGAGCTTCGGCATTATGACGCCTTTGGGACAAAATAATAAATTTATTACGAGCGATCTGATGTTCGTTCATCATCACCCAATTTGTGAAATCTATTATGTAGAAAGATGGTAAAAGGTTGGAAATGTTCCTCCATGTATTCTTAAACTTTGGGTATCTAACATAAATTTGGCATGGCTTCGCCTAGGTTCATTATATGAAGGTGAATCAGTTCTAAGGCCTCGAATTGTTCCTCACTGTCGCCTGTGAAGGCTAGTAAGGCACCCCGATAAAAGCGAGTTCAATTCGTTAGAGTATATTTTCCTATGCCCGTACGGAGGATTCTCACGATGACATTAGGTACTTTATACTTCGAAAGTGTTTCACTAGCCCATACAGAGGATCATCACGAAGGTGTAGTTACTTTACTCCCACTTAAAAGGACGAAACCCGGGTAGAGAGTTCATGTTATGCAAATGCAAATATAGTGTATGCGGAGGAACAAAACAAACCTGTCACCACCTATTCTACACCCCTTATTCTAAATACCCCACTAAAATCAAATAATGTAAAGCATCAGTCAAGCAAACATATAAATATACGCAACAAAATAACCAGAGAACAAATAATAATATGCATGCATATGAAGATGGACATATTTAAAACATTTTATTATTTTCAAAATTCTCTTTATTATTTTAAAAATATGGGAATTAAAGTTAAATACCAATTAAACCAACAAAACAGAGACTTAGATAACACACGACTAATTCTAGGCCTGACTCTCTAAAAAGTCCCCAGCGGAGTCGCCAAGCTGTCGCAACCTAAAAAATAACAAGTCTCATCGCGAGACTTTATTATTCATTAAGCGTGACATTAAAAAAACCGAGGAAAAGTCGACTTAATTCCTCTAGAAAAACGAAGTTTTGAAAATAACCTTGAAAAAGACATGGAGTCGCCACCAATCTTTTTTAGCTAGGTGTGATCGGCCACCTATTAAAACCGGTTTTAAAAATATTTTAAAATATTTTTAAAACCAATTTCAAGTTTTTTTTATAAACCAGAGAAAATCGAAGAATCTGGTTCGGGACTCGGTTACGTGCGAGGAATGATTAGAACCCTCACAATGCCCGTATAAAACGGTACCTTATTAATCATGTGTTATCTCAAGTCTCGGTAAAAAATTGGTTTTTAATTTAGTATTTCAAGTTAATTCCCAATTTTAAGAAAAATAATTCCATTTTTTTTTATTGAAAATGATCCGGAATTTATTAATTCAAATTTTTCCTATATTCCCCGATAAAATCGGCAAAATATAGAAATTTTTATTCATTTGGAAAACTTTCCAAATCATTCTCGTTTTTTGAAAGAAAGATATTCATTTATTAATGATAATTGATGATATAGCCTTCAGCAAACCCGGTAGAGAACTCATGAATTATTTTAACTCGGGAATATCTTTATTTTTATTGAAAATCATTATCTTTTTCAAAGCATTTAAAAATATGAACATGAACATATATGACATAAATAAAATGACATGGCAAAGTCTAGATAATATAATGCAACCTAATGATATAACATAATTTAACTGGCATAATATATTCTAAGTGAAATGAAAAATCCTAAGTATCATGGTATATTCTAAATGAGATAAAATGATTTAAATGACATGGCAATTTTAAATGATATGGCATATTTTAAATGACATGGCATGTTATAAATAAAATAACCTAAATGACATGGAATATGATCTAAATGACAAGAAATGACATGAAACATAAAATAATGCTATCATAAAAAATGCATGAAAATAAAATAAAAATGCATGAACATAGTATATGCTAAATAATGTGACAAAAATAAATGACTAAATAAAAAATATAGGATAGCATTAAATATTCAAAATCATATGAAAAACAATATAACATCATAAAATGTAAATCAAAGTAATAATAATACCATGAAAAATATCATAGCAAAAATTACATATTAAATAAAATGCATGAACAAGGAAAATGCAATGCATGAAAATGTATTTTTTTCCTCTAAACAAAGAAATTCGTATATCTAAAAAGATATCCGACTACCTTAGAAAAATATGTCAAATTAGGTTTTCTAAAATAAAAAAAATAAAAAAACTTTGTGATTGTTTGAAAACAATTTTGTGGAAAATTTTGAATAAAGATTAAAACCCTTACCAAACCCTTTTAAAATGGCTATAATTTCCTAAGTTTAAAATCCCGGACTTGACCACCCTTAACCCGAGATTTGTAAAATCATTTTTAAAGTTTAAAAAGGCTTAGAAACTACCCTAAAACAGTAGCTAAATCTTCTAACCAACCCCCTCTAAATGCCTTATCTAAATTCAACCATTATTTCTCTTTTGATTTCAAATCTGCCTCTACTGTCCGGTTTTGACACACGATTTTTTTTCCTATTTTTAAAAATTCAAAAAAATATAAAAAAAAATAATGGAGACTCAAAACATGTTAAAATACATGATAAAAAATTGGCTTAATTTTCTGATTAAATATGACTGCCCAAAAAAATCGGAGTCGTTCAGGTACTGGGTGGAAAAAAAACTGTTTTGTCAAAACACATTTTTGCCTTTGATAAAATCATTTAAAAATCAAAGTAAAATTTTTGGAGATCATCCTAAAGACCTAAAGACAGTAGCTAAAACATTTAAAAACCTTGGACAAAAATTAGCTAAGTAAAAAAAATCACAAAGGTAGAATAATCAATTTGACAACCTATTTAATTTTCCACAAGTATGCTCAAGAGAGCATGACTTTGAGCCATTGATTGACCTAAGTCATAAATCATGTGGCAATGGCATGGAATGCATGAACATACAACAAATGAAATGTATGAAATGCATGGTCTAAAGCCTAAATGGTAAAGGAAATGCATGACAATTCAAGATAACTTAAATGCCTAGCATGAGTTTGCATGGCAATAAATATTATCCTAACTTAATATGAATGCAATGCTTGATAATGCAAATATGACTTGGACCTAATATGTTATGAATATGCATGAAAATGCTAATGTAACCTAAGACCTAAGTAGCATAGCAATGCATGGCAATACCAATATGATTTAAGACCCAATATGCATGGCAATACCAATATGGCCTAGACCTAACATGTAGTGAAAATGCATAGCAATACTATGAACATACAATGACCAATGAAACTAATGCTAATGCTGGAACAAATAGCAACTAATACACAATTTCAAGATATGATAATGCAAAGCATGTTACCTAAACAAAATGCAAATGCATGAAGAGGCCGAATGGTCACATGAGATTCTAATGCAATCCTATCTAGTAAATGACACAAATATATGACAAATCATATCAAGATGTATAATATCATGACATTTTCACAAGCATATGACATACTAAAATCAAAATGCCCATGCTCATGGCATAGAGATGCAAACAAGTTAAGATGCAAGATGAAAATGCACATGCAAGGCATACTAAATATCAGGATATGCTAACTCATGGAATGGAGATGCAAACAAGCCAAGAAGCAAGATGAAAATGCACATGTAAGGCATAGCAACAAGGAGTAGCCGAATGGCCATGTGACAAAATATGAAAATGCAAACATGTGTATAATATAAGACTTGAAATATGAAAAAATGCACAATATGAGCATATGAACACAATGGCCGAATATGCAAGGGAAAATTATCAAGCATGGAATATAAATATATAAGTAAATATAGCATAGAAAATAATGTAAAGAACATATAAAAAATTAAACATAGACATGCAAAGCAAATAACAAGCAAAACTAGTAAATAAAACAAGGAAAGTTAAGCTCCATGGTTGGTATCAAATGGGCATAGCCTCTCAGCTAACCATAATCACTTGGTCTTGCCAAGATCATGAAGCCTTTCCATTTCAAAAAATCAGAAAATAAACCATGTTAAACAACAAAATTAACGTGAGCTTCATGGTAGGTAAAAATGGGCATAGCCTCTCCCCTAACCATGGTCACTTGGTCTTGCCAAGATCATGTAGCCATTTCAACCTTTTTGCTTCATATTTTGTAAAAAATCAGAACCTTAGAATACTTAGATAAACCTTCTAAAAATCATTTTTTTCACAACAACATGCAAGGAAGAAAAAAAGAAAAGACCAAGGCAAACAACATATCACATTCGGCCAAAGCAAGAGCTATGTAAAAAAAAAAAATTGTTTTCAACCCTTTTGATGAAGAAGAAGAGATGAAAACTTAAGTAAACATTTAAAAAACTTTATTTCTATGAAAAATGTAGTAGGAAAACAAGATAGAAAATCAAGAAATCACCATGGAAAACAAGAAGAAAGCTATGCTAGAGCTTGGTAGAGATGACTACCTTCAAGCTCTCTATTGAAAACCTTTTTCTTTGCTAAATTAGCTACTGACTTCAGCCAAAAAACTTATGAAAAAATGAAACCAACCCCCCTCTAATGGCTTGGCCGAATGGCCCTCTCACCCTTGGATGAAATTCTCACTTTTTCTCCTCCAATCTTGGCCCTAGGATTAAGATATTTTGATGAAAACATGAAAATGTCATCTTGCCAATTAATAGAATCCCTTAAGATGTGTACTCAACCCTTGTAGTAACCTCAGCCCTTAGATACAGAAGAGGACCAATCCCATGAACTCCCTTGCTTGCCCCCTTGAGTGACTACCCTTGGATGAGTTGTGCTCTTCCATTCTTGGTCATTGGATGAGGACAACACAAAAATGACATCTTGTAGATTAAATCCAACCCTCAACATGTATACTCAGCCCTTGTAGATGGCCTAAGCCATTGGATGAAAAGAGACAATCCCATGCACTCCCTTGCTTGGCCGAATGAATGCTCACCTTTAGATGAATTGTGCTCATCTTTTTTATTCCATTCTTGGCCATTAGATGAGGGTTCTTTCATGAAAAATAAAAATGTCATCTTGGTATTTAAACTTGGCCATTGGATGGTGCATTCAACTTTCCTACAAGGCACCTAAGCCATTGGATGAAGGGGGGCCATTTGCAAGGTGTTAGTGGTAGCATGTGGCTTGATAGTGACTAAAGAATTAATTTGTTCAAGATTCCTTCTTCTAATCTATGTTGGCTGACCAAGGGAAGAAAAATCTCAGCAATTCCTTCTTCTTTCATATTTTTCTCAATTACAAATTTGTCCTTTTTGTTTTCTTCGGTGAAATAATCTTTTTGCCCCCCGAACCTAAATAAATATCAAACGGACTCCAAATTCAAATTTTATTTTTTCAATACTTCCAAAATAATAAAAAATTGAATTCTGAAAGTTTTCAAAATTTTTCGAGTCCATTTTCTATTTATTTCGGATTTATTTCCAAAATTGCACATTTTATGCACCCGAACTTTATCATTTTTTAAACGAGCTCCGAATCTAGATTTGTCCTCACCAATAACTTTAAAATAATATAAAAATGTGATCTGTAAGTTTTCATAATTTTTGGAGCTCATTTGCTATTTTTTCGGGATTTATCTGCTTGAATTACTACATAAAAGACCCGGGATTTGGCCATTTTGAAAACGAACTCCGAATCAAGATTTTCTTTCGCCAATCTCTTCCAAATAACTTAAAATTGAGATTTTCAAATTTTCAGAATTTTTGGAGTTGTTTTGCTATTTTTTCGGGATTTATCCTGTTGAATTTCTACATAGTGGGCCCGGGATTTGGTCATTTTGCAAACGAACTCCGAATTGAGATTTTCTTTCTCCAATCTCTTCTAAATGATCTAAGAATTAGAATTGTAAATTTTCAAAATTTTTGGAGTTCATTTGCAATTTTTATAAATTTTCCAATTTTGCCCTTTTACCTCCGAAACCCGATTTTGCTCAAAACAAGTTCGATTTTCAGATTTTCTTCAAACTGAGCCTTGGGCTATCCTTGTTTAATCATTCCTCATCAATTAAGTGCTTTAGTCCTACCGAATCGGGCTATTTCTGTAATTCTTCCAAATTTCACCGAAATCCACCAAAAAACCTTAATTCTCGGTTTTCTTCTGAATTGACTTTTCTATCAATTTTTCTTCCAAGTGGCTTCTCCATTACCCGTAGTCAGTACTTATATTTCATTTGGAAACTTCAATTCCGACCAATTTGATCATTTAAGCATTTTTCTCCAAATTTCCCGAACTAGAGTTTCCTTTTTACTGAATCTCCGTAACCCAACTTCTGAACTCAATATCTTTCAATGTAGACCTCGGATTATCAAAATTCTTTCACCATTTTTCAATTGAACCTCAAATCTTGATTTTGAATGTGGGTTGAATTTTTCAATAGTTGACTTTTTTGGAGTTGACTTTTTCGAGGTTAACTTTTTTTTGAGTTTGACTTTTTCTGTCTGCTTTCTTAGACTAAGCCTCGTAGTACCACCTGCAGGATGAGAAAAACCTTTTAGCTTTCTGAAACATCAATTTAGGAAGAAAACGCACCTAATTTAGGGGTCCGGACAAAATTAGGTGTCTACAACGGAAAAATAAATTCGGGAAATTTTGTCAGTTGATAAAAGAGATGAAGGGAATTATTTTTAAATTTCAAAATTAAAATCACTTTTTCAAAATTAAGGATAACATGTGATTAGTTGGTACCATTTTTTAAAACGGGAATTGTGGGGGTGCTAATCCTTCTCCACGCGTAACCGTACTTTCGAACCCGTTTTTTGATTTTGTAGACCAAAAATTATTCTTTTAATAAATCTTAATTAATTTTTGGATTTTATTAAGAGGATCAGCTTTTCTTAGATGGCCAATCACACCTAGTCAAAAAAGATTAGTGGCGACTCCATGTTGTTTTTAAAATCGTCTAACGGTTCGAAAAACCGTTATGATAGCTTGGCGACTCCACTGGGGAGTCTTTTTTAGAGTCGAGCCATAAATTAATCATGTGTTATCTGAAATTTTGATTTGATGTTTTCAAATGGTATTTAATTATAATTCCCATATTTTTGAAATAAAAAGATTTTTTTCTTTTTTTCTTTCCTTTTTGTGAATAAACTTGCATTTAGATATTTTTGTCATTCTTTTTGTTTTTTATATTGTTTGCTCATAATAAGTTGTTGGGGCATTTAGGATTGATTTGTAAAATAAATTATTAAGGTTTTTTGTTCCTTCTCACACACTTTCACGTGCATGTGCATATCATGACCTCTATACCCGAGCTTTATCCTTTTAGGAGAGAGTAAATTACCTAGCTCTCGTGAGGTAATAACCTCCGCATGGGCTAGCGAAACACTCTCGGGGTGTAAAGTACCAACGCTTTCGTGAGGTAATAACCTCTGCATAGGCCTGGAAAATACTCCCACCCAAATTGAACCTTTTCCGTTTGTAGCATGTAATTGGTGAGGATCGGGGTGCCTTACTAGTCTGCATGGATGACAGTGGGGAACAATTTGGGAACCTTTAGAACCATGTCAACCTCTACCAAGCATATAACGAGCCGTAGGAGGCCCGTCTTAGGTAGAGCCGTTCTTGCCCGTCACTTGGAAATTACCTTAAATTAGGTACATGGGGGAACTTTCTTACCCTTTGATCTTCATTTTACGAACTGTAGAGTGTGCATGGTTGCACAAATATCTAAGTGCCCAAGACAGAATGGACCTGATGCCCATAAATTTTGAAACTTTTTTTTAACAACTTTTATTGTAAAGAGTAGTTTTTTTCGGTTAATTCAACCTCTTGTGAGGTAGATTTTTGTTCTAAAAAAATAAAAATAAAAATCCATTCTTTAATCATTTGTACAGTATGTTTGTACTAACTTGTTTTCTTTTCTTTTTTACATGCATCACGCTAACATCATATTGCACCCATACATGCACGCATCCATTCATAAACATACATGCAATAATTTTTAGGGTATATAAGATTCTGTTTGGCTTTAAGAGCATTCTAAGGGAAGTTCAATTTTAAAACAAAAGATACAAGATTTGAAAGCCAACAAGAAACTCGGGACCACTTACTCGACATTAATACAGTATATGCTCACAAATAAAGCCATGGAAAGTGAACAAGCAGCATGAATAGTGCGAATGGAAATGTTACAAAGAGAATTGCAAGAGCAATTGGTCAGGTCCCAACAAGAAGTTGCAAAATCTCAAGAGGAGTCACGTGAGCAAATAGCCAAGGTGATTGAAATGATTACGAGCTTCACCCATGGAAAATGGGTCGCTGAAGGGTCGATCATAGGGGGAGAACCTCGACCCCGGGCAAACAACAACAAAGATTCAGTTTACCCACCTAGGTTCACTCCTCCCCAAGCTCAAACATCGCATGATGCATATCCGCAAGGGGTATCACCTACGGGAGGACAAGCTTGTGCTTATTCCGGCATGCCCTTTCCCACTGGTCAACAGGGCCAAGGACAATCTAGACTGAACTTGGGAGCTCATCTTTTAGACCCGATATTTGTTCCAGACCTAGATGATCCGATAGAACAAGAGAAGTTGAAGAAACCTGTGAAAAAGCAAGTGGAAGACACAAGGGTGAGGCAAAAATATGATATGTTGGAAGAGAGACTCAAAGTCATAGAAGGAATGGATGCTTTCAGGAATGTGGATCCTAATGAACTCAGCCTAATCGCAAATTTGGTGATTCCACCAAAATTCAAGATCCCCGAATTTGAAAAGTATAACGGATAGAAGTGTCCATCGGCCAATATTACTATGTTCTATCGAAAAATGGGTGGCCACTCCAACAATGAAAGATTGCTCATTCACTGCTTTCAAGACAGTCTAACAGGGTCAACTACAAGATGGTACAATCAGTTGAATCAAAATCATATCTGTTCTTGGAAGGACTTGGCAAGAGCTTTCTTGACTCAGTATAAATACATGTCCGACATGGCACCGGATAGGTTATCCTTGCAGAATATGAAAAAGAAAAATACTGAAAGTTTTAAGGAGCATGCCTAGAGGTGGAGAGATATGGCAGCACAAGTGCAACCACCACTCACTGAGAAAGAAATCACTATATTTTTCATCGACACACTACCGGCACTGTATTATGACAAATTGGTTGGGAAAGCTACAAGAAATTTTGCTGATATGCTTGTTTCTGGTGAGATGATTGAAAGTGCGATCAAAAATGGAAAAATTGATACAGGAGATACTGCTGCTCCTGAGAGAAGTTTTAACCAAGAAGAAAGAGGGAGAAGCACAAGCTATCAGTTTCGAAGATCGAGCACCCGAGAACTTTGCTCCTTACCAATCTTATCCCATATGCCACCCTTACTATCCAGATATGAACAAAATTTCCCATGGCCCATACCTTCACCAACCATTTTCTCAGCCAGTTTACCCGACAAATCTCCAATCGCACATAAACACCATATACCATTCACCCGTCTTTGTGCCCACTCCTCGATCGGGGAACCATCCAAAAAACCTAGGAAATGATCAAAAGAAGTCGAGAAACAACTGGAAAGAAATTGATTCATTCTGATTCCCATGTCCTACACTGAGCTCTTACCTCGACTCGTCGAAAACCTCCTTGTGACACCAATACAATCAGAACCCCTTAAACTTCCATACCCGAGTTGGTATAATGCTAATGAGTTGCGATTATCATTGTGGTTATCAAGGCCACTCGACAGAGAATTGCCCCGCACTGAAGTATAGAGTCAGAGATCTCATCAAAGCTGGTTTGTTGAGCTTCGACAAGAACGAACTAATCAAGGTGGGGCAAACAAAGGTGGCATAACATGAGGCATGCTAAGATAAAATGAACATGAAATTAATGGGTAGCATGTCATGAGGGAGACTTATGTTTGTAGATTTGTTCTAATTATGAAAGTACTCATGAGAAAGAGAACTCTTGTTTCACATTAGCACTTGCATGAAATGAATGGATTTTTAATGTCCAAGCACTCTTTGTCATATTATGTTTTTGAGATAAAATTGGGTTTGTAAATATGGACTCAAAAGGTTTTGCTTGAAATTTGAAGAGTTTTAAGAAAAGTCAATTTGCGACGAGTCAGCCTTACATAACTAATTTCCTGGATCAAAGTTGAAAAATGTTTTTCGAAGTAAGATGTGATAAAAAAAAAGTCTTGAAAGCATTGGTGACCATTGTTGAGAAGTGAGAACGAACCAACACCGACAAATACCATGACTTCTCCAAACATTCCCAACACCAGATCATTCAGATAAACACCAGTTGAGACCCTTAAAGCCTTGAGAAACACCAATTTGAGTTACGTGTGAGGGAATTGAGATGAAAATCTGTGAACAATGAAACAGACAATTTAAAGTACTTTTTTTGAATTCCTTGGAGACTAGACAAACATGACATTCTTTAAAAGGGATCTAGATAGTTGTAATTTGTCGAGCATCAAGGATAAGCTATAACTTTCATCGACCAAATTCTTTCAAGTGACCAAAAAATGCAAATGTTTTAACCCTTTTCCCCAAAGTTACCCTTTGACCCACCTTTTAACGAATGAATAAAGCCATCCAAAGCTTAATTTGTGCCACAACTTTTCCCCACCTAGACAATGGCTTAACGTTCCCAACATGTTCATCATGACGATAATTCACTATCTCATGAGCCCTCATCTGTTTAGTGAATCAAATCAGACATTTGTAATGGTGTGGACAAAGGCAAACTAGTTGTGGGGGCATGCAGTAGAAAAAGAGAAAAAAAAATGAAAGAATTGAGAATGACATCATGCACTTAGAATATCCAAAATGGCTCAGAAATAAAAAAGAAAAAAGACATTTTCAACTCATCGATCTTCAAGAAATGACTCTTTAAGTTGAACGACCACGTTGAAATGACAAATGGCCTTCTTTCATCATCCTTTCACAAATATGAAAATCATTCAGTAGTTAACCTTTGAGCCTGATAAAGTTTTTCAAATAAACCCTAACCAAGGATCACCCTCCCACTAGGGACAGAGGCAAGAATTTCAGGGATCATCTTTTGAGGACAAAACAAAAGGCCTTGTGACAGGGGTAAAGGTAAGATAAATGAAAAATGTGTTGAAATTACTACATCAAGAATGGAAATGTACACAAGCAAAAAGAGAAATAAGGAACGAATGAAAAAGAAAAAAAAATGAAAAAAATTAAAATAAAATGAAATGAAGTGATTTCATAAATGAAAAGATAAATATCTCGAAGAGAGCCCTTCATAGGTTACGCAGTGATCCTTGGTATGATTACCTTTGAGCATGTATTTTGAGCCTGTTTATCCTATTATTCTCAAACCCTTAACCTTGGCCTACGTTACGTACCTTGCAAAGCCCATTTTGATCAAACATGGACATTTGAATTAAAGAACTTATTTCTTGAACGAGACTTCAGTCTCTCTTTTCTTTGTTAAAACATATTGAGTCGTTTGACACATTTTGAATAAGATTTGAATTCTTAGATGCATGATGGAGCAATCAATAAAAAAAGAAAAAAAAAAAGAAACAAAGAAGAAAAAATGAGGATCTAAGGTAAAAGCTTAAAAGAAATGGGGCAGATTAGGTCGAAATAAAAAATAATAATAAAAAAACTTTTGGATGCCACCTATGATATTGCTAAATCTATGAAAAAGAGATGTCATTTTGAAGAAACCAGTAACCATCCCAGACTTTTTGAAAATTCCAGGATGTCAGCTCTGCTCAAAGTTTGAAGTCTGATTTTGAAAATCTTCCCTTCCAAAATGAACACCCAATATCTTGAGCCTGTCACATCTAGTTTTGACGCTTGTCCAAATTACCATTACATGGAGACGAAAAGATGTACAATTTGCTTGCACTTTAAAAATGAATCATTTCATAAAGTTTGTCTCGAGGAATTCATTGTTTCCAAAAGATTCATGTTTGATTGGTAAGCCTAGATGATAGGGGCATGTTTTCTATGCAAAACCTTTTCCTGAATGAACCAAAACCTTGTGAGACCATGTCACTTGAAAAGACCAAACTACCATTGCATCAAAAAATTTCTAACAGTGGTCATCGAGTTTCAAGAGCTCAAATGTCACATCTTTTTTCTGAGAATGATTGTTTCAAATGTTCGAAAATAACATACTTTGATAAGAGGATATAATTTTTGTGGGGCAACATTTTGTTCAAAAAGTTTTTCTAGATAGAAACTTTTGGAGAAAGACAACGAAAGAAGTGATTAGAAAAAGTGAAGAGACTTTTCAAGATTATCACGATAAGTTTTTGACCAAAAAGTCTTGACCAAAGGAAGGCTTTCTCTAAAATGTACAAAATTTTTAATTTCTAGGAAAATACAATGTTTTGATAAAAAGCAAGAGTTCCCATGATCATGGGGTACGGAAATGTTGGAACGAATGTTGTTTATATAGAGATGTCCTTGAATCTGGATGAAAAAAAAGTTTTGGGAAAAAGTGAATGCTGCAAAATGCAAGCTCATCGGGAGATCTTGCACAAGTTAACAGGATGATATGGGGATCAACAGAATGATAATGGATTTGGAAACTGTTGGGGCAAAAAGATGGCAAGAGATTTGGATGAATACTTGAAAAAGTATGTTCCCTTCTCACATGACAAAAGCGACGCTTCTGAGTTTGTCCTTGACGAGGCACGTGAGATGAAAGAGAGATGATTTATTTCGGCACTTGCTAGTTCATGGCACATTGGGATATGAAATGGAAGGTGGAATGGGAAAGTCGAGAAAAACCTGGGGAAAGCCAATGTCAGACATTTTGAGAGATACTTGCATCATTTAGCAAGCATATGCATCATAGCATCGATCATAGAATTTAATGAGCACTTGCATTGCACTGCACCATGTAGTGAAAATCTTCATCATTTGCAATAGTAAGGGGACATGTGCATCACCAACAAATCATTGCATTTATAAAACAAACATGACATTCATTGCACGAGGAAAGACATATTTAAAGAAAAGTGGATGATTTCAAAGGGTAGGAAACTTTCGAGTAAGAAAATTCCCAAGTTTTGGAAAATATATGGAAAATATTTTTTTGAATTGATGGATGTTTAGGTAAAGTTATCAAAGTTGAAGAATATTTGGAAAGTTTTTTTAAATGAAGACTGTTTAAGATTTGGTAAAGTCTTTGGTGGTGATATCCAAAGCATCAGATAAGAAATTTCGTTTTAACTAGTCTTCGATGGCGATATCCGAAGCTTCCGATAGTTATATCCGAAAATTCATTAATGATAAGTCTTCGGTGGTGATATCCGAAGCTTTCGATGGTGATATTTGAAATTTCAGTTGTGATAAGTCTTCGGTGGCGATATTCGAAGCTTCCATTGGTGATATCCGAAAATTCAGTTATGATAAGTCTTCGGTGGTGATATCCGAAGCTTTCAGTGGTGATATCCGAAATTCAGTTATGATAAGACTTCGGTGGCGATATTCGAAGCTTTCGGTGGTGATATCCGAAATTTGGTTATGATAAGTCTTCGGTGGTGATATCCGAAAATTCAATTATGATAAGTCTTCGATGGCGATATCCGAAGCTTTCGGTGATGATATCCGAAATTTTGTTACGATAAGTCTTCGTTGGTGATATCCGAAGCTTCCGGTGGTGATATCCAAAAATTCAGTTATGATAAGTCTTCGGTGGCGATATTCGAAGCTTCCGGTGGTGATATTCTAAAATCTAGTTATGAAAAATCTTCAGTGGTGATATCCGAAGCTTCCAGTGGTGATATCTGAAAATTCAGTTATGATAAGTATTCGGTGGAGATATCCGAAGTTTCGGGTGGTGATATCCGAAAATTCAATTATGATAAGTCTTCGGTGGTGATATTCGAAGCTTTCGGTGGTGATACTCGAAATTTCAGTTGTGATAAGTCTTCGGTGGCGATATCTGAAGCTTCCGGTGGTGATATCCTAAAATTCAGTTATGATAAGTCTTCGGTGATATCCGAAGCTTTTGGTGGTGATATCCGAAATTCAATTATGATAAATCTTTGGTGGTGATATCCGAAGCATCCAGTGGTGATATCCGGAAATTCAGTTATGATAAGTCTTCGATGGTGATATCCAAAGCATTCGATGGTGATATCCGGGAATGAGTCTTCGCTTTCGTAAGACTAAAGGCAGAAAAGTGAGATGGTGATCTAAGTCGTGTTCAAACTCATTATCAAAAATTTGGAGTTCATTGTCAAAAATCCGAAATTCATTTTTAATTTTCAAAGTTGTGGAGCTTCTGATTAGAGGAGCATCGTTTTAATTTTCAAAATTGTGAAAATTTCCTATTTAAAGTTTTAAAGTTGTAAAGCAGTAGTTCTTTTTCACATTTTTAGTTCGATATTGTGAAAAAAAAAAAGAAATCAAGAAAAGGGAATTTGGCACAAATCAATGATCCCGGACAAAATTGTTGCTTATGTCTTTGCTTTTTTTTATTCTCAACAATATGCAAAGAGGGGCAGTTGTAGCAACCGAATTTTGTCCGAACAAAAGTCCAAGTTACACCCGAATCACACTCGAGTCAAGTGCTGGGATTGATGGCTTAAGTGAAATCGTGTCTTTGCAAGTTCGATTCTTATCTTTAATCAAGTTTTATTATCGTGGTCGTTTGTCGTGCGAATCTAAATTGAGTCTTTAATTAAGCCCGGATTAGACTGCACCGGTGTTTATATGTTTTGATCCAGTATTGTTAAATCTTTTTTTAATTAATTAAATTTTATTTTTAATCGGACTAAACAAATTGGAATATGGAAGCTGGTTTGGCCCAACAGGCCACTGCCAGACACACGCATTGGGCCCAACAGCAGGCCTGCCGAACCTGGCAGTATTGGGCTCCAAGCAACAGCCACACAAACTGGCCCAACCCCCGACCAAACCCTAGCAACATTGCACCCATACCAGACCCTAGCCCCACCGCCACTATACCCCCCACCACTTTCCTGACAGTAGCCCCTTCCCCAACTTTCCCTGTATAGCTGCCTACTCTGCCTGCACACTCCACCTACACTGCCACCACCTACACCCACTTGCACCATTCATAACCCCCCTCTACACTGCCACCACCTACACCCACTTACACCATTCACAGCCTCTCTCTACACTGCACACCACCGCCCACTACCACCACTGACTACACCTACCTGCACAGCAGCCTTACCAGTCCACTTGCCTGCCATCGCCCAAATCAGCTCTATAAAACGCTATTCTAAAACCAAGTTCAGGGGTTCGGATCCTTGGAAAAGAAAAGAAAAATAATAACAGCCACAATACAAAGAAACCTAGATACCCTACACACAAAAAAATATCAAATGACAAAAAACCCAGCAATCAGAGAAAAGAGAACCATTTTAGGGGTTTCGGGTATTTTGGTTTTGGGGAGTTAGGTGCATCCGTGGGACATTCCCAACGGTAGAAAGGAAGAAAGTGAGGAGGAGAAAACCCGGCCAAAGATTTGAGTCCGATCCGGTGGTGACGACGCTGGATCAAAAAGTTGAAATTTCGGGTTTCAAATCTAGATCTAGGTTTTTTGGTGGATTTTTTTGGAAAAAACTAACAAGGGATTTGGAAAGAGGGGATCAAGACGATAAATTTTGGTGAAAATTTGTTGTCGACGAGCGACGACGATGATCGGTGACCGGCACAACAGATTGTCCGCCAGAATCTAGGCTGTGGCAGTTGGTTTAGAGAGAAGGGTGAGAGATTTGAGAGTTAGAGAGTGAGTGTGTGTAAGGGGAAAGTGAAAAAAAATAATAAAAGCATTTTATAGGGCTGCCAAAATGGTAGCGTTTTGGCAGCAGAGTCCACGCGCTGACCCGGGTCCTAATCGGGGTCCGCGCGCCTGACCCGGCTAGGGGAGAAGAAGAAAAAAGAAAAGAAAAGAAAGAAAGAAAGAAAGAAAGAAAGAAAGAAAGAAAGAAAGAAAGAAAGAAAGAAAGAAAGAAAGAAAGAAAAGAATAGAATAGAAAAGAAAAGAATAGAAAAGAAAAGAAAAGAAAAAAAGGAAAAAAAAAAGAAGAGGAAAAAAAACGAAAAACGAAGAGGAAACGGAAATCGAAAAATAAATTAATCTCCTCGAGGAATTTATTCGACACACACATCCTCGAATTTGCAGTTTTTCGAGGTAAGTTTTATTTTTTCGTTTATGTTCATTTTCAACAATTTTATTTTTACTTTATTTTTCTATTATCTTTTTATTATTTATTATTTTTTATAGGTAGTTGTCGTTATTATTATTATTATTATGTTATTACTTTCCGCTTTTTATTTTATTTCTTTTTATTTTGTATTTATTGTTATTTTCATTTTATTCATTTTTAGGTATTATTAATCTTTAAAAAAAAATCAAAAGATGGCATTTCGGTGCACGCGAATAAAAATATATTTTGTAAATTATTTTCGATAAAGGAAATTCTCTAAAACGGATTATTCCTTGGGATGGTCGGAGTACCAATCATTCCCCGAAATATTCGAGTAAGAATAATTATCAAAAGTATCGGAGTGATTCGAGAATTATTTTTACATAGATAATTTCTTTTATTTTGGAATTAATTATAAAAGACATTTCATTTTTTTTCTTAATAAAAAAAATGTTTTAAAGAACTGTGATTCGCCGATGATGAAATTCGAAGGATGTCACAGTAGTGATTCCTAAGATATCTTGAGGTAAGGAAAATCCGCTAAAAGTTACCAAAAGTATTGGAGTTTTTAGTGCGGTTTTTCAATACAAAGGTTCACTTTTACTTTCTCTGAATAAAATAAAAAAAAATTCTTTTTACGGAAAAATAAATTCGAAAAATTTTGTCGGTTGATAAAAGAGATGAAGGGAATTATTTTTAAATTACAAAATTAAAATAACTTTTTCAAGATTAAGGATAACATGTGGTTAATTGGTATCTTTTTTAAACGGACGCTGTGAGGGTGCTAATCCTTCTCCATGCGCAACTGTACTTTCGAACCCGATTTTTGATTTCGTAGACCTAAAATTATTTTTTTAATAAATCTTAATTAATTTTTGGATTTTATTAAGAGGATCAGCTTTTCTTAGGTGGCCAATCACACCTAGTCAAAAAAGATTGGTGACGACTCCATGTTGTTTTTAAAATCGTCTAGCGGTTCGAAAAAATCGTTAAGACAAGACTGTAATAAATTAAAATTACGTGATAAATGGATATTTTATCGTCTAAGAAGTAAATAACTTGCTACAAAATATAGTTTATTTACATGTTCTCTTTTTATTAAAGGTTTGCTTCTATAATTGTTGGATGTTTGGCTTATAGTTACATGTGGTTAAGATTGTTTGTATTTTTTCAACAAAAAAAAAAATAATTAGAGTTTGCACTATGAGAACTCTTTTCATAGTTTTTTTCATTATCAAACATAAATTATTTAATAAATACAAAATAAATAACGTGTAACATCACATGCAACGCATGTGACACAATGACTAGTTTATTATAAAATTTTCAAATTTTGATGATCATATTTAGTATTTAGAACTCAATTATATATATATATATACATATATATATATATATTATTATGGGATTAAGGGAAAATTCACCACTATATTTCTCTTTAATTTTGAATTTTGTCAATCTACTTTTGGTTGATTGAATTTTGCCATTAAACTTAGATTTTGGATAATTTTATTACACAATTTAACCAAAAAAAAATATTCCTTCAAAACATTCATTTCCAATAATAAATTAATTAATAAAAAATTGACATAATTTTTATTTTTTAAAAAAATCTAAAGTGTATTTTTTTTTGTCTTTCTTTTATTTTTCAAATTGTTGGTGACTGATAATGGCATTAGTTAGTAGTGATGCTGTAAAGTCAAATTTGATCACTAGATATCAGATTCGACATATCCTTACCATAATGTTATTTTTTTAAAACATTTTTCTATGTTGCCATTTTTTTAAAATTTAACAAGAATAGAATATTCCAAAAATATTTCATTTGTATCACATTAAAAATTAAAAGAATATATAAAATGATGTGGAAATGAAGAAAAATACAAAATATTTCATCTAATATTATGTATATATTAAATTAAAAAGTAAAAAGAAAAAAAATAATATGACAAAAAAGAAAACTAACATGGAAAAAATTTAGAAAAATGACATAGATATGTATATAGAACTCAATTATATATATATATATATTTTTTTTTATTATGGGATTAAGGGAAAATTCACCACTATATTTCTCTTTAATATTGAATTTTGTCAATCTACTTTTGGTTGATTGAATTTTGCCATTAAACTTAGATTTTAGATAATTTTATGACACAATTTAACCAAAAAAAATATTCATTCAAAACATTCATTTCCAATAATAAATTAATTAATAAAAAATTGACATAATTTTTTTTTTTAATCTAAAGTGTCATTTTTTTGTCTTTCTTTTATTTTTCAAATTGTTGGTGACTGATAATGACATTAGTTAGTAGTGATGCTGTAAGGTTAAATTTGATCACTAGATATCAAATTCGACATATCCTTACCATAATGTTATTTTTTTAAAACATTTTTCGATGTTGCCATTTTTTTAAAATTTAACAAGAATAGAATATTCCAAAAATATTTCATTTGTATCACATTAAAAATTAAAAGAATATATAAAATGATGTGGAAATGAAGAAAAATACAAAATATTTCATCTAATATTATGTATATATTAAATTAAAAAGTAAAAAGAAAAAAATAATACAAAAAAGAAAACTAACATGGAAAAAATTTAGAAAAATGACATAGATATGTCAGATTTTGTTTCCAACAACCAAATTTGTTTTAGAATATTACTACTAATTGATATCGTCGTCGATCGCCGACAACTTGAATGATAAAATGAAACTAAAAAAATTTAAGCTTTACTTTCTTTTATAAAATAAAAATTTTATATTAATTTTTAATATTTTGATTAATTAATTTATTATTTTTAATTATTAAAAGGAAATATTTCGAAAGAATATTCTTTTTTTAATTAAATTTTATCTTCAAATCATCTCAAATCATGGTAAAATTAAATCAAAAATCAAAATTTAATGTCGAAATCCAATCAAGTAAAATAGAAAAATTTAATTCAATATTAAGATAAAGTATAGTAACAAATTTGTCTATAATTTTTTTTATTTAATGTTGTCAGTTTGAATATTGTCTTTGGAGTAAAAAAATTAAATGACAAAAAAAATCAAAAGACATAATCATTATCGCAATTAATCAATAACTAATCATTAAAATAAAAATAGATTTACCAAATAGTTTATTATTATCAATTAGAGTTAATAGCACCCATGGTTCCCAAATTTTAGTGCATATTTTATATTGATCTCCAAACTTCAAAACGTATCAATTAATCAGATCCCCATCTTATAATTTTGTATCAATGTGGTCCTTCCGTTAGTAAAACCGTTAGAGTATGCGTTAAATGACAGATGGCATGTGACGTGTAAATTACAAAAATGCTATCTGCTGATGTGGTATTTTTTTTTTATATCTTTTTGTCTTGAGTTAATAGTAGTGTTATCGATACTGTACCGGTACGTACCGTTTTTAAGGTAAACCGAAATGGTACCAATCTCGTACCGTTTCGGTTTTTGTACCGGCCCGTACCGGTCGTACCGATCAATACCGGTTAGTACCGGTACGTACCGATTGGTACAAGATTTTGATTTTTTTTTTTATAAAAAATTCACTTATTTGATTTTTTAGACCAATTTCAATATTTTTTGTGTCATGATCATTTTTATTTTTTTTCATAATTAGATTTAAAAATAAAATATGTTCATTAAATTAGGCTGTTGAACATTTTAATATTTATTTTACCTATTTGATGTTTAAAAATTTTAAATATTAAATATTTAAAATTTATATTTGTATAAAAACATATATATACATGTAATGGATGTATATTTGCATGTGTATATAATATAAATTTTATGAGTTAATAGCATCAATAATCCCCAAACTATAAGTCATATTTTATATTGGTCCTTAAACTTCAAAACTTATCAATTTGGTCCTTGATTACAAGTATCATAACAAATTGGTCTCTTCTGTTAACTTTTTTGTTACCTTTGCCGTTAGCAACAGCTAGTGACACATGTCACCAGCTAGTTGCTAACACATACCTCTTCATGTTTTTTTTTTTTTTGATCTTTTTTAATGAATAAATGTAAATAAATATTTTTTATAAAATTAATGTAAATAAATATTTATATTTTATAAATTATTTAATTATTTAAAAATTAATTTTAATTATTATTTATCTTTTGTATTTATTTATAAAGAATAATAAAGAAAAAGGGAAAATGAAAACATTAATAAATACAAAAAATAAATAATAATTTAAATCAATTTTTTAATAATTTATAAAATATAAATATTTATTTACATTAATTTTATAAAAAATATATTTTCTTTTTCTTTTACTTTTTCTTCTTTCTTTTTTCTTTCCTTTTTTCTTCTTATAAATAAATTAATTTCGTAAAAATTAAATAATTTATAATTTATAAAATATAAAATATTTATTTACATTCATTTATTAAAAATATATTTTTTAATTTTTTATTTTCCTTTTCTTTCTTTCTTTATTTTCCTTTTTTTCCTCTTTTCTTATAAAATTAATGTAAATAAAATATTTTATATTTTAAAAATTAATTTAAATTATAATATGAATTATTTTTTTATATTAATTTACAAACAAGAGAAAAAGGGAAAATATAAGAAAGGAAAAAATAAAAAAAACTTATAAATAAAAAATAAATATTTTATATTTATAAGTTATTTAATTTTTAGAAAATTAATTTAAAATATAATATAATACTATACAATATACTTATATATATTGTATTTGTTTATAAAGAAGAGAAAAAAGAAGAAAGGGAAGAAACAAAAAAATAAAATAAAATAAAAATTATAAAATTAATGTAAATAAATAGTTTTATATTTTTTTTCAATTATTTGATTATTACAAATATTAATTTAAATTATAATGTAAATTATTATTTAGTTTTTAATATTTATTTATAAAGAAGAGAAAAGCAACAACAACAAAAAAAGAAGAAACGAAAAAATTAAAAATATTTTTTATAAAATTAAAGTAAATAAATATTTCATACTTTTTAAATTAATTATATTTTTTAAAAAATCATTTTAATTTATAATATGAATTATTTTTTTCTTTGTATTTATTTATAAAAAAAGATCAAAGAAAAAATAAAAAAGAAATAAAGAAAAAGGAAAAAAAATGAAGAGATATGTGTTAGCAATCAGCTGGTGACATGTGTCACTAGCTATTTCCTTACGGCAAAGGTAACGAAAAAACTAACGGAAGTGACCAATTTGTTATGATACTTGTAATCAATGATCAAATTGATACTTTTTTTAAGTTTATGGACCAATATAAAATTTGCCCTATAATTTGGGGACCATTGATGCTATTAACTCATTTTTTATTAAAAAACTTGAAAATAGGCTATACATATATATATATATATATATAATATTTGAAAAATGTCGATAAATCCGAAACGATATGCCAAAACACACCGGTATCTGTATGTACCAGTACAAGAACAAAAACGGTACGCCCACCCGTACAGTACTGACTACCTTGGTTAATAGCAACAATGGTCCCCAAACTTTATGGCATATTTTATATTGATCCTTAAACTTTAAAACTTATCAATCAGATCCTTTATTCTTTTTATTTTTTATATTTTCCTTTCTCTTTTTTATAAATAAATACAAAAAATAAAAAATAATTTATATTATAATGTAAATTAATTTTTTGAAAATATAATTAATTTATAAACATATAAGATATTTATTTAAATTAATTTTATGAAAACTATTTCTAATTTTTTTGTTTCTTTCCTTTTTCAATTTTTTTTCACATTATATTCTTTATAAATAAATTAAAACATAAATAATAATTTATATTATATTAAATTAATTTTATAAATATTAAATAATTTACAAAAAAATATAAACTATTTATTTACATTAATTTTATAAAATTTATTTTAAGTCTTTTTTACTTTTTTCTCTTCTTTTTTCCCCTTTTCTTGTTAATAAATAAATACAAAGAAAAAAATTATAATTTATAATATAATTAAAATTTAAATTTAAAAAATTAAATAATTTATAAAATATATAAAAATATTTATTTATATTTATTTATATTAATTTATTAAAATAAATTTTCTTTTCTTTTTTATTTACTGTTATAAATAATTAAATAAAAATTAATTATTTTATAATAATTAAATAATTTATAAAAAGTAATATATTTATTTTAATTAATTAAAAAAGTTATTTTTCCTATTTCTTCTTTCTTTTTCTTTCCCTTTATAAATAAATTAATTTTGTAAAATAAATAATTTATCAAGTATAAATATTTATTTACATTAATTTTTTTTGTAAATATATTTTATTTTCCTTTTTCTTTTTCTTTTTCTTTTTTTTTTCTTTTTTTTTTCTTTTTTTCTTTCTATTTTCTCTACCTAACTCTCGTCAATCGAAAAAGGGAAATTTGAATCCCCACTGGCAGTCCGACCCTGCGAGGGATCAGACTGCCATTCATAACGCTCGATAAGTATTGCAATAGGCCAAATTTGATCCCTCACGCTAGATCGAGGAGGGTCCGATTTGACGTTTTATGGCAAATTCGGTCAAGATAGTTGCCGCCTCAACTTTAGTATTGGAGTCAACATAAAAAATATAAAATTTTAATTAAATAAATAAATGTAAATAAATATTTTATATTTATAAAGTATTTAATTTTAAAAAATAATTTATTTAGAAAAAGAAATAAGAAAAAGGAAAATAAAATTTATTTTTTATTGTAAATTAGTGTAAACAGATATATTATATTTTTATAAATTATTTTATTTTTGAAAATTTAATTTAAATTATAATATAAATTATTTTTATTTTTAATTTTATATATTTATAAAAAAGAAAAAGGAAAAAGAAAAAAAAGAGAAAAAGTAAAAAACTTAAAATATTTTTATAATATTAATGCAAATAAATATTTTATATTTTTTTATAAATTATTTTTGTCATAACGTTTTATTGACGGCCAGACGATTTTCAAAAACACAAATGGAGTCGCCACCAATCTTTTTTTTAGGTGTGATTGGTCACCTATTAAAATCGATTTTAATAAAATATTTTAAAATTAATTAAAATATTTTTTAAAACCAATTTCGAAGTCTGCTCTTTAAACCAGAGAGAAAACAAAATCGGGCTCGGGAGTCTGTTACGTGAGGGAAGGATTAGCACCCCCACGACGTCCGTTTAGAAAACGGTACCATTTAATCATGTGTTATCCTTTAATCTTGATAAAACAATTTTAATTTTGATATTTACAAATAATTCTCATAACTCTCTTTTTTGCAAATTTTTGTATTTGTAGAAAAGAACAAATTATTTCATTTATGAATAAAATGAAAATCTTTGACATCGGAAACTTTCACCGAATTCTCCAACGTCTAAGCAGAATTTGAAAAGAGTTTCTTCGCTTTCGAATTTGCATAAAATTCCTCTAAATCAAATAATGTTCCTTCGTAATCAACAATTATTCAAAATCCTCCAACTCTAGGAAGGATACCAATATTTGTTTTACTCAGAATATTCCTTTATTTTATTTCTTAAGATCCTCTTAAAACTCTCGGTTTTCTTTTTTTTTTTATTTTATAATAAAATGTGATGTGCGATGAAAGGAATAATCAATAATAATGAATGAGCATACGTAGAAAAATAACGAGTAATAATTTAAACAATAAAATGTTTGATTTTAGAAATAAAAATTTATTTGGGTGAGGACAAGAATCTCCAGTGTGAGAGCTTTTCCAAATCCCCCATCATCTAGGCGAAATTTGGAGAAGATCTCTACATTTAAAAATTCTTACCTTGGTCCTTAGAACTGACGTATCACTAATCTCTTTTTTCAAAAATATACGATAATATGGATAATGAACTAATTTAATTATAAATGGGATATTTTATTTTTTAAAAAGGCAATACGAGAACACTCGATATGAGATCTTCCCCAAATTCCCCAGTGTCTAGACGAAATTTGGAGAGGATCTCTACACTAGAAGGTCCTCATTATAAGTACATTATTATTATTCAAGAAAAATTATTAAGATTTTTTTTTTATAAAAAATTTAGTCGCGATTTGTGTTGCGTAACATGTTATAAGATAAACGAATAAATTAAAATCATAACTAATGACAAATAGATAAGCATGGATAAATAAATAACATGACCAATTGACCAAAAATAATTTATATATTTTTTTATTTTTATTATTTATTTTCATATTTTTTTTATTTTTTAAAAATAAAACACGAACCCTCGATGTATGTAAGAGCCTTCCCAAATTCCCCAACATCTAGGCAGAATTTGAAAAGGATCTTCACACTTTATTTTATTTTATGGACATATTCTTATTTTATGGACTTATCGAGATCCCTCCAACATCTAGACAAGAATCCACGAATTGTTTTTGCTAAAAATGTCGTCTCGTATATTTTCTTAAAAAAGTTATGTTTGTTTTAAAAATAATTTTCTAGAAAATATTTTGACATATAAGATGTATAGGACGCAACACATGCATGAAGTGCATAATTAAAGGCCTAATCTCAATTAGTCATTTTATCCCATTTTTTAATTCTCATAAATAGAAAATTTCGTTACTATTTATCATTTGTTTTCATTTTTTTTATATATATATAAAAACTAACAAATGGATTTCTTTTAATTATTTACAAAACCGTCAAGATACCTTAGAAGTAATAAAAGCATTATTATTTTTTAAAGAGAATATGAATATGGGTTTGCAAAAAGAAAAATCAGAGTTTAATTATTTTTATTACCTATACACTTCTCTTTTCTTTTTTTAGGATTTGTATATGTCATGGATCATTCATATATATATATATATATATATATATATATATTAACAAATCAAATATATATGCATGCATTTACAACAAATGATAAATAAATGGACATTTAAAGCATAAAGGTAGAGGTGGCAATTGTGCGGTTCGGGTCGGGCTCATTCGGGTTCATTCGGGTTCGGGCCCATTCGAGTTCTGGCTCATTCGGGTTGGGATTCAATCGGGTTCGGTTTTGGGTTCGATCGGGTTCGGGTCCGTCCGGGTTCGAGTCCGTTCGGGTTCAGGCCCAGTCGGGTTCGGTTCGGTTCGGGTTCAAGTTTGTTTTATATCATTTTTATTTTATGTTAGATGTAATCATTTTTACATAATTTAAATATTTACTTTTAAAAATTATTATTATTATTATTTTTAAAAATAATCTTTTATTATAATATAATATTTTTAATTATATTTATTTATTAAAATCAATATTTGTTAGCACCAAAAGAATATAAAATTAATTTTTTATATAAAATAAAATTTTAAAATAATTTATTATAAAAAATATGATATATTATAAATTAATCATATTAATATTTAAAATAATTGATTTGATTAACTCGAATTTCAACATGTAAATACATTATAATTTATATTCACTATAAAATAAGAGATTTTTAGGGACGAACCCTGACATTCAACTTTGAGGCTTAAACGGACTTGGACTACTCATTTACAAATATGGGCAAGTTTGGGCAAAATTTGATACCTATATTTCGGATCGGTCCGGGCTTGGGCAAGTGAATATGGTATTGATAACTTAATTTAATAATATGCCTAAGAAAACTATATATATGTTGCAAAGAGCAACACATTTTTTTTAAAAGTAATTTTTTTTTTAATATAAGAAATACTATTATACTAGAGATAAGTTAAAATGAATGAATTGCTATTAATTAATTTTAATATATAGAAAATACTATTATACTATTATAAGGGTACTCTCAAAATAGCATAAATAAAAGACAAGTAATATTTTATGTTAAAAAAATTTACATTTCTAAAATTTTCATGAGTTTAAAATTTTTAGATAGTGGATTCATCAAGATACTGGACATTAAAATTATAAGTACAAAATATAATTTTATTTTTGATAAAATTATTATTTTATCATATATATATAATATAAATTAAATTAAATTTTAATTAAACTATTAAAAAAGATATTAGAATAAAATTGATAAATAAATTTCTTGCTTTATAAAAAAATTATTTAATTACAATTTGATAATTTTTATTTTTAGTATTAAATTCGGGTTCGGGTAATTTCGGGTTCGGGTCTTTTCGGATTCGAGCTCTTTCGGGCTCAGGCCATTTCGAGTTCGGATTTTTTCGGGTTCGAGCTTTTGACTTTTTTGATCAAAATCAGCTTTGAGTACTAACAGCCTAGTGTTAAGGCCCAAGCTAGGATCTGCTTCTTGTGAGATTGGGCCAAAAATCGGATGGGTCTTGGGTTGGGCAGTAAAATTTGCTGGGCCGCGGGTCGGGTCGGTTTGCTTTTTTCTTGAACCGGGTTACATTCAAATCGGGTCGGATGTGAGTCTATGCGCAGGTCAGCAGATTGTTTTTTATTTAAAAAAAAAAACACTATAAAAACCCCAAAATTTTCACTTGTCTCATTTTTTTCATTTTTTCTTCCTCTCTCTAAAAAATCAGATCCTCTCTCTCTACGCCACCCTTGTTCTTCACAGCCACCAGAAAAAAACATATAAACATCTAATTTTATGGGATTGGAGCTCTGCCCAAGGATTATAAAATTGGGAAGTTGAAAATTTTGGTGAAGGCAGCCTGCAAATGTGGCTTGCCAGGGGAAAAGATGTGGCGTGGGGTGAAGGGTTTCATGGGAGGGAGGGTGGCCTGCTGATTAGGGCTGTAATCGAGCCGAGCCGAGCTCGAATACTGAGAAGCTCGAGCTCGAGCTCGATTCGAAACTCGAGGCTCGAAGCTCGGTTCGAGCTCGATCGAGTATCATTTTTTAAGCTCGAGCTCGGCTCGAGATAAAATCAAACTATTCGAGCTCGACTCGATTAGGCTCGTTTATATACTTGAGCTCGAGCTCGAATTAAGGGTTTTTAAGTATGTATATATATATTAAGGGTAAAATAGTAAATTAATAATAAAAATATTATAAATAAAAAAGCTCGATTAGGCTCGCGAGCTGCTCGAATCGGGTATTAAGATACTCGAACTCGGCTCGCTCGATAGCTCGAGCTGCTCGAGCTCGACTCGATAATGACCGAATCGAATTCGAGTTTTTTTCGAGTCGAACTCGAGTAGCTTGCGAGCACAGGTGTCTTGTTTACATCCCTACTGCTGATGCCATAAGCAAGGATAGGGTTCACATTGGGGGCCCTGTTGTGCAGGCAGTAGGTGTAGGGGCTCACGCCCCCTCCCTAATTTCTTTCTTTTTTTTTTTCATTTTTTTTAAGAAATTGTTATTATTATTATTATTAATAAATTTGTAACTTATTTATTTATTTTAATTAATAATAATTTTTTTAGAATAATTCAATAATGAAAATATGGGCCTAAACCGTTCGGGCCTTTAAAACAACTAAGTATTTAAGCCCAAAATGAGTACTTGACCCAATCAACAAAATTTTATCCATCTTGCATACCCAAAAAGACTGGACCCATTTCAAAATCCATTACAAGGAGATTTTTTTAATTCGAGCCCATTCGAAAAGAAATTGGACTATCGGATTAATGACGTTAAATTGGAAATCAACGTTCCAAAGTGGTGCTCGTCTTTTGACCCGAGATCGAACCAGGACGAAATTAAATGTCTACAATTATTTTTTATAAAATTAGTTTAAATTATAATATAATTATTATTTTTTATTTTTTTATTTATAAAGAGGAGAAAAAAGAAAAATATAATAAAGAATAAATAAAATATAAAATATTTTATTGTTACATTTTTATAAAATTAATTTAACTAAATATTTTATATGTTTATAAATTAATTATATTTTTAAAAAATTTATTTAAATTATAATATAAATTATTTTTATTTTTTATATTTATTTATATAAAAATAAAGGAAAATATAAAATATAAAAAATAATAAATAATAAATAATAAAGGATTTGATTGATACGTTTTGAAGTTTGAGAATCAATATAAAATATGCCCTAAAGTTTATGGACCATTGATACTATTAACTCAAGCCAAAAAGACAAAAATAAGGATCACATCAGCAAATGGCATTTTTATAATTTACACGTCACATGCTATCTGTCATTTAACACCTAGTCTAACAGTTTTGCTAACAGAATGACCACATTAATATAAAACTATAAAATCGATGATCTGATTGATATGTTATGAAGTTTAGGGACCAATATAAAATATGCCATAAAGTTTGAGGACTATTGGTGTTATTAAATCTATCAATTACAAAAACATTTAACAAATAGTTTTAAAAAATAATTTATTGTTATTATATACGGATTTTGATTTTAATGATCATATATATTATTTTTTAGAACCCAATTTTACATACAAGCACATATATATTGTAAAATTAAAAAATTCTATCACCCATGTATAATATAGTAATCCTTATCTCAATTACACAATTATGAAATTTCTTCTTCAAAAGAAGTATCACATGTTTTTAAAATTTAATTTTAGTACTTTCTAAAGTTTAAAAGGTTAAAATTTCGTATAAACTCTAGTTAAATCTTATCTTTCCTTTCTTGCTAATATTTGGATTTATATTTAATGTATTATGAGTATATAAATTTATATATTGTTAATGAATCACATGATACCACTTATTTATATAAAATAATTATCTATATTTATTATTAAAGATTTTTAAAATTTTATATTTATTTATTAATGAAATGACATCACGAGAATCATTGACACTGTTTAAATATATTGTTAGTGAATCACATAATCTCAATTATTAATAAGTAAAATTATCTATATTTATTTTTAATTTTTTTAAATTTATATTTATTTATTAATAAATTGATATCATAAGATTCACTATTAATATTTATAATATTGACAATGTATTAAATATAAAATTTTTATTTTTTATAAAGAAAATTATTTTAACTTGAAATTGAGGCCAACAACACCAATATTTTGGGCTCAAGCCTGTTTAGGGTTTATGCCCACGATCTAGAAAATTAAAAAAAAAACCCTGCAAAATCCCCCTTTCTCTTTCTCTCTCTTTCTTGCTCTTACTGCTTTCAAAGAAACGCCTCTGATAGTATAATTTATCTCTCCTATCAAACTTATTTTGTTTCCGCTGGAAAAGAGGAAACAATATGAGCAGCTGGAAAAGTCTTCTTCTTCGAATCGGCGACAAATGCTCAGAGTACAGTTCTTCTTCCGATTTCAAAGACCACATTGTCCGTACATTCCTCTCCAATTTATTTCCCTATAAATAAACCCTAGTTCATAGTGCTTTTTTTAAATTTCTTTTATCACTGTATTTGTTTATTATTTTCTTTTTCTGTGGGTTTTTTTTGTTGTTGTTGAAATTACAGGAAACTTGCTATGGAGCTTTACGGAGAGAGTTGGATCATTCTTCTACTGATATTTTGCCTGTAATCTCCTTTTTTTCTTTTTAGTTTTCCTTTACATTGTATTTTTGTTAGTGCCCATTTTAGTTCTGGCGTGGTACTGGAAAATTAGTAAGTAATTGTATTGGGCTCTAGAGTGGAGCTTTTAGATTTGCACTGGGAATTGGTTTTTCTTTCCAGCAACCTAAAAGGGAATGGTGGAAAAATAAAATTTTATACAATTAAGGCAGTGTTTTCCGTTTACATTAATTATTTTAGTTGTTCTGTAGATATAAGCTACTATTATGCTATTGTGAAACATTAGTGTTAAAGTTTGATGTAAAGAGCTTGCAACATTTATGAAAAAGAAATGTCTTGTTTATTATTTTGTTGGTTGCTCTGGGAGGGAGGGGTTTTATAAAAGTGCTTAAAGGTCCTAGTTGTTCAATTAAAAAAAATGGCTCCTTTCTCTTATATGGATAAATAGAAGACATTTTCAGAAGAACACATGAAGAGTCCACAAAAATAAACAAAATATGGATCATACGTCAAGAAAAATTGGATAGAATGTAATGAAAAAAATTGAGGAAAAAGAAGCCAGGCATACTTAGTTAATTTATTATACCCTTTCAATAACCCCATTCAGAGCTCTAAGATTGCTTTTAATAAAAAAAATTCCACCTTAATGATAGAGGAAACCTGTGAGTTGATGGGTTGGAGGATTTTTTTTCTTCAGATAATTAGATAGTTCCCTGCTGAGGTTTATACTTTATACAGATTATTGAATGCTTAGTTTGATTTCCGTCCACATGTATTTTTAGAAACCCTTCCAGAAGAAAAGAGGTTTTTTCTTTTTAATGGTGTTTGAGTTCAAGCCGAAAGGTGGAGATTTGTTGAGTTTTTTTTTTTTTTTTTTTTTTTTTTTTTTTTTTAATTTTTTTTATGCATATTGATTTATTCACCCATTATCATATGGTGATTGGTAGTTTATTTCCCACCCCCTTCTACCCCAACTCGAAGTGCAGTGATTCTGCTGCTGATAATTGCCAAAGCATTTATTTATTTTTTCTCTTTATCTTGACAGTTCCTTCTCCAATGTGCCGAACAATTGCCTCACAAGATTCCTCTGTATGGAACAGTGGTATGGCTCTTCTAAGCCTTTTTAAGTCTCCTTTTCTGTTTGGTTCTTTGATGCTTTTCCAGTATGTTACTCGGACTCGGGTGTGAGTGTCGGACACGGTTATGTGTCCGACTCGGGTATGTTCAATTTTTTCTAAGATTTTGATGCATTTGGAGGGTCTTTGGAGGATCATATCCCCATACCCATGCCCGGTTATGCGTCGGACACGGGTACTTCAAGAAAAATGAAGAGTCGGAGCAACATAGCTTTTCCATTCATTTGACAGTGTCAGCTATGTAAACAGAAGTACTCATTCATTTATATTGACACACCACTCATGGTGTGATTGTTACAATAAATTTTTTCTCAATGGACTTTTTTTCAGCATAAATAGTTTGTAAATGTTTTGGTGAATTTGTGAGTGTCTAAAAGTATGCTGAATCTATTTTTGACAATGTTGGACCATGCACTGTGGGCTTTCTTTGCCATAATAGGCGTGACATGAAGTTGTAAAGTTTTTCTTAAAATCAATGTAATCCTGTTGTATGTAAAGTTAACTTTTTTTTATTATTAAAATCAAATAATAAAAATGAGAGACTCAACTTTATCATGTAAGCAAGGATTATTATTCTAAGACTCTTAGCATTGGGAATTAGATTTCTAGTGCTTGTCATGTTACTCCTTTGAAGATCACTTCTTAAATTGTCTTGCAGATCACTTGTTGGTTGGAAGACCTGAGGATCTGCTTGCCCTTTTTTAATATGTGAAATTAGCATAGTGCTACTAAAAGATGATACATGGAGAAAATATGAAATAACTGAAAGTACTAGAACAAGCCTTGAAAATCCTTTCTAGGACCAAAACTTGTTTTCCTTGCATCCTCAATTGTAGCTAGATACTTAAAATAATAACATTCAGTGGATCAATTTTTGCTAGATTGCAGTGAACGCCAGTGTTTTAAAAACTGATCCGAAATATGAACCATTCAGGTGAATGTTTACAGTTCAATTGGAATTGGTGGTTGAGCCGTCAATTCAATTAAATTTATTTTTTCATGTATTAGCTCTTATCCTCATGAAGAAAAATTTAAGGAATTGTTATCATGATGCCTTTTTAGGCTTATGCTGTAGTTTGGTAAGCAAAATCTGTTAAATCTTTTATTTTCTACTCTGAAATAACCTTGAGAAAAAATATTTTTCTTGTTATCTTTTATCAGAAATTGTTTCTTATGCTCTCCTCTTCCTATCTTAAGAAAGAGACAAGAAAAATAGAGGGAATATTTTTACAACATGTATAGACTTTGTGTATGGCTTTCACCACTAATCCTGCTGAAGAGATGCTAATTTTGCAAGCAAAAAGTTGTTTAAGAACACTATAAAGATGGGGATTTCTTCTTGTGCAAAACTCCCCATCTTTTGTGTGTTTGCTTCTCAATTGCAACAGAGAAAAAAAGTAAAAGGGAGAAACTTGACAACCTTAGTGTTTGTGTTTGCTTGTTGTAAGTGATCCCCCCCTCCCTCTCATTATCAATTGACTTGTATTCATGGATGCTCCTTTTTTCCCTCTTGCACATTTAGTGACACTTCCTTCAGGTTCTAATACCTCTGTCTCTCTCTCTCAGGTTGGTTTGCTAAACTTGGAAGATGAGGACTTTGTTAAAAAGATAATCGAGAATACACAAACTAGTTTTCAGGTGAGCAAGTTTCCAATTTGAATGTTTTTCAAGAGTGTATTCCTGTGGTTGTTGTTTCAGGGTTTTTTGTCTTTTTCCCATATATAGTACTTTTTGTTTTTTCTCACATTCTCTCCATGTTGGATTTTTCAGGATGCTCTAGATTCTGAAAATTGTGACGGAATTCGTATTTTAATGCGGTTTCTGACTGTTTTGGTATGTATGATGTTATTATAGCTATATGGCTATAGTTGTGCATTAGTGATTGTTTTGGGCATAGTCTTGAATGTCTGGAAGCATTTATTGTCATATAACTTCAACTCATCCATATGATTGAAGTGAAAACACTAGAGAAAACTAGTGTAGGAATGAGCTCTATGCTATTTATTTCATCATCAAGGAAACTAAATTTGGAAGACTATGCAACTCTTACTATTTTAAATTTTTTCTTTTTATGAATGAAATTCTACTGACAAAATCTTGTTAGTAACATACAAAATTGAAAGGAAAGACAAACTCATACTAGGCGTTGCTTAATTATTTTATGAATTTCGTTCTGGTGCATATTCTGTAAATGTTCTTTGAGACCTTATAGGCAGCATCTGCAGCTTCAGTTATGTAGTTTTCACAACAGATGCATACATGTTTTGAAGCTTCTTTTCCCAAGTTGCTTTTTGGACACAGATATGGATATTAGGGCATTATGCAAACAGGAAGTGTTTCTAATTTTTAGCTGGTTGGTGGTTTGTGTTTTATATTTAGTTTGCTAGATCGGATACCTGTAATAAAAGATATATTTATTGTTGTTTTCAAGATGATAGGAAGCTTTATCTCTTATTATTTCTTTGCATTCTACAGATGTGCAGTAAAGTTCTCCAACCTGCTTCACTTGTAGTTGTCTTTGAAACTCTATTATCATCAGCTGCCACAACCGTGGACGAGGAGAAAGGAAATCCTTCCTGGCAAGCACGTGCTGACTTTTACGTGACTTGCATTTTATCTTGCCTTCCATGGGGAGGAGCAGAACTTGTGGAGGTGAGGCCTTTCTTAGCTCTTAATAAGTGTTATGTTTTGTTAGGTTGAGATTATTGTCAGCTAAGTTGGTGTTGATACCTGGTATGCTTATGTTCATATGATTAACTATGGTTGCTGTCTGCTGGAAATATTTATATTTTGATCTGACATGGCAACATGGAAACTTTAAAGAATTATTATAATACAGAAATGGTGGTATATAGAAGTAAAAATATTTTTTTGTAAAATATTTGTGTCTTTCTTTTTTTTTTTTTTTTGTGAAGAATATAGTTTGGTCTTTGAAAATACATAAAACAAATATAAAATATGTGTTATAATACAACAAAAAAAATGTTAAAATGCATAATGATCACCTTCATAGCTTATTCATGACTGTAACTGACAAATATGCTTATCCCATCATATCATATTTGTCAATTACAATCATATATGCTAATATGTTAAGCACTTGGATAAGTTGGTCTCTCACCAACTCATTTCTCTGTCCCTTCTATAATCTTTTTAGTTGAGTCAGTCTTTTATCTAGCCTGATCACACGGTTGCTATTTATTTTTGTTTTTTATCCCTTTTACAATGTTAGAAAACTGCAGCATCCTACCCCATTCGCTTTCAGCTTTTAGTACTTTAGATTTAAAAGATATTTATATTGAGTAAATATCTGTGCATTGTTTTTTGACAGTATCTTCTTTTTTTTTTTTTGGGTCACTTTTTAGGGTTTTTTTTATCAAGTATTTTAACCAGCTAAATTTTGTGTATTCCATTTAGACTAGTAAATTTTCTACTTCAAATTTTTTCATCAACAAATTTTAGTTTACAAATTACAGAAACTAATTGGTCATTTAGAATTAATGGATAAAGATGGTTTCTTCATCCAAAGGAACCAATGTTAATTTCAAATGACTAGACAATCTTTTGGGAGAATTAGTGTGTAATTTACTTGACACCTGGTTTCTGCTGCCGATGTTGGATAACACTTTAGGTTACAAGGATTGGTGACTTTTGCATCTTGGTGGATATATTGCATCATTTCTATTATGACTATTACAGTTATAGATCAAATTTACTCAATTTTAACTGTGATTCTTATTATGGATTCTGAAAGAAACAAATGTGTATGTATTCAGCAAGTTCCTGAGGAGATAGAAAGAGTCTTGGCTGGTATACAAGCTTATTTGAGCATTCGAAGGCATACTTCTGACTCTGGATTATCTTTTTTTGAGGATGATGAGTCTGGAGGTAACCTGGTTGCAAAGGTGTGTTTTCCTTCTGCAATTCATTTATCTTTTACCTTTTCTGAATTGAAATATTAATGTTGGATATTCAATATTTGGTCTCTATATGTTGTTAAATGTGGTGCTACCCCTTTGGTTCTATTGTTAATTGTCAATAGGAATGAGCTCTGTAAGCATGTATTCATGCAACTTGAAATGGTGGAAGTAGTGTGTTCATTTTTACTTTTTTTTGGTACATATGAGGAGATCCAAGTTGGGAGGGGATGAACCTTGGACTTTTATTACTCCTAAGGAGGGGTAAGAACTGCTAGGACAAGCCTTGTTTGTTGGAAGTGGAGTTTTTAGGATGGTTGTCTATACTGCTTTGGCAGTTTACTCATGAAGTGTTGCAACTGATGGTATTGGTGGATTCCTGCAAAGTGCAAACAATTGCTGGTGCATTATTAGTGGTGGGCGCTGTTGGAATTTCAGACTTGTATGTTTGCCTGGCATAATGAAATGTTTATTTTTGTATATTATTGGCTTGACTAGTTTTAACTATATTAACTGCAGCTGATATTCATTATTTGTCTGAACTCTATCATGAATGAGAGTTTTTAAGATCATATCCATTACTTTCCAGCCCAGTAAAATCCTTTGCAAAAGTGACCAATAGGTTAGGAGTTTCTCAAAATACAGTATAGAGACATCTTTTGGCATTGAGGAAACTTGTGTTATGGCAATTAATTGTCTTCGAAAGACTCTAGGTTTTAGAAGTTAGCTCTGATAGTTGTGATAATGATTGAGAGAACTAGATTTTGTGATTCCGTTATTGTTAATTGTTCATTATTCCATGTTCCTTTCTATTTTCCCATTTTAGACAACGATTCTTAATTATTGATATAGCCAGGATGCAGCTTTCTTCATCAATATTTCCCTTAATGTTCCTTCAGGATTTCCTTGAAGATTTATGGGAACGGATACAAGTTCTATCTAGCAATGGGTGGAAAGTTGAAAGTGGTAATATATCTAGTCTTTCTTTATTTGAGAACTTTGAACCCTTCACTCTTGCTATAAATGCAAATGTGTATTACCTTGACAATAAAGAAATTATTTAGTATATTTTGTGATACAAATTTATTTTCTATGGTCTCTCTCTGCCATCTATCCCGCATTTCATTATTGCATTGAAGTAGGTTTTGTTCTTCTCTACATTACTTCTCATCCTCCATCACCCTTCCCTCTTCTGCATGACTAGTTTTAATTTTATGATATGTTTTTATTTTCTAGTTCCAAGACCCCACCTATCATTTGAAGCCCAGCTGGTTGCTGGAAAGTCTCATGAGTTTGGGCCCATTAGCTGTCCTGAGCAACCTGATCTGCCTTCTATAATTTCTGCCGTAGCTTCTGGAAAACAAAAGCATGATGCAGAGTTGAAGTATCCTCAAAGGACTCGCAGACTTAATATTTTTCCTGCTAGTAAAACCGAGGTAAAATTATTTAAGATGTCATTGTTGAATTTTCATGGGCCACCACCATTTTCCTTCTTCAGCAAAGGTGGTCATGAGATTCGTGGCTTAAAGCATAATTGCCTATAACAGCTTATGTTTATTCATCCCTCTCGCCAATCTGGGTTTTCCTTTCTAGCCCTCTCTCTTTTTCTCATTTCTTGTTTTGATTGACAGGATCTGCAGCCTATTGATCGTTTTGTTGTTGAAGAGTATTTGCTGGATGTGCTTTTGTTCTTCAATGGATGGTTTGTACACAATGCTGACCTTTCACTATCTTCTTTTATGTACTTTAATGGCTTTCTTAATTTTCTGTAATGACTATACTTTTTTTTTTCCTTTCATTCTGAACTTTGGGTTTAAGGTTTAGGGTTACGAGCTTGAAAATTATCTGAGGGCTAGATGCAAGTCAAAGGGCATGGATTTGTCAATAACAATTTTACTTTCTAGCCAAGAATATTGGTATAATCTAAATTATTAGATTATTAAACTAAAGTTATGCCTTTGTCAAACATCTTGTGTTTGATAGTATCTCAATGGGCAAACTTTAGTTTATGAGTGCTTATTCTATTTTGTTTTTAAATATGTTTTCATATTTACCCACATTTTATGGTTTAACTCTTGTGAACTGAAGCAATGTTAGAATTTAATGCATTATTAATTACAAAAAGAAAATAGTGAAAAAATCA
This sequence comes from Fremontodendron californicum, assembly GCA_030761205.1. NCBI lineage: Eukaryota > Viridiplantae > Streptophyta > Magnoliopsida > Malvales > Malvaceae > Fremontodendron > Fremontodendron californicum. Next base: position 7,102,777 of record JAULJL010000004.1, read on the forward strand.
ATCTGCTGTGAAGACATTGAAAACTCACTCATCCCTAATCTTTACTTGAGAGTCAGTAACAATAAGAAGCTGTTAACAATAGGTTTATTTATTTTTATTTAATGCCTTTTCCTTTAACCATTTAGTTGCATTTGGAAAGAGTTAAAAACTGGACTTTTATTAATTTTCTAGCTTTGGTCTTATAAATCAGCCGCCATCTCTTCCTGCATGTTTGCTACAGCTATTCATAATTTTCTTTGATTGGATCATCAGCCTGATCTTGTTTTTTTAGCTTTTAAAATGAATTTTTTTGGCCTAGTTTTAAAATGAATTTATCCCTTATCATTTAGTTTATAAAAGTATGGTCAGGCCTTTGGGCTTAATTTTAATTATTTCTGTTTCTTGCTTCATGCTAAGCTAGTCGAAAGGAATGTGCTTCTTTCATGGTAAGCCTGCCTGTGCCCTTCCGATACGAGTATCTAATGGCAGAGACAATATTCTCTCAGGTAAAAGTTATGTTATATGTTTTACTTGCTCTTTGTCAATCACAAGAATCTGATTTATGATTTTTCTTCATGTGTTATTACATAAAATATTAACAGGAATATTAATTCTTTTGCACCTGTAGTTAGTGGACAACACCGCTAAATAATTTCACGCTTCCTGTCATGTATAAAATGGCTTGAACTTGCTTGTTATCTGGCATTTTGTCATTTGCAAATAGAGGAAGAGAGTTAGAAACCTAGATGTATGTATGTATTGTCTTTTTTAAATATACATTACCTACCTCTTTGAGGAATTCACAAAAATAGACCATTACTTGGTAGAATCTATGAAAACAAAACAAAACCTTTTCTGAAATTATTTTTAATCATTAAACTTAAAGTGATGATTCTTGGAGAATTTTGGAGATAGGAAGAAATTTGATTGCTACATGTTTAAATAAGTAATGTGATTTGAAGAGTGTCTGATCTAATTTTATCATGTATGGTTTTTCAACTAGTTGCACAGATCTTGAAATGCACCATTTTATCACATAGCTAATACATTGTTGGAAACGGATAGTTGTGGCCAGGAGTGTAATTGACTTAAGAGGATACTCCTTTAATTAGTTTTCTTTTAGACAAAAAGAAAAGAAAGAAATATTGTAATGGCCATTGAAGCCGCATGGCTCCTAGACTACAAGATCAAGTTGGTCTTTTATCGACACCATTGTGCCATTGGCTGCTAAATACTTGTACCATTACTTCTATTATGTGTTTCTGTCATGCTCCTCCCCCAATTGTGTAGGTCAAAGTAAAATTGGCACTCTCTGGTTGGTTATATTTTCTTCTATTACTATTGACTACAAAACCAAATAAAGAGCAAATTGACAACTCTTTACATTTTAGGTAACTGATTAATTAGCAACTGTTCTGCAATGTTACTATAAAATAAGTTACTTTGAAGGTGTTTTTATTGTTGTGACCATTTAAGGCTTAACTTGTAGTTTAAAGCCTATTTATAGACCTTTTTTTTTTTTTAAAGAAAACAAAAAGAATGGTTTATATTTTTACATTTATCTTTTACCTACTAGAGCCTCTGATACAGAAATGATATCTGTGTGTTGTTGCAGCTGCTTTTGTTACCACAACCCCCATTCAAGCCAATATATTACTCGCTGGTTATTATGGACCTCTGTAAGGTAGTATAGAAGCTAATACTGCTTGTTTTTCTTTTCATAAGAAATTGTTTTGGCCTTTAAATTGTCTGACTTGTAGTTTAATGCTTAGGCTCTCCCCGGGGCCTTTCCTGCAGTTGTAGCCAGTGCAGTTCGTGCTCTTTTTGATAAAATTGCCGATTTAGATATGGAGTGTCGCACACGGCTTATCCTTTGGTTTTCACACCATCTGTAAGTCTACATTAAGTACTGTTATTCTTTTTTTAACAATAAATATACCTTTCTTTTTGTTTTCTGCTTGATAATACGACTTTTTAGCACATTTTGATGTTGCATCCAACTAATGACTGATGACTCAGCTAGATTTCCAGTGCACCAGCTAGTTCCCTTTCTCCATCTTTCTGGATGTTGCTTTGAGATCAGTTTTTCAGCTGATTTCTGTACATTTAACAATAATTTCCTGGGTCCACAGATCAAACTTCCAATTTATTTGGCCTTGGGACGAATGGGCTTATGTCCTAGACCTCCCAAAGTGGGCTCCACAGCGTGTATTTGTTCAAGAGGTCTTAGAAAGAGAAGTTCGTTTGTCATATTGGGACAAAATAAAGCAGGTAAGGAGACATGCTAGAATGCTTGTTTATTCCAGAGTATTATAAAGATGGAAAGAATGTAGGTTTTGTTTGGGGCCATGAGTAATGGTTAAAAAAAATAGTCTTATTCTCACTTATTCGGGAATATGTTATACGACTTGTACCAAAAAAAATATCTTTTACTAACCTTGGCATGTTGCTACATCTTGGTAACTTTTCTCTTTCATGATATTTGTTAATGTAGAGCATTGAGAATGCACCTGCTCTAGAAGAGTTGCTTCCACCCAAGGGTGGTCCAAACTTCAAGTATAGTGGAGAGGATGGTCGAGAAAAAACTGAACAGCATGCACTCTCTGCAGAACTTAGCAACAAGGTGAAAGGAAGGCAGATAGCACGTGAGATGATTTTATGGATTGAGGAAAATATATATCCTGTTCACAATCTGGAAGTTACCCTTAGTGTGGTTGTACAAACTCTTCTTGACATTGGATCAAAAAGTTTCACTCATTTGATCACTGTCTTGGAGAGATATGGGCAGGTCATCGCAAAACTTTGCCCTGATCAGGATAAGCAGGTCATGCTGATAGCTGAAGTGAGTTCATATTGGAAGAACAATGCACAAATGACAGCCATAGCAATTGATAGGATGATGGGTTATCGTCTTATATCTAATTTAGCCATTGTGAGATGGGTCTTCTCTCCAGAAAACATTGAGCAATTTCATATATCAGATCGTCCATGGGAGGTATATCAACAAATTCAGTTTATATTTGCCTGCCCCCAACACCACCTCTCCCTACTCTCCCCTCCCCCCCCCCCCCCCCTTTTGTTTTCCCCAGAAACAAAAGCATAGTTTCAAATGAGTGTTTTGTAGTTTCCTTGTGACATACTTGCTTAATGTATGGTTGAATTGAATTCTTAAATTCAGTTAGACCAATAGAAGTGCCAATAACCCATATCTTTTACAGTGAGCAGAAACTTGGAAGTTTTGGCCATTTCAGATCTCTGTTGTTACTATTTTGGTCACTGAAACTTACTGGAGTATTTTGGGCAGCATTTAAGATCCTAAAGGTTTTTTTTTTTTTTTTTAAATAAAAACCAAAAAGAACTGCTGTGAAGCTTTTAAGATAATTACTCCCTTGCTTCGCAGGAAAAGAAACTGAAATCACCCCTTCCCCCTGTTTCTCTTTCTAATTTCAAACCCGATAACTGCTTTTGCATTCTGTATTCTCTGTGGAAAATTAGTCGTATGTCTGTGTGTGGTTTTCTGCAATTCATGTTCATTATATCTGTTCAAAAATTAATTCCATCTCAAAGACTTTCCTCTTTTAATTCTGCAGATTCTCAGGAATGCAGTTAGTAAGACATACAATCGTATCACTGATCTACGGAAAGAGATATCATCTCTCAAGAAGGGTGTTATATCAGCAGAAGAAGCTGCATCTAAGGTAAAAGCAGATTTAGACGCTGCTGAGTCAAAGCTTACACTAGTAGAAGGTGAACCTGTTCTTGGTGAAAACCCTGCAAGGTTAAAGCGTTTAAAAACTGAGGCTGAAAAAGCTAAGGAAGAGGAAGTATCTATTCGTGATTCTTTAGAGGCCAAGGAGGCTCTTCTTGCTCGAGCACTTGATGAAAATGAGGTATTAGATTCAACTAACATAACTTTGATTTTTTGTCCAATAGCATTGCAATTTTGTGGGGGAAACTTTTGTCCAATAGCATTGCAATTTTGTGGGGGAAACTTTGTTCTTGTGGTTGAAATCTTCACTGCTTATTGTTCTGGAGGGTGTACATAAACAATTTTATACGTGATGCTGTATTTCTGTCAATTCCTTTTAACTAGCATGTTCTGATGTGCCTTGAATGCCATTTGCACTTAAATACTAATGTATTAATAATTATGAAAGCACTCAAAACACTATGAACCGATGATTAAAACGTTTATTAGATGGACATCTTTACACCCCACATAGATAGGTTGTAGTTTTATTTTAATTTCTGTTTTTAGTTACTCTTGGATAATGCACCCAAGTATACTCCTCTTTGCTGTAATGAAGTGGTAATAGCAGATGTAGTTTGAGAGGTGTTGTTATAATGGGATATATATTTACTTGTGTGAATGTGTTTTCTCTTTCTTCTTTTTTCCCAACCCATTCTTAAGTTTACTGCACCAGTGTTTCTTGGTCTAATCACTAGCGGAAATTATCAGATTAACCTTTTCTTGTCAGAATTTCTGTTCCAGTTACCTTATTCTATTTTTTTTTTTATGTTATTGAAATGTATAGGTTTTGTTCCTCTCTCTATACAAAAACTTCTCCAACGTATTGATGGAACGTCTGCCTGATGCATCTAGAGCTGGAACATTGCAAGCATTAAAGTCTATCCATGGAGATTCAATGGCTGTTGACCTTGAAGAATCATCAGTTATGGAGGTGGATGATGAGAATGGAAGACCTAAGAAAAGGTCCCAACTCCCCCACCTATCCATGGCCCCTTGTCTTTATTTATCTTTTTGTGCACATTGTCATTTGATGATATTGAAAGAACAGTGAATTTAATTACTTTTTTGTTTCTATATTGCAGTCAGTCAAATGGGGGTAGGATAACAAATATTTATAATGTAAGGGAAAAAGAACAGTGGTGCTTATCAACTCTGGGCTATGTCAAGGCTTTCTCAAGGCAATATGCATCTGAGGTAAGTACTATTACTTGAGCTCCTGTTCTCTTTGGGAATTGGGATGTCTCGATGACTTTGTGGTGTTTCTCTACGACTTTATCTTCACCAAATTTTGATCTTATATAGCTGCCGCAGTACTTATGTGAAAATTAACTGATATAAAATATCTTTTAATTGACAAAATTCACCCTTTTCTTTCAATTTGAAAATTTCTGACTAGTAAGTTATTATGCTAATAATCAGTGAACATTTCTTAACTCTGCCCCAATGTATGAGGAGACCACAATATGTCTGACATTCTCTTGCTGTCTAACTCCACGCGACCTTCTTTTTGGCTGCTGGTGGCATAACTTTTCTTACACCATACATGCAGTCATAGGCTCTCAAAACTATGATGGTGTGCTGTCTGTGCCTATGTTACTCAGACTCGGGTATGAGTGTCGGATACGGGTATGTGCTCCCGACACGGGTATGTTCAATTTTTTCTAAGTTTTTTCATATATTTGGAGGGTCATATCTCTATACCCATGCCCGGATATGAATCGGACACCAGTGTCGAACAAGGGTACTTCAAGAAAAATGAAGAGTCAAGAGCAACATAGGTCTGTGCAATACCTGCATGGCAGAAGAGTTTATAAATCATTTGTCTGGAATGCTCTCAATTGACCTATGCTTGGGGTTAGGTGCTTTCGGAGGCAGTGGAAAGCAAGACATGATATGGTTAGAACATTATAAATAAATATAAGTGGACTGGGTCACACCTATCTATGAAGAAACTAAAGTTCCAAAACAGTGAAATGAAAATATTCAATGAAAACCTCAGACAGAGGCACACCGTCTCCTGTATTATCTCTCTCTACTTTTGTTATACTTTGATTCTAGGACTTTTCACAATTGGTTAGCATTTAGCAATATTCTGAAGCATTCCTGAAGGCAAGAATTAGCTTGACATTGTAAATTTCCCATGTTTGACAAATTTGCTTTAGAGTTTAGACTAAATCACAGATCTAGGAATAATGACATGCCAATTTTTGAGGAATGCATCTGTTTAAGGACTATATTTGCCTTTGACATGATGTACCTTGTTAAATGTAGCCTTACATGTACCAGCTTACTGCTTGTTTCCTCACATGTACTTGCTTTGCACATGTTTGTCTGCTCTAATTGCATTTCCTTGAAAGAAAGCCTACATGATTACTGACTGAATGTGCAGCAAACTGGACTTTATTGTTTGTAATATTTCCTACCAATTTGCATTTTTGGCAGATATGGCCTCACATTGAGAAGTTGGATATGGAGGTGTTAACTGAAGATGTCCATCCTCTTTTCCAGAAAGCTGTTTATTCCGGCCTACGCCGGCTGAGCAATGAGGTGTGATCTGCTTGATTATAAGCTGTAATTTAGTCCATTTTTAACATCAATCAGTCCTACCCCTCTTCCCCCAACAAATTTTTATATACATGAAGTAAAGACAGAATCAGTTAACTAGTTTAAACGCACGGTTCGATAACTTAGTGATCAAAACTGCAAATTTGAGGTCAAGATGTGATCATGGTATGTACTAAGTAATATGGCTGTCTAATTAGTTGCCTGATAAGCCTGGTGGTGAGCAACAATTGTTGTGAGTTGTTGTTTTGCTCTTCCATCCTTTGCCAAAGTCCTTGCCACTTTGGCAAATTGTCCTTTTCCTTTGTAAACCTTTCAATGTTCTTTCCTGGAATTTCTGGTATTATGCCCCGAGAAAAAACTAGAAAACACGTTGGTCAAAAATCATGTTTTCTCATGCCTTAATTAGATTAGTTTATTTGTGCTTTGTGCAAGTATTTTTCATGATTTGAGTGTATTTTTGTGTAAAAATAAATGTGCTTTAAGCTGCCTCCCCATTCTCTATTTTCAAAATTTCTGCAAAACTTAGGGTATATATAACAAGGTTTGATCTAAGTAGATTGAACAACCTCTTTTTACGAGGCTAAAAATAAAAAGAAAAAAGAAAGAGTTTACTTTTAACCAATCTTATTACTATCGTTAGAGAATTAGACATGTAACAACATTCCTTGTGTTGGTGAAGGTTTTTTTATAAATAAATAAAAAAAAAAAAGTCAACATGGATAAGTTGTTTTAATTTTTAGGTTAGAATGTAGATGTAGATCTTATAATTTGTGTATTCATGTCGTGTTTGTGTATTTTTACGTGTTATAATCGTGTTTAAAGAAAGCATTTAAAAGAGGAGAGTGAAAGGCCATTAAAGATCTCATAGCAGCAAGTGTTTCCATCGTGTGAGAGATTTGAGTGAGTTCAAAGTTTTTGCAAAAGATATGTATATAAATTAAGTTTAACAGATGTTTCTGAAATTTAAGATCATTTTTTTAGAATTTAAAATATGATATAAATTAGGATTAAGCGAATAGATAAAATTTGTTTAAGTATAAAAATTGAAAAACTTGAAAAAAAAAATTGTTGTTTAACTCATTTAGTTTTATTTAATTTGATTTTTCTTGGGGATAAGTACTGTAGCAAATCTTTTTTAGATATATACCAACTATTCAAAGAAAGTCATTTTTCGTGCCCAAGGCAATTTATTAGATACTATCTCCAAATTCATGGAGTAAATATTTTATGGTACTTAACAAATTAACTATTATTAATCATCTCATAAATAGATTTCGACAGATTTTCAAATCACAACCAAATTAAATTTTGTTGTAAAAAAATCACTTAAGATACAGCTTAAAATGGAACAAACAATTGCTGTTAAAAATAATAAATGGTTGATAATGTTAATTTTTTTTAAATATTTTAAAATTAATGAGTTGATAAAATTCATGGAGTAAATATAATTTTATTTATGTTTGTCTTATGTGTCATTAGAAGTGTCCACATAAGCAAAATTTATCATATAAGCATATACCTTGTTATATTTTATATACTAGTTTTATCTACATGTATGTTGCACGTGAGTGATATAATATGTAAATAATAAAAATAAAAAATATATAATTAATAATAATGTGCATGTTATTTTTTGAAAAATATAACAATAAAAATATTAAAAATATATAATTAATATTAATAATATTTATAAAAACTAAAATATTTAATTCAATCAATTAATGTTTGACCACTACACATTGAAATAACTCTATCTTTATTTCAAAATATGAAAATGTTATTCTTTCAAGAATTAAAAGTTCTTATATACTCTAATAATTAGTTGATCAAAATTTCAAGTAAAAGTTCTTACATATATGATCCAATACTTAGTTTTCTTCATAATTATTTGGTATAATCATCAATTATCAAAGTTAACTGCAACATGATAGTTGTGCTTATAAGCCATGATATTACAAGTTAATTATGGTTAATAAAAAAATATTAACTTTAATAAGGATTTTAGTTTAGAAGCATGTAACTTGATAATTTAATTATAATTTATGAGTTAACATACTAATTTGATATAATTTCAAAACATAAATGTATAATTATAGTTATATGTTACAAAGACGATGATATTTGAAGAAGTATACCAAAATTATATCAAAAATTACCAAAAGGATACTAAAACTATATTAAAAGTTACCAAAATCATATCAAAGATTACCAACTATATCAAAGATTATAAAAATTATATCAAAAGTTATCAAAATTATATTAAAAGTAACCAAAATTGTAAGAAAGATACCTACTGATTAGTGATTATATTACTAATATACCATAACTAAAGAAATTGCTTTTAACTTATTGCTTCTCTTTTTAAAATTTTATGAAATTGCATATAACTTATTGAAACTCTTCATAAAAATTTATATTTTGATTAATTATATGAAAATTATAATTTTCATATTTTACTTCTAATCATACGTGACATACATAAGTCATATATATCAAGATATAATATAAATTTAATGAAAATAAAATTAAAAAAATAAAAATACCCAAAATCTATTTACACCCTAGCTTCCAAGGTTAACTATATGTAGAGGTGGCAATTGGGCGGGTTCGGGCGGGTTCGGGTCGGGCTCATTCGGGTTCGGGTTCATTCGGGTTCGGGCTCATTCGGGTTCGGGTTCATCCGGGTTCGGGCTCATTCGGGTTCGGGTCCATTCGGGTTCGGGCTCATTCGGGTTCGGGTCCATTCGGGTTCGGGCTCATTCGGGTTCGGGCTCATTCGGGTTCGGGCCCATTCGGGTTCGGGCTCATTTGGGTTCGGGCTCATTCGGGTTCGGGTTCGGTCTGGGTTCGGGTTCGATCTGAGTTCGGGTATGTTTTACATCATTTTATTTTATATTAGATGTAATCATTTTTACGTAATTTAAATATTTATATCTAAAAATAAATTATTAATTTATTATTATTTTTATACTTTTGCTATTATATGATATTTTTAATTATATTTTTTTTAAATTAATATTTGTTAGCAACAAAAGAATAAGAAATTAATTTTTTATATAAAATCAAATTTTGAAATAATTTATTATAAAAAATATGATATATTATAAATTAATCATATTGATATTTAAAATAATTGATTTGATGAACTCGAATTTCAAAATATAAATACATTATAATTTATATTCACTATAAAATAAAAAAACTTTTAAAAATAAATCCTGGCCTTCATCTATTCGTTTATATACTTATAAAATGCAAAAAATTTATGCTTATAGTCAAGATATATATATATATATATATATATATATCGAGTACTTATATTTTTTTCATCAGTATAAAGTATAAATTATAAAGTAGTACTAAAAAAATATAATTTATATTTAAATTATACGTAATAAATATATAATTAATATGATTATTTATTAATATATAATAAATATACCCAAAACCAAAAGGCCATAAAACCCAAAACCCCATTAAACCCACCTGCTAAAATAAAATCACATGAAAGCCATAATCCAATTAAACCCACCCTAACCTAACCGTATAAGTATAACCCAAAAGGCCAAAATAATTGAATTATTGTCAATTTTTTGACCCTTATAGATTAATTGAATTATTGTCAAATTTTTTTTCACATCTCTAAAATTTTCAAGAATTTAAAATATTTAGATTGTAAATTCATCATGATATGAGACGTTAAAGTTATAACTAGACCTGCTCACGGGCCGGGCAACCCGCCCGGCCCGGCCCGTATCGGGCCGGGCCTGGGCAGGATATTTTATGTTCCGGGCCGGCCCGGCTCGGAACAGTGATTTTTATTATAATAATATTATTTTATTTAATTTTAATTATAAAAAAAATAAAAAAATTATTTTTTTATTCCAATGAACAGTGAATCAGGCCTAAACGGGCGAGCTTGGGCTATCCAGGGCCGGGCCTGGGCAGAGGAAAAAAAAATCGGGCAGCGGCCCGGCCATGATCACCTCTAGTTATAACTTATAAGTACAAAATATAATTTACTTTTTGATAAAATTATTATTTCATCATCATATATATATAATATATTAAATTTTAAATTTTAATTAAATTATTAAAAAAAATTAGAATAAAATTAATAATTAAAGTTATTGCTTTGTAAAAAAAAAAAAAAAAATTAATTGCAATTTGATTATTTTTATTTTTAGTATTAAATTCGGGTTCGGGTTCGGGCCGGTCTCGGGTTCGGGTCCATTCGGGTTCGGGCTCATTCGGGTTCGGGATCATTCGGGTTCGGGCCCATTCGGGTTCGGGCCCATTCGGGTTCGGGTCCATTCGGGTTCGGGCCCATTCGGGTTCGGGCTTTTTCGGGTTCGGGTTTTTGACTTTTTGGTCAAATCGGGTTTGGGCGGGTTCGGGTTCGGGTTTTTCTGAGCGGGTTTTCGGGTTCGGGTTCATTTTGCCACCTCTAACTATATGTATGGATGAAAAAAAATCATATATCACTAAAATAAGAAATTATTCTTAAAAAGTCATGATGCATTATGAATTTTCATATCTAATAAAATCTATGAACCCACCTTAATGAATTTATCATAACAACTTGAGCTACTAATTAGATTTTTTTTTTCTCGAATTTAGCCATCAAAGTGAATGAAGATTTTTACCCAAATAATGAATAATTTGAAGTTTTCTGCATTAGTTTTACCATTCTAACTTTGTATATTAGCATTATATATATTATAAGTCAACTAATTTTTTTTTATTCATTTTATTATTAATTAAAGAATGAAATATCCAATATTTTAAAATTAATAAAATAGGTTACTTTTCAACGACTATCTAAAAAATATTTCTATATCTAAAAAATATTTATATATCTCGAAAGTAATTGGTATTAAACCTTTTTGAATTAAAAATTGATAATGAACTGTATCTTTAATATTTTAAAGTTTCTTTTTAATTAGAATAAATTAATTTTCTTAATTGACAAACAATGATAAATCATCCAGCATAAATCATCTAGAAAAAGAAAAAAAAAAAATTCATCATCTAATTCATATTAATATAAAGGTATAAATCATATTATGAAATACTTATCATATTTTGATTTAAAGGTATTACCTATATAAAATATGATTGAATTCAAAGTATGAGATATTTTTCAATTTGAATTCAAAGTATTTGTTTCGAATAGTAAAAATGTTTTAATACTATTATCATTATCATTTAATTAAAGAAATTTCAATTAAAAAAGTACTATTGATTAGTGATTATATCAATAATAGACTGAAAAATAAAAAATGTATTAAGCTATTTTCGCTCTTTTTGTAGAATTTTATACTTAATTATTATCATTTAACCAAAAAAATTTATAAAAAAATACTTTTGATTAGTAATTGTAATAGCAATATATCAAAAATTATAAATAAATAAAAAATCGTATTTAACATATTGACTCTCTTTGTAAAATTTTATAATTTAATTGATTCTATGAAAATTAAAAATCTTTACATGTCACTTCTAATTATCTGTAATATAAATTATAAATATTAAAATTTAATATGAATTTAATAAAAGAATAAATAAGCATAAAATAAAAATACACAAAACTGGCTCACGTCTTAATTTTCATAGCTAATTGTTTATGCAAGTGATTATTTCATTAATATATCATCAATTAATTAAGATTTATATATATATATATATATTTACAGTCACCATACATATTTAGTTGGACATAACAATTATTTATTCAAATTCTTTCATAATTTAATAATAGGATAAAAAATTTAATGTTTGTGATATAGTTAAATTTAAAATTTATTAATAACAATCGTTTAATAAAATGACAAACTTCTTTTGTAGATTTGATTTGACCACACCATAATCTTATGCACTGTGAAAAAACCACGACAGTATAACTCTTCAACTACTCCTACTATTTACAATCAGCTATTCATTTAACAAACAAATAATTAAAACAACTTTTCCAAAATCGAAGGTTACTTTCTTTCTTTCTTACATTTGTTTTTTTTTTTTTTTTTTTGTTCAACAACACAAAATTAATAAATTACAATTACAATCTCATTTGTATTAGCATTATTTTAATCTCATTCGTATTAGCATTATTTTAGTAATATTCTTTTTTAGGAATAAAAAATTATTTATTATTTGATTTAATAAAAAATTATCAATTGAAAAAATTTATTTTAATAAACATTTCAATATTAATAAAAATATAAATAACGATTTGTCAATATATTAATTTAATAAGAAAATCATTAATAAAAACTTAGATTAAAATAGTTAATATTAATAAAAAATATATATATCAATTAAGGAAATATTAGATTAATAAGGACTTCAAAGTTAATAAGAAAATAGTAAATAAAGATTAACTAATATGTTAATTTAGTAAAAAAAAATTATTAATAAAAAAATAGATGAAAAATTAGTGAATAATAATAAAAATTATATCAAAATTAAAAATTTATTAATAATCTAGGTTTGGGAGTCACATTTTAAATACGTTGGTGTTCTTTTGGATAGAGAATAAAGCCTACTATATTAAACCATGAAGGGTTCTTATATTTTTGGCCGAAAATTCTTAATTTTCTAGGTATTTCTCAACCATCTAGTATATATTCTCAGGATTCGCTTTGTGAAAGTTGTTGATCTGAATGATAAATTATACAACTATTAAATAGTTGAGATTTTAGTTTTTCTTTCTAATGCATGGCCAGAAAGGTGATGGGAAATTCCATGGGTAGAGTTGCAGTACAGAATATGATGCTGCTATCATGATTAACCTACCAAAAAACAGCTAATGAAAACCAAATTGAAACTTTTATGTACGTGTGTGCAAACATATATGTCGGATGAGTTGATAAAATTTAGATTAATAAGGATTTTAAAGTTAATAAGAAAATAATAAATAGCTAATATTTTAATTTAATAAAAAAATTTATTAATAAAAAATTAGGTTAAAAATTATATCAAATTAAGAAAAGTTTGCATTAATAAGGACTTCAAGGTTAATAAGAAAATAATAAGTAAATATTAGCCAATATTTTAATTTAATAAAAATTCATTAATAAAAAATTAGATTAAATATTAATTAATATTAATAAAAATATATATAAATTAAAAAGAATTTACATTAATAAGGACTTCAAAATTAATAAAAACTCGATATTTAAATTTTAATAAGAAAAGAATTAATTAATTAGTTAAGGATATAGTAGTTAATACTATAAATTGTCAAGAATAATATGTCATTCACTTTTTAAGTTTTTGGAGTTTGTGCTTTTATATATATATATATATATATATATATATATATATATATATGATGTTAAATAACTTTATTTTTTGAAACAAAGTCTAGAATTGTTGTTTTGACAAAGTCTAGAATTGTTGTTTTTTAGGTGGATGGAAGGGCAAAGATAATTCTCAACTGGAAGATTGCTCCTACCCTATTATATAAGAATTTCAGAGAATCTTAAACAAAACTTTCAGGAGGTAAAGTTACTTCATATTATGCCTATGTCTAAAAAGGCTGGCTGTAACTAAACCTATTCTTTAGGTTTAACTAATATAATTTTTCTTGGCAAAAAAATAAAATAAAAAAAATCTTAACAAATCAAGCTCAAATATTCATAACTCTGAGTAGTTCATGAGTAGCTTGACTCGTTTAGATTTCAATCGGATTGATTGAAAAACAAATTTTCAATTTTCATTGGATACATGCAGTCATGCAGTTAGAAACAAGAGTATATATGGATATGAAATCTATACTAAACTAGGACCGTAAATGAATAGAGCGTTCGACGAACAGTTCGTGAACAGTTCGATTTTTGTTCTTTTATGTTTGTTTATTAAGCTAAATAAACGATTATGAACACAATTTTAATGTTCGTTTATTAAACGAACCGAGTTTGAACAGATGTGTGTTCAGTTCGTTTATGAACACAAACAAGCTCGTTTATCGTTCATTTAAAACTCGTTTATTAGTTTGTTTAAAGCTCGTTTATGTTCGTTTATTTTATTTTATTTACTTATAATATAATTAATATTATTTAATAACTTAAATTTAATAATTTAATAATAAATTTAATTTAATTATGTTTGTATTTTATTATATTATATTTAATAATAATAATTTAAAATTGATTTATTTTTTTATTTGTTTGTTAAAATTGTTTAGATTTGTTTGTTTATTGTTCATAAACATAATTTTAATTGTTCGCGAATATGTTCGATTATATGTTCATGAACATGTTCATTTAATGTTCATGAACAAGTTGATTTAATTTAAATGAACTTGCTCATGAACATTAAATAAACGAACACGAGCACACTTAATTTTAAACGAACAGAGCTTGAACACAATTTTAAAATGCTTAACGAACACGAACCGAACACGAACGAACTTAAAAATAAATAAACGAACACGAACATAGACATGTTCGTTCAAGCCCGATTCATTTACAACCCTATACTAAACCATTAAAAACAATCCCCTAATGGGGTCTTTGCTTGACATGTGTCAAGCATACTTTGCATAACACGTGTCAAGTTTTTATATATATATATATATTGAATTTTGTTTTTTGGTTTTAATTTTTTTATTTCATTTTTAAATGATGTATTTAAATGAATCAGTCCGCATGTTGACTCACAGATCGATTTAAAATCTGTACCCGACCTACTAGTGAAAAAATAAAATAAAAAAATAAATTTAATGCTAACCAGTGTGAGAAGGCCGAAAAAATTTCCTAATAGACACGTGACAAGCTTTTTTTTTTTTTTAGATTTTTAGTTTTAGTTTTTATTTTTATTTTTGTTTTTTTAGTTTTAGTTTTTATCATTTTAAGTTTTTTTTTTTAGTTTCAGTTTTTTAATTTATATTATTTTTAAATGATGTATTTAAAGGGATTGATTTAGGATCCGTACCTGAACCATTCCGAAAAAGTTTAAAAAAAAAACAAACAAACTTGCTGCTAACCAGAGTGAGAAAGCTGATCAATCGAGATAATTAAATATAAATTATAATTTTATTTAAGTTATTTTTTATTTGAATAGTTAAATACGCAAAATAAAATATAAAAATGAGTTAGTAGTTCATTAATTTAACCAAAAAAAATAACTTGCTGCTAACTTATATGAAAAAGTTGACCCAACGATAAAATAAAATACAAACCACAATTTATATTGTTATTTTTCATTTATTATTTTTTATCTTATATAAATAGAAATATACACTATACAATAAGATTTAAATTGTTTAAAAAATGCATATAAATAACAATTAAAAATACATTTGCATTACCTAATTTATAAATAAACAATTATTATAAATTTAATTTTCATAATTAAAAAAATATAATTATATTTATATTAATATTAATATTATTAATTTTTTAAAAAATAATAATAATAAACTAAATAAATAATAATTATATAATAAAATTTAATTTAAAATTATTTTTTTTAAATTATTTTTACCTCTTATATATAAAAATATAAACTATATAATAAAATCTAAATATGTTTAAAAATGCATATAAATAACAATTGAAAATGAATTTATATTACGTAATTTATAAATAAATTTAATTTTCATAATTAAAAAAATATGATTATATTAATATTATTACAATTTTAAAATAAAATATTTAATAAAAAATTATTATTTAATAAAATTTATTTTAAATATTAATTTATTATTATTAATTAATTAAAAAAAATTTAAAAATTACAGAACCCCATTGAAATGGGGCTTAATTCTAGTTAAACAATAAAGAGATAGGGGAGAGAAAGGAAGTTGCTATATACTGGCCATTATTGGACATGGAAATTCCAAGGAATAGAAAAAGGGTTTTGTTACTTGTTGCAGGCAGGAAACACATGGATAACAATTGGAGATCAAGAGAGAAGAAATATCTCATTTGTATTAGCTAGAGGGAGAGGAAGTGGATAATGAATGAGACTCAACACATGAATTTGGTCTTTGAAATGAAATTTTATTTTTACTTTTGTTTTTTATCCAACCAAAATAAAAAAAAAATATATATATATGATCTCTTGTACTTTTTTCATTGATTTAAAATAAAATAAATATAAAATGTTAAGAAAATTAGAACATAACAAAAACCAAAGAGGAGAAAAAGAAAACGAAATGAGAGAGATGCAAAAAAAAAAAAAAAAAACATAAATCATAAAGAAAAAATGTTGAGTGAAGAAAAATACAAAGGTGCGAAGATTTATTCTCGGTGAATTTAGACAAGGGCAGAGGTGAGAAGTTTACATTTGAGGTGTGTGCAAACTTTTGGAATTATTATTCGCTTTCTAATTAAGTGAAACTAATTGTATACTTTGGCTGCTTATAAGGGGAGAAAAGACCGAAATGCCGCTCAGTTTCAGCTGGACCCTTGTGGTTTTCATCAAACATTGCGAATAGATAAGTTTCTATAGCTTTTCCAGGCCTCTTGGGAGTTCCATCGTTGACATGATTCATCAATTTCTGATAATAAGTGTTTGCGTTCTCAACAGTTGCCGCCACAGCCTCTCCAGCAGATGGCCAACCAGTCTCTGATACAACAATCTCCACATTGGCACCCCCAGCCGCCTCAACAGCAAAATCAAAAGCATCCAATATTGCATCAAAAAGGTTTTGATACCCGTTTCCACCATCTTGTACCACAGTTCCCTCAGCTGTAAACAAGGCATAGCTAATAGCAATATTTTGCGGGTCACCAATGTAGGCAAAGTAAGGGTAGATATTGACAAGAAGAGGTGCCCCAGTGGTTGCTAGGAATGCGATAATTGGTGTTATGAAAGAAGTTGAAGTAGCACTAAAAGAGCCTGCTGAGGGAGGGTAGGAATTGCCCAGCAAACTTGTATCCACTGATGTAGAAACCTTAATTTGACCACCTAAATTTGCTGATACCAAAGCATTGTAAATGTTTTGCATTGCAGGGAGAACATATTGAGTTGCTGCATCGCTTGGGTTTACTTCATTTCCAACAGAAATATACCGAAATTTGACGGCTGGTGAGAAGGCTACTATGTTTCTTTGGACCCAATCATTGGCAGTTGAGGCAGTGGCAAGGGATTGAAGGTCTCCATTTGGAACACCAAGGATTAGTTCTATGTTTGTTCCTCTAAGAGCCTGGAGAGTTGCTTCATTTGGATCATAGATTCTCATTTTGCCTATACCATTCGATGTATAAAGATCTACAACTTCTTGTTCTGAGGGCAAATTATCGGCAATTCTTCCGTTGCATACGCCAATTGCTTGTATTGCACCTAAATCACATACAACCAAATATAAACAATAGATTTATGCAACTAGAGAAGACAATATAACCCAGTATATATACTTGATGAATATTAATCTCTTCTGTCATATTGAGAATGAGCAAACACAAATGAAAATTTTCTCAAACTTTATTGCATAATACAAATATACAAACAATATGCAATTACATGATGAGAAAGGAGAGAAATCGAACCTGTTATCCTATAGCTGGATATGAAAATTCCTAGGATTAGATATGCGGCAACCATGAAAGTTTTGTTACTTATTGCGCTTAGGAAATCCATGGAGATCAAGTGGGAAGGAAAAAGAGCAAATTAATGTATTGTAATTTCTTATGGAATCACTCTACAATATGAGCATATATCTATCTATCCTTGAATGTCTATATATATATAGAGAGAGAGAGAGTGAGAGCATGATATTTCTGCTAATTAATGATGAACCCCTTTTTTTTCGCTCTTTGATTACTCAAACGTGGTTAATGGGACTAATTAATATTAAGATACGTAATAATATGATTATGGTTGATGGAAATTGAAGTACTCAGCAGATTTGCTTTGTCACGTTTACTTTGAAAATTGAATGTAGGCAATAAATTCAGTTCCTGCAAATCAGGGGAGTTAATACAGGACTTAAAGGCAATTATCAGAAATCTTATATCTTATCTTATATCTTATATAAACTAGTTTTAATCTTGTGCGATGCACGGGTACATCTTTTAAAAAGAATATAGTGTGATACAAAATATATATATATATATATATATTTTTGAGATAATATATAGTTATAATGTGTTTTATTTATATAATTATATATTTTTTGAGATAATGTATAATTATAATGTGTTTTAATTTTTTCGTTACAGTGTTTCATTTATAATTTTATAAGATTTAATGTGCAAAAAAAATATAAAAAAATTATAAAATATTTTTTTATCAAAAATAAATAAATTATAAGTATTAAATTTACATTTTTTTTTTCATTTCAAGATACATCATATTAAATCTTAATTATGTTTTTCAATTATGAACATCAATTAATAAGTTTTGTATGACTTTTCTAATAGAATGCCTCAAATATATTTTTCCAAAAGTTATCTAATTAAGAAATGAGAATAAAAATATATGTTGGTGATAACTTGATGAAATTAATACAACAACAATAAAAAATGTGCATCTAATTTACTTCTACAAATCCATCATTGTATTGTATTTGAAGCAATAAGGTAGTGTTGGTTTAATCTCAAAAGCTCTTATAAATTATTCATTAATTTTATATAATTGAAATATATGAAAAAAGATAGAATCATAATTTATATAAAAAAGTTGACATATATAATTAATTAAAAATAAATAACAAAATAGTTTACTGAAAATAAAGATAATACAATAAATAAAACATGTAAAAGTTATACAATCTTTGAATCCAAAATTTATAAAAAAAATTTATTTCAGAATGAATAAATCAAAAAGTAATAAACACACTTAAATACTCAACAGAACACTCAACTAAAATAGAAGCAAAGTGAAATAATCCTATAAAATGTACATATTTACAATAATTCAAGAACCCGATATTCATAATTAGATCGCATGAGAATAGTTAGAAATATTTAACGATGACCATTAATAGACACCATTGGAATCAAACTATCTGCATGGTAATTCATAATTTTGCTAGCCAATTCATATAAGGAAATTTAATTAATTATTTGGTCAACTTTAATTAGTCAAAATCATTCTTAAATGAGTATTGTAATAATAGAAACATAAATATGTAATTAACTTGGTCTTTCAATATATAAGATTCATATATTTATAATTTAGAAAATTATCTATTTATAATTGATCAAACGAATAAATTTTCATTACATGGCCACCCTTCTCCCATATATATATATATATATATATATATATATATATATATATATATAAAGTAATACTAAAGCTTAAAGAATATAACAAGGAAACCATTAGCTGACAGTCTGTGATTCCTTTGGGAATCACGAACATAATTACACCATTAATTTTTTATTGTTACTTGGTTGTTCAATTATTTGGTAGAAAATATTTTTATGAGTATAATAAAAATATAATGATAAAAAAATATATATTATACTTAAATAAAAATTAAAACAAAATTATTAAGTTGATTTTTAGAATTTTTATAATTATAATTGGAATTTTCAGAATTTTTAAAATGATGATATAATTTTTAAAGTTTCACTTGTGTATAATATTTATAAAAAAATTAAAAATTGGAATGAAAATTAAAAGCAAAATTAATTATAATAAATATTAAAAGCTATTATGTTATTTCTTAATTGCAAAACCCTATGACTTTTTTACATATAAATTATGATAACTGTTGTGCGGAAGCGAATTGATATTACTAAAACCGATTTAAACACACTGAAAAAACACCGATATTTTACGTGGTTCGGCAACTGTGCCTACGTCCACGGGAGGAGGAGCTTGAAGCTTTGTATTAATGGAGTTTAGAGTACAAACATATACAGAATTCAAGGTGCTACACAAGCACTGAACTCACAACTCAACACAATACCGAATTACTCTATAAACACAGAGTATTTGCTTCAACAATTTAGCTCTAACTTACTCAACTCTACTCTACTCACTCATCTTTTCTCTCTTACTCTACATGGCTATTTATAGCCATAATATCAAGGTGTGAACATACATCAAGTGGCAGCCACCATAGCCACCATCCACCACCTATCTTGGTGTAAACACATTGCAAGTGGTAGCCACCATAGCCACCATCCATTTGCAAGTGGTAGCTTCCATTATTGGTGGTGCAAGTGGTGCAAGTGGTAGCTCCATTATTGGTGGTAAGCCACCAAAGGTGACTTTGAGCCATACCATATTCCAACAATCTCCACCTTGGCGAGAATCCACAGAGAGAATTCACAGATCAGAGCTTCCTCCTTTCTCCTTCAAATGTACACACCATTACTCACATATCAGGGCACCTACTGCATTGGCATGATTCATCAATGCACTGAGCCTGAGTCAATTTTTCTGTCTACTTCCCAAGAATTTTCTTAGTTTCTCCAAGATCATCTCGAACTCTGAGCTCAGTTGAGCCTTCAGCCTGTCGATCTCCACCTTGCCTTTTTCAGCAGATAGACAAATGATCCATCTTGAAGTTTCCGGAAATAAACACAGTGATCAAATTGACTGCGTGTGTACTTTTCATCCTGTCATGAAACAGTCCAACCGTTTGTACAGCTGTCACGGGATTGTTTCAGACCATACAGTGATCGGTTCAACTTGCTTTTGTAATCTTTGCGACCGGGGACTCCAAAACTATCTGGTTGAGTCATATTTCCTCCTCTAAAGAACCATGGAGGAATGCAATTTTTACATCAAGTTGAACTAACTCTAGGTTATACAGTGCTACTAAAGCCAATAAGATCCGAATAGATGCATGCTTAACAATAGGTGAAAATACCTCATTCTAGTCTATTCCTTCTTTTTGAGCCTAACCTTTGGCTACCAATCTGGCTTTGTATCTGATGCTGTCTTTCCCGGTAGCACTCTCCTTTTTTGGCAAAGACCCATTTGCACTCAATTGAGTGTTGGAAGTGGAACCAACTTCCAAGTCTGATCTTGATGAAGTGATGTCATCTCTTCATCCATCGCCTCCTTCCACTGGGCATGCACAGGGCTGTTTACAGCTTCTTTGTAATTGATCAGAACATCATCATCAATTACTGGAAGGGCGTATGCCACCATGTCTGTGTATCGAGCAGGTTTCCGAATATGTCTATTCGGTCTACTGGTGACAACTGATTCAAGTTGCTGAAAGATTTCCGGTGATGACTCCTCCACTTCAGTTAAGGTGTCATCAGATTCTGGTTCAGATTCATCTGAATTTTGACCAGCATCTTCTGATTCAAACTCCACCTGCTTTAGAGAATCTTGGTTCACATTCTCTGGAGTTGACAGTTTCAGCATTACAGATTCGTCAAAGGCAACATCTCGGCTTACGATGACTTTCTTTGACTCAAGGTTCCACAATCGGAATGCCTTTACTCCTTCACTAAAGCCCATGAAGACAGCTTTCTTGGCTCTAGGATCCAGTTTTGCATCCGTAACTACGAAGCCGATCATATTCAATGGCAGAATATCCGGACCACACCTCTATGGGAGTTTTCCCATCAATTGCGGTGGAGGGTAGTCTGTTGATAATGTGGGAGGCGAACAATAAAGCCTCCGCCCAAAATGCTTTTCTCAAGCTCGACTGGGATAACATGCAGCGAACTTTATCAACCAAAGTTCGGTTCATCCTTTCTGCAACTCCATTCTGCTGGGGAGTGCTAGGAACAGTGAAGTGTCGGATTATCCCATCATTCTGTGAGAGGCTGCTGCTCTGCCTGTCACGGTTTCTCTGTCAAGGAGATACAGATTTCCCTTCATATAACCCTTCATTGCTAAGAATGCTCCACGTACAACTCTCAGGACTCCATTCTGAATGGTCACCTTGTAACCATTTGAGTCTAAGACCCCCAGTGATATGAGGTTCTTCTTGAGATCAGGGACATACCTTACGTCTGTAAGTTGTCTGATTGTACCGTCATGCATTTTCAGTCGGATCGTTCCGATGCCTCTAGTGTGACAAGTATTGTCATTGCCCATATGGACAATCCCTCCATCAAACTCCTTGAAGTTTGAGAACCACTTCCGGTTCGGACACATGTGGTAGGAACATCCGGAATCCAGAATCCATTGATCTGAAGAGTGTGTTGTTGTGGAAATCGTAAATGCAGAGTCTTCCTCTCCCTCAGATTCTTGAGCTACATTCACAGTCGACTTCTCCATGTTAGGACAGTTATTCCTCCAATGCCCTTTCTCATGGCAAAAGGCACACTCGTCCCTCGAGAGTCGTGTTCTTGATGATCCCCTCTTTGAGCAGGATCTCAATCGACCTTTCTGTCTGGACAGTCTTTCTTCCAGTGTCCAACACTGGGCACACTCGTCCCTTGCAGATTGTCGATGATATTTTTCTTAGACGGAATCTTCATCCATCTATCGGTCTTTCGCGGATTAACAGGATTCTTCTCCTGGATAGGATATCCACCGCCTACTGGACGGGATCTGGACATGATCTTCATCGTCTACTGGACTGGACTGGACAGGATCTTCACCTCCTACTGGACGGGATCTCCACCGTCTACTGGACGGGGTCTTCACCTCCTACTGGACGGGATCTTCACTGTCTACTGGTCCTTCGCGGACTCACAGGTCCAGTACTTCGCACTGCCACATGCCAAAGTTACGTGGTGCCATCAAATTTCTCCACCTCGAACTTTGCAGTGGTCATCGAGTTCTTTCTGATATAAGAACTTGATCGTGCGCTGCTGGTTGTTTCATGTGTCTCTAATGATTCTGCCATGGTAATAAAACAAAATTACCAACAAAGTGTTTTTCCGGTACCTATATGGAAAAACGGATGTCGCAGTTGAGTCCGGAATAGTCGAAATAGCCAGGAACGGGTCCAACTGTGTAAATTTTGGACACACGGTGAATATTCTGCGAATATTCTGCTTCAGGTGGCTCGAAATGGACTCGGTTTAGCTCAACCGGCTCGGAAAAGTCTCGGAATAGTGTTCTGAAATGGCTCAAAAAATAGCCCGAAAAAGTTGGTCGGAGCTGCGGTGGCGCGTGGGGCGCGTGCGGCGACGCGTGGGCGCGTGGAGGCTACTGGCTCACCGGCGCGTGGGGCGCGTGAGGCCCACTCGTCTTCAACCTCCAGAGGCGCGTGCGGCGCGTGGGCGCGTGGGGCGCGTGAGCTCCTCTTCTGGCGGCGCGTGGCGGCGCGTGCGGCGGCTTCTGGTGCTCCGGTTGATTCTGCTGCACTCCTCTCGACGACCTCTTCAACCTGGTATTTTCAAAACACAAATTGGAGCACTTTTGAAAAACGGACAGAATCCAAAAAACTCGGTTTTACGTAAAAATTGGCTCTGATACCAATTTGTTGTGCGGAAGCGAATTGATATTACTAAAACCGATTTAAACACACTGAAAAAACACCGATATTTTACGTGGTTCGGCAACTGTGCCTACGTCCACGGGAGGAGGAGCTTGAAGCTTTGTATTAATGGAGTTTAGAGTACAAACATATACAGAATTCAAGGTGCTACACAAGCACTGAACTCACAACTCAACACAATACCGAATTACTCTATAAACACAGAGTATTTGCTTCAACAATTTAGCTCTAACTTACTCAACTCTACTCTACTCACTCATCTTTTCTCTCTTACTCTACATGGCTATTTATAGCCATAATATCAAGGTGTGAACATACAT
Organism: Fremontodendron californicum; assembly: GCA_030761205.1. NCBI lineage: Eukaryota > Viridiplantae > Streptophyta > Magnoliopsida > Malvales > Malvaceae > Fremontodendron > Fremontodendron californicum. The sequence goes on from JAULJL010000004.1 coordinate 7,126,712, forward strand.
CAAGTGGCAGCCACCATAGCCACCATCCATCACCTATCTTGGTGTGAACACATTGCAAGTGGTAGCCACCATAGCCACCATCCATTTGCAAGTGGTAGCTTCCATTATTGGTGGTGCAAGTGGTGCAAGTGGTAGCTCCATTATTGGTGGTAAGCCACCAAAGGTGACTTTGAGCCATACCATATTCCAACAATAACATGGTTTCTGCTGAAATATCTAGGAAAAAAAAGTGTTAAGAATTAAGAATACTAATTAAAAATTATTATTTTTTATTTTATATGTATAGTAATTTTTATTCATACAGTTACTTGTAGACATTTTAAAATAAATTAAAATGAAAATAGTTTTGTGGAGACATAAAATTTTTAAAATTTAATTTGATAATACAAATTTTAAAATTTTGCTTGGGTAAAATATTTTAATTTAAAAGGCTAAATAAACTATACTTATTAATTTATGAGACTAAAAAGTGAAAAAAAATTTTTAATAGCCTTTAATAATTTGCCTATATTAACACTGATCCATGATAAACATTTATGTAAAAATTAAAACTTTTACAAATCACCAAATTGCTTTTTCAAAATTTGTGGTTCTCCTTTGTCCGTCATTCCCTCACGGGAATGACGGACTGTTATCTAAGTATGATCCATATAACAAAGGGCACAATCTCTATCATTTAAAGGGTAAGCTCGAAAAATCACTTTTATTGTCAAATGATAATTGTCTACTCTAAAGTTTGACCACCAAAATCATAATCACAATCCTAAGAATGAATGGCTATATATTTGTATTAAGTTGCACATTTTTTTTAAATGCATAAAAAAGAATTATTATAATCAGAGTAAACACCATAAACATATATAAGATTAAATAAAACAATAACAAATACAAATTGCACCAAATAGAAGCAAGTAGAAACAAAACAAAACAAATTAAGAAAATATAAAAAAATCAAATAGAATTATTGAAGAGCTAGCAAACCTTTATGCCCAATACTCTAATGCATCAAAGCAAACCTATTTATAATGTTGAAGTTGGATGTTTAAAATTAGGAATTAAATTTAATTAAGAGAGATTTAAGGTAAATTGAATTATAATTCATTTATAAAAGGCAAATGAATAAATTTAGAATTAAAAATTAATATTCATGATAATCTACAATCTTGACTTTGAATTCAATCAGTATAGAAGGAAATTGAACCTAAAAGTAATTAAAGATTACCAAAAATAAAGATAACATATATGGTTTGAATTTAGAATAGTTGAAAACAATTAAATTTAAAGTAATATATATGGAATTAGAGATTATATATTGAGTCCTAATATTAGGATTATCAAAAGATAGTTTAGGTGATAATTGATATTGATTTAATTAAATGTTTGAATTTAAATTAATTATCATGCATTAAAATGAGTACACATATCAAAATTATAAGATAGTCACATGTCAAGAAGTTAGACCATCCACATTGAACAATTGCTTTTTTTTTTTTTTTTTTTTGCCAAAGGCTTTGGCTTTCATATATTTATATAAGATATATAAAAGCCAAACCCTTTAATAAAAAGGGTAATTGTCCTATGTGGATAATCTAGCATTTTGACATGTGGAATGTCTTAAATAAATGTCACATGTTCTTTAACTAATGAATTTTATTTGATTTGATACGCTTTCATTAATTTAATAATGATATTTAGACTAAATTAAATACATTTATTTTCTTCCTATAATATACAATATTCTTGCTCTTACCTTGCAATTCAACTCTCACGTAAATCCAATTATTAATTTAAAATATAAAAAGTCAACACTAATAAGTAGGAATATGCTTTGAAAGTATTGACTATTAAATAATGACAGTAATTTTAGTATTTAATTAGGAAATAATTTATGTATTTATCAACTTAAATAAAATATATAAACCATATATTGCTAAGAATTTAAACCCAAAATAAAAGCCTAATTAATTGTTGACATATTTTCGACAATTCTTTCTATATAAATATTAACAATAACACATATTTTCAATCATAATTTACTTCGCATAAGAATTTTTAAAAATATGAAATGTAGACTTGGCAAAATAAAAAAAAAATGTTACATAAATAATTAATAACTCATTATAATTGTTTTGCGTAAATTACTAAATTTATAGGAGCCTTACTAATTCCAATTATAAATAGAGAGGGGCTACTCTCAAAAAGCCTCCATTTAGGTTAACCTTTGTGCAAACAATTCTATTAATTTTTTTATGACAGTTCCATTTAATTTTTCGATCACTATTAACTACTAAAAATACGAGGTATATTGACCACCAAGTTTGATGGTTTTTCTTTTGTGTTCGTAGATGTTTTAATTTATTTTTATCACAATTGGTAATAGGTATTATTCTCTTTTGTTCACTTTTTTTTTTCATCTTTATACTCCATTTATTTATACTGAAAGTTCCATTTACATCTTTGTGACGAAAAAATCGTTGTTACGACATTCGTCACGTTAGTCCCGTCGCTAATAGCCAACGGTGACAATATCGTGTTATCGTCACGTATTATCGATAATAGAGTGACAATAATGCATAACGTCACCTTATAATCAGCATTCAGTGACAGCTAATTTGTCACCAAATTATATATGAATGTGTCATTGTTTATCAGAATCGTCACCAAAAATGAAATGAAGTACAACATATTAGTGATGAAATCGACATCGTCACATTGTTAATGACATAATTATCGTCACCTAATATAATAAAATAACGTCACATATTACCGACAATAGGGTTACACTGATGCATAACGTCGCCTTATAATCAGTATTCTGTGACAACTAGTGCATCACCAAATTAAATATGAATGTGTCATTGATTATCAGAACTGTTACCAATAATGAATTGAAGTACAACATATTAGTGACGAAAGGGACATCGTCACATTGTTAATGACATAATTATCGTCACGTAATATGATAAAATAACATCATGAAATAATCGATAAACATTTGCATTGGTCTAATAATATAATACTTCTTTAAAGTTTATTCAAAATATTATATAAATAATATGTTTACAAAGTAGTAAAAGTAAAACAATCTAAGTTGTTGACTTAAAAACTTAATGTATATATCCTGATAGCATAATAAACTTAGATTTTTGAAACAAAAAATAACATGATTAGGATATAGCTAGTACAATTTTTATGAAACTCTCAATCCAAATCTTATGTCGATAGTGATTGTGTTGATGGCGAGTTTGTGACACCACTAGAAGCTGCAATAAAAAATCATTATGAATAAATGATAAAATCCAGTTCACCACTGGTAAAGGACCACATCTTAATGATATGCAAGCACTAACGTGACAAAGAAGAGAGCAAAAGATGATAAATTTTGAATACCAACTGATCAGAATATAATCAATTACGTATGAATAACATTGCTAATAGATGAATCATCCACCAAAAAGAAAAGAACATTGCTACCATGTTAAACCAGCAGAAATACTACTTTCACATCTTATCTGCTTAGGCTATGGAGCACTATTTTCTTATAACTAGGTCTACTAATGGTATGGAATAAAGTCATGTTCTTGAGCAAGGAAAAGTTTATTAGAGAAAGATTCCTAATTGTCAAGGGAAGTTGGACTCATTCTTTGGCAGATTGTGTGATTGTGAATGTTCATGCAGGGATCCACGACTCCAATGTGGCGGAACCTCTTGCCATCAAGCAGGCCATGGATATGTTCATTAAGTCTGAATGGAGCGAAAATTTTGATCTAATTGTGGAGTCTGATTCCACTGTTGCAGTCAAATGGATTAAGAGCAAGCAGGGATGACAGACCATGATGGACTGTAGGGGTTATTAAAAGCTGGAGTGGAGAAAACTGAGATGTATGCAGCACGTGGTGGTAATTGTGTCTATTTCGACGAGATCTTCCTTTAAGTTGTATGCAGATTAGAGTCAATTGTGTTTTGTTTTTGAGGTATCCTGTTTTGGTCAGAGATAGGTGGACTTAAGATTAGTCATTCTCTGATGTTCTGTTTTGTAAGTGGTTGACGTTTTCTTTGGTGACTGTATTATCTTTTATAAATCAATATTATCATGGCTTAACAAAAAAAAAAAAAAAACTAGGTGACACTTCATATTTAACTGCAGTAATGTATCGAAATGTGACATCAGGAGAGGAGACAACATTTGTATATGGACCCAGTGATTTGCAGTTGCTGCAGCATCAGAAAGGGCTTGGAAGCTGTCAAGAAGGACATAGGTTTCCTGATTTGGATCCCTTTCCAATGTCATTTGATCGATATAAAGACTGCTGCTCTTGTTAAATTGTTTCCATTTCTGCCATAGCAGACACCTATGGGTTGTGTTGTGCATCTACACATAAAATCGGGTCAAGATTTTATCAGAATATGTATATCAACAATGTTTAAAAATTAATGTTTCATAGTACTAGCAATGCTCGACATGTTTAATAAATTCTGAGCAGGAGGAATTTAAAATGAGAGCCAGAAACCCTGACTTTCAAAGATCAAATGCTTGCCAGAACCCCTTCCCCCCTCCAAAAAACAAAAAAGCAACTCATCAAGCATGTGTCAATGTTCTTGCAAAAGATTGAGCTTAGCTAGAGTAACGCTGATGTCCTTTCCCTTATGGCAAGGGCACACGTCCTTTGTAGTAGTTGGAAACTAATGAATTGTTCTCATGCAAAAGTTAAGCTACTTGCAGGAGTATATGATGCAAAAGTTGGAAACTAATTATATTAATTATTAAAAGGATTTATATTTTATGTTCACCGTATCATGCCACCCCGTAAAAGTTAGTTTTAAAGTTTAGGATTTTAAAATTTAGGGTTTATTTTTTTAATGAAGTGTTACCGTAATATTTATTATATTGACAATGCATCAAATACAAACCTTTATTAAAATATTATTTCTATTAATATAATAATTATTAAAATATTATTTATACTCTTTCAAATTACTACATTGACATAAATATTAAAAAAAATATTCATTATTAAAATATTAATTTTTAATATTAATATTTTTCATAATAATATTTAATTCAAAATATTATATTAATATTAAATATTTAAAATATTATTATTATTTTTGGATAATTAAATATTATTATTTATTATTAAAACAATAATTATATCAATATTTTAAAATATTTAAAGTATTATAATAATTATTAAAATATTATGTCTATTAATATTTATACTACTAAAATAATAATATTTTTATATTAAAACATTTATTATTAAATATTTATAAAGTATAATTTATATATATTTATTATTAAAATAGTAATAAAAAAATATTTTACAATTAAATATTAAAATAATAATATTTTTATATTAAAACATTTATTATTAAATATTTATAAAGTATAATTTTTATATATATTTATTATTAAAATAGTATATAAAAATATTATTTAAAATTTAAAATATTGATAATATTACAATTTATTATTAAAATAATAAACTGTTATATGAAATAACATTTTTTATTAAAATAATAATACTCATTATATTAATAATTTATTATTAAAATAATAATAAATATATTTTAAAATATAACTATGTATGTTTAAAAGTATACAAAATAAAATACTAAAAATTACAATATTAAAAAAAATTCTATTAATATTTTAATATAATAATATTTGATTCGACTCAAGTTAAGTTTCAATTTAAAATATAATGTTTAAATTGCGATTTGAGTTGAACTAAGTTCACAAATTTGGTAAGTAGCACTACTCATGAGTAGTTTTTTTCTGAAAATTATTTTTTCTTAAAAAAAAAAAAAAAACACTTTACTTTTCGTTGATTAGTAAAAAAAAAATTCGTAGATCAAACAATTTTTTATCAAACAAATATAAAAAATACAAAAATTATTTTTGGAAAGTTATCCTTACTATTACTTTTTGTTCTTTCGGATCTTTTTCCTTCCTATAAACCTAGTCGCAGCCATCAGTCGTCTCCAAGACCCCAACCTTCAGCGGCTCATATAGGCCATCATTCTTCCGCTTCCGCTTCCGCTTCCCATCCCAGCCACTAGCCCCCTGTTTGACCAAACGCTAACTCCATGGGAGGTTCTAGCATGAACTTCTTAAATAAACTTATCAAAAATTACAAAATCTGAATAGCAAGTTATCAGATTATCAAGTTTTTACATATAAACATAATCGAAATTACATATAAACATGATAAATTATATAAAATATTAAAGGAATCAAAAGTTGTCATGTAGTTATGTAATTTTTTTTTACATATAAACAACTGAAATTACATATAAACATGAAAAATTACATAAAGCATTACAGAATATTGTCATGTATTTATGTAATTGAAAAAGGGAATTAAAAGTTGTCATGTATTTATGTAATTTTTTTTACATATAAACATGACCGATATTACATATAAACATGACAATTAAATAAATCATTAGAGGATATTGTCATGTATTTATGTAATTGAAAAAGGGAATCAAAAGTTGTCATGTATTATGTAATTTTTTTTTACATATAAACATGAGCGATATTACATAAAAACATGACAAATTACATAAATCATTAAAGGATATTGTCATGTATTTATGTAATTGAAAAAGAGAATCAAAAGTTGTCATGTATTTATGTAATTTTTTTACATATAAACATGATCGATATTACATATAAATATGACAAATTACATAAATCATTAAAAGATATTGTCATGTATTTATGTAATTGAAAAAGGAAATAAAAAATTGTCATGTATTTATGTATTATTTTTTTTTACATATAAACATGACAAATTATATAAATCATTAAAGGATATTGTCATGTATTTATGTAACTGAAAAAGGGAATCAAAAGTTGTCATGTATTTATGTAATTTTTTTTTTACATATAAACATGACCGAAATTACATATAAACATGACAAATTACATAAATCATCAAAGGATATTGTCAAGCATTTATGTAACTGAAAAAAGGGAATCAAAAGTTGTCATGTTTATATGTAATTTTTTTTTTTTTTTTTACATATTAACATGACCGAAATTACATATTAACATGACAATTACATAAATCATTAAAGGATATTGTCATGTATTTATGTAATTGAAAAAAGGGAATCAAAAGTTGTCATGTATTTATGTAATTTTTTTTACATATAAACATGACCAAAATTACATATAAACAAATTACATAAATCATTAAAAGATATTGTCATGCATTTATGTAACTGAAAAAAGGGAATCAAAAGTTGTCATGTGTTTATTTAAATTTTTTTTTTACATATAAACATGATCGAAATTACATATAAACATGATAAATTACATAAATTATTAAAGAATATTGTCATATATTTATGTAACTGAAAAAAAGGAATCAAAAGTTGTCATGTATTTATGTAAATTTTTTTACATATAAACATGACCAAAATTACATATAAACAAATTACATAAATCATTAAAAGATATTGTCATGCATTTATGTAACTGAAAAAAGGGAATCAAAAGTTGTCATGTGTTTATTTAAAATTTTTTTTACATATAAACATGATCGAAATTACATATAAACATGATAAATTACATAAATCATTAAAGGATATTGTCATATATTTATGTAACTGAAAAAAAGGAATCAAAAGTTGTCATTTATTTATGTAAATGTTTTTTTTTTACATATAAACATGATCGAAATTACATATTAATATAACAAATTACATAAATCATTAAAGGATATTGTCATGTATTTATGTAATTGAAAAAAGAGAATAAAAAGGTTGTCATGTATTTATGTAATTTTTTTCTATATATAAACATGACCGAAATTACATATAAAAATGACAAATTACATAAACCATTAAAGGGTATTGTTATGTATTTATGTAACTGAAAAAAAGAATCAAAAGTTGTCATGTATTTATGTATTTTTTTTTTACATATAAACATGACCGAAATTATATATAAACATGACATAAATCATTAAAGGATATTGTCATGTATTTATGTAATTGGATAAAGAGAATAAAAAACTGTCATGTATTTATGTAATTTTTTTAATTAATATTTACAATTTTTGTTAGAAAATTACTAAAATATATTATATAAATTATGGTGATAATTTTGTCTTTTAACCCTTTTAAAAAACAATCCAAATTTTTGATAATTTTAAAAATTAATTAAATAAATAAAATAGTTTTCTGATTGAAGCTTGATTTAATGAAAATATGTTAAAATTAATCAAATTGCGTGATACATTATGCTTTGAACTATTTATCTCATTTAATTAATTAAGCACATCTCATACAATAATTTCAACATATAATATCCAATGATACTTTTATAGTCATATAACAATGTCTCTTTTCATAAGCACTATTAAAGCCAAGTCCTTAAAACTCTTAAAAACGGCTTCAAACTCACATAAATAAATCTCCTCAAAAATGTTTCCACAACTATAATACTAGACATAAGTTTAGGTTATGGACTTATGGGTGTATTAAAAGCATGTTTTACTCATCTTTCTTTTACCATAATTATGGTACCTAACATTTTATTTGGGATGGTTGTTGAAAATGTCCAACATTGTTAGCTTTATTTGGTATTGAGAATAATTTGTCATTTTCTCTAAATTGACTTGATTAAATTTTTTTTTTGGGAACAATAGATTAAAATCTTAATTAAATGCAAAAGAAATAATGAATATTATAAAATTTGTAATTTTCAATCTTTTGTAAAAGTTAAATTAGAAGAGAAATACATATATATATATTTTTTTCTTTTGAGTAGTAAAAACTTGTTCAACCTAAAAAACTTAACTTGATCCATTACAAATACTACCATATATTTACTCATCTATTTTTGATAAATAAAAATCAACATTAAAGAGATTACACTGAGTATATCAAAACTCTAAAAAGATTAAGTATCAAGTTAATTTATACAAATCCTACTATGATTTTATTTTCTTGTTACATCCAACGCTCACTTGCAAGCTCATAGCCATTTGGATCATCACCCGAGAATTGATATGCAAACATGCCCATCAGGATAAACTGCAATACATATAAAGATGAAATTAATTCTTACATTACATAAAGGCATGCAAGAATCTAAAAAAAACAAAGGTATACCATTAGGATGCCAAATCTCTGATGTAAATTTCACTGTTGGAAGGCTGTTTGGATAATTAGGTGAAAAGCTCATGATGGCATTGAAAAATCCCTCTTCACTGAAATTAGAATATTTATGTTAAAGAACAATAACAAGTAAAAATCATAAAAATTACAAGATATATTCCCAGATGAGAGATTAATAAACAATTATTTCCACAGTCGCAACCACTAAAACAATTCCTATAGAATTCAATCCAATGTCAAGATTACTCAAGACAAGAATAGTAAATCCCAAGAAAAGTTCACTTCTCAATAGCCAAGAGTGATCCTCAATGGCCAAAGGTATGCCATGAGATGGTTGAGGATGTTGAATATTGGCTCAAAGTCATCAATGGAGGCTTATCCACCAACTATGGAAGCTTCCACCAAAGCCACCAAAGTCAAGAATGGAGGCTATCCACCAAAGTCATGGAAGCTTCCATGACTTTTGCTACCATGGCTGCTAGATGATGGCTACTTTGGCTGCCACATTAAATGTGTTCTCACCAATGGTGTTTGCCTAAAAAGCCATGTAGAGAGAGAGAGAGAAAAAGTGTGTGAGAGTTTAAGAGTTAAGCAAATTCTCTAAATTTATAGAGTTTTCTGGTATTGTGTGAGTTGTGAGTTCAATGCTAGTATAGCACCTTGAATTCGATTTATGTTTGTACTCCATCTCCATTAATACAAAGCTTTCAAGCTTCTCCTCCCGTGGATGTAAGCACACTTGCTGAACCACGTAAAACTTCTGTGTTTTTTCAGTGTGTTTTTATCGGTTTTACTAATCTCGATTTATTTTCGCACAACAAATTGGTATCAGAGTCAACTTTTACGTAAAACCGAGTTTGTTTGATTCTGTCCGTTTTTCAAAAGTGCTCCAATTTGTGTTTTGAAAATACCAGGTTGAAGAGGTCTTCGAGAGGAGTGCAGCAGAATCAACCGGAGCGCCAAAGGAGCCCACACGCGCCGCCAGAAGGACTGCGAGTGGTCCTCACTCGCCCACGCGCCGTACGCGCCGCTGGAGGTTGAAGACGCGTGAAGCCCACGCGCCGCACGCGCCATCTAGAGGTTGAAGACGAGTGGTCCTCACGCGCCCACGCGCCGGTGACACCCAGCCTGCACGGGCCCCACGCGCCGCCGTACGCGCCCCACGCGCCGCCATCGCTCCGACCAACTTTTCCGGGCCATTTTTTGTGCCGGTTTAGAACACTATTTCGAGCCTTTTTCGAGCCGATTGAGCTAAACCGAGTCCATTTCGAGCCACCTGCAGCAGAATATTCTCCGTGTGTCCAAAATTTACTCAGTTGGACCCGTTCCTGGCTATTTCGACTATTCCGGACTCAACCGCGGCATCCGTTTTTCCATACAGGTAACGAAAAAACTCTGAGTTGGTAATTTTGTTTTATTACCATAGTAGAATCATTAGAGACAACTGAAACAACCAGCAGCTCACCATCAAGTTCTTACGTCAGAAAGAACTCGATGACCACTGCAAAGTTCGAGGTGGAGTAATTTGATGGCACCACGTAACTTTGGCATGTGGCAGTGCGAAGTACAGGACCTGTGAGTCCGCGAAGGACCGATAGATGGATGAAGATCCCGTCCAGAAAAAGTATCATCGACAATCTGCAAGGGACGAGTGTGCCCATTGTTGGACACTGGAAGAAAGATTGTCTAGACAGAGAGGTCGATTGAGATCCCGTCCAGAGAGAATCATCAACCTGACGACCTGAAAAGGACGTGTGCCTAGTGTTGGACACTGGAGGAAAGACTGTCCTGACAGAGAGGTCGATTGTGATAGTTGCTCAAAAGACTGATAGAGAAGAAGACTCTGCTTTCACAGTTTTAGGTGGAGATACATCCTTCCAATCAAGGGATTCCGGATGTTCATACCACATGTGTCCGAACCGGAAGTGGTTCTCAAGCTTCAAGGAGTTTGATGGAGGGATTGTCCTTATGGGCAATGATAATACTTGTCACACTAGAGGTATTGGAACGATCCAACTAAAAATGCATGACGGTACAATCAGACAACTTACAGATGTAAGGTATGTCCCTGATCTGAAGAAGAACCTCATATCACTGGGGTTCTTAGACTCAAATGGTTACAAGATGACCATTCAGAATGGAGTCCTGAAGGTTGTACGTGGAACATTCTTAGCAATGAAGGGAAATCTGTATCTTCTTGATGGAGAAACTGTGACAGGCAGAGCAGCAGTCTCCCACCACAATGGAGACGATGAATCTGACACTTCTCGACTTTGGCACATGCGCTTAGGGCATGTTGGAGAAAAGGCCTTGCAAAACTTGATAAAGCAAGGTGTACTGAAAAATGCCAAAACTGGAAAACTTGATTTCTGTGAGCATTGCGTCCTAGGCAAGCAAACAAGAGTCAAGTTTGGCACTGCAGTTCATCGTACGAGAGCAACATTGGACTACATTCAAACTGATGTCTGGGGGCCTTCCAAAAATGCTTCATTGGGAGGTAAACACTATTTTGTGACCTTTATTGATGATTACTCTAGATATGTCTGGGTTTATACTATGAAGCATAAAGATGGAGTTTTAGATATCTTAAAATGGAAGAAGATGATCGAAACCCAGAGCGGGAGAAAGCTCAAGAGACTGAGATCTGACAACGGTGGAGAATACAAGTCAGATCCACTGAAGGAAATCTGTCAGAATGATGGGATAATCCAACACTTCACTGTTCCTGGCACTCCCCAACATAATGGAGTTGCAGAAAGGATGAACAGAACTTTGATTGATAAAGTTCGCTGCATGTTATCCCAGTCGGGCTTGAGCAAAGCATTTTGGGCGGAGGCTTTATTGTATGCCTCCCACATTATCAACAGACTACCCTCCACAGCAATTGATGGGAAAACTCCCATAGAGGTGTGGTCCGAACATTCTGCCACTGATTATGATCGGCTTCATATTTTCGGATGCCCAGCATATTTTCACGTTAGTGAATCAAAACTGGATCCTAGAGCCAAGAAAACTGTCTTCTTGGGCTTTAGTGAAAGAGTAAAGGCATTCCGACTGTGGAACCCTAAGTCAAAGAAAGTCATCGTAAGCCGAGATGTTACCTTTGACGAATCTGTAATGCTGAAATTGTCAACTCCAGAGAATCAGAACCATGATTCTCTAAAGCAGGTGGAGTTTGAATCTGAAGATACTGGTCAAAATTCTGATGAATCTGAACCAGAATCTGATGACACCTTAACTGAAGTGGAGGAGTCATCACTGGAAATCTTTCAGCAACCTGAATCTATTGCCACCAGCAGACCGAAAAGACATATTCAGGAACCTGCCCGGTACACAGACATGGTGGCATACGCCCTTCCAGTAATTGACGATGATGTTCCGACCAATTACAAAGAAGCTGTAAACAGCCCCGAGCATGCCCAGTGGAAGAAGGCGATGGATGAAAAGATGACATCACTTCATCAGAATCAGACTTGGAAGTTGGTTCCACTTCCAACACTCAAAAGAACAATTGGGTGCAAATGGGTCTTTGCCAAAAAGGAGGGTGCTACCGGCAAAGACAGTATCAGATACAAAGCCAGACTGGTAGCCAAAGGTTACGCTCAAAAAGAAGGAATAGACTACAATGAGGTATTTTCACCTGTTGTTAAGCATGCATCTATTCGGATATTATTGGCTTTAGTAGCACAGTATGACCTAGAGTTAGTTCAACTTGATGTAAAAACTGCATTCCTCCATGGTTCCTTAATGGATGAAATTTATATGACTCAACCAGATGGTTTTAGAGTCCCCGGTCGTGAAGATTGGGCATGTAAGTTGAACATGTCTCTATACGGTCTGAAGCAGTCACCGCGACAGTGGTACAAGCGGTTTGACACCTTTATGATGGATCAGAAGTACACACGCAGTCAATTTGATCACTGTGTTTATTTTCGGAAACTCCAAAATGAATCATTTATCTACTTGCTTTTATATGTTGATGATATGCTAATCGCATCTAAAAGCAAGGTGGAGATCGACAGGCCGAAGGCTCAACTGAGCTCAGAGTTCGAGATGAAGGATCTTGGAAAAGCCAAGAAAATTCTTGGGATGGAAATCAGCAGAGATAGAATAAATGGTATAATCAAATTGACCCAGGCTCAGTACCTGAGCAAAGTACTTTAGAGATTTGGCATTAATGATAAGACCAAATTTGTAAGTACTCCTTTGGCGACACATTTCAAACTCAGTGCATTGATGTCACCAAGTACAGATGGTGAGAAGAGACAGATGGATCATGTTCCATATGCCAATGCAGTAGGTGCCCTAATGTATGCAATGGTGTGTACGAGACCTGATATTTCACATGCTGTCAGTATGGTAAGCAGGTACATGCATAATCCTGGTAAAGGCCACTGGCAAGCTGTGAAATGGATTCTACGGTACATTCATGGTACTGTGGAAACAAGCTTAAAATTCGAGAGAAGTAAAACTATTGGTAAGCATCTTGTTGGATATGTGGATTCAGACTATGCTGGAGATCTTGATAAGCGTCGTTCAACTACTGGTTATGTGTTCACCATAACAGGAGGACTAGTAAGTTGGAGATCAACTTTACAGTCAACGGTAGCTCTGTCTACAACAGAAGCAGAGTACATGGCTGTAACAGAAGCTTTCAAGGAAGCAATTTGGCTTCAAGGATTGATTGATGATTTGGGGATAGCACAGGAAAAGGTAGATGTTTTCTGCGATAGCCAGAGTGCCATTTGCCTAGCTAAGAACCAAGTTCATCACAGTCGGACCAAGCATATTGATGTTTGCTACCACTTTATTCGAGAAATAGTAGATGAAGGAAACATCCTACTACAGAAGATCGGGACTGCAGATAATCTCGCAGATATGCTAACCAAAATAGTTTCTGGGATCAAGTTTCAACATTGTTTGGACTTGATCAATATCTCTCGAGTTTAAAGCACCTGAAGGAGGAATGGAGGAAGCTCTGATCAGTGAATTCTCTCTGTGGATTCTCGCCAAGGTGGAGATTGTTGAATATTGGCTCAAAGTCATCAATGGAGGCTTATCCACCAACCATGGAAGCTTCCACCAAAGCCACCAAAGTCAAGAATGGAGACTTATCCACCAAAGTCATGGAAGCTTCCATGACTTTTGCTACCATGGCTGCTAGATGGTGGTTACTTTGGCTACCACATTAAATGTGTTCTCACCAATGGTGTTTGCCTATAAAAGGCCATGTAGAGAGAGAGAGAAAAAAAATGTGTGAGAGTTTAAGAGTTAAGCAAATTCTCTAAATTTATAGACTTTTCTGGTATTGTGTGAGTTGTGAGTTCAGTGCTAGTATAGCACATTGAATTCGGTTTATGTTTGTACTCCATCTCCATTAATACAAAACTTTCAAGCTCCTCCTCCCGTGGATGTAAGCACACTTGCTGAACCACGTAAAACTTTTGTGTTTTTTCAGTGTGTTTTTATCGGTTTTACTAATCTCGATTTATTTCCGCACAACAAAGGAGAAAAGAAAGACATGATTTTAGAACCATAGAGGAAAATTTTATGGCCAGAAAAAGTGGTCAAGGAAGTTTCCTCGATTTCACTGACAATAGACTTAGTTTCCCGTGTCTCATTATATTTACTAAGCTCCAGTGTCTCTAACGTTAGATTCAACATCTTTCAACATGCATCTTCATCAAGCATCACGCTCACCAAATGACATAATTCAAATGCTTAAATGCACTGAGAAATAGCACGAGTTCATATCGAGAATTCATAAATGCACAAACTATATTGCCCAAGCTGTTTTTGTTTGCAAGCCCCATGAAAATAGAAGTGAAAGAATTGACAATTAACCTGCAAAGTATGTGGTTATATGCATTCTTCGTAGGGATATATGAGTTTTGACATCATTATCAATTTATTAAGTATTTTCTGTAGCATTAGTAGTGCTAGTACAACACCACTACTACTGAATCTATTTGTTGATAAGATATATTATTTAAAGATGACAAAAGACTCAACTTTGTAAAGCTTGTGGGGTTTCATGTGAAAGTACTGATTCCTGCAAATCAAAGTCTTTGAATTCAATATTTGCAACAAAAGATGATATGACCTTATAAGTTTTATTGATTAGATTATGAGAACTACTAAAATTTAATTATGGGATTATACTTTAAGTTGGCTTAGTAAATACTAAGTTTCATCTTTGACAGCTGATTAATTAAAAAAAAAATAGTGATATTCCGGGGTCCCACCTTAAGAATTTCTTTTCTTCCTTTTTGCGACAATGGGTAAAGAAAAGAGTAGATGTTTCAACAGGAAACTGGCTACAACCCTCAAATGTTCTTAGTTACTCAAGTCAATAATTATAATGCATATAGACATCTTATACAATTACTAACTATTATATTAAACATAACCTATGTTATTCGGACTCGGATTGAGTACCAGATACAAGTATGCTTAATTTTTTAAAAAAGTTCTTTTATATATTTAGAGGAACAAATCTTTATATCCATATCCGAATATATGTAGGACATAGATGTCGGATACATATACTTTAAGGAAAATGAAGAGTCTATGTAACATAGATCATAACTATCAAAAGAACTTAAAATTACTACAAAACCAAAACTAAGATTTTAAACTAAAAGTAGAAACATAAATCATACTTATTCAACAAATGCTTAACCAGTTTCTCACCATTTGGGAAGCAAAAACATTTTCACAATATATATGGTAGCAAACAACTAGTTTGCAACTCAATTATTTAACAATCAAAATTCAAATAAATGTCATATAAAAAGAATGAAATTATATACCATGGCAGTAACATTTAGAGTTTCCAATCATGTTAACAACATTATTTTCAAATAGTAATTATACTTATTGTTAGATTAATGCTCCTGAAATGCAAAAAATAAAGAATAAAAATTTTAGGGTCCGTTTGTTTCGTAGAAATTGGCTTCCAGAAAATATTTTCTGGAAAATGTGAAGATTTTCCGAAAAAATAGAGATTTTTTGATGTTTGGAAGATTTACAAAAAAATGTTTTCTGTTGTTTGGTTATTTTCTGAAAAATCTACTCTTTTTAAATATCAATATTGACATAAATATTAATTATTAAAATATTAAAAATGATTTCTTATTAAAATATTAAAATTTTAATAATAATATTTAATACTAAAATATTATATTAATATTAAATACTTAAAATAATACTATTTACTATTAAAACGTTAATTATATTAATATTTAAAATACTAACATTAATTATATTAATATTTAAAATATTATAATAATTATTAAAATATTATTTCTATTAATATAATTATTATTAAAATATTATTTCTATTCATATAATAATTATTAAAATATTATTTTGATTAATATAATAATTATTAAGTTTTATTTATATAAATATAATTATTATAAAATATTGTTTTTAGTTTTTCACATAGTAATATTGATATAAATATTAAAATATTATTTATATTAATATAATTATTATTAAAATATTACTTCTACTTTCAAATAGTAATATGGCATAAATATTAAAATATTTATTATTAAAATATTCAAAAATAATATTATTATTTCTATTAATATTATTTATTATTAAAAAATGATTATATTAATATTTTAAAATATTTAAAGTGTTCTAATAATTATTAAAATATTATTTCTGTTAATTAATATTTATACTATTAAAATAATAATCTTTTTATACTAAAAAAAATTTATTATTAAATAATAATAAAGTATAATTTATATATATTTATTATTAAAATAGTAATATAAAATCATTTTTCAATAAAATATTGAAAATATTATTTAAATTTTAAAATATTTATAGTGTTACAATTTATTATTAAAATAATGATATTATTATATGAAATAATATTTTTATTAAAATAATAACTGATAGTCATTATATTAATAATTTATATTCTAGCAAAAAAAGTCATTATATTAATAATTTATGATTTATGATTAAAATATAAATATAAATATAATATTATATTATATAATATAAATATATAGGTTTAATAATATTTAAATAAAATATTGAAGATTATAATATTAAAATATGTTTATTTTAATATTTTAATATATTTTTATAATTAAAAAATAAATATTTTTATTAGTATAATAATATTTGGTTCAAGTCAAGTTAAGTTTCAATCTAAAATATGATATCCAAATTCCAATTCGAGTAGTCATGCTCATGTCAATTGTTTGCAAGAAATTGTCTTCCCCTTTTGAAAAGAGGAAGACAATTTCTAGAAGAAAAAGAAAAAACCCTTATTTTTCGTTGACCAGCAAGCTATTTTTCGTTGACCAATCAATTTTCCGCCAACCAAACACCAGAAAATGCAAAAACCATTTTTCGTAAATCATTTTCAGTGAAACAAACGGACCCTTAGCTTCTAATTATAATTAGTAAGGCCCAACAAAAAAAGCAAACCGAAAAGTGAACAACACAAAATAAAAATACATTGCCCATGGCGTTCAAAAGCAAAATCAGGTACCACCTTGCAATTTACATATAAAAATGACATCAAAGAATTCAGTTGGAACTTATTTATAACTTTTCTCAAGAAAGCTTAACATGAAAATCTCTAAGATATGCCATTGTATCATCAAACAAACATTCCAATCTCCAACATGAAACAGAATCATACTATTTTCGTTCAAAAAAATTCCCCCAAATCTGTTATGAGCAATCTCAACAAGCATTTGAAAACAGGAACTTTAAACTAAACAAAAGAACACCAAATATCAAAGCTAAAACCTTATTTTCTACAAAATCCAAATATTATCACCAAAAAAAAAAATCGAGATGCAGTATACTCTTCAAAGCTCCGTTAACAAAGGAATGAGATAAACCTAGGGCATTGAAAATAGAAAACTTACCAACAACCCTTGATCCTTCTGAACACATTTCTTCATTTGATCATTTCAAATAAAAAAAAAAAAACAGTTAGTGTTTTCTCTGATTCGAAAGAGAGAACGAGAAAAAGAAAGTTGCAGAGAGAGAAAAGGGATTGTTAGAGAGAGTTTGGCTTTGGAGTTACTGGGCAGACTAGAGGCAGCCGGTGATGAAACATAGTAGAAACTCCAAGAAACCAAGTTTGGGGCTTTGACAATTTTGGGGTTTCGATTCAGAGGATCGGGGCGAGGGTTCTTTCTAAATTTGGGGTTGATGATTTTAGGATCGAGGGTATCGTTGGTGAATGGAGGTGGAGACTAAAGCGGGGGTGGCGGATGAAATATTTGGTTGGTGTTTCGGTTCAGAGGAACAGGGTTAGGGTTTCAAATTTTTTTGGTTTGATGATTTTTGAAGAAAGGGGTTTGGGTATAAGGATGAAAGCTACTCGGTTAACAGGTTTTATCAAATGTATTATTTTTCTTTTGTTTAAACGGTTCAAATCATAGTACTTTAATCCAATGATCAGAATTTTTTTAAGTTGATGAGAAGCTTATGGTAAGGAACTTTCCTTAAAATTTTCCCTAGCTCCATTACTCAAGCGAGATCCGGTTAGCAGAGCAATCGACCAGCCCAGCCCACCACTTTCTGTTATGAAGTTTATAATAAAATATTTTAAAGTGTTATAATTAGTTTTATTAAATTATTATTATTATTTTTTGTTTTAAAATAATAATTATTAATATATTTATTATTTTATTAAAATTAAAAAGTAAAGAATTTTATTTATAATATATATTAATAAATATTAAAATTAAATTTATTTATAATAATAAAATATTTATTTTTAGTTTAACTAAAAAAAGATAATACTCAGAATTATATGAAATTATAATAGTAAAGAATTTTTTTTTTTTTAAAAATTAAAATTAAAAATTAAAAAATTATTTTATATTTATTATTTTATTAAATAAATATTTTTAAAAATAAAATAGATTATTATCTGGTACATGGAGTATTTAGATGACGCAAGCAGGGTTAACATGATGACATATAGTGATAGGATATAGTAAAAAAATAAATAAAAACTAATTAAAAGAAAAGTGGGACATGTGACAACCTCTTAATCTGTTTGTGAAGTTAAAAAATTTACACTGTCAGTGTTCCAAAAATGAACCCAAATAAAATTATATTTAATTTTAACTTAAGATTAATTTGTTGATCGATTTAAATTTAAATAATTTTAAATTCGAATTAAATAAATATGAGGTGATAATTTTTTATTATCAAATCAAATTTAATCGAATTTGGATTTAATAAAATTTTCAAATTTGACAAGTATGATATTCCATTTCTTCATTAAAAAGAACAAAGTCAATCCATATTTGATTTATCTCTCTCACGTTAAAAGCATTTCTGTGTGAAAAAAAACCCCAACAAATCTTTTTTTTTTTTTCTTCAATTTCTCTAAAACCCCTCCAAAGCTTTTACTCTTGAACTTAAATCAACATTTCCCATCTGTGTGGGTTTTCTTGTTCTTTTTCTTTCCCCCCCTTTTAGGTTCAACAAATATATATAATTTCAAAAACCAAGAAGAAAGAGAGGGAAAAGAACTAAAAACAGAAAGGAAAAAAAAAATGAGAAAATGGAGTTTGTGGGCAAATCCGTGAAGAAAAAGTTCAAAGGATTTGGTTTATTCTCTGGAACTGTTAATTCATTTGATTCTTTGTCTGGGTTTTTCGAGATCGTTTACGAGGACGGCGATTCCGAGGAACTCAGCTTCCACGAAGTTGCTTCTCTTGTCATGGCTGATGATTCTAACCCTACCCATGAGCCCAGACCCGACCCAGGATTAGAGGTTGTCCGTGAGAAGCCGAGGGTTGGAAGGCCTAGGAAACGACGTCGGGTTGAGAGGAAAGTTCGTGTTTGTCCAGGTAATGTAGAGAAGGAAACCCTAGAGAGTAATACGAATGGGAATTTGAATAGAAATGTTCATTTAAGTGAACGGTTTGTTGGGACTTTGAATGAAAGCCTAGATGAGAAAGGAATTGGGTCTCGAAGGGATCTGAATAATAATGAGGATATTGAAATGAAAAATGGGATTAATTGCAATTCTTCTGGGTTTGATTTGAACCTGAATGATACGTATTATAGTAATAACTATTTAAATGATAATGGGAATTGTTGTGTTGGTGGAGAGAATCTGAGGAAGAGAGGGTGTATTGATTTGAATTTGGATGCGAATTGCGACTTGGATGACAGTATCAATGTTAATTGCGAAAGCCAAAGGAGGGAATGTGGTTTTGATTTGAATTTAGGGGCTGATGAGGAAATTAGCAAGGATAGTATTAATGGTAACTGTGTAGGGCAAGTGGAAGTGAAGGAATCTACCACTTGTGCTGAGATAGTTCAATAAACACCGAAAATGGAGCAAAATGATGTGGAAGAGGATGTTTCTATCAAGGACTTGAAGGAAGATCATTCAGGTTTAGGGTCTGTTGAAGGATTCCTTGAGAAGGGTGGTGTTTTGGATACAGATGTTGTCAAGGCGGATGATTGTCAGGGAGTTGGGTTAGAGGGTGTCCCTCAGCCTGGTACTACAGTAATTGATGGGTGCCAAGTTGATATTGGAAGTTCATACAAATACGCTAGTGGGCGGAGAAAGAGAAGAAAGGTTTCAGATGTCTTGGATTCTTCAACGGAAAGGGTGTTGAGAAGAAGTGCCCGTAGAGGGTCTGCTAAAAATCATATAACAAGCACACCATCACCCACAAGAACAACATTTGCTGTTGTCAATTTGTCAATATCTCCTTCAGTTAGTGCAGTAACAGAGGAGATGACGGTTAGGTCAGGTCGTAAAGTGTCTGAAGAGCCTATTATTCTTCCTCCAAAGCTGCAACTACCACTATCTTCCCAGAATTTGAATTTGGATGGGATTGCTATTGTTCACTCTTCATCATTCAGCCAGAACAGAACACTGCACTCATTATACAGACATGCATTCATCAACAATAACAACAATAATATAGTACTAGAAGCTAGGAAGCACAGACACGGACATATAACACAAGTACGACACGGACACAACGATACCGGAATTTTTAGAAAATTAGGACACGGGTACGGCAGGACACGGCGATAAAAAATATTTTTTATATAATAATATACAATAAAAATGTAAAATTGATACTTTTCAATTAAATATTAATATACAAATAAGTTTTCAATTTTTTAAAATTATTTTTGAGTTTAAGAACTTGAACCTTAAAAACCCCATTAAAACCAATTTACTCATTGTTGATTTCATATTTGGGAGAAAAATGCAACAAAAAAAAAAAAAAAACCTTCATCGCGTGTCCAGACGTGTCCAGCCGTGACTTGACCATGTTTTGAGTTTTGAACGTGTCCGGTTTTATTTTTATTTTTTTGACATGTCCTCGCATGTCCGACACGTATTTTGCCGTATTGGAGCCGTGTCCGTGTCCGACACACGGACACTCCTTTGACAAAAGTGTATGTGCTTTCATAGACTAGAAGTCATTAACTTATTTCTACAGGTTGAGTAAAACAAACTTACACCAACAAGTAACCAGAGCTATTATAATATAACCGACCATGAGGATCAATGCCCAAAAGCTCTGCTCCTCTAGGTGATTTATGAGGTTTCACCCAAGGCTTATGTCTTTCAATTGCACACTCCGGACAGTACCAGTCACCTTCTGGCAAAAGAGCATTGACAACACCTACACACTTTGAATGGTAAGCAGCAGGACAGCCATCACAGCATATTAAACTCCCATCCATCTTACAAAGGCAGCAATCATCACTATTCCAGTCTGTAGTGTCATCAACTATCTCCTCACTTAAGCCACATCCACCTGACACGTCCATAGCAGCTTTTTGTTTCTTGCAAACCTCAATGTTCATATTTCGATCAAAATCCATGTCAGTCTCAAATGCCAAAGACCTTCTATTAAGCTCAGATCTTACGGCTTCCACCTCAACCATATCATCACACAAACACCTAAGTATCTCAACCTTAACAGATGCAGGTTGTTTATAATAGTCACTTCTGAATAGTTTCAACTACTAAGATCAAAATCACAATTCAATCCTGAAACATGAATGAGTAGGTACTCGACCATGAAAATGGGCCACGTAATAGAGTCCAAGAAACCCCAACTAAGACTCCTACATTAAGATCAACAAGAAATATGAACACTGATAACTGGCAAACAAAAATAATGTTGACAAGGCAGGGCAGGAGAGAAAAAAAGGATGGAAAGAATAAAAATACCTCAAACATCCAGAAGCAGATTCAGAACCTTCATTAGAAAGGTACTCCAAATGCTTTTTCAGAGTTTGCAAAATGGAAACATGAATACAATCAAATAATGAACTGGGAGACTGGCACCTTAGTGCAGCTACAAAATCCTCCAACTCAAAGGGACTTAAAAATAATAAAGTACTAAATGACCC
This sequence comes from Fremontodendron californicum, assembly GCA_030761205.1. Taxonomy (NCBI): domain Eukaryota; kingdom Viridiplantae; phylum Streptophyta; class Magnoliopsida; order Malvales; family Malvaceae; genus Fremontodendron; species Fremontodendron californicum. Next base: position 7,149,245 of record JAULJL010000004.1, read on the forward strand.
GTCACTAACCTTGATGACCCATTCATTTCCCTCCAAATCCTTATTAAGTTCTTCAGAAATTATTTAACATTTACTTAATTAGTAGCAACTTTTGAACTTGTTGTGTGAATGAGGCAATAAGTTTATGAGTCTTGAATTTTTTTTTTTTTTAAATTCAATATTTTAACTGTGCAATCTTCTTGTCGTTATTTTCATATGGGTCTTGTTAGTTATGGCACATGATATGGAGACATCATTGACACAGCCTTTAACATCCATCCCCATCATTCATGATAAAATTTATGTTACCCCAACATGTAGAAGGATTGTGATCTTTTTGGGAATTGCTGATGTCAATAAAAAAATTTGATTGATGATTAGCATGCTTCTATATATTTTAATCATGATCCGCTTTTGAATGATATTGTTGCACAGTTTTTGAACAAAAATAATTGTTGCAAAGTTCTGTTTGAATCATAATGCCATAGCTTTTTTTAAGAAAAATTTAAATTGGAGAGATTGCCAAAAGAAAAGGAAAACATAATTTCTCGTCCTAGATTTTGAATTCTTATTGAATTACACAGCAGGAAGAAGGCAACTTCAAGAGTTTGTGACTTGTCACTGTAAAACAATTTTTTCGCCAACTCCAAGGGATGAAGTCCAAAAAACAGTTACCACTTAGAATTTTGTTTTATCCATGATGATATATGTTTCTTTCTAATCAACTAATATACTGGAGGAGTATATTTAGTCATATAGTAGAGTTTGAGTTGCTTTGATCTTGTATTGTACTCCAAATGATTCTGTCTGTTTATTTTCAGTTTCTGAAAGTGTTGTCATTTTCCCCCAATCTTTGCTTCTCTCAGCCTCCATTGTGTTTTAAGCAAGATACAAACATGTACTTTTTCCACTTCTCTTCCTCGTCATTATATGAAGATGTTGGGTGCCACTCATATAACATCTTCTCCCTTGCTCAACTAGAATGTTTGAAATTTGAAAATTTAGCTATTTCAACTCTTCTTCCAGATATTTTGGAATGATTAGGGGAATGGTGTTATGTTCTTATTTTATGCTTGACTTATAAAGTTTCTTTTAGATAATTGCATATAGTTAAGGTAACATCTTTAAACCTTATACTTTCCATTCCATTATTTGAAGGTTTGTATGAAAGGCTTATATTGTATTAATTTGAAGATTCAAAGCAGCAGATATAGCAAATTAGTTAATTAAGACTTCATGTAGAAATGTTGGTGAAACTGGAAGGTTTGAAATGAAAATTCCCTTCAGATTCTTTATTTTTGCTAATTTACGCTATTATGTAGGCTCTGATTGGTTTACTTCTTGTTTATTGGTTAAACTTTGCAGTCCTTTATTAACCTAGGAAATTTGCATCTTATTTATTTATTTATTTTTAAATTGGGCACAAAAGATTATTAATGTCAGGGTAACGGTGCTATTTCAATATGTTGTTGCTTCTGCTGTTACCTTGACATTGTATTGTTGAAATTGCAGGTTAGATTCATGTGATGCTGAGTACTCTTTGAATTACTACCACAGAGATGACCTCAACATTGTAATGGATATGCTAAAATCTTCAGATATTTTGTATAGTGACATAATAAAAGCAATTCACAAGCAATGGGATGTAGCTGTTGGCTCAAATGGAGCTAGTACTAACTTGGACTCTCTGAATTTTGTTTGTTCAGAGACACTTACGAAGGGGCAAATTCCTACTGTTAGCACATCCCTGCCAACTGTGGCTTCTGCAGAAATGTGTGCGATAAAAAATGAGACTGTTGATGATGGAAAACCAGAAGAGAAGGAAGTTGCTGACAATTCTGGTCATCTTGATGTTGAGGTTACAGAGTCTGCTAAAATGTTGGCTTTGGTAGCTGGAACAGGAATCCCATATATAAGTTCTGAAGGGTCAGCTGAAACAATGGAAATGGGTTCAGTCATTCATAACTTTCAGAAACAACGATCTGTTGAGTTCTCAAACCAATCTGAGATTCCAGGAAAAACCTCACTTCTTGAAGACTGTTCTTTAGTATCTAATGGTTTAGATACTAAGCAAGAAAGCAAGATAAAGTTAGCATCTCAACAAACTCCATGTGTAATAAATGCAAAAAGAGGTGATGCATCACAAACACAGCTTGGGACTAGCTACTTGAACTACTACTGTTTTGCCCGAACTGCCTCATTAGTTGTAGAAGAGTTAATGCCTAAGTCATCAGAAAAGACAAATGAAGACTCCCTAAAATCTGTTGAGGAGATAATTGCAATGCAGATGAAGGTTATTTTGAAAAAACCCAACAGGTTTCACTGGCCAGATATTCATAACCTATATGTAGATGCACAGAAAGAAAATTGTGGGTGGTGCTTCTCCTGTAGATATCCGACGGATGATTCAGATTGCTTGTTTAAAATTACTTCGGGTTTTGTTCAGGAAGTTCCAAAGATTGAGATGGTTGGCCTTCGGTCAAAGTGGAACAAAAAAAGCCATGTTATAGATGTCATATGCCATATATTTTCCATTGAAAATCGTTTGTATGCTGTCAGTATTGTAAGGGTAAGTGGTGGTCTTCTGTATTAAAGTGTATTGGTCTTCTGCTTAAATGCATGATTTGCTTTTACAGAGTGATGCTCTGCGTGGTTGATGGTATTGCTTTTATAAGCTTCTAACTTCAAACATGCTTTTCTTTGCATATTTTTTCACGTTTCTGATTAGTTTGATGTAATTTCAGGATTTTTTCATAAGAGGCATGTTAGAAAATCTGCTGCAGCAATCATTGCTGAGTGCACGTATACATGCCACCGATGCCAAGATGGCAAGTTGAATGTTAATGCAAAAAGAGGGGGAAATGACACAAAAAGAAGAAAAGGTGACACAAAGGGGGGGAAGAGCAACACAAAAAGTGCAAAAAAATGGCCACAAAATGGTAAAAAGGCCTCCACAAGTTGCAAATCGATTTGGGCAAAAGATAATATAAAGTCAGTTGCAGTACGGATGTCACTGCAGTCACGGAAGGATAAAAAGGTTGCTGCTGTTGTGCCACTGCGTCGTTCACCTAGGAAAATAAAATACATTTCTGTGCAAAAGAAAAAGCCTGGTGGGTGCAAGAAAGGCAAACAGAAATCAAAAAAGAAAGCACCTAAGAAAACAAAGAAAAGTACTTGGCAGAAGAAGAGAACAAGGGCTTATCATATTTACTGGCTTAATGGACTTTGGTTGTGTAGTAAGCCAGACGATGAACGGGTGATGCAATTTCAAAGAAAAAAGTTTTTTGCCCCTTCTGAACATATGACTGTCTCCCTCAATCAACCCAAATGTCTTCTTTGTTGTGAAGCAGGATATGCATCTAATTCGAACTATGTTGCATGTGAAATTTGTGAAGGTAATTAATTTTCAGCATATTTATGTCTGTTTTCACTGTAGGCTACTGCCTATTATTATAAACAATGACCTTTGATGCATAAAAATTTCCTTTATATTGTTTCATAATATTCCTTTCAAATAATTTATGCAGAATGGTTTCATGGAGATGCTTATGGACTTAATTCAGAGAACAAAAGCAAGATTATTGGATTTAGGTGTCATGTCTGCCGTAAGAGGACCCCTCCTGCCTGTCCCAATATGGCGGCCACGAGAATTGATGAGTTTCAATTGGCTGAGATGCAAAATAGTGTTAGGACTGAATCTTCTGAGGAAGTACATGGTGCCTTCCTTTCTCCATGTCATGTAAATTCAAAAACAGTCTCCTTCAAGTGAAACTTGTGAAGGTTCATTGGCAAATGATGAGTGCTTGCATAAGGAGGAGCAATTAGGTACCAGTTTGGATACAAGTCAGGGTCCCTTCTTGGAATATAAATTGGAATCAAATGGGACTACTGTACTTGATGAGAAGCAGATATAGATGCACAACAAATTTCTAACAATGAATTGAAACCAAATACATTAACATCTGATGAGAAAGTAATGTTGGAAGATAGTAGAACCAATTCAGGGCATGATGTTCCTACAACTGCGGCTGATGAGGAAGAGTGCCCTTCCCACGATGTTCAGCTGGATTCATTTGAAACTAAATTGGCATCCTTGGGTCATGACAGGGCCCAGGATGATCTTGTGAACACTACAATCATTCCAAAGTCAGTAGCAGATGGAGCCTCCTCTGAGTTGCATCCAGATAAGTTAGCGGCATCAGTTGAATTGTTAGATGATGGTGCCAAATAACTTAGGCTAGATTTACAGTTTAACATTTAATTGGTGTAACAAGACTGGGATTAGTGTAGGTGTTAGATTTGTTTGTAGGACTAGAGTTACATGTAAATTTTCTGATGTTGAAATCATGGAAGATTTTTAAACAATACATTGGAATGATTCATTTCCAACAGAAAAATAAAAAGTTTATTTGAGCCTATGAATCATAATGCACTGATCCATATGAAGATTGCTTCACTTAATTGTATTGGTTTTAAGGTTGAAAAGAGTGACAGGAGGCATGTCTGGTAGAGACCATGAGAGCTCTTGGCCAGCTTTTCTCGCAAGTTTACAACTCGGCATGCAAATTGATGGGTGATCTAGAGGCCAGTCTTGATGACATTATTTTATTCCTCCGGAACTGGTTGGTTGGCCTGCCCTTGAAGTGCAGGTGACTGTCACCTCTTAACTACTGTTCTTATTATTGTTTTTGTTATTATTTTGGGTCTTGCAAGAGGAGTACTGGGTTTGGTGGTATATTAATGCTAATTAGATCATTGTCTTCTGCATTTAGTTTTGAATGCTGATTGATATCAGATTATAGATTATGAATTTTCGCTGTCCGTCTTTTTTATTTTTTTTACTCGCAGTATGCTTAAATATAGCATCGTCATGCAATATGATCCTTGTAGCCGGCAAAAATAGAGGGAATTGGCTTAGTATATTGTTGCAGGTGCTATTCATGATAGTGAATTTTTTAAAATAAAAAATAATTTATAGAAACTCTCTTGAAAGATTTGCTTCTCTCAATTTCTCATGTTATCTTGCTCTGTTATGACCACGATTTTTATTTGATTGTTTTTGATGTCGTAGCTGATGTTGTTGTAGAACATTTTAATAGTTGTTATGTTACCTTATCACAGCTAATGCAGATCCGGTAAGCTAGTTTTATTTCTTTCCATTCTTCTTTATTATTGAACTTTTTTAATGGGAAGGGGCTGGTTTTCTTTTATTGCATGATTTCTGGTGTCACAAGTTATTTAAGTTAGTATTGTAGGAAAGAACAATCTGCTGATGTATGATAGCATGATTAGTGGCCAGTATGAGTTAGAAGCCTTTTTAGAGGTTATCTTGTCTGCAACTTGTATTACGTACTGCATGGTTGGAAGACTTTTTCTACAGTTCTTGTATATCATGATTTATTTATTTATTTATGTTTAAGATAGGTGGAACAGGTGATTTTAAATGATCCAACACAGAAAAGGATGTTTGAAGCTTTTTGGTTGATAGAGAGGTAAAATGGGGGGCTGGGGCTTAACTCTTAAACCATGATTTAATTATTCAAACGTGCAGCCCTTTGAAAATACCATGTATTGATTTGATGATCTCTTAAAAGGTTTTCATTTTTTCCTTGAATAGAGGTGGGCAGAGAAGTTCATGCTTTGGGTGTTAATTCAAGAGATTGGTGTTGGAAGGATATTGTAGTAGCCCCAATATTTGCTTTGCAGTTGTCTTCACATTTTTGTCAAATTCTTCCTAAGCTAAATATTATGCACCGTTCTCCACTATCCTTGTACTCCACCCGACCTTTCCATAGAGTGGAGGACAAGAGACTAGGGATATATATATATATATATATAGATATAATGTTCTATTCATGTGAAGGTGGATTTGTGTAAAATTAATTTAGTTTTACACGTTTTCGTAATTTTTTTATATGATTTATATTTATTTAATGTTCTATTCATGTAAATCAATCGTATATATCAAATTTCAAGTAAATTAAAAATATTTAATTATTTATTTGATGAAAAAAATTAAATAAATAAATAAATATATATATATATATATATAAAAGACGGTATTTTCAAACGATATTATATAGATATCAGATCAATTTAAAATTTTACGTGCACGATGAGTATGATAATATTGTTAAATTTAATGATTAATTTGTTAAAATATCAATCGCATTGTATAAATTGATCTTTCATGTATATATATAATTCATAATTCAATCATGTGATTAAAGAATAAGAAGGATATTTGGAATTTATTTATTTGATTTGATTTGAGAGGAGAAAGGATCTGAATTTAATTTTTTAAATAAGGATATACATGTTTTTATTATTGATTTAAATGTTAATCTAATTATTTCATTGTTACATAATAATAATACTATATAATGCAGCGGGAAGGTTGTCCTCAGCTAACTCATAAATCTAATTTCATCTTAGCCGAGGACAAATTTTTAAAGAAATTTCGTGAAAATAGTTCTGCGTTGGGTGGACACTGGACATGCATTACTTAGAAATATATAAAAACTTAGCGGTTCCAACTTGCAATTTATTTATTTATTTATTTAAAAAAAATTGCAATGTGCTGGGTACGCGCGTAACACAGCGCGTGGTAGAGAAGAGAGCCGTAGCACCAAGGGAACAGTTAAAAAGGAGTTGGAATAGAGTGGACGGTAGAAGAATAGAACAGAACACAAAAGATTAGATTACCAGATTATGTAACAGATAAGAAGAACACAAAGAAAGGAAAAAAGATTAAAAAAAAAAACCCAGTGTTCGTATGTTGGAATCAATGGCATTTTCGGCTTCGGCTACAAATTGTTCTTCTCTTTCTCTGTCTCAACTTCAGCTTCAATCCTCTTCTGTCATATTTAAGCCATACCCTTTTCTCTTCTTCTCTTCTTCTCCTCGTTTGAACCCAAAGAAACGGTGTCAAGGTCACAGCACCACTCGCTTTCCTCGTGTTCTTGCTACTTCAATTGCTGCAGTAGACTCGGGCAATGGGGCAGTCATTGCCACCGACTCTGAGGATCTCTCTTCTTCTTCTTCTTCTTCTTCTTCTTCTTCTTCTTTTGGAAGACAGTACTTCCCTTTAGCTGCTGTTGTTGGCCAGGTTTCTTTTCATCTCTTTCTCTCTTTCTTTATGTTGTATATGGAAGGAAAGGATATGCTTTAGAATTAGTACAAAAATTGGTATTTGGTTTTTTATGTGTTTGCTAATGAAGTAATGTGTCGTGGGTTTTAGTGAAGTTGCTTCTTTGGACCCTCTAGTTTAATGGAAATTTTACATAACTATGTGGTTTTATGACTGATTTTTCATTTTAAAGGCTTAAAAATAGACATGGATTTGAACCCAAAAAAAATTGAACATGTCAAAGGCATACGCATATCTGATGCTTGATTAACTGTTGTCACAGGATGCCATTAAAACTGCTCTTTTACTTGGGGCAATTGATCGTGAGATTGGAGGGATTGCTATCTCTGGAAGGCGAGGAACAGCCAAGACTGTAATGGCACGTGGATTGCATGCAATTTTGCCACCCATTGATGTAGTTTTTGGTTCAATAGCTAATGCGGATCCAGCCTGCCCAGAGGAGTATGAACAGTGGCCTTTTACCTGTTATAATTACATTAGTACTTTGTTTCTGCTAAATTGGATATAAGTTTTTCCCCTCTGGTAGAACATAGGTTTGTGCGCTATTTGTTAGGGTCATGAAGCAAAACACTTGGCATTAGTCATGGGATTAGACAGAATGGAAAATCTATACAAGTCATATTAATTTTTTACTTTTATTTTCTCGGATTCTTGCTGGTGCAGTCCCTATTGAAAACATATCAGTATTCCTTTGAGTATTAATATATGTTCTGAGGCTAAAAACGGTTTCTCTAGAACTTCTGACTTAAGCTAAAGGCTTGCACTGTTTTTGATATATTAATGGATATGAGAGCTAACTGATTCAACAACAGTTTTGCATATTGATTCCTTTCAACATAGTGACCTGGTTCTCATAATCTTTAAAGGTGGGAAGATGGTTTAGCTCAGCAAGTAGAATATGATTCTAATGGCAATGTTAAGACTCAAGTTGTCAGATCTCCTTTTGTTCAGGTACATTCCATGCAAGAAAGCTTTTCTTATTGATTTTGTTTTATTGTCTAAACACCCTTGTCCACTCTTGCTCCAGATTCCGCTTGGAGTCACAGAGGACAGACTCATTGGATCTGTTGATGTTGAGGAGTCTGTGAAAACGGGAACAACTGTTTTTCAACCTGGCCTTCTGGCTGAAGCACATAGAGGTGTATTATATGTTGATGAAATTAATCTTCTGGATGAGGGAATTAGTAATTTGCTTCTTAATGTACTGACCGAAGGAGTTAATATTGTCGAAAGAGAGGGAATCAGCTTCAAGCACCCTTGCAAACCGCTCTTCATTGCCACTTATAATCCAGAAGAGGGTGCTGTACGAGAACATTTATTGGATCGTATTGCAATTAACTTGAGGTACAAATGAGTTTTTTAGTTTTAACGAATCTTTCCCATTCTATTAATGGCACACTTCCTTTGCAGTGCAGATCTTCCAATGAATTTTGAAGATCGTGTTGCAGCAGTTGGAATTGCAACACAGTTTCAGGAAGCTAGCAATAAAGTTTTTAAAATGGTTGAGGAAGAAACAGAGTATGCAAAGACTCAGGTAACTATGCATTGATGGCTTGTTTTTAAGTCAGATTTTGAATCTTCTTAATACAGTGATCCTTCTCAAAACCCACCTTTGATCAGAAGGAGAGATGAATGTATAAATTATAAGAGTTGACTATATGAAATTTATACATAAAACAAATCATTTGCTTAGATGTATAAACTTCATCCATTTATGCCTAAAAGCTTGTGTTTGTAACAAGGTGCTTAAATTCAATGTATTGTTCATAGACCCGAAAAGTTTAAACATGTTGAGTTTTCTGCTGATGTAATAGCACTTGCTTGATCATTACCTCTTAATATAAATAGTATCAAGAACATTCAAGGACTATTTTCAACTGTATAAAACTCAGGTATCCTTTCTTAATATTGACAAACATTGACATCATAATTAATGAAAATTGCAAAAGTTAATGAGGAAAAAGGAAAGTAGAGTATAAAATTCTCTGTCCGTTCATTTTAAGAAATTTTCTCTATGATATTTGTGGGCTTTAGTGCTATGTAGTTCAAATAGTTGTTTCCAGTAAAATAGGTATATATAGAATGCAAACCCCTTAGAAGTCCTCTGGTCAGGTTTCAAAATTTTTCAGATAGAGAGCATTTCATCCTAAAATGTACTGTAAGAAGTTGAAATGGAAACACATTTTGCTAGTAATAAAATTTGATGACTTTGATATCTCCATATGCATTCAGCAGTTCAGCTGCATGTTTACCGTTAAATTGTGCTAGTAATTGAATTTGCTTCTCAATGCTAAGCTTTGTTTATCTAATGTGTATCTGATTTTTTGGTTCTTTTGGCACTTTGTTATGTAGAAAGATGAATTTTATTTCTCTTGTGCATTTATTTTTTTGCAGATCATTTTAGCGAGAGAGTATTTGAAGGATGTTACAATTAGCCGAGAACAATTAAAGTACGTGGTTATGGAAGCCATTCGAGGTGGTTGCCAGGTGCTGAGATTGAAATCCTACTTTCTCACATTTTTGTATGGCTTCTATTCTTCAACCACTTTGGATAACAAAACTTGCTCTAATTTGTCCCTTCTCTATCCTCTTATGCTGTAACACTTAAAATTCTCACAGTTGATGAGAAATCAGCATCCCATATGCCTAGAAGCTGACTGAGCTGAAGCCATCAAGTCTCTGATCCCAAATGCTTTAGGCCAATAGTTCTTTGCCTCTAGTTCCATCCTGGGAACAAGGATGTAGTAATATTTTATTAGGAACACATATTTAAGTATTATTGAAATAGTAATATTTTAGTTATCATTATGAATACTGCTTCTTAAATTCTTATCAGGGACATGGAATAGCCAGTACTTTACAGCTTCATATTAATTTGTGTTATTCAAATTCTCCACAACTGACATGGCATCACTGGGGAACCCTTTGGAGTGATCATATTTTGTGAAACAAACACTAATTTTCTTGTTGGTAGAGACTGGGGATTTAACAAATGTAGGATGTTCAAGCACAAAAGATGGGAAAAGAGAAAACAACTTATTAAAAACTTCTGACATTGACTAGCAAAGAATAAGGAAGGACTATCTCACTGTAGGGGATTATTATGAATTGAAACCATTAAAAAGGGGAATATGTTACTTTCAGTAACCAACACAAGCCATTCTTAAGCAAAAAGTGAGGACTATCTCACTAGCATCCGAGCTTTTAGCTTAGTGGTAGGTGCATGTATCCCCTGCTCAACAAGCTGGATTTGAATCTCCCATTTCTCAAATAAAACAAAAAGAACATAATAAAGGTCAAGAGTAATGCACAATTCACTGATATTTTTTTAATCGAAGATTGTTCATGGATTGTAAGATATTATGCTAATCATTGTCTGGAAAAATAAGTAATACTCAAAAATTTACAGGGACACAGAGCTGAGCTATATGCTGCCCGGGTTGCAAAATGCTTGGCTGCTTTGGAAGGACGTGAAAGAGTTAATGTAGATGACCTGAAAAAAGCTGTTAAGTATTCTTACTATGATTTTGCAATGCACTGCAAGAAATTGTCATAGCCATTCATCCCCTGACCTCCTGTTTATATGTTTCTTCTTGATGTCTAGATTTTTAAGCAATTCTTGCCTATGATTTCTTAATTACTTGTTATAAAATATGTTGGTCTTCTTACTTCTTCCATTTCCAAGTTGCTGCCAACTTTTGAGCCTATTTCTGTTTCCGACTGAGGGACATATGATACTTATTTATGGTGGCATTGCAGGTTGTGTAGAAATGTCTGCTAATCACTGGTTACATATCTGCTTGATTATATTTCTAATATTTTGGAGAACAATATATACAGTTCCACCTTTTCTCCTCTTCCTTTTATTTATTCTTTTGGTGGGTGGTTGGGGATAAATATTGAAGTTAAAAAGGAACAAATTTCTGCCTCATGATGTAGCCGCTGGTTTTTGTCTGCATCATGGAAGCAGAAAATTAGAAAACTTACAAATAAATTTGTGTTGATTTATCATATAATACAGGTGGAGCTTGTCATCCTCCCTCGTTCAATTATCAATGAGAACCCACCAGATCAACAAAATCAACAGCCTCCACCACCACCTCCCCCTCCACAAAATGAAGAATCTGGGGAGGAGCAGAATGAGGAGGAAGATCAAGAGGTATGTTGACATTAAGATTTCAATTAAGCTCTAAACTTTGCAGTTTTTTAATAAATTTTGTCATTCCTTTGCAGGAATTGTTGTTTATAATCAACTAAAATCTGCCAAAGTCCTTATCATTGAGGACTTAGCCATCATCTTTTCTTCTATTTAAAAATTAATTATTTTACTGATGAAATAAGCCTACTTAAAGTGTGATTTTTTGTTTATAACCAGGATGAAAGTGATCAGGAGAATGAGCAACAACAGGAGCAAATACCTGAAGAATTTATCTTTGATGCAGAAGGGGGTTTGGTGGATGAGAAACTACTTTTCTTTGCACAACAAGCACAGAGGCGCCGGGGGAAAGCTGGAAGAGCAAAGAATGTTATTTTCTCAGAGGATAGAGGCCGATATATTAAACCAATGCTCCCAAAGGTTAGTCCTGTCCCTTCCCTGAACCATGCAAGTTTGGATAAAGGGAATGGTTGCCACTAGCTTCCAAGACCTCCTGATACGTAATTCAAAATATTTTTGAAGTATATAATGACTGTCAAAATATTACATCTTGCAAACTAAACTTCCAATATATTCTATGTACCCCCAATGAACGGTGTAATATTTCTTATATGTCCTGTTATGTTCTACCTTTTTTTATGTATGGTTTTTCTCCTTTCAGTTGAATATTTTGCTTTGTCAGTTGGGTGTTGATGAAATCTCAAAATCAACCACTGAATTAGCAATCTTCTTGACTCTTTACAATCTAACCATACATTATTTTTGCCCACTCTTAACCTCGTTTTTGGAATAAGCTGCATTGTTTTTCCCACAGGGCCCTGTGAAGAGACTAGCTGTTGATGCAACACTTAGAGCTGCTGCACCATATCAAAAGTTGCGTAGGGAGAGAGACATTCAAAAAACTAGGAAAGTTTTTGTGGAGAAAACTGACATGAGGGCTAAAAGAATGGCAAGAAAAGCAGGAGCATTGGTATTGATGAGCTACTTCTTTTGCTTACATCTATTATTAACTTTATTTGTTTATCAATCAAAAATACCTTCTAGTTGTTCTATGTATTTCAGTGTTCTTTTTACCTCGCGATTATACTTACTATACTCTTAAAAGAGTTTTGAGGATAGAAATTTCTGAACTTCCATTGGCATCGATTAACACATAGAACTTTACTATATCTCGAATTTATCAGTATTTACCATGAAGTACAACAGAATCATGGCTGAATGCCTGCATATTATCTAGGCATAAGGATCAGAGTAAAATTGATGTGGAAAGATTGTTCTAGCAAATTGTTTCAACTGGGATTTGCCAAAGAGAGTAAAATAAATTCCATTCAAGCACTGATGAACTTTTCTTATGCTTGCGTTCATAAAATATATATTTCATGTCAGGTAATATTTGTAGTTGATGCAAGTGGGAGCATGGCATTGAACCGAATGCAAAATGCTAAAGGTGCTGCACTTAAGTTACTGGCTGAGAGTTATACAAGCAGAGATCAGGTAAAACTAGAGACAATTTTGTTTTGAACTTTCAAGCATACAAGCCTTGCTAGTTGTTAATTCATATTAAGAGTTCAATTAATGCACATAACTGTTCTGCAAAAACAAAACCATTAAAGCTGATGTAATGAAACCATCATGAATATGTCTGGGTAATTAATTTGTTTCTATTTGCTGGTAACCTTGAATAGGTCTCGATTATACCTTTTCGTGGAGATGCTGCAGAAGTCCTTCTGCCTCCTTCCAGATCAATTTCAATGGCTAGAAAACGTCTTGAGAGACTTCCATGTGGCGGTGGCTCTCCCCTAGCTCATGGTTTAAGCATGGTATGTATATATGGTGAATCCCTCAATTTGTGGCAGCAGATTGTACTGAAACAATTCATTCTAACTAGTTGTTAATGACACACATTGATACATAATGGCTGCCTTGCCATATTATTCTGCATCTGCTACCTGTCATTATGACATGTAGGTAATGACTTTTACATCATGGCAGTTGTAATATTGTCGCCTCATAATTTTGAAATGTTTTGTTGTGAATGATAACTGCATGTTTATGTCTCTATGCTATTTTTGAGCTTGTCGATGAAATTCGTTTCAGTGCATATTTTGATACAAATTCACAGTTTCCTTTTCTAATTATTTCATGAACTTTAATATTGTCAGGCTGTCAGGGTCGGGCTAAATGCAGAGAAAAGTGGTGATGTGGGACGTATAATGATCGTTGCAATAACTGACGGAAGAGCCAACATATCACTGAAAAGATCCACTGACCCAGCAGAAGTTGCTGCTTCTGATGCCCCTAGACCCTCAGCGAAAGAGTTAAAGGTAAACTATGGCACTATAACTAGGTATATAGCATGATGACCATCCGTAAGAAACCTGCTAGTCTTTGCTACAATGATAATATACCCCCTCCTGTTTTAGGCTTTAATTGGACATTGTAGCAATATATGACCCTACAAGCGAAAAGACTGCATTATTCGTATTTGAATCCTTTATTTGTTAGTGATACGAGCTGAAAGATACACATGAAGGTTTCTGACTATGTTGCTCCAAGTCCGACTCTTCATTTTTCTTGAAGTACCCGTGTCCAACACTTGAGTTCGACACATATCCGGACATGGGTATGGGGATATGATCCTCAAGGATCCTCTAAATATATGGAAATCTTAGAAAAAATTGAACATACCCATATCAGATACATATCCGTGTCCGACACTCACACTCGAGTCCGAGTAACATAGGTTTCTGAATGTTATCTAGGTTTGGCCAAATGATTTTCATGCACTTTTATGTCTATAAATATTGCAGGATGAGATTCTTGAGGTGGCTGGGAAAATATACAAAGCAGGGATGTCCCTTCTTGTCATAGACACAGAAAACAAGTTTGTTTCAACTGGTTTTGCCAAGGAAATTGCTAGAGTAGCTCAAGGTACGTGTACTGAAACGTTGATTCTTTCATTATGCATGTCAGAATGTAATAAAATATTTGTGTCATTATTGATTTTATGTTGCAGGGAAGTATTATTACTTGCCAAATGCTTCAGATGCTGTCATCTCAGCTACAACTAAGGAAGCATTATCAGCTTTGAAAAGTTCATGATTCAGAAGCAAGCAATTATCGGCTTGAATCATTGAATCAAACATGTACCGTTTTCTAGATTTTTGGCAAAAAGTTGGATTTTCCATTCCAAACTTTTATGCAACGTTCTGTTTATTTCTCTAACTTTTGTGTCTTTTTAATCAAGTCCTCAAAATTATGTCTAAAATGAGAGTTAAACGATATGATTTTTTATTATTATTTTTTGGGTCCTATAATCTATACTATTTATTTATTATTATTAATATATATATATATATATATATAAAAGCACGATGTTGAAAAACTTTTGAATTGACGAAAATGGACATCTATATATTGTCATTTTAATTTTTTATTATAAATATTAATAAGACATATCAAACTTATAAATAAGTACTTCATTAAATTTACTTGATAAATTAAAATCAGTTAAAGTTTACAATGATTTTTTTTTCTTCAAAATTTTAATTTTATGTTAATGTTAAAAGTAACAAATTTTATGTTATTTGACATATGATATTAGTGTGCATGGAACAAATTTTACATATTAACATGCACTTTATTAATTTCAATTATATGTTTAATATACAACTATAGATTCAATTTATAATTATTATTATTATTTATATATATATTTTTTGTTTTTAAAGTTTTAATTTTACATTAAATATGTTTAAAAAATAAAATTTATAATACTCTAATATATCTTGTACATTTGATAAACTTTACATGTTAATATACATTTTAATAATTTTAAATATTTATATAATATTCAATATATTATTATTATTTAAAAATAAATATTCACGTACAAAACACTTTGCAATTTAGTTGAACCCAATAGACTTTCAGCTGAGGGAAGAAAGGCTTAGGAATATGTTTTTGTACTTGCTCCAAGAATTAGAAGGCTAGAGGAGAGAGGTTAAGTAAGGCCTAAGCAAGTGTCACGGACCGCCAGAGCGCAGTAAGTCTGAGCCCGTGACACAAGCACCAAGTATCCCATTTAGTTGGATTTTTGGCAGAGAAGTAAAGTTCTAAGATCAGAGAGCAGATACACTCGCAAATTCTTTTGTTTCCAAAGAGCATAGCCTTAATTAAGCTTTGTGCATTATATGCGCATAGGTTATAGATCATAAAGCAAATAATGAACTGATATTTCCACTCATATCTTCATTCAATCACAATTATCTATAATATATATATATATATATAAGTATGAATATCGAGAATCTTTTTTATGTGAACTTATGGGGTTAAATTCTTTGAACTCACTAACAAATTGAAATACCTTAATCCAAAAAAAAGCCAAGATTCAGGCAATGAAACTTAAACCTGTAGAAATCTTGGATCAAAGAACCTATATTAGCTAAGTTAACTAAATCCCAAGAACACTTGTTTCTAGAACCTAAATTTGATGCCACAAAGAAAGAAATTCTTTGATAAGTTTGCTAATTCTATCAAGAACTAAAAAGAGTAAAACACTCACTTTGAATAAATTCAAACTCAATAGATTAATAATGGTTGCTCAAGTAGATGGCTAAACAAGGGTATTTATAGCCTCCTACTAACCCTAATTCAACTAGCCTAAGAATTTCTATTACAAATGAAACTTCTTGGCAGCCAAGGTTTACTAACCTAAGTAACATGAAACTCCTAAAGTTAGCTAGATCTCCTAACATTAATGAAGAATTCGGCCAGCCCTAATTTGCAAGATAAAATAAAAGCTTAACTAGGGCTTAACATGCTCAAGCCCAATACTAAGTAATTAAAAGATATCCAATAAATTTAATGAAGGTACATCCCACTTAGCCTAATGGACATATTACATAAGTTACATAAGTTAGGTTCAAATGTCTAAGTAATTACAAGACTTAAAATAAGCCCAAATAAGCCCTCTTAATGTGCCACCTTGTGTTCTTGAATCAAATGGACCAAACTTGGATGCAAGCTCATTTTGCATGTTGTGTCTTTCTTGAATAACTTGCAACATGGTCCAAGTGAATTCCACACATTCTTGCCATGTTTCTTGGATCTTTTTGAATCTTGGCCCATATAGAAATTGTCATGGAATTGGGTCATCTTGGATCCTATCATTTCCCCTTTCCTCGAAAAGATTCGCTCTCGAATCTTAGCCTTGTGTGTGAGAATGACGACGCTAGATACTAAATCAAGGTGATGGACAATGTCGCTTATGGGTGGCAACCCATCATGCAACTCCTCCGAAAATAAATCATCACAATCCTTCAACAAAGAAACAGCAAAAATAGGAAGATATTGGTTAGGAACATCAAGAATAAAAACCTCACTCTCCTTTGCATCAAAAAAATTCTCAAATTCTTTGTTTCCCTCGGCAGAAATTATCTCCTTTTCCACTAGTGGCTCCTCTCTTACTTCTTTAATTCCAGCCACTTCTATTTCTTTTCACTTTCTTTTTTACTCTCCGTTTCCTCTTGCTTATCTTTATGTGCAGCCATCTCGCTTTTTTTTTTCTCTCTTTTTTGTTCTTCATATTTCTTCCTCTTGTTTCACAAATCTCCTAAACAATAAGGTGAGCTCTTTCATCCTTTGTAGAGCTTGCTTTACTTCGTCGCATAATGTGAGAGACATCTTAAAGTCATTGCAAAACAACTTTGGTTAGTAAAAAAAAAATGTCGATTCTTTCCACTTCTTTTCAATTTTTTTCGAATCTTTTTTTCTTTTTCTTGCTATTCGAACACTTTTCTTATTTTTTTTTTCAAGAACGAGACTTCTTGATTTTCTTGAAATCTCGGATGAACTTCTTTTTTCTTTCTTGGGACTATTCGAATGCCGCTCTAAATTTTTTTTTTCAAGAATCAGAAGAATCAACAAGAAATTTTTTTTTAATAGATCAAGAATTCAAGAAACGAAATCTTGATCTAAACCACTTTTCAAGATTGAAACCCCAAACTTAGACTACCTAAAAACTATAACCTTAGGAAAAAAATGCCTAAAGCTATAACTCCAAGATAAGAATGCCTGAAATCCCAAAATTTTGTTAAATTAATTTAATTCAATTACAAAAAATGAAACCCCAAAGTAAAATTGTTTAAAAACTATAACCCCAAGACAATAATGCCTAAAGCTATAACCCCATAACCACAAGACAAAAATGCCTGAAACTCCATGATCTTGTGACATTGATAAAAAGGATATCACCCGCAATATGATAAAGAGGATAAAAAGATTAGACCTGATTGGAACCTAAGCTTTGATACCAACTAATGTGAATCTATGGGATTAAACCTTTTGAACCCATTAACAAATTAAAATATCCTAACTCAAGAAAGCCAAGATTTAGGCAATGGAACTTAAACCCGTAGAAATCTTAGATCAAAGAACCTAGATTAGCTAAGCTAACTAAACCCCAAAAATACTTGTTTCTAAAACTTAAGTTTGATAAGAAGAATGCCACAAAGAAAGGAATTCTTTGATAAGTTCGCCAGTTCTGTCAAGAACTAAAAAGAGTGAAACACTCACTTTGAATAAATTCAAACTCAATAGATTAACAATGGTTGCTCAAGTAGATGGCTAAACAATAGTATTTATAGCCTCCCTATTAACCCTAATTCAACTAGCCTAAGAACTCCTAGTACAAATGAAACTCTTTGGCAGCCAAGACTTACTAACCTAAGTAACATAAAACTCTTAAAGTTGGCTAGACCTCCTAATATTAATGAAGAATTCGGCCAGCCCTAATTTGCAAGATAAAATGAAAGCTTAACTTTGGGCTGAGCATGCTCAAACCCAATTTTAAAAATTAAAAGATATCTAATAAGTTTAATGAAGGTACACCCCACTTAGCGTAATGGATATATTACATAAGTTAGGCCCAAATGCTTAAGTAATTACAAGACTTAAAATAAGCCAAAATAAGCCCTCTTAATGTGCCACCCTGTGTTCTTAAATCACATTGACCAAACTTGGATGCAAGCCCATTTTGCTTGTTGAAGCCTTTCTTGAATAACTTGCAACATGGTCCAATTGAATTCCACCCATTCTTGCCATGTTTCTTGGATCTTCTTGGATCTTGGCCCATATAGAAATTGCCATGGAATTGGGCCATCTTGGATCCTATCACTTTTAAATTGACGAAAATAGTTATCGTTGTCCATTAAATTTCTAAATTGCCATTATAAATATTTTTTTATTTTTAATAAGATTTATCTAATTTATAAGTAAAGTACGAATATGGAGAATCTTTTGAACTGATGAAAATAGTCATCGTTGTTCATTATATTTCTAAATTTCATTAAAACACCTTCATTAAATGGATTAATTTGATAATAAATAAAAAAAAATTAAAAATTTATGTAGAATTGTTTTAACTTAAAATTTTTAATTTTTCACTAATCTTAAAATGTGAATTAATTTATTTGATATAAATAAAAATTAAAATTTGCATTAAATTTTTTTTATCTTCATAATTAATTTTGCATTAATATTAATATTAAAAGTAAAATTATAATTTGATATAATTTGTACATAAAACAAATTTTACATGCAAATTTTAGTTAATTTTGCATCAATATTAATATTAATTTTTTATCTTCATAATTAATTTTGCATTAATATTAATATTAAAAATAAATTTGTTTCAAAAGTAGAAGTATGATAGTAAAATTACATTTTTTATAATTTGTTTTTAACATTTCTAAAACAACTTCTAATGAAATATTCTACAAAATATTCTCTAACTGTCACATCTTGAGCAAATTTGTTTCAAAATTAATAGTATGGTGGTCAATTTTGTTTCAAAATTAGAAATATGATGGTAAAATTACAATAGTTACAAGATTATGGGTAAATTTGAACCGCTCACATAAGTAGTGATAAATTTATACTTTATCTCTATTTTAAAAAAAATAAAGGTGTACTAAAAAATAATTTCAATGTAGTTTTATATGTATATTAGATTTTTCTCCTTTGATTAGGAAATTTTTTTGAGTCATATGAGATATTAATGTCTTTGTGTTTGAGCTCAATTTTATATAAATAGAAAGGCAGATGTCAAGACCCGGAGTTTAACTCAACTGGTTCATGTAACCACTCTTAAGAGGTGACATCCAGTAGGTCTAAGATTCAAATTCCAACATATACAACCCCTTCTCCTATCCTTAAGTTGCGGCCTCTTTTGTATTAAAAAAAATAGAAGACACATGTCACCTTATTTAGTGTGTACAATTGATTCTCTTGTCTTAATTTAATTCAATCAAGTTTTTGAAACTAGTATTTTTTTTAATGAGTTACAAGTATAAATAAAAATTACAATTATAATCAAGTATTACATTTATATAAAAAATTATTAAACTAAATTACAAATAAATAAACCAACAAACCAATAAACTAGAAAAATTCAATTCACACACAATAAGACTTGAACCAGAAACCTTAAAATTACAAGGCTTCCTCCTTACTAAACCAAGGCCTCATAGCCATTAATTTACAATGGAACTTGTATTTTTGGTATAATATAATGTTAGGTTAATCTGCTGAGTGCCACCAGAATTTAAAGAGACTACTACATTGTGTCCCCCAAAGGACTAAAGAGACTACATGATCTGTCACAAGTCTTCAAGAACAAATTTTGTTTAAAAAAAAAAAAGCCTTTAAACTCTATGTGAAACAGGAACTACTAATTTGCCAAATTGGTAATGTTCAGCCGGTTTTGTTAATTTTTGACAATTTGAGCATATTTGAGCATAAATCCTAATCTATGGTTTGGCTATACTATACTGTTTGGGGATGCAAAAAGTGTCCATTTGGCCTTGTAAAAGGATACTATTCACTTCAATAGATCATAAGTTGAAGCAGCACAATCTTGAATTCTTGATCCTTGTGGCATTGATATCAAACAACATTTCCAGCTAAATAGCTTTTGTTGCTTTAATATTTTCTAATTTAACAGTGAAATTAGAGAATGTCTGAGATCTTATATTCAATGTCATATAATGAAAAATCCAACCATTAATCAGAAACAAGAATCCCAATGGTGCTACATACATAATCTGAGATATACACAAATTAAATTACACTTTCTTCCATCATCTCCATTACATAATTGAGAATGTGGGGAGCAAATAAAAAAAAAAAAAGAGGGTATGGCACACAGTTACAGTGAGATCAAAGGTGGGGGAAGCTAGTTTACCAAAAGTTTAGAATACAACTAAAGTACTAAACAATAAGAACTCAACAAACAATGAGACAAAAGGATCAAAAGAGAAAGAGAAAACCAGTAGTCTTACCCATCTGGAGTTGAGTTTTTCTTGTGCTTTCCTTGCCTGTTCTTCACTTTCTCAATCTTTCCATTTTCAGTATTCTGCTTGCTAACAGAACCCTCCTGAGCACTGCACATTTGAGACTTCAACTTGAACCCAAATTTCTTTGAGACATTTCCCCAAGTGGAACCCTTTACCCGACCTAGTTTTTCAATTTCTTGCCTCATGTTCGAGCACTCCTTCTCAAGCTCAGAAACCCGCGTTCTCATGTTATTCATGCCTACCTTCAAAACCTGATTTTCTCTCACAGCTGAGCCCCAGCCTCCTTCAGTAGACCCTGCAAATCCATTTCTTAACTGTCGTGATTCATCAAGATTATCAGAAACCAAAAGGCAACCGGCAATTGAAGTTCTAAGCTGAAGCTGCTCAAAGAACAGGACTTGGACAACTATTCTTAGTGGCAGTCTCTCATTCTGCGCAGCATGGGTACATGCTTCCAAGGAGAGCTTCTGGCAGTCCATCAGCCGGCATAGTTGTTCTCTGTCGGATTCTGACAACCATGGATGTGACTGCAAGTTTGATAAGCATAGGAAAGTTTACAAGTTTGAACAAAAATTGCCTTTTCATCAAGCCTTCTTTCTTGTATCCTTTTTTTTTTCTCTCTTTTCTTTACTTTTCAAATTACCTTCTCTAAGATACAACAATTGATTTTAAGACCAAGGCAATTTTTTGCTCCAATACATTTTAAGCTCCCTTATAATCCATGCATATAAGATTTGGCTTTTCGGCCCACTAACTTTGTTTCAAGCAGATGTGAGAAGCAACTTATGTTAAAATGCCAGATACCCAGACAAAGAACCAAGGACAGAAACATCTTGCATTGACAACTTATATATCTTTAATAATAAGGGAATCCCAACCTAAGTTAAAGTTATCACATCATTCTCAAGAGTCAAGACATCTTAGGAGAGACTCTAAGGTCAACTTGAATTGAGGTTAAAACATATTAATGTTGCATTTGGGCAGAACTGAAGCAGGGTTCTTGGATTAGTCAACTAGTTGTAGCAATATTTGCAGCATATCAAACTGAAGAAAACAAAATAAGTAGCAGTTATGTGCAACAAGGACAATACCTTCAGATAAATGTCTACTGCACGATATAGACCATCATCCAAGGGCCTGGCGTGGTCAGGAACAGAAGCAGCAAGCGCCTGAAACTTGGGGAGCTTCAAATTAACATCAGGGGCAACCTCCGCAAGGTACCCATCAATTAGCTTGGCTACCATCGTAATTGGTGTTAATGAAGGTGAGCCAATAATCTGACCATCATCAACCGAACATGGAGAGGCTCCACCAGTGATCTGGTCCATGGAAAGAAAATGCTCAAGAATTCGCTGCACACAATCAACATTGTATAGCGTTTCCATAGAATAAGAGAAATTAGGCATCAGTAGATCTTCCAGAGTTGCTTGATCAAGCTGCATCCCAATCCTTTTCTCAAAATTAGATATACAAGAGGGGCTTGCTCGAAGAATCATGGCAGTTCGAAGCATTCCAAAGAGAAACTTGGTTGGGACAAGGCCCTTCTGAATTGGAAGTAACCTATCAATCTCCTCAAGCAAAAGCTTCTGATCTTCTTCTGATGGAGGAGCCCCTAAGGCCACAGGTGCGAGACGGGCACTAGAATTAGTATCATTAGCACCCTGACGCCTGTTCAAACCCGGTAGGTACTTTTTTGCATAAAAAGTAAGAGACCCAGCAATAATCTCCCGTCTGATACCACGAGACTCCATGAATGCAATCAATCTCTTATAGAGAGGTAAACTTAAAGTTGATGCATCCTCATACCACCAATCAGAACTTGTATTTTTTGGTCTAGCCCCTGTACTTATCCCATTCCACAACACACTTCCACCAGGACTCTGCATAGGACCACCATGTTCCATTATGGGCCACCCAAATAGGTTGGGGTCAGTAGATGCCTTCATGGCTAATGATTCGATACACCTTTTTGTAATGTTCAGTTCATCAGCATAAGAGATAATATCATCACAGGTTTGAAGTGCTCTTAGAGAGTCTTTCCAATTTCGGAGGACTACTTGATTAAGAAAGGTTTCAGTCTGGGTGATTAGATTGCCTTCCCCATATTCCTCAGTCATTTCTAGATGCTCAGCAGCACATCGAAGGTACACAACATTTGAGGCAGTGAGTTCAAGTTTCACCCCATAGCAGAACTTGGCCACAAGTTCAAAAGTTTTGGCCCCTCCAGGAATGTCAGGGAGGCACACAGAACATTTTTCTTCTTCTTCAGAAGCTTCTGCGATTAATCCTTCCATAACCCCACTTCTAGAGAGTAAAGGGAACTGCACCAAATGAAAGTTAAGATGAGTAAGAACTTAGATCTACAGTTCTTTGACAATAGACACTTCATTTTACCATGCATGTGACAACAGGTACAAGTTCATGCAAAGGACTTTTACTGCTAATCCTTAAAAGGAAAAGCATCAAAACAGAGGAAAAGTGACATCTCAACTTATGAGAAACCAATACATGAGGTCTCAGAAGATGGTGTGGGGCATGGAAAGGATTTTCTATCTTTATTTTTGCAGAAGATGGTAAAAGTGTGCAAAAAGATTTGATAAAGTTACTAAATTCAGTGAATTTCAACAAGTACAAGAGGGTCATTACCCAGCAAGCGCACACCAATCAGAATGAAGTATATATATGATGAAGGGAAAAGTACCTTGTGAAGATGAAAGGACATTTCTCCAACTTCAACAACAATATCGCTAGGAAGTCCAGTTGTGCAGAACCTATAAATATTACATGTATATTAAGCTCAAAATAAAGAGAAGATAATAAGACTCTCACATGCACAGAGAGATGCAGGACGCTTAGGACCAAAGTAAAGAAGCTTGGTCCCACATTATAAAATATTCTTATTAGAGAAAAGTCATCCATCATTCATCCTTAATAAAAAAAATGTACAATAATATGAAATGGTTTCATCTGTTACACACATGAGACACTAATAAGTAATGACCCAATCTTAATGGGCATTAACACATCACATTGTTCAAGGCCTGTCCTTCTCATCCAAATGCTGGGATTGTCATATTTGCAATCACTGGAATAAGAAACAATACCACATTCTCATTTTTCTTGATTCCATTGATAAAAGAATATCACATTTTGTTTAGGTTAACAAGCTTCTGATATTGATAAAAGAATGTCAGATTTGTAACTTACTTTTGAAAAGGAATATTAACATTGAAAATAGACATGATATTAAACTGGGCTGTTAGGAAGGAAAACAAAAAAGTGAATTATCTTTTCTATCCTTAGTACTATTAACCTAAACATGATATTAAACGGGCCTAGCCCAGTAGTCGTCCCAAGTCACTTATTCTATCATAGTTCACTAAATGCATAATATAACATTCTACAGGTAAGCATAAGGAAATATAAAAGAGGATAGGATAAGATAAAGGTTTAATGTAGGTATCAAGGTCTCCTATCACATGGGCAATACCCCCTTCTGTTGATTGTTTAACTAGTACATTCACATGACAACCTCAATCATAACTGCTTGATCTTAAAGTGCTTAAGAAACAAAGTTTAGCTTTCTTTAATTATCAAAGAGTGTATAGTAAGACAAGACTGATCATCTAGGTTACATATGTGAAAGAGTCAAAAATTGTTCGTGAGTTACAAGTTTGTTGATGATGGAAAAGCTACTCATCTTCTATAAATTGAAGCATTAATCAAGTGGAGTTACTTCAACAAAAAGACAATGGCATAATTGAAGTCTATTTGCCAAATACTAACTTCAAAAGTTCAATTGAGTAAACAACTTTTTAAAAGTATTTGCACCAACTGAATGAATTCCTAAGCAATTAATTGATTTTAGTTTCAAACTAAGTGGAGTTACTTCAACAAAAAGACAACGGCATAATTGAAGTCTATTTGCCTAATACTAACTTCATAAAGTTCAATTGAGTAAACAACTTTTTAAAAGCATTTGCACCAACTGAACGAATTCCTAAGCAATTAATTGATTTTAGTTTCAAACTAGGAGTATGAAACACAAAACTGTGGACCAGAAGCAATATAACTGCAGGTGAACTTTCCTTATCAAGCAAAACTAACTTGGTCGCTCAAATCAACAACCAAAACATGCATATATGAGTGTGTCTCTCGATCCATATACAGGCAAATTCAAACATAAAAGTATCTCTAACAATTTTAACTAAAACTAAATGCTAAAATGACAGAAAAAGAGCACATTTGACACATCCATAAGAAGATTAAAGCGCAGTAAAGCAAAACAAAAAAATAATAAAAATAATCTTACAATAGTCAATGACAGAAGAACATATATGGGCAGAGAGAGATTGAGATGTAGTTGAATTGCAGAGATCAGGCACATACCAAGCCTGCCCTTGCCTTTGAAATGCATCAGTTTTGGATCCAAGTTTCATGCAAGCCATTTTGCTCGCAGTGGAAAAGAAAACAACTTCAGCAGCAGAACTCCGAACAGGCTACTCCTGAATCCCAAAGACAAATCCTTTAACCCTATATCAAAATTTGGAAAATCAAGAGCCCCTCTGTTTATGGCAATATACCAGTAACTGGCCTTAAAACAGGGCTCTTTCTAATCTAAAACGAAAACCCAGTTTTACTTTAACCCCTAAAACCACAACCCTCGCACCAAAAAACACCAACCTAAATGGCTGTAAAGTCAAACCTTGAAAATTAACCAAAATGTAGCTTCTTCTTTAACATGTGGATCACAGAAAACCCACTGAATCTTTCAAAGAAACTTGCTTTAAATCCATCACCAGATTCATTCCATGTACCCTATTGAGAAAAAGCCCCCCAAACCCACTTCAAAAACCAGAGAATCCCCTAATCAGACACCAATTTGAGGTTAGCTTTTTTATGTCAACTCCTCCAATTTTTATCCTCCAAAACAAAAACCCGCCAGCCCAAAATGAATAAAACTTTCTACTGAATTTTTTAATCAGCACCTAAAAACCCTCACCAAGAAAATTCCAAAGTTTGAAAACAAAGGACCAAAAACTACTCAATACCCTTTACAATAAAGAAAAAAAAAAAGAACACCTCAATGAGTTAAAGTTTTTGAGTGTGTATTCGTTTCTTTTTTTCGGTTATACCCCATAGAAATGATGATAATTCATTGCCTTTGAAGCTTTTCAAAGCCATGATGATGATGTTTCTATATAGAAAAGCCAAAAAGATAACCAAAGCTTAAAAAACCTCAACATATTTGGGGGTATTAATGGCAGCTCTGAAACCAAACCCTTCACACATGCATCCATGTGGGACCCTTTGGCTTAGAACACACTCATTGGTTTTCTAGAATTTAGTTACATGGAATCTTTTAAAACATTTCCTTAACGGATTAAGTAACATCAATATTACATAAAAAATTAAAATTAAAAATAAAATAAAATATTTATTTATTTATATAAATATTTATATTTTTTATTATTTTAAAATTAAAATTAAATATTTTTTAAAGTTATTCACTTTTTTTTATCCAATAACTATCAAATAATTTATCTTTAATATATTTTTAACATTTTTTCTTCCACCCACCACATGGGTGTGCCTATTCTAATATTCTCTAATGATGATTAAATTTGTATTCAATTGATGTGTTTCTCTTATAATTATTTTTTTCAAGTTGGTAGTTTCAAAGGCTTCAATTATTTTTTTAAAAAAAAAAACTTTTGCTAAAAGAAGACAAAGAATCTTATTTTCATTTTCTTGAATATTTTTAATGAATAAAACATAACGTAACAAATTTATTAAAACAATGTTAAAAAAACCTTTTTTTTCCCAATACTACTATCTATAAACAAACAAGTTGAGGAACACTTGAGTTTGAATACAGCAACTGACCCCATAAAAATAAATATTAGATAATTATAAATTTAATTTATATATTCCATTATTAATTTTGTGATGCAGGTCTAAAAGAGAGATTAATTAGTTTATCCATTTATTAGTTATAAGCTTATTTTATGTTTAAGTTGAGTCAGTAGATGAAGGAAAAAATAGATATGTAAGGACAGAAACGAATATTGTAAAGTGAGCAGTTTTCATAACAAAAATATAGTTTTTCTCTCTACACTCTGTTACAACTCTCTCTCTTATTCTCTTCTCTTTCTTCTTCTATCCTTCTACAATCTTTCGCTTCCTCTTCTATATTCTTCTTTGTTTCTTCAGGTTAGGTGATATCAATTTGGCCTGCATCATTTTGAATGAGAATTTTTTTTTCTTTTAAGTTTGTAAGTTTTGATGATAACCGTTGAGGTTACAGCTATCTGCTTTTGTCCAGCTAGGCCATGTGGATCCGTTACTTAGCTTTACAATTGAAACTATAAATAAATTCCCATTAATAAATACATAATAATTAACTTTTTTTGAAGTACATAGTTGACATAATTAAGTTGTAGAAGTAATTTTTCTAAGATAAATAAAATAAAAGAAATTATCTCATACATTCATCGAAAATAAAATTGCTTCAACACTTCACTTTATTTATATTAAATAATTAAATTTTTTTTATTAAAATGATAATAAAATTTATATTGTGCATGCAAGAAAAGAAATGGTGGGGGGACCCTGGTCTAATAAAGCTCAGTTACAGCCTTACAGGTAGAGGTGCTCATGCACGGATGGGGGCTGAAGTCAGAAATTTTTTTAATATCTTTGTCCAGACCCGATCTTGGATGGGTTCGGATTGGTTCGTGGGTTCGTGAGTACTTTTCATCTCATTTAAAAAATAAAAAATATTTTTTTTATTTATATTTTATTTTTATAATTAAAATTAAATAAAATAATATTATTTTAATATTTAAATTATTATTCCGACCCAAATCAAAAAATATTTGTCCAAACTCGGTCTAATACAAACTGGGTCTGTGAGCAGTTCTAATTACAGGTCATTTAAGACATTTAAGGCGTTAGTTGGGAATTTCACTTTCCAAAGGAGACGTCAAAATAAATTTTTTTTTGCTTGAAAGATTTTGATGGGTCCAAGAATGAAATGTGGGAGCATTACATATTTACCTTTTAGACATTAGTTGACAAGTTTTTTAAAGTCAAAAATTTGATGCTAAATTAGGAACATTATGGCGAATGTGGGTTGATTAAATATTTATTAGCGTTGTCGCAATCCCTTTAAAAAAAATTTGATCAATTTGTCCCATCGCGGGGACAATCGACTTTCGTTAAGGAGTGTGACATTGGAGAAAAATAGAAGAAAAAATGACTTAATTTCTCTTGAAATAAAAGTTGAGGATTTGAAAACAATCTCGAAAAAGAAATGAAGTCGTCACCAATCTTTTTTGGCTAGGTGTGATCGGCCACCTATTAAAACCGATTTTTATAAAATATTTTAAAATTAATTAAAATATTTTTTTAAAACCAATTTTGAAGTTTGCGCTTTGAACCAGAGAAAACAAGTTTGAGAGTCGGTTACGGCGGGAAAAGATTAGCACCCTCACAACGTCCGTATAAAACGGTACCTTATTAGTCATGTGTTATCTCGAGTCTTGGTGAAAGTCGGTTTTAAATTTGGTGTTTGAAAATAATTCCCTTAAAAATTTTCATATTTTAGTTGAAAATGATCCGGAATTTATTAACATAAAGTTTTCCATATTTTTCGACAAACTCGGCAAAACATGGAATTTTTTTCTTGATTTCGAAATTCTCCGTATCACCATCGTTTTTGAAAAAAGATATTCCGTCGTTAATGATAATTGATGGTATCCTCTCCGGTAGACTCAGCAGAGAACTCCTGAATTATTTTAACTCGAAATAATCTTGTTTTTAAAAAATATTATTTATTTTTCATGTATTTAAAATCATAAAAAAAAATGATCGTGAATATGCAAAAATATTACTAAGATAAAAATTAAACAAACATGCATATTTATCATGACACGGCAAACATTTTATTATGACATGGTAAAAGAATTAATGACATGGCATGCTAGAAATGGCAAAATCTAAATGACATGGCCAAAAGAATTAATGACATGGCAAATCCTATTATGATATGGCAAAAGAATTAATGACATGACATGCTTGATATGGCAAAATCTTATTATGGCATAGCAAAATAAATCATGACATGGTAAAGGAATTAATGACATGGCATGCTTGACATGGCAAAATCTAAATGACATGGCCAAAAGAATTAATGACATGGCAAATCGTATTATGACATGACAAAAGAATGAATGACATGACATGCTTGACATAACAAAATATAAATAACATGGTCAAAGGGATGAATGACATGGCATGTTTGACATGGCAAAATTTAAATGATATGGCCAAAAGAATTAATGACATTGCATATGAATTAATGACATGGCAAATCCTATTGTGACATAGCAAAAGAATTAATGGCATGGCATGCTTGACATGGCAAAATCTAAATGACATGGCCAAAAGAATGAATAACATGGCAAACAAAGAGATCATATGGGCAACAATCACAAAATGACATCATCATAGAATATTTATAATCACATCATGATCACACTAGCAACATGAATATATAAAATGACATCAACATAGAATATTCATAAACATAGAATTTGCATAATTAAGATGACAAATGTAGATATCATGGAATTTGCATGATCATGGAATATGCACGTGTCATCATTTTGAAATTAATTTTTCACGTGAAGAATCACATAAATAGCATATGTCTGAAAATATTACCATACTCCCCGGTAAACCCGACAAAGCTTGGAAAATAATTCCTTCATATGACATTTATATGATTCCGGATAAAACAAAATCCATGCTTTGCGATTCCATAAACATGTGTGTTGAATAATTTTCTAACCTCCCTAGCAAACCCGGCAAAGACTAGAAATTAATTATCGCCAAATGTTTAGGAAAACGAGAAGCACATTTTTATGCCAAATTAAGTAAAAACATTTTTAAATATGCAATGCATGAAGATGTATTTCTCTCTTGAAGTAAGGACATCCGTATACCTAAAAAGGTATCCGACTATCTTTGGAAGAAACTTAAATTGGATTTTCAAAATCAAATGACTTTGGGCTCGGATTTAAAAAATTGAAAATTTTGAAGTAAAAAAAGGTCATGACCGAATACCACCCTAAAAGGCTCTAGTTTTTCCTTTTTTTTTTAAACGAGGTTAACTACCCATGATCCGATCTTTGTAAAATCAATTTTTATCCTTGAGATGACATGAAATTCAACCTAAAACAGTAGCTAATGACCTCAATCAACCCCCTTTTTACAAATATAAAACAGAAAATTATTAGTTAAAAAAAAAAATCATTTCTGACTTCAAAAACCAGTTTTAGAAAACTATTTTTCTACCCTTCATAAAAATTTCAAAAAATTCTGGAAAAATTATTTTAGACTTGAGACATGATGGTATTTATGGGGTAAAATTTGTTTAATTTTTGGACTAAGGATGACTTAACCGAAATTGCATTAAAGTCAAAATAGTAGACCTAAGACTGTTTTACCGAAAACCATTTTCCCAACCTTGATAAAAAAATTTAAAAATCCTGGAAAAATTAGTTTAGACTTAAGACATGATGGTATTTATGGGATAAAATCGGTTTATTTTTTGGACTATAGATGACTTGACCGAAATTACCCTAAATTCTAAACAGTAAACTAAAAATTGTTTTACCAAAAACTATTTTTCCAACCTTGATAAAAAAATCTCAAAATTTTAGAAAAAGTACCAGGGGCTCCTTTAAGGGTCTACTGAATGTGGTTAAAAAATATTTTTATTTTGACAAAAGAAACTTAGTAAAAAAATTGCTCAAAGTCGGAATATTCAACTTAAAAACTATCACTCTTTCAACTAGTATACACAAAAGACTTTGGCTAGAGACTATTAATTGGTCTTAACCATAAATCAAGTTGAGCATGGCATGAATGTATGATTTTACAGCCAACAAACATATGAAAATGAAATAATCATGAGTTAAAAAAAAAAAATGAAGGTTGGCTCAATGGTTGGTTCCATGGACATAGTCCCACCTAACCAAAATCACTTGATAAAAATCAAGATCATCAAGCTTCTCAAACCTTTTATTTGATTTTTTTAAAAGAAAAACCAAAAGAAAAAATCTATTATACCACAATGGCGAAACCCACAATCAACAAGCAAGAGAATCAAGCAAAAACAAGCACAATAAAGCCTCCTAGGTTTCGGCCAAAGTGGTAGATGTGTAGGAAAATTTTGTCAACTTTATTATTTTGTAAAGAATAAAGAAGAAAGGAAAAAAAAACCTTTAGAAATTTATTTTGAAAACATTTTTATTCAACAAAAAAAGTTAACAATCACATGAAAAAAAGGAGAAAAAAAACATGAAATCAAAGAAAATAATTGAAGAATAAAAGAGGAAATAGCTACCTAGCAAAGCTTTCCAAATCAATCACTAAAGCTCCTCCTTCTTTCTCTCTCTTTTTTTTTTTCCTTGAGAGGTTTTTTTGATACTTTTCCTCTTCTCCAAAATGTAGTGAATATTGTCTCAAAAATGAATTCTTACCCCCCTTTTTTGTGGTTGCAGATTCCTCTCCTATATTGTAGAGAAGTTGCTTATTTTTTAAGCCTTATCTCTTATCTCTACAAAAATCTAAGCCACTTGTCATGATCATATGACTTACTATTAAAATATCTTCCTAGGTGGCATTTTTAATCCTATTTGACATCATCTTATCTCCTTCACATGGCTTTGCAATTTGGAGGCCTCCCATTAGCCAAAAAAGCTATGTAGGCAAGTAGTGAAGAATCTTGTCATTTCTTAAAAATGTCATCTTGCTATTCAATCTTACCCATTTTCATTCAAGATGATCACACCCTCTCCTTCATCCATGGGCTGGCAGAAAATGGTCTGGTATTTTCCGGGCCATTCTTATTTTTTTATTTGTAAAATGGCCCTTTTCAATTTTTTCGGTAAAATTTTATTTTGACCCCCAAACTTAATTTAATTGCAAATGGATCCCAATTTCGAATTTTTCTTTTCCAATCCATCCCATCCAATATAAAACTCAATTCTGGAGGTTTTCATATTTTTTTCGAGCTCGGCCCCAAACTTAATTTAATTGCAAATGGACCCCAATTTCGAATTTTTTTTTTCAATCCATCACATCCAATATAAAACTCAGTTCTAGAGGTTTTCATATTTTTTCGAGCTCGGATTCTATTTTTTTCGGATTTTTCTCTAAAGTTTCGGTTTAGTGCCTCCCAAACTTTGTCTTTTTCCATTTGAGCTCCGATTTCGGATTTTTATTCTCCAATCTCTTTCATAAAATATAAAACTCAGTTCTGAAAATTTTCATAATTTTCCGAGCTCGTTTTCTATTTTTCCTAGATTTTTGTCTTGGAATTTCGGATTAGTGCACCCGAACGTTGTCTTTTTTCATTTGAGCTCCAATTCCGAATTTTTCTTCTCCAATCCCCTCCATAAAATATAAAACTCAGTTTTGAAAGTTTTCATAATTTTCCGAGCTCGTTATCTATTTTTCCTGGAATTTTCTTTTGGAATTTTGGATTAGTGCCCCCAAACTTTGTCTTTTTCCATTTGAGCCCCGGTTCTGGATTTTTCTTCTCCAATCCCTTCCATAACATATAAAACTCAGTTTTGAAAGTTTTCATAATTTTTCGACCCCGGATTCTATTTTTCCCGGATTTTCCAAAATTACTGTTTAACCCCCGAAACCTCGGTTTACTCGAAACGAGCCCAATTTATGGATTTTATTTTTCCACTGCCTTTGTCATATATTGAATTGGAGTTGGTCCAAAAATTCCCAATTTTTACATCCGAATTCCTTTCCGATTTAGTTTTCCCCTTTTCTCAATATTGAGAATTTTATCGTTTTCCCGTTTTTCCTCCAATCGGCTCTTCCTTGGGATCCACTTCAAATTGGGACTTGAGATATTTTTATTTATTTATCTTTCATCAACTAGGGACTTCAATTTCACCAAATCGGGCCATCTCTGTAGTTTTCCCCAAATTTGTGAATTTCCTATTTATTTATTAAATCCTTATTTTCCTTTTTCTCTTCAAACCACATCTTCCTTCAACTTCGCTTCAAAATTGGATCTTTCATTATCCATATTTATTGATCTTATTCCATTTGGAACCTCCAATTTCGTCCAATTTGATCGTTTACGCACTGTTCCCTAAATTTGCAAAATTAGGCATTTTTCCTACACTGAATTTTTGCAATATGTCTTTCAAACTCTGTATCTTTCGTTGTAGACCTCCGATTATCAAAATTCCTTCATCATTGTTCAATTCAACTTCGAATCTTGATTTTGATTGATAGTTGACTTTTTCAGTGATTGACTTTTCGAGATTGACTTTTTTTGGAGTTGACTTTTTTCGATTTGACTTTTTCGCTTTGACCTCCGAATCAAAGTCTTGGAGACCCATTAGCAGAATGAGGGAAGATTCTTTGCATTTCGCAAAGTTGAAAGGAGAATTTGCCTTGTTTAAAGGGCCCGAAAAAAATTAGGTGTCTACAAGCGTTTTGATAAGTATTTGGGTTCGAGTCTTAAAAGACTGTAAGTATCACTGTTTATTTTTTCCGAAACCTGTGACATGCAGTGACCTAGACTATGATAACTTTCCTTCACCTAAATTTTTTCGGATAAAAAAAATATTAGGAACATTATGGAACACATTGCAATTGCATTGCCTTTAATCAAACTCATCAGTTTGTACATAGATTTCACAAGCAAGGACCAATTACAAATTGTTGCTTAGGGTTGTCTTAATTTACCTACACAATTTTTTTCTCTCACACAAATTAGTTTATAGTTATTAATTAATATGTGGATCTCATCATCTACATAATAATTATGTTGAAAAAAATTTAAAAAATATATTAAATAAGTACTTTTTTATTATTTAAATTTTGGGCGGGCTTGAGCTAGCTCTCATCAGGCCAAGCCCGAGCCTACACAGGCTCACTCCAGCCTGGTAATTACAGAATAGTGCCATAGTATTAAACACAGCGTTCTATTTTCTTAAATAAAAGAAACAGTTGAATATTCAAAATTTCCCACAGTAAGTTAGTTTCTGCATTTTTGAAATTCCATTTTCCCGCGGTTTCTAGGCTACCAAACAGAGGTAAAATAAGTAATTATTTTTTCCTCTTTTAAATCTTTAACTAATTTTGTTATATTATCATCATCGTCATTATTATCATTAATTCCTGAATTATCAGGTCAGTTTCCAATTTCTCCTTTTTTTTTTTTTTTTTTTTTTTTTTTTTTTTTTAAATTTTAACTTCCTTTTGCTTTGTTTCCTCTTTTACCATTTCGTTTTCTCGTCTTCATCGATTTTGAACACAAAAACTAGGGTTTCTTTAAGCACCTAGGAGATGATTCCAAAGTTATTAATTTTAGTAACTAATTTCTTCCTTAATTTTGCATAATTCTATATCTGTGGATACGAGTTAACTGGATTTTTTATTTTTATTTCTTTCGCAGATGGAGCCTTTATATGCAAAGCTTTACGATAAATATGACAAGCTAAAGGTCTTGCAGCTCCTTTTTCCCCTAAATTTTTCTTTTTAATGATATTTTTAGATTTGCATTTCTTTTGCATGCTTTATAGATTTGTCATACTTTTCTTTCATTATAAGTTTGGTTGCCAATAGAACTGAAGAAAAGAGCGAAATGTTTAAAATTTTCCTCTTTTCCCCCATTAAGTAATTGTATGCAATGACAATTCAGCTGTAAGGTGTATACAATTTTATCTTAGTTTGGTTAAAGTGGAATTTTTGAATTTTTTTCCCATCTGTTTGATGAGCAAACGTGGCTTTATCTTTCCTTACGTGATATGATTTTTGTTTTCATTTCTTTTTTTCAGAAGAGAAAACTGTCTGAAATGGATGACATAAATAGAGATCAAGAAGAGAAATTCTTAAGTTATGTGCGTGGTAAGTATATCTTCATGTTATACTTACTATTTTTAATCCCTATTTTCATATTTTTATGTGAATCTCAAAGTCTTACTCTTATCTTTGTTTTTCTTTTCATCTTCCGATTTTATTAGACATGTTATATGTAGCATATATCATAGAAATATAACTAAGATCACTTCTATTTGGCTCTTATATTAAAGATAAATTCATATTTTTGACCTTCCTAATGAAAGGAAGGTAAAATAATGAATTATCTAATTCAAAACCGTTTCGTCTTGATGGTCAATGTTAATGGTTTTGTGTGATCTCATGACTGATAGTTTCACATTTTGCTGACATTTTTATAGGTAGTTGTAGTGAGATTGTAGTACAGTGTGATGAAAAGCTTTAAAAATAGAAACAGGATGCTACTGGGTTTCTTGTTACCCTTCCTCATGTGTGGCTGTCATGCCATCTCTTATTTCATGGACTAGAGATTGCTACTTAAGCATGTTCTGATGTTGAACCAATATTTAAGTCCCAAGCTCTAGATGTGAAGAACGAATAACATTTCAATCTTGTGTGTTGAGGCAATGAATTGATTATAACCATGAATTTGAGGCTGTAGAATGAACCAAACTGCTCGCCAAGAGCTCGAGTTTGGTTCTATAAAATGCTTGTTTGAACTTGTTACTAATTAAATGAACCAAACTTGACCAGAAGTTCTATCTTTGTTACCTTGACAAATTTGATAGTAGCTTCATTACTAGTTAAAAAAAAACTTGAACAATCATATAGGATCCCTCTAAAATGCTTAACGGTTTGCTTTCTGTTGTTGCAGCTGCAGAGGAGTTGATACAGCACTTGAAGAGTGAAAATGACAAGCTGTACTCAGAAGTTAATGAGTTGAGAAGTGAAGTGGCCTCTATAATGTATGTAATTTTAATTTTCTCATTTGGCCTTTACATGTTAAGATGTAGGTTTCTACTTTCTTGAATTTTAAAATGTATGTATCATTGTAGGTCCAGCAAGGACAAACAATGTGCAGACTTCCAAAAGCTTTTGATTGAAGAGAATCAGAAGTGTAAGAAGCGATTGATTATTTTATGATTATTGTTTGTATCTCTTGCATCCAGTGTAGAATATATGTAATGGCATTCACATCCTTGACTTCCTTGGTCTTGTTCCTGCTTCATCTTTGTTGAATATAGGAACTCAGTCATGCTATTTCAAGAAAACTGGCATAAATTGATGCTGAGGGTCTTAGGTATTCTGGGCAAGAACTAGAAAATAAATAATATTTCTTTTAAGTTTAACTGTCACTGACTACAGAAAAGAAAACTAGTTTTGGTTGGAAGTGGATTTGTATGCTCAAGTCTTTGTCTGAATAGAAAATGAATTGAGGTGGTTAGGTCTATCATTAACCTTCGAGTAGGTCAAGTATGGTTAGGTCTTGTATATTGTATTTTTAATCTCTATAGTCTGTTGAGGCTTGCACCTGTCCTTATTCATGGGACAAGAACCATTTGCTTCTCTTCTTCCTTGGACTGGAAAAAGTAATGAGGTATGTTAATTTATTTTTAGTACTAGACATTAATTCTCCAAGTATGGTTCACAGATATGTTTCTTTTCGTCTTTTCCCCTCACTGTATAAGCTATAACTTTGAAATGTTGAGTCTTAAGTTTGATAGTTATCATGCTAATGACCAAATTGCATAGTCTCAATTGTGTAGATGTCCAACATCATCTTCTGTTTTGACATTTATATTGATTCAAATGTCGTTTGAACACCTCAAATAATTAACTAGACGTAATATGAACTTGAAAGAAAATTCAAGTATCATCATTCGTACATGGTGCCTTTGAAGACATGGCAGTAGTTTTGGAAAGAAAAGAATTGCAAAAGGGAAATGAGAAAAAGATGATTTTTAACCCATGAAAGGTGAAGGGAATGGCAGGTGAGGGTATTTGGTCTTGCACATAGGATTCCTTTGTTGAGTTAGTGTTTTAGTTGCACCATTAGTTGGGTATAATCTCTAGTGTTCTGATGATAGCAGTATTGAAAACTGTGGATCAATTTGCATTATGCCAACTTCTTACTTTTTTGTGGGTTGCACTGCATTTGTTTACATAGCAAGTTCAAATATATGATGGGTTATGATAAAAGAATGAACTTGCATTTAATGTATGGATAAAGACTAATTTATGTTGAGCTATTAGAAGCAGAGTCAACAGAAATTTGACCCTTGTCTTGTGGATCACATCCTGCTAACAATGGCAGCTTAATAACTTACATCAAGCTTGTAAATACCAAGAAAAATAATCAGAAATTTGGCAATTATCGGCTGAAAATATGTATAAATTTGATTGAAACTGTTCCTTTCGGGAAAAAAAGGTCTTAATTTGAAGCTTCTCTGACTGAGGTCCAATGTCCTTTAGTTATCCAGAGTCTGAAATCCATCTTATAGCCACCTCTAGTGAATGGCAAGATTGAAGTGATTTGTGCCTAATGACTTGCCTTTGTTAAACCTTTTAACTTTCTTGTGCGGCCATCAAGCATTTCTTTAGCTCTTTCTTTACTGAATGCTAAAATTTATGGCAGATAAAGCACTTTCTGTAGAAGTTAGCATGCTGCAAAATCTGCATCAAGAGGGACATATGAAGGGTGGAAAAAGAGATAATATACCAACAGTCTCCCCTGGAAGTGCACAAGTTGCATCAGAAAAGGTTTCTGGTAGGTCCACTGGAATGATGACAAGAAAGCCTAGCAGGGAATCTGCCGCTGAGGCAGAAGACAATATTGTTATTCCTGTTTCAACTAACCGCAATGTTTCCATGGTGAGTGCATTGGCAGAAGACTTATCTGAGAAAGCTTTGTCCCGTGAGGTTCTTGCACATGTTCAGCTGGTATGTCCTCAATCTAGCATCTTTTTACTCAAAAGCTGTTAGCTTCTATATCTTTACTGATTATTTTGGATGACTATGCCAGCCAGAATGCTGTAAAGGCAGTCTAGGTGCAAGTGCCACTGCTAGTGTTACTTGCCTGTTTCAAGCTCTTATTGAGTGCTTAGTAGGCATGAAAATATCCACCATTAATCAAACTGAAGGACAATGCATTTCAGCTCTGCATCAATCAAGTGGTAATTCTTAACTTGAGCATCATACTGAATTCATTAAATTTTGAGTATTTCCATCTTTCTTTCACTTCATATTTCTAGATATTTTCCCTTAAAGTTGGCGTTTTATTCATTTGATGTATTTAATGGTTTGAAGCATGTTTAGGCATCTTGGAATTTTGAAAATAAGGTCATAACCTAAAAATAGGATATCATAAATCTGCTGTTTTATATTTAATGTAGATCTACCATTTTTTAGTTTTCATTTTTTGATCTTTGGTTTTTTATATGAATAAAAAGTATGATATGGTTTGATGAGAAGGGAGAGAAGACAATGTAGCATAGGGCGGTATCTCGCAAGTCTTGGTCAAGTTGTCTCATGGATGTTTTGCATTTAGGTTATGTGATGGTTGTGTATTTGATATTGTGATAGCTATTCAAGAATCAGTTCCTGCCTGCCTACATGAAACCTAATTCATACTTGATTCTGGATTAAATAAAACAGGTTACTCATTCAGTCTAACGTGGATAAACAAAGCAGGCGGAGAGGAATCAGAGTTGATGTACCGTGTATCGTCATTAGGGACATTTGAGAGAGTGGCGCCGGAGTGGATGAGGGATGTGATTATGTTCAGCACAAACATGTGCCCTATTTTCTTCGAGAGGATAGCTCGTGTAATCAAATTGCACTGCTAAGCAAATTTCTCTTGCCCTGTTGCCTTTGTGAATTGACTCTAGTGATGGTAACTAAACTACCTTCTCTCTCTCTCTCTCTCTCTCTCCTTGACTTTAGCGCAGATATGACATAGATCTGTATAACATTGGTGATGACGAGTAGTTATCAAATCATTACGGACTAATCTATTGCTAAATCAACAGAAAATGACTTGTATTTTCTAATGTTTGTTTACCAAGTCAACAGAAAATAATTTATTAGTCAACAAAAAATAAGATTTTTTTTTTCCCTGAAAACTGTCTTTCTCTTTTGTAAAGGAAAAGATAATTTTCAAAACAGAGCTGTCTATGGCTGTCTATGGTTACTTATCAAGCTCGTGATCTCAGTTCGACTCTAGTCGGACCTTAGATATAATCTTATAGGCTCAAACTTAAGTTAACTCGACCCAAAATATTATTATAATACTAAAGTTATTTTTATTTAATTTTAACTTAAAAATATTAAAATGTTAATATAAAAAGTATTTTAATATTTCTATTTTGAATATTATTAAACATAATTTTTTAATACTTTAATAATGCATAGTATTATATTATTTTTAATAATAAATCTTAATGTAATAAATAATAAATAATATTTTATTATTTTAATAATGAATATTTAATATAAAATATTATAATAATAATAATTTTTTCATAATGCAAATAATTTTAATCATTACTTAATATTTTAAAATTTAAAATATACTTTTAATATTTTAATGACAATTTTTTTATATTACAATTTTAATAATAAATGTAATTAAATAGTGTTTTTATGATTTAATAATAGATATTACTATTTTTAATATTTTATATTAATAAAAATAATATTTTAATAACAATAATACTATTTTAAATATTTTAAAATATTAATATAAATAAAATTTTAATAATATATAGTATTTTCAAGTAATTACTATTTGTATAATGTTTTAATATTGAATATTATTATTAAATAATACTATTTAAAAATATTAATATTAAAATTTAAATATTTTTAATATTTCAACCGTAAACATTTTCAAATATTTTAGTAGTTATGTCAATATTATTATTTAAAAAAAGATTGAATTTTTCTAAAAACTATTAAACAATTTAATATAATAAAAATTGAGTCTTACGGGACTCATAAGAAATTTTTGAATTTAGTTAAAGGTCTTTATTGTCTTATTTTGTCATCTTTTGTAAGTATTTTTGACTTTTCACAATAACTTTCTTAGGGACTCAAGAGGTATTTTTTCAAATGTTCAAGATTTGTTTGTCTTATTTTATTTTTTATTTATGGCAAAAGTATCTTTTTATTTTTTTTTGTTCGATTTAAAATTCGTACCCGACCCGTTCGGAGAAAAATTTTAAAAAAAATTATTTTTATATTTTAATTTAAATGATATATTTAAAGGTATTAGTCCGCACATTGATTCGCGGGTCGATTTAGGATCTATATTCGATCTGTTCGAGAAAAAAGTTAAAAAAAATTATTTTACTAATTATTTTAATTTTAAATGATGAATTTAAAGTAGTTGATCCGTACATTAACTCGAGGGTCGATTTAGGATCCGTACCCGAATCGCTCGGGAAAAAAAGAACTTGCTGCTAACCTATGTGAGAAAATCGATCTTACGAGAGAATAAAATATAAATCATAATTTTATTTTATTATTTTTCATTTATTATTTTTTTACCTCTTATAAATAAAAATATATAGTATATAATAAGGTCTAAATATTTTTCAAAAATATATATAAATAACATTTGAAATGTATTTGTATTATGTAATTTATAAATAAATAATTTTCATAAATTTAATTTTCATAATTAAAAAATATATTATTATATTAATATTATTATAATTTAAAAATAAAGCATTTAAATAATTAATTATTATTTAGTAAAATATAACATAAAATTAATTTTTTACTATTAATTAAATAAAAAAATAAAAATACTTCAACGAAACGAGATTTTTTTTCTAATAAAAAGTATTTTTCAGTCATCCAGATAATATAAGATTTTTATTTTATCAAAAAATATCAACATTTTCCAAAAACTATTTTACGAAAGCCGATTTTCGTGAAACAAACGGAGCTTAAATTGATTTTTCTTTGTTTGGTAACTATTGCAGCGGCTAATTTGGGATTGTAGTTACGGTTGAAAATTGAATAATATAAGTGAAAAACTATTATTTTGAAAATCATTAAGTTTTCGTTTGTTAAGATTGTCAATTTATACTGGATCGGGTTTAGGCAGAGATTTTGATGATTAGGGCCGGTCCGGTCGGAATCACTGTTCATATATTAAATATTTTATTATTTAAATTTAATTATAAAAAATATTAATATAAAAATAATTTTTAAAATTTTTATTAATAATTGAACAGTAACCTAAGCCAACGGATCAAGCTTGGGCAAAAAAAAAAAAGTTTCGGACCGCAACCTGATTCGATCCATGAACATGTCTACGTTTGCTTCACATAAATTGACTTTTAAAAAATGATTTATGTATCTTTTTATGTTTGTTTGATATAAAATTAATTGATCAACAAAAAAGACCAAAATTTGATCCAAGCCCCATATTATACATTAAGCTTTTACCACAATTCATTCAGGAAAATTCTAACATAAGTTTTTTACGGTAAGCTTCCCATCAGCTTAGATGAATCGTATCCGTCAGATTATAAATATAAGATCTGAACCGTTGAAATAAAAAAAAAGGGGAAACCGGTTTACCCCTTCACTTCGAAAAAACCCTTCCCCCTAATACATCCTTCCCCCCAGCTCTATTTCGAAAATCCCTTCCCCCCTCTGATACAAAAAATTATCTAGAACCCTAAAATTTCTTCCCCTTTTGTGTTTCGAAAATTTGCTTCTCCCTTTGTAATCTGATTCAAAAATTTGTTTCCCCTTTTCTAATCAGTTCGTTTTCCCTTTGTATGGTGTTTCGAAAAACCCTTCCCCCCTCTGATACAAAAATTTCTCTAGAACCCTAAAATTTCTTCCCCTTTTGTGTTTCGAAAATTTGGTTCCCCCTTTCTAATCAGTTCGTTTTCCCTTTCTATGGTGTTTCGAAAATATTGTTAGAACCCTAAATTTTCTTCTCCCTTTTCTGTTTCGATATTTGCTTCTCCCATTTTTTTTTTCGAAATTTGGCTTCTCCCATTGTAATCAGTTTCGAAAATTCCCTTGTGTTTCGAAAATTCCCTTGTGTTTAGAACCCTAAATCAGTTTCGAAAACCCTAACCCTTGTGTTTTTGCACAACCGAAACCCAAATTAAAAAACCCTAACCCTTGTGTTTTTGCACAACCGAAACCCCAAATATCAAACCCACACCCGACTCTCTTCCTCTGAAAATCATCGAACCCAAACATATTTTTGTTTGGTCATCTGGTATTTTGTTTCTTTGTTGGTATTTCAGCAATTTTTTTTATATTTTTTGTGGATGATTCTAATTATTTTTGGTTTGGGGTTGTTTTTTTGTTTTTTTGGCAGAAATATCAGCATAAATTCTGGGTGGCTGCAAGAAGATAATTGGTAAGCATAAGTTCTTGAATCAGCTTGGAAACATGTTTGCTTTGTTTGGTTGTTGGACAGGAAAAAAAGGAAGGATAACTGGATGCGTTTTGGTTTCTCTGCGTGTTAATTGAGCCAGTGTCGGTTTCGCTATAATGTGTATCTGTTTCGTCCTAATTAGATGCATGAAAGTGGAAAACATGTCATGATGCTTAAAAATTATGCCTATTATGATTCTGCTATCGAGCATTTGATATGCCTATATTGTTTAAGCTTTTTTCGCTCTCATGGCTCCAAACCACAACCCTGACAATTAGTTTGATTGGCATGGCATATATTACTGCATAATCTTTCATCTGATTTTTGTAATCTGTCGATTTCAAATGTACTTCTTTTACAATCTGGATTTAATTTTGGTAATTTGGGTATTTGGTAATTTGGTTTTTGTTTTGTTGAGAGACTGAGATATTTTGGAATTGGGTTTTGTTCCTTGAATGCATAAACTTGTGGTAAACTTGTCACTTTTTAGGGTGTTGTGCTCTCCCTGTTGGTTCGTAATATTGTCAAAATTCAATATTGATTGTCATCTGGATTTAATTTTGTGATTTTAGCATGCTTAGTTTTTGGAAATTCTTCACTTTGGCTCTGGTTTAATAAGATTGTTCTTATAAAATAGTGTTAGTACATGATTTTCTGAATGGAACAGTGTTTGAGTCGTTGTGATTTTGTCTTGAACCGTTTTAAAAGCTATGATTTCACTTGTGGTTTTGTCTGGTATATATGTAACTTATGGTGTTGCTGCTGCATTCTTGTAATAACAGTGAGATAACATTTATTATAATCTTTTGTTGACAATTTTATCAAATTTTATATATAAAATAGTATCTTGACTATGGGGTGTGGAATTTTATATATATCCAAAGGTTTAAAATTTAAATCATCCCACCCATAGTATAAAAAAAAAATAGAGAAAATGAATATACTGTAATTAACCTTATGTGCATAAGTAGAGTAGAAATTAAACAATTACAATAGAAAATGTTATTATTAATTGGTACTTACCTTTTAGGCCAAATAAATGGTACTTTCCTTGAAAAATCAATGCAAAATTTGTAGTATATAGTTTTTACGTACCTTAGGTTTAAACAAATTTATTTTATGTATATATATACTTTTTAAGATAATTGAATATGAACTTTTAATCAATAATATTGTCATACACATTTTTTAGAAAATTATAATTTTTTTTTCCTAATGCAATCTTGATGTAGTAATAGTTTTACCTCCTTTCTTATTTTGGTTTTAAATAGTCATGTCATTTTTAAATTTTGTCTTTTTAAGATAATTGAATATGAACTTTTAATGAATATGAACTTTTAATACGGATAAGATTATGCCTCTAGGCAGAGAAAATTTTATTAACTTTTTATGCAGAATTAGTTATCCTGATGTACTTGTTTTGTATTATAAATTATAATTTATTGTATGTCTAAAGTTGAGAAATTTGCAAACGTTTGTTTGATTTTATTAAAGATTCAAAGAGATGGACAAAGTTGATGAAAATGTGCAGCTTCAGCAGACTGAATCCAGCATGAAGGTTGTAAAACCGAGGGGTGTATTTTTGAATTACTAGTAAGTAACTATACTTGGTGGTTTTAAGTTGAATTCATTAGACATTGTATGTTGTTATATTTGGATTTAAAGAGTGCGAGTTACATATTTTATGTTAATCGCTTTATACAGCATAAATGAATGCAAAGGAGATGGAGAAGACAAAGGGAAAATGTCATTGAAGGTGAGTAATATTTTATGTATCGTTTGTGTGGACACTAAGTTATAAAGTGTTACTAAAATCATGGTTTTT
The DNA here is from genome assembly GCA_030761205.1 of Fremontodendron californicum. Classification (NCBI taxonomy): domain Eukaryota; kingdom Viridiplantae; phylum Streptophyta; class Magnoliopsida; order Malvales; family Malvaceae; genus Fremontodendron; species Fremontodendron californicum. The sequence continues at coordinate 7,193,009 of JAULJL010000004.1, forward strand.
TGATGTGTATGTGAATTAATTGGAATTGTTTTTTTCATAGGTTCGTAAGCTGTCAGCAAAATGGAAAGTGCTGCCTACACAGGAGAAGCTGCCGTTTATAGAGCAGACTGTTGCACAACAAGAGCAGTACAAAAATGAAGTGCAACAGTTAAAAAGACAGAAATTAGATGATGAAAAAAAGAAGGTAATAATTAAATAAGAAAATGTTATATTGAAGAAATAATAGTTACAACTGAAGTATGATGTTATATTGCTATGTATTTTTAATGAATGTACTTTATGTGTAGGGCTTGGTTGCGACACGCTGTAGCCCATTTAATTTGTGCAAGCTCTTTAAGCAATTGAAGGAAAAACATATTGAAGGTGCAGTGGAAAGCATAGGGTTCGGTCCCTTGCTACTGTTGAAAGATGGAAAGCTTCCAAGAGAGCTGTGTGAAAAATGGTTCAGAACTTTAATGTTGCAACCAGCTCCATGGAAGTGGATGGCGAAAGTATCCCTTTCACAGTGGAGGATGTGGAAGGTATTCTAGGTTTAGCAAACGAGGGAGTAGAGGTATCAACTGTAATGGAAAGAGAAGACGCTGAAGTCTTGTGTAATAAGTTTAATATTCCAACTCATCGAAAGATGAGTTTTGTTAGGCTAGAGCAAGAAATTTTGGAGTTCGAGGCCGACTGTGAAGAGCTAAAGGCCAGGCTCCTCTTATATATCGTTGGACGGTTTTTGTGTCCAACGACTGAAGGGGGGCCATCGAAAGAGTATTATTCTTGTTTGACGGAGGATGGCCTGAATGGAAAATTGAACTGGGCAAAACATGTTCATGAAAAGCTTCTTCTTGGTATTAGAAGTTTTCATGCTAGGAAGATGAAATCATCAAAAGTGTACTTAACCGGTTGCCTGCTCTTATTGGTGGTAAGTATAATATTTTAAATCTTCGTGTACGAAAGCAATCTTGATTTGAATTAATTTGGAATGGAATTAAATTAGAAGTATAAGTTATATTGACTAAATTGTAATAATTTGAGTAGATAAGGTTCTATGACCATATTTCCAGAGTTCGGAGTACGAAAGAGGCAACGTCAACTTTTGTTCCTCGCATTAGTGCATGGGGAACGGATGAGGTAGTCTCTTCAATTTCCCATTCAAGAGACTTCCGTGTTGGCTTCAAATCCAAGGTGACATTAGTTATCTAAGTTGTATTAATTTATTGTTAGTGACTAAAACTTATATATGAATTATGTAGTTTGATTAACTTATGATTTCATGGAAATAAGGGTATTCATATCACCGAAGAACATCACAGTGAGCGACCGATACAAGAGGAGCAGAAGCTGTATCATACTGACTTACAGGTAAGTCGGTTAATTAGATCTTCATGTCTAATTCATAGAGATTGCAAGAAATCTATAAATTATGTATATACTTCACGGATTGCATTAAGTGTATGTAGTATGTTTATTCGTAATTATTTTTCAGGCTTTAAGAGAGTCCATGAAAAGTCTGGAAGCCAGTGTGACAGAACAACTGAATAAAATGTCGGAAGACATGAAGTCGATGCAGGAAAAAATTAATGCTCTTTTATCGAGATCTGTTGAGGTGAAAACTGGCGGTGAAACCAGTTTGCAAAAAAAGGATGAGGAAGGAGGCATCGTTGAGGTCGATGGGCAGAGCACGGAGTTGAAAACACCAGGTGGTGAGTTGGAGTCCTCCATCGAGATCATTGAGCGCAAAGCGGAAGAGGGAGATGGAGATTTAACTACACCAGTGAGAACTGATATCAACAATCCAAGCTCAAGTTGTCCTGCCCCACGGAAAAAGAAGGTATATATATTAACTTATTTATAATTCAATAATACTTAGATATGCTATAAAATAACTAATTTGTTTATGGCATTTTATATGATTACATATTATAGGGTCAATCTGGCAAGAAAAACCAAATTGTTAGGTCAAGGTCAACATTTGCTTCTGGTGTTAGTGGGATAGTTACGCGAGCGAGATCAACTTTCTTGTGATATTTGCACTCCCGTCCGCAGGACTGTTTATGTTTGTTTGAATAGACCAATCATGCATGTAGGCATGATATGCTTATACAACATTTATTTTTTCCGTCTTTCATTGCAATCTTTGTGAATGCATACACTGAATATATATTGATATGTAATTCAATTTATATATGTTTAAGTATATACATTTATTACATAAGTCTGATATGTATAATTACTAATTAGCAGTACCATATGCCGTATGTTTGTACAAATAAATATTTAAAGGTTACCGCGAAGAGGGCCGCTGTCAAAATTCCGAAAGAATTAGATGAACTTGATTCTGCAATTTGCAATTATGTGTGGAACAGTAATGTCGATCCAAGGTATGTTGATGATATTTTTTTATTTAAAAAAATTTGTTGATTTTAAGTTGATATGGATTTCGATATTTTATTTATTCTTTATATGAGTTTATATTGTAGTGAAGTTGTAGTCCAATTCGGTGCAACATTTGCATCAATCGAGGAATTTGGCTCCTTGCGCCCAAAACAATGGGTAACTTTAGTGGTAAGTGTAATATATTGTTTCATCGAACTTCATGATTGTCTTTGTAGTAGTGAAATGTGTTTAATGAGTTGTTCCTGCCCTAGATTATTGACCTTGTCGGTGAGTCAATGGCCTACTATTGTAAAGCTTCGACTTTGTCAACAAAGAGATGGTATTTTCCGGCCGCATTTTCTGTGAGTATATTTCTCATTGTTTGTTTTTTGCATATAGTTTAACTTTTTTCAAGAAACATGAACCTTATGTTTATTCTTTGCAGACTCATATCTTGTCAACCGAATGCAATGCGAAAGAGCTGATTAACTTTTTTAAAGACAATTCATTCATATGGGATCCTTGAGTGACTGTTACAAGGTGAGGACATGGAAATCTCTTTATGTGCGTACGATCGAAATTATGTTATATAACGTAATAACCTGCTAACAATGATTATGTAATTTCGTTGCAGATCTTTATACCAATGAATGAGATGAACACGCATTGGTATTTGTGTGTGATAGATATGGTAGAGAAGGAAGCGAAAGTGTTGGATACCTTGCCGCGCAATGTTGCAAATAAACAAAGAGTTGCGGATGTGACTCGTGTGGTAAGATAAATACATGTTGTAGTAAATTATATTTGTTCGCACTTGCGAACATATTGTAATTCATGATTTTGGTTTACGACGAGACATTTATAATTTATTCTAATTTCACTTCGAACAGATATCCGCGTGTGCGAAATTGTTTACTGACCCTCTGATGACATCATTGGTTGGTAGTCCAATGGTGCCATTTCATGAGTTGAAAATTGTGAATCCAGAGAGGGTTCCTCTGCAAAGCAACGGGTAACATAACTCTCTCACTATTTGAAAACCTTGTTTTCCATAATGTAACTGAATTATAAAAGCTACTATTCTTGAAATTGCATACAGTTATGATTGCGAAATGTGGGTTGCTGCTTTCATGCAAAATCTACATAATACTGACTATAAATTTGTGGTATGCTATTCTCATTGCTGTTAGTTATTTCAATATTTTGTCATATGTTGGGTCGTGTGCGAAATTTGATTCCCTTTGTATGTATTCGTATGTAGCGTTTAAACGTGTGAGACAGATTTATATTAGTCTCTGAGCTGATAAACCATGAGGAGAACACTTTACGGAAAAGGGTATGTGATGCTGCTCTAACCCTCCATAAAGCTAGGATATCTCCTCGTACAAAGCTGTTGCAGAAGTCAGTTGGCAAGTTGAAGCTGTGAAGTAGGTAATTTATTTCAATAAATCATATAATTTGTCATGTTTCGTTCTCAGTATATAGACACTGTTATATGTGTTTATATGTAATTATCCTGTATTGGTGAATGTCAGCACAGCGGGTTGTGACTAGTTTTGGAGTGATTGTGAACTCTTGGAATTCTGAAACGCAAGAGATAATTGCTTCTCCAGAAATTTTGCACAAGCAATTGATATTGCCGCTTCCCATTCTTTTAAATCAGTTGTTTTTAATTCACTTTCAAATTTTTGACTGCAAATTTATGTCCTAGTTCTCTTGAGTTTGCACCAGTATACATGTACTAGCATGATCTTCTTTTGAAACTTCTTGTGTCCATTGAGAAATCTATTTAGTATTTTTGTTGAATTAATGTTCGGCACTGTTGTTTCTATGACCTTTTAGGGGCCATATTAGCTGTTACCATATAGTAAATTTAATGTGTTTTTTCAACATCTTGTTTTCTTGATCTCTGTGTTAATGTAAATATGTGGTTTCTGGTTATGTTTTACTTCTACAAGGCCTAGTTATTGCAATACTATATGCATGTCAGAACTTTGTGAAAGTGTAAGTTAGTTCTGTTTGCGTGCTGAAAAGTTCATACAAACAAGTGAATATCGAATTGCCTCAGTTCCAGATGGTTTTTCTGACTTTCAGGGTATCCATATGAGAATTAATGCTAGTGAAAAAGCGGTGCTGGAAATGGAAAAGCTTGCAATGCTGGAAAACTTAAATCTCAATTCCAAACTAGAGACTGCTATGAGACAGATTGAAGAGTTAAGATCTGGAAGCAGGTCTAGTCGAGAAAGTGTTAGAGCAAAGAGGCACGTGAGTGCTAGACAATAAGGGGGGGAACTTGGCCATCGACTCAGTAACAATGTCAAAATGCAGAGACCAACACCTGAAATTGCTGAAGAGGACAATGAGATGATGACAACTGATTTAAAAGGTTTATGACAACTGAAATTTCTGTTGTTTTTGGTTATTAAATTTGTACTATGAACGTCTTCATATTAGTGTACGAATGTTTTGGTGGGTCGAAAATCTGTTGTTTCTGTTGTTCTGGAGTATTGAAAATATGGCTACTTGGGTTGTGGTGGAGGTGGTTATAATCTCTTTCTAGTATGTTAATTTTGTTTCAGCAGAAGAATCAGTTCAGAAATATGTATTTTTTGCTCTCATAACAATATGTATTTTATATGGCTGAGTTGGACAGTGTTATAGATTGTGATGTGGCATCGCCTTTGCTTTGTTTCTCAGCAGAAAAATATACAATGTAAATGCTATTGGTTCCTCATGAGATATGCTGTGGTGAAAATAAGCAATAAAGTTAATGGTCACTGGCCAGACACTCTAAAATACAAAAAAAAATGGGAAAATTAGCAACTGCGGCCAAAAACCATATTGGTTCCTCAGTCATAAGAAATGATAAAGGTAAACCCCTTTTCAAGCTCAAAAACCATATATTTAACCACTACGGCCAAGCAATCCTTGTTTTAGTGTGGCACTTGGTGCAATTGTTCTGGCCTCAACATCCTTCATCAACCCTGCTATTACCACCAAATAACTTACTTATCTAAACAGTTATAATAAACACAACAACAACAACAACAAAAAAGAACTAAACTACACATGTTCAAGTTCTTTAACTGATTCAAGCTTTTCCATTCCTGTATTGTCTGTATTTTGCTCATTTACTTGTTGCTCCAGAAAGATGAAGATGTGGTGCTGATGTTCAAGGAAAATTTTACTGCAAAGTTAACCCAAATAGAAAAAAAAGAAAGAAAAAGAGTGAATGATGATATATTAATTTTACACTCTCATTATGGAAACAAATGCATATTGAACTCTCACAATTGTATCTTAGACTTACCTACTAACTTGGTGATCTAAACCAGGTAGAGAAGTCTGATTGTTTAGCTTCATTATATCTTTCTGGGTAATTGCTAAATGAGAAAGAGTCGTCCTAAAAGTATTAAATATAACGTTAGTCATATGCTGAACAATTAATTATTTCATTCAGCGCAGTACCGGAAACCAATAAAAGCGTAGAAGAAATAAAATTAAACATTACCTGCATCTTCTCGTTCTCTTCAGCATGCATAGTTGGGAAAAAGGCTTCCGTCTCCACTTCACATTCTCCCTATGAGGATTTAAGGTAATTATTCACCGAACATCATACTGTTAAAACTTTAAAAACACAAATTATAAGTAATGTAAATCTCACATGTTGTACTGAATATTGGAACTCATTGTCACTATTAGAAGTAAGGTTGTCGAGACCAGCACTTTGCATTCCAAGTTTCAAAAGTGGGCAAGTAACTTTACTATGTCCCTCCATTCTGCAGTACCCACACTAAATCTCACATGTTTGCTTTTTCCCTACTTCTTTCCCTTTACCCCGTCTCGTAATAGGGTCTAGTACTTTTCCCATCTTTGAGATCTCAGCTACGGGATCATTCAGCTCACACAATTCCTCAATTTCAACAGTCAATCTATTAATTTCACTTCTTGCTCTATTAAACGACTCACCTGTTTTGGATGCTACATAGCACATTCGGTTACAACTAGAACTTAGTGATGCATACCGCACCATTTGCATCATCTCGGGTGCAACATCATTCTGCACAAACGATGGGGCACACAGTTTGGCATTTTTCGTCCATCGATGCATAATCAAAGATGCAGGAATATCAGACATATCTTCAAGCTTCATCACATGAATTTGATGCCTACAAGGCAACCCAACTGTCTCAAAATTTTGGCAAGAACACTCAATAGTTTGCGCAGCTGCATCAAAGACAACTACAACCCTTCGATCAGGTTCTCTGTACTTCGCTAAATAATAGGTCCGCGTTAATTCATTTTCTACAATTGGTTCACGGATACGATACAACGTCTCCTGCTGAAGCTCGTCTTGGAAAAGAGAGAATGATTCCCTTGTGTACATAGTTGCCGCATGACCTTCAATGTCATCTAACTTGCTTAAATGGGTTGGCCTTGTTTCCTTACTGAAGTAATCAGCCTCCAATTCCTTGGTCCGCATTCTACTAACCCCTTGATCAATTGAACGAACAAAGTCAAGATATGTTTTTTTGGACTTCAAGTATATAGCAAGCGAAGCGTTCAAGAACTCACACCTTTGTGTGGTTCGTAATGTCCCAAAAAATTGTCCTGTAATATATGCTTGTGCCCACATGTCCCTAGTTCTATCTTTTTCGACTACCCAAGGGTGTTTTTCAACATTAAATTGTCTGATCATTACAGTCCACTCACGTTCAAAATCATTCGGTGTCCACCATGAAGTCATGCATCTACAAAATGCCTTAGCAAATAATGGATCACTGATATTTGCCTGTGCATTGCGAGCTAGGTGCCACGTACAAAGTCTGTGTCTAGCATCGGGAAAAACAGTTCTAATTGCTCTTTGCATTGCCCTATCCCCGTCAGTAACAACTGAAATAGGACGTTTGTTATGCATTGCTTCTAGGAAAGTTCTCAAAACCCACACAAAGCTATCAGTTGTCTCATCAGCAAGTACAGCAACTCCAAAAACAATTGTTTGATGATGGTGATTGACACCGACTATAGGCATCAGAGGCCTATCATAAGCATTCTTCTTATACGTGGTGTCGAACGCTATAACATCCCCAAAGCATGCATAGTCCGACCGTGAAGTAGCATCTGCCCAAAAGAGATTATGCAATCGCGTATCATCATCAGTGCTATATTTCATATAAAAACCAATATCCAATTCCTTCTTCATTTCAAAGTAAGAAATAACAGCATTCACATCGCCATCCGCTATTTCAGCTTTACTGCAGGCATGTAGCGCGTTGTACAGGTCTTTTGCAACAAAACCAACATTTTGGAATCCACCAGCTTCTTGAACAAGGTAGTTCATGATCTGTGATGTACAGACCGCAACAGATTTCATAGCTTTAGCTTCAGCTAAATCTGAATCTTTAATTTCTCGATGTGACCGAATAAAATGTTTATGAGATGAATCACACATATCATGATTATGAACGTCCTCACAATATGTGATTACCCACTTCCCAAAACACTGCATGTTGACACGTACACTAGCCTTACATCCGGTTCTAGACAACGGTCTAGCATTTCTTTTACGATTGCAGTGTTCTATTTTGTCAATCTTGAATCCTTCTTTTGTACAACAAAATTGTTGACCTACAAGATCACCAGTATCATTACGTCTTGTACTTCCCCGACGAACACCAAAACCCTTCTGAAAAGCGTATGCCTTGTAAAATTCCCATGCAGCATCCAATGAATCAAAACTCATACCTATTATATCTTCTCTACATAATCTACTGAAATCCTTATTATTATGAGAAATTGAACCTTCACATTCAACAGCATTAGGAGATTCTGAATTCGAAGGACGATCCTCATGAAAATCTTGTGTTCTAGAATCCATTATAATTCTGAAGAAAAATAAAAACAAAAAAACATATATCTTTCTTCGGCAATACATTAAATTGTATTACTTAAAATTTAGATATTCCCTAAACAAGTAAAATTAACATGTAAATGCTATAACTTAAACATTCTATTAAGTAACCCATCAAAATTACTACCCATGAAAATATGCAATTATGAATATTATATAATTTATAACCACTAAAATAACCGGTTTCATGAGAATTGTATTAGTTAAACATTCTATTCACTAACCCATGAAAATATTTTTGAATATTACACATTTTATAAGAAGTAAAAAAGCTGATTCCATGAAAATTATATAACTTGTATACTAACCTTTTGTATGGAATATTTGGTTGAATAATGTGCTTCAATATCTCAGCTATTGCGCTTTCGTAGAACAGAAACCACGTCTGTTGCGCTTTCGTAGAAGCCTAAACCTGTCTCAGCTAAAACTCAGCAAATAAGAAAACAAAACCCATATCTCAGCAACTAAAGTAGGTGAGTAATAAGGAATGCATTTAATATAGAGATGTAGTTATTTAAACAATGTCATTAATTATGTTTACCTACCATATGTAATTGTCTATTAACAATTTAAAGAAGTGGGTGAAGCAATATTATCCAATTAAATATGTCTATGTAAGTTAAAATAATGTTATTTTATCTGTAACTAAATCAATAATTATTTTTATTAATGTTAAGTGATAAAAACATAATTTCTAAACATATAAATATTTTTTTATTTTTAATGTAATTTATTATATTTATATTTTATTTAGCACGTTTATATGTTAAGTAATCAAATTTGTAATGATTTGTTATATTTAGATGTAATTTTTTATATTTATATGTAATACGGAAATTTCTCACGTTCATATGTAATTTGTCAAGTTCATATGTAATTTGTCAAGTGCATATGTAATTTATCATGTTCATATGTAATTCGGGAATTTCTCAAGTTCATATGTAATTTATCAAGTCCATATGTAACTCTCCAAGTTCATATGTAATTTTCCATGTCCATATGTAATTCGGGAATTTCTCAAGTTCATATGTAATTTATCAAGTCCATATGTAATTCTCCAAGTTCATATGTAATTTTCCATGTTTATATGTAATTCGGGAATTTCTCAAGTTCATATGTAATTTATCAAGTCCATATGTAATTCTCCAAGTTCATATGTAATTTTCCATGTCCATATGTAATTCGGGAATTTCTCAAGTTCATATGTAATTTATCAAGTCCATATGTAATTCTCCAAGTTCATATGTAATTTTCCATGTCCATATGTAATTCGGGAATTTCTCAAGTTCATATGTAATTTATCAAGTCCATATGTAATTCTCCAAGTTCATATGAAATTTTCCATGTCCATATGTAATTCGGCAATTTCTCAAGTTCATATGTAATATATCAAGTCCATATGTAATTCTCCAAGTTCATATGTAATTTCCCATGTCCATATGTAATTTGGAAATTTCTCAAGTTCATATGTAATTTATCAAGTCCATATGTAATTCTCCAAGTTCATATGTAATTTTCCATGTCCATATGTAATTCGGGAATTTCTCAAGTTCATATGTAATTTATCAAGTCCATATGTAATTCTCCAAGTTCATATGCAATTTTCCATGTTTATATGTAATTCGAGAATTTCTCAAGTTCATATGTAATTTATCAAGTCCATATGTAATTCTCCAAGTTCATATGTAATTTTCCATGTTTATATGTAATTCGGGAATTTATCAAGTTCATATGTAATTTATCAAGTCCATATGTAATTCTCCATATGTAATTCGGGAATTTCTCAAGTTCATATGTAATTTATCAAGTCCATATGTAATTCTCCAAGTTCATATGTAATTTTCCATGTTTATATTTAATTCGGGAATTTCTCAAGTTCATATGTAATTTATCAAGTCCATATGTAATTCTCCAAGTTCATATGTAATTTTTCATGTTTATATGTAATTCGGGAATTTCTCAAGTTCATATGTAATTTATCAAGTCCATATGTAATTCTCCAAGTTCATATGTAATTTTCCATGTTTATATGTAATTCGGGAATTTCTCAAGTTCATATGTAATTTATCAAGTCCATATGTAATTCTCCAAGTTCATATGTAATTTTCCATGTTTATATGTAATTCGGGAATTTCTCAAGTTCATATGCAATTTATCAAGTCTATATGTAATTCTCCAAGTTCATATGTAATTTTCCATGTCCATATGTAATTCGGGAATTTCTCAAGTTCATATGTAATTTATCAAGTCCATATGTAATTCTCCAAGTTCATATGTAATTTTCCATGTCCATATGTAATTCGGGAATTTCTCAAGTTCATATGTAATTTATCAAGTCCATATGTAATTCTCCAAGTTCATATGTAATTTTCCATGTCCATATGTAATTCGGGAATTTCTCAAGTTCATATGTAATTTATCAAGTCCATATGTAATTCTCCAAGTTCATATGTAATTTTCAATGTCCATATGTAATTCGGGAATTTCTCAAGTTCATATGTAATTTATCAAGTCCATATGTAATTCTCCAAGTTCATATGTAATTTCCCATGTCCATATGTAATTCGGGAATTTCTCAAGTTCATATGTAATTTATCAAGTCCATATGTAATTCTCCAAGTTCATATGTAATTTTCCATGTCCATATGTAATTCGGGAATTTCTCAAGTTCATATGTAATTTATCAAGTCCATATGTAATTCTCCAAGTTCATATGTAATTTTCCATGTTTATATGTAATTCGGGAATTTCTCAAGTTCATATGTAATTTATCAAGTCCATATGTAATTCTCCAAGTTCTGTAATTTTCCATGTCCATATGTAATTCGGGAATTTCTCAAGTTCATATGTAATTTATCAAGTCCATATGTAATTCTCCAAGTTCATATGTAATTTTCCATGTTTATATGTAATTCGGGAATTTCTCAAGTTCATATGTAATTTATCAAGTCCATATGTAATTCTCCAAGTTCATATGTAATTTTCCATGTTTATATGTAATTCGGGAATTTCTCAAGTTCATATGTAATTTATCAAGTCCATATGTAATTCTCCAAGTTCATATGTAATTTTCCATGTCCATATGTAATTCGGGAATTTCTCAAGTTCATATGTAATTTATCAAGTCCATATGTAATTCTCCAAGTTCATATGTAATTTTCCATGTCCATATGTAATTCGGGAATTTCTCAAGTTCATATGTAATTTATCAAGTCCATATGTAATTCTCCAAGTTCATATGTAATTTCCCATGTCCATATGTAATTCGGGAATTTCTCAAGTTCATATGTAATTTATCAAGTCCATATGTGATTCTCCAAGTTCATATGTAATTTTCCATGTCCATATGTAATTCGGGAATTTCTCAAGTTCATATGTAATTTATCAAGTCCATATGTAATTCTCCAAGTTCATATGTAATTTCCCATGTCGATATGTAATTCGGGAATTTCTCAAGTTCATATGTAATTTATCAAGTCCATATGTAATTCTCCAAGTTCATATGTAATTTTCCATGTCCATATGTAATTCGGGAATTTCTCAAGTTCATATGTAATTTATCAAGTCCATATGTAATTCTCCAAGTTCATATGTAAATTTTCATGTTCATATGTAATTCGGGAATTTCTCAAGTTCATATGTAATTTATCAAGTCCATATGTAATTTTCCAAGTTCATATGTAATTTTCCATGTCCATATGTAATTCGGGAATTTCTCAAGTCCATATGTAATTTATCAAGTCCATATGTAATTCTCCAAGTTCATATGTAATTTTCCATGTCCATATGTAATTCGGGAATTTCTCAAGTTCATATGTAATTTATCAAGTCCATATGTAATTCTCCAAGTTCATATGTAATTTTCCATGTCCATATGTAATTCGGGAATTTCTCAAGTTCATATGTAATTTATCAAGTCCATATGTAATTCTCCAAGTTCATATGTAATTTTTCATGTCCATATGTAATTCGGGAATTTCTCAAGTGCATATGTAATTTATCAAGTCCATATGTAATTCTCCAAGTTCATATGTAATGTTCCATGTCCATATGTAATTCGGGAATTTCTCAAGTTCATATGTAATTTATCAAGTCCATATGTAATTCTCCAAGTTCATATGTAATTTCTCATGTTCATATGTAATTTTTCATATGTAATTTTTCAAGTTCATATGTAATTTATCAAGTCCATATGTAATTTTTCTATTTCTCAAGTTGATATGTAATTTTTCATGTTTTATATGTAATTCGTCCAAGTTTATATGTAATTTATCAAGTGCATATGTAAAAAATTGTGACCTGGTAACCTGCTACTCAGGTTTCCCATTTTGGAGCTTACCACAACCTTACCGTAAGAAACTTACGGTAGAACTCCCCATTCATTCAGCACCAACTTGTAGCATACACTTCGATAGAATCGTTAAAACTTCCGTTCCCAAGATGGTACGATGAAAATGCCAATTGTGATTACCATTACGCAGCTCAGGAACAGTTTACAGAAAATTGCACTACATTGAAACACAAAATCCAAAGTGCTCATCAAAGTGGGATATCTGAACTCTGATAAGGGAACCCTAATGTCATAAAGAATCCTTTGCTTGACCATGCTCTACCCAAGGTGAATGTTGTAATAGAAGGGAAGACATTTTGGGTCAAAACCAGCATAAATGAAGTCAAAACACCAATGGAAGTGGTGTTCGATGCGATGGTCAGAACAAAAATCCTTCAACTCAGTGATGAAAATTCAGGAAATGGGGAGTTAAAATATGAATTGGGACATTTCTGCAAATTCCATAGGCAAATGATGGGGCATATGATTCAACATTGTGGAGAATTCCTTAGGCTATGATCGATGGATTCGAAAGATATCGAATTTTAAGAAGAAACATAAGAAGGATTTGCGAATATCGTCATAGAAGAGTCATTGAAGAATGGTTGGATGATGATTCCCAATCTTCCTGCTTATGGGAGGTCAAAACCTATGACCATCTTTTATGAAGACAAGCAAGACACATATGTCAAAAAGGTATAATTTGCTATATACTATATTATAAATAGAATATACATATATAAAACAATTAATTAGAAAAAGAAAAACTTGATATATATACATATATATATATACGAACTTGAACTTGCATGTAATAACAGATTACACAAAACCGAATATAAAGAATACTTACAGAATTGATTTGAAAAAATCAAATACCGAGTCAAGGTAGAACCTCAGACCTTAAGACAAATTTTGTCTGCCTCTAAGGTGCTTGCAGATTGTATGCAAATCGTCTCCCAGGCCTCCTCAATAACGTTGCTTTAGAGGGCACACTTGAAGCAACTCAGCGAACCGAAAAAAAAAAAGTCAGTCTCTCTCAAAAACAGTATGCAGAACCGAGAAGGAGGAGAAATAGTACTTAGTGAATTACTTAATAAAACAGACTCAGGAAGTCTGTATTTATAGAAGCCAAAAATCTGTTCGAAAAAGGTGCACCAGTTGGGATGAACCTGTTCGGTCAGAACAGATATATCCCAAGAGACGAACCGGTTCGGCCAACTGACAGCAGACAGAACTGTTGGAATAGACACGAACCGATTCGGTTCAAACCGAACGGACATGGATCCGTTGGATCCTTGACCGAACAGACAAGAATTATTCGAACAAAAAAATAAAGCTGGTTGGTTGGTCGAGCTGGTTCGGTTTGAACCAAAAGAATTAAGTCGGTTGGGCAGTAAAAAATTAATTACTGACCCAAACCGACCTAGCTCGGTTCAGCTCGACGGCACACACGTGTGTGGTAGCCCAAGTTTGTGTAGGTCCTCACCCTTCACAAAAACTTGGGTACCCCTCGGGACCCAACCCAACATGGAACACTAGCTTATATAAATAACAAGCTAAAGCCATTCTTTGTTCTGTGTGGGATTGACTACCATACACCACTTCAACAAACTTTCTTCCTCTTCAAGTGGGTGTTTATGAGACCAATTTATCATTCAAACATGATATCAATTGTGTACATAATTATACACCGTGTATCTAGTTACGACAATCTACATATTGGTATATGTATTTTGTATTTATACACTCAAAATAATACATTAATATCCAACAATCCCCCATATAAATGAAAATTGTCTGATTAAAACGACGAATTGACTCGGAGTATGAGAGAGAATAACTTTGAAGAGTTATTGCATCAGGATAGGTAGCTTTTAGCTTTGAACCTTCCAACAACTATCAGATTTACTCGGCTAACTAGTGAACATAATGTCTTGAACTATTCAACCTTTCGTGTTAACCAAGACAATAGGTATCACACATTCCTCTTCGAACATCTTTGGTTCTCACGGTTGTGTCCATTTTGGCCCCGAACACGTCCTAGTTTCTATGAGTACTCTAGAGAATTTAGCCTGATCAATTCTTATAAAAATGGCCACGTTTCATACTCATATAGGTGATTTCTTATCAAGAGTATCCTGCAATACCCCACTTGATTTTATCAAGCTATAAGAATCATTAAAAGCATAGTTTATCCTAACTCTTTTGCAGGCAGCACTAATTCGTCATAAGAATGGATAAGAGTATTTAACTCTTTTAGTGCTCACACTAAGTTAACATAACTCAGTTGTCCCTTTGAATCTAGATCTTAGGATCTCCAGTCAGCTAGATTGGGTTGTCATTATGTAACTTTAATTTATAGGCTTAAGACCCATTCCCCTCGATGATTTATTTACTTGCTCTCTTGTTAAACCTTTCGTAAGCGCGCAATATTATCCTTTGATTTTACATAATCAATAGTGATAATTCCATTTGAGAGAAACTGTCTAACGATATTGTGTCTTCGACGAATGTGTCGAGATTTACCGTTATACAAATTACTCTGTGCCCTACCAATTATAGATTGGCTATCGCAATGTATACACATTGCAGGCACAGGTTTCGGCCAACATGAAATATCTTCTAAAAAATTTCGAAGCCATTATGCTTATTCTTCAGCTTTATCTAAAGCTTAAAAATTCAGATTCCATGGTGGATCTGGCAATACACGTTTGTTTAGAAGATTTTCAAAACACTACAACTCTTCCAATAATAAAGATAAATTCACTCGTGAGTTTTGAATTTTTAGTATCGGATATCCAATTTGCATCACTGTACCCTTCAAGCACAACTGGATATCTTGTATAGTGCAGTCCATAACTTGTGGTGTATCTCAAATATCTGAGTACCTTTACTATGGCCTTCTAGAGATCTTTTCCAGGATTACTTGTAAATCTACTCAGTTTGCTAACTGAGTATGTTATGTCTTTACATTCATTTACAATATAATGGTTTGCTTCCAGGGTCCATGCCACTCTTGGCACCATCAGAGATCACCGATCCCATGGACAAGGTCTCATCCTCTATTTACAACGGGGTAGTCATGGTAGCACCAAGGCATGCCGATACCAAACCATGACACTCTTCCCCACTTACTATGTCAATACCTTCATCAATGCCAAGATCACATCTGAGTACGCATGTTGCAGAAAGTTGACATTTTTCACATGTCCTTCTCTTGCCCTCAAGGACTGGGTCATAATCTCTTCAAATAAGGTATCGAATATAGTTTTAGGTCCTATAACGACCTTTTAGGCGGAGGAACCGCTACCTTAGCAAGACACCCCTACACTTTCATGTATTTATAGGATGGTCTTAGACCCTTCCGTAATTCATACGGTGTCTTGTCTGATTTCTTGTGGAGTATTTTATTTAAAATATAACTAGCTATTAAAATAGCCTCCCCCACAAGTTCTGAAGTAACCCTGAACTTATCAACAAAGCGTTCATCATTTCTTTCAACGTTCGGTTCTTGCATTCTGCAATACCATTTTGTTGAGGTGAATAAGGAGCAGTGGTTTGATGGATTATACCATTTTTTGAACAGAACAATGATTCATATTCACCACCTCTATCACTCATTATTTTAATTTTCTTGCTTAGTTGATTTTCGACCTCATTTTTAAAGAGCTTAAAAGCTTCCAAGGCCTCGTCTTTGCTTCTTAGTAAATAGACATAACAATCTTGTGCATTTATCAAATAAAAGTAATTAAATACTTTTTACCACCTCTAGAGGTTTACTACTTCTTTCTATTGAATAGAAAGGAGTCTTAGCCAATTTGGATTCCAAACAATTTTCGAAAGCAAATCCAAATTGCTGGTTCTTCGCAAGGTCTTGTAATTTACATGAACTAATCTACCATGCCATACATTAGAGGACATAATCAAATAAATAGAAAAAATATTCTTAATTATTATTCATGTTCTTTGGCACAACAGCCATTAGATTGAGCTTAAAAAGTCCATCACATAAGTATCCTCTACCCACAAACATGCCACATTTAGTGAGTACAAATTTATCAGACTCAAATACTAGCATGAACCCGTTCTTTCTCAATAGAGAGCCGGAAACCAATTTTTTTTTGAATTTCAGGAGCATGAACCACATTGTTCAAAGTTAGTTCTTTACCGGATGTCATCTTGAGCACCACCTTGCCATGGCCTCGTACCTTGCAGACCGAAGAGTTTCCCATAAACAATTGCTTGTAAACAACAGCTTCTTTATACTCGGAGAAACTCTTTCTATCAGAACAAACATGACAAGTGGCACCGATATCAACCCACCATGTCTTAGGGTTTTCTACCATGTTCACTTGTAACACTATAGTAGCGAGCTCAATCTCATTATCATCAACTAAGTTGGCTTGAGCTTTCTTCTTTTTGTTCTGAAGGCAGTCCTTTGCTCGATGACCGGGCTTGTTGCACAGAAACAAGTTCCCGTGAACTTCTTGAAATTAATTCCCTTACTAGCTTGGGAAGAACTAGAACCAATATATTTTCTCTTCTTCGTCTTGTGCGAATGTTCAACAACATTTGCCTTGGCATCCATGGTCTGAGCTTTAACCTTCTTTCCTGAACCACGGTTATCCTCTTCGAATCTTAACCGAACAATCAAGTCCTCTAAAGACATCTCCTTTCTCTTATGCTTTAGATAGTTCTTGAAATCCTTCCATGAAGGAGGCAATTTCTCTATCAAAGCCGTCGTTTCAAATGATTCACTAAGAATCATTCTTTCGGCAGTAATCTCATGGAGGATCAATTGATACTCTTGGACTTGGCTAATCACGGTTTTTGAGCCCACCATTTTGAAATCCAAAAACCGACCAACCACAAATTTCTTCGTGTCGACATCCTCGATTCTATATTTTCTCTCTCAGGACTCCCGCAGCTCTCTCGCTGTCTTGATTGGGCTATACACGTTGTATAACGTGTTGTCCAATCCGTTGAGGATATAATTCTTGCATAGTAAGTCAGAATGCTTCCAAGCTTCCACCGAGGCTATAATCATAGGATCGGTCTCTTCCTCGTTGAGAGTCGGGGCCTCCTCCCGTAAGAACTGTGCTAGGTTGAGGGTGGTCAACTAGAATAGCATCTTTTGCTGCCATTGTTTGAAGTCCAGACCATTGAACTTCTCGGGCCTCTCACCATGTGTTACATGTAGTGACCGTGACGCTACAGGCACACTAACATTTACGGTAAATCGTTTTGCCATATGTTATTTAAAAATAACATGATCAACTTGGTGCAATTTATATAAAAAAATTGACTACCAATTTGTTCAATATATATATATATATATATATTACAACATAGTAACAATATATATATATATATATTATAACAAATTTAACAATATATATTGCAAAAAATCGTACACTAAATATATATAAAATATATATATGTTTAGTAAAATATATATATATGTTATTACTAATTAAACAATATATTATAACAAATATATATGTTCTCAAAACAATATAACATAAGCTTTTATATATATATATATATGCTTACAAACAGTAATGAAACTAACAAATCACGTAATCATTGGTTATAACATATATATATATATATATATATATATATATATATATGCTTACAAACAGTAATGAAACTAACAAATCACGTAATCATTGGTTATAACATATATATTCTAAAAAATATATATCCTGCCAATATATATATATATATAATAATAACATATGTGTGAATGTAACTATATATATATATATATTTATATGCTTTCATTTAATATAAATATTAAGTACTATGAAATGTAACTATATATAGAACAAAAAAGCACCGTACACTATATATATATATTATATCATAAATGTTAGAATAAATATAAATATATAAAATTTATATACTACTAACAGCAAACTAATATATATATATATATATATATAATATTTTCAAATAACAATAATATATTTATTATACATGTCGCAACCTAAAAAATAACAAGTCTTATCGCAAGACATTACTCGTTAAGTGTGACATTGAAAAAACAGATAAAAAAACGACTTAATTTCTCTTGAAATAAAATGGGGGTTTGAAAACAACCTCGAAAAAAAATGGAGTCGCCATCAATCTTTTTTTGGCTAGGTGTGATCAGCTACCTATTAAAACCGATTTTATAAAATATTTTAAAATTAATTAAAATATTTTTTAAAAAAATCAATTTCGAAGTCTGCGCTTTTAAATCAGAGAAATCAAAGAAGCGGATTCGGGAGTCGGTTACGTGCGAGGAAGGATTAGCACCCCACAATGCCCGTATAAAACGGTACCTTATTAATCGTGTGTTATCTCAAGTCTCGATAAAAATCGATTTTGAAATTAGCATTTTAAAATAATTCCCATATTAAAGAAAAACAGTCCCATTTTTAGTCGAAAATGATCCAGAATTTTTTAACTTTAAATTTTTCTATATTCCCCGGCAAACCCGGCAAAACATAAATTTTTTTATTTATTTAGAAAATCTCCAAATCACTCTCATTTTTTGAAAGAAGGATATTCCGTTGTTAATGATAATTGATGATATCCTCTCCAGCAATCCCGACAAAGAACCCATGAATTATTTTTACTCGAGAATATCCTTATTTAAAAAAAAAAACATGATCTTTTAAAAAACATTTTAAAAAAGTATAATATGCAAATTATTACTAAGGACATGACATATGAGTGAATGACATGGTATATGGATTAATGACATGGCATGCTTGACATGGAAAAATCTAGATGACATGGCATAATCTAAATGACATGGTAGAATTTAAATGACATGGCAAAGATCTAAATAAAATGACAAGAATTAATGACACGATAAAACCTAGATGACATATTACAATTCTATATGACATAGCAAAAATCTAAATTAAATGGTAAGAATTAATGACATGATAAAACCAAGATGATACATTAGAATTCTATATGACATAGTAAAAATCTAAATTAAATGGGAAGAATTAATGACATGATAAAACCTAGATGACATATTAGAAATCTATATGACATGGCAAAAAAATCTAAATTAAATGGAAAACATTATCATAGATTATTCATAATTATGCCATAATCAAAATGACAACATAAAATCTAGATCAAAGCAATGACATCACTATAAAATATTCACATATATATATATGAAATTTATATAACCAAAATTGCAAAAATTAAATGTCATAAAATATGCATGAATATGAAAAATGCAAATGCATGAAAATGTATTTTTCCCGCGAAATAAGGATATTCATATATCTAAAAAGACATCCGACTATCTTGGAAAGAGACTAAGTTGGATTTTCTAACTCGGATTTTGGACTCAGATTTAAGAAAATCAAAATTTTTGGATAAAATAAAACTTGGCCGAAAACACCCTTTAAAAAGCTCTAATTTGTTCTAGTTTTGAAACTCAGGGTTGACCAACCTAGACCCGACTCTTAAAAATTCAAATTTTATGATTAAAATAACTTGTAAATTAACCTAAGACAGCAACTAATGTTTTAAATCAACCCCTCTTAGTGCCTTAAACAAAACAGAAAATTATTAGTTCATAAAAACAAATCTGACTTTTTTGACCATTTTTTGAAACCGATTTTTTTACCTTTTTAAAAAATTTCAAAAAAATAAAAAAAAAAGTTATGGGAGACTTAGAACATGTCGACCTATATGGGAAAAAATAATCTTAATTTTTAGACTAAGGATGACCTACCTGAAAAATTCATGAAAGGTAGAAAAGTGGGCAAAAAACTGCTTAACTAGAAATTATTTTTAAACCTTTGATAAAAATGTCATAAAATCAGAATAAAAATATTAGAGACTCCTCTAAGGTCCTAAAACCAGTGTAAAAAATTTTAAAAATTTAGACAAGGGCTGCCTTGTGGAAAAAAATAATATCCTAAAGTTAGAAAATCCAACTTGTACAAATTTTAATTTTTCACAAACATGCTCATGAGAGCTTGGCTTTGAGCCATTGATTGGCTTAAGTAAAAAATCAAGTGGGAAATGCAATAATACATGATATAGATGACATGGAATATGCATGACCTAGTGTCTAAGTGACATGGAAAATGACATGGCATATGAAAATGGCCTAATGCTTAAATGACATGGAATAATAAAAATGATCTAATGCTTAAAGTGACATGGAAAATGACATGGAATAATAAAAATGACCTAAATGTCTAAAATACATGGAATAATAAAAATGACCTAAATGCCTAAATGACATGTAAAATGACATGTAAAATAAAAATGACCTAAATGACTAAATGACATGTAAAATGACATAGCATATGAAAATGACCTAAAGCTTAAATGACATGTAAAATGACATGGAATAATAAAAATGACCTAAATGGCTAAATGACAAGTAAAATGACATGGCATATGAAAATGGCCTAAAGCTTAAATGACATGTAAAATGACATGGAATAATAAAAATGACCTAAATGACTAAATAACATGTAAAATGACATGACATATGAAAATGGCCTAAAGCTTAGAAGACATGTAAAATAACATGGAATAATAAAAATGACCTAAATGGCTAAATGACATGTGAAATGACATGGCATATGGAAATGACCTAAAGCTTAGATGACATGTAAAATGACATGGAGTAATAAAAATGACCTAAATCACTAAATGACATGTAAAATGACATGGCATATGAAAATGGCCTAAAGCTTAATGACATGTAAAATGATATGGAATAATAAAAATGACCTAAATAGCTAAATGACATGTGAAATGACATGGCATATGAAAATGGCCTAAAACTTAAATGACATGTAAAATGACAAGTAAAATAAAAATGACTCAAACTATATGACAAATAGCCACAATATGCAAAAGTATGTCATAAATCAAAAGAACAAAATGGTTAGCAAGAATATAAATACACATGAAAACAAATAATAATAGAAATAAGCAAGTTAAAGTAAGCAAATAAATAAAAAAAAAAAAAAAATATGAAAAATGAACTCCATGGTTGGTATATTGGATAAAGCCCACCTTAACCATTATCACTTGATTCATATCAAGACACAACAAACAATTTGCCTATTAGTGATGGTCCAAAAAGCATTGGTAAAACCCAAAAATACGTCGCTAAAAGTCCTAAAACCCTATACCAACGGTCAAAATGGCTATTCCGACAAAAATTAAGCGACGGTTAAACCCTCGTCAGTATAGACCTATACCGACGGAAAAAGCGACCGTCGGAATAAGATATATAACCTATACCGACGATTTTAGGCGTCACTAATGTTACAACCGTCGGTATAGCCTATGTTGGGTTAGTCCCTTTTGTTTTTACCTGTACCGACGGATTTAGTTTCCGTCGGTAAGATACCATAGATATATATATACCGACGGTCATTTTGTTCGTTGGTATACATATACCGACGGATTTTTTTCGCGTTCGTCTGTATAGATGAAATTGTAAAATATATAATTTACCTATAGCGATGGTTTGTCGTAATTTTACTGACGGTTTACTACGTCAGTATACTATATATTTTTTGTTGTTATATGAACTGTCAGTATAGAGGTCAAAGCGTTGGTAAAAATAAAATTTTATCATATTTTCAATTACTAATATTGATATATTTATATTTTAATCCAACATATTTCATATAAAAAAACCCATCATAAGAAAGTACAAAATATTTAATAATATTAAACATAAAATTACAAATAAATTATCTTAATTATATAACTTTTACAAACTAAATAGAAGTCGCAAACTAAAGTCATAATAAAATCTTAAAATTAAAAATTAGCAGTCCAAAGACAAAGTAAATAAGCAATCCAAATACATAAAGTGAATAAACAGTCCAAATCTCATGAATATTCCTATGGAGCAGCATCTGTATAAAATTGACAAATATTATACAATTAAAAGTAATTAAGTAGTGAAGTCAATATAAAAGATAAAGTAATAAGGTAGCTAATACTAGCACATTAATTTATCAATCCTTTTGTTTTAATTATGTATTTCTTAAGTATAAATCTAAATATAAAAAAGACTAACCATATATACTAGTTTTGATAATTAAGTACTTTAAAAGATTAAACAGGATTCATCAATGATGTATTGCATGTGAGATGAAAACACACCCATATGCTTGAAAAATGAACAAGAAATTATTTTCTTATAAGGGCTCCAGTTTAGGATCTTTAAAATCTGAAAGTTTCTTGTGTATAGGCAACATGCCAGTACTAAAATCCAGTAAGAATTTATTTTACAGTTAGCGTTTACCGTCCAAATTTTATTGGAATCAATAGAAACAAGACTAAATAAGACTGAAGATAGAATTTCCAAATGCCCATAAACAACAGACAAGCATATTTGATGGCCTTTGAATTGTGATATAAGATCTTCTCACAGTTTCATATAAAGACTCCTAAAGGACCTGTATAAGTATAGATATTTTTCTAGCTTTTTCATCCATAAGAAATTAAAACTGTTTGGACAAGTTATAAATCTCAATCTCACACCTAAGAAATCAACACTACTAAGAAGACTGTAGAAACTTACTTCACTGAGTTGGTGATAACATCATAAGGGTCTGATCCAGCTGCTCAAATTTCTACACTGCACAAAAACTAGTTGGTGATAACATCGTAAGGGTCTTATCTAATGGGATCAAAATCATCTAAAATAAATTGAAATACTTGATCATGACCCTACTCCCTAGAACTTTTAGTTTTGTTTCTAAACTGCACATTTCAATGCCAGAAAAAACCATAGGCAGAAGTATAATTGAAGTTGAAATTTAAATCTCTAATCAACTAAAGCTAAAATCAAAGGTTAAGCAAATTCCATGACTAAGGAACTATTTTCCTCCCTCTGAAGAACAGAAAAAAAGTAAACAAGAAATACTAGCAATGACAATTGACATTAGCTTTAGAACTACAAAACTGTTAAGTTTTCTCTCTGCTTCTCTCATAAATTAAACACAACATGAGAGAAAAAGTAATGAATTTGAAGAGCTATGAAGATAAACATACTCAAGCTTTCCAACAGGAAAGACTCTTCTGCTTCCCTTCTGATCTGATCTGACTCCAATGAAAGCCCCATTGATCGTTGCATCCCCTGCCCAACAGATATCCCAGTCCCGACAGTCATTTTGCCTCTTGCAGTTAGAAAGTAGAATCAAGAACAAAAACTGCCACTGCCCAACAGCAGCAAGAACCTCAAGTCAACACAAAGGAAATGAAAACAAATACTAGTACAACAACAGAAACAACAAAAATAAATATATCCAATACAATTAATATTTTATATTCAGCTATCTATCTGTTGATGTGAATCAGCATACAATCACAAAATAAACAATGGCAAATGAAAACACATTTATTTATTTTAGTTGGTCAAAATAATAACGAATTATCCCTTGCAACTATAATTCTATATCAGTTTCACATTAGTCACAGTAACTTCAACTTTTTATAGAACTTTGCCACTGAAAAAAGATTTGAACAAAATGACACATATTGTCTAAAGAGCAAATCCATTTCCATTTTCTAGTGTCTACTGATATCCGATATAGAAGTGCAAGGATCTTGGAATTTCCTCTTTTTACTCATAACTCAAGCCCACTTGTTATCAGAACATAATAGAACTACCAATATAACATCGAACATTTCATCAAATTCTAACAATATCACTACAAAACCCACACTGAGCATCAAAAGTCAAAGCCCAAACAATCACCTACAACTTCACTGACATTTTCACAAACATTAAAAAGACAAAACCAAACAGGAAATAAAACCAGCTAAACGCTGAAACATAGCTCAAGTTCATGGGCTCTTGTTTTTATATACATTTTCACATGGCCAAGAACATTTAAATATTAACTAACGAATATCTTAAAGAACAATCGTCAAATTTCAAAATGAAATCTTCTATCTCCAAGGAAAATGCAAGTCAATAAAAAGAAATTTCTAATTCTTCTTTTCTATAATTTCCTTTTAAGGTACTCCAGATTCGGCCATAAATTTTCTAATCTTTTCTTATATATCCAAAATTTCCTTTCAATCTCTCTCTCTCTCTCTTTGCTATTCTCTAGCATTAGACAATATTAATCTCCATGATTAGAAGCAAAATCTCTAATTTTGATTGGAAAAAAAAAGCAAATTAAGCATGGTGAAAGCGTAAGAAATGACAGAAAATCCAAATGATAATTTAAACAAAATAAGCATGGATTAAGTAAGAAGAAAATGATAGAAACATACCGACGGTCAGAAAAAAGAAAAGAGAGAATGGAAGGAAATAATAGAAAATCGAACTCCATCTGGGTCACAAAGAAGCGCGAAGGAGAAAAGAGAGAATGGAAGGAAAACTAAAAAAACCCTAAATATAACCTCTACCTATAGCGACGATAAAAAATTAATGGTCCATTGGTATAAGCTTATTTAATTAAAAATAAATTAAAAAAGTAAAATTTTCCACCAATTTTTTTTAAAAAAAAACAGTTTTTTTTTTGTAACTATACTGACGGAAGAAAGATAACCGTCAGTAAACATCATACCTATACCGACGGCCAATGAAAAATCATTAGTATATGATGTATCTATAGAGACGGGCAATGAAGTGTCAGTATATGTTAAGCATATTCTGACGGTAACAAAAACCGTTAGTAAAGGTCCTTTATACTGACGAATTTTTACCGTCAGTATAGGTAAGCGTTAGTATATAGCAATTTGTTTGTAGAGAGATCATGAACCCTAACCATTGTTTTATTTGTTTTGAAAAAGCAAGAACAACAAGAAAACTTTCATAAAACCTTTATTAAGAAAAGAAAATAGTAGGAAATCACAAGAAAAAATGAAGAATAACATGAAGAAGAAGAAGGAAAAAATGTAAGAACCAAAGAAGAATGGCTACCTTAGCAAAATATTTCTTTGTTTCCTTTCAAAAATATTTTTTTTTCTAAGGTTTAGCTACTGCCCTCTTTTCAAATCAGCCAACTTGTCTTCAAAAAATGAAACCCCTTGCCCTTTAATAGCCCTTGGCCGAACCCCTCTCTTTTTGGTGAATGGTGGAGATCATTTCATTTAATTTCCTAAACAATCTAAGCCCTTGGATCCAAGATATTCACATGACAATAAAAATATCATCTAGCCAATTGATCTCAACCATTCAAGGATGTACTCATCTTTTCATAAGGTGCCTAAGCCATTGGATGAGCAAAGATATTTATTTGGTTACATGCATTTCCAACCATTGGATGACTTGTGCTCATATTTCTTCCACCAATATTGGCCATTGGATGAGGACATTTGCATGACAATAAAAATGTCATCTTGCAATTTGATCTGGGCCATTCAAAGATGTACTCATCTTTTAAGGTATTTAGGCCATTGGATGAGCAACGACATTTCAAAATAGTAAAAATGACATCTTGTAGCTTGATATGGACCACTTGATGAAGTGAATTAAATCTGAACCATTCCCCTATGCATGGCCAGCCAAGGCCTGATATGTTCTAGAATTTCCTTCATTTTTTTTCACCTTTTAGTTTTGCAAAATTGGCCTTTTTCGGTTTCTTCGATAAAATTGCATTTTGGCCGCCAAACTTGATTTTATTGCAAACGGACCCCAAATCTGGTTTTTATTTCTCCAATCCATCCAAATAAATATAATATTGAGATCTGGAGATTTTCAGAATTTTTCAAGCTCGTGTCCTATTTTTCCCGAAATTTTCTCTTGGAATTTTTGATTAGTGGCACCCAAAATTCACCTTTTTCATTTGAACTCCGATTCCGGATTTTTCTTCACCAATCTCTTCCAAAAAATATAAAACTTAGATATGGAAGTTTTCATAATTTTTGGAGCTCGTTTGCTATTTTTCTAGGAATTATCTTCTGGAATTTCGGTTTAGTGCACCCGAACTTTGCCATTTTTCAAATAAGCTCCGGTTTCGGATTTTCCTTCACCAATCTCTTCCAAAAAATATAAAACTAAGATCTGAAAGTTTTCAGAATTTTTGGAGCCTATTTTCTATTTTTCCCGAAATTATCTTCTGGAATTTCAACTTAGTGCACCCGAACTTTGCCATTTTTAAAATGAGCTCCGATTCTGGATTTTTCTTCTCCGATCTCTTCCAAAAATTATAAAACTCAGAACTTCAAGTTTTCAGAATTTTTGGAGCTTGTTTGCTATTTTTTTTTGGAATTATCTTCTGGAATTTCGGCTTAGTACACCCGAACTTTTCCATTTTTCAAATGAGTTCCGATTCCGGATTTTTCTTCACCGATCTCTTTCAAAAATTATAAAACTCAAAACTGCAAGTTTTCATAAATTTTCAAGCTCATTTGCTATTTTTCCCAAAATTTCCTTCGGGATTTTTTAGAAATGCCCTTCAACCTCCGAAACCTCGGTTTTACTCAAAACAGGTCCGATTTATGGATTTTCTTTTTCTAATGCCTTTATCATATATTGAATTTGAGTTGGTCTGAAAACGCCCAATTTTTACTATCAAATCCCCTTCCGATTTTGTTTTTCCCTTTTCAAACTCGGGAATTTTTTCGTTTTTGCGTTTTTCTTCTAATCGGCTCTTCCTTTGGATTCACTTCAAACTGGGCACTGGGCTATCCTTGTTTACTCATTCTTTATCAACTGGGGGCTTCAATTTTACCGAATTGGGCCATTTTTGCAGTTTTTCCCAAATTTGCAAAATTCACCCTTTTTAACCAAAACCTTAATTTCCGATTTTCCTTCCAAATTGACTCTTCCTTTGGTTCTGCTTCCAATTGCCCCTTCTAATACCCGTAGTCATTAATTATATTCCCTTTGGAACCTTCAATTTAGACCAATTTGATCGTTTAAGCACTTTTCCTCAAATTTGCCGAATTAGGGTTTTTTCTGCACTGAAATTTCCGCAATCCCTCTTCCGAACTCCATATCTTTCGTTGTAGACCTCGGATTATCAAAATTCTTTCACCATTGTTCAATTCAACTTCAAATCTTGATTTTGACTAAGGGTTGACTTTTTCAATGGTTGACTTTTCGAAGTTGACTTTTTCGAAGTTGATTTTTTTTTCCGGATGGACTTTTCATGCTGAACTCCGAATCACAAGTCTTGGAGAACCATCTGCTAGATGAGAAGAGATTTTTTGCATTTTAAAAAGCACAAGAAAGAATTTAACTGATTTAGGGGCCCGAACAAAATTAAGTGTCTACAATACATAAACAATATATATATATATATATGTTAAACGAACAATACAGTTGCAATCTATAACAATATATAATAACAACTATGCTGCCAAAGTTATAAAAGGAAGAGATGCTTTCACTATATATATTAGTAACAGTAAGTATTATAAATACATATAATATATATTCTAACAAATGAAGTATGTGACTATTCTGTTACTTAATATATATATATATATATTCTAACATACAGTAGCGATATATATAACAACAATATGTATGCTAAACAACACTAATAATATATATATATATATATATATATATATATTCAGCAATGAAACAATATGTATTAAACGAACAATCAAATATAACAACGTATATAAATAAATCTGATTATAGTATATAACAAATATGTGAGAAATTCGTCTTAAGATTGTAATTTGCTATATACTATATTATAAACAGAATATATATATATAATAGTTAATTAGAAAAAGAAAAACTTGATATATATATATCTATAATATATATAAAAGTACGAAAGTGGAGAATCTTTTGAACTGATGAAAATACCCATTGTTATTCATTATATTATTAATTTAACATTTTAAATATTTTTTATTATTAATAAGATTTATCTAATTTATAAGGAAGAAATTTAGTTTTATTAAAATACTTTCATTAAATGGATTAATTTGATAATAAATAAAAAATAAAGTTGATATGAAACTGTTTCATTTTAAAAGTTTAAAATTTTCATTAACCTTGAAAAATAAATCAATTTATTTAGTATGAATAAAAGTAAACCAATTTTACATTAAATTTTTTATATTTATAATTAATTTTACATTGATATTAAAAATAATAAACTTTATAATAATTTGATATAATTTGCATATGAAACAAATTTTACCAAATTTTAGTTAATATTCATTTTATTAGTTTTTATTTATACAATTATATATTCAAAAATAGATCAAACAATGAGTATTCACATGCAAACGCATGTGATAACAAATACTAGTATATATATATATATATATATATATATATATATATATATATGAACTTGAACTTGCATGTAATAACAGATTACACAAAACCGAATATAAAGAACACTTACATAATTGATTTGAAAAAATCAATATCGAGTCAAGGTAGAACCTCTGACCTTAAGACGAATTTTGCCTGCTTCTAAGGTGCTTGCAGATTGTATGTAAATCGTCTCTCAGGCCTTCTCGATAACATTATTTTAGAGGGCACACTCGAAGCAACCTAGAGGTGGCAATTGGGCGGGTTCGGGCGGGTTCGGGTCGGGTTCATTCGGGTTCGGGTTTATTCGGGTTCGGGCTCATTCGGGCTCGGGCTCATTCGGGTTCGGGTCCATCCGGGTTCGGGCTCATTCGGGTTCGGGTCCATTCGGGTTCGGGCTCATTCGGGTTCGGGCTCATTCGGGTTCGGGCCCATTCGGGTTCGGGCTCATTCGGGTTCGGGCCCATTCGGGTTCGGGCCCATTCGGGTTCGGGTTCGGGTTCGGTCTGGGTTCGGGTTCGGTCTGGATTCAGGTATGTTTTACATCATTTTATTTTATATTAGATGTAATCATTTTTACGTAATTTAAATATTTATATCTAAAAACAAATTATTAATTTATTATTATTTTTATACTTTTGCTATTATATGATATTTTTAATTATATTTATTTTTTAAAATTAATATTTGTTAGCACCAAAAGAATAAGAAATTAATTTGTTATATAAAATCAAATTTTGAAATAATTTATTATAAAAAATATGATATATTATATTTTAATCATATAGATATTTAAAATAATTGATTTGATGAACTCGAATTTCAAAATATAAATACATTATAATTTATATTCACTATAAAATAAAAAACTTTTAAAAATAAATTCTGGTCTTCATCTATTCGTTTATATACTTATAAAATGCAAAAATTTTATGCTTATAGTCAAGATATATATATATATATATATATATATATATTGAGTACTTATATTTTTTCATCAGTATAAAGTATAAATTATAAAGTAGTACTAAAAAAATATAATTTATATTTAAATTATACGTAATAAATATATAATTAATATGATTATTTATTAATATATAATAAATATACCCAAAACCAAAAGGCCATAAAACCCAAAACCCCATTAAACCCACCCGCTAAAATAAAATCCCATGAAAGACATAATCCAATTAAACCCACTCTAACCTAACCGTATAAGTATAACCCAAAAGGCCAAAATAATTGAATTATTGTCAAATTTTTTTACCCTTAAAGAATAATTTAATTAGTGTCAATTTTTTTTTTTAAATCTCTAAAATTTTCAAGAATTTAAAATATTTAGATTGTAAATTCATCATGATATGAGACGTTAAAGTTATAACTTATAAGTACAAAATATAATTTACTTTTTGATAAAATTATTATTTCATCATCATATATATATATATTAAATTTTAAATTTTAATTAAATTATTTAAAAAAATTAGAATAAAATTAATAATTAAAGTTATTGCTTTGTAAAAAAAAAAATTAATTAATTGCAATTTGATTATTTTTATTTTTAGTATTAAATTCGGGTTCGGGTTCGGGCCGGTCTCGGGTTCGGGTCCATTCAGGTTCGGGCTCATTCGGGTTCGGGCTCATTCGGGTTCGGGCCCATTCGGGTTCGGGTCCATTCGGGTTCGGGTCCATTCGGGTTCGGGTCCATTCGGGTTCGGGTCTATTCGGGTTCGGGCCCATTCGGGTTCGGGTTTTTTCGGGTTCGGGTTTTTGACTTTTTGGTCAAATCGGGTTTGGGCGGGTTCGGGTTCGGGTTTTCCTGGGCGGGTTTTCGGGTTCGGGTTCATTTTGCCACCTCTAAAGCAACCCAGCGAACTTGAAAAGAAGAAGTTAATCTCTCTTAAAGACAGTATGCAGAACCGAGAAATAGGAGAAATAGTACTTAGTGAATTAGTTAATAAAACAGACTCTGGAAGTCTGTATTTATAGAAGCCAAAAATCTGTTCGTAAAAGGTGCACCAGTTGAGATTAACCTGTTCGGTCATAACAGACATTGTAGACACCTAATTTTGTCCGGGCCCCCCAAACCAAGTAAGTTCTTCCTTGTACTTCTCAGAATGCAAAGAAACTCCCATCATCCCATAGATGGTTCTCTAAGATTTGTGATTTGAAGTTCAACACGAAAAGTCAACCTGAAAAAAGTCAACTCTAAAAAAAGTCAACCTCAAAAAGTCAACTACTAAAAAAGTCAACTCTTAATCAAAAACGGAAATTCAAGGTTTAATTGAACAATGGTGAAAGAATTTTGATAATCCGAGGTCTACAACGAAAGATATAGAGTTCGGAAGATGGATTACGGAAATTCAGCATAGGGGAATACCTAATTTGGGAAATTTGGGGAAAATTGCAGAGATGACCCGATTCGGTAAAATTGAAGCCCCCAGTTGATGAAGAATGAATAAAAAAAAATAGCCCAAGGTTCAGTTTTGAAGTGGATCCCAAGGGAGAGTCGGTTAGAAGAAAAACTAAAAGACAAAAAAATTCCCGGTATGGAAAAGGGGAAAACTAAATCAGAGGGGGATTTGATGGTAAAAATTGGGCATTTTCGGACCAACTCCAATTCAATATATAATAAAGTCAGTGGAAAAAGAAAATCCAAAAATCGGACCTGTTTTGAGTAAAATCAAGGTTTCGGGGGTTAAACGGCAATCTTGGAAAATCCGGTAAAAATAGAATTCGAGCTCGAAAAATTACGAAAACCTGCAGATCTGAATTTTATATTGTATGGAAGGGATTGGAGAAAGAAAATCCGGAAACGGAGCTCAAATGAAAAATGACAAAGTTTGGGTGCACTAACCCGAAATTCCAAAAAAAAAATTTCCAGGAAAAATAGGAAACAAGCTCGGAAAAAGATGAAAACTTTCAGAACTGAATTTTACATTTATTTGGAGGGATCGGAGAAAGAAAATCAGGAATTGAGGTCCGATTGCAATTAAATTAAGTTTGGGGGCCAAAATGCAATTTTACCGAAGAAACTGAAAAGGGCTATTTTGCAAATTAAAAAAATGAGGAAACTGCTAGAACATTCCAGGCCATTCGGCCAGCTCATGAGGGAATAAAGGCTGAGATTTGATTAATTTTATTCAATGACCAAGATTGAGTTGCAAGAACACATTTTTAATCTTTGGTTAGTTTCCTTGTGATCATGCCAAGTAGCCAAGATATTTTGTAAAAGGATGAGCACATTCTTAGATACCATTTTCAGCCAGCTCATGAAGGGAAGGCTGATCATTTTCATTCAAGGGTCAAGATGAAGTTGCAAGATGACATTTTTATTTTCTTTGGCTAGTATGCCTTGTGATAGATGCCACACGTCTTAGATGGAAAAAAGATAAGCACATCTACTAGGCAGGTCATTTGGCCAACACTTGAAAGGGAGTGGGATTCTTCATTTTTCATATTAAGTTAGTCATTTTACAAAGAGGAAGTCAGTAGCTAAAGTAGAGAGAAAAGAAAAGGAAAAATTTTGAAGAGAAAGCTAGCTTGAGAAAGCTTTGAAGGTAGCCATTGGCACCACTCTTTTGCATTTTTCTTTTCTTTCCTTTCCATGTTTCTATTATTTTCCACGTGATTTCCAATCTTTTTCTTATGTAAATAGAGGTTTTGAAAGTTTTCTTTGAAGGTTTTCATCTTATCTTTTCATCAAAAATCAAAAAAACATTTTTATCACTTTTTTTTTACCTTGGCCGAATACTAGGGGTTTTTGTGCCTACCTTGTGTTTGATTTTTGGTTTGCATGGTTGTGGTTGGATAATTTATTTTGTTGGTTTAGTTTTCAAAAATAAACAAAAATAAAGAGGTGGAAAGGCTTCATGACCTTGATGAAAATCAAGAGATTATGGTTAGTGGGGACTATGTCCAAAGCACCAACCATGGAGCTCACCTCTATTTTCTTTATCTGCTTGCTTTAACTTGCTGTTTTTATTTATTTATTTATTTATTTTCATGTATATCATGGCTATACTATTTTTTTCATGCCAAGTCATCCATGCCTTTGCATCTTGTGGCTATGTCATTTAGCATCCTTGCTATACTATGTTTTGCATCATAGACTTTAGGTTATTTTCATTATGCCATGACATTTTCCATGTCATTTAGATATTATGTCATTTTTCATATGACATGTCATTTTTCATGACATTTAGACATTAGGTTATTTTCATTATGCCATGACATTTTCCATGTTATTTAGATATTAAGTCATTTTTCATATGACATGTCATTGTCCATGACATTTAAACTTTAGGTTATTTTCATTATGCCATGACATTTTCCATGCCATTTAGATATTAGGTCATTTTTCATATGACATGTCATTTTCCATAACATTTAGACATTAGGTTATTTTCATGTGCCATGACATTTTTCATGTCATTTAGATATTAGGTCATTTTTCATATGACATGTCATTTTCCATGACATTTAAACTTTAGGTTTGTCGATACGTGATCCGTCCGTCGTCGGGGGATCCATTCCAGTGAGGTGAGGAAAAACAACAGAGGAAAAGACGACTTAATTTTGCTTGAAATTAAAATGAGGGTTTGAAAACGATCTCGAAAAAGAAATGGAGTCGCCACCAATCTTTTTTGGCTAGGTGTGATTGACTACCTATTAACCGGTTTTGTAAAACATTTTAAAATTAATTAAAACATTTTTCAAAACCAATTTTGAAATACGCGCTTTAAACTAGAGAAAATCAAAAAGTGGGTTCAGAAGTTGGTTACGCGCGGGGAAGGATTAGCACCCCCGCAACGTTCGTGTAAAACGGTACCTTGTTAATCATGTGTTATCTCGAGTCTCGAGAAAAAAGTCAATTTTGAAATTGGTATTTAAAATTAATTTCCATTTTAAAGAAAAATAATTCCACTTGATTTGAAAATGATTCGGAATTTATTAATTTTAAATTTTTCTACATTCTCCGACAAACCCGGCAAAATATAGAAAATTTTATTTTATTTGGAAAATTTTTGGAATCATTCTCGTTTTGAAAAAAAGATATTCCGTTATTAATGATAATTGATGATGTCCTCTCCGGCAACCCGGAGCAGAACTCATGAATTATTTTAACTTAGGAATAAGTTTATTTTATTTGAAAATCTTTATTTTTATTACATTGAAAAAACATTTAAAAACATAGTTATGAATATGTAAATTACTACTAATGACATGGCAGATGGATTAATACATGGCATGCTTGACATGGCAAAATCCAGATGACATGAGATAATCTAAATGCCATGGTAGAATTTTAATGATATGGCAAAGATCTAAATAAAATTGACAAGAATTAATGACATGATAAAACCTAGATGACATAATAAAATTCTATATGACATAGCAAAAATCTAAGTTAAATGGCAAGAATTAATGATATGATAAAACCTAGATGACATATTAGAATTCTATATGACATAGTAAAAATCTAAATTAAATGGCAAGAATTAATGACATGATAATACGTAGATGACATATTAGAAATCTATATGACATAGCAAAAATCTAAATTAAATGGCAAGAATTAATGACATGATAAAACCTAAATGACATATTAAAAATCTATATGACATAGCAAAAATCTATATTAAAAGACAAGAATTATCATAGAATATTCATAGCTATGCCATAATTAAAATGACAACATAAAATCTAAATCAAAACAATGACATCACTATGGAATATTCACATATATATATATATATGGAATTTATAAAATCAAAATAACAAAACTTAAATGTCATAAAATATGCATGAATATGAAAAATGCAAATGCATGAAAATGTATTTCTCCCACAAAATAAGGATATTCGTATATCTAAAAAGACATCCGAATACCTTTGGAAGAGACCTAAGTTGGATTTTCTAACTCGGATTTTAGACTCGGATTTTTTAAAAAATCAAAATTTTGAGTGAGAAAAGAACTTGACCAAAAACAACTTTTTAAAAGGCTCTAATTTTTCCTAATTTTGAAACCCGAGGTTGACCGACCTTGACCCGGCTTTTGTAAAATAAAATTTTAGGATTAAAAAGACTTGGAAATTAACCTAAGACAGCAACTAATGTTTTAAATCAGCCCCCTCTTAGTACCTTAAATAAAACAAAAAAATTATTGGTTCATAACAACAAATCTGACTTTACTGACCAGTTTTGGAAATCGATTTTTTTACCCTTCTAAAAAAATTGAAAAAAATCTAAAAACATTATGGGAGACTTAGAACATATCGAACTCTATGGTAAAAATTGGCTTAATTTTTAGACTAAGGATGACCTACCTGAAAATTCATGAAAGACAGAACAGTGGGTAAAAAACTGCTTAATCAAAAAACATTTTTAGACCTTTAATAACAACGTCCAAAAATCAGAATAAAAATATTAGAGACTCCTCTAAGGTCCTAAAACCAGTGGTAAAAATTTATAAAAATTTGGACAAGGGTTACCTAATGAGAAAAAAAATCATAAAGTAAGAAAATCCAACTTGACAAATCTTAATTTTCCACAAGTATGCTCCTTCAAGATTGGCTTTGAACTATTGATTGGCTTAAGTCAAAAATCAAGTGAGAAATGTAAAAATGCATGAAATAAATGACATGGAATATGCATGACCTAGTGTCTAAAATGACATGGCAAATGACATGGTATAATGAGAATGACCTAATGCTTAAATGACATGTAAAATGACATAGCATATGAAAATGGCCTAAATGTCTAAATGAAATGTAAAATGACCTAGCATATGAAAATGGCCTAAATGTCTAAATGAAATGTAAAATGACATAGCATATGAAAATGACCTAAATGACTAATTGAAATGTAAAATGACATAGCAAATGAAAATGGCCTAAATGTCAAAAAATGAAATGTAAAATGATCTAGCATATGAAAATGGCCTAAATGTCTAAATGAAATGTAAAATGACATAGCATATGAAAATGGTCTAAATGTCTAAATGACATGTAAAATGAAAATGACCTAAAACTTAAATGACATGTAAAATGACATAGCATATGAAAATGGCCTAAATGTCTAAATGAAATGTAAAATGACATAGATAATAAAAATGACCTAGAACTTAAATGACATGTAAAATGACATAGAATATGAAAATAGCCTAAATGTCTAAATGAAATGTAAAATAACATAGCATAGCATATGAAAATAGCCTAGAGCTTAAATGACATGTAAAATAAAAATGGCCTAAACTATATGACAAATAGCCACAATATGCAAAAGTATGTCATAAATCAAAAGAACAAAATGGTTAGAAAGAATAATAAATACATATAAAAATAAATAATAATAGAAATAAGCAAGTTAAAGTAGCAAATAAATAAATAAATGAAAAATATGGAAATGAACTCCATGGTTGGTATATTGGACAAAGCCCACCCTAACCATTATCACTTGATTCATATCAAGATCTTGAAACATAACCATTGTTTATTTGTTTTGAAAAAACAAGGACAACAAGAAAGCTTTGATAAAACCTTAATTAAGCAAAGAAAGTAGTAGGAAATCACATGAAAAAATAAAGAATAGCATGAAGAAGAAGAAAGAAAAATGTAAGAACCAAAGAGGAATGACTACCTTAGAAAAAACTTTCTTTCTTTTCTTTCAAAAATCTTGTTTTCAAAGGTTTTAGCTACTGCCCTTGTTTCAAAATCAGCCAACTTGTGTTTGAAAAAAATGAAAACCCCTCCCTTTACATGCCTTGGCCGGCCACCCCTTTGTTGGTGTCAATGGTCTAGAACATTTCATTTAATTTCCTACACAATCTAAGCCCTTGGATCCAAGATATTCACATGACAATAAAAATGTAAACTTGCCAATTGATCTTAGTCATTCAAGGATGTACTCATCTTTTCATAATGTGCCTAAGCCATTGGATGAGCAAAGAGATTTATTTGGCTACATGCACTTCCAACCATTGGATGACTTGTGCTCATCTTCCACCAATATTGGTTATTGGATGAGGACATTTGCATGACAATAAAAATGTCATCTTGCAATTAGATCTTGGCCATTCAAGGATGTACTCATCTTTTCATAAGGTACTTAGGGCATTGGATGAGCAAGATATTTTTATGACATTAAAAATGACATCTTGTAGCTTGATATGGACCACTTGATGAAATGAATTAAATCTGAACCCTTCCCCCATGCATGGCCAGCCAAAGGCCTAGAATATCCCAGCAATTCCTTCACCTTTCATATATTTTTTTTAATTGCAAATTGGCCCCTTTCGATTGTTTTAGTAAAATTGCATTTTGGCCCTCTAAACTTGATTTTATTGCAAATGGACCCCAAATTCGATTTTTCTTTTTCCAATCCTTCCAAATAAGTATAATATTGAGATCTGGAGATTTTCAAAATTTTCCAAGCTCGTTTCTTATTTTTCCCCGAATTTTCTCTTGGATTTTTCAATTAGTGGCACCCAAAATTCACCTTTTTCATTTGAACTCCGATTCCAGATTATTCTTCAACAGTATCTTCCAAAAAATATAAAAATCAGATCTAAAAGTTTTCATAATTTTTGGAGTTCGTTTGCTATTTTTCCCGCAATTATCTTCTGGAATTTCAGCTTAGTGCACCCGAATTTTGCCATTTTTCAAATGAGCTCCCATTTCGAATTTTTCTTCACCGATATCTTCCAAAAATTATAAAATTTAGAACTGCAAGTTTTCATAATTTTTGGATCTTGTTTGCTATTTTTCCCGGAATTATCTTCTGGAATTTCGGCATAATGCACCTGAACTTTGCCATTTTTCAAATGAGCTCCGATTTCGAATTTTTCTTTGCTGATCTCTTCCAAAAATTATAAAACCCAGAACTGCAAGTTTTCAAAAATTTTGGAGCTTGTTTGCTATTTTTCTCAGAATTATCTTCTGGAATTTCGGCTTAATGCACCCGAATTTTGCCATTTTTCAAATGAGCTCTAATTTCGGATTTTTCTTGGCCGATCTCTTCCAAAAATTATAACTCAGAATTGTAAGTTTTCATAATTTTTTGAGCTCATTTGCTATTTTTCCCGTAATTTTCTTTGGGATTTTCCAAGAATGCCTTTCAACCTCCGAAACCTCGGTTTTACTCAAAACAGGTTCGATTTTCGGATTTTCTTTTTCTACTACCTTTTTCATGTATTGAATTTGAGTTGGTCCAAAAACGCCCAATTTTTACGATCAAATTTCCCTCCTATTTTGTTTCCCTTTTTCAAACTCGAGAACTTTTTCGTTTTTCGGTTTTTGCTCCAATCGGCTCTTCCTTTGGATTCACTTCAAACTGAGCCTTGGGCTATCCTTGTTTACTCATTCTTTATCAACTGGGGGCTTCAATTCCACCGAATTAGGCCATTTTTCAGTTTTCCCCAAATTTGCAAAATTCATATTTTTTAACCAAAACCCTAATTTCTGATTTTTCTTCCAAATTGACTCTTCCTTTGGTTCTGCTTCCAATTGGCCCTTTCAATACTCGTACTCATTAATTATATTCCATTTGGAACCTTTAATTTCGATTAATTTGATCGTTTAAGCATTTTTCCCCAAATTTGTCGAATTAGGGTTCCCTTACACTGAAATTTTCGCAATCCCTCATCCGAACTCCATATCTTTGGTTGTAGACCTCGGATTATCAAAATTCTTTCACCATTGTTCAATTCAACTTAAAATCTTGATTTTGACTAAGGGTTGACTTTTTTAATGGTTGACTTTTTTGTGGTTGACTTTTTTGGAGTTGACATTTTCTGGATTGACTTTTCTTGCTGAACTCCGAATCAGAAGTCTTGGAGGACCATCTGCAAGATGAGAAGAGATTTTTTGCATTCTAAAAGGTACAAGGAAGAATTTACCTAGTTTAGGGGACCCAGACAAAATTAGGTATCTACAGCTGCCCCTCTTTGGCTATTGCTGAGAATCAGGAATCAGGCAAAGATAAATAGACAATAATTTTGTTCGGTTAGTGAAATCACATGTGAAGAAAAGAACAGAGAGTTTTATTTATTCTTCATTTCCATTTATTTCATCATCATTTTTTCATTTTTTTTCATCACTTTTTTTTGTGAAAAAAAGCTATAAATAGAAGATTTTATCCTTAAATTGAATTCCCTGACTAATAAAGGCTCGACCTGTCTTAAGGAAATGAGTTCGATTTGCAAGAGAAGAAAATACCTCGACTGTGGTTTCGGGGCCTTATCTTGTCCTGGTGTCAGTTGTGTTGGATTTAAACAGAAAATACCTCGACGGTGGCCTCGAGTTCGATTTAAAAACAAAAGAATGCCTTAACATCAATTTTGGGTTCGACTCATTTAGAAAGCAAGTTCGATTTGAAAAGGAAAATACCTCGACGGTGATCTCAGGGTTCGACTAATTTTTTTTTATAAAAAAAAAAAAATCGATTTAAACAAAAGAAAATACCTTGACAGTGGTCTCGGGGTTCGACTCATTTGAGAAGCAGAACGAGTTTGATTTAAAAACAAAATACCTCAACGGTGGTCTCGGGGTTCGACTCATTTGAGAAGCAGAACGAGTTCGATTTAAAAATAATATACCTCAATGGTGGTCTGGGGTTCGACTCATTTGAGAAGTAGAACGAGTTTGATTAAAAACAAAATACCTAGACAGTGGTCTCGGGGTTCGACTCATTCGAGAAGCAGAATAAGTTCGATTAAAAATAAAATACCTCGATGATGGTCTCGGGGTTCGACTCATTTGAGAAGCAAAATGAGTTCGATTTTAAAACAACATACCTCGACAGTGGTCTAGGGGCTCGACTCATTTGGGAAACAGAACAATTTCGATTTGGGGAAGAAAAATTTTCATGATTCCTACAATGTTAGCCAATGCAGTGATGCAAATGACATGTTTTGCAAATGCTTGAAGGATGCATGTTCCCTAAGGATGAATGCAATCAAATGATTGTGTCATGATTTTTAATCCATGATTTCTTTGAGGTTCATGGACTGTCCGACTTCATGACGGAGTCTTCAACTTCTTCACTGATGCCCCCACTTGAGGAGCCTTCAATCAAGACAAATTGTCAAAAAGTCCCAATTTTTATGACTTCACTGAAATTCACAAATTTTCTGACTTCATGACAGAGTCTTCAACACATTCGCTGTTTACCTCTACTTGGTGAATTTTCACATCATGATGTGCTGTTGTGTTTCTAAATTTTAGTGGTTTCCAAACCTCTTCTAAAATTTAGATCTACTCCTTAGTAATACACTGAAATCCTTTTGTTTAAATATTTTTATGTTTCGTTTACTAAACATCATTCAATTTAATAACAATCAAAATGCTATGAAAGAAGGTATGAAACAACCAATTGTCATAAAAGGGATAACAAGAATTTATTGCAATAATGTTTTAGATGACAGAGGTGAATATCAAGGAATAAGAAACAAATGTAGAGTTGTAGATTGTAGATGCTCCAGATGTAGAATATCTTGGACCCTTTCTTCTTCAATTCATCTGAAATTTCTCTTGAATGAGCAATTTACTTGGGTAATCTCTCGGCTTCCGTAGTTGTGTCAGACTGAGTTTTCCTTTTTCTTCTGATATTCTAATACTTTCTCCCCCTTTACACGGAGCATTGATTCAATCCCTAATCAGTACTTGAGCCGCCCTTTGCGGGTTTTCAACCCAAGTGTCCCCCATTCGATATTAAGTCGCCCTTTACGGGTTTTCGGCTTAAACCTCTCATTTTGCATTCTTTTTTTTTGTGTGTTCTACCATGCATCTGAGAATTTTAAATGCTTCCAAGGTAAAATATCAATTCAAAAGATGGGATGAATTCTGAGAAAAAACCCTTCAAATTAAATATCCACGCTTGATCAAAATATAATTTTAAAAGTACATAATGTAGGCCAAGGTTCGGGTTTAGAAAGAAAGGGTAAATAGGCCCAAAATGTGTTTAAGGGTGATTGGATCAAGGATCATTTCATGAGGAGGATTCATTCTTGAAACATTCGTCCCTTTTTGAACTTTCATCTTCTTTTTTTGGGATCTTTTTCTTTCATTCTTGGCTTTCATTTGCCATTCTTTGATTTCACATTTTTTTTCGATGGCTCTTTTTGCCATGATTTTTTGGGAGGTTATTTTTCCTCGCATCTGCCCTTTAGTGTAGAGGGTGATCCTTGATCAAGGTTCAAAGAAAGAAAGAATTCCTAAGGCTCAAAGGGGTGACTAGAGATAATTTCTTCTTAGTGAAAGGAATATGAGAGATGGTCATTCATCATATCAAGCACGAATATTCTCATTGAAAAGCAATCCTCAGGGGAAATAGATATATAGAATTTTCATTTTTACATTTGGAATCATTCGAATTTCCGTGTGCACAACATCACACTTTTCTTTTCTTCTTTTTTTCTTTTTCATTCTTTTTCTTCTTCAACCATAGTACTTCTTCAATTCGTCAGAATTCACGGGATTTCTCAAGTTACCCCTTCCATCCGAGTCAGAATCAATGCTCCACCAGAAAAAGCTCTCTTTACCACATAGGGCCTTTCCCAATTTGGAGCCTATTTCCCTCACGGATCCTTTACTATAGGGAGAACTTTTCTTAGTACCAACTCTCCTTCTCGAAACTGCCTCGGACGAACCTTCTTGTTGTGGGCTCGAATCATCCTTTCCTGATACATCTGCCTATGGCAAATTGCTTTCATTATTTTCTCTTCGATAAGATTCAACTGTTCATAGCGAGCTCTAACCCACTCCACCTTTTCTAAACCAACCTCCATCAAAACACGAAGGGAATGGATCTCAACCTCAATAGGTAACACTGCCTCCATTCCGTATACCAAAGGAAATGGCGTGGCACCCGTCATCTTTTCAACGATCTTCTTGATGTTCTTATTAGCCGCTTCTACTGTCCCATTCATTTTCAGGCGATAAGGTGCTGAATTATGATGCATGATCTTGAACTGAGTACACACTTCTATCATCATCTTATTGTTCAAATTGAGAGCATTGTCTGAAATGATTCTCTCTGGCAATCCATATCGGTATATAATTTTTTTCTTGACGAATCTGCATACTACTGACTTTGTTACATTCGTATAAGAAGCGGCTTCTACCTACTTTGTGAAGTAATCTATGGCCACTAGGATAAATCGATGTCCGTTTAAAGCTTTCGAGGTAATAGGCCCGATCATATCCATTCCCCGCATCGAAAATAGCAATAGTGCAGTCATGACATGCAATGATGATAGATGCATATGAATTTTATCTGTATATATCTGACATTTATGGCACTTCCAGGAATAACTAATGCAATCTCCTTCCATCGTTAGCCAATAATATCCTTCCCTCATAATCTGTTTAGCAAGCATGTGACCATTGGCATGAGTGCCACATATCCCTTCGTGGACTTCTTCAATGATTCTCCGAGCTTCGGCAGACCCGACACACTTAAATAGAACCTGGTCTTTCCATTTCTTGTAGAGAATCTCACCATCTAGGAAAAAACCCATTGCCAATCTTCTCAGAGTCCTCTTATCATTTTTTGTTGCTTGTTCAGGATACCGTTGACTCTTGATGTATTGCAAGATGTCGTAATACCAAGAGAGGCCATCCGCTTCTTCTTCGATACTCAGGTAGTAGGCAGGAGACTCGTATATGCTCATCTTTATTGTCATAACTTCGGCCTTTTCATTTACTTTAAACATTAACGATAAAGTGGCTAGAGCATCCGCCATTCGATTTTCTTCTAGGGGGAAGTAGTTGAAACTCACTTCTTTGAACTCCTCTATCAGACTCAGTATGAGCTCTCGGTATCA
Source organism: Fremontodendron californicum (assembly GCA_030761205.1). Taxonomy (NCBI): domain Eukaryota; kingdom Viridiplantae; phylum Streptophyta; class Magnoliopsida; order Malvales; family Malvaceae; genus Fremontodendron; species Fremontodendron californicum. The sequence continues at coordinate 7,235,688 of JAULJL010000004.1, forward strand.
TATTAACTTTGCATCTTGGGTTTCCCATTCTCCCCGTAGTTGGTATATCACTAGGGCTGAATCTCTAAAAACTTCCAATGTTTTGATCTTCCTGTCTACGACAGCACGAAGGCCCATAGTACACACCTCATATTCAGCTATATTGTTTGTACAATCAAAATCCAATCTGGCAGTGAAAGGATAATAATATTCCTTTGGGGATATGAGCACTACGTCGATCCCGTGCCCCATGGCATTAGATGTGCCATCAAAGTAAATTTTCCATATTTTCTTCTTAGAGGGAATCCCATCTTCTTGCAAGACACACATCAAGTCTTCATCAGGGAAATCAAAACTCAAAACCTCACAATTTTCAACCGCCCGACTTGCTAAGAACTCGGTTATTGCGCTGCCCTTTATAGCTTTCTGACTCACATACACAATGTCGTACTCTGACAACAAAACTTGCCATCTTACCGTTCTTCTTGATAGGGAGGGTGCTTCCAACATATACTTGATGGGATCTAGCTTGGCAATCAACCACGTCGCATGGTACAACATGTATTGTCAGAGCCTTCGAGCAGTCCAAGCTTAGGCACAACAAAGCTTTTCTACAGATGAATACTTCAACTCATACTCTGTGAACTTCTTGCTAAGGTAATAAATCGCTTGTCATTTCTTCCCGGTCTCATCATGCTGCCCCAATACACAGCCCATAGATCTCTCAATTACTGATAAATACAGTTACATTGGTTTCCCCGAAACAAGTGGCATTAGCACTGGTGGGTTGGATAGATAGTGCTTAACTTTATCAAAGGCGATCTGACACCCTTCATCCCATTCTCCCGGATCACGCTTTCGAAGTAGCTTAAATATTGGATCACATTTGTCGGTTAGCAAAGAAATACACAGAGCAATGTAATTCAATCTTCCTAGAAAGCTTCTCACTTCCTTTTGAGTACGAGGTGGTGGCAAGTTCTGGATGACCTTTACTTTATCTGGATCAATCTCGATTCCCCTCTTACTGACGACGAAACCTAACAACTTCCCCGAAGTGACTCCGAAAGTGCATTTTGTTGGGTTTAGTTTAAGTCGAAACTTTCTTAATCTTTCGAAGAGCTTCTTAAGATTCGCAACATGCTCATCTTCTCCTTGTGACTTTGCGATCATGTAATCAACATAGACTTCGATCCCCTTATGCATCATATCATGAAACAAAGTTACCATGGCTCTCTAGTATGTTGCCCAGCATTTTTCAATCCAAACAGCATCACCTTATAGCAAAACGTTCCCCACATCGTCACAAACATGGTTTTCTCCATATCCTCTGATGCCATCTTAATCTGATTGTACCCTGAGAATCCATCCATGAAGGAAAACATAGAGCTCTTTGTCGTATTATCCACCAAGGTATCAATATGAGGCAACGAGAAATTATCTTTAGGACTGGCCCTATTCAGATCCCGATAATCAACACACATACGTACTTTGCCATCCTTCTTTGGAATTGGGACAATATTTGCTACCCATTCTGGATATTTTGCCACTTCTAAGAACCTGACGTCGAATTGCTTTTTCACCTCTTCTTTCACCTTTAACAGCATGTTAGGCCTTATTCTTCTCAATTTCTACTGAATTGGCTTGCAATCAGGCCTTAAAGGGAGCTTGTGAACCACAATATCGAGATCCAACCCTGGCATGTCTTGGTATGACCATGCAAATACATCGACATATTCTCAGAGTAAGGCTACCAGTTCACACATTTTTGATGGTGACACTGAGGTCCTAATTTTGACCTCTTTTATTTCTTCTCCACTTCCCAGGTTTACCGCTTCTAACGGCTCCTTATGAGGCAATACTTGCTTCTCCTCTTTTTCTATTATTCTCAATAAATTCGAGGACAGACCATAATCTTCAGCATCTTCGTTGACGTCAAAATCACCCGTACAAATGGGTCTTTCAAAATCAATTTCAAAATTATTGATAGGACGGTCCTCATATTCCACTTGCGTGCACCTGTAAATAGGTGAGGAAGAAACAATATAGGAAGGTATATAGGCAATGAAAGAAAATGAAAGAATATGGACACATCAATATGAAGAAAATGCATCGTGATTGTTATTTATTAAATGAAGGGTTTTAAACATAAGCCCGTACAGAAAGATTCTTAATGTCCTTGGGCAGAAACAATTAAGATTGTTCCAAAGTATTACTCTAGAGTAGACCTAAAAACTATAGGAAGCTCGATCGCACTCCAATTTGTTAATTCATAGCCCGATGGACATGGGCGCACCACCCAACTTGCATTTCTATTCCCATTCCTTCTTCCCCGGTCATGCAGATTACCATTTCTTGCATTTGTTCTTCCTTGCTCATGTAGAACTTCTCAAAGGCTTGTTATTTCATTACTAACAGATCATCGAAATCCTTCTCCCCAAACTCAAAAACCAGCCGAACGGAAGATGTTAAGGATTGGTGGGAAAGTCATGGGCTCCCACTCTATATCCACACCCGAGAGACGTGCAATCTTCCTCTTTCGGTTTTTCTCCATTTGTTTCCTCCTTTCATGAGCTTTTGGGAGATACCGAGACTGAATCGGTCTTTCTTTCTGGTTACTTCAATTGCTCTGGCTATCCCTTGGAGATATTTTCCTAGTCCCTTTCCTGCTCTGCAGCCTTTCCCTACAACCGTTCTCACCCCCAACCTGGTATTCTTGGACAGCTTCGGCTCAGGAATTTTATGTCTTTCAGTAATGAACACAGCATTAACGAAGTTCAATGACCTGAATGAGCATTCTACAGCATCTTCATTCGGTTCTATGTAGGGAGAGTCAGTGGATGTAGAGGCTATGATGTCCTCCTCTCCCGATACGCTGACCAGGCGTCCTTCTATTACAAACTTCATTTTCTAGTGGAGAGATGATGGTACTGCCCCAGCAGAATGGATCCATGGTCTTCCCAATAAACAGCTGTAAGATGGGGTAATGTCCATAACTTGGAAATCAACTTTATAGGTACAGGGACCTATCTCAAGTGGGACTTCAATGGTTCCGATAACTTCTCGTCGGGTGCCATCAAAGGCTCTGACTATAGTGTGGTTGGGTAGCATGTAGGACATGTCGATCGGTAGTTTGGACAAGGTCGCCAAGGGCATCATATTCAAAGAAGAACCATTATCCAAGAGTACTCATGGCAGAATGTGTCCCTTGCAGATAGTCATGATATGAAGGGCTTTAGTAGATCCTACACCGTTTTGTGGTATCTCCTCATAACTAAAGGAAATATGGTCATTCTATGTGGCTCAGAGTTTAGTAATAGTGAAAGGACCTAAATCCTTGCTGGTTGACGGTGTAGTTGTTCTACCATACTGTACTCGCTGTGTTTTATAAACTTCAAGAATTCACAAGCCTCTTTCTCATTCATCGACTCTTTCACCTTGTTAACCGGGGTTGAATTTTTCTCCATTCCCTTTGACTAATCCATCTCTGTATGGACCGATTCTGCTATTCTCTTACCTTTGTCAAATTCCCCTGCCTTTTCCATCGGACTTTGTTCAATGATTTAGGGGGCATAGCATCTACCACTGCGAGTTAGATATCCTACACTTGTTATATCGGTTGCTGTTTGCTGACTTGAAGAGCCTGGCGTTACCATACTGCAATCGTATCTCCAAGGTGCGGTCCTTGTATGGGAAAGAAGATGGTAACTCTATAATCAACTTTGGTGCGGTTTCTTTATCAATCGGGATAGCCTTTTCTTTCGGCTCATCACAGTATATAACCAAAGGTCTGTCCACCCCATAACCAAATGTATTCTCAATAGTATTTACCTCTTCCTCCATTTCTTCATAGAATTGGGCCTTGCCTTCATCCATCATTTTCTGAACCTTGGCTAAAAAACCTTCACACCTCTGTATAGTGTGACCCTCACATCTGTGAAATGGATAAAAATCCTCTGTCTTGCTCGCAACCATTTTCAAATTGGCTTCATCCTGAACTAACCCAGCTTTGACCATTTCAAACCATACTTTTATCATTTGCATTTTCACCTCACTAATATCCCTTATTACCCTGCCACATTCCTCTAACAAAACCGTATCCACCTTGGCCTCCGTGTGATTGGGCAATGGGTTACTCGCAACATTAGGCCTATTTTTAGATCCAAACTTTACGACCCCAGTATCAATCAAGCTTTGGACCTTTCGTTTAAAAGCGATACAATCCTCAATCGAATGCCCCTGAATTCCCATATGATATGCGTAGTTAGCATTATACTATTTGGGATACGATGGCTTCAGAGGTTGGAGGTATACTAGTGCAACGAGCTGCCCCTGTAATAGTTTAGGGAATAACTCATTATAGGTTGTAGGAATAGGATCAAATTGAGGCTTTTGATTATTCCTCGGTGGTCTTTGGTCATTACAAATAATATTCTGGGTGTTTGGTGCGGTGTTTTGAGGAATGGCTATTTGTGGGGATATGCCAGTTGGGTATGGTTGTTGCGGTATGGCTTTGTAAGGAAAAGGGTTTTGGGTAAGGTGGTTCACGACAGTGTAGTAGGGATTGTATGTCGGGTAAGGTGTATAAGGTGTAGGAGGTGTATAGGGACAATGGTTATAACTGACTGCATGAGTTTCCCCTTCATTCCTTTTGGCGATGATTGCCTTTTTTGGAGTTGAAGATTCTCCACCTTCCATCTTCCCACTCTTAATGGCGGTTTCTATCATTTCACCGGATATGACCATATCCGCAAAATTCTTAGTGGCAATACCCACCAACTTGTCATAGTACGGTGCCTTTAAAGTGTTGATGAAAAGAACTGTAGTTTTCTTACTGGTCAGAGGGGGTTGCAACTGAGTAGCCAAATCTCTCCACCTTTGAGAATACTCCTTGAAGCTTTCAGTAGTTTTTTTCTCCATGTTCTGTAGCGACAATCTATCAGGCATCATATCAGATACGTGCTTGTAATGTTCCATACGGCTCTGGCCAAATCCATCCAAGAGCGGATCTTAGTTCGGGTTAACTGATTATACCAGCAGGTTGCATAACATGTTAAGCTGTCTTTGAAGCAGTGAATGAGTAGCTTTTCATCCTCATCATGTCCCGTCATTTTCCCCCAATACATGGTCAAGTGTGCTGACGGGTTGGTGGTCCCATTATACTTCTCAAAGTCTGGTACCTTAAACTTAGGTGGAATTACCAAGCCATGCACCAGACTCATTTCTTTGGCATCTAGGTGCCAAATAATTCTACACCTTCCACGACCCTTAACCTCTCTTCCAATAACTGATACTTTTTCTGTAATTCAACAGATTCAATCTTCTTCAATTCGGCTATTTTTGTTTTCTCCTTCTCAGCGAGTTCTTCAAAATCCAGAACATCAACAGGATCAGTTGGGTCAACCCCAATGTTAACCTTTTCGGGAGCATGGTTATGTGCTTCTGCCATCGGTTGGATATAAACAAAAGGTTCTATCCCTGTTGGAAGCTCATTCCCAGCATTTTGGGATGTTTGGCCACTTAATTGCACGGCTTTAGGTCGGCCCTCTTGATTTACTACCATTCCTCCCGCAACTGAATTCTCAATCGGCCCTTTCTGCCTAAGCATGACATTCATCATTTCTATAAGCTTGGCCATCTGCTCTCTTGATTCTTCCTGGGATTTAGCCAATTGCTCTTATAGTTCCTTATGAGCCCTTTCCATCATTTTGATACGGGCTATTTGTTCATTTTCCATAATTCTGGTCGGAGATCTAGTATTATAACGGCGCTAAAAATCTGGTTCTTTTGAAGGACGTCCAATTTTTACCTTAAGTTCAAAAACCATTGATTAGAACTCTGTGATTTATTTAAAGTATTTATTGAGTGTATGAAAGTATGAATGATTGAAATATACATGTTCATCAACAAATAAATAAATGAATGTGATGAATGAGTTGGTAAATAGAGAATGTTTTCATAAAGATAAAACTAATGGTATTTGCTTAAAATTGGATCCCAAAGCCAAAAGTTTTTTCATTAATTCATAGAAAACTTCATACAACGCATTTCTCAACGTCGAGTTACATAGAAATATTTGCTCATACTAGTCTTGAGTTTCTTCCAAGAAATGCAACAGTCGCTGATCATATTCCTCGAAGTCTTTGTCCTTTCAACCATCTCACTTGTCCTGCCGGTATTCTTGGACGATATCAGCAATGTCGACTTTCTTAGCTTGTGACTGCTGCTCTATGGTCTGAATAGTCGCATGGAGTGACTCATTCTCCTTGCGCATCAGGGATGTTCTTCCCTTCTCGTTTCTCAACCTGAACCTTAACTGTTCATTTTCTTGCTGACATCTCTCTAGCTTGGTTGACATTAAAGAATGTGTATCCTCCCATTTCTGCCGCTCATGAGAAAACCTGGACTCTTTTTCTTTACCTTCCTTGGCCTTACTCTTCCAATAGTCCAATTCCATTTGAAGTTTCTTCATTTCTTTCTCATGTGCTTTAAAAGAAATCCTAGCTCCCGTAAATCTTCCCATGGCCCTTATCTTCTTGTTTTCTCGGTGTAGATCTAATATATCGGACAATGCTGTATCTCTCTCTTTGACCATTTTTCTTGTCTTGGTCTCTTGGATCTCAAGCCTAGTCTTCAAGTCCTCGACATCTTCTTGAAGCTTATCAGATTCTCGCTTCAGTTTCCCTTTATCTTTTTCTAATTCCTGCCTAACCAGCTCAACTTCTGACGGTATTATCGGTTTGGGCTGAAGAACGACTAGATTAACAGAGGCATCTTCAACGGGAAGCACAATGTTGCGAAGCTTCTTGGCCCTCCATACTAGATACGTCAGAGTGGCGTTGTCGGTATACCTACCCACTTGTGACCGGTATAACTTCTTCCATGCCATGATGACTTCACGTATTCTTCCCATATATCCGGGCTCACCATATGAGAAATCCATCGAGATAAGATCATGAGTCATCAGGGATAAACTGCTCGGATCCATACTACCTCCGTATTAGTAATGGTGCATAGCTAACGGCCCCCTAAATTCCTAATAGTGGAACCCATAAATTCTCACCACAACGGTACAAGATCGACCCAAGTGGCATCCATGAGCCCTCCAAGTTATATCCTCCTTTCCTAAGTGACTGAGAGTCCTAACCCATTGCTTCTTATCCCCTTTCTTTGACCATTTCTTATTGTTGAATTCTGTAAGAGGAACACACGTCTTCATTTAGGGGTGGAGCTTTCCATTATCATCTCCCCAAAAGTGACTCTGAATCCAGACATATAGAAGCTGTACACAACCCTCGAAACGCCCTTTACCTCTTCTTCGACAGTGATTGAGTGACTTGATCATCTCAGAAAGAATGGCAGGAAAAGGATCAATATGTTTGTCCAACCGATCAAAGAAATCCACCACGGCTACTTCGACATGACCTTCCACTTTTGGAAATAGGACCAAACAGTAAATCGCCAGAGCAAAGACATCCACCACATGATCATCATCCGGGTTGCTCTTGATATAATTCCGCAAGAATACCCAAGGAATGCAGTCGCTCGAACCCTTCTTTTTTATCTGTGGGGAATCTACCGAGATATCTATACCCATCACTTTGGAAAGCTTCTTCTGGCAGCTCGATGTTTTCTACTCTTTCCAATAGAATTTATTCGGATTTGCTGACTCAACACGGAGCAAGATAGAATATTCCTCAATGGTGGGCACCATATCTTCTTGATTAAAAGTGAAGCATCGTACGAAGGATCCCAAAACTGCACTATGGCCCTAATCAACTGCTCGTCCATCTCGATCAGGAGAAGTAGAGCTATGTCACCATATTTCTTAGTAAACTCATTCTTCCTCTCAAATCCCCACTGTCTCCAAATTTCCTTTAACTCCACTAGGCCATTTAGAACAAAATCCAAGTGAACTGACTCAGGAAGTACAGACACAAAACCCATGGCCAAACAGTCTCCCTTATCGCGCTGATTTATCTCGGACTCAGTTCTGACCTCTTGGTATGTCTTGCTAACCACTGATACTAATAGAAGGTCCCGACGTTCCATGACTATAACGAAAAACTCCTCGGTTGGCACCCGGTTTAAGGCAGATATCCCTAAATGACCATGACGCCTGAAATAAAAACAAAAACAAAACAAAAAAAACATGATTAGTAATGGGATAATAAGATCAAAAATCATAATATGATAAAATAAAATAAATAAATAGTAAAAGGTAAGAAGTGCTCCTCCAAGTGTTTCCTAGCTTAGGATATCTAATCGAAAATCCGGCATGGCTTCGCCTAAGTTTACTATATGAGGGTGAATCGGTTCTAAAGGCCCCGAATTGTTCCTTACTATCGCCGGTGAAGGCTAGTAAGGCACCTCGATTAAACTGGGTTCAATTCGTTAGAGTTCATTTCCTCGGCTTATGTGGAGGCTATTGCCACACGAAGTGTAGGTAATCTAATACTCCGAAAGTGTTTCGCTAGCTTATGCAGAGGCTATTGCCACACGAAGCGTAGATACTTTACTTCCACTTAAAGGGACGGAACTCGGATATAGAGTTCATGTTATGCAAAATGTAAGTGTCGTGTGTGAGGAGGAACAATCAAACCTTTCACCACCTAATCTAACCCTTATCCTAAGTATCCTGACAAAATATTAAAGACAAAATTAAATAATGACCAGCATTAATCTAGCAAAGAATAATAATATACAAGAAAATAACCAGAGAACAACAATAATATGCATATACATGAACATATTTAAAAACATTTCATTATTTAAGGAAAATCCTCTTAAAAAATAAAATAAAATGGGAATTATAACTAAATACCAATTAAAACCGACAAAACCGAGACTTTTGATAACACGCGACTAACTCTAGACCTGACTCTCTAAAATATCCCCAATGGAGTCGCCAAGCTATCGATACGTGATCCGTCTATTGTCGGGGGACCTGTTCGAGTGAGGTAAGGAAAAACAACAGAGGAAAAGACGACTAAATTTATCTTGAAATTAAAATTAGGGTTTGAAAACAACCTCAAAAAAGAAATGGAGTCGCCACCAATCTTTTTTGGCTAGGTGTGATCGGCCACCTATTAACCGGTTTTGTAAAATATTTTAAAATTAATTAAAAAATTTTAAAACCAATTTTGAAATTTGCACTTTAAACCAGAGAAAATCAAAAAGCGGGTTCATAAGTCAGTTACGCGCGGGAAAGGATTAGCACCCCCGCAACGCCCGTGTAAAACGGTACCTTGTTAATCATTGTTATCTCGAGTCTCGATAAAAAAGTCAGTTTTGAAATTTGTATTTAAAAATAATTCTCATTTTAAAGAAAAATAATTCCACTTGATTTGAAAATGATTCAGAATTTATTAATTCAAAATTTTTTTACATTCTCCAGCAAACTTGATAAAATATAGAAATTTTTATTTATTTGAAAAAAAATTCGAATCATTCTCGTTTTGAAAAAATAGATATTCCGTTATTAATGATAATTGATGATGTCTTCCCCGGCAACCCAGAGCAGAACTCATGAATTATTTTAACTCAGGAATAACTTTATTTTATTTGAAAATTATTATTTTTATTACATTGGAAAAGCATTTAAAAAGATAGTTATGAATATGTAAATTACTACTAATGATATGGCATATGGATTAATGACATGTCATGCTTGACATGGCAAAATCTAGATGACATGGCATAACCTAAATGACATGGTAGAATTTAAATGATATGGCAAAGATCTAAATAAAATTGACAAGAATTAATGACATGATAAAACCTAGATGACATATTAAAATTCTATATGACATAGCAAAAATCTAAGTTAAATGGAAAGAATTAATGACATGATAAAACCTAGATAACATATTAGAATTCTATATGACATAGTAAAAATCTAAATTAAATGGCAATAATTAATGACATGATAAAACGTAGATGACATATTAGAAATTTATATGACATAGCAAAAATCTAAATTAAATGGCAAGAATTAATGACATGATAAAACCTAGATGACATATTAAAAATCTATATGACATAGCAAAAATCTAAATTAAATGGCAAGAATTATCATAGAATATTCATAGTTATGCCATAATTAAAATGACAATATAAAATCTAAATCAAAACAATGACATCACTATGGAATATTCACATATATATATATATATATGGAATTTATAAAACCAAAATAGCAAAAATTAAATGTCATAAAATATGCATGAATATGAAAAATGCAAATGCATGGAAATGTATTTCTCCAACAAAATAAAGATATTCGTATATCTAAAAAGACATCCGACTATCTTTGGAAGAGACCTAATTTGGATTTTCTAACTCGGATTTAAAAAAATTTTGGAATTTTAAGTGAGAAAAGAACTTGACTAAAAACAACTTTTTAAAAGGCTCTAATTTTTCCTAATTTTGAAACCTGGGGTTGACCGACCTTGACCCGACTTTTGTAAAACAAAATTTTAGGATTAAAAAGACTTGGAAATTAACCTAAGACAGCAACTAATGTTTTAAATCAGCCCCCTCTTAGTGCCTTAAACAAAATAAAAAAATTATTGGTTCATAACAACAAATCTGACTTTACTGACCAGTTTTGGAAACCGATTTTTTTACCCTTCTAAAAAAATTATGGGAGACTTAGAACATGTTGACCTCTATGGGAAAAAATTATCTTAATTTTTAGACTAAGGATGACCTACCCGAAAATTCATGAAAGACTATAATAGTGGGTAAAAAACTACTTAACCAAAAAATATTTTTAAACCTTTGATAAAAACGTCCAAAAATCAGAATAAAAATATTAGAAACTCCTTTAAGGTCATACAACCAGTGGTAAATTTTTTTAAAAATTTGGAAAAGGGTTGCCTAATGAGAAAAAATTATAAAGTTAGAAAATCCAACTTGACAAATCTTAATTTTCCTCAAGTATGCTCCTTAAAGCTTTGCTTTGAGCCATTGATTGGCTTAAGTCAAAAACCAAGGGGGAAATGTCAAAATGCATGAAATAAATGACATGGACTATGCATGACCTAGTGTCTAAAATGACATGGCAAATGACATGGAATAATGAGAATGACCTAATACTTAAATGACATGTAAAATGACATAGCATATGAAAATGGCCTAAATGTCTAAATGAAATGTAAAATGACCTAGCATCTGAAAATGGCCTAAATGTTTAAATGAAATATAAAATGACCTAGCATATGAAAATGGCCTAAATGTTTAAATGAAATGTAAAATGACATAGCATATGAAAATGGTCTAAATGTCTAAATGACATGTGAAATGAGAATGACCTAAATGTCTAAATGAAATGCAAAATAACATAGCATATGAAAATGGCCTAAATGTCTAAATGAAATATAAAATAAAATAGCATATGAAAATGGCCTAGAGCTTAAATGACATGTAAAATAAAAATGGCCTAAACTATATGACAAATAGCCACAATATGCAAAAGTATGTCATAAATCAAAATAACAAAATGGTTAGTAAGATAATAAATACATATAAAAATAAATAATAATAGAAATAAACAAGTTAAAGTAGCAAATAAATAAAATGAAAAGAAAAAAAAATGGAAATGAACTCCATGGTTGGTATATTGGACAAAGCCCACCCCAACCATTATCACTTGATTCATATCAAGATCATGAAGCCTAACCCTTGTTTTATTTGTTTTGAAAAAACAAGAACAACAAGAAAGCTTTCATAAAACCTTTACTAAGCAAAGAAAGTAGTAGGAAATCACATGAAAAAAATAAAGAATAGCATGAAGAAGAAGAAAGAAAAATGTAAGAACCAAAGAGGAATGACTACCTTAGCAAAAGCTTTCTTTCTTTTCTTTCAAAAATCTTTTTTTCAAAGGTTTTAGCTACTGCCGTTGTTTCAAAATCAGCCAACTTGTGTTTGAAAAAAATGAAAACCCCTCCCTTTACATGCCTTGGTCGGCCACCCCTTTGTTGATGTCAATGGTCTAGAACATTTCATTTAATTTCCTACACAATCTAAGCCCTTGGATCCAAGATATTCACATGAAAATAAAAATGTCATCTTGCCAATTGATCTTAGCCATTCAAGGATGTACTCATCTTTTCATAATGTGCCTAAACCATTGGATGAGCAAAGATATTTATTTGGCTACATGCACTTCCAACCATTGGATGACTTGTGCTCATCTTTCTTCCACCAATATTGGCCGTTGGATGAAGACATTTGCATGACAATAAAAATGTCATCTTGCAATTAGATCTTGGCCATTCAAGGATGTACTCATCTTTTCATAAGGTACTTAGGCCATTGGATGAGCAAGATATTTTTATGACATTAAAAATGACATCTTGTAGCTTGATATGGACCATTTGATGAAATGAATTAAATCTGAACCCTTCCCCTATGCATGGGCAGCCAAAGGACTAGAATATCCCAGCAATTCCTTCACCTTTTATATTTTTTTAATTGCAAATTGGCCCATTTCGATTTCTTTGGTAAAATTGCATTTTGGCCCCCCAAACTTGATTTTATTACAAACGGACCCGAAATCCGGTTTTTCTTTTTCCAATCCTTCCAAATAAATATAATATTGAGATCTGGAGATTTTCAAAATTTTCCAACCTTTTTTCCTATTTTTCCCGGAATTTTCTCTTGGATTTTTCGATTAGTTCACCTTTTTCATTTGAACTCTGATTCCGGATTTTTCTTCACCAATATCTTCCAAAATTATAAAAATCAGATCTGGAAGTTTTCATAATTTTTGGAGCTCGTTTGCTATTTTTTCCGAAATTATCTTCTGGAATTTCAGCTTAGTGCACATGAACTTTGCCATTTTCCAAAAGAGCTCCGAACTAGGATTTTTCTTCACCGATCTCTTCCAAAAATTATAAAACTCAGAACTGCAAGTTTTCATAATTTTTGGAGCTTGTTTGCTATTTTTTTTCGGAATTATCTTCTGGAATTTCGGCTTAGTGCACCCGAACTTTGCCATTTTTCAAATGAGCTCCGATTCCGGATTTTTCTTCACCGATCTCTTCCAAAAATTATAAAACTCAGAACTGCAAGTTTTCAAAAATTTTGGAGCTTGTTTGCTATTTTTCCCGGAATTATCTTCTGGAATTTCGGCTTATTGCACCCGAACTTTGCCATTTTTCAAATGAGCTCTGATTCTGGATTTTTCTTCCCTGATCTCTTCCAAAAATTATAAAACTCAGAACTGCAAGTTTTTTTTCGAGCTCATTTTCTATTTTTCCCATATTTTTTTAGGATTTTCCAAGAATGCCCTTCAACTTTCGAAACCTCGGTTTTACTCAAAACAAGTCTGATTTTTGGATTTTCTTTTTCTACTACCTTTGTCATACATTGAATTTGAGTTGGTCCGAAAACGCTCAATTTTACGATCAAATTCCCCTCCGATTTTGTTTTTCCCTTTTCAAACTCGGGAATTTTTTTATTTTTTCAATTTTGCTCCAATCGGCTCTTCCTTTGGATTCACTTCAAACTGGGCCTTGGGCTATCCTTGTTTACTCATTCTTTATCAATTGGGGGTTTCAATTTCACCGAATTGGGTCATCTTTGCAGTTTTCCCCAAATTTGCAAAATTCACCCTTTTTAACCAAAACCCTAATTTTCGATTTTCCTTCCAAATTGACTCTTCCTTTGGTTTTGCTTCCAATTGACCCTTTCAATACCCGTAGTCATTAATTATATTCCATTTGGAACCTCCAATTTCAACCAATTTGATCGTTTAAGCATTTTTTTCTCAAATTTGCTAAATTAGGGTTTCCCTTACACTGAAATTTTCGCAATCCCTCTTCCGAACTCCATATCTTTCGTTGTAGACTTCGGATTATCAAAATTCTTTCACCATTGTTCAATTCAACTTAAAATCTTGATTTTGAGTAAGGATTGACTTTTTTAGTGGTTGACTTTTTGGGGTTGACTTTTTGGAGTTGACCTTTTTGGAATTAACTTAAGATAAAGCAATTTCATAAAAACTTTTAATGTTTTTTTATTTATTATCAAACTAATCCATTAATGAAATTGTTTTAATAAAATTAAATTTTTTACTTATAAATTATATACATTTTATGAATAATAAAATAATTTATAAAGGCAATTTAGAAATATAATAAACAAAAATGACTATTTTCGTCAGTTCAAAAGATTCTCCACATTCGTGCTTATATATATATATTAGTATTAGTATTAGTATTAGTCAAATCTCCCTTGCAGGCGGTATGGATATTTTTATTTTTAAAAATAATTATTTTAAATTATAAACATTTACAAAGATAATATTTATTTTCATGATTTCTTTTTTCTCTTTCTCTTTCTTTAATAGGTTGCTTAATTTTTTTTATCAAAAGACTCATATTTTTTACTATATTTTAAAGATACAAATTAATATAAACTTGATATTTTTGTTAATTTTTTTAAAATTAAAAGCCAAAACAAAAAGAAAAGAAAAAAAAAAGGAAAAAAAATCATGAAATTGGAATTCATACAAAAAAAATAAAGATCCAAGGTTATATTGACCTGATATTTTTTATTGTCAAAGCCCAAAAATCTAGAGCCCATTTTGATAGTCAAGGCCAAAAAAAAAAATAGATAGATTATAATTATAAATATAAATAGATAAATATAAAAGATCCAAACTTATAGATATATTATAAATTATAGATAGGTTATAATTATAAATATAAATAGATAAATATAAAAGATCCAAATTTATATTTACCCAACAAATTATTTTGTCAAAAGGCCAAAAGCATAAATTGTATTTTAATTACAACCAAAGGAAAAAAAAAAATTGGTCTGTGACTTCTTATGCCTTCTCAGTAGACCTGTTGATTTTATGCATGAGAGGGTAACATGACACGAGAATAACACGAGATGGTTTAATCTAATTTTATTTCGTATTTCAATTATATTGACATATTTAAGAATGATAATTTTTGTTTTAAAATATATTAAACATAAATAACACGCTTAAGACACGATTAATTATCGCTTCTTAAATATGTTATCATGTCAACATGAGTAAAATGACACATTTAATTTATTTATAATTTTAATATAACATATAAAGCATATAGATTATTTTAAACTTTTAATCAAGATACTTATTTAATATAGGCATATAAAATCATTTTAAGCATTTAATTTATTTATGATACTCGCTTAACATGCAATTTTTTTTTTAATTTTTTATATTGCTATTTAACTATAATATAATGTTAGTATGATTATAACTCATTATTTAGTAGTATGATTGTTAAGACAGAGGGGAGTAAAACAAACCATTTTTCTTTTCTCCTCATATAATATCCAATCTCTTTGCAACAAAAAAATAATAATTAATTTAATTAATATAAGCATCATGTTTTTTGTTTTATATATAAAATAATATCATGATCTTATTAATTAATTTGGTTGTAATTAAGAAAAAATTAATTACTTAAAATAATTAAGTTTAGGTAGCTGATAACTCGTATAATTATATAGTTTTTAGTTATGTTTTATTATTGTTTTGTGTCAAATACGAGTTATTATTGTTTAGTCTAATTGTGTTTATGATCTTTTATATTTTTATGTAATTTGGTGTTTTTCACAAGTTTCTTTGAGTGATTTCAGATTACTAGAATTAAGGGCAAATCCAGTTCAGTTCCAGTTCCGACACCTTTTGCCATATCAGCTATATCTGGAGTTTCACTGAAGCAATAAGGCTGAAATTTGTAGCCGTGCAAAGCTAAGAGGCATATCTATCTTTTTCATGTTTTACACTTCTTGAAACGGAGTCGTTTTCCCTAGCGAAATCGACCATCAAGTTGGCTGATGTGCAATGACGTCTGTGCTGACCTGTTTTCGTATTTTGCCCATATCTGCTTATCCACATCAGCAAATGAGCTGATTTCAATGGCTATGGATCCGTAACTGATACGGGAACCTTTGTCTAGAAGACCATATGATCCGATCAGGCCTCTAATATTGAAGAAATCGACCATCAAGTTGGCTGATGTGCAATGACGTCTGTGCTGACCTGTTTTCGTATTTTGCCCATATCTGCTTATCCACATCAGCAAATGAGCTGATTCCAACGGCTATGGATCCATAACTGATAGGGGAACCTTTTTCTAGAAGACCATGTGATCAGATCAGGCCTCCAACATTGACGAAATCGACCATCAAGTTGGCTGATCAAAATTGTCATACAATATGACGAAAATTGTTAGAAAAATTCACCCACCTATTATACCTACCTTTGAAATTTGTAAAGCTTGTCTCTTGTCATTTAGCCCTCCAAAATGTGTATAAATAGAGGGCCTTGGATGATTGTAGAGGATCATATTGTACATAGGTAGGATATTAGCCATTTTAATAAAATTCTCTAAGTTTTCTTCTTCTTTCTTTTCTCTAGTTTTCTTTTTCTTTAGAGAGAGCAAGAGGTTGGATAATTAATATTCTTCCTCTTCTTCTTTCTTTCTTTTATTTCCTTCTTATATTTTCTTTAATTTTATGTTTATGTTTACAATGCCTATGCTAGGCTAAACTTCTATTTGGTTAAGGGTGATTTCAAAGCCCTAGACATGTTTTGTGATTGATTTTCAGATTCTATCTATCATTAATTTTCTATCAAAGTTGCTTATGTTCTTCTACAAGAATTGTTCATGATGTTGTCTTGATTTATTTAGGTGTACAACTAGATAGATCTTGATAATTATCTATTGCTAGTTTAAGAGTCTTGATCCGTGTAATTGTCTTGATTTCCTATTCATAAGTGGCAATTTGTGATTAATGATTATGGTCAAGTTTTCAATAATTGCAAAGTGGAACATAACCTAAGTTGAACAATCCGAGCTTATGTGTTTGTTGCTTAGATCAACCTATCTTTCTCATCATAAAGCTGCCATTAAATTGAATTTAGAGAGCTTATTCTAGGTTGTTTAATGGTTAGAGATTAAATAGAGAGCTTGTTCTATTTAACGACAAACTAAGGAAAGATTGGGATAACAGAGCTTGTTGTTATCTACGGTTGTTAACTTTGATAGTTGGTTGATATTGATAGATCTGAAATTGATTCTTAATGATGTCTAGTGGTGGAGAATGAAACCTTAACCATATTTTTCATATTTGCTTCTTCTTAGTATATTTATTTTTATTGGCTGGTTATACCGCCTAATTTGTATATTAACTTTGTTTTATTTTTATTGGCTGGTTATACCGCCTAATTTAGTATATATATTTTTATTGGCTGGTTATACCGCCTAATTTAGTATATATATTTTTATTGGCTGGTTATACCGCCTTGCATCTTATTCTTATTATTTACTTTAGTTTAAATCTGGCTTCAAAAACCCCTTTTCTTTTATTGTTTTCTTTCAACGTAAGTTATAAACTAATAACTCATAGATTAAAACCCAATCCCTGAGGACTCGACCCTTGCTAATCATTATACTTACAATTGATCTTTTTAGTGCAAGGTTAAATAAGATACACTCTTTTGGGTGCATCAAATTTTTGGCGCCGTTGCCGGGGATTGTTTTCTTTAGTTTATTTGTTACTTGGTTTATTCTTATTTTCAGTTCTAATGAGTTTTATTTTCTTGTACATACGAGTTTTTCTTATCAAATTTTGAAAAAAAAAATAAAAAATAAAAAAAATGATGGAATTGAGCAATCTAACACTTGAAGAGTTGGTGGCATACATGAACATGGAGAATCAACAAGCCAATCTCACCTTCCCAGTTCAACAATTTGCCATGGGAGGATGTCAAGGCCATCAAGTGTTTCAAGACCAACAGTATGATCATTACTCAAACACTTACCATGAGGGATGGTGGGATCATACTAATTATGGCTACTCGAAAAATTACCAAGAAGTAGATCCTTATGCCAATTACACTCATCAATCTAGCTTCAATCAATCATGGTCCCAAGAACCAGATCTTTTTCAACCACCACATATGACTCAAAACTCAGGTACTTCTTTAGAAGATATTGTCTATTCTCTTGTTACTGATACTTTGCAATTTCAACAGGAAACAAGGGAAAGCATCCAGAGTTTGGAAAAGCAAATGAGCCAATTGGCTAGTAGTATGGTGGGATGGGTAGCAGAAAGATCTGAAGAACTCCCTGCCCAAACGATGATTAACCCAAAGGAGGATGATATTATTGTGACCTTGAGGAATGAGGAACAAGATGAGGATGAGACAAAATTAGAGATGGATTCTATTCTTGAGGATAAAGAAGCCACAAATCCAAATAAGAGTATTTCGGCACCTGAGGTAACGTTTGAGATTCCAATTTTTACTAATGTTTCTTCTCCACCTTTTCCTAGTAGATTCGCAAAGTTCAAGGAGGATGAACATGAACAAGACACGCTGGAAACCTTAAACAGTTTGTTTGTGGATGTCATTCAACAAGTACCAAAAGATGCATCATTCCTCGATGAGATATGCACCACCAAGGATGATGGAATAATACTTGTAATGGAGAATGCATCCACTGTTGTGCAAAGAAAGCTACCTCTCAAACGCATAAATTTGGGAAATTTTATGTATGAGCCTGACAAGCGTAAAAAGCCAAGAAGGGGTGTTGGTTAGATTCAAAACACTAACTCAAGTGTTAATTGGGAAGGCAGTCCAATTAAAGATGAAATTGCCAACCTTCCATATTCAGATTTGCTTTCTCTTTCTTTTCCTTTTTCTTTTATTATTTTTATTGTTTTTATTTTTATTTCTTATGTTTCTTTGTTAATTGTGTTTACTGTTTTTAAGTTCATTTAGGCTGCATAAGTTTCTTTTGTTTAATAGTTCTTTTCTCTTACATATAATTCTTGCATTGGGGGATAATAGCATTACATTAATGACAATGTAAGACTTATGTGTGGGGGGAAGAATTTAGGATTTTATTTAGAGTGTTTTGTTTTTGAGTCTTTTTATGTTGTTTTTCTTTCTGATCCTTGTTTTGAAAATAACTAGATGTAAATATAAATTTTTTTATTTTTATTTATTTTTTTTAACCCCGGTTAAATGGCGGATAACGGTACTCCGTGATTAATTAAATCGGTTCCATCAGCTACCCACAAAACTGATATTGTATATAAATTTCTCTTCCAATTTCTCTTTCAATTTTTTTTTTCATTTTTTTCAGGATGGATGATATTCTCACAAGATTGCAGAAACGATTTCCTCCTTTTCCTCGAAATATTTTACTGAAGCTTTACCAAGTTCGATTTGAAAGATTAAGAATGCTTATGCACAAAGGGATTCCTGAAGACATACGTTGGATAATTGAAGCCAAGGTACGTGAAGATGAATATCTTCCTATTTTGCATTTACCAGGTACAGGTAGAAGCACTTTTGCAAAGAAGCGACGAGCAAAGCGCATGAGTTCAAATTGCCACAAATGTGCACGATGGACGTGTAACGGTAAATGTCGTTCTATTGGGATTCCGTCCTCTAATCGAGATGATAAAATTGAATTCATTAAGGATGGACTGAGTAAGGAGAATTTGGATAATATCCAACTTTCTCTTGAGACGCATCCTAGTGGAGACGTACAAAGAGAAATTCTTGATTTATGGCCGCAATTCCAAAGGGAATGGCAACATCTTGGGAATCTGATGTTAAAAGACCCTGTTTGCCAGCTTGTAAGAAAACTGGATGGGAAGCATATCCTCGACTCATAGAAGGCGTTTAAGCCGTTTCTGGACGTAAAACCAGAGGAAGATGTGAGCCACAATCACAACTACAATAAATGACTTCTCAGCTTTTGGTTTGATTTGCAATAACTTTATTTTGTTTTAATTTACGTGTTGTTCGATTTGTGTAATTATTCTCGTTTTTTTTTATTTGTCTTTTACGGCTGATTTTTTTCTTCTCTTTTTGATTTTCTTCCTGAAATCACGCAAAAAAAAAATCTTTTGTTAGGTTAACATTTTCTTCTGACAGGTCAGATACACTTTCGGCGACATTATTACTCTTGTCCGATTCACTACTCAGTCCTCTATATATTACACCATGTACTCATTCTCTTTCAGGCACTCGAAAAAAAAATGGAAAGTACTTCGTCCCAGCGCATAAAAAAAATTTTGTATCTTTGGAGGTGCTTATCCAGGGAAAAATAACATATTCGCTGATGAAGCCATAAGAGTTGGAGTAATACTTGCCCAACAAAAGATCCAGTTGATTTATGGAGGCGGTAGTACGGGTTTAATGGGAGCAGTCGCTACAGCAGCACACGCCGGAGGAAGTCCAGTTCTAGGAGTCGTGCCAAAACTATTCACAGAATTTTGTGGACCTACCGTGGGTAAGGAAATACAAGTCTGGAGTGTCCCTGAACGGATAACAATCATGTACCATTCTGCCGATGCATTCATTGCTTTACCAGGAGGTCTGGGTACATTGGAAGAAATAGCTTGCGTGGCTTCTTGGTCATCTTTGGTCACAAATAAGAAACCCATTGGTTTGCTTAATATTAATGGTTATTTTAGTAATTTGCTTTCATATTTAGATAATGCTGTGGATAATGGATTCATGTTTTTAGAGGCAAGGAGAACCATAATTTCTGCTACAACCATTGAAGATTTACTCAAAAAGCTCCAAGCTTATGAGTGTTTATCTGCTACGGTTGTTTCGCAAACGCTCGGAAAAAGAAAAAGAGATATGGACGAGCAAGGAGTGGATTGCACTTTGTCTTTGTGACATTATCTAACATTTTGTTTGTTGTGTCTCAGTTATAATAAGTGGTTAGCAACGTCTGCAGGTAATATCTCCTAAATTCTACCTTTAGTAGGGGGTAAGGGACATATTTTGCTAAAAAAAAAAAAAATTGATGTGTTTTAAGCCATTTAGAAGTATTCATTTTGAACAAGGTCTGAGTAAGGGAGACTTGAGACATACCTTGTCAACTTGATTTCTTCTTTTCAAAAAAAAAAATTAAAAAAAAAAAAAAAAGTTTGTTGTGTTTTAAGCAATTTAGAAATATTCATTCTGAACAAGGTCTGAGTAAGGGAGACTTGAGACATACCTTGTCAGTTTGATTTTAATCTTTTTATGTTTACTTGTTAATTTTTGTTTAGTATTTTAGGATTATTTAGGTTGCATGAGTTTGTTTTGTTTTGAGTCTTAGTTGTTCCTATTCTTATGTTATTAGTTATTTTCTCTTACACATGATTCTTTCATTTGGGTTAATAGACTTACATTGAGGACAATGTAAGAATTAAGTGTGGGGGGAATGATTTAGGATTTCTTTTATTTTTGTCTACTATTTTTTTTATGAGTCTTTATTATTATTATTTTTAGTATGTTTTAGTTCTTTTTTAATACAATGATGAGATATGAATTGCATAAGTCTAAAACAGATTTATTAGTGAGAAGATTTTCATGAGAATTGAACTTGATATCAATCTTTTTATGAGCCAATGTTAATATGATATGTTGATTGAGAAAGAAGCATGTTTAGACTTAATCTAACTTGTATAATCATCCTTGTGAGTTTTTGAGCCTATAATGATTGATGCATTATACAAATCAATCTAATTTCTTTCTTGAGTGCTCTTATGATTACATGATTCTCTAGAACTTGCTTTAAACCGTTTGAGACTATATTGATACATGTGACAACATGAATATGATAGAGGCATTAGGATTATAACCAGAGCCAAACAGCCATCCCTTATTGATGTTCCAAGAGAACACACCCTTAGTGAACCAGTTTGAGCCTACATTGAATAAGCTATCTCTTTGGTAACCATAACTTGTCCCTAACCTAAATATACTTATATCTTTACCTTTGTTCCAAAGATGAATTAGCATGATTTGAGACCAGTTGCAAAGACAAGGGATATTTTTTTGGTTAGAAACAAGAAATAAGTGTGGGGGGAAAAGAAAAGAAAAGTCAAGAGAAAAAGAAATGGAATACTGGAAAATACATTCCTATGTAAAAAAAATATATATATGAATCATCTCTTGAATTTGTGGAAAAAGAAAAAAATGTTACAAAGTTGTTTAGAATGAAGAAAAGGCCCAACATGAATATCCGGCCTAGGTGACTATGTACTTGTAAAGAGTTTTGATAAGTTTGTTTGTATGATCTTATTATGTCTCTAAACTTTATGAACTCTTTGGAACCTTTGTGATATCGTTATCCTTTTGTTCTTCAACCACATTACAAACCCCTTGGCCCCATTACAACCTTGATTAAAGACCTCTTGATTTATGAAGTTGTATGATCTAAATAGTGGAGAATAGGTGGACAAGCAAGAATATGGTAGAACTGTTTTCATGAGATTGATTGAGTGTAAACACTTCACCACTACTTTAAAGAGTGAAAATCATGAGGGTATCCCATGTGAGAAGTTGAGATTAAATTTGAACATGCACTATTTTGATTGAGATATGTTATGTTAATATTGGCTTAACTCAAACAATTTACATTCAAGCATGATTTTTTGTGAAATTCTTTAAGCTATTGATTAGTTTATAAGACTTGTTCAAAGATTGTCTCTAATTTGTATTGAAAGGATTAGGAATAAATATTTTTAGTATATGTAGTTTATTTATATTTTAGTTTTTCAATGTTTGTGGGTATCGTTCTAGTAAACCCTCACGAGACTAAACTCGTCCACTAGGGACACCTAGGGGTTTAAAGGCTTGTGTCACATGCTAAGTGCTACCGTGATTTCCTACGAAAGTGGATTAGATTAGATTTTCTTATTTTATTTTTATTTGATTTTGCTCGAGGACTAGCAAAAAGCTAAGTGTGGGGGTGTGATAACTCGTATAATTATATAGTTTTTAGTTATGTTTTATTATTGTTTTGTGTCAAATACGAGTTATTATTGTTTAGTCTAATTGTGTTTATGATCTTTTATATTTTTATGTAATTTGGTGTTTTTCACAAGTTTCTTTGAGTGATTTCAGATTACTAGAATTAAGGGCAAATCCAGTTCAGTTCCAGTTCTGAAACCTTTTGCCATATCAGCTATATCTGGAGTTTCACTGAAGCAATAAGGCTGAAATTTGTAGCCGTGCAAAGCTAAGAGGCATATCTATCTTTTTCATGTTTTACACTTCTTGAAACGGAGTCGTTTTCCCTAGCGAATCGACCATCAAGTTGGCTGATGTGCAATGACGTCTGTGCTGACCTGTTTTCGTATTTTACCCATATCTGCTTATCCACATCAGAAAATGAGCTGATTTCAATGGCTATGGATCCGTAACTGATACGGGAACCTTTGTCTAGAAGACCATATGATCCGATCAGGCCTCTAATATTGACGAAATCGACCATCAAGTTGGCTGATGTGCAATGACGTCTGTGCTGACCTGTTTTCGTATTTTGCCCATATCTGCTTATCCACATCAGCAAATGAGCTGATTCCAACGGCTATGGATCCATAACTGATAGGGGAACCTTTTTCTAGAAGACCATGTGATCAGATCAGGCCTTCAACATTGACGAAATCGACCATCAAGTTGGCTGATCAAAATTGTCATACAATATGACGAAAATTGTTAGAAAAATTCACCCACCTATTATACCTACCTTTGAAATTTGTAAAGCTTGTCTCTTGTCATTTAGCCCTCCGAAATGTGTATAAATAGAGGGCCTTGGATGATTGTAGAGGATCATATTGTACATAGGTAGGATATTAGCCATTTTAATAAAATTCTCTAAGTTTTCTTCTTCTTTCTTTTCTCTAGTTTTCTTTTTCTTTAGAGAGAGCAAGAGGTTGGATAATTAATATTCTTCCTCTTCTTCTTTCTTTCTTTTATTTCCTTCTTAGATTTTCTTTAATTTTATGTTTATGTTTACAATGCCTATGCTAGGCTAAACTTCTATTTGGTTGATGGTAACTCAATTAAGAGTTGTAAACCCAAGTGCAGGTTATGTTCAAGTAATAAATTCTCGGGTGTCCGAGGTCGAACCACAAGGAAGCGTATTAGTAAGTATAAGTTTATAAATATATAAGAAAAAGAAAGTAAACAAGATATTAGGGAATCAACAACAAAATAAGATAAACAAGATATTAGAGAACAAAATAAACAAAATATAAAAGAAATTAAACAAGATATAAACAACAATAAGAAAAGATGTTGAGGTTAGAGAATCCACTCTTGGTGTTATGCTAAGATTAATCTTGTTTTATTACACAATTGAAATCCACACATAAGGGAGGTTCCAATCGGAAGGTTTAGCAATTCAGTCCAAATTGTCCAACGTCCATAGCATATGATATTATGTTCATTTGGTGTCCTCCAAACTCACAAAAAGAGTCCAAGCATTCCTTATGCCAAGGTATATGTCTACAACAAATCAAGGTTATGAAACCAAGCATTTACTGTGCCATTTTCATTGTCAATAATGAATCAAGATCCCTACTTTGCAAGTATGATTTTAAACCAAAAGAAAATATTATCTATACTAGTGTTTATAAATTTTAGCTCATGTTTAAGAGACTAACCTTAGCATTTACCAAGAGCTTCACCTCATCACCTCAACAATATGATTAGCAACACATACTAGATATGAATAAAATGAAAAGAAATGTAAGAAACATAAGTAAATAAAGAAAAAGAAAACTAGAGAAAGAAGAAGAAAACTTAGAGAATGTTATTACAATGGCTAATATCCTACCAATGTATAATGTGTCCCAATACTCATCCAAGGCCCTCTATTTATACACATTTTGGAGGGCTAAATGACAAGAGACAAGCTTTACAAATTTCAAAGGTAGGTATAATAGGTGGGTGCATTTTTCTAACAATTTTCGTCATATTGTATGACAATTCTGATCAGCCAGCTTGATGGTCGATTTTGTCAATGTTGGAGGCTCGATCTGATAAAATGGTCTTCTAGAAAAATATACCCCTATCGGTTACGGATCCATAGCCGTTGGAATCAGATCATTTGCGCACGTGGATCGGAAGATATGGTCAAAATACCAAAACGGTGCAGAACAGACGTCATTGCACATCAGCCAACTTGATGGTCGATTTCGCTAGGGAAAACGACTCCGTTTCAAGAAGTGTAAAACATGAAAAAGATAGATATGCCTCTTAGCTTTGCAGGGATACAAAGTTCAGCCTTATTGCTTCAGTGAAACTCGAGATATAGCTGATATGGCAAAAGGTGTCGGAACTGGAACTGAACTGGATTTGCCCTTAATTCTAGTAATCTGAAATCACTCAAAGAAACTTGTGAAAAACACCAAATTACATAAAAATATAAAAGATCATAAACACAATTAGACTAAACAATAATAACTCGTATTTGACACAAAACAATAATAAAACATAACTAAAAACTATATAATACGAGTTATCACACCCCCATACTTAGATTGTTGCTAGTCCCTAGCAACGACTCAATAAAAAAATAATAATAAAATAAGAAAATCTAATCTAATCCATTTTCGTAGGAAATCACGGTGGCACTTAGCATGTGACACAAGCCTTTAAACCCCTAGGTGTCCCTAGTGGACGAGTTTAGTCTCGTGAGGGTTTACTAGGACGATACCCACAAACATTGAAGAAATAAGAAAAACTAAAAATAATAATTATAACTAATCCTTCCAATATAAATTAGAGATAATCATTGGACAAGTCTTAAAAACTAATCAATAGCTTAAAGATATTCACAAAAGATCTTGCTTGAATGTAAATAGTTTGAGTTAAGCCAATAATAACATAACATATTTCAATCAAAATAGTGTATATTCAAACTTAATCTCAACTTCTCACATGGGATACTCTCTTGATTTTCACTCTTTAAAGTAGTGGTAAAGTGTTTACACTCAATCAATCTCATGAAAACACTTCTACCATATGCTTGCTTGTCCACCTATTCTCCACTATTTAGATCATACAACTTCATAAATCAAGAGGTCTTTATTCAAGGTTGTAATGGGGCCAAAGGGTTATAATGTGGTTAAAGAACAAAAGGATAAAGATATCACAAAGGTTCCAAAGAGTTCATAGATTTTAGAGACATAATAAGATCATACAAATAAAACTTCTCAAAACTCTTATAAAGCACATAATAACATAGGCTAAATATTCATGTTGAGCCTTTGCATCATTCTAACCAACTTTGTAACATTTTTTTCTAGAAGTTCAAGAGAAGATTTTTTTTTTTTTTTTTTTTTTTTTAATATGGGAATGTATTTGACAATGATCCCTTTCTTTTTCTCTTGACTTTTTCTTTTCTTTTCTTCCCCCACACTTATCTTTTGTTTCTAACCCAAATTTTCAAATAAAAATATCCCTTGTTTTTTTTGCAATATGTCTCAAAATATAAAATTCATCTTTAGAACAAGGGTAAGGATATAAGCATATTTAGGCTAGGTGTAAGTTGTGGTTACCAATAAAACATCATATTTAATGTAGGCTCAAATTGGCTCACTAGTGGGGATGTTCTCGTAGAACATTAATAATGGATGGCTGTTTGGCTCTGGTTATAATCCTAATGCCTCTATCATATTCATGTTGTCACATGTATCAATATAGTCTCAAACGGTTTAAAGCAAGTTCTAGAGAATCATGTAATCATAAGAGCACTCAAGAAAGAAATTAGATTGATTTGTATAATGCATCAATCATTATAGGCTCAAAAACTCACAAAGATGATTATACAAGTCAGATTAAGTCTAAACATGCTTCTTTCTCAATCAACATATCATATTAACATTGGCTCATAAAAAGGTTGACATCAAGCTCAATTCTCATGAAAATCTTCTCACTAATAAATCTGTTTTAGACTTATGCAATTCATATCTCATCATTGTATTGAAAGTAACTAAAAAAAAAACACACTAAGTCTAAACATGCTTTTTTTTTTGTTTTTTTGTTTTTTTTTTTGTTTTTTTTTGTTTTTTTTGAAGAAGAAGATTAAATCAAACTGACAAGGTATGTCTCAAGTCTCCCTTACTCAGACCTTGTTCAGAATGAATACTTCTAAATGTCTTAAAACACAACAAATTTTTTTTTTTTTTTTAGCAAAATATGTCCCTTACCCCCTACTAAAATATGACATTGTCCCCAATGTCAAATTTTAAAGGTAGAATTTAGGAGATATTACCTGCAGAGGTTGCTAACCACTTATTATAACTGAGAAACAACAAGCAAAATGTTAGATAATGTCACAAAGACAAAGTGCAATCCACTCCTTGCTCGTCCATATCTCTTTTTCTTTTTCCGAGCGTTTGCGAAACAGCCGTAGCAGATAAACACTCATAAGCTTGTAGCTTTTTGAGTAAATCTTCAATGGTTGTAGCAGAAATTATGGTTCTCCTTGCCTCTGAAAACATGAATCCATTATCCACAGCATTATCTAAATATGAAAGTAAATTACTAAAATAACCATTAATATTAAGCAAACCAATGGGTTTCTTATTTGTGACCAAAGATGACCAAGAAGCCACGCAAGCTATTTCTTCCAATGTACCCAGACCTCCTGGTAAGGCAATGAATGCATCGGCAGAATGGTACATGATTGTTATCCGTTCAGGGATACTCCAGACTTGTATTTCCTTACCCACGGTAGGTCCACAAAAATCTGTGAATAGTTTTGGCACGATTCCTAGAACTGGACTTCCTCCGGCGTGTGCTGCTGTAGCGACTGCTCCCATTAAACCCGTACTACCGCCTCCATAAATCAAGTGGATCTTTTGTTGGGCAAGTATTACTCCAACTCTTATGGCTTCATCAGCGAATATGTTATTTTTCCCTGGATAAGCACCTCCAAAGACACAAATTTTTTTTAATGCGCTGGGACGAAGTGCTTTCCATTTTTTTTTTTTTTCGAGTGCCTGAAAGAGAATGAGTACATGGTGTAATATATAGAGGACTGAGTAATGAATCAGACAAGAGTAATAATGTCGCCGAAAGTGTATTTGACCTGTCAGAAGAAAATGTTAACCTAACAAAAGATTTTTGCGTGATTTCAGGAAGAAAATCAAAAAGAGAAGAAAAATCAACCGTAAAAGACCAATGCAAAAAAAAGAGAATAATTACACAAATCGAACAACACGTAAACTAAACCGAAATAAAATTATTGCAAATCAAACCAAAAGCTGAGAAGTCATTTATTGTAGTTGTGATTGTGGCTCACATCTTCCTCTGGTTTTACGTCCAGAAACGGCTTAAACGCCTTCTATGAGTCGAGGATATGCTTCCCATCCAGTTTTCTTACAAGCTGGCAAACAGGGTCTTTTAACATCAGATTCCCAAGATGTTGCCATTCCCTTTGGAATTGCGGCCATAAATCAAGAATTTCTCTTTGTACGTCTCCACTAGGATGCGTCTCAAGAGAAAGTTGGATATTACCCAAATTCTCCTTACTCAGTCCATCCTTAATGAATTCAATTTTATCATCTCGATTAGAGGACGGAATCCCAATAGAACGACATTTACCGTTACACGTCCATCGTGCACACTTGTGGCAATTTGAACTCATGCGCTTTGCTCGTCGCTTCTTTGCATAAGTGCTTCTACCTGTACCTGGTAAATGCAAAACAGGAAGATATTCATCTTCACGTACCTTGGCTTCAATTATCCAACGTATGTCTTCAGGAATCCCTTTGTTCATAAGCATTCTTAATCTTTCTAATCGAACTTGGTAAAGCTTCAGTAAAATATTCCGAGGAAAAGGAGGAAATCGTTTCTGCAATCTTTTGAGAATATCATCCATCCTGAAAAAAAAAATGAAATAAAAAAAAATGAAAGAGAAATTTATATACAATATCAGTTTTGTGGGTAGCTGATGGAACCGACTTAAATAATCACGGAGTACCGTTATCCGCCATTTAACCGGGGTAAAAAAAAATTATATTTACATCTAGTTATTTTCAAAACAAGGATCAGAAAGAAAAACAACCTCTTCTTGAGTATCATGATTTTCCAAAAAGAGTTTGAGTCTTTGTCCATTTACCTTGAATACGTTACCATTTTGAGGATTCTCAATGTCAACTGCTCCATAATGATACACATGCTTAACCACAAATGGGCCAGTCCATCTTGATCTCAACTTACCAGGAAATATGTGAAGTCTAGAATTATAAAGTAGAACTTTTTGCCCAACATTAAATGTTTTTCTTGAAATTAACTTGTCATGAAAGGCTTTAGTTCTTTCTTTATGAATTTTAGAATTCTCATATGCATCATTTCTGAGTTCCTCAAGTTCATTTATTTGTAATTTTCGTAAATTAGAAGCGTCATCAAGGTTTGAGTTGAACATTTTAATGGCCCAATATGCTTTATGCTCAAGTTCCACAGGTAAATGACAAGGTTTTCCATAAACTAGCCTATAAGGAGACATGCCCAATGCTGTTTTAAAAGCTGTTCGATAGGCCCATAATGCATCGTTAAGTCTAAGAGACCAATCTTTGCGATTTGGATTAACTGTCTTTTCCAAAATTTGTTTAATCTCCCTATTTGCTAATTCTACCTGTCCATTTGTCTGCGGGTGATAAGGGGTTGCAACTTTGTGTGTAATGGCATATTTCTTCATTAATGTTTCAAAAACCTTGTTGCAAAAATGTGTTCCCCCATCGCTTATGATAGATCGAGGAATTCCAAATCGACTCAAAATATTTTCTTTTAAAAATTTAATCACTGTTTTGTGATCATTATTTCGACATGGAATTGCCTCTATCCACTTTGAAACATAATCTATTGCAACTAAAATGTATAAGAAACCAAAAGATGGTGGAAATGGTCCCATGAAATCAATACCCCAACAGTCAAAAATTTCAATTACAAGAATTGGGTTCAAAGGCATCATGTTTCTTTTCGAAATGGAACCTAATTTTTGACAACTTTCACATGACTTGCAAAAATTATGTGCATCTTTGAACAAAGTTGGCCAGTAAAATCCACACTGTAAAATTTTTGCAGCAGTTTTCTTTGATGAAAAATGACCACCACATGCCTCGGAATGACAAAACTTAATTACACTACTTACCTCATTGTCGGGAATGCATCTTCGAAAAATCTGATCAGGACAATATTTGAACAAGTAAGGGTCATCCCAATAGAACTTCTTTACCTCATTCAGAAACTTCCTTTTATCTTGTGTGCTCCATTGAGAAGGAATTTTTCCTTCTTGTAGTTCATCAAGATGTGAAGAAATTATGACTGAAAAAGTTTCACTCTCACCCAAAAAGGAATATTTTAGCTCGGATGGCAATGGTTTTAACTCCAGCTTGGGTGGTTCAATAGTTGATGGTACAGTGACATTTGTAAGTGATGGTAGTTCCTCAAACTTTTGTTTCCAACAATGCTTATCCTGAAAAGATTTTAACAAAGAATCAGTGTGTGAAATTTCTGAAGCATTATCAAACTCATATTCAATTAAATAAGCTTCTAAAGGATCATGGAATGTGGTAGTGGTGAGATGTTCATGAACAAGTTCTTCAATGAAATCCACTTCATGTACTTCTGAATTATCACCAGGTTGCTTGCAAATGTTGAACACATTTAATTCTAAAGTCATATTTCCAAAAGAAATGTTCAACATACCATTCCTGCAATTTATCAGAGCATTAGAAGTTGCAAGAAATGGACGGCCTAATATAACAGGAATTTGAACATTTGGATTTGAAACAGGATGTGTGTCCAAAACAATAAAATCAACAGGGAAGTAAAAATTATCAATTTGAACCAAAACATCTTCAACTATCCCTCGAGGAATTTTTACAGAACGATCAGCTAGTTGAAGTGTAACAGGTGTTTCCTTGAGTTCACCTAAACCTAACTGTTGATAAACAGAAAAAGGCAAAAGATTAACACTAGCACCAAGATCAAGCAATGCACGTTCTATTCTAGTGTTTCCAATGATGCATGAGATTGTTGGACATCCAGGATCTTTGAATTTTGGTGGAGTAAGGTGCTGAATGATTGAGCTCACACTTTCCGTCAAAAATGCTTTCTTTTGTACATTATGTTTCCTTTTAACTGTGCACATGTCCTTCAAAAATTTAGCATAAGATGGAACTTGTTTGATTGCATCCAATAAAGGAATGTTAATCTTAACTTGTTTGAAAAGTTCATAAATTTCTGCATTTTGATTCAAATTCTTTATTGTTTGCAACCTTTGAGGAAAAGGAGCAGGATGCATACCTTTTTCTTTGTCCAAATTTTCAAGAAGTTCAGACTTACCATCATCCTTACCATTACTTTTCGGAGGGGAGAGAGGATCTTGGTCTTTTGATGGAATGTTTTTGTCAATTGCCTTTCCACTTCGAAGAGTTGTGATAGAACTGGCATTTTCCTGTTGAGTTTCATTGGAGCAAGAAACAAGACATTGAGTAGAAGGGTTAGGCTGAGGTTGAGCAGGAAACTTACCTTTTTCTTGAGTGTGTAATGAAGCTGTCAATGTGGACAAGGTGTTTTTGATCTCATTGATGTCCTGTGAAGTCCGGTTATTCACATTTGCTTGTGTTTGCATGAATGCTTGCAATGTCTCTTCCAAGGTTTGTACACGTGAAGGTTGATAGGAAAAAGTGTTGCCCGGCTTTTGAGATTGTGGTACCTGAACATGATTATTATTCCGCCAACTGAAGTTGGGATGATTTCTCCATTCAGGGTTATACGTTTCAGAGTAAGGAGAAGGAAAAGGCTTTTTAAATGTGTTTATGGAATTTACTTGATCATGCAACGCTTCTTTAAGAATGGGAATGTTTGGACATTCAGAAGTGGGGTGTCCCATGATTTCACAAATTCCACAACTTTCTTCATTTTTAACTGTTTTGACTTCTTTTACTTCTCTAAGTTCCATGGCTTCAATCTTTCTAGCCAAATTAGCTACTTTAGCTTTTATCTCATCTTCTTGACTAAAATGATATTTTCCTCTGTTAGAAACAAGATTAGATCTATTGGAACTTTCAGAGGAATTATCTGTGTGCCAGGCTTGAGAGTTATCTGCCAAATGGTCTAGGTAGTCAAAGGCTTCTTCAGGTTCTTTTTCTAGAAACTCACCGTTACACATTGTTTCAACAAATTGTTTAGTTTCGGGAGTTAAACTTTCATAAAAGAAACTAATAAGACGCCATTTTTCAAAACCATGATGTGGACAAGAACTTAACAAATCTTTAAAACGATCCCAGCACTGAAAAAATGCTTCATTTTGATTTTGATTGAAATTTTGAATCTGTCTTTTCAAAGCAGTAGTTTTATGTGCTGGGAAAAATTTCTTTAGAAACTCAGTTTGTAATTCTTGCCATGTGCCAATTGACCTTGGTTTTAAATTATGAAGCCAAATTTTTGCTTTATCTTTTAAAGAAAAAGGAAATAATTTTAGCTTGACAATTTCATTTGTACATTGTTGGTCATTAAAGGTGACACATACATCTTCGAAGTCTTTTAGAAACGAGTAAGCACTTTCCGATTCCAACCCATGGAAATTTGGAAGCAAAGCTATCATACCTGGTTTAAAACGAAAGTTGTTTGCATTGAGAGGAAAAATAAAACAAGAGGGTGATGAGCTTCGAGTTGGTTGCAAGTAGTCACGCATGGTGCGTACTTGTCTGTTCTCATCTTCAGCGTGAACACTTTCATTGTCAGCCATGGTAGGAATTGTATTAGAAAGATTACCTGAAAAAGTTTCACAATAAAATCTAACTAAACGACGAGATCTAAAATCACGTCGCCAAACAAGCATAAAACAAAGTTAATATACAAAATTAGGCGGTATAACCAGCCAATAAAAATAAATATAAACAAATTAGGCGGTATAACCAGCCAAAAAAAAAAATAAAAAATAAATATACTTATAAACTTATATACTTAGTATTGCTTCCCCGGCAACGGCGCCAAAAACTTGATGGTAACTCAATTAAGAGTTGTAAACCCAAGTGTAGGTTATGTTCAAGTAATAAATTCTCGGGTGTCCGAGGTCGAACCACAAGGAAGCGTATTAGTAAGTATAAGTTTATAAATATATAAGAAAAAGAAAGTAAACAAGATATTAGGGAATCAACAACAAAATAAGATAAACAAGATATTAGAGAACAAAATAAACAAAATATAAAAGAAATTAAACAAGATATAAACAACAATAAGAAAAGATGTTGAGGTTAGAGAATCCACTCTTGGTGTTATGCTAAGATTAATCTTGTTTTATTACACAATTGAAATCCACACATAAGGGAGGTTCCAATCGGAAGGTTTAGCAATTCAGTCCAAATTGTCCAACGTCCATAGCATATGATATTATGTTCATTTGGTGTCCTCCAAACTCACAAAAAGAGTCCAAGCATTCCTTATGCCAAGGTATATGTCTACAACAAATCAAGGTTATGAAACCAAGCATTTACTGTGCCATTTTCATTGTCAATAATGAATCAAGATCCCTACTTTGCAAGTATGATTTTAAACCAAAAGAAAATATTATCTATACTAGTGTTTATAAATTTTAGCTCATGTTTAAGAGACTAACCTTAGCATTTACCAAGAGCTTCACCTCATCACCTCAACAATATGATTAGCAACACATACTAGATATGAATAAAATGAAAAGAAATGTAAGAAACATAAGTAAATAAAGAAAAAGAAAACTAGAGAAAGAAGAAGAAAACTTAGAGAATGTTATTACAATGGCTAATATCCTACCAATGTATAATGTGTCCCAATACTCATCCAAGGCCCTCTATTTATACACATTTTGGAGGGCTAAATGACAAGAGACAAGCTTTACAAATTTCAAAGGTAGGTATAATAGGTGGGTGCATTTTTCTAACAATTTTCGTCATATTGTATGACAATTCTGATCAGCCAGCTTGATGGTCGATTTTGTCAATGTTGGAGGCTCGATCTGATAAAATGGTCTTCTAGAAAAATATACCCCTATCGGTTACGGATCCATAGCCGTTGGAATCAGATCATTTGCGCACGTGGATCGGAAGATATGGTCAAAATACCAAAACGGTGCAGAACAGACGTCATTGCACATCAGCCAACTTGATGGTCGATTTCGCTAGGGAAAACGACTCCGTTTCAAGAAGTGTAAAACATGAAAAAGATAGATATGCCTCTTAGCTTTGCAGGGATACAAAGTTCAGCCTTATTGCTTCAGTGAAACTCGAGATATAGCTGATATGGCAAAAGGTGTCGGAACTGGAACTGAACTGGATTTGCCCTTAATTCTAGTAATCTGAAATCACTCAAAGAAACTTGTGAAAAACACCAAATTACATAAAAATATAAAAGATCATAAACACAATTAGACTAAACAATAATAACTCGTATTTGACACAAAACAATAATAAAACATAACTAAAAACTATATAATTATACGAGTTATCATTGGTTAAGGGTGATTTCAAAGCCCTAGACATGTTTTGTGATTGATTTTCAGATTCTATCTATCATTAATTTTCTATCAAAGTTGCTTATGTTCTTCTACAAGAATTGTTCATGATGTTGTCTTGATTTATTTAGGTGTACAACTAGATAGATCTTGATAATTATCTATTGCTAGTTTAGGAGTCTTGATCCGTGTAATTGTCTTGATTTCCTATTCATAAGTGGCAATTTGTGATTAATGATTATGGTCAAGTTTTCAATAATTGCAAAGTGGAACATAACCTAAGTTGAACAATCCGAGCTTATGTGTTTGTTGCTTAGATCAACCTATCTTTCTCATCATAAAGCTGCCATTAAATTGAATTTAGAGAGCTTATTCTAGGTTGTTTAATGGTTAGAGATTAAATAGAGAGCTTGTTCTATTTAACGACAAACTAAGGAAAGATTGGGATAACAGAGCTTGTTGTTATCTACGGTTGTTAACTTTGATAGTTGGTTGATATTGATAGATCTGAAATTGATTCTTAATGATGTCTAGTGGTGGAGAATGAAACCTTAACCATATTTTTCATATTTGATTCTTCTTAGTATATTTATTTTTATTGGCTGGTTATACCGCCTAATTTGTATATTAACTTTGTTTTATTTTTATTGGCTGGTTATACCGCCTAATTTAGTATATATATTTTTATTGGCTGGTTATACCGCCTAATTTAGTATATATATTTTTATTGGCTGGTTATACCGCCTTGCATCTTATTCTTATTATTTACTTTAGTTTAAATCTGGCTTCAAAAACCCCTTTTCTTTTATTGTTTTCTTTCAACGTAAGTTATAAACTAATAACTCATAGATTAAAACCCAATCCCTGAGGACTCGACCCTTGCTAATCATTATACTTACAATTGATCTTTTTAGTGCAAGGTTAAATAAGATACACTCTTTTGGGTGCATCAGTAGCATGAAAGAAAAGTAACAATATATGAGCATTATGTTTGGATCTCATACTAATTGAGTTTTGGATTCTTAATTTTTGGATTTATTTTATTGTTTTATATAACAATTAGTAATACGATTTCTTAATATATTATTTTAAACAATTTTTAAACCTATAACTTATGGAAATATAAAAGAAAAATAAAAAAATAAATAAAATATTAGATTAAGATTTAAGAACAATAATATAAAAAAAAAATAATTAATCGTGTTAATAGTTTAAAGTTGAAATCATTGCGTATAAAATTTAAATAAATTAATTTTAAAAATATTAATCATGCTTATCATATCATGTATAACATGTATAATAAACGTGTCATATTTATATTTAAAATTTTAACACATTTAATTATTCATATTGTGTTTATATTTTAATTATTCATCTCATGTCTAAATTTAAACGCAACACAAATTACGAAATAGATACACAAATCTACTTCTCGGCTACATTAACTTGTAGAAAAATATTAATACATTTCAATGAAATTATTATATAAATAAATTTGGGATGAGTTAGAGAGATGGCGCATAGGGGAGAGCAGAAGTCGGTTCCACCCGATTTAACCGACCAACCGAAAGTGATTCGGTTTACTCGGGTCGGTTATTTTCGTTAGAATTAATATCGGTTATATTACTCGATTTTAATAGGTTAAGTCGGTCGGTGTTCGGTTCGTAAAATGCATAATCGAACCGACCGACTTAACCGACGTATAATATATTATAATTATATATTTTATATATTTATTACAAATATATATAAATATTCTATTCAAACCCAAATCCGAACCCAATTAAACCCATTTATCAATCCAAACCCAATAAATTTAATAAATCCAAACCAAATTAAACCCAATTAAATTTAAACCCTTTTATCAATCCATTGAAAAACCCATTTACCAAACCCAATTCCATTCACCGTTTAATCTATAAAACCGACTAAACTGATCGACTTAAATCGGTTTGGTTATTTCGGTTATACAATGAAAGTCGGTCGGTTATCGGTTATTTTTCTATAGATGTCGGTTAAATCGGTTTTCGATTTTCAACCGAACCGACCGATTGCTCTCCCGTAATGGCGCACAATAATTTTCTCCCAGCTTATGATAGCGAGTCTCATGGCCGACTTCTTTTTTCAACCTCTTTAGCAATTTTCCACCATTTCTCTTGATTTCCTCACCATTTTCATTGAGTTCTTCACCACTTTTCTGACTTCTTTACCAATTTTCTTCCTCTCGATTTTCTATGCATATTGATTTTTCAATTTGTTGAGTAACATCATTCGCAAGCCAGAAACTCCGATGGCAAAATCTGTGGCTCGTTCCTTAGACAGTATGTTGGAGAAGTTTGGAAGCTTAGCTTAGTTTGTAACACAAGCCTCTCACAGTGGACAAGAAGGTTCAAAGCGAGAAGAGAATCATGATGGTATAGTGAAGGAAGGAAATGCAGATCTGATATCTAGATCTAATGGTAACGGGGCTGATCTCGAAAGTAAAGGAGCAGGGAGCTGGAGGAACTTGTTTGCAGAGGATGCTAAACCAACCTTGCTGGATTTTTTCCCTCCTCTGAAAGAAGGCAACAGACGTATTGTTAAACCCCCACCTGAGGTAATTGAGGAGGGTATTAACTCATGGTGTTCGAGTTTGGTCATTCAATTTCTAGGTAAGCCACTTAACTTTAGTCAATTGCAAGCTATTGCAAATCGGATATGGGGAAGGTATGGTTCAATTGATATTAAACCAGTTGTCGATGGGGTTTTCTTGTTTAGATTCCCAGCAAAAGAAACCTGTGAGTGGATTCTTGATTCTGGTCCATGGCATATGGGTAATAAACCTATAATTATTAGGCGATGGTCCCCTAGAATGAACTTCTCTAAGCTCCAACTCATGAAATTTCCAGTTTGGCTTATTCTAAGAAACCTTCCTTTGTAGCTTTTCACACAAACGGGTATCAGCTACGTTGCAAGCACAGTAGGTAAACCTTTGTATATGGATCGAGCCACGGAACAACAGAAGCATCTGGATTATGCAAAAGTGTATGTTGAGATGTCTTTTGAGGAGGAGATTCCCAATTCAATTGAGGTGGAGTTAGTTTCCAATGGCCCAATCATTGTTAATGTGGAAATTCCTTGGAGGCCAGCAAAAAGTTTGGTCACTTAACTAAAAACTGTGCAGATTATATACCCCCTAAAACTACCTGGGTGAAGAAAAAATAGGAGACTACTGAAGAATGACAAGTGGCTAGAGGGTTAAAGCAAAGAAATACTAAGGAAAATGCATATGAGCTTTCTATTGAAAACAAATTTCACGTTCTGGCCAGTGGGACTGAGAGTTCGAATATGATGGGGAGGTTGTGGTTGCTGCACCCATTAATCATCTGATGAGGATATTAATAAATCTCTAAAGAGAGCAGGAAAAAGAGCAATGGAGGAACATAATGTAACAACAGTGGCTAGTGATCAACCAGTGTTATCAGGTCCAGAGGAAGATCAAATGGAATTGGATATGCCCTTGGCAAGGCAACCTCAAGCAGCATCTGTTGTAGTGTCTCAACTTGTGCAAAAACTAGCTACAAACAAAAGGAGGGGCAAAGGTAATACGAATAAGATACCTCCTGATAAAGGGGGCACTCCCCATGCTTCTTTGCAATGAAAATCCTTATTTGGAATACTAGAGGATTTAATGATCCTCTAAAACAAAAAGAGGTCTCAAAGTTAGCAAGATCAAACAAAGTTCAGATAGTTTGTTTAATTGAAACGCGGGTGAAGCAGCATAAGCAGCAGATCATTTTATCAAAAAAGTTTAGCAACTGGAAGGTTTTATGCAACTATGAACATGCTACTACTGGGAGGATTTGGTAACTATGGAGTGATCATATTACTGTTCAGTATATATCTGTGATCGACCAAGCTATCACATGTCAGATTTCAAGTTCATCAAGAATGTTCTATTTTAGTTTTATCTATGGTCTGAATTTGGACTATGAGAGAAGGAACTTATGGCAGTATTTTAAAAACACTTCCCATTCCTTAGCAAATGTTCCATGGATGCTAGGAGGGGATTTTAACATTATTAGGAGCCCAATGGAGAGCTCATATTTCAATGGAAATCAGGTTACTACCTCAGACATGGAAGAGTTTATTCAATGCATCAGCAATGCAGGTATTCTTGATCATCCTTTCGTTGGTCCATTGTTTACCTGGAAAAATAACGGGATTATTGGTCATTTGGCTAGAAAATTAGATAGGATAATGATAAACGATACTTGGATCTCTTTTTATCCTAACTCTGAGGTTCATTTTCTTCCCCCTGGGTTTCAGATCATAGTGCTTCACTGATCTCTGTACAAGATACTAGTTTCTCACCACCAAAACCCTTTAATTTTTTAATATTTAGGTGGATCATCCTAAGTTCCTTAGGCTGGTTGAGAAAGCTTGGGAAGCTAATATAGAAGGCTCTCCTATGTTCATATTAAACCAAAAACTAAAGAATCTTAAAGCTGAACTGAAGAAGCTAAACAAGGAAGCTTATGGTACGCTTTCTAGTAGGGTGCACAAGAAGAGTATGGAACTACAAACTATGCAGACCTCCATTATGGGTGGATCTCAAGCTACTGAGTTATTGGAGAAAGAAAGGCAGCTTGCTTTTTAATACAGTCATCTCTCAGCTACTGAGGAATCAATTTACCAGCAAGAATCTAGAATTCAATGGCTAAGATTGCGGGACCAGAATACTGGCTATTTTCATAAGGTTACTACAGCTCGAAGATCCTATAATCAGATTAGGATATTGACTGACTCTCAGTAAAAATTAGAAAGTTTTGATGCTATCAAACAGGAAGCAGTGCAGTATTTTGAAAAAAATTTGGGTACAGCTGATGTTGACGTCAGTGGTAGCTCTGTTGAGGAGCTTAGGCACATTCTGAAGAAGAGTATACCAGTACAATACCAAGATTTACTAGCTACTGAGGTTACTCCAAGTGAGATAAAAGACACTTTGTTCTCTCTTAGGAGGGGCAAAGCTCCTGGACCTGATGGATACAATGTTCAGTTTTTTCAAGTGACTTGGAAGACTGTGGTGGAGGATTTTACCAATGCAGTATTAGATTTCTTCAAAACCAGTAAGTTGCCTAAGTCAGTAAATGCCACTGCCATTACACTGGTTCCAAAGATTAGGAATCCAGCTCAAATGATTGATTTTAGGCCTATATCTTGCTGTAATATTGTGTACAAGTGCATTGCAACTGCTAGCTAACAGACTTAAGAGGTGCTTGCCTGAATTAATCAATGCTAACCAGAGTGCATTTGTCCAAGGAAGGAATATTGCTGACAGTATTTTACTTGCACAAGAGTTGGTAAAAGGCTATCATACCAAGAGGGTGTCTCCAAAGATGACCATCAAAATTGACCTGAGAAAGGCTTTTGATTTTGTTGGCTGGACCTTTCTGTTCAATATTCTGGAAGCATTAAATCTACCTAGCAGTTTCATTACCTAGCTGAAGGCCTGCATTACCACCCCCTACTATTCTGTTGTCCTTAATGATGGCTTAGTGGGATATTTCCCAAGCAAGAAAGGCATAAGGCAGGGTGACCCCTATCACCCTACCTTTTTGTCATTGTGATGGATGTATTATCATCCATTTTAAATTTAGCTGCTGCAAATGGTCATTTCGGTTACCACCCTTCTTGCAAGAGAGTCAAATTGACTCATCTCTCTTTTGCAGATGACTTAATGGTTTTCACTGACGGGAAGAAAGAATCATTGTTATGCCTAACTTCAATTTTTCAAGAATTTTTTATCATGTCAGGCTTACAAATGAATCACGCAAAATTTGAGATCTTTCATGCTAACATTGATCATATGGTCCTCCAAGTCATCCAGCAAAGAACAGGATTCAAACTGGGAGCCTTACCAGTTAGATATTTGGGAATTCCTTTAATCTCGGGTCGGCTTACTCCAAAGCATTGCGACTCTTTAATTCAAAAAATCTCAGACAGAATAAACAGTTGGTCCTCCAAGAGATTTATCTTATGCAGAATGCTTGCAGCTTATCCAGTATGTACTCTTCAGTATGCAAAACTTCTGGTGCTCAATGTTCATCCTCCCAAAGAAGATAATTCTCAAAATCGATCAGTTATGTTTATCTTTCTTGTGGAAGGGTAGAGAATCAAATGCAAAAAGGGCAACAGTCAATTAGGAAGTGATATGCAACCCAAAAAATGAGGTGGGCTCGGGTTGAAGAACTTGAAAGTGTGGAATGTTGCTTGTATTCTTAAGCATATTTGGTCACTATTCAGTGCAACTGGTTCTATATGGGTAGCTTGGATCAAAGCTTATCCTTTGAAGAGGACCAGCTTTTAGCAAGCAAAGATGTCACAGTTGTGTAGTTGGAGTTGAAGAAGGATACTTAAGCTGAGGACAATTGCTCAACCATTAATCTCCACAAACAACACTACTGGTCATGTAGTATGGGCTGCATCAACATCAGGTCAACTCTTAGTTTCAGATACTTGGAGGCACATCAGGGCACGCTAAGTCAGAGTTCACTGGTATCATCTAGTATGGTTTCCTCTCTATATACCAAAGTTCTCCTTCATCTCTTGGTTGATCATCCTCGATAGGCTAAGTACTATGGCAAAACTGAAATCATAGGGGCTTCAAATCCAATCTTCTTGCTTACTGTGCCAAGAGCAAGAAGAAAGTAGAGACCATCTTTTCTTTGAATGTTCTTTCTCCTCTCAGGTTTGGCAAAATGTTCTTACAACTTCAAATGTATGTAGAAATTTTGTCAGCTAGGAAGCTCACTTGCAGTGGACAGAGCAGAATTTCAAAGGCAAATCTTTCAAGTCTACCTTGATGCGTCT
The DNA here is from genome assembly GCA_030761205.1 of Fremontodendron californicum. NCBI lineage: Eukaryota > Viridiplantae > Streptophyta > Magnoliopsida > Malvales > Malvaceae > Fremontodendron > Fremontodendron californicum. Next base: position 7,276,841 of record JAULJL010000004.1, read on the forward strand.
AGCTTGGACTGCTACACTGTACTATGTGTGGTGGGAGAGGAACTCCAAAAACACTCTACTAGAAGAAGAACACCAAAGGACGTTTTTCAACAAGTTGCTGCTGCTATCGGAGCCCCTTTTGTGTTTTTTCCAAACTTATAAATAACCCTATAAATTCTTCTCTTTGCACTCAGTAGGGTATAAGACAATTTTGATGCATCTATTGAGGCTATACCTATGATTTTTTTGTTGTAGCAGACTTTTCTGTTTTTTTTATTTGAAATAAATTTTCAATTATCAAAAAAAAAAAAATTTATATAAATAAATTCATGGTTTGTAAGACGAAGGGCATATATTATTCCGATGTGAATGGGTGGTGAGTTACAAGCCACGTCTAGGTAGCAAAGATTCATCCACGTCATCAATAACGATAAACTGATAAAACTTATCTGATATAAAGAGATAACAGAAATTTAGACAACGACATTAAATTCAACCATTCCTTTTACATTTTTCTCTACACTTAGAAACTCAGTTATGGCGTCATCTTTGCTTCATTTGAAGACTGCAGCTGTTGCAGTGGCGTCTGTTAAAGGTGCTGAACATGATAACGTAAGTAGAGTTCAAATCCTGGAGAAGACAAAGAAATCTCGGGTCCTTGTCCTCGGTGGAACTGGTCGGGTTGGAGGATCTACTGCCACGGCTCTTTCCAAGCTTTGCCCTGATCTTCGAATTGTCGTAAGTGGTAGGAACAGGTTAGAGAGCGAAAACCCAGTTTTCTAATTGTTTTGGTTGATGAGGAAATGGAAGGAAATTGAAAGAAAACGAAGGGTTTTTATTTTTATTTTTTGCAGTCTTTTGGGATCTACTTGAATTGCAAATTCTGGGATTTTGGTTTGTTTAATATATGTTGATTTGAAGGAAAATAATTTGTAGGGGGGAGGGGGATAAAGGGAAGAAACTACTTATGTGCTGATAAATGATTACTAACCTTTGTTTGACAGTTACTTTTTTTACTACTTACTTTTCTTGTTGCTCCATCTAAATTTTCCTTCGAAATTTACCTTATTGATAATTACGCAAGAATTATGGGCAGAACTTGGCCACTAAGATTCATTTAGGTATTCAAAGCAAATATATAACAGGAAGTCAATTCAAATTTGACCATCTTAACTACTTTCTGGCCTGGTAAAATATGTGTCATGCTCTCAATTGTCTACATTTCTCCTTTTCAATACAAATGGAATAAAAAAAGCTACAGTTCTTTGGCATTTGTCCTGTCTTCTGCAATTCCTCAGTTTTCCTAGTTAAGATGTTTATTGTTGGAATTATGTATTGCATAGGGAAAAAGGTGCTGCCATGGTGGCTACACTAGGAAAGAATTCCGAGTTTGCAGAAGTCAACATTGACAACAAAGATTCATTGGAAGCAGCTTTAAGTGGTGAGACTCTTATGACATTGTTCATATTTTCTTTTGTATCAATGTCATCCATGCATATTCATCATCACTATACAAGTTGAAGAAATTATCTGATAATGGATGTTAGGATACTCTCATTCTTTTCAGTTTTTTGTTGGCTGTGTTCAGGATTCACATCTTCATGTTCTTTTAGCTGTTACATTGTATTTTGTTTAAGATTTCCAGCTCTAAAAGAATTATGCACGTAATACCTCTTGGAAAAACGCGGTTCTACTTGTGGCTGTAGCATAATCTAATTGGCCGCTTCACGTCTCTCCAAAAAAGGAGATCCCAAGTTCAAATTCCAAGAATTCAAATCAACTATCAGACAATTAGTTCTACTATATTAACATCCAATGGTTTCACTAGATCTTGGAAAAGATAAAGGATGGTGCCTTATTTATATAAATTTTAAGCATTTTCTACCTGTTTCCCCATCCTTTCAGAACCTAATGTTTATGAGACCATGTCCAACCTCTTCAGCAGGAGTTCCTTTTATTTTCTTTCCTTAGCAAAGAATTTCTAGTTCAAATAAAAATCCACATGATTCATCTATTTCAGTATACTATGACTTCTTCACACACTTGGAAAGAAGAACAGCCAATAGTGTCCATAATTCATTCTCATGAAATCGAATTTGTTACATTAGTTGTACTAAATTCAAAAGCATAATGAGATGATATCATTCGTGCCTCCCTTTGCTTCTGATTTACTCCTCTGCAGATGCAGATCTTGTAGTTCATGCTGCAGGACCTTTTCAGCAGGCACAGAAGTGTACGGTCTTGGAAGCAGCCATAGAGACCCAGGTGAGGCAAAGGTAATCATTATGTATGAACTTTTTCTTTATTTCAGTGTTCTGTGTCTCCTTATGTGATATATGATGGCCTTGTGTATAGTTTTAGTACACAACCGATGTGGTAAATTAGAAATTATTCTTGTTTCTTGTAACAGACTGCATATCTTGATGTTTGTGATGATACAAGATATGCATTTCGTGCAAAATCGTTCAAGGATAGAGCAGTAGCTGCAAATATTCCAGCCATAACTACTGGTGGAATCTATCCTGGAGTGAGCAATGGTATGAACATTCCTGTTATATGCTCCACAAGCTTAAGTGCAGAAAATTTGCTAGTACATTCAAGCTAAGTTAGATTATAATGAAGGACCAATGCTTGAGGATGACCCATGTAAAAATCTAAATGGATTTTTTCGATAAATTAAAGTGTTTGAGGTTTGATGCTAGCCTCAGAGCTATTAGGCTTTGCTTGGTAGGAAGGATGCAAAGGGGTAAGGATGGAAAATTTGTTAATCCAATGGATTGGTTTCATAGCCACTTTATTTTTTTGTAACTTAACTATTGGATTAACAACTTTTCCATCCTTACCCCCTTTCATCCTTCCTACCAAGCAAAGCCTTAGTCTTATAGTATTTCTTCATATAATTGCAAACATTGGTTTGATAACTGTCCTGGATTTTTTGCATCCTGTTACTAAGTAGCATATGCATCTGATAGCATCTAAAACTGCCATTGGTAAGTATTGGATGTCTCTAGCAATTATATCATTTGCATACACTCAACATTGAAGCTTTGTGTTTAATGTGATTGGTTTATATTGCATGCATAACATTTTGGCTTTGGAAAAATTTAAATTACGAGGAAAAGTTCAGATTGCTAACAGAGCATTAGTGACTCAAGACAATTTGTATCTTACTCATGATTAAACGCCCTGTTGATGCCTTGTTCCATCTATCTGGCATCAGCTATGTATTCTGGAATTAAGGTTTGAATTTTGGGGACTGTCTCAAGGTTTCTGTGCCTCTGCCAACATGATTAATACCATGCCTTACTTCAGCTTCAACCCAGCTGTGATTTCAGAAATAAAATTACCTATGACCAACGACAAATCTTTGAAATCAGAACTGTCAATAAATAGGGCTACCAGTTTTTGAAAAGCGAAAGCCTCGTCACATTGGTTACTGTGCTTCTATCCAAATCCCATACAATAATGCTGTTTTTATATGACAGTGATGGCAGCAGAGCTAGTTCGTGCTGCAAGAAGTGAAAGCAAGGGAGAGCCAGAGAGGTTAAGGTAATTACACTTGCTAATTCTTATATGAAGTCCAAGAGTAATTCTTCTGGAAAACCAATTTCCATTTTATTGTTCTGTAAGTACTTTTCCTTGTACTTATATTTACAATCTGAAATCCATTTAACATAAAAGAATAAAACTGAAGGTTAGGAAGAAATGTAAAAGTGTTTCCAACCAATATATACCTCTAGAATATTCTACTGACCTAAGCTTTAACCCTAGCTAAAGGGAGCTGGTTGCAACTAAAGGGTAATCTTTGTACCACATTCGAAGTGGTAATCTTTTCATTTATCAGCCACTTCACCAAATAGCTAATAACAGTTTTAGGTCTTCCTTTGTAAAATATATGTGATTCATGTGTGAATGTGCATTGTCAGATTCTCCTACTACACAGCAGGCAGCGGTGGTGCTGGGCCAACTATATTAGCCACTAGTTTTCTACTTCTTGGCGAGGAAGTTGTTGCGTATAATAAAGGTGAGTATTAAGAAAATTTTACAAAACTTTAGTGTCTTTTTTTCTTAGTTTAAAGTTCTCACCTTTCTGTATAGGATGCATAACATGATTTAAGTATTTGATCAGGACAAAAAATCAAATTAAAGCCCTTTACTGGAACGCTCAATGTGGACTTTGGAAAAGGAATTGGAAAGAAAGATGTTTATTTGTTGTAAGTTCTTTTAAGAAACTCTTCTTACTCCAGTAGAACTTTCTTGCAGAAATCTGAATCACTGGTTCACGGACTTAGTCATTTCCACTCTAATGACATCCAAAATGCATTTTGGGCAGAAGATAGGATCTCAAATTATTTAGACTCAATTCTTTTTTGACAATATTTAGAGTCGCTTCATGCCTTCTTTACAACTTATATGTATATTTTTGCTTAAATTTCAAAATGAGAGAAAAAAATTTCATGAAAAAATTATGTTTTATTTTTATTCAATCATTTCTTAGATATTAAACTTCATATAAGCAACAACATAGATTCCTTATCTCATCTCATATACTGAAAGGTTATATGATAATTAGAGGATATCCTATGTTGAATTTTGGGTGATTGGACTTAAATCTTTGTAGTTGTTTTCGGCTCCTGCCATTTGTATTCAGTAGAATATAAGAAGTTGCTAGTGTTGAAATGATTCTTCCCGTGGGTCACCACTCACCGGCAAGACAATCTACTAAATATTTTTCATAAAGTGAAGAAAGGTTTTGTTATTTCTTATTTCTGAACTAGTCTGTTACAAGGTATTTATACATGAAGGAAGGGTTTACTTAATCCCTAAAAGATAGTATTTACAGCTAATTTAAAGCTGGAAATCCCTGATTTCCAGCCTTAGGTTTCCAGCTGGAAATCCCTGATTTCCAGAATTGGGTTCCCAGCTGGAAATCCCTGATTTCCAGCCTTGGGTTTCCAGCTGGAAATCCCTGATTTCCAGCATTGGGTTTCTAGCTGGAAATCCCTGATTTCCAGCCTTGGGATTCCAGCTGTCAATCCCTGATTTCCAGCACTCCCCCTCAAGCTGGGGAGTAGATATTTTTCATCCCTAGCTTGCCTACAATCTGCTGAAATGCTGAACTCATCAGTCCTTTAGTTAAGACATCTGCTAGCTGGTTCTTTGTAGAAATATAGGGAGTGCAAATCAATCCACTTTCAAGTTTCTCCTTAATGAAATGTCTGTCAACCTCCACATGTTTAGTTCTGTCGTGCTGAACTGGATTGTGAGCTATGTTGATTGCAGACTTATTATCACAATACAACTTCATTGGAGTCTCCCATTTAATCTTCAAGTCATCTAGTATAATTTTGAGCCATAACAGTTCACAAATACCTTGTGCCATTGATCGAAATTCTGCCTCAGCACTAGATCTTGCTACAACTGGTTGTTTCTTACTCCTCCAGGTTACCAAATTTCCGCCAATGAAAGTACAATACCCAGATGTTGATCTTCTGTCAGTAACACAGCCAGCATAATCGGCATCTGTGTATGCTTCTAGTTCCATTCTTGTGCCTTTTCTAAAGAGAACCCCTTTTCCTGGATTGCCTTTCAAATATTGTAGGATCCGGTATACTGAAGCGAGATGGACACCTTTAGGATTTTGCATGAACTGACTCACAACACTCACTGCATATGCAATGTCAGGTCGTGTGTGTGATAGATAGATTAGCTTCCCCACAAGTCTTTGGTACATGCCTTTGTCAGCTGGTTCTCCTTCCACAGATTCTCCTAATCTATGATTTGGCTCAATAGGCGTATCTGATGGTTTGCAACCAAGCTTACCTGTTTCTTTTAACAGATCAAGAACATATTTTTGCTGTGAAACAAAGATTCCTTCCTTGGACCGAGCTACTTCTATTCCTAAGAAGTACTTCAATTTTCCAAGGTCCTTTATTTCAAACTCTTTTGCTAAATACTTCCGAAGAGCCTCCTTTTCATCTGGATCATTCCCAGTTACAATTATATCGTCCACATAAACTATCAATGCCGTGACTCCCCCTGAAGCCGAATGCTTGATAAACAATGTATGATCACCCTGACTCTGTTTGTACTTCATATTCACCATTGCTTTGGTAAATCTTCCAAACCATGCCCGGGGAGATTGTTTGAGCCCATACAATGCTTTTTTCAGTTTGCACACTTTGTTTTTATCCAGATTTATTCCAAAACCAGGTGGTACTTCCATATAAATTTCCTCCTCAAGATCACCATGTAAGAAGGCGTTCTTCACATCGAACTGTTGTAAAGGCCAATCATAATTTGCTGCTAGGGATAACAATACCCTTACTGTGTTCATCTTCGCCACTGGTGCAAATGTCTCTTGATAATCCACCCCATAGGTCTGTGTATATCCCTTGGCTACTAGTCTTGCTTTATACCTCTCAATGGATCCATCCGACTTATACTTCACTGTGAAGACCCATTTGCATCCTACTAGTCTCTTTCCAGTTGGTAATTCTGTTAGTTCCCATGTTTTATTTTTCTCCAAGGCCTCCATTTCTACTCTCATTGCATGCTTCCATTCCTCTTTGCCAAGTGCCTGCGATAAGGTCTGTGGGATGTCTACAGTGTTTAGATGGGTAAGAAAGGTTTTGTGTGGGGTTGATAATTTTTCAAATGACACAAAATGGGATAAAGGATGTTGTGTGTATTTTCTAACACCTTTTCTTGTGGCTATGGGCAAATCTAAATCAAGAACAGTAGGTGATATCTCAGTAGAAGGACTTACCTCAGTTCCAAGTGACGATTTGGTTTCTTGAACTTGCACAGGATTGATCACTGGCTTTATCCTTCTTGAGTAGACCTGTAGTGGCTTTGTGAGAGTAGGATTTATGAGTTCACAAGGTTCAGAGGTAAGTTGTCTTTCAGGAGTGGGTTCTGTTTGTACAGGAGATATTTTAACCACCATTGATGGTTCTCTCAAGAACAAATCCTTATCCTCCATAAATGATGCCTCCCCCTGAGGATAAGGGCTAGAAAAATAGCTTTTGTGTTCTGCAAAAGTAACATCAGCAGAGACATAGGTTTTACGAGTAAGAGGATTGTAGCACTTGTACCCTTTTTGAGTAGGTGAATATCCTATGAATACACACTTGACTGCTCTAGGATCTAACTTGCTTCGACTATGAGAGTGAACATGAACAAATGAGACACATCCAAAAACTCTAGGGACTAACTTCATAGACTTATTGAAATCTGAAAAATACTTAGAAAACACTTCCATTGGACTTTTAAAATCAAGAACTCGAGAGGGGATACGATTTATTAAATGAGCTGCAGTAAGGACTGCTTCCCCCCAAAAAGTTTTTGGAACATTTTGTTGAAACAAAAGAGCACGAACAGAGGCTAACAAATGACCATTTTTCCTTTCGGCAACTCCATTTTGTTGGGGTGTGTCAACACAAGAAGATTCATGAATAATTCCCTCTTTTTGAAAGTATGGAGACAAAGTTTGATTAAAGTAGTCCCTAGCATTATCAGTCCTCAACTTCTTAATTCTAACATTGAATTGAGTTTTGACCATCGTATGAAAAATAGGAAAAATGTTGCTCACATCAGATTTTTGTTTTAACAAATAAATCCATGAAACTCGAGTACAGTCATCTATGAATGAGACAAACCAACGAGCCCCCGAAATGTTGGGAACTCGAGATGGACCCCAAATATCACTGTGAATCAAAGAAAAAGGAACAGTAGTTCTTTTATTACTCAAAGGAAAGGACACACGCCGGTGTTTAGCAAATTCACAAACCTCACAGTGAAACTCATTTAAACTAACATTCTTAAACAAAGATGGAAACATGACACTAAGAACACTAAAGGAAGGATGCCCAAGTCTAAAGTGGTAAAGCCAAATTTGGTCTTTATTGCAAGGAGAGTTATTGGAGAGAAACGAGATAGGTGATTTGTTTTCACTGTTCACTTGTTCACTAGGTAACTCAAGATAATAAAGGCCATGTCTCACCTTAGCATGTCCAATCGTCCTCCTCGTAACTTGGTCCTGAAATACACAAAAAATATGAGAAAAAATCATATTGCAGTTTAGATCTTTTGTAAGTTGGTAAGCAGACACAAGGTTTGTAGATAACTTGGGTACATGTAACACATTTTTAAGAATAATGGATGGGCTTAGAACAATGTCTCCTTGGCCTGCAACAGTGGCCAAAGATCCATCAGCAATGACTATTTTCCTATTGCTAGGACACGGATGATATGTGAGAAATTTGTGTGAAGAATGAGTCATATGATCGGTTGCCCCAGAGTCAATAACCCAAGAGTTTGAAAATTCAAAATTGGCGGCACTTAAAGCATATAAGGAATGAGGCTTACCAGAATTTGCCAAGGAACAGGTACCTGTAGACTTTTCTAATGAATCAAGAAGTGATCTTAGCCGTTCAATGTCTCCTTTGTTGAATTCATTCTGTTCTCCACCATGGAACTCATTTGATCTGTCTTCTTTGGATTGAGTCATATGCACCCGGCTTCTTTGTGTTCCACTTTTAGGTCCTCTATTCCATTGAGAACTTTGTGGCTTGCCATGAAGCTTCCAACAGTGCTCCTTAGTATGACGGGGCTTTTTGCAGTGGGTACACCAGAGGTTATCCTTGTTTTGTAAAGTGATTGTTTTTGAAAGAAGTAGCTCGGTCATGGAAGACATTGTTTAAAGTGATTGTTTTTGAAAAAATCAGCAATGAAGGCTGCTGATCAGTGACCAGAAATTCAGCTATGAAGGCTGAAAAAAGAGAAGAAAAAAAAAATTTAGCAGAAATTCTGTTCTTGGACAGATTTCAAATCCCAGAAAAAAAAAATTTGAAAGAAAAATCAGCAATGAAGGCTGCTGATCAGTGACCAGAAATTCAGCTATGAAGGCTGAAAAAAGAAAAAAAAAAAATTTGGCAGAAATTCTGTTCTTGGACAGATTTCAAATCCCAGGAAAAAATTGAGCCTATAGCTCTGATACCATGAAGAAAGGTTTTGTTATTTCTTATTTCTGAACTAGTCTGTTACAAGGTATTTATACATGAAGGAAGGGTTTACTTAATCCCTAAAAGATAGTATTTACAGCTAATTTAAAGCTGGAAATCCCTGATTTCCAGCCTTAGGTTTCCAGCTGGAAATCCCTGATTTCCAGAATTGGGTTCCCAGCTGGAAATCCCTGATTTCCAGCCTTGGGTTTCCAGCTGGAAATCCCTGATTTCCAGCATTGGGTTTCTAGCTGGAAATCCCTGATTTCCAGCCTTGGGATTCCAGCTGTCAATCCCTGATTTCCAGCATAAAGTTTTGAAGATTTTCAATTCAAAACCTTTGCTTACAATCACTTCTGTTTCATCTCCACTCTTTGTTTGTTTCCTGTTGCTGCGTTTAACTTTCTTTTATTCCTTGCAATCATACCCGATTCGCACCAAGTATGTGATAAACAAAGTTCAACTTCATTGTCATTTCATCGTCACCTAATTAGCTTACAGAATAGAAGTTAACATCAATACTGAGCATGCAAATGAAATCCCATTTTAATTGACTTACACGAAAAGCTTCTGTTTGTATTTACAGCACCAGAATAAGTTGAGAGCAATTTCTTAGAAGTACACAAATTTTTATTCTATAAATATGTCCCTGAAGTCCAAAAACCTGTCAAGAAAATTGGAGCATGCAATATGTCGAGTTTCAAATGAAATTTTCTTGGCAATTTGGATCTACTTTCGAGTTAAGCATTTTTGTCTGGTTCCCAATGCTTACTTGATAGGATCCAAGATGACCCAATCCCATGGCAATTTTTATATGGGCCAAGATCCAAGAAGATCTAGGAAACATGGCAAGAATGGATGGAATTCACTTGGGCCATGTTGCAAGTTATTCAAGAAAGGCTTCAACATGTAAGATGGGCTTGCATCCAAGTTTGGTCCATGTGGTTCAAGAACACAAGATGGCACATTAAGAGGGCTTATTTGGGCTTATTTTAATTTTTATAATTACTTAGACATTTGGACCTATATTAGGTAACATGGACATCTTTTAATTATTTAGGTTTGGGTTTGAGTATATTCAGCCCATATTTTACATATTATTACTTAGTAGATTAGGATTATTGTAGGGAGACTATAAATATATGTCTTAGCAGCCTACTTCAATTATCTTTTGATCAATTGAGTTTGAATTTATTCAAAGTGAGTGTTTCACTCTTTTTAGTTCTTGAAAGAACTTAGGAACTTATCAAAGAATTCTTTCTTTGTGGCGTTCAACCTATCAAACTTAGGTTCTTGAAACGAGAGTTCTTAGGGTCTAGCTTACATGCTTAATCTAGGTTCTTTGAAACAGGCTTTTAAGGGTTTAAGTTTTCTTTGCCTGAATCTTGGCTTTTCTGGGTTAGGTATTTTAATTTGTTAGTGGGTTCAAAGAGTTTAACCTTTAGGGTTCACATCAGTTGGTATCAGAGCTTAGGAACCAATCAGGTCAAATCTTTTTATCTTCTTTACCATAGGGTATTGGAGTTTTTCTCAACTTTTTTTGTTTTGGGGTTTCAGACATACTTGTTATAGGGGTTATAGCTTTAGGCTTTCTTTGTCTAATAATTATAGTTTTTAGGGCTGTTTTTGTTTGGGGTTTCGTTCTTGGAAGTTGGTTTAGATACTATCACAGCAAAATCAATAACAAGATTTTGGGATTTCTGTCAACTTTCTTGTTTTGGGGTTTCAGACATTCCTGTCTTGGGGTTATAGCTTTAGGCATTTTTCCCCTAGGGTTATAGTTTTTAGGCAGTCTAAGTTTGGGGTTTCAGTTTTGAAAAGTGGTTTAAATCAAGATTTCGTTTCTTGAATTCTTGATCAATTAAAATTTCTTCTTGTTGATTCTTGATCCGAATCTTGAAAAAAAAATTCAAGAATTTAGAGGGGCATTCGAACAGTCCCAAGAAAAAAAAAAAGAAATTCATTTGAGATTTCTAGAAAATCAAGAAGTCTCGTTCTTGAAAAAAAAAAAAAAGTGTTCGAATAGGCAGAAAAAGAAAGATTCGAAAAAGAAGAAAGAATCGATATTCATCTTTTTTTACTAACCAAAGTTGTTTTGCAGCAACTTTAAGATGTCTCTCACTTTATGCGACGAAGTAAAGCAAGCTCTACAAGAGATGAAAGAGATTACCTTATCGTTTGAGAGGTTTGTGCAACAAGAGGAAGAAAGATGGAGAACAAAAAAGAGAGAAGAAAAAAAGAAAAAGAAAGTGAGGTGGTTGCAAATAAAGAAAAGCAGGAGGAAACAGAGAGTAAAAAAGAAAGTGAAAAAGAAATAGAGGTGACTGAAATTAAAGAAGTAAGAGATGAGCCACTAGTGAAAAAGGAGACAATTCATGCCGAGGGAAATAAAGAATTTGCGAATTTTTCTGATGAAAAGGAGAGTGAGGTTCTTATTCTTGATGCTCTTAACCAATCTCTACCTATTTTGCCTGTTTCTTTGTTGAAGGATTGTGAGAATTTACTTTCGAAGGAGTTGCAAGATGGGTTGTCACCCATAAGCGGCATTGTGCATCACCATGATTTAGTTCCTAGCGCTGTCATTCTCACACACAAGGCTAAGATTCGAGGGCGAATCTTTTCGAGGAAAGGGGGAATGATAGGATCCAAGATGACCCAATCCCATGACAATTTTTATATGGGCCAAGATCCAAGAAGATCTAGGAAACATGGCAAGAATGGATGGAATTCACTTGGGCCATGTTGCAAGTTATTCAAGAAAGACTTCAACATGCAAGATGAGCTTGCATCCAAGTTTGGTCCATGTGGTTCAAGAACACAAGATGGCACATTAAGAGGGCTTATTTGGGCTTATTTTAATTTTTATAATTACTTAGACATTTGGACCTATATTAGGTAACATGGACATCTTTTAATTATTTAGGTTTGGGTTTGAGTATGTTCAGCCCATATTTTACATATTATTACTTAGTAGATTAGGGTTATTGTAGGGAGACTATAAATATATGTCTTAGCAGCGTACTTCAATTATCTTTTGATCAATTGAGTTTGAATTTATTCAAAGTGAGTGTTTCACTCTTTTTAGTTCTTGAAAGAACTTAGGAACTTATCAAAGAATTCTTTCTTTGTGGCGTTCAACCTATCAAACTTAGGTTCTTGAAACGAGAGTTCTTAGGGTCTAGCTTACATGCTTAATCTAGGTTCTTTGAAACAGGCTTTTAAGGGTTTAAGTTTTATTTACCTGAATCTTGGCTTTTCTGGGTTAGGTATTTTAATTTGTTAGTGGGTTCAAAGGGTTTAACCTTTAGGGTTCACATCATTACTATTCACTGCTTAGCTCACATTCAATGTTGTTTAGTGGAGTGGTTCAGTTCCCATCTAGCTATCTTATCTCCAATAAAATTATACTCAATAAATTCTTGTTTCAGGAATTTACCTGAGGTACGAAGTGCTCATGAGGTCCTAGAAATACCAACAGTCAGTGCTCGATTTGGAACTGCACCATTCTTCTGGAATTGGGGAATGGAAGTCATGACCAATATTCTTCCTGTGGTATGCTCATATATGATGTAGAGTTAATATTTTCTCCATATAATTGACATGGATAATACTGTGCTCTGAAAATGAACCTTAGTTTTCTGGCTTAGAGAGGCGCACAATGTATAAATTAATGAAAATCAGCAATAACAACGCTGAGGTCCCAAACTCCTGATCGTACTTTAAATTCTAAGAGAAAGTAATAGCAACTTAGCTGATGTTCTCTACTGATAAATGATAATTGGTCAACTATTGGTTCCTTGAAGATGTTAAAATGCAGCAGGAATGTGAAGCTTTCCAGGTTTCAATGGCAATTTTTTACTGTGCCATTATATTCTGTAATACGCCTAAAGGGAATGTCAATACCAGGAAATTACTGGCAGGCTAATTTGCTCAAACAAAGTCCATCCCATTATATTTAGTAGCTATGCTTTTTGGTTAGCTACTTTAAACAAGTTCATCCCATTATAAAGTTAATGTTGCAGGAATTTCTAAGAGACAGAAGCAAAGTCCAACAGTTGGTTCAATTGTTTGATCCACTAGTCCGAGCGGTTGACGGGATTTCTGGTCAGCGTGTGTCAATGAGGGTATGATACTAAAACAACTGAGCAAACTGTAATGGCTAGTATTCCGTTAGTTTTTCTTTCTGTTACTTGATCATATATGTTAATGTGAAATTTTTCTCTTCTTTTTTCTAGGTTGATTTGGAACGCACAAACGGGCGCAGTACACTTGCTTTGTTTAGTCACAGGAAACTCTCTGTGTATGTGTAAAGCTTCTAGAAATAAGTTTCATGTTCAATAAAGCCTCTGCCCTTAAAATCCCTTTAATATGTAATCTCCACATACAAGACATTAAGTCTAATACATTCTCAGAAAAGTTTTACTGGATGCTTTGAATTAGATATGATGTATTCTATTTATTTCAGGTCGGTGGGAACTGCCACAGCTGCGTTTGCACTAGCAATTCTTGAGGGAAGCACACAGCCTGGTGTTTGGTTTCCAGAAGAGGTACACAAAATCTATGTCACTTGGACTCAGGTGTGAGTGTCGGATATGGGTATATGTCCGACACGGGTATGTTCAATTTTTTTTAAGTTTTTCCATTTATTTGGAGGGTCATATCCCCATACCCATATCCAGATATGCGTCGGACACGGGTACTTCAAGAAAAATGGAGTCGGAGCAACAAAGCACAAAATAGCTAAATAATATTAGAGACAAAGAAAGTTATAAATCTTACTTCGAAATCTTTATATAGGCTGAAGGTATTGCAATTGAGGCAAGAGAAGTTCTACTCAAGCGTGCTGCACAAGGAACAATTAACTTTGTGATGAATAAGTATGTTTCAGAAGTTAAATCTCTTTCTCTTTCTCTCTCCCTTTCTCTTTCTCTAACTGAATTTTTGGTGAATAGGCCACCCTGGATGGTGGAAACAGATCCAAAAGAGCTTGGATTAGGAATATATGTATGAGAACGCTCAAAACGAAGTCGCATTGTAGGCCATTTTTTCTGCTTCAGCTGCCCCAAAATGCCACGTACAGCATTTTCGGTATAAAATGATTGTTGATCCTTGTGAGTTGTGACTGAGCTGAGCTTATCTGCTGAGCTTTATTTATCATGTCAGATGCTGGAAGTTGTATATAACTTGAGACAGAGCATTGCAATTCTGGGGACTACAGCTTTTGGGGTGCAATCATTTTTTGAAAGGAGAGCAAGTGAAATTCTCTTGTACCCATTTAGTTTACACTCTTCTAAGCAATTTCTTGTAACGAAATTTATATCGTTTGAACCATTCTACAAATTGGCCATTCAATTAATATATAGTTGAATTTTCAAAAGCTCTTTTTTTTCCTTCATGTTTCTTTGTTATCATTTTTTAGTTTTCAAGGTTGGGGAGAATTTCTGGCCAAAAAATAAAAGGTTGGGGAGGAATAAAACTTAGTAGAATTTGCAAGGAATGATTTTTGTATTGAATTCTTAGTGCCTTGTTCTCTAAGGAATGCATCAAGATATACAAGAAAACAAATTAAAATGCAATCCTTGTTCATGCTGCTGCAAAAATGACTGTTGAGCATCATTTTTTTTTTTTGGGGTGATTATATACAAATTTTACTTATAAACCAATTAACCCTTTTCAATACAAGCACAAAAAAATTACTATTTTCCTTCCAAATGTTTAGTTATTTTATACATTGTAATTGTAATCTGAGAATAGAAAAGGAATTGCAAGTATTAAAATTTGAAATCAGTTCTACTAAAAATTATCTTTTAAAAGAGCTACATGAATCAATCTGGTTGAACCCGAATTTGACTATTATTCTTTTCAATACATGCATCTCCCCACTTTCTCAAATTTCTGTTTTTATGTTTAATTCATTTTACTTTTTCAGCAATTAAATATCCTTTTTAAAGTATTTAATTTTATTTTCTTACTTGATAACTCGTATAATTATATAGTTTTTAGTTATGTTTTATTATTGTTTTGTGTCAAATACGAGTTATTATTGCTTAGTCTAATTGTGTTTATGATCTTTTATATTTTTATGTAATTTGGTGTTTTTCACGAGTTTCTTTGAGTGATTTCAGATTACTAGGTTAAATCAAGAATTAAGGGCAAATCCAGTTCAGTTCCAGTTCCGACACCTTTTGCCATATCAGCTATATCTGGAGTTTCACTGAAGCAATAAGGCTGAAATTTTAACCGTGCAAATTTAAGAGGCATATCTATATTTTTCATGTTTTACACTTCTTGAAACGGAGTCGTTTTCCCTAGCGAAATCAACCATCAAGTTGGCTGATGTGCAATGACGTCTGTGCTGACCAGTTTTGGTATTTTGCCCATATCTTCTGATCCACATCAGAAAATGAGCTGATTCCAACGGCTATGGATCACTAACTGATAGGGGAACATTTTTCTAGAAGACCATGTGATCAGATTAAGCCTCCAATATTGACAAAATCGATCATCAAGCTGGCTGATCAAAATTGTCATACAATATGACGAAAATTGTTAGAAAAATGCACCCACCTATTATACCTACCTTTGAAATTTGTAAAGCTTGTCTCTTGTCATTTAGCCCTCCAAAATGTGTATAAATAGAGGGCCTTGGATGATTGTAAGAGACATTGTACATTGGTAGGATATTAGCCATTGTAATAAAATTCTCTAAGTTTTCTTCTTCTTTCTTTTCTTTAGTTTTCTTTTTCTTTAGAGAGAGCAAGAGGCTGGATAATTAATATTCTTCTTCTTCTTCTTTCTTTCTTTTATTTTCTTCTTAGATTCTCTTTAATTTTATGTTTATGTTTACAATGCCTATGCTAGGCTAAACTTCTATTTGGTTAAGGATGATTTCAAAGCCCTAGACATGTTTTATAATTGATTTTCAGATTCTATCTATCATTAATTTTCTATCAAAGTTGCTTATGTTCTTCTACAAGAATTGTTCATGATGTTGTCTTGATTTGTTTAGGTGTACAACTAGATAGATCTTGATAATTATCTATTGCTAGTTTAGGAGTCTTAATCCGTGCAATTGTCTTGATTTCCTATTCATAAGTGGCAATTTGTGATTAATGATTATGGTCAAGTTTTCGATAATTGCAAAGTGGAACATAACCTAAGTTGAACAATCCGAGCTTATGTGTTTGTTGCTTAGATCAACCTATCTTTCTCATCATAAAGCTGCCATTAAATTGAATTTAGAGAGCTTATTCTAGGTTGTTTGATGGTTAGAGATTAAATAGAGAGCTTGTTCTATTTAACGACGAACTAAGAAAAGATTGGGGTAACAGAGCTTATTGTTATCTACGGTTGTTAACTTTGATAGCTAATTAATGCTGATAGATATGAAATTGATTCTTAATGATGTCTAGTGGTGGAGAATGAAACCTTAACCATATTTTTTATATTTGATTCTTCTTACTTACTTGTTTTCTTACTTTTCTAGTTTGCTTATTTTTAAAACTATATTTATTTTTATTGGCTGGTTATACCGCCTAATTTATTTTTATTGGCTGGTTATACCGCCTAATTTATTTTTATTGGCTGGTTATACCGCCTAATTTTCTATATATTTATATTTATATTGTAAAGTTTATATTTATATAAATATATTATCTATATATTAACTTTGTTTTATGCTTGTTTGGCGACGTGATTTTAGATCTCGTCGTTTAGTTAGATTTTATTGTGAAACTTTTTCAGGTAATCTTTCTAAAGAAAACCCCATTTTCTTTTATTGTTTTCTTTGAACGTAAGTTATAAACTAATAACTCATAGATTAAAATTCAATCCCTGAGGACTCGACCCTTGCTAATCATTATACTTACAATTGATCTTTTTAGTGCAAGGTTAAATAAGATACACTCTTTAGGGTGCATCATTACTAATTCAAGTTTTTTTATTGGTTTAATTTTTAACGCTTGATGATAGTTTTTTCAACATTTTCATAAAATATATGGATTGTTCAAGTTAATTATACCTTACCCAAGGAAAATAATAATGTTTTATGTTTTATGATTAGAATACAAGAATAAATTAATATATTTTCAAATGTTATTAATTATTATATTATTTATGATTTCTTTTATACCTTTATTTGATACCAAATACTATAATTTATTTGTAATTACTGAGTAACATCATCATAATGTAACAGACTACAACAATAAGAATGATTAAACCTTCCACCTATATTATATGGACTCCATTTTTCTTAAAGTATTTATAACCGACGTGTGTTCGACACAAATTTAAGTTATGAGTATAAAAGTATGATCTTTCGAATATATGAAAAAATTTAGAAAAAATTAAATATACTCATGTCGGACACGTATAAATATCTGATACTCACCCGAATTCAAGTAAAGGTAAAACTGAAATATAGTCCCACATTAAGCACCAAAATCAACCAAAAAAGAGAAGCAAAGTAATAGAAGATCAAAAGTCTTTCTCATTCAAACTTTCACTTTAAGCTGCTGAAACACCTGTACAATCAAACATCTTTGATTCGTGTACATTTCAAAGCACCATATCTCTTCATAAAATGGCAAAAAAATCAAACAACCAATCTGGAAATGATGGGAAAGTATAAAAAAAATGGTATGAATTCTCTGAGCCTGTCAGCCGGAGGTAGAAAACTGCAAAAATGAAGCTCCTTGGTAATGTGTCTGTACATGTCACTGGTAAATTTACCTCCAGACGAATTCCTCTATTAGATTATTGACAAGAGCTCGTTTCTTTCTTCTCACGTTTTTTTCTTCCTTTATGACCAAACGATTTCCTCGAACCAAAGGCCTTCCAGGCTTCAAACGATCAACTTTGTTAGTTCAAGCTTATAACCATTCACAAACTGTTAGAGAAACCCTCAACAAAAAATCTCTTTATGTCATGGCATTACCCACAACTTGCACCAAGGCTTTCAACCATCTGGTATTACCTCCTGGAAGTTCGCACCTAGTTCTTGGACAGTTGTTGTTGGAGTAAATTCCCTTCTGCAGAGTCCCTAAACCAATCAGAATCTGCTAGACATCATTGTATAACTTGATCAGATGTCTCAAAAGATTATCTTCAAACATGTGGCTCACAATTGTCAATAGTTTCTGTTTGATCGAGTGGCTTCGGATCCTTTGGAGCTTGAGTAGCCATATGATCTCCTGACCTCCCTCCATGATCGCGTACTACCACTTCTATCGAATGAATAACTTTGAGCATCTGTAGCTGCTCTGGATGTGCCTCCAGTACGTTTCTTTTGCACATTCCTCGTCTCTTCTTCAAAATCATACCTTGAGCGCTGCAGAAAGACATTGTTGCAAGATAAACACAGTATTTACCCAGAAACCAAAAAAAAAAATAAAAATGAAAGAAGATACAATTAGAATGGCAGTTGTCATATGTCTTTGTGAACAGAATGATATGCAAAGCAGATGAAGGACATGCATGATCCCCGAACGAAAAAGGAATAAAGTCGCATTAACGTTCACTTTTATCCTAAAAGATATGAGATAACCAATCGTTTACATGGAACTGTTAGGTAGAGTTTCCCATGCATATAGCAACTTAGACAATACCCTATCCATTTGATGGTAGGCCACATCAATTTATTTGAAGAAAATATGATATGTGATCAAAATAACACGAGTGTGGTTTCACGTTTTATTCATAAAGCAAATCCTATTTGTTAGCAATCACTTGGCAGTAATTAGTTCCATAAACCAAAAACATAAAGGTATTATAATGCACCTTAAGGCATAGACAAATTCGATCAGGATAATATATACCTTGATAGGGTCTGAAAGTATTGCATATGCCTCTCCAATTATCTTAAATAGTTTGTCAGCATCCTTGTGGGCTTCTTCTCTTATCTCCTTCCAAAGCCTGTCGTCTCCATTTTCATTTCTTACCAGGGATTGAACAGCCTACATACGTAGAAAACCTGTCAGATCAGCCCCAAGCTTCTAAAAATATGCATATAGCAGCAGATATAAGAAACCTTGTCAGGATGATGTCTAAGAGCAGCTTTCCGATATGCCTTCTTAATTTCTGCTGCTGAAACAGATGGTTCAACCCCCCTGCCATTACAATTAAAATAACAAATATGGTTAATCTGAATATAGTTCCATGATCCATAATCCATAAATATGGCACTGTGAAAGACAGATAGATTACAAAATATCACAAAACTTGCCACTTTTCATCTATTACATTGTCCAACAAAGATGAATGGAAAATTTTAAACCCCCTTCATGAAATCTAAAATTTACTACCCACATAATAATATTCAAAAAGTTTTAAAGTAAAAGCTAACAAACGATTTAATATAAGCCAAAGAAGAAAGTAGCCTCAAGATCCATGTTCATAAGAACCTTAATGCATTCCAGACGCCACCTATAATCACAAATGAATAAGAAACTTACAAAATCAGATAGAAATCCAAAGGTACTTCCTTTTTGCCTTCTTCCTCAATTTCAGAAAGCCACAGACGAACTTGTCTCAAGTCGTTTGCCAAGTTCATAGATCTGTCAGATGTTCCAATTTGATTGGTCTTCGCCTCCATTTGCTTCATGAGAAGAGAAAGAAGTCTTTCAAGATCACGGGCTGCTTGCCCATAGCCTCTAATCATCTCATATAAAGTGGCTCGTCTAGAAATTGCCTGCAAATGTGTGCACAAACAAATATGTTACCAAGAAAGTTATTTTATAGAAGGCAACAAAACTTTCCAAAATGAATAGATATTAATTTTTGATGAAAAGAACTCTCCAAGGACATCATTTTAAAATCATTTGTAGATTTCACATTAACTCTGACCATCTATGTTGATTGGACTTTGGTTCAAGCATGTGTCATACACGGGTAAATTCAAATGCTTTTGTAAGTTTTTCCTTCTATTCTGAAGTGTCCAATAAGCATGACACAGGTCTGAGGAAAATGAGAAGTCAGATAAACATAGCTAACCACCAAATCTACATATTAATTTAAATAATCAAAATGACTAAATGTCTCAAACATCTTTTCATGACACTGTCGTATAGCAAACTGGATTAATTCAGGGTGCAAACATAATAAAATAAGGAAGAAATGCCCCTAGAAGATAATAGGAAGCAGAGAAATGTATTGAAAGAGGATAAACATACAACAAAGAATGCAGCCTGAGGGCTCCAATCATTCAGAAAGCAATATCTGCCAGGATTGAATACTCGCAATAGATGTCTAAAAAGCAATTAATAAAATGGATAAATCCAAAGTACAAAATTTGTACAATCACTTTCCATTGCTGCCATATACTTACTGTTTAGATCCATACAACACAATATTATGCCGAGACTACTCTGGCATATGTAAGAAACTTCTGGAAAAATATATTGTTGTTAACAAGCAAGAGAATAAGAAATTCCCCATTTTAACCAACAAATAAGAAACTTTTCTAGAAAAGGCATTTGGTAGATGCATTTTCAGGGGTGTCTAACAGCAAGGCAAGCACAAAGCAATAAGATGTTCCAAAGAAAAAAGAAATAATAAAGAAAACAGCATTAACTGATTGAATAGAAAACTTAGGTGTCAGGAGGCACAAGTCACAGTCTTAAATGTCTTAAAGCATGCCGTAAAGAGAAGCAAGCTTAATAATCATTCATCATGCATAACAAAGTGGAAGGGCTTTAAAGCATGTCTCTGCCCGTGATAATTCAGTTAAGCCATACAGAAATTATGCCTTTTCTACGTCCTTTTAATTCAGCATATATGGTTATATTGAATCCTTTAATAAAATTTTATGTGCCAACCAATGCTGCTTAGAAAAGACATAAACAAAAAGCTGGTAAGCAACAATCATCTGCTTTTCCTTTTATTTTATTTATACAGACAAATAATTCCAAATAGAGAGGGAAAAAAGGCAATGGTCTTAGCAAACACTAAAATTTACATTTCTTAATTCCATAAATCACTTTGTTGAGGTAGAACCTAAATGTGAAGCAACTGCCAGCTTGTCAATACAACGATAACACCATCCAGGCAGTCCTACAAATTGAGCTTGTGCATGTGTTTAGTAGCTATTAGATGAATTCATTCTCTTTCTCCCTTTGGAAGTATCTTTCAGTTTAGATTAACCAATTTTATATTTTATTTAGGATGGCCTTTCAATTTGAGATACTTGTTTTTTCCAATCATATTGAGAATACAATGGACTAATTTAATCTCTCACCTCAAATTCCTCCCACCACTTCTTCCTCTAGAAAATCATATTCACATGTAAGAGCATAAAGATAACATCAGTTTGCAAAAAAACCTTCAAATAATTGCCATCAAGTGCTATGGCAAGGCTGCAATCAGCAATAGCATCAGTGACTTGGCCCAATGCTTTGTACGAAGCAGCACGATTGCAAAAACAAATAGCTGCAAAATGCCGTGACTCCACATTGCAAGATAAAGCAGCAGTATAATGTTCAACAGCTTCTGAGTGTCTTCCTGATTGATATGCTTCATTCCCTGCAGCCTGCAGAAGAAAGAAATAATTGCATTGATACCAAAGTTTTTATCTATACACCACAAAGCATATCAGACTTCGGACAAAAAGAAAGTAATAAAAATTTAGAGTTGTAAGGTAATAGATGCCACTAGTTTCTAGGCACCATTTAGATGTTGTTGTTACAACTTCTCAGTACCTAGCTTTTTACTTCAGGATGGCAATGGGGCATTTTATAGTAAAAATATAGATTTCATGAAATAATTTACTTTTTCGTATAAATTACATCTTAATTATATTGTATTATTGAATTAATGTCTTCAATTAGTATTAAATAATAAATTTGTTAATATAATAATATATTTATGAATATAACATTAAATAAATAAATATAATGTAATATTTTTATACTCCATATACCATGTGGGCAACCAAAACCCGCCTTGACCCGAGCCCAACTTTTTAATTTAAAACCTGATCCAACCCAATCCACTATTTCCAACAAAAAAAGAAAACCACCCCCAATGGGTCGGATATGGTCAGAACCCGTTGGATTCAGGTTTTTTTTGGCCATCCCTACTACTTCGTCAAAAGTTGCTACAAAGTAAAAGAAATGGTAGAAAGATGTGTACCTAAAAGAAAAGGAAAATGGCAGAAAGTAGAATCATAATTGATTAAAAATGAACAAATGATCAACATACAACACCAATTTTGATATAAGTGTTCTATATAGCAGTAAAATCATGCATTTTGTTATCCAAAAACAATTATGTTTTAAACTTTTAGTTTTTCAAAAACATTTTTTTGCTTTGTATTTAAACACATATTTTTGTCTTTTACTTTTGAAAGCAAAAGTAAGTAGCAAAAGCAATTTCCCAATGAAATCTTACTCAATGTGAATCCCACCAATTTAGGTTAGCAAGATGTTTTTGAAATCCCCTATAAGCATGCAAAGGAATAATGCATTTACATGTACCTATGAGTTGCAGCACTCAAAAGTCAATCCCACTGCCTTAAAGGGGAAAAAAATGCCAATTACACCAACAAAAGCACAATGTCATGCATAAGTCTGCATACACTAGAAATTATTTCTTAGAGTAAAAAGCATATCGAGGAAATACCTTATGACGTAAGAGCTCACGTACAGTAGCAGTCAATGGAATTGATGATTCCAAACTGTTGCTTCCGTCCCTGGACAGACTCCAAATATGCAACAAACAATCATTGTACTCCATTGCATAAATTAGAATATTTTGAATGAGAAGGGCAGTGAATTTTACCTATCTGTAGTGGATTGCAATTCCTCTTGCTTCTCCAGCAAAGCAATAGCCTCTTCAAGCTTTCCTAGATGAAAGTAAGATTTGAAGATCAGGTGACACCGCCAAATTCTAAAGGTAGAGTCCTTTGAGAAGCCAGAACTATCCAGATTGGCCAGTTGCCCATTGATATCGAATGAAAGAGAATTCTTTTCAGCAGAATCAAATGTCTGCTCACACAGCTGAATTACATCTTCATATTTGCGCAGCTGCCAAATTGCAAAAAATGTTATTACAATTCCAACAATCTTCCTGTGATTCAACATATGCTTAAATAACAGTAAACCATCTATTTTCAGAAGTCCCTCATTTAGACAAGTATATATCAACAAAATACACATACAGTGAAAAGGGCTTCTGCTTTCGTTTCAAGTAATTTTTCTGAGTACAAGCTTATTTGCAAGGCCTCGGCAATTACTTCCAGAGCACTCTCTGCATCATCAGATGTTCTCCTTTGCAAAAGTTCAGCAGACCGATGCATGCATTCAGACAATTTCTGCCAGATAGGAAACCACTCATCAGTCACATTATCATCACCGCAAATAAACCAGCATAGTAAAGCTGAAAAATGAATAAATTCAGAAAAGCTCTGAACATTTTATCAAGGTTAGGAAACAAATTAAAGAAAGGAGTATGAAAACAAAAAACAAAAAAAAACAAAAAAAACAAATATCATTAAATACCAATGCTAAAATTCAATATACGATGCAGGCAAAAGTGGCTATCAAGACAATTATACACCTTCCACAAGCTAATGATATCAAATTTCCAAAATGTAAACCCCTGCCACCACCACATGCACATGCACAGACCCATAGACAGAAAAAAGGATGACTTCGCAAGAAAGTTTTAATTCAGACATGTCTGGTTCCATGGTATAGCAAATAGCAATTAAACTCCTCAAAAAACAGCATATAGCCAGGAAGTGAATTAATTTAGCCATGCAAGTTAATAAATAGAGAATAGTAATTTTTCTAACTCTTAAGATGCATTATCACGTCTTTAAAGTTGTCCACCAATTATGAGCAAGTGGAACCATTAAGCTTCCTTTAGTACTCCACTTTTTCACTTTCAGCATCACTTTTGCCCCTGAAGCTGCTGGTTGATGTATTATTTTCATCCATCTATGGTAATAGAAACATATAAGATTTTCAAAAAAAGTTGAAATCTCTCAATTAATTCTCCTCCTAGATGAGTATCATCGAAAGATTAGGCAGTGGCAGCTATGATCCACTGAACTACTTTTGTAGATGAACATCTCAATGAAAAGCCTTTTCCAATCAAAAGATTAAAGGTTCCACTTAGTCACAGATAGTGGATTCAGGAGCAACAGTTGAAACTAAGAAGTATCAAGCTCCAAAACTTGACTGAAGGACTTCAGCTCCTTAAAGCCTAAAGACAAGATTCTGGACTCATTTGCAAATACATTTGCAAATGCACCATAATTATTTGTTTACCAACAGTTTATTATTTCCTATACAATCACTATGACAGTCGTATTAATCTGATTGCAATCATATATTATGAGAAGCTCAGGCTCATTTTCTTGATCAGTGCATAAAATTTGGGCTTATGTAGTTTAAGATAAACTAGTGGAAAAATCAAACTAAATGGAACATGTTTATTTGGCTTCAAAAGTCCATTGCAAATTCAAACCACAACATACTGACCTGTCTGCAGGAAGATGGGCTACTCAGTAGCATAAGCTCAAATGAAGAATACAAGCATTTATTCACTAGGGTCTATTTCAAAATTCATGGATCTTTATGAAATTGTAAATCCTAATTAATATTACAATTACACAAACCAGTATCAAATGAACTTGAATAAAAGAAGAGCACTAATATACTAACTCCTCTCAAATAATAATAATAATAACCTGTGCCTTTTGTAGGCCATCAGAGGCTTCTACTGCAATTTTTCGGTCCACACAAACATCAGTTCCAGATTGTAAGCACTTTCTGAAATATCGCATTGCGTTCTCAAATTCCCCAAGGGCAAGGTAGCAACTTGAAGGAAAAGAAAAAAAAGAAGCCCAAGTTAGAAGAGCTAAGAGAAAGCCAATAACAAACAAGAATCAAACTAGAGGTGTCCATGGGTTGGCAGGACTTAAGTATGATATCAACACCATATGTACTTGTCCAAGCCCGGCTCGACCCGAAATATGGACCTCAAATTCTGCTCAAGCCTGCCCATATTTGTAAATGGCTACCCAAACCCGCCCTATATTATTTTTTTTTTCTAAAAAAAAATTAAAAAACATGTTATTTTTTATTTAATCTTTAGTAATTTAATCTCTTTTTCTTTTATTAAATTTTAAAACAGGGATAATTTCACATTTTTTTTAATGTTTACACTATAATATTATATATATTTATTTTTTATATAATATAAATTACATAATATATATAAATATAAAAATTATATATTATATAATTGAAAAATGGGCCGGGCTGGGCTCGGGCCTTGAATGGTGGAGCCAAGGCCCAGCCCGTTTTTTAAACGGGCCTCATTTCTTTGCCCAAACCCATTTTCGGGTCTAATATTTTTGTTCAAGCCCTCCCAAATATTGGGTGGGCCTTCGGTCTACTTGGGCAGGTAGCCCGGCCCGTGGACAGGTCTAAATCAAACTAATACCAAAGCACTGACATGCAAATTGATACCAAAATCAACAGCCTAACAATAATAACTGGATAAGAATGAAGAGCAATATTAACTCCAAACAAGCACAAATACATAAAAAATGGAAAACATAGTTGGTAATTTAACTGATAGAAAAAACATATAATAATCACTTCAAAAGGGCAATCAAATGGAAAGGTTAAGATTCAAAATTGGCATCAGAGCAGCGACTGTGAACAATTTGAAACAAATACTTATAAATTCTCACGCATGATGCATCAAAGACTTCAAAACAAAAAATTTCTCAATCTTGAATAAGTTTAGCATAGAAAAGAATATATAGAGTTCTAGCATAAACACATACAACTCTGGAATGGAGGTGGCTCAAATTAAAGAAAATGAAACAAATGCAGAGCCTTACTTCGCTGCTCTAAGTTGAACCCTCAAAAAGTTAGGATCGATGGCAATTGCCATCATACAATCTCCTAGTGCATCTCTCATTCTTCCAAGAGACATACGTGAAGCTGCACGGTTGCTATAGCACAGCATCAATGCCCGAACACAGCTTCTAGATGTCTCACTCGCAGGAATACAACTTATCCCTTGCATATAATATTCCTCAGCTTTGGATGAATCCCCATTTGCATAGGCTTGGTTTCCCCTGGTATATATCAGTAAAACAAAATGGATTCATCAGTGGAGGGAAGTCAAGCAGAAATAGAGGTCACATCATCAAATTACAAGATAGACCAAATATGATCTATGAGAGAATAAGAACAATTAATCTTACTTAGAAACTATATGTTATAAAAGAATGAAAGTAAATTATCAAAAACGAATAGTAACCTTAATCGCCACTTTTCACATGATTCCAGAGCTGCAGTGCTTGCACCGGTCAAATTAGGCTCACGCTTTACCTCAGGTCCTTTGTCCACCACAGAATTCCCTCCAACCTTGCTTTGCATAGTAGATACATCTGTGTTCTGGCCTTTCCCAGAGGATAAATGCAATGAAGCTCCAGGGTAAGGAGAAAACTGTACAGAGGACGATGCATAGGGAATTCTCACATTTGAACTGGAATTAGGATAATCAAAAACAAATTTAGCCAAA
The DNA here is from genome assembly GCA_030761205.1 of Fremontodendron californicum. Lineage (NCBI taxonomy): Eukaryota > Viridiplantae > Streptophyta > Magnoliopsida > Malvales > Malvaceae > Fremontodendron > Fremontodendron californicum. Next base: position 7,303,369 of record JAULJL010000004.1, read on the forward strand.
TTCTTCTTTTTGTGTTGGCATTTTGGTGATGATAGTTGACTTTGAGCAGAAGAAGATGCAGCAAAGGTAAAGTCAAGCCCACTTATATGTTCTGAATTAGAAGGGGAAGCAGAGTACATCTGGGCATCACTATCTTGCCTCTCAATATTTGATCTTGAACTGGCTTCATTTTCAGATGAACTAAGAGCAATATCACTGTTATGATCTATATCCTCAGCTGCAGTTGTAAAGCTTTCAGTTTCAGCCCCAGACAGAGAATCTTCTTGAGGAGCTTCAGCAGCAACACCTTTATCAAAAACATTTCCAGAACCCTCCTCTTTTATTTCTTCATCTTTCTCCCCAGCTTCATTTATATTCATATGCTGTGTTGCAGCAACCAGATCCTCATCTATTGCATTACTTGAAACTGTTGGTTGTGAATCACTGGATGCATCTTTGTTATCAAGACTGAAAGACTCATCTGAAGCTACAGAAGCTTCTCTTGAACATTGAGTATCAGCTAGTGTTTCCTGATATGGTGAGACATCCATTGGTGAATAAGACTCAGAAGCCTCTGTATTATCCTGAGCACCAGTTTTACATGAAACAAAATCTGGTCCATGCCAGAGCTGGACCGGTGTAGGCTGCTTCAACTTTCCCTTCCTGTTCTTGACTTTTGTGCATGTACCAGCTTCTCTTTTTGCACTGAATTCCAATTTTTTATTTAAGCCAAAGAATATATTTGTCCGTGATTTTGGAGTTTTGAATTCTACAAAGGGTGTTTCTATAGCATCTTGTTTGGCAGTAAAACCAAACTCATCCTTCTTTTCTGGTTTATCAGAAGTCATGCCAAAGGTATTCGCACCAGGCTGGAAATGCACGGCACTAGAAGAAAACAAAGTTGTTGTTGCTGCAGCTTCATGAGGTCTAATATCAGTTTTTAGTTGATCCATATGAACTTTACTACTTGGATATAAACCTGGTGTTGCCGCCTGGAAAGTAGATTTGTTGTGAATGGATTTACCAAACTCATGGAGCTTCTTATCACCCAACTTTTCAGTTTGGACATCCTTCCCAAAGATTTGGGAAGAAGAAAATCCCCTGTCTGTTTGACGAGTAGAATTTCTGATTACACTCCCAATATTCAGCTTCCTCTCCATCTCAGTTGGCAATACGTTTTCTCTTTTCCCACCAAGATGACCAGAGCTTTCACAACTCCGAGAGACAAAACCATCTCTCTCATTGGTGTTACTATCATCAAACCCCTTTATGTTCAAATTCTTAATCCGGTCACGGAGTGCATCTGTCGAGCTTCCAACCAAAGAATCACCACCTTTTCCACCCTTAAATACAAAATCCTTCTTAGTTCGGTCATCAACATCCTCGCTGACTTTAATATTCAACTTGCTCCGCAACTCATTCGGAAGTTTTTCGGTTTGCACACCTCTTCCAACACAACTACCTACATTGCCATCATTCTCATTACTCCGATTACCTTGTGAGCCATCCTCGATGTTCAACTTCCTTATATCATTTGGAAGCTTGGAAACTAAACTTTGATCGTCTAAACCACAACTCTTCCCAATTCTCAAATTCCTCATTTCCTCCACAACTCCTCCCTCTAAATTCCCACCCAAGTCACTCCCATCAGAAGGGCTAGGGTGGAGAACACCGGAAACAGGTCGAAACAGATTAAAACCGGGGCCTACCTGGGTTTCTAAATTACCTGAAGATTTCAAATTGTGGGAATTCAATTGCTTTCTAATTTTGACAAGCCTTGGCTTAGCAAGGCCCCCGGGTGGTCGTTGTAAAGAAGGCGTATTGAAACTAAAATTGGGATTATTCGGGTTCGAGTTCGAAAACCCAGAACTAAAATCACCTCCAAAACCAAAACTAGAAGATGGGTTCATTTTTCTTGTGAAAACTTAGATTGAGAAAACAGAGAAAGACCCAAAAGAATTCACTGTAAAAGGAACAGAAGAAGCCTGACCATTGGGAGTTGAAGAAGAAGAAGAAGCTCCTCCAGGGTCTAGCAACGCCGGCGACATGTCAACGTTGGAGTCATCAAATCCAACGGCTGTCAATGTGATTGAATTGAAAATCTGATACCTTGATTGATCAAAAGGTGGCAGATGGTGGGGTTCGTTTTTTTTTTTTTTAATTCATTGAATGAGCAAAATGAAATGGAAATAAATAATTTGGTTTTAAGGATGATGATGATAATAAAACAGAGATTAATAATGCAATGCCTAGAGAAAGAGAGGTCTTTTCACAGTTTTTGAAGGTGGTTTTTTTTTTTTTTTTTTTTTCTCTTTACAAATTTTGATCTTCAAATGTTGCTTTAAAAAAGCTTCCTTTTGTGTAAACCTTTTTTTTTTCTTGTTCATTTTTTTAATTTAAAATTTTTAATATTGAATTTCATTGTCTTAAAATAGAGCTGACAACTGCTTTAAAAAAAAAAAAATTGCAAGTGGATAAAATAATGCACATTTCTCTTCTACTTTTTTCATAATTTTGAATGAAAAAACAAAAATGTGAATCTTCCGTAGTTGATTGTTCATTCATAATTGTATATTATAAGTTATAATTTGGAGTTTGTATTTAGAGTGTTCATGAGTTGGATAGAGTTTTAGGTTGGTGTCGATAATATATATATATATATATATATATACTCAAATTTGGTTTGATCCGATAATTTGATATATAATTTGATATTCAAATTATCCATATTTATAAATTAATAGTTCAAATCTGCTTATATTAATTTTTTTAATTATTTAATTTTTAGTATTTTTTTTTAATAAATGTTAAAACATGAAAATTTTAATATATTTTTTTAATATTTACATTATAATGTTATATATTTATTCTTAACATGATTTAAATTATATAATATTTAAATATAAAAATAATAAATATAATTGTATAATTAAAATAGATCGGGTCGGGATCGGATTTTAAATGTTGAAGCGAAAGCAAGTCCGTTTTTAAATGGATCACATTTTTTTATGTAAACTTATTTTTTGAATTTAATATTTTTGTTCAAACTTTTTTAAATATTGGACGAATTTTGAACTTGAACAAATAATTCAATCATGAACAAATCTACTTGCAAGCGGTTTTTGAAAACTATTTTGTCAAATTATGTTAATTGTTAAGCCATCAACCATTCATTTAGGTTTATTTTATTAAAAAATGCAATCAATCATCTTAATAATTTCATCAATGTTTGGATTTTTTTTCTTCAAATTACGTTATAAATTGGTAGAATGAAATAAGAGGAGAAAAATACGATTCGAAAATATATATATCAACTAAAATAGAATGTTAATTACTCAAAAATTAATAGAAAAAATTATTTATGTAATTATCATATAGAAAAAGGAAATGTGATATATATATATATATATGGCAAGAATTAAGTAGGGTTTTTAGGCTAAATTTAAAAGGTCTCACATTAAAAATTATTAAAAAATTAAAATTAAAAATTTGAATGAATTAAATTTATAGACCTTGTTAAGTAGATCAAGTATATAAATTGTAAAATTTTGAACAAGTTTTCATGCTTCATTTAAGCAACACAATTTTATTAAAAAAATTAACGAAAAAATTCTCACTGTTCCATTATATTATTGGTCAAAATTTGTGTATGATTTGTAAGGTTAATTAAGCTTTATATATTTTGTGATTTACTTGCTGAACTCTACTTATCTACTATGTTTGATTTTTACTTTTAAGTTTTAACTCTGTTTGATAACAATTTTAGTTGTTATTTAATCATTTTTAATAGTTAACTTTACAAACTAGATTTCATCCTCGGTTTTTTAATCACAATATAGCTAAAAAAAAAAATTATTTATCGAAATATCGTTGTTTTGATATTAATTTTTAAAATTCGCTTGTTCTAAAATCAGCTAAAAAATCGTCATCTCATGGCGATTTTCCAGCGTAAATTTAAAAAAAAAAATCAAAAAACACCAAGAGAAATCGCCACCTCTATGGCGATTTTCCTTGGTGTAAATGAAATTTTTTTTTTTCAATTTCACCAAGGGAAATCGCCATGGGAGGTGGCGATTTCCCTTGGTGGTATATTTTATTTTTTAAAAAAACGTTTTACTAAAATTTAAAAATTCAATGGTTAAAAAAAAATTACAAATTTGTTTTTAAAATTTAAAAATTACAAATGGGTATAAAAAAATTAAATAAAAAAATTACCTTGGTTTGTTTTTTATTTTTTAAAAATATAAATACTAAAATTTTTTAATTTTATGAAAAATAAATTTTAATTTATTATTAAAATTTTATAAAAAATAAAATTTTATTTCTTATTAAAATTTAAAAAAGTAAATTATATTTCTTATTAAAATTTTATATAAAAAATTTTATTTTTTGTTTAAATTTTGTATAAATAAAAAATTTTGATTTCTTATTTAAATTTTATATGTATCTGTAACAAACGGGTATAAAAAAATTAAATAAAAAAATTTACCTTGGTTTGATTTTATTTTTTTAAAAATATATATACTAAAATTTTATAATTTATTTAATTTTATAATTTTATAAATAATTTAATTTAATTTTTATTGAAATTTTATAAAAAAAAAATATTTATTATTTTAATTTTAATTTTATAAAAAATAAAATTTTATTTATTATTTAAATTTTATATAAAATAGAATTTTATTTCTTATTAAAATTTTATTTTGAAAAAATGTATTTCTTATTTAAATTGTATATAAAATAAATTTTATTTCTTATTTAAATTTTATATAAATTAAAATTTGATTTCTTATTTAAATTTTATATAAATTAAAATTTTATTTCTTATTTAAATTTTATATAAATAAAAAATTAATTTATTATTTGAATTTTATATAAAATTAAATTTTATTTCTTATTTTAATTTTATGCTACAGAAAATATTGGAATTAGATTCCTTCTACAATGGATGTGACTAATGATTTAGGGTTAGGGTTTCAACTATTTTTCAGTCAATCAAATGCTGTAGAAAATATTGGAATTGGATTCCTTCTGCAATGGATGGGACTAATGATTTAGGGTTAGGGATAGGTTTCAGCTATTTTCTAGTCAATCAAATGCTGCAGAAAATATTGGAATTAGATTCCTTCTGCAATGGATGGGACTAATGATTTAGGGTTAGGGTTTCAGCTATTTTTCAGTAAATCTAATGCTGCAGAAAATATTGAATTTGGATTCCTTCTGCAATGGATGGGACTAATGATTTAGGGTTAGGGATAGGTTTCAGCTATTTTTCAGTCAATCAAATGCTGCAGAAAATATTGGAATTGGATTCCTTCTGCAATGGATGGGACTATTGGACAGTCCGGTACAAAGGATGAGATTTATCATCAGTTTTTGCATTGGATGAGTTATCAGTTTTTCAGTCAATTAACTCTAGCCAGAAAAAGGTAATCAAATTTCATCCTGTACAAAGGATGGGATTTGTCATGCGGTATAAAACAATGAACCATTATAAATTCATAATATTGATGAAGGTTTACAATACCCCCTACAACAATTTTTCAATCAAATTTTTTCTGAGTGATAATACCCCCATTCTCATCCTTCTCAGTTTCATTACTACACAACATGAGCAACAGAGTGATCGCATTGGTTTACTATAATGGCCAAATTCATAATACTGATGAAGATGCTACCTTTGATTGTGAACGTCTTAAAAGCTTTTGTGTTGATGAAGATGTCCCATTAGAAGAACTGAAGCTGCAAATTCATACAAAAATTAAGTTGAAAATAGAAAAAGAGTTTCAGAGATTAAGTACAGGCATCATCTTTCTATTGATGAAGGATGTGTCCAATATAGAACATTTCCACTTGAAGATGATGATGATGTCAGATGCATGTTTTATGCTCATGAGTCATTTGCAAATGTTGGTGTACTTTAGTTATATGCTGACATAGAGGATGTTCACGATGATTGTGGGCCTTCAAATGTTCGCACTACAGAAAACTTTCCCACAAAAGATGATGATACTGGGTCGTTCTATGTTCACACTACATACGACATTCCCACAGAAGAAGTCGTTCTGCTATCTCAAGCTACAACGTTTCATAATTCATTAGTCTCACAAACAATTCCTACTGCCATCGAAGATGAGCCAGCTGGTGTTGATCTTGTTCCGCCATGTGGAGTCCATGGTGAATATGTTGGTGACTTTAGTGAGCAGGAAAAGGATGCTGAATTCACAAGTGATGACAACAGTGATTCTGACCCAGACGTCGTCGCTGCTGAGATCAACACTCATGGAGATCTTCCCCCATATAAGGCTGCATCCCATATGCACACCCTGGATCTGGAGGCAATGCAAGTGCCAAAATTTCCTGAGTATGCTCATACATTAGCTACACCTCTGATATTTGATCCATCTACAGTTGATCTGTGTGTTGGGTTACAATTTTCAATGAAAGAGGCTGTGCTTTCAGCTATTAAGCACTATAACACCAAAAACTCTGTAGATTATAGACTAATTGAATCTGAGCAGACCAAATATTATGCCAAATGTCTAATGTTTGGGAAATGGTGCAATTGGAGAATAAGGGCAACATTTATGAAGAAGAAACAGGCATGGGAGATTAGAAAATATGAAGGGCCTCATACTTGCACATCGGGGAGTATTTCACAAGATCATTGCAAGTTAGATTCTAACATGATCTGTTCACGCATTCTGTCATTGGTCCAAGCAAATCCGGAGATCTCCATTTCAGTTTTAATCGTTGAGATACGAATCCGGTATAGATACATCACCTCCTATAAGAAAACGTGGAAAGCAAAGCAAAAGGCAATTGTTCGAGTTTTTGGCGATTGGGAATGAGCTACCTAAATGGTTAGGTACAATGCAACATTTCGTGCCTGGTACTATTGTGGAATTGCAAATGGTACCTGCATATCACGGTGATCGATTGGTCTAGGTAAGAGAATATTCCATCGACTCTTTTGGACATTCAAATCGTGCATTGAAGGGTATCCGTATTGTAAACCTATTGTGCAAATAGACGGTACTATCTTATATGGAAAATACAAAGGAACATTATTGTTAGCTATTGCACAAGATGTCAACCGAAACATACTCCTAATTGCCTTTGCCATTGTGAAAGGTGAGACAACGAGACTTGATCATTCTTTCTCACTAATTTGCGTAGACATGTGACAAAACAGCTTGGCATATGCTTGATGTCTGATCGACATGAAGCCATCAAAGCTGCGATCAGACGCGATGGTAATGGATGGAATCCTTCACATGCATATTCAGTGTACTGCATTCGACATATTGCAGCTAACTTTATGAAGAAGTTTAACAATAAGGAATTGCGTCGACACATTGTTAACATGGGTATGGAATCGAATCATAGTTATTTTATCTCTTATATCTCCTTTAGTATATAAAATAATACTGAAATTCACAAGTCTTTTGTTTTTAATTTTATTAGGATACAAGTTGAGATGACCGAATTTTTATTTCATGTATGAGAATCTTCATGGAGAAAATGCAAAGGAGGCTAATTGGCTTGATAGGATCCCCAAGGAGAAGTGGGCCCAATCATATGATCAAGGAAGACGTTATGGTCATATGACCACCAACCTAGCCGAATCTATCAATTCGGTGTTGAAAGGAATGCGTCATCTTCCTATTACTGCTTTAGTGCAATCAATATATTATAGGTTGGTTGCACTTTTTGTTAAGATGGGGAACAAGCAAATTGCAATGATGGAGGGAGGGCACACATACTGTGAAACAGTCACAGAGGCTATGCAAGAAAATCACAGGAAAGCTAACTCCTACTTTGTTCGTAATTTTACGCGAGCAAATCAGTCTTTTCTAATTGAAGAGTTAGTTGATCCACAAGAGGGTGTTTTTGCAATGAAGTACAAAGTCAAGCTTAGTGACATGTGGTGTGACTGTGGGAAGTTTCAAGCACAAAAGTTCCCTTGTTCATATGTAGTTGCTGCTTGTGCACATGTCCATGTAGATTGCTTGCAATATGTGGACAATGTCTATAGACTGGAAACTATATTGAATGTTTATAGATATACATGAGTTCGAATCAGTTGGAAATTAAGGTCATTGGCCTCAATGTGATGGTCCAGAAGTGTGTCCCAATCAAGAAATGCGGAGAAATCCACATGGTCGGCCAAAATCAAGTAGTATTCGTAATGAAATGGACCTCAGGGAGAAAGGCCAACCAAAACGTTGTGGATTATGCAAAAATGAAGGTCATAGCCGTCGAAAATGTCCGCATCAATCTGGCACATCAGGGGGGAGTTCGCATCAATAATAAAGGAATTACATGTTTTCATAACCTATAATATTTACGTATTTTGTCATTAAGAAAAAATGTTATGCAAGTTTTTTTTTCTACTTATCATGTAATTTGGATTATTATTTTATATAAAATTAAGAAATTTTATAAAAATATATTGAATAATAAATTAAATTACATTTTTATAAATTAAATAACAACATTAACATTTTAGTTAGATATGTTGAATAAAAAATTAAAAATAACAATTAATTTCCCAACAAATTTAAAATAAATAACATGAAATGCAAAACATATAAATTTATATATTACAAATTTAAAATACATTATTCTCGTTATATTGATAAAAGTACACTTATTCTAATTATTGCGTGGTGTAGAGCAATAGTGTCGAGCTCTCCTAGTTGCGTGGTGGTTGGACCCGTCTTTCAACCTCGTCAGTGGCACGTATTTGCGGTCGACCATGACCTCTTGCTATAACCGCCATTGGTTTCGATTGTATGTCATCCGCCATTTCTTCTGTATCAAAAATTTGAAACCCATTGCTGGAGGAGCCAACACCTAGTTCACCCATAAAGGGAACCTGACTACTAGATGGACCCACAAATGATGTACCATCAAATGCTGATGCAGGGATTCCAAACTGATACATTGATGTTAGATATGCTGAACTTGGACTTAGGATGGTGAGCTGGTCATCTAACCTCGTCATTGGCAGAGATGATCGGTAACACTCATTAACATCATATCTGGAGTGACTGACGGAATAACGATGACTGGATGGTACTCCATGATCCCGTTCAGGTTCAGGATGACTAAATGACATCCTCGATGTAGTGAACTCTGATGAGGCCGGTTGACGCATCCGCCCACGTTGTCGGGTATGTCTAGGAGCTTGCATATCCTGTGTAGGAGGGACTGGAGTTGAAGTTCGTCCAGTAAATGGCATACTCTAACATCCTCATACACCGACGGTGGACAAACAAAAGGCCTACCTTCATTTTTATACCATCCTATGTAACCATCAGATGGATTGAAATTATTACCAACAATCGGATAACCTATCGAAATTCGTTGAGAACTTATATTCCACCAATGGATCCAATGTTCATGCTTCGCAGGCCAGAATTCTTCATGACGCCCACGCATGTCGATCTTGTGTAGCTTATCAAGGTTCACCGGTGCTTGCGGAATTGGTTGTTGTATCCCAAATTGTTGCAACACCCTGTCAGTTTGGTGCCACTCTACATATGAAAAGCATATCAATGCTGTGTTTGCTTTCCATATATTACAATTATTGTAGGCATTCGATGGGAGGCATGCCATAATTTCACTTGAGAAATATGGCATCCACAGAAACTGCAAATAATTATTACAAATTATTAGTTTCATATGAATTAAATACAAAAATACTTGAATGTAACAATCGAAACATTTACCTTATCATATCCTACTCGATCTAGTCGCAATCTTATACTTGCAAGATCGGTCGGAGTCTCGGTAAAATCTTTACTCCTACTCCTACTCCACCTGTTAAAATGCATATAAAATCTTAATAGATCTATAAAAATACAAGCTCGTATAAAATTAATAAAATAGTAAAGATTATTACCTGCTTGCAAGGGGGTATACAGTCGAAACATCCGCGTGCGGAGCAAGAAATGGCAGCCGATACCAAGCCCATAATTATAGAAGCACTAAACATCCACCTATGTCATGGCTTTTTGGCACTATAGCCCGGCACAGTTCTCTATACCAAACCGCCAAACACGCAGAACCTCAACTATAATTTGCAGCATGCTCTAAATCATGTAGTAATGGAAGATACATTAAATGTACCCGACTACTCGATTTGTTAGGCATTAGTAATCCTCCAATCAAATTATAAAATATATGCTCTAGCAGCATATTGTATCTGTTCTTCAGTTGCGTGTAATGGAAGATTTTGAAAGGATTTCAACCAATTTAGTCTCACTGTTGAGCCAGATACATACTCATCTGGAGGTACTGCGCCCAATAGATTTTGACACTCTTCATTCCAATCTAGCAAGTTTCCGCTGTAACTACATCACCATGGACCGAAAGTCCAAGTTGAAGCGCAACATCTTCTAGAGTTATTGTGCATTCATCAAATGGAAAATAAAAAGTGTGCGTTTCGGGTCTCCATCGTTCGATCAACGCACTGATTAAGTCGGGTTGTAGCAAAAATCGTAAAATTTTAATTGCGTGATAAAATCCGACTCTTCTTAAGTGGTCAATAATAGATGGATGCGAATCCTCCAATGTAAATTTTCTCGAACGTAACACACGACGAGTATCCTGTTGATAATTAATTAAATTAAATAAAATAATTATAAAAATTAATATATTATAAAACTATAATAATTAAAAATTAAAAAATTCTAAAACTATAAAATAACAAAACAATATTAATGTAAAATTTTAAAATTATTTATATAATTATTAAAAAATTAAACAATATAAAAAATAAAAAGCTATAAAACTATAAAATGAAAAAATGAAAAAATGAAAAAATGAAAAAATGAAAAAATAATAATAATTATAAAATTATAAAACTATAATAATAAAAAATTAAATAATATAAAAAATAAAAAACTAAAAAACTATAAATTAAAAAACTATAATAATAAAAAATTAAACAATATAAAAAATAAATAATTATAAAACTATAAAATGAAAATACAATAATAATTAAAAAAGGATAAAAATATAATAATTAAAACATTAAAAATATAAAAATTATAAAACTATAAATTGACAAAATAATAATAATTAAAAAATTACTAAAAATTGATAATACAAATAATATTACAATAATTTACTTACCTCTTTAAATATAATCGAGGATATGTGATTTTCTTGCAACCTCAATAGTGATGATGAAGCTATTTTTAAATATTGTTGTAGAAAAAAAAAATATTGTTGGTAGAAAAATAATTGGTTGTAGAAAGAAGAAAGATAAGTAAAATAAGTTGTAGAAAATGAGGGGGGGTTATTTATAGAAGAGTGGGATGTGAGGGGGGGAATTTTTGAAGGCAACGGTCAAGTTACCGTTGCCTTCAAAACTTTGAATTTTTTTTTTTGTAACGGTTAAATTTTAAAATTTTGTATTTTATTATTATTGTTATTATTTTCAAACGGTTATATGTTAAAATCGTCATGGAGGGTGACGATTTTTCTTGGTATTTTTTAATTTTTTTAACACCAAGGGAAATCGCCACCCTTCATGGCGATTTTCCTTGGTGTTTTTTTTGAAATTTTTAAAAAATTTATGCTGAAAAATCGCCATCTTAAAACAAGCGGATTTTGAAAATTAATCTCAAAACAATAGTATTTCGGTAAATATTTTTTTTAGCTATATTGTGATAAAAAAACCCTTCAACCTCATCTAAGTTTTGGAAAATAAAATGATACATTGTTCATGAAGTTTAAAAATATTACTAGTTTAGTAAGATAATATATATTTCGTAAGGTATAATAAAAAAAATATTAAAAAATTAATATAATAAAAAAAATTGTTAGCTTCTTAAAATCGTTTGTAGAGTTTAAAAATTATATCAGCGGTGCATATAAAACAAGGATTATTATTCTGTACACTGGCAATACAATTTTTTTAACTCTACAAATGAGGTTAAAAAACTGTCACATGTATCATTTATTTATTTTTTATTTTTTCAAATATTGCCTAAAGACATGTTACAGTTTTTTAATCTCGTTTGTGTGTGAAGTTAAAAAACTTCACTGACGGTGTATAAGATAATAATCCATAAAACAAACACTATATACAATTTATAAAAATAAGACATATAACAATTTCTCAATCCGCTCGTGGAGTTAAAAAAATCTGTTGTCTATGTATGAAAAACAAACTCTTTTTTAATGCGAATTATCACATCCACTACCAATAAGATTTTCAGACTCCGTAAGTAGAGTTAGTAAAGTGATACATACCCTTATAGTATCTTGAAGAAAAAAATTAATTAAAAAAATAAAGCATATGACAATCTCTTAAGGGGTTCGCTTTTGAAATTAAAAAACTCTATTGTAGAAAATGAAAAATGAACTCCTTTTAAAAAAGTTTGTTTTTCATACATTGTTAATAGAGTTATTTTAACGTTATAAAATATAACATATTGTCGTATATTTAATTATTTAGATTAATTTTTTAAATATGTTTTAAGAATTATGTATCATTTGTTAATCCGTCGTAAAATTTAAAATTTTTATTGGTGACGAACGAGATAATTTTTCATTAATCCATCGCGATATCTTTAAGGATTTGAAATAAGAAGGCAATCTTAACTTTCTATTTTGTTGAAATTCTTGTTGAAAAATCACACCTACTTCTTTTGATATTGTTTTTCCTCTCATGATTACGGATAAAGTCAAAGCAAACGCTCTTATTTCTATGTGCTAATCGACGATATGTTTTTACTTTTTAGTTAGTTTTGCAGTGATAGCATAGAAACAAAATTTTCACACTAAAAAATTATTTTTTTATTATTATTGAAGGTTATAGATTTTATAAACGAAATTAGTATAATGATAAATATTTTAAAAATAAATTTTAAAAACCAAGATATATAATAATTTTTTAATCTCGTTTATAAAATTAAAAAATTCATTAACAATATATTAAAAATAAATGTATATAAACATATAATATTAATTTAAAATAATATCAAGTATAATCAAACAAGACTCTAGCTTAAAGTTCAAACTCAAACCGAGCATGCACAAAACGAGTACCTACTTATAAATTAATTTGATATCTATATCATGTCAATCGAAAATATCGTTTTATATATATATATATTTAACAATTGAAATTTTTTTATATCAAATAAATAATTAAATATTTTAATTTACTCAAAATTGATATGCACGATCCACGTAAACAAAGCATGAGATAAAAATAATTTTATATATAAATGGAACAAAGAGATGGATGTTATTTAGAGTTATCTTCTCCACTAGTCTATGGCTTCTTCCAACACAAAATATGAAAATACCAGAACTTAAAGTCTATATTTCTGCTTTTGGGATTATTAATATATCTCACTTGGAAATAACAGATATGTATAATCACTAAAACCTTCAGGAAAATCTTAATCCTACTGTAATATTTATTGTTAAATGTTGAGAATGTTCTTTCAAAATACACATGAGGATGACCAAAACATGTACCCTATGTCATCTATTTCTTGATCTTATTTAAAAAAAAAAAAAAATTATGCTTGCTTTTCTAGCATATTAAAGATAAAATTATAGTTTGACAAGTTCTTGAACAAATAATTTTATTAGTGAAGTATTTTAGATGTTCAATCACATCATATACTCCTGCAAGTAGCTTTTAACTTTTGCACGAGAACTTCATTAGTTTCCAACTACTACAACGGATGTGTGCCCTTGCCTTAAGGGAAAGGACATCAGCATTATTCTAAGCTCAATATTTTGCCTTTTTTTTTTTCTGGAAGGGGAAGGGGTTCTTGCAAGCATTTGATCTTTGAAAGTCAGGGCTTCTGGCTCTCATTTTCCTCCTGCTCAGAATTTATCCAATATGTTGAGCATTGTTAGTACCATGAAACATGTATTTTAAATGCTGATATACAGATTTTGATAAAATCTTGACCCGATTTTCTGTGTCCATAGGCGTCTGCTATGGCAGAAATGGAAACAATTTAACAAGAACAGTAGTTTTTATATCGATCAAATGGCATTGGAAAGGATGAGAATTTATGATCCAGATCAGGAAACCTATTGTCTTTCTTGAGCCTCCAAGCCCTTTCTGATGCTGCAGCTGCAAATGACTGGGTCCATATACAAATGTTGTCTGTATGCTCTCCTGATGTCAAATTTCGATACATTATTGCAGTTAAATATGAAGTGTCACCTAGTGACCAGCGGGTGCAATTTTTTATGCTAGCTGCCATGACAAATGTTTAGAATGCCCCTAGCTACAGCTGGTCTTCAAGACCAGATTAAGGTGGTCAGCAACCTCATCTTTGCTTGGAACATCCTCTCCTCCATCAGATGGCTCGTTTATTGACTCTTCAACTTCGTTTATAACAGTCACCAATTATCAGCTTCTTGGCAAGTAATGGAGCACCACTTCTTGCTAATATATATGTACCCCCTACTTCAGCTATACCAGTCAGTGACCAATTAATATCAAGCCTTGACTTTGCCTTTTTCAATGCCCCTGGAGTTGTAGTACATACAAGATGGTGGTATAGTTACCAAAATCTCTTTGATGTAATGGTTGATTCACTTTATTCTGCTATGGCAAAGATATCGGAGAGTGGAAATGCAGCAAATGTTGATAATGCGAAGGCACTTACTATAGGAGCCTGATTATTAATCATGTGAAACCAGAGACACCGAAAAGGTCTGGTCAGGCCATATATAGAAACATATATCTGTTTGCCATCTTTGATGAAAACCAAAAGGATGCAGGCCAGAACTCAGGACTTAACCCAATTGATTCATGCAATTATTTTTAAAAGTGATATTCAACAAATTTGTGGTTCGAATCCCGATATGTACAATCCCTCCCTTTATACCAAAAAAGGTTAATATGTAAATTGGGCGTAAAGTATACCCTTTTCATTATTTGATACCTATAGAAAAAAATTTTACAATTAGGAACTTGAATTTGTATTTCGTCAACCAAGTTACCTCAAGTGGATAACACCGTTGCATAAATGCTGAAGTGGTCTGATCGACCACTAAAAAGTTGCCACTTGTCAACGTCAATGTCACGTCAGTAATTTATTTATTTCATTTTTAAAACAAAAGTTAAAAATTAAATAAAAAAATAAATTTTGGAAAAAAAAAAAGAAAAGAAGGAAGAGAGAAGAAACGAAAAAGGGAAAGGAAGAAAGAGGAAGGGTTGGCTGGCCGCCAGTCTGCAGCGGATCGGTGAGATCGGCGACAGATTGGGGAAGAAAGAAAGAAGAGGAAAGAGTGGCAGCAAGGGCCGACGGCCGTCGGTCTGCCTCGAGCCGGTCGACTGATGCCCCCCTCCCCTTCTCTCCCTTTTCCCTCTCTCTCCCCCTGATTCCCTTCTCTCTCTTTATTTTTTTTATTTTTTTAAAAAATTAAAGAAATTAAAAAATTTTAATTAAAAAATTAAAATTTTTTTAAATTTTTAATGCAATTAAAAAATAAAAATAATTTTAAAAAATATATATTTTTTAAAATGCTAACATGGCTTTATTGACATGTAAAAGTTGTTAGGTGTCGCATTTTTATTGGTAAAAAACTAACATTTTATCAAATCGTTAAGTTATAGATTAACGTGGGTGACAGAAATAAAATTTGAGTACCTAATCGTGAATTTTTTTTTTTAGGTATCAAATAATATAATAGGGTACAGTTTGAGAGTCAATTTGTATATTAACCTTACAAAAGAAAATGCTGGCCAAATAGAAACATGTCCGTCCGAATCAACTTGTGATTTAGTTTTATAGTTGATGCGGTAGAAATCACTCGAAAGTATCTCTAAATAATTCCTCATATTTACATTATTAAACATAGTCAAAATTATATGAACGCCATAAACGGAAAGGTTGACACAGAATCACTGATAGCTTTGATTGATGATCTGATTTCCTTGGGCTTTACTTAGAGTCCATTTGGATGGGTGATGAGGTTGGTTCCGGTGAGATTAAAAACAACGATGGAGGTGAGATTAGATACTGTAGCGGTGAGACTAAAATCAGCGGTGGAATATGTGTTTGGATTCAAACACAATGGTGGAGTTGAGATGAATTATAGTGGGAAAGAAAAATGATCATTAAGGACATTAAATTAAAATGTGTATATATATAATAAATAATTAAAAATATATTTATATTAAATAATAAAATATATATTAAAATTATATTTATATTAAATAATAATTAAAAATATTTAAAAATATATTTATGTTAAAAAGTAAATTATCATTAAAGATATTAAATTAAAATGTGCAATCGAAACCCCAGTCCAATTGCACCTCCATTGGAGGTGCATCCAAATGCACCTCTAGTGGAGGTGCATGCCAGGGGGGAATCCCCCCAAAAAAAATTTGGATTCCACCTCAC
The DNA here is from genome assembly GCA_030761205.1 of Fremontodendron californicum. NCBI lineage: Eukaryota > Viridiplantae > Streptophyta > Magnoliopsida > Malvales > Malvaceae > Fremontodendron > Fremontodendron californicum. The sequence goes on from JAULJL010000004.1 coordinate 7,319,754, forward strand.
CCTCATGCACCCTTAATCACTAGTTTTAAGCTCGTACAATGCACAAGTATGCAATTATATATAAAAAAATTATTATAGTTTAATTAATAAATTTTATAAAAAATTGATTGCTACACCAAAAAATTTGAAAAGCAGTAATGTGATGAAGACACAACACAATTATACCCAAATATATCAGAGTTTGAAAAATTTTATAGTACAAATTAATATACAAAATGACAAAATAACTTAAAGTCTTATAATCCATCATGTAAAGAAAGGTTAATGATAATATAATCTAATCCATTATTAGTCAACCATTCTTATCACAATAAATAATAAATACTAATTTATTTTAAAATATATATATACACAATAAAAAAAAAGTGGATTATTGAAAATTTTGAAACTAATAAGAACAAATTAATAATAAGAAAATATAAGTGAAATTTGAAATTTTAAAATATATTTTGGTGAAAATGAAAATTTCAATAAACAAATTTGATGCCAACTTCTAAACTAAAGTAAAAATATTCAATGCTATTGGAGTTGTCTTAAACAACATTATTTTAGATCATTATTGCAAAAAAATATTTAATATCAACCTTAGCAATATATAGCCACGTTTCTTTGAAAATATATTACATATGTGCATTGTCTAAAATAGTTCGTAAATTTTTTTTTTAACAAAAAAAAAGTTAGTAAGGACAAAACTTTATAAAAAAGAAAAGAAAGAATGGTGAACAAACTCCATAAATTATGAATCAGTAATACAATAAAATGAGAGTTTCAGACTTTCACCTTTTTTTTTACCATCACTATTACAACTTTACACATGCAAAATTATTAGAACGAAAAGGAAAAGAAGAGACTTTATATTTTTTCTCAAAAAAAAAAAAAAAGAAAAAAGAAAAAAGGAAAAGACAATGGTAGAAAAAAAGCCTACAACATGCCAAAAATTAATTTTTGAACCATCTATTTATAATAGTGATTAGGAGACAAATTAGTTAATGTTTTAAATATGGACATATATTGCATTTAGACATAAAAGGAAAGTAAATATTTGCAATTTATTTAATTTCAATTTCAGTTTTGAATTTTTAAATATGAATTAATGACATAAAAAACTATCCAAATATTAAAGAAAAAATAGATTATTCACATAGGAGAAATTTCTTTCGCATTAGAGATTTTATCTTTTATATGTTTATATTATATTATTTATCATGATTTTGTGTTAATAATTTGATTTTATATGCACATTTAATATTAAAATAAACAAAGCCATATATATCTATATATAATATAGTATTTCCAGCTCCTAATAGGAGTAAATAAGGTTAAAATAGACTTTTTAAATAAAATTATTTTTACTTTTTTTTTTATGTAATTATTGTTTTGTATTTTTCCTCCTATTTAAGTTGAAATTAACTATATTTTCCTAATAGGAGTAAATACTATATAAAGTTGTTTTTACTTTTTTTTTCATGTATTTATTGTTTTGTTTTTTCCTCCTATTTAGGTTGAAATTAACAATAGACCTTTTAAATGAAATTGTTTTTACTCCTTTTTTTTCATGTATTTATTGTTTTGCATTTTCCTCCTATTTAGGTTGAAATCTATATCTATATTATCTATATTATATTTCCAGCTCCTTACTTAAGTAAATAGGGGCAAAATAGGTATGCTAAATTGAATAAAGGGGTAAAATAGGTATGTTAAATTTAGGCAAGGAGCATAATGTTTTGTTTTTGATCTTTACTAAAAAATTTAATTTGAATTATTTAAGGAAATAATTCGTATTTATTGATATTTAATTAAATAAAATTTTTCCTAAACCTTATCAACCTACTAATTACTCAATATTAAAGCTAGGATTTAATTCCTATATTTCAGCTAGGAATTAAATTTGCACGTTTCTTAATCTCAATTTTTTTTCTTTCAAATTTATTGATATTTAATTAAATTGAATAAAGGGGTAAAATAGGTATGTTAAATTTAGGCAAGGAGCAGAATGTTTGTGTTTTTGATCTTTACTAAAAAATTTAATTTGAATTATTTAAGGAAATAATCTGTATTTATTGATATTTAATTAAATAAAATTTTTCCTAAATCTTTTCAATCTACTAATTACTCAATATTAAAGCTAGGATTTAATTCCTATATTTTAGCTAGGAATTAAATTTACACGTTTCTTAATCTCTTTTTCTCAATTCACTCATTTTTTCCAAATGTATTGATATTTAATTAAATAAAATTATTCCTAAACCTTATCAACCTACTAATGTTTCAATATTAAATTAGGATTTAATTCCTATATCTTAGCTAGGAATTAAATTTGCACGTTCTCAATCTCCTTTTTTCATTCATTCTTTATTTTTCCAAATTTGAACCCATTAATTCCCAATTCATTTCTATTTTCCGTTACTTTGTCTCTTCGTTTTTTCCTTTTCATTATTTTCTGTGTATAAATAGTTTTCAAGTTGGTTTGATGCATATTAATTTTGGATTATCAAATTCCATCCTAATTGTTATTTGGTTTGCACTCTAAACAATGAAGTAAGTTATTTTTTAGGATTTTTATGTTTTAGAATTTAGGTTACGGGTTTCCATGATTTTTTTTCTTTTACTACGTAATTTCCTTTTTTTTTTTTTTTACAAACATTTACACATATGAGTTCATGTTCAAAAAACATTTACTGGGTAAATGAATTAGTTTATTGATTTTCATGAATTAATACTTGACTAATAGGTTAATTTAAAAACAAATTGAGATCAATTTATTTACCCTGTAAAGCACTCTTAACTTTTACAAATATTTACTGAGTTTGGATCATTATTCTTTGACTAATTTTCTATCATAAGTGTCGTAACCTAAAAAATAACGAGTCTCATTGCGAGACCTTATATTCGTTTAAGCGTGACATTAAAAAAAATCGAGGAAAAGTCGACTTAATTCCTCTTGAAAAATGAAGGTTTTGAAAATGACATTGAAAAAAGACATGGAGTTGCCACCAATCTTTTTTAGCTAGGTGTGATGGGCCACCTATTAAAATCGGTTTTGTAAAATATTTTAAAATTAATTAAAACATTTTTTAAAACCAATTTTAAGTCTGCGTTATAAACCAGAGAAAATAAAAAATCGGGTTCGGGACTCGGTTACGTGCGGGAAAGGATTAGCACCCCCACAACGCCCGTGTAAAACGGTACCTTATTAATCGTGTGTTATCTCAAGTCTCGGTAAAAAAGTCAGTTTTAGATTTTACATTTCAAATTAATTCCCAATTTAAAGAAAAATAATTCTATTTTTAATTGAAAATGATATAGAATTTATTAATTCAAATTTTTTCTATATTTCCCGACAAACGTGGAAAAATATAGAAATTTTTATTTATTTGAAAATTTTTTCGAATAATTCTCGTTTTAAAGAAGATATTCCGTTATTAATGATAATTGATGATATTCTCCCCAGCAAACCCGACAGAGAATTCATGAATTATTTTAATTCGGGAATAACATTATTTTATTGGAAATCATTATCTTTTTTTTTTTTAAACATAAAAAAAAAATGAATATGAACATGTGTGATATAAATAAAATGACATAGCAAAGTCTAGATAATATAATTCAACCTAAATGACATGATATAATTTAAATGACAAGCTCCAATTAAATTACTAGTAGAGCGAAAAGAGAAATGTGGCTGGAACAACAGTATCCTACAAGATACTTAAAGAAAATACCGTATTGGTGATTCTAAATAGAGTTAGAAATCGTTGTATTACTTATTCTTATTATTTACTACTACTATAAATCTATATTGATTTACTATATTGATTGCAATTGATTGGAACGAAATCTTTCAGGATTTGGTTTTGAGTTAGCAACTTTTATTTATTTATTTTTTCATTCCTTTCTTCTTCGCTTTTGATCGGAGAATAGAAGAGTTGGGTGAATTAAAAACTCAAAGGAGGTTCATGGCCAAGAGTAAAGATGTCCGAGTAACGATTATTTTGGAATGTACCAGTTGTGTTCGAAACGACGTTAATAAGGAATCAACGGGCATTTCCAGGTATATTACTCAAAAAAATCGACACAATACGCCTAGTCGATTGGAATTGAAGAAATTCTGTCCCTATTGTTACAAACATACAATAGCATATTATAGATGAAATGAAATATCCTAAGTAACATGATATGATATGAAACATAGAATAATGTTCTTATGAAATATGCATGAAAATAAAAATAATAATGCATGAACATAGTATATGCTAAATGATGTAACAAAAATAAATGATTAAATAAAAAGTATAGGATAGCTTGCAATATTCAAGACCATATAACAAACAATATAACATCAAAATAATAACAATACCATAGAAATCATCATAGCAAAAATCACATATTATATAGTATGCATGAATATAAAAAATGCAATGCATGAAAGTGTATTTTTTCCTTTAAATAAGGAAATCTGTATATCTAAAAAGATATCCGGCTACCTTAGGAAAATATATCAAATTAAATTTTCTAAAATCAAAATACTTGTGATTGTTTGAAAACAATTTTGAAAGAAACTTGAATGAAGATTGAAATCCTAGCCAAACCCTTTAAAAATTGCTCTAATTTCCTAAGTTTAAAATCCCGGACTTGACCACCCTTAACCCGAGGTTTATAAAATCATTTTTTAAAGTTTAAAAAGGCTTAGAAATTATCCTAAGACAGTAGCTAAATTTCCTAATCAGCCTCCTCTAAGTAACTTAGCCAAAACAGGAAAATGATTTTTCCTCAAATTCAAATTTGAGTCCACTGTCCAGTTTTAAAAATGACTTTTTAACCTATTTTTAAAATTTCAAAAAAAATCTAAAAACTATATTGGAGACTCAAAACATGCAAAACTACACGAGAAAAAATTGGCTTAATTTTCTGATTAAAGATGACTTCCCAGAAAAATTGGGAAAGTCCAAGTACTAGGTGAAAAACTGTTTTGTCAAAACATATTTTCTTGCCTTTGATAAAATCATTTAAAAATCAAAATAAAAATGTTAGAGATGCTCCTAAAGACCCACAAACAGTAGCTAACACTTTTAGAAAGTTAGACAAAAATTGGCTAAGTAAAAAAAATCACAAAGGTAGAATAATCAATTTGACAACTCTTTAATTTTCCACAAGTATGCTCAAGTGAGCATGACTTTGAGCCATTGATTGGCCTAAGTCATAAATCATGTGGCATGACATGAGATGCATGAACATACAACAAATATGATGTATGAAATGCATGATTTAAATCCTAAATGATGTGAGAAATGCCTGGCAATACAAAATAACCTAAGACCTAAATAGCATAGTAAATGCATGGCAATAAATGTACTCCTAACCTAAGAATGCATGAGATGCATGATAATGAGATCAGACTTAGACCTAAAGTGACATGAGATGCATGGCAATACAAAGTGACCTAAGACCTAAATAGCATAGCAAATGCATGGCAATACCAATATGATTCTAGACCTTATATGCATGGGAATATGCATGGCTATACCAATATGATTCTAGACCCTAAATGTCATGAGAATGCATGAAAATTGCATAAACATATAGTAACTAATAAACCTAAAACTAATGCATGAACAAACAGCAACTAATACACAATCTTATGGCATGATAATGCAAAGCAATGGCACCTAAACATAATGCAAATGCACCCACAATGCAAGAATTACATGAAGAAACCGAATGGCCATTAAAATAGACTAATGCAATCCTATTTAGCCAATAACACAAACACATGGCAAACCAAATCAAAATTCACAATGTAACGACATGAAATGCAAACCTATCAACTAGACAAAATGAACATACACACACAAAACCAAATCATGTAGTATAATCCTAGCTAAATAATAACACAAACACATGGAAGCAATAAACTAGCAAACATGATAAACAATGCAAATATGTATAAAAATCTATCATGGCCGAATTAGACAATATGAGTATAGCATGGTATATATGCATAAAGATCAATGGAAACATGTTAAACAAGCAAACATGATAAAAATGCAAACATGCTCAAGAAAATCTATCATGGCCGAATGGAACAACCTAAACTAGCATGGCATTGTCACAAACACATAGCATTGTGTATTATTAAACTATCACAATCAAGCTAACCTACCTCAAATCAAGCTAATCTAACACAAATAAACTAACCTACCACAAATCAAGCTCATGAATAAAAATCAAACACAAAATCATTTACCCAAAACAGCAACCATTCGGCCATGGTGAATTTTTGATGAAAACTTGTTGTTTTTTTATTTTTTAAAAAAATAGTAGCTCTTTAGAAACAAGTTTATTTCATAAAAACAAAGAAAAATCAATCAACAAGCAAGATCATGTCAATAAAATATGAAAAATAAACATGAAAGAGCATAGCTACCGTGCTCTAGCTTTTCAAATCAAGAAGAAAAATGCTAAAGCCCTTCATTTCTTCTTTCTTTTTTTCTCCTCTCTTTTTCCTTTCTTTTTTCTCTCTTTTTCTCCTTAGCTACTGCCTCTTTTCCAGCCTTCAACCTTCTCAAAAACTGATCAGCCCCCCCTCTAATTAGCCTTGGCCGAATGGTGCCTTTTAGAAGGTAGGTGGTTATTTTTTCCTTATCCAATGGCTATCACTTGAAGATGCTTTCTATGTAAAATCCCACCATTAGATTAGAATCATCAGCCCTTGAATTATGATGTCATAAAGATGACATAAATAGGATCCCTCTCCAACCATTGGTCCATGTGATGCAAATTCAAAGGCTTGATCACAAAAAATAACTACCTTCCTCTTCACTTGTGGCCCTTTGATTAAAAAAATCAGAAAATATCTGCCCACCATTGGGCCTTGGCCAGTTGACCCTTCACCTTCCAGCCCATGCTTCAATTTTTTAAAAACAAGAAAAGGCCTTTTTCGGTTTCTTCGGTAAAATGACCTTTTTACCCCCGAACCTAAATAAATAGAAAACAGACTCCAAATTCAACATTTCTTTTTTTAATACTTCTGAAATAATAGAAAATTGAATTCTGAAAGTTTAAAAAATTGAGTCCATTTGCTATTTTTTTGGATTTTTTCTTCCAAAATTACCCTTTTATGCACTCGAACTTTCACCATTTTTAAATGAGCTGCGAATCCAGATTTTTCTCCACTAATCTCTTCCAAATAATTTAAAAGTATGATCTGAAAGTTTTTATAATTTTTGGAGCTCATTTGCTATTTTTTGGGGATTTATCTGCTTGAATTTCTGCATAGTGGGCCCGAGATTTGGCCATTTTGCAAACGAACTCTGAATCCAAATTTTCTTTTTCCAATCTCTTCAAAATGGTTTAAGAATGAGATCTGCAAATTTTTAGAATTTTTGGAGTTCATTTGCTATTTTTCCCAAATTTTCCAATTTTACCCTTTTGCCCCCGAAGCCCGATTTTGCTCAAAACAAGTCCGATTTTCAAAATTTCTTTTCCTGGGCCTTTTTCATATATTGGATTTGAGTTGGTCCAAAAATGCCTAATTTTTATGATCAAATTCCCTTCCAATTTGATTTTTCCTTTTTTTCACTATCGAAAATTTTCTCTTTTTCCATTTTTCCTCCAATCGGCTTTTTTCTCGGATTTTCTTCAAAGTGAGCCTTGGACTATCCTTGTTTACTCACTTCTCATCAATTAGGGGCTTTAGTTTTACCTAATCGGGTATAATTTTCCTCAATTTCACCAAAATCCACCAAAAACCCTAATTCTCGATTTCCTTCCGAATTGACTTTTCTTTCAGTTTTTCTTCCAAGTAGCTTCTCCATTACCCGTAGTCAGTGCTTATCTTTCATTTGGAACCTTCAATTTCGACAAATTTGATTGTTTAAGCACTTTTTTCCAAATTTTTCGAACTAGGGCTTCCTTTCTACTGAATCTCCGTAACCTAACTTCCGAACTCCATATCTTACAAAGTAGACCTCGGATTATCAAAATTCTTTCACCATTTTTCAATTGAACTTCAAATCTTGATTTTGAAAGTGGTTGACTTTTTTAGTAATTGACTTTTTGGAGTTGACTTTTTTGGGGTTGACCTTTTCAAGTTTGACTTTTTATGCTCAACTTCTTAGACTAAGTTCCGGAGTACCACTTGCAGGATGAAAAAAGTCTTTTTATATTTTGAAACACCAATTTAGGAAGAAAATATACCTATTTTAGTGGTCCGGACAAAATTAAGTGTCTACAATAAGGTTGATCTAAAGATGTAAGCTAATCTTTTGAATCTAAAATATATGTTTGATTTTCTATATATAGTTAATTAGAGATAATGGGTTACTAAGATGCATGGTTAGGTTTAGTGTGTTTGTGATCAACAAGTAACTTTATAAATTGACGCTTGCTCAAAGTTAAGCGGTCATTACTGCAGGTTCTCCTTTACAAAATATTTTGATCATTGTTCTATATGATAGTCACATTTTACCTGTTAGAAGAATTTTACTTTTGCTTCCATAAAAATATATTCCTTTGTACAACAAGTAACTTCACGTTTGCTTCCATAAAAATATATTCCTAAGAAAAACAAACTAAAGGAGAAAATAATTCGCAACCCCACACATCAAGCAATTTATGATGATTGGTTGAATTCCAAAAAGTCCAAGATAATAAGGTACAATAGATATGTAATATTTTCATTAGTTTCTTACAGTAACTATTAATAGTATGATCATCATCCAAAAAAACTATAAATGTAGACCTTCAAATCTTATAAAAACATACATATTAATTAGAACTGCTTTCTACTTTGCAAGACTAGCCACTATTATAGAAAGGAAAAACCTGATGCCACCACTGCCAGATACAATTCTGCTCCCCCTTCGTACTATCAAAAAATGCGATTCTTTCCCCCGGGGGTAAACTTCCCTCCGATAAGACACGGATGGGTTTAACCAGGCTGCCAGCACACCCGGCTATAACCAAATCAAGATGAACCCTGTGGATGCGGAAAAGACTGCCTTCTGAACTCCGAAAGGTAACAACTATTACACAGTGATGCCTTTTGGTTAGTATAGTTGTAGACAACAAAGTAGCTGTAACGTGAACTGTGCTGTGCTCATCAAAGTGGAGACTGCACCGTGCTGAATGAAAAAACCCCATGTCTGACTCCCATGCTTTCCGTTGGTCAACAAGAAATCTTTTAAGTTAATCTGTATTTCCCCATGAAATAAAGAGGAGGAGCATCTTACTTCCAATATATTAAATTTCGAGATATATAGTATGTATTTCTTTTAAATTAAATATTTTTTGGTTGATATATACTTTCTTCAGTGTCCTGTTATATCTATATGCTCCTTCTTTGTCTTTTCCCAAACTTTTATTTTCTTATTTCAATTATTTCCATTTCCATTATTATATTTTGATTTAATTAATTATACTTTCTTGGTTTTATGGTCTATTAAATTGTTTTCATTTATTTCAAGTTGATTGTCTTTTAATTTTTTTTAACAATTAATTTTTATGTCTTTTAAATTTCTTAGATGTTACAATCTTTTTATGTGTATTTATACCATTTTTTTTAAAGTTAATGTGTATTTTTTTATAGATTTTGTATAGTAATAATTATGATTGCATTTTTGGAACTATATCACATAAATTTGGACTCGGCTCCTCTCCAGTCCATTAAATGGACTGGAGAGGCTATTCCATATAGATCTTTAAAAGTAAAATAAACGTTTTTATATTTTTAACGGGCAAATCTAACAGTAACGGCAAATTGGAAGTAGTATTTTACAAATCTAACAGTAACGGGCCTGGCAGGAAACAATATATTTTACCAGTAAAGCTGTTATTGTCTATCTGAACTTGCTCCAACTTAGCAGCCATTGATATTGCATCTAGCAATTCCCCAAAGAACCTATTGTTTTCAGCTCTGACGAGCATAACTTTTGGTAAAGACCATAATCCATTAGGGAAATAACCAGAAAATCCATTGTTTTGAACTTGAAAATTTTCAAGATTCAAGCACTCAGAAATGGACTCAGCTATTGAGCCATTGAAGAAAGTTGTATGGAGACCGAGGAATTTAAGGCCTTTTTCATCACAAACACCACTTGGAAATGACCCCAAGAGCTTGTTCCTCTGAGATGTCAAAAGACACCAAGTTCTTTAGAGAAGAGCCTCGTGTTTGCGGAAGCTTACCAGAGAGATTGTTCTGAGAAAGGTCCAAAGTGATCAAATTTTGTAAACCCACAACAGATTCATGGATTTCACCAAGAAAACCAGACCTTTGTTGATAACCGTTTTGAAATACTTAACATCCTTATTAACAGAGAGTAAATGGTCTTTTATTTTGGACTGTTTTCAGAATAAATGGTATGTTTTCTTCTCAATCCTTTATTATTATTATACTACAGGTGTCATCAAGATTTGTATGGAATGGCCTCTCCAGTCCATTTAATGGACTTGAGAGAAGCTGGAACCATAAATTTGGCTTCTCTCTAGAAAATATAATAGAAAGTTGTGTTTATTTATTTTTTCTCCCTTAATTCAATGAAGTCCAATAATATATCAAAATATGTTTATGAGAAATGAGAAATAAAAGTTTGGGAAAAGACAAAGAAGGAGCATATAGAAATAACAGGACACTGAAGAAAGTATATATCAACCAAAAAATATTTAATTTAAAAGAATTACATACTATATATATCGAAATTTAATATATTGGAAGTAAGATGCTCCTCCTAAAATACAGATTAATTTAAAAGATTTCTAATTAATATGTATGTTTTTATAAGATTTGAAGGTCTACATTTATAGTTTTTTTTGGAAGAAGATCATACTATTAATAGTTACTGTAAGAAACTAATGAAAATATTACGTATCTATTGTACCTTATGATCTTGGACTTTTTGGAATTCAACCAATCATCATATATTGCTTGATGTGTGGGGTTGCGAAATATTTTCTCCTTTAGTTTGTTTTTCTTAGGAATATATTTTTATGGAAGCAAACGTGAAGTTACTTGTTGTACAAAGGAATATATTTTTATGGAAGCAAACTTAAAATTCTTCTAACAGGTAAAATGTGGCTGTCATATAGAACAATGGTCAAAATATTTTGTAAAGGAGAACTGATAAGCTCATAAAATATACATTTTATGTCTTTTTACTTTTAATTTTTGTTATATTTCGATCTTTATCTTGTTTACTTATATTATATTTTTGAATTATAGGTATATTTAAAAAGAATTAAGTCAAAAGATGTCAATAATGATGGTAAAGAGCTTATAAATTCACAATCATAAGATGGAAGAAGATTTTGGAGTCAAAAAGATCAAATTCTTAGTGCTAGATGATCAGGCAGATCTGACCTCCAAAACTTGTTGCAAGGAAATAATTATGTTAAAGTCATTATTTGAAGAAACTTGCTACTTTACTTTTGAAGCTGACTTGAATACCTTTCCAACGATAGTTTACACGCCTAAATCGGACAGTGGATGATCATCCAAATCAGCCAACGAAGTGCGAGATAGTGCAGCAGTCGCGAAACCGATCGTCAGCGAGCAAAATCACCAAGCCAGCCTACTCGACGCCGCGGCGCCGACCTTATTGCCTCCAAAATTGAGAAAAAATCCAAACTTGTCTTATTTTTCCTCCTAGCTTCCTTGATCAACAAGAAAGAGTTTCCAATGTCAAAAAGCTCTATAAATATTATCTTTTGAGCCACAAACTATCATTATCTTTTGAGGAGACTCAAGGGATCATCATTATTCTCTTCTTCTTCTCCATTTATTTTCTTTTTAGTTTTATATATATATTATCTATGCTTATGCTATGCTAAACTTCTTTTTGGTTAAGAGTGATTTCAAAGCCCTAGAACATGTTGTGTAATTGATTTTCATAATCTATCTATCATTAGTTTTCTATCAAAGTTGCTTGTGTTCTTCTATAAGAATTGTTCATGATATTGTCTTGATTTGTTTAGGTTGCAAACTAGATATATCTTGATAATTATCTAATGGTAGTTTGGGAGTCTTGATCTGTGTAATTATCATGATTTCCTATTCATAAGTGGCAATTTGTGATTAATGATTATGGTCAAGTTTTCGCTAATTGCAAAATGGAACATAACCTAAGTAAAACAATTCATGTTAATGCTTTTGTTGCTTAGATCAACCTATCTTTCTCATCATAAAGTTACTGTCAAATTAAATTTAGAGATGTTTATCCTAGGTTGTTTGATAGTTAGAGATTAAGTAATGGCGTTCTTTCTGCTTAACGACGAACTAAGGAAGGATTGGGGTAACACGGGATGTTGTTATCTACGGTTGTTAATTTTGAAATCTAATTGAAGTTGATAGATCTGAAATTGATTTTCAATGATATCTAGTGGTGGAGAATGAGACTTAACCATACTTCCCTTATATTTGATTTTCTCTTATTTATTTACTTTTTACTTATCATGTTTTCTTTATTTTTAATTATTTCAAAACCCCCTTTTATTTTATTGTTCTTGAATTTAAGTTTTAAACTAGTAACTATTAAACTAAAAACCAATCTCTGTGGATTCGACCCTTGCATGCTACTTTACTATAATTGATCATATTAATTGCAAGGTTTAATAAAGATACACTATTTTGAGTGCATCAAATTTTTGTTTTGTTTTGTTTTTTTGTTTTAATTTGATGCACTCAAAAGAGTATATCTTATTTAATTCCTTGCACTAAAAATATCAATTGTAAAATTTAGCAATAAGCAAGGGTCGAGTCCAAAGAGATTGGGTTTTAGTTTATAAATTACTAGTTTAAAACTTAAATTCAAAAACAATTAAAGAAAATGGGGGGTTTTTAAAAGAGTTTTAAAAACTAAGAAAACAAGAAAAGTAAGAAGCAATAAAATAAGATGAAATCAAATATGAGAGAAATATGGTTAAAGGTTCATTCTCCACCACTAGACATCATTAAGAATCAAATTCAGATCTATCAACATCAATTAGCTATCAAAGTTAACAACCATAGATAACAACATCCTGTGTTACCCCAATCCTTCCTTAGTTCGTCGTTAAGTAGGACGAACGCCACTACTTAATCTATAACTATCAAACAACCTAGGATAAACATCTCTAAATTTAATTTGACAGCAGCTTTATGATGAGAAAGATAGGTTGATCAAAGCAACAAAAGCATGAACATGAATTGTTTAACTTAGGTTATGTTCCACTTTTGCAATTAGTGAAAACTTGACTGTCGCAACCTAAAAAATAACTAGTCTCATCACAAGACTTTATATTCGTTAAGCGTGACATTAAAAAAACCGAGGAAAAGTCGACTTAATTCCTCTTGAAAAATGAAGGTTTTGAAAATGACCTTGAAAAAGACATGGAGTCGCCACCAATCTTTTCTAGCTAGGTGTGATTGGCCACCTATTAAAACCAGTTTTATAAATCATTTTAAAATTAATTAAAACATTTTTAAAACCAATTTCAAGTCTGCGTTTTAAACCAGAGAAATCAAAGAAGCGGGTTCGGGACTCGGTTACGTGTGGGGAAGGATTAGCACCCCCATAACGCCCGTATAAAACGGTACCTTATTAATCGTGTGTTATCTCAAGTCTCGGTAAAAAAGTTGATTTTAAATTTAGTATTTCAAGTTAATTCCCAATTTAAAAAAAATAATTTCATTTTTATTTGAAAATAATCCAAAATTTATTAATTCAAAATTTTTCTATATTTCCCAACAAACGTGGCAAAATATAAAATTTTTATTTATTTAAAAAAAATTTCGAATCATTCTCGTTTTAAAGAAGATATTCCGTTATTAATGATAATTGATGATATTCTCCTCAGCAAACCCGACAGAGAACTCATGAATTATTTTAACTCGGGAATATCTTAATTTATTGAAAATCATTATCTTTTTCAAAACATTAAAAAAAATGAATATGAACATGTGTGACATAAATAAAATGACATAGCAAAGTTTAGATAATATAATGCAACCTAAATGATATGATATAATTTAAATGGCATAGTATATTCTAGATGAAATAAAATATCCCAAGTATCATGGTATATTCTATGTGAAATGAAATATCCTAAATGAAATGTAATATCTTAAGTGACATAATATATTCTATATGAAATGAAATATCTTAAGTAAAATGGTATGTTCTAAATGAAATGAAACAACTTAAATAACATGATATTCTAAATGAAATGATATGATTTAAATGACATGATTTTCTAAATGAAATGATATGATTTAAATGACATGGCAAATTTAAATAATATGGGATATTTTAAATGACATGGTATATTCTAAATAATATAATCTAAATGACATGGAATATAATTTAAATGACATGAAATGACATGAAACATAAAATAATGCTATCATGTAATATGCATGAAAATAAAAATAAAATAATAATGCATGAACATAATATATGCTAAATAATGTGACAAAAATAAATAACTAAATAAAAAGCATAGGATAGCATGCAATATTCAAAACCATATAACAAACAACATAAAACCATAAAATAAATCAAAATAATAACAATATCATAGAAATTATCATAGCAAAAATCACATATTATATAAAATGCATGAATATAGAAAATGCAATGCATGAAAGTGTATTTTTTTTCCTTTAATTAAGGAAATACGTATATCTAAAAAGATATCCGGCTACCTTAGGAAAATATATCAAATTAAATTTTCTAAAATCAAAATACTTTGTGATTTGTTTGAAAACAATTTTGAAATAAACTTGAATGAAGATTGAAACCCTAGCCAAACTCTTTAAAAATGACTCTAATTTCCTAAGTTTAAAATCCCGAACTTGATCACCCTTAACCCGAGGTTTATAAAATCATTTTTAGAGTTTAAAAAGGCTTAAAAATTACCCTAAGACAGTAGCTAAAGTTTCTAACCAATCCCCTCTAAATGCCTTAGCCAAATTTAACAATTATTTTTCTTTTGAATTCAAATCTGCCTCTACTGTCCGGTTTTAAAACACGATTTTTTAACCTATTTTTAAAATTTCAAAAAAATCTAAAAAACATATTGGAGACTCAAAACATGTAAAACTACTCGGGAAAAAATTGGCTTAATTTTTTGGTTAAATATGATGGCCCAGAAAAAATCGGGAAAGTACGAGTACTGGGTAAAAATAAACTGTTTTGCCAAAACATATTTTTTCGCTTTTGATAAAATCATTTAAAAATCAAAGTAAAAATGTTGGAGACTCTCCTAAAAACTCACAATCCGTAGCTAACACTTTTGAAAAGTTAGACAAAAATTGGCTAAATAAAAAAAATCACAAAGGTAGAATAATCAATTTGACAACTCTTTAATTTTCCACAAGTATGCTAAAAATGAGCATGACTTTGAACCATTGATTGGTCTAAGTCATAAATCATGTGGCAATGACATGAAATGCATGAAAATACAGCAAATATGATGCATGAAATGCATGATTTAAGACCTAAATGACATGAAAAATGCATGGCATAGAGAATATGACCTAGACCTAAATGAACTTGCATGGCATTTAATGCAACCTAGGTCTAAAATGCATGAATATGCATGGCAAAGCAAACAAATCCTAAACCTAAAGAATGCATGGCAATAACACAAACATATAGCATGCTTAAACAAAATACACAACCAAATGTCATGAAAATGCAAACCTATCAACTAGCATAACAAAAATGCACACACAAAGTTTAAAAGAGAGGGGTAGCCGAATGGTTAAGTGAACATGGCATTTTCACAAACACTTAACACAATAACATGCATAGCTAAAGAATAATACTCAAATCATGCAAATATAAAGTAAAGGCATGAAAACCAATAGTTATTTTCACAAACACATGGATTAACAAAATGTAAAACATAAACAAACTTAAACATTTTGAAAACAGAAAATCAAAAATGCAAGACAAACAAAATAAACATGATAACAAGATAATAGAGTCAAAAATGGAAACAAGCAAGCAACCAAATCAAAACAAGCTTCATGTTTATGTATTTGAAGAAGATTTAAAGCATCATAACTTGTTAAATATCACTAGTAACATGAAATAAAGAAGCAAACAACAACTATATCAAAACAATAGGCCATTCGGCCAACCCAAAAAACAAAAGAAAAGAAATTTCTCAAAGCTTTTTCCAAGAAAGTATAAAGAAAAACTTAAAGGAGAAACCCAAAAACACTTATTTTAAAGAAGAAAATCAAAAGAAACTCACCAAAATAGCAATCAAAACAGCAAATCAAGAATAGAAAATCAAGGAAAGTGCAAGAGTATGGTGCTTAAAGCAACCTCTAGAAGCTATATTGCAAGCTTTTTCTCTTCTAACTTTTTTTTTCTAAACTTTTCTTTTTTGCCTTTCAAAAATGGAGAGAAAATCAGCCAAACAAGAGTGTGAATAGAGTGAAAATGAAAGAGAGAGCCCCCCTTTTGATAGTGTGGCCGGTTGGCCTCCTAGATGGCTAGGATGTTGTCATATTTTTTCCAACCAATTTTGATCCAAAGGCTATTATTCCAAGATGCTTAAAATGTGAAATTATCACCCTTAGATTAGGTAATCAGCTATCCACAATTACAGTTGTTCAAGAATCTTAAGCCATTATGCTGACATTCTCCCTCTTCATGCATTGGTCCATGTGGCTCAATTACAAAGGCTTGATCAAAAAAATAACTACCTTACTATCCACTCTTAGCCTTTGGGTGCAAGAACTCAGCAAAATCATTCTCCAACATGGGCTTGGCCGGCTGACCCTCTAAATTCCAGCCCAATCTCCATTTTTGTAAAAGGCAAGAAAAGCCCTTTTCGGTTTCTTGGGTAAAATGACCTTTTGCCCCCCGAACGTAAATAAATAGAAAACGGAATCCAAATTCAAATTTTATTTTTTAAATACATCCAAAATAATAAAAAATTGAATTCTGGAGGTTGTCAAAATTTTTCGAGCCCATTTGCTATTTATTTGGATTTTTTCTTCCAAAATTGCCCTTTTGTGCTCCCAAACTTTACCATTTTTTAAATAAGCCCCAAATCCAGATTTTTCTTCACCAATATCTTCCAAATTATTTAAAAGTATTATCTGGAAGTTTTCATAATTTTTGGAACTCATTTGGTATTTTTTAGGGATTTATCTGCTTGAATTACTACATAGTGGGCCCGGGATTTGGCCATTTTGCAAACGAACTCCGAATCCGGATTTTATTTTGGCAATCTCTTCCAAATAATTTAATAATGAGATCTGAAAATATTCAGAATTTTTGGAGTTCATTTGCTATTTTTCCGGGATTTATCTTTTTGAATTTTTGCATAGGGGACCCGGGATTTGGTCATTTTGCAAACGAATTCCGAATCTGGATTTTCTTTCGCCAATCTCTTCAAAATTATTTGAGAATGAGATCTGCAAATTTTTAGAATTTTTGGAGTTCATTTGCTATTTTTTCCTAAATATTCCAATTTTGCCCTTTTGCCTTCGAAACCTGATTTTGCTCAAAACAAGTCTGATTTTCAGATTTTCTTCAAACTGAGCCTTGGGCTATCCTTGTTTAATCACTCCTCATCAATTAGGGGCTTTAGTCTTACCGAATCGGGCCATTTATGTAATTCTTCCAAATTTCACCGAAATCCACCAAAAATCCTAATTCTCGATTTTCTTCCAAATTGACTTTTCTTTCAGTTTTTCTTTCAAGTAGGTTCTCCATTACCCATAGTCCGTGCTTATTTTTTATTTGGAACCTTCAATTTCGACCAATTTGATTGTTTAAGCACTTTTCCCCAAATTTCCCGAACTAGGATTTCCTTTGTACTAAATCTCCGTAACCCAACTTCCGAACTCCATATCTTTCGATGTAGACCTCGGATTATCAAAATTCTTTAGCCATTTTTCAATTGAACTTCAAATCTTGATTTTGAAAGTGGGTTGACTTTTTAGGAGTTGACTTTTTAGGGTTGACTTTTCGGGGTTGACTTTTTTAAGTTTGACTTTTTATGCTCGCCTTCTTATACTAAGTCTCGGAGTACCACCTGCAGGATGAAAAAAAAATCTTTTTACATTCTGAAACATCAATTTAGGAAGAAAACATACCTGTTTTAGTGGTCCGGACAAAATTAGGTGTCTATAGCTCTTTGGCTATTGCTGAGAATCAGGAATCAGGCAAAGATAAACAAACACTAATTTTGTTCGGTTAGTGAAATCACATGTGAAGAGAAGGAAAAGGGGTTTCATTTTTTTTCATTTTTTCATTTTTTTTTGAAAATACTGTAAACAGAAGATTTTATCCTTAAATTGAATTTCCTGATTAATCAAGGCTCGACCCGTCTTAAAGAAACGGGTTTGATTTGCAAGAGAAGAAAAGACCTCGACGATGGTCTCAGGGTCTTATCCTGTCTTGTGCTAACCTTACTGGCATGGGTGAAACCGAAAATTGAAAAAGATTTGGATGAAACCAGGGATTGAAAAGCATTGGTGAAACCAGAAATTTGAAAATGATCTGGATGAAACCAGAAATTGAAAAGCATGAGTGAAACCAGAAATTTGAAAAATATCTGGATGAAACCAAAAATTGAAAAGCATGGGTGAAACCAGAAATTGAAAAAGATCTGGATGAAACTAGAGAATAAAAAGGCATGGGTGAAACCATAAATTTGAAAAAGATCTGGATGAAACCAGAAATTGAAAAGCATGGGTGAAACCAGAAATTTGAAACAGATCTGGATGAAACCAGAAATTGAAAAGCATGGTTGAAACCAAAAAATTGAAAAATGATCTAGATGAAACCAGAAAGTGAAAAGCATAGGTGAAACCAAAAATTGAAAAAGATCTGGATGAAACCAGAAATTGAAAAGCATGGGTGAAACCAGAAATTTGAAACAGATCTGGATGAAACCAGAAATTGAAAAGCATGGGTGAAACTAGAAAATTGAAAAATGATCTGGATGAAACCAGAAATTGAAAAGCATGGGTGAAACCATAAATTGAAAAAGATCTGGATGAAACCAGAAATTGAAACGCATAGGTGAAAGCAGAAATTTGAAAAAGATCTGGATGAAACCAGAGATTGAAAAGCATGGGTGAAACTAGAAATTCGAAAAAGATCTAGATGGAATCAGAAATTAAAAAGGCATGGGTGAAACCAGAAAATTGAAAAAGATCTGGATGAAACCAGAAATTGAAATGGCCTGGAAATTAACCTGAAGGATTTGAGAGAGGATGCAAATGCTTGATGGTGTAAATGCAAATTTCTTGGATTGATGCAAATGCTTCTTGAAATGATACAGATGTCTTGGATTGATGCAAATGCTTCTAAATGCAGATGCAAATGTCTCTACGAATCATGTTCATGTAAGTGGTTTATGAATGGTGTAATTGCATCTACAATGAAGATGCAATGATCCTAGAAATGATGCACTTGCTTGAGGTGATGCGAATGCAAATATCTATGAAGGATGATCTTGTAAAGGTAGAATGCAGATGCTCATGGAATAGTGCAAATGCAAATATCCATGAATGGTGCAAATGCTTGCTAACACGGTGCAGATGCAAAGCTTAATAGAGAGATGAGTGTTCATGAATGATGCAAATGCCCCCGATCGCTTTTCTAGACTTTGGCTTAGCCTTTCCCTTTCATTTTTCCTCTTCAAATCAGAGTATATCTTCAACTCCTTTTTCAATATTTGGCTATTTTTTTGCCCCAATAGTTTTCAAACTCTTATCAACATAAATCTGCTTGCTGAGTTTTATTTCTTCTTCTTCTCATATTTGGAAGTGAAGGTTATCCCTAGTAATTCCACACCTTTGGATTAGAAACACTCTTATCTCATGTCAACATCAAAAATGGGTATTTCAAAAATATTTTTATTTTCCCTTTCTGAAAAACAATTTTGCTTATTTAATAAAAACTTCTGACTCAAAAATTTTAACCCCACAGTGTATAATGTACAAATCTTTTGAAGACTGATGATCACTGTTAGAAATTTTTCTAAGTGTCAATTTGGGTTTTTCAACTTGAATTGACAAGGCTTGGTACAACATGGTTTTGGTTTTCAGGAAAACTTCACAAAAAAAAATTGTATGTCCCTTCTAGTCTCACAAATGGAACATATTTTACAAATCATGAATTCATTGAGAACCAAACAAATTCAACATTCTTTTAGTTTCCATATCAAGGTATTTGGACAAGCATCAAGATTGGCTGGGATGTTTAAACTGGAAAGTTGATTTTGGAGAAAAAAAATTTCAGTTTTTGAAATCAATCATCCAAATAGAGTTGACAATTTGGGAGGTTCAGGAATTCCAAGATGTTCCTCGATGACCACTTCTTTAAGATGGTCTTCTCTTTTGTGGTATCGGCACTATTATAGATGGCATCGGAAATTCCCATTTTACTCTAGACCGCCCATTTTGTTTTTGGGTTTTCGCCTTAGAGTCCCATTCTCTCCAAATTTTTCTTTTTCTTTTTTCATTGTTTACCATGCATTTGAGAATTCCAAATTCTTCCTTAGTGGAATGATAATTCGATGAGATGGGATACAATCTGAGGAAAAAACCCATCGAGTTAAATATTCATGCTTGATCAAAATGGACTTTTAAAGCACGTAATTTAGGCCATGGCTCAGGGTTCAGAAAAAAGGATAAATAGGCCCGAAATAAGTGTTTGAGGGTAATCAGATCAAGGATCATTTCTTGAGGAGCATTCTCTTTGAAACATTTATCCCTTTTTGGACTTTTCATTCCTATTTGACTTTTGCTCTTTTTCTTCCTTGCTTTTGGCTTTCATTTACCATACTTTTTCACATTTTTTCTTTTTGTTTTTCTTGGCTTTCATTTCGCCATTTTTCTTTTTCTCTGACAGAGTGAACCCCTATTTATTCGAGACTCTATTTGCTTTGCATCTGTCTTTGAGCTAGGACTCATTTCTCAGTGATGCTTCCTCGCATTTGCCCCCCCAGTGTAGAGGGTAATCCTTGATCAGGGTTTAAAGAAGAAAGAATTCTTTCGGCTCAAAAGGGGTGACTATAGATAATTTTTTTCTGTGATAGGGACATGAAAGATGGCCATTTCTCATGTCAAGCACGAATATTCATATTGAAAAGCAATCCCCAGGGGAAATAGATATTCAGAATTCCATTTTGCACTTTGGAATAATCCGAATTCTCATATGCATGATATCACAATTTTTTTTTGTCATTTTGTTCTTTTTTTTGTCGCATGCCCCAATGATTCATGCGTTAGTCCATCCCTTTTCACCATATAACCATCATTTCCACATATGATGCCCCAGTTTGATTAACCATGAGAATTCGTATCAACGAGGAACATAGCAAGTCTAGGTCTATTTTAAAAAGGCTGAGCTTCGAATATGAGTTATTTGAAAGGAAAAGGAAAATACAACCCAAAAACGGGTTTTCTTTGGGATATGGGATAATCTAATTTAATCAT
This sequence comes from Fremontodendron californicum, assembly GCA_030761205.1. Lineage (NCBI taxonomy): Eukaryota > Viridiplantae > Streptophyta > Magnoliopsida > Malvales > Malvaceae > Fremontodendron > Fremontodendron californicum. The sequence goes on from JAULJL010000004.1 coordinate 7,341,199, forward strand.
TGTGCCCCAGGGTGTCAATCATGAAGTGATGTTTGGGCAATTAGTGTTTTGTGGTTATTGGTAAAGGTCATGAATGGTTTTAGCACAATCTTGAGATACATCAAATTACCAAAATCTAGATTCTTGAAAAAATGTCTCATTTGTTTGAATTTCAAGGAATTCAAAAAAATTTCAACAAATTCGTTCCTTTTTTCATGGCCTAGACTAGGATTTACATATTTGCTTATTCTGTGATGACAATGTTTTTTATTTTTTATTTTTTATGAAGTTCAATCATTCATATTCCTTGAAGCATTAGGTCTTTCAAGTGTTCTCGATTCAAGGAGTTTAGGCATAGAGAAGCCCAAAAGAGAGAGGGGAGAGTATTGGGTCATTTCTAGCAATGATCATCAATATTCTGGAGACCATCCATTATTAAAACTTCCTTAATGCTTGTTGTAGACACCTAATTTTGTCCGGACCCCTAAATCAGGTACCTTTTCTTCCTAAATTGATGTTTCAGAATGCTAAAAGGCTTTTCTCATCCTACAGGTGGTACTCCGAGGCTTAGTCTAAGAAAGCAGATAGAAAAAGTCAACTCCCAAAAAAGTCAACTACTGAAAAAGTCAACCCACTTTCAAAATCATGATTTGTGGTCCAATTGAAAAATGGTGAAAGAATTTTGATAATCCGAGGTCTACATTGAAAGATATGGAGTTCGAAAATTGGGTTAGGAGATTCAGTAGAAAGGAAACCATAATTCGGGAAATTTGGGGAAAAGTGCTTAAACGATCAAATTGGTCAGAATTGAAGGTCTCAAATGAAAGATAAGCACTGACTACAGGTAATGGAGAAGCTACTTGGAAGAAAAACGGATAGAAAAGTCAATTCAAAAGAAAACCGAGAATTAGGGTTTTTGGTGGATTTCGGTGAAATTTGGAGGAATTACAGAAATGACCCAATTCAGTAGATATAAAGCCCTTAATTGATGAGAAATGATTAAACAAGGATAGCCCAAGGCTCATTTTGAAGAAAATCTAAAAATCGGACTTATTTTGAGTAAAACCGGGTTTCGGAGGCAAAAGGGCAAAATTGGAAAATATGGGATGAACTCCAAAAATTTTGAAAATTTGCAAATCTCATTCTTAAATCATTTCAAAGAGATTGGCGAAAGAAAATATTGATTCGGAGTTCGTTTGCAAAATGGCCAAATACCAGGCCCATTATAAAGAAATTCAATAGGATAAATCCCGAAAAAATAGCAAATGAACTCCAAAAATTCTGAAAATTTTCAAATCTCAATTTCAAATTATTTGGAATATATTGGCGAAAGAAAATCTTGATTCAGAGTTCGTTTGCAAAATGGCCAAATCGGGTCCCCTATGCAGTAATTCAAGCAGAAAAATCTCGAAAAAATAGCAAATGAGCTCCAAAAATTACGAAAACTTCCAGATCACATTTTTAAATTATTTGGAAAAGATTGGTGAAGCAAAATCTAGATTCGGAGATCGTTTAAAAAATGGTAAAGTTCGGGTGCATAGAAGGGGCAATTTCGGAAATAAATCCGAAATAAATAGAAAATGGACTCGAAAAATTTTGAAAACTTCCAGTTTTATTATTTTGGAAGTATTGAAAAAATAAAATTCGAATTTGGAGTCCGTTTGCTATTTATTTAGGTTCGGGGGGCAAAAAGGTTATTTCACCAAAGAAACCAAAAAATGGCAAATTTGTAATTGAGAAAAATATGAAAGAAGAAGGAATTGCTGGGATTTTTCTTCCTTTGGTCAGCCAACATAGAGGAGAAGAAGGAAGCTTGAACAATTTAATTCCCTAGTCACTATTAAGCCACATGCTACAACTAACACCTTGCAAATGGTCCCCCCTTCATCCAATGGCTTACGTGCCTTGTAGGAAAGTTGAATGCACGATCCAATGGCCAAGTTTGAATGTGAAGATGAAATTTTTATTTGTCATGAAATAACCCTCATCTAATGGCCAAGAATGGAAGAAAAAAGATGAGCACAATTCATCCAAGGGTGAGAATCCATTCGGTCAAGTAAGGGAGTGCATGGATTGTCTCTTTTCATCCAATGGCTCAGGCCATCAACAAGGGATGAGTACACATGTTGAGGGCTGTATTTAATCTACAAGATGTCATTTTTATGTTGTCCTCATCCAATGACCAAGAATAGAAGAGCACAACTCATCCAAGGGTAGGCACTCAAGGGGGCAAGCAAGGGAGTGCATGGGATTGGTCCTCTTTTGCATCTAAGGGCTAAGGTTACTACAAGGGATGAGTACACATATTAAGGGCTGCTATCAATTGGCAAGATGACATTTTTATGTTTTCATCAAAATATCTTAATCTAAAGGCCAAGATTGGAGGAGAAAAAAGTGCAATTCCCATCCAAGGTGAGAGGCCATTTGGCCAAGGCTAAAGAGGGGGGTTGGTTTCATTTTTTCATATGTTTTTGGGCTGGAAATAGTATCCTATTTGGCAAAGAAAAAGGTTTTGAAAGAAACAAAAAAAAGGTTTTCAATAGAGAGCTTGAAGGTAGTCATCTCTACCAAGCTCTAGTATAGCTTTCTTCTTGTTTTCCATGGTGTTTTCTTGATTTTCTATCATGTTTTCTTACTACATTTTTCATAGAAATAAAGTTTTTTAATGTTTACTTATGTTTTCATCTCTTCTTCTTCATTAAAATGGTGGAAAACAATTTTTTTACATGGATTCATGCTATGGTCGAATATGGCATATTTACTTGCCTTTGGTTTTCTTTTTTTTTCTTCCTTGCATGTTGTTGTGAAAAATGATTTTTAGAAGGTTTTTTAGAGTATTCTAAGGTTCTGATTTTTTACAAAAGATGAAGCAAAAAGGTTGAAATGGCTACATGATCTGACCAAGTGACCATGGTTAGGAGAGAGGCTATGCCCATTTTTACCTACCATGAAGCTCACCTTAATTTTGCTGTTTTGCATGGTTTATTTTTTGATTTTTTGGAATGGAAAAGCTTCATGATCTTGGCAAGACCAGGTGATTATGGTTAGGTGAGAGGCTATGCCCATTTGATACCAACCATGGAGCTTAACTTTCCTTGTTTTACTTACTAGTTTTGCTTGTTATTTGTTTTGCATGTCTATGTTAAATTTTTTTTTTATATGTTATTTACATTATTTTCTATGCTATATTTACTTATATATTTCTATTCCATGCTTAATGACTTTCCCTTGCATATTCGGTCATTGTGTTCATATACTCATGTTGTGCATTTTTTCATGTATAATGTCTTATATTATAAACATGTTTGCATTTTTATTTTGTTCCGTTACCATTCGGCAACTCCATTTTTGTATGCCTTGCATGTGTATTTTTCCTTTTGCTTCTTAACTTGTTTGCATCTCCATGCCATGAACTTGTACATTTTGATTTTAGTATGCCATGTGCTTATGAAAATGCTTTATAAAATGCCATCATTGTGTTACATGGCCATTTGGCTACTCCATATTGATATGCCTTGCATGTGCATTTTCACCTTGTTTCTTGACTTGTTTGCATCTCCATGCCATGAGCTTGTGCATTTTGATTTTAGTATGTCATATGCCTATGAAAATGTCATGACATTATGCATCTTAATATGATTTGTCATGTACTTGTGTAATTTACTAGATAGGATTGCATTAGAGCATCATGTAGCTACATTTGGCCTCTTCATGCATCCCTTGCCTTGTCATGCATTTGCATTTTGTTTAGGTAATATGCTTTGCATGATCATATCTTGAAATTGTGTATTAGTTTCTGTTTGTTCCAGCATTGACATTATTTCATGGGTCATTGTATGTTCATAGTATTGCTATGCATGTTCATTACATTTTAGGTCTAGGCCATATTGGTATTGCCATGCATATTGAGTCTTAAATCACATTGGTATTGTCATGCATTACTATGCTATTTAGGTCTTAGGTTACATTAGCATTTTCGTCCATATTCATAACATATTAGGTCCAAGTCACATTTACATTATCAAGCATTGCATGCATATTGAGTTAGGATAGCATTTATTGCCATGCAAACTCATGCTAGGCATTTAGGTTGTCTTGAATTGTCATGCATTTCCTTTACCATTTAGACCTTTATACCATGTATTTCATACATTTCATTTGCTGTATGTTCATGCATTCCATGTCATTTCCACATGATTTATGACTTAGGCCAATCAATGGCTCAAAGTCTTGCTCTCTTGAGCATACTTGTGGAAAATTAAGGAATTGTCAAATTGATTATTCTAATTTTTTGATTTTTTTACTTAGCCAATTTTTGTCCAAGGTTTTTAAATGTTTAGCTACTGTCCTTAGGTCTTTAGGATGATCTCCAACAATTTTTACTTTGATTTTTGAATGAATTTATCAAAGGCAAAAAATGTGTTTTGACAAAACAGTTTTTTTCACCTAGTACTCGAATTTCACTGATTTTTCTGGGTAGTCATCTTTAATCATAAAATTAAGCCAATTTCTTATCGTGTATTTTTACATGTTCTAAGTCTCTAGTATTTTTTTTAGATTTGTTTGAATTTTTAAAAATAGGCAAAAAAATCATGTGACAAAACTGGACAGTAGAGGCAGATTTGAAATCAAAAGAGGAATAATGGTTGAATTTGGCTAAGGCATTTAGAGGGGGTTGGTTAGAAGATTTAGCTACTATCTTAGGATAGTTTCTAAGCCCTTTTAAACTTTAAAAATGATTTTATAAATCTCGGGTTAAGGGTGGTTAAGTACGGGATTTTAAACTTAGGAAATTAGAGCCATTTTAAAAGGGTTTGGTAAGGGTTTTAATTTTTATTCAAGTTTTTCTCAAAATTGTTTTCAAACAATCACAAAGTTTTGTTTTTTTTAGAAAATCTAATTTGACTTATTTTCCTAAGGTAGCTGGATATCTTTTTAGATATACAGATTTTTTTATTTAGAGACAAAAATACATTTTCATGCATTGCATTTTCCATGTTTATGCATTTTATTTAAATGTGTGATTTTTGCTATGATATTTTTCCTGGTATTATTATTATTTTAATTCATATTTTATGATCTTATATTTGTTTTCCATATGATTTTGAATGTTTCATGATATCCTATGCTTTTTATTTAGTTATTTTTGTCATATTGTTTAACATATATTATGTTCATGCATTATTATTTTTATTTTTATTTTCATGCATATTATATGTTAGCATTATTTTAATTTCATGTCATTTCTTGTCATTTAGATCATATTCCATGTCATTTAGGTTATTTTATTTATAACATGCCATGTCATTTAAAATATGCCATATCATTTAAAACTGCCATGTCATTTAAATCATTTTATCTCATTTAGAATATACCATGATACTTAGGATTTTTCATTTTACCTAGAATGTACTATGTCATTTAAATTATGTCATATCATTTAGGTTGCATTATATTATCTAGACTTTGCCATGTCATTTTATTTATGTCATACATGTTCATGTTCATATTTTTAAATGTTTTGAAAAAGATAATGATTTTCAATAAAAATAAAAATATTCCCGAGTTAAAATAATTCATGAGTTCTCTACCGGGTTTGCTGGAGGGAATATTATCAAATATCATTAATAAAGGAATATCTTTCTTTCAAAAAACAAGAATGATTCGAAAAGTTTTCCAAATGAAAAAAATTTCTATATTTTGCCGATTTTGTCGAGGATTGTAGGAAAATTTTGAATTAATAAATTCCGGATCATTTTCAATTAAAAATGGAATTATTTTTCTTAAAATTGGGAATTAACTTGAAATACTAAATTAAAAACCAACTTTTTACCGAGACTTGAGATAACACACGATTAATAAGGTATCGATTTATATGGACGTTGTGGGGGTGCTAGTCCTTCCCTACACGTAACCGACTCCCGAACCCGCTTCTTTGATTTCTCTGGTTTATAATGTAGACTTGAAATTGGTTTAAAAATGTTTTAATTAATTTTAAAATGTTTTATGAAATCGGTTTTAATAGGTGGCCGATCACACCTAGCTAAAAAAGATTGGTGGCGACTCCATGTCTTTTTACGAGGCCGTTTTCATACCCTCGAGCTTTTATTCCAATCTAGAGGAATTAAGTCGTCTTGTCCTCTTCTTCTGTTTCCCCCTCACTTGAACGGGTCTTCGCGATCGGGATCACGTATCGACACCTTCGTTTTTCTAGAGGAATTAAGTCGACTTTTCCTCGTTTTTTTTTAATGTCACGCCTAACGAATAATAAAGTCTTGCAATGAGACTTGTTATTGTTATTTTATTTAGGTTGCGACAGCTTGGCGACTCCATTGGGACTTTTTTAGAGAGTCAGGCCTAGAATTAGTCGTGTGTTATCTAAGTCTCAGTTTTGTTGGTTTAATTGGTATTTAATTTTAATTCCCATATTTTTAAAATAATAAAGAGAATTTTGAAAATAATAAAATGTTTTAAATATGTCCATCTTCATATGCATTCATACTATTATTGTTCTCTGGTTATTTTGTTGCGTATATTTATATGATTGCTTGACTGATGCTTTACATTGTTTGATTTTAGTGGGGTATTTAGAATAAGGGGTGTAGAATAGGTGCTGACAGGTTTGTTTTGTTCCTCCACACACACTATATTTGCATTTGCATAACATGAATCCTCTACCCGGGTTCCGTCCTTTTAAGTGGGAGTAAAGTAACTACGCATTCGTGATGATCCTCCGTATGGGCTAGTGAAACACTTTCGGAGTATAAAGTACCTAATGCCTTCGTGATAATCCTCCGTACGGGCATAGGAAAATATACTCTAACGAATTGAACTCGCTTTTATCGGGGTGCCTTACTAGCCTTCACAGGCGACAGTGAGGAACAATTCGAGGCCTTAGAACCGATTCACCTTCATATAGTGAACTTAGGCGAAGCCATGCCGGATTTTTGTTAGATACCCGAAGTTTAAGAACACATGGAGGAACATTTCCAACCTTTTACCATCTTTCTATATGTTAGATTTTACAAATTGGGTGATGATGAACAACATCATATCGCTCATAATAAATTTATTATTTTGTCCCAAAGGCGTCGTAATGCCTAAGCTCGGTTAAAATTTTTGGGACATTTTTAAAAAAAAAGCATGTTATTATTTATGTTATATTTGTGAATTCATTTCTTTACTAATCTATTTCTTTCTGTTTTCTTTTCTTTGACATGCATCGTAGACATCATCATACACTTGGAGTTTATTGGCCTCGGGATAGTCATCAACCCAAAGGACTTTCATGGAGTGTCAGGTTATTTCAGTGATAGAAGATCATGCAGTAGTCAGGGCACGGTCGAAAAAAGATCAGAGGGAGGATGGTGATTACCTGAATAAAGATTATGTGTCAGTATTGCCGGAAAGGGTCAAAGTGGATTCTAGACAGAATAATCTTCGAGGGTTAGCCGACATTTGGAATCAGTGGAATGTATAAGAGAAAGAAGCATTCACTCAGAAATATGGAGATATAGCACTCTTAATTCCGATTCGGGTCAATAGTGGGTTGATTCAGGCTATGGTACAGTTTTGGAATCCTGCTTATAAATGTTTCACTTTTAACAAGGAAGATATGACCCCACTGATTGAAGAATATTCAGCACTGTTACGTATTGAATGTCCTAATCCTGATCGGGTATATTTGAAGGAAGTGAAACCTTTAGGTTTTAAGAGGAAAGTGGCTAGGATCACAGGAATGGATACAACATGGGTTGAGAGTCATGTGGATACAAAGCAGAAAAATGGATGCATTCCTTGGGAAATTCTCTGACAGTTGATATTGGGTTATTCCGACAAAGAAAAAGCCAGGGACATCTTCGCTCTAGCCATCTATGGATTAATCATATTCCCGAAGATATTGGGTCATGTGGATATAGCCGTGTTTGGTTTCTTTGAAAAGTTGGAACATAAGATCAACCCATCTCCGGCCATTATAGCTGAAACTATCTGATCTTTGAATTTTTGTAAAAGGGCAGGACAAGGGAGAATCGAGGGGTGTGTACAACTCCTTTATATTTGGATTCAAAGTCACTTTTGGAAGATAGAAAAGGTTTTCTTCAAACTGCACATGAAGTCTTTAGTTCCGATTAGGGAACTCCTTCAAAATGATTAGCCTGAAGACGGGGATGAAGAGAAATGGGTCAAATGCTCCGGAATCTAAAAGGGGAGATGGTGACTTGGAGAGCTCCATGGATGGTTCCTATGTCGATTATGTACAAATGTGGGGACAACTCGGGAGTTCCACTACTCAGCATTTGGGGGTTTGTGAGTTATGCGCCTTTGTTGGTGCAAAGAAAGGTTGAGTCTCGGCAATTCACACCCGTGACTCATAATCTAGGATCATCAAAATTCACTTATAGAGAAGACGAATATTCTGGAAAGGTGCGGGCAGTGATTGAAGCATGGAAGAAAACTCACCGAATAAAAGTAGCCAGATATGCCGACATCGTCACACCTTATTACCTAGTATGGAAGGAATTAAGGGTTTATGATAGGCTGTTGACATCAGATGGGGAAGAGGTCCAGTTCTTGAACCCGCTACTGAGGGAAACGCCATCAAAGTTAGAAATCGCAAGAGCGGAATTTTCAAAAGAGAAGGCCCAGATGAGCAAGAAGATTGCCCGAATACAAGAAGAGCTTTAGGACATGAAAAATAGGGAATCAACTCGAGAAAGAGAAAAGGAAAAGATCAAGAGAGAAAGGGACACTACTAAGGGCGATCTTCAGGTATTACACTTGGAGAACAAGAGGTACCTCTTCGAGCTCAGATTTAAGGGAACCCTCAAGACTTTCGGGGAATGGGAGCATGAGGTCAAAAACCTCAAGAAGAAAAATAACTACTGGAAAGAGAGAGCGAATCATGAGGAAGCCCGAGCCAATCAACCGAAAGCTAAAGAAAGCTTACATGGTGATGCTTCTACTGACACGTCAAGGGGCCGTGAACAAGTAGAGGTCAGATTGAAGAGCAGGGCAATCAAAAGGAGACTGTGAAAGAAAGTCCAAGATCCGAGGAAGTCATTATAAGACTAATTTTTTAATAGCACTTTGAAAGGCGAATTACGGACTTATCTTAGGCAGTGATCCTTTTATTCTATCTGTGATGTATTTAGTTCTAGGAAATCAATGAAAGACCGTTCGGTTGAAATTATCCCGAGGCCAATACCTTCAAATGCATTCATATTTTATATGTTTTTTTTGTTCATTTGTACATTTACTCATATTTATAATCATTCATTTTTGAAATTCGTTTATGTTCATACACTTAACCACTTATTTATTCCTTTTACTTGTTCATTCATTCATATTCATACACTTAAACACTTATTTGTTCATTTCACTTGTTCATTCGTTTATTCTTACGTATTCATATACGTAGTTATGTACATATCCATTTTATTTGATTCATTCATTCACATTTAGTCATACATTCATTTTTTTATAAAACATAAAAAATGATGTGTCAATAATTTCTAATTCATGGTTTTCAAAACTAAAGGTACAATTGGTCGCACTCAGAAAGAATTGGATTTCCGACACCTTTACAATACTTGATCTCAAGCCAGAGCTATGGAAAACGATCAGCTTGCTAGAATTGAAAGAATGGAAAGAACTCAAAGGGAACTGCAAAAATAGTTAGCTAAATCTCAAGATGAGTCTCGAGAACATATGACTAAACTCATGGAAATGATGAGTGCCATGATGAAACAAAAAGGGCCAGGAGAGAATTCGGCCACTGGGAAAATGGTGGTAGTTGAAGAGGATCAACCTGAAAACATACAGCGAAAGAGCCAAGAGGTGCCAATTAGGGCAGCCTCCTATGTTTATATCCAGCCAGCTGCTGAGACACAGAACTATGTTCTCGGAAAGGGTAATATGGGAACTGACTTAAATGATGTTAACGTCCCAGACTTTGAGGAACTAGCTGAAAAGGAAAAAGCAAAGATGGTTGAGTTGAAGAGGGTCGAAATGGCAGAATCACAGAAAAAATATCTACTGCTGGAGGAGAGGCTGAGGGCCGTTGAAGGGGCGAAGTTATTTGGCAGTCTGGATGCTAAAGAGATGAGCTTAGTGCATGATCTAGTAATTTCCCCAAAGTTCAAAGTACCAGATTTTGAAAAATATAATGGGACTACTAACCCATCAGCACATCTGATCATGTACTGCAAAAGAATGACGGGGCACGATGATAATGAGAAACTGCTTCTCCATTGTTTCCAAGATAGCTTGACAGGGTCTGCAACCCGATGGTACAACCAACTGAGTCGTACTAAATTCGTTCATGGACAGATTTAGCCAGGGCTTTCATGGAATATTATAAGCATGTATATGATATGGTACCTGATAGGTTTTCGCTACAGAACATGGAAAAAATGACCAATGAGAGTTTCAAAGAATACTCGCAAAGGTGGAGGGATCTGGCCACACAAGTGCAACCCCCTTTAACTAGCAAAGAAACTACAATGCTTTTCATCAACACCTTGAAAGCACCATATTATGATAAATTGGTGGGGAGTGCCACCAAGGACTTTGTAGACATGGTAATATCTGGGGAGATGATAGAGTCGGCCATTAAGAATGGGAAAATGGAAGGGGGTGAGCCTTCTATTGCGAAAAAGGTATTCCCTTCCAGGAAGAAAGAGGAGACCCACGCAGTTAGTATCAACCAATACCCATATGCACCTCCCACACCACATACACCACCAAGGCCCTATACTCCTACCATATCTTATGCACCTCCTACACCCTACACACCTTACCCGGGGTATAATCCTTATTACCCCAGTGTGAACCACCTTACCCAAAATCCCTCCCCTTATACCAATATACCACAACAGCCGTTTTCGACTGGCATATCCCCACAGATAAACCTTCCCTGAAACACTATCCCAAACACTCAAGAGCTGGGCGCAATGACCAACGTTCACCAAGGAACGATCAACAGCCCCAATTTGATCCGATTCCTACCACCTATGGTGAGCTATATCCTAAACTATTGCAGGGTCAACTTGTTGCACCTGTGTACCTCAAACCTCTGACACCGTCATATCCAAGGTGGTACAATGCAAATACTAACTGCGCATACCATGCAAGAATTCAAGGATATTCGATTGAAGATTGTCTGGCCTTTAAAAAGAAAGTCTAAAGCCTGATCAACGTTGGAGTTGTGAAGTTTGGGGCAAAGAATGGGTCGAATATAGCGGGAAACCCATTGCCAGATCATGCGGAGAATCGGGTAAATGCAGTGTGGACAGGGAAGTCAGTAGGGTAAAAAAGGAAGCCAAGGAAGTCAAGACTCCAATGTTGACAATATAGGTTGAGATGGTTAAGGCAAGAATAGTAGGGGATGCAGACAGTTTAAAAATGGTTGCAAAGAGGGTGCAGAATTGGTGCCCGTTCCATAAGTGTGGAGGTCATATCATACAAGACTGCGGGGACTTTTTGGCTAAAGTCCAAAAGATGATGGATGATGGGGAGGCTTAGTTTTACGAGGAGACAGAGGAGGAAGTAGAGGTTATTGAGAATGCAACTGGCTACGGGATAGGAAGACCCTTGATCATCTACTATGATGAACCAGAGGAGAAAGTTATGCCAGTCATTGAGGAAAGTGCGTCTAAGTTAATCATTTATTTGACCGTTTCCTTTCCGTACAAGGAAAACAAAGCTGCACCATGGAAATACGACTGCAGCATGGTTATGCTTGGGTCTTCGAGTCAGCTATCATATCACAGGTGTGGGGTACTTAACACGAAGTGGAAGGTGTTATGCTCCTGAGGCTATTGAACAAGGGTTAACAGGGAAAGATAGAAGAGCAGACAAAGGGAAGAAAGCAGCTGAACCAATCCATATTGAGATGGATTTGTCAAAAGAAGTAGAAAGGGGGTCAGCCCAGTAAACAAAATAAAAGAGCTGATGAGTAAGAAGGAAGCCTGCGAGTTCTTAAGATTTATAAAGCACAGTGAGTATAGCGTGGTTGAGCAACTGCAACGTCAACCAGCTAGAATTTCAATCTTATCTTTGCTTTTGAATTCGGAGTCACACAGAAATGCGCTGTTGAGAGTGTTGAATCAGGTATATGTGGCTAACACATATCGGTAGAAAAATTGGATAGGCTGGTGGGAAATATCACGGCAGATGACCATATATATTTAAGTTATGAGGAGATACCACCCAATGGTATTGGGTCAACAAAAGCTCTCCACATAACTACCACTTGTAAGGGGCACATATTACCAAGGGTCCTTTTGGATAATGGTTTTTCATTAAATGTGATGCCTTTGGCAACCCTGTCCAAATTGCCAGTGGATATTTCTTATATGCTGCCAAGCTGCACGGTGGTCAGAGCCTTTGATGGTACCAGGAGAGATGTAATGGGAACTATTGAGGTTCCTTTGGAGATAGGCCTATGCATTTATACAGTGAACTTTCAGGTCATGGAGAGTAATCCGTCCTATAATTGCATGTTGGGAAGGTCGTGGATACATTTAGCAGGGGCTGTACCTTCATCTCTCCACCTAGGGATGGCAAAACCCGATCCGACCGATGGATTTCGAACCGATCCGATCCGAATGGAGAGGTTTTTTTTTTTTTGAACAATGGAGGCGGAGCGGGGCAGTGCAGTTTTTTTTGTTTGAAAGGCGGGGATGGAGCAGTTGTGGTAATTGCCTGCTTCGCACCGCCTCGCCCCGAATACTGAAATTACAATTTTACCCTTACATATTTAGTTTTTAAATGAATAATAAAATAATATAATTAAACTTATTATTTTTATTTTTAAAAACTTAAACCTAATACTTTATTTTTTTCTCTTCCTATATTAGAAACATGTTTATATTTAATTTATATTTAATTTTTTTTAAAATGCTTTATTATTTAAAAAAAATAAAAATAATTAATAAATATCAAATGGGGCGGAGCGGGGCGGGGCGGTTATGGATGTAACCGACATCCATGGAGGTGGTAGTGGTATTGAAATTTCAACATCCATGGCGGAGCGGGGCGGGGGGCGGGGCAAAGTAGTACTATGGCGGGGCGGGGGCAGATACTGCAAAATCCGCCCCCGCCCCGCTCCATTGCCATCCCTATCTCCACCAAAAGCTGAAATTTGTGATAGAGGGGTGTTTGGTCACTGTATCAGGAGAAGAGGATGTAATAGCCTCTGCATCTACTGAATCTCTTTATGTTGAACCCAATGAAGATGCCGTAGAATGTTCCTTTCGGTCTTTGGAATTCGTAAATACAGTTTTCGTCGCTGAAGAACAAAAAATTCCAAAACTGAGGCTGTCCAAGAACACAGGGCTGGGGGTAAGAACTACGGTGGGAAAAGGCTGCAGGGCTGGAAAAGGTCTCAAAAAATATCTTCAGGGGATGACCTGAGCAATGGAAGTAATGGGAAAGAAAGATCGGTTTGGCCTTGGGTATTTTCCGAAGGCCCATGAGAAAAGGAAACAAGTTGAAAGGAACCGACAAAGGAGGATGGCTTGTCTTGCGGGTATGGTTATTGAATGGGAGCCTATGACATTCCCACCTATCCTTCATAGCTTTCACTCAACCGGTTCTCTGTTCAAAGCAAAGAATTTTGATGATGTGCTCGTAATGATCGAGCAAGCCTTCGAGAGATTCCATGTGAATAGGGATGAGCAGATGTATGATATGGAGATCTGCACCACTGGGGAAGAAAGAATTAAAAGAGAGAATGCTAACTGGATGGTGTGACCTTGTCCACCAGGATATAGACTGACCAATTGGAGTGCAACCGAGCTGCCCATAGTTTTTAGGTCTATTCCAACGTAATGCTTTTAAACAAATCTTAAATATCTTTGCCCGAATATATTAAGAATTTCTTTTGTAATGGGCTTTTGTCTAAAACTTTTCATCTAATAAATAACAAACATGACGCATTTCTGTGTCCATATTCTTTCATTTATGCTATTTATTTTGCTTTGATTGTATATATGTTTTCCTATATTGTTTATTCCCCACCTATTTACAGGTTTACGGGTACGGAATATGAGGACCTTCTTGTCAGTAATTCTGAAATTGATTTTGAGAGGCCCATTTGCACAGGTGATTTTGAGGTTGACGAAGATATTGAGGATTATGGTCAACCTCCGGACCTATTAAGAAAAATAGAACAAGAAGAGAAACAAGTATTTCCTCACGAGGAGCTATTGGAATTGTTAAATTTAGGAAGTAGTGAGGAGATAAAAGAAGCTAAAATTGGGACTACATTGTCGTCATCAATAAAGGGTGAATTGATAGCCTTGCTCCGAGAATATGTAGATGTATTTGCATGATCATACCAAGACATGCCGGGTTTGGATCCAGAAATTGTGGTACATAAGCTTCTTTTAAGGCCAGAGTGCAAGCCAATTCAGCAAAAGTTGAGAAGAATGAGGTCGGACATGCTGTTAAAGGTAAAAGAGAAGGTGAAGAGGCAGTTTGATGCTGGATTCTTAGAGGTGGCAAAATTTCCATAACGGGTGGCAAACATTTTTCCAGTACCAAATAAGGATGGCAAGGTGCGTATGTGCATCGATTACCGAGATTTGAACAAGGCCAGTCCCAAAGATAATTTCCCTTTGCCTCACATTGATACTTTGATGGATAATATGGTGAAGAGTTCCTTGTTTTCTTACATGGCCGGATTCTCGGGATATAATCATATTAAGATGGCACCAGAAGATATGGAGAAAACCACATTTGTTACAATGTGGGGAACGTTATGCTACAAGGTAATACCGTTTGGGTTGAAGAATGCTTGGGCAACGTATCAGAGAGCCATGGTGACCTTTGAGGTTTATGCTGATGATATGATTACAAAGTCACAAGGCGAAGATGAGCATATTGCGAATCTCAGGAAACTCTTTGAAAGACTAAGAAAGTTTCAACTCAAGCTAAACCCAGCAAAATGCACTTTTGGAGTCACTTCGGGGAAATTGTTGGGTTTTGTTGTTAGCAAAAGAGGAATTGAGTAGATCCGGATAAAGTGAAGGCCATCCAGAATTTGCCACCTCTATGTACTCAAAAAGAAGTAAGAGGTTTTCTGGAGAGATTGAATTACATTACTCGATTTATTTCTCCGTTAACCGATAAATGTGATCCAATATTTAAGTTACTTCAAAAACATGATCTAGGAGAATGGGATGAAGGGTGTCAGATTGCTTTTGAATAGGTTAAGCATTATCTATCAAACCCACCAGTATTAATGCCATCGGCTTCGGATAAACCGATGATATTGTATCTATCAGTATTTGAGAGATCCATAGGTTGTGTTTTGGGGCAGCTTGATGAGACTGGAAAGAAAGAACATGTGGTTTACTACCTCAGCAAGAAGTTCACAGATTATGAGTTGAAATATTTGTTGGTAGAAAAGGTGTTGTGCTTTAGCTTGGACTGTTCGGAGGCTCAGACAGTACATGTTGTACCACACAACGTGGTTGATCGCCAAGCTAGATCCGATCAAGTACATGTTGGAAGCACCTTCTTTGTTAGGGAGGACGGCAAGATGGCAGGTTTTGTTGTTAGAATACGACATTGTATATGTAAGTCAGAAGGCTATCAAGGGCAGTGTAGTGGCTGAATTTTTAGCAAGTCGGGTAGTGGAAGATTATGAGTCGTTGAACTTTGATTCCCAGATGAAGATTTGATGTATGTTTCGCAAGCGGATGAGGTTCCCTTGAAGAAGAAGATATGGAAAATGGGCATCTAATACCATGGGGCACGGAATTGGTGCAATGCACATATCCCCATAAGAAGATTATTATCCCTTCACCTCCAGATTGGATTTTGATTGTACAAACAATACGGCTGAGTATGAGGCATGTACTATGGGCCTTCGTGCTGTCGTAGACAAAAAGATCAAGAAACTGGCGATTTTTGGAGACTCGACCTTAGTGATATACCAGTTACGGGAAGAATAGAAAACTCGGGATACAAAGCTAATCCGATATCGAGAACTCATACTGAGTTTATTGGAGGAGTTTGAAGAAGTAAGTTTCAATTACTTCCCCCAAGAAGAAAATCGGATGGCAGATGCTCTGGCTAATTTGTCATCAATGTTTAAAGTGAATGAAGGGGCGGAAGTTGTTCCGATCAAGATGAGCACATATGAGTCTCCTTCCCACTGTTTGAGTATCGAAGAAGAAGCAGATGGTCTTCGTTGGTATTACGACATCTTGCAGTACATCAAGAGTCAACAATATCCAGAACAGGCAACAGAAAATGACAAGAGGACTCTGAGAAGGCTAGCAATGGGTTTTGTTCTAGACAGCGAGATTCTCTACAAGAAAGGGAAAGATCAAGTCCTACTGAGATGTGTCGGGTCTGCCGAAGCTTGAAGAATCATAGAGGAAGTCCATGAAGGGATATGTGGCACCCATGCCAATGGTCACATGCTTGTTAAGCAAATTATGAGGGCAGGATATTATTGGCTGATAATGGAAGGAGATTGTACCAGTTATTCCCGAAAGCGTCATAAATGCCAGATCTATGCAGATAAGATTCATGTACCGCCATCGCCATTGCATGTCATGATCGCACCATGGCCGTTTTCAATTTGGGGAATGGATATGATTGGGCCTATTACCCCAAAAGCTTCAAATGGACATCGTTCATCCTGGTGGCCATAGACCATTTCACGAAGTGGGTGGAAGCTGCTTCTTATACGAATGTAACAAAGTTGGTGGTATGCAGATTTGTTAAGAAGGAAATCACATGCCGATATGGATTGCCAGCAAGAATTATTTCAGATAATGCTCTCAATCTGAATAATAAGATGATGAGAGAAATATGTACTCAGTTCAAGATCACACATCACAATTCGACACCTTATCGTCTGAAGATGAATGGGGCAGTAGAAGCAGCCAACAAAAACATCAAGAAGATTGTCGAGAAGATGACTGATGTGTACAAGGACTGGCATGAGATCTTGCATTTTGTTCTTCACGCATATCGCACTTCGGTTCGCACATCTACAAAGGCAACACCGTTTTCTTTGGTATATGGTATGGAAGCAGTGTTACCTATTGAAGTTGAGATTCCTTCACTTCGGGTTTTGATGGAGGTTGGCCTAGAAGAGGCAGAATGGGTTAGAGCTCGTTATGAACAGCTGAATCTCATCTAAGAGAAAAGATTTAAGGCAATTTGTCACGGGCAGTTGTATCAGAAAAAGATGATTCGAGCCCATAACAAGAAGGTTCGACCCAGACAGTTCCGAGAAGGAGAGTTGGTACTGAGAAAAATCCTCCCCATAGTGAAGGATCCAAGAGGAAAGTGGGCTCCAAATTGGGAAGGACCTTATGTGGTAAAAAGAGCTTTTTCTAGAGGAGCATTGATTCTAACTCGGATGGATAGGGATGATTTTAGACATCTCGTGATTGCTGATGAACTGAAGAAGTATTATGCTTAAAAAAAAATGTGTGATGCTATGCACATGGGAATTCGAATGATTCCAAGTGTAGAAATGGAAATTCTATATATCTATCTCCCCTGAGAATTGCTTTTCAAAGAGAATATTCATGCATGGTGTGATAAATGGCTATCTTTCATATTCCCTTCACTAAAAAAGAATTATCCCTAGTTACCCCTTTGAGCCTTAGGAATTATTTCTTTCGTTGAACCCTGATCAATGATCACCCTCTACACTGGAGAGTAAATATGAGAAAAACTAATAAAAAAAAAGTGAAATAAAAGAATGGCAAATGAAAGCCAGCAATGAAAAAGAAAAAGAAAGAAAAAAGAAAAGTCCAAAAAGAGGACAAATGTCTCAAGAATGAATTCCTCTCAGGAAATGATCCTTGATCCAATCACCCTTAAAGACATTTTGGGCCTATTTTATCCTTTCCTTCTAAACCCGAACCCTGGCTTACATTACGTACTTTAAAAGTCCATTTTGATCAAGCATGGGTAATAAATTTGAAAGGTTTTTCTCAGAATTCATCCTATATTTTGAATTGACATTTTTACCTTGGAAGCATTTAGAATTCTCAGATGCATGAAAAAAAAAGGAGAGGTTTAAGCCAAAAACCCGCAAAGGGCGACTTAATACCGAATGGGGGACACTTGAGTTGAAAACCCGCAAAGGGCGGCTAAAGTACTGATTAAGGTTTGAATCAATGCTTCATGTAAAGGGGGAGAAAGTATTTGAAAATCAGAGAAAAAGGGAACAACTCAGTTTGACGTAATTACGAAAGCCGAGGGATTACCCAATTTAATTGACCGTTCAAGAGAAATTTCAGATGATTTGAAAAAAGAGGGGTCCAAGATATTCCGCATCCGGGGCATCAACAACCTATAACTTTACATTTGTTTCTTATATCCTTGATATCCACTTTTATCATCTTAAAACATTTTGTTGCAATAAATTTTTGTTACCCCTTTTATGACAATTGCTTGTTTCATACTTTCTTTCATACATTTTTGAGATTGCATTTTGTTTGTTATTAAATTGAATGATGATTAGTAAACATGATTTTTTAAAATAAAAAGGAGTTTAAAGGTATTACTAAGGAATAGATCTAAATCTTAGAAAAAGTTTGGAAACCACTAATCCTGATGAAAAATTCACCAAGTAAAGGAAAACAGTGAATGTGTTGGAGACGCCATCATGAAGTCAGAAATTTGTGAATTTCAGCGAAGTCAGAAACTGGGACTGTTTCACAAATTATCTTGAGTAAACGGTTCTTTAAGTGGGGCATCAGTGAACAATTGAAGACTCCGTCATGAAGTTAGATAATCTGTGAACCTCAAAGAAACCATGGATTAGAAATCATGACATAATCATTTGATTACATTCGTCCTCAGGAAACATACAAGCATTTGCAAAGCATGTCATTCTCATCATTGCATTCAGCTAACATTGCAGGAATCAAGAAAACTTTGGCTTCCCAAATCGAACTCGTTCTGCTTCTCAAATGAGTCGAACCCCGAGATCACCGTCGAGGTATTTTCTTTTGTTTTAAATTGAATTCATTCTGTTTTATCAAATGAGTCGAGCCTTGAGACTACAGTCGAGGTATTTCCTTTTGTTTTAAATCGAATTCCCTTCTGTTTTATCAAATGAGTCGAGCCTTGAGACCGTCGTCAAGGTATTTTCATCACGGATAAGACCTCCGAGCACTATTTTTAAGACCTTCGAGCATAATTTTTCATCACGGGTAAGGCCTCCGGGCACCATTTTTAAAGACCTTCGGGCACCATTTTTAAGACCTTCGGGCACCATTTTAAAGACCTTCGGGCACCATTTTTAAGATCTTCGGGCATAATTTTTCATCACGGGTAAGGCCTCCAGGCACCATTTTTAAAGACCTTCGGGCACCATTTTTAAGACCTCTGGGCACCATTTTAAAGACCTTCGGGCACCATTTTTAAGACCTTCGGGCATAATTTTTCATCCGGGTAAGACCTACGAGCACCATTTTTAAAGACCTTTAGGCACCATTTTTAAGACCTCCCGGCACCATTTTAAAGACCTTCGGGTACCATTTTTAAGACATTCTGGCATAATTTTTCAAATCACGGGTGAGGCCTTCGGGCACCATTTTAAGACCTTCGGGCACCATTTTTAAGACCTCCGGGCACCATTTTATGACATTTGGGCACCATTTTAAAGACCTTGGGGCACCATTTTTAAGACCTTCGGGCATAATTTTTCATCACGAGTAAAACCTTCGGGCACCATTTTTAAAGACCTTCGGGCACCATTTTTAAGACCTCCGGGCACCATTTTAAAGACCTTCGGGTACCATTTTTAAGACCTTCGGGCATAATTTTTCAAATCACAGGTAAGGTCTCCGGGCACCATTTTTAAGACCTTTAGGCATAAACCCGAGCCTTGATTAGTAAGGGAATTGCATTTAAGGACAAAATCTTCAATTTACAGCTTTTCCCAACAAATAATAATAATAATTATTATTTTGAGGAAGAATGAAAAAATGAAAAAAAAGATCAAAAAGAAGAAATGAATAAAGAAAACCCCTTTCCTTCACATGTGATTTCACTAACCGTACAAAATTAGTGTTTGTTTATCTTTGCCTGATTCCTGATTCTCAGCAATAGCCAAAGAGGGGCAGCTGTAGACACCTAATTTTGTCCGGACCCTAAATCAGGTACATTTTCTTCCTAAATTGATGTTTCAGAATGCTAAAAGGTTTTTCTCATCCTGCTGGTGGTACTCCGAGGCTTAGTCTAAGAAAGCAGACAGAAAAAGTCAAACTCAAAAAAAGTCAACCCCAAAAAAGTCAATCCCAAAAAAGTAAACCCTAAAAAAGTCAGCCCACTTTCAAAATCAAGATTTGAGGTCCAATTGAAAAACGGTGAAAGAATTTTGATAATCCGAGGTTTACATTGAAAGATATGGAGTTCGGAAGTTGGGTTATGAGATTTAGTAGAAAGAAAACCATAATTCGGAAAATTTGGGAAAAAGTACTGAAACGATCAAATTGGTCAGAATTGAAGGTCTCAAATAAAAGATAAGCATTGACTACGAGTAATGGAGAAGCTACCTGGAAGAAAAACTGATAGAAAAGTCAATTCGGAAGAAAATCGAGAATTAGGGTTTTTGGTGGATTTTGGTGAAATTTGGAAGAATTACAGAAATAGCCTGATTTAGTAGATATGAAGCCCTTAATTGATGAGAAATGATTAAAAAAGGATAGCCCAAGGCTCAATTTGAAGAAAATCTAAAAATCGGACTTGTTTTGAGCAAAACCGGATTTCGCAGGCAAAAAGGCAAAATTGGAAAATATGGGAAAAATAAAAAATGAACTCCAAAAATTCTAAAAATTTGCAAATCTCATTCTTAAATCATTTCAAAGAGATTGGCGAAAGAAAATCTTGATTCGGAGTTCGTTTGCAAAATGGCCAAATACCGGGCCTACTATATAGAAATTCAACAGGATAAATCCCGAAAAAATAGCAAATGAACTCCAAAAATTCTAAACATTTGCAAATCTCATTTTTAAATTATTTGGAAGAGATTGGCGAAGTAAAATCTTGATTCGGAGTTCGTTTGTAAAATGGCCAAATCCCGGATTTCGTTTACAATAATTCAAGCAGATAAATCCCGAAAAAATAGAAAATGAGCTCCAAAAATTATGAAAACTTCCAGATCACATTTTTAAATTATTTGGAAAATATTGGTTAAGAAAAATCTGAATTCGGAGCTTGTTTAAATAATGGTAAAGTTCAGGTGCATAAAAGGGGCAATTTCGAAAATAAATCCGAAATAAATAGCAAATGGACTCGAAAATTTTTGAAAACTTCCAAAATTTAGTTTTGTATTATTTTAGAAGTATTGAAAAAAGAAAATTCAAATTTGGAGTCCGTTTGCTATTTATTTAGGTTCGGGGGGCAACAAGGTCATTTCACCGAAGAAACCAAAAAAGGGCAAATTTGTAATTGAGAAAAATATGGAAGAAGAAGGAATTGCTGGGATTTTTCTTCCTTTGGTCAGCCAACATAGAGGATAAGAAGGAAGCTTGAACAATTTAATTCCCTAGTCACTATCAAGCCACATGCTACCACTAACACCTTGCAAATGGTCCCCCCTTCATCCAATGGCCTAGGTGCCTTGTAGGAAAGTCGAATACACCATCCTATGGCCAAGTTTAAATGCCAAGATGACATTTTTATTTGTAATGAAAGAATCCTCATCTAATGGCCAAGAATGGAAGAAAAAAGATGAGCACAATTCATCCAAGGGTGAGCATCCGTTCAGTCAAGCAAGGGAGTGCATAGGATTGTCTCTTTTCATCCAATGGCTTAGGCCATCTACAAGGGCTGAGTACACATGTTGAGGGCTGGATTTAATCTACAAGATGTCATTTTTATGTTGTCCTCAACGAATGACCAAGAATGGAAGAGCACAACTCATCCAAGGGTAGGCACTCAAGGGGGCAAGCAAGGGAGTGCATGGGATTGGTCCTCTTTTGCATCTAAGGGCTAAGGTTACTACAAGGGCTGAGTACACATCTTAAGGTCTGCTATCAATTGGAAAGATGACATTTTTATGTTGTCATCAAAATATCTTAATCTAAAGGCCAAGATTGGAGGAGAAAAAAATGCAATTCCCATCCAAGGGTGAAAGGCCATTCCCAAGGCTAAAGAGGTGGGGTTGGTTTCATTTTTTCATATGTTTTTTGGCTGGAAACAGTAGCTAATTTGGCAAAAAAAAAGTTTTTGAAAAAAAAAAGTTTTCAATAGAGAGCTTGAAGGTAGTCATCTCTACCAAGCTCTAGCATAGCTTTCTTCTTATTTTCCATGGTGTTTTCTTGTTTTTCTATCATGTTTTCCTACTACATTTTTCATATAAATAAATTTTTTTAATGTTTACTTATGTTTTCATCTCTTCTTCTTCATTAAAATGGTGGAAAACAATTTTCTTACATGGATTCATGCTATGGCCGAATATGGCATATTTACTTGCCTTTGGTTTTCTTTTTTTTTTTACTTCCTTGCATGTTGTTGTGAAAAATGATTTTTAGAAGGTTTTTTAGAGTATTCTAAGGTTCTTATTTTTTTTACAAAAGATGAAGCAAAAAGGTTGAAATGGCTACATGATCTTGGCTAGACCAAGTGACCATGGTTAGGAGAGAGGCTATGCCCATTTTTACCTACCATGAAGCTTACCTTAATTTTGCTGTTTTGCATGGTTTATTTTCTGATTTTTTGGTATGGAAAGGCTTCATGATCTTGGCAAGACCAAGTGATTATGGTTAGGTGAGAGGCTATGCCCATTTGATACCAACCATGGAGCTTAACTTTCCTTGTTTTACTTACTAGTTTTGCTTGTTATTTGTTTTGCATGTCTATGTTAATTTTTTTTTATATGTTCTTTACATTATTTTCTATGCTATATTTACTTATATATTTCTATTCCATGCTTAATGACTTTCCCTTGCATATTCGGCCATTGTGCTCATATACTCATGTTGTGCATTTTTTCATGTATCATGTCTTATATTATAAACATGTTTGCATTTTTATTTTGTTCCATGACCATTCGACAACTCCATTTTTGTATGCCTTGCATGTGCATTTTCCTTTTGCTTCATAACTTGTTTTCATCTCCATGCCATGAACTTGTACATTTTGATTTTAGTATGCCATGTGCTTATGAAAATGCTTCGATAAAATGACATATTGTGTTACATGGCCATTCGGCTACTCCATATTGATATGCCTTGCATGTGCATTTTCACCTTTTTTCTTGACTTGTTTGCATCTCCATGCCATGAGCTTGTGCATTTTGATTTTAGTATGTCATATGCTTATGAAAATGTCATGAAACTATGCATCTTAATATGATTTGTCATGTACTTGTGTCATTTACTAGATAGGATTGCATTAGAGCATCATGTAGCTACATTTGGCCTCTTCATGCATCCCTTAACTTGTCATGCATTTGCATTTTGTTTAGGTAATATGCTTTGCATTATCATATCTTGAAATTGTGTATTATTTGCTGTTTGTTCCAGCATTGACATTAGTTTCATGGGTCATTGTATGTTCATAGTATTGCTATGCATGTTCATTACATTTTAGGTCGAGGCCATATTGGTATTGCTATGCATATTGAGTCTTAAATCACATTGGTATTGTCATGCATTGCTATGCTATTTATGTCTTAGGTTACATTATAATTTTCATGCATATTCATAACATATTAGGTCCAAGTCACATTTACATATCAAGCATTGCATGCATATTGAGTTAGGATAGCATTTATTGCCATGCAAATTCATGCTAGGCATTTAGGTTGTCTTGAATTGTCATGCATTTCCTTTACCATTTAGACCTTTAGACCATGCATTTCATACATTTCATTTGCTGTATGTTCATGCATTCGATGTCATTGCCACATGATTTATGACTTAGGCCAATCAATGGCTCAAAGTCATTCTCTCTTGAGCATACTTGTGGAAAATTAAGGAATTGTCAAATTGATTATTCTACCTTTGTGATTTTTTTACTTAGCCAATTTTTGTCCAAGGTTTTTAAATGTTTAGCTACTATCCTTAGGTCTTTAGGATGATCTCCAACAATTTTTACTTTGATTTTTGAATGAATTTATCAAAGGCAAAAAAAAGTGCTTTGACAAAACAGTTTTTTTCACCCAGTACTTGAACTTCTCTGATTTTTCTGGGAAGTCATCTTTAATCATAAAATTAAGAAAATTTTTGTTTCGTGTAGTTTTACATGTTCTGAGTCTCCAGTACTTTTTTTAGATTTTTTTGAATTTTTAAAAATAGGCAAAAAAATCGTATGACAAAACCGGACAGTAGAGGCAGATTTGGAATCAAAAGAGGAATAATGGTTGAATTTGGCTAAGGCATTTAGAGGGGGTTGTTTAGAAGATTTAGCTACAGTCTTAGGGTAGTTTCTAAGCCTTTTTAAACTTTAAAAATGATTTTATAAATCTCGGGTTAAGGGTGGTTAAGTCCGGGATTTTAAACTTAGGAAATTAGAGCTATTTTAAAAGGGTTTGGTAAGGGTTTTAATTTTTATTCAAGTTTTCCTCAATTTTTTTTTTCAAAAAATCAGAAAGTTTTGTTTTTTTAGAAAATCTAATTTGACATATTTTCCAAAGGTAGCCGGATATCTTTTTAGATATACGGATTTCTTTATTTAGAGGAAAAATTACATTTTCATGCATTGCATTTTCCATGTTCATGCATTTTATTTATATGTGTGATTTTTGCTATAATATTTTCCATGGTATTATTATTATTTTAATTCATGTTTTATGATCTTATATTTGTTTGCCATATGATTTTGAATGTTTCATGATATCCTATGCTTTTTATTTAGTTATTTTGTCATGTTGTTTAGCATATACTATGTTCATGCATTATTATTTTTATTTTTATTTTTATTTTCATTTTCATTTTTCATGCATATTATATGTTAGCATTATTTTAATTTCATGTCATTTCTTGTAATTTAGATCATATTCCATGTCATTTAGTTTATTTTATTTATGCCATGTCATTTAAAATATGCCATATCATTTAAAATTGTCATGTCATTTAAATCATTTTATCTCATTTAGAATATATCATGATACTTAGGATTTTTCATTTTACCTAGAATATACTATGTTATTTAAATTATGTCATATCATTTAGGTTGCATTATATTATCTAGACTTTTCCATGTCATTTTATTTATGTCATACATGTTCATGTTCATATTTTAAAATGTTTTGAAAAAGATAATGATTTTCAATAAAAATAAAGATATTCCCGAGTTAAAATAATTCATTAGTTTTCTAACGGGTTTGCTGGAGGGAATATCATCAATTATCATTAATAAAGGAATATCTTTCTTTCAAAAAACGAGAATGATTCGGAAAGTTTTCCAAATGAATAAAAATTTCTATATTTTGCCGATTTTGTTGGGAATGTAGAAAAATTTTGAATTAATAAATTTCGGATCATTTTCAATTAAAAATGCAATTATTTTTCTTTAAATTGGGAATTAACTTGAAATACTAAATTAAAAATCAACTTTTTACCAAGACTTGAGATAACACACGATTAATAAGGTACCGATTTATATGGGTGTTGTGGGGGTGCTAATCCTTCCCCGCACGTAACTGACTCCCGATCCCGCTTATTTGATTTCTCTGGTTTATAACGCAGACTTGAAATTGGTTTAAAAATGTTTTGCTTAATTTTAAAATGTTTTATAAAACCGATTTTAATAGGTGGTCGATCACACCTAGCTAAAAAAGATTGGTGGTGACTCCATGTCTTTTTATGAGGCCGTTTTCATACCCTCGACCTTTTATTTCAATCTAGAGGAATTAAGTCATTTTTTCCTCTGCTTCTGTTTCCCCCTCACTTGAACTGGTATCCACGATCGGGATCACATATCGACACCTTCGTTTTTCTAGAGGAATTAAGTTGACTTTTCCTCTCTTTTTTAATGTCACGCCTAACGAATAATAAAGTCTTGCGATGAGACTTGTTATTGTTATTTTATTTAGGTTGCGACACTTGGTTTTTTGCAAAATCAAATTATTGTTAAAACACAACAAACACAAAGCATTTAAAATTCAAAATTCATTTAATTCATATGAATGTCACCATAAGACAAGTGTTTTCATCATGAGGTATGAAACTACATGCATAAAAAAAAAACTCCCCATTGACATGTTCTTCCTAATTCAAACTGGCTATTCCTCGGTACTCTTTTTGACCTTTCCATCTACTTCTCCCATTATGACATCCACAATGATTTCATCATTCCCATTCAGTAGATTCTCCACGCTTTCTGACCTTTGTTTCTTCCCCACATCTAACTTCCCTTTATTGATGAGTGCTTGAACCTTCCGTTTCAGACATAGGCAATTTTTCGTGGAATGTCCCCGAATTCCAGAAGGATAATCACAATATGCATTCTCGTTATACCAGCTCGGATATGGGGGTTGGATAGGCTCCACTGGAACTTTATTGAGGAGTTTCTCTTCGACCAGCTGGGGCAATAGTTCAGAGTAAGACATGGGAGTGGCTCAAACAGATTTATTTTCCGGATATTCTTCGATTTCCTCTAACTGACAAAAGATTGAAAATTTACTGGATTCTTAGAGGCCATTGGGTATAAGTATGAAACCTCATAGAAGGACAGGGTGGTTGATATGAAGTAGCCAGAATATACAGGGCAAAGTCTCCCATAGCTTGGACATCTTCCTATTTCTTTTTGGGCATCCTGTTTCTCTCTGCATTAAATGTTTTACCTCATTCGAGTTTCCCAGCCTTGATAGCATTTTCAATCATTTCCCCGGAGATTACCATATCAGGAAACTTCGTGGTGTTGCCAACAAGTCTATCGTAGTATGAGGCTTGTAGTGTATTCATAAAAAGGACAGTGGTTTCCTTATGAGTTAAGGGTGGTTGTACTTGGGTGGCCATGTTTCTCCACCTCTGAGCATACTCTTTGAAGCTCTCAGTAACCTTTTCCTCCATATTTTGCAAGGTGAGACGGTCAGGTGTCATGTCGGTCACATGCTTGTACTGGTTTAGAAAAGCCCTGGCCAAATCATTCCAAGAGCGAATCTGATCCTTGCTCAACTAACTATACCACCTAATTGCGGACCCGTTGAGGCTGTCCTGAAAGCAGTGAATCAAAAGCTTATCATTATCTATGTGACTTGTCATCTTTCGACAGAACATGGTGATGTGGCTTGATGGATCGGTCGTCTCGTCATATTTCACAAAGTCAGGGACCTTGAATTTAGGAGGAATGACTAAATTGAGGACCAAGCATCGTTCTTTCGCATCCACCCTCCTGAATATGTCTGTATTTTCTACTGCCGGAGCCTTTCATCTAGCAACTGATTGGAATCTGCCAACTCAGCCTCGTTCGGCTCAACCATCTTCAATTTTTCTTGTTTAGCTGGATCATCTAAATTCAAAATGTTGTCGAGATTAACTTTATTCTGGCCATTTAACATCATGACCTCACTCTGACCCTCTTGTGCCTCTAACCCTTAGTGTATCCCTTTCCCTTGATTACGGCGGACATCAGCTCCATCAATTTAGTCATCTGATCCTTAGATTCTGCTTGAGACTTTGCCAGCTGTTCTCGCAATTCTTCATGTGCCCTTTCCATTCTTTCCATTCGGGCAGCTTGTTCATTCTCTATAGCTCTAGCCAATGAGCTTCTTTATGCGCATTCATATACATAGCCTATATTAAAAGGGTACTCAGTACTTCTTATACCTCTGATTTGAAATGGAAATTCTTTCAAAGACTCTTAAAGCTAAGCCAACTTCTGTTTTATTCCCCCCAAATGTATGTCATGATGAAGGAGCCATGAATGCAATTTGATGCCCGTGAAACATAAACAATATGATGTATGGACATGTACAGTGGAAACATGCTAACCATATATGTAATAAATGCAATCACGATGCTAACATGCTGCAAGCAAAGAATAAACTGATCAACGCATGGATATATGTAATGAATGATCATGTATATTTCAACGTATTTCCCAAGGAATGATCGTATACACTATGAATGCAACACGATGTCAATTATGATGCATGTAAACAATGAATGATTGACATAGAGTATATACAAAGAAAATCATGCTGAATATGTGTGTCATGAAGGCAACCTAATGCTAACATGATGTATGTAATAAGCAAATTAGTGCATGAACATATACAAAAAAAATATGCTGACTATGTTTGTCATGAATACAACCTGATGCTACCAAGATACATGTATGAATGTATGGTGTGACAAATAATTGATCGGATGCAAAATGCAAAGGGGAAGAATCAGATGAACTAAGAATCGGAGGAACTTAATCATCAACATCTCATAAATTTGAAGCATAATCAATTCATTCCCATATCAACGTTCACAATAGTATAAACCATGTATACAAAACTTGAGCAATGGTTAAAACTATCTTTACAAGCACTTTATTCTTCCTAACATCCTAAGGCTATAAGAGCCGGCTACTGAAAAAGTGAAATCCTATTATACCATATCAAACCGAAGTCTTTCTACATCATTGCCATAAATCTCCCAATCCTAATTACGCCTTCCCAACCCTCTATCAATCAGTGTTGTTGGATCGATCCACTTGATCTCTATAAGAGATTGCACTTTCTTTTTGAAGGCTATACAGTCTTCAATGCTATGGCCAGCAATTCCACAGTGATAATCACATCTTGCATTTGGATTATACCACCTGGGATACGGTGGTAACAAGGGTTTCAGCGGGACACAGGCAACCATGTGATTTTGGATCAGTATAGGGAGAAGCTCCTGGTAGCTTATTGGAATGGGATCATGTTGCTCTTGAGTCTTGTTTTTGGGTTGTTTCTTAGTCGCAAATGGCCTAGGAGTTGGGGCACTTGGTGGCGGTACTAAGGTTTGAACCGGAGTGTTTACATAGGGAGATGACGGAATAACAAGGCAAAGGTATGGATTTGGACTCGGGACCCTTGGAGGTTGTAAATAATTCGAGGTTCCTATCCCGAATGCTTGATAAGGTGATTGATGAGGGAAATAATATGAACTGCCAGTTGGTGGTGATGGAGTGGGATTCAGGGGTCCCGTAGTGATCCTCCTAGTGGACGATTGGACCATAGTAGGGTGGGGATACTGGTTTGGACCTAGAACAGTTCGCAGGTATGGTACAGGATCCGAGGTTTCTATCTTTGGTATCAGGCTCTCGGGTTTAATCATTTTCATGATTTTGTCCATAATTTCATCAGGAATACAACCTTTGTGGCATTGACAAGCGTAGGATCCAGCAAGGATTGTATGTTCTGGACCTAATGGTTTTGGTTGATCCGAAGGTGATGTAGAGCCCTGAGAAAGTTCCCCTTTACTCTTACCCATATCCTCAAACAATTTCATCATTTTGGCAAGCTGTTCTTTCACCTCTCGGATTTCATGCCCAAATTCCTCTTGATTGCGTTCCAAAGCACCCAATCGTTCCTCCTATTCATTCCTTATATCTCGAACCCCTTTCATGCAAATGAAAATGTCATGAGATTAAAAATACAATTATGAAGGTACATGCCTATTCTTATGTGCATGAATATACTGATGATTAATGCATGAACATATACAGAGAAATTATGATGACTATGTATGCCATGGATGCAATCTAATGCCAACATGATGCATTTTTAAAAAAAAAATGAATAAATTGATGCACAGGTATATACAAAGAATGACCATGCATGTCATAAACATATTCTACAATGAATGACCATGCATGCTATAACTGTAACATGATGTCAGAATGATACATGCAAAGAATAAATGAATTAACACAAAGGTAGGTACAAAGAATGACTATGTATATCACAAATGTATTCTACAATGAATAACCATGCATGTTAGGACTGTAATATGATGTCAAAAATGATACATGTAAAGAAAAATGAATTAACACAAAGGTATATGCAAAGAATGACCAATGATTACACGAAATTGGTGGGACCTAAATCTTGATTATTCAAAAATCTCATTATGCAAGATTTGCCTCCAAATTTAATCTATGATTTTTTTGAAACATGTTTTCTCTATGAAAAACCAAACATATTATTTTTGAAAGAATTTTGGGGTAGTGGATCCTACTATGGTACAATATACAAATGTTCATTCAACACTATCGGTCTACAATTCTTATTCAACCAATGAATGTTTATGAAATCAAACAAATGAGAGTATTATTACCAACTGTTTATTGCAAAGAATGAGATAAAAAATACAACCATGAATGTACATGCTCTTTTCATATATGCATGAAAGATGCAAAATGCAAAATGTTTTTATTTTTTATTTTTTTTATTTTAAAAAGTTAATGAACATTTACCCCAACAGTATCCAACCATTTAAGCATCACAAAACCTTTGGGGCGGATTATCACATTTATTACGGGCGATGTATGCCCGATCTACAACCCTTATTCAGAATGTATAATAGGTAACAAAAGGTTTAGAAATGTCCCTCCATGTGTTCCTATCTTCGGTATTTAACGAAAATTCGGCATGGCTTCACCAAGGTTCACTATATGAGGGTGAATCGGTTCTAAAGGCCCCGAATTGTTCTTCACTATCGCCTGTGAAGGCTAGTAAGGCACCTTGATAAAAGCGGGTTCAATTCGTTAGAGTATATTTCCCTAGCCCATGCAGATTGTTAATCACGAGAGCTTAGGTAATTTATACTCCGGAAGTATTTTGCCGGAAGTATTTTGCTAACCCATGCGGATTGTTAATCACGAGAATGTAGCTACTTTACTTCTACTTAAAGGGACGAAACCCGGGTATAGGGCTCATGATATGCAAATGCAAGTGCAATACGTGTGAGGAGGAACAATCAAACCTTTCATCAACTATCCTAACCTCTATCCTAAATGCCCAAACAAGATATTAAAAAAGATTAAAAATAGTGTAACACATTAACCAACAAGAATGCAATAGTAATTTGCAACATTAAATAACTAGAAAACAAATAAAATGCATGTGAATGAATATGAACATATTTATTCCATTTTATTATTTTCAAAATTCTCTTTTATCTTAAAAAAAATGTGGGAATTAAAATTAAATACCGGATAAACCAACAAAAACCGAGACTTGGATAACACACGACTAATTCTAGGCCTGACTCTTTTTAATGTCCCCAGTGGAGTCGCCAAGCTATCGCAAGCTAAAAAATAACAAGCCTCATCGCAAGACTTTATATTCGTTAAGCGTAACATTAAAAAAAACCGAGGAAAAGTCGACTTAATTCCTCTTGAAAATGAAGGTTTTGAAAATGACCTTGAAAAAGACATGGAGTCGCCACCAATCTTTTTTAGCTAGGTGTAATCTGCCACCTATTAAAACCGGTTTTATAAAACATTTTAAAATTAATTAAAACATTTTTAAAACCAATTTCAAGTCTGCGTTTTAAACCAGAGAAATCAAAGAAGCGGGTTCGGGACTCGGTTATGTGTGGGGAAGGATTAGCACCCCCACAACGCCCGTATAAAATGGTACCTTATTAATCGTGTGTTATCTCAAGTCTAGGTAAAAAAGTCGGTCTTAAAATTAGTATTTCAAGTTAATTCTCACTTTAAAGAAAAATAATTCCATTTTTATTTGAAAATAATCCAAAATTTATTAATTCAAAATTTTCCTATATCTCCCAACAAACGTGGCAAAATATATAAATTTTTATTTATTTGGAAAATATTCTGAATCATTCTCGTTTTAAAGAAGATATTCTGTTATTATGATAATTGATGATATTCTCCCTAGCAAACCCGGCAGAGAACTCATGAATTATTTTAACTCGAAAAAAATGAATATGAACGTGTGTGACATAAATGAAATGACATAGCAAAGTCTAGATAATATAATGCAACTTAAATGATATGATATAATTTAAATGGCATAGTATATTCTAGATGAACTGAAATATCCTAAGTATCATGGTATATTCTAAGTGAAATGAAATATCCTAAATGAAATGTAATATCTTAAGTGACATAATATATTCTATATGAAATGAAATATCTTAAGTAACATGATATGTTCTAAATGAAATGAAACAACTTAAATAACATGATATTCTAAATGACATGATATGATTTAAATGACATGATTTTCTAAATGAAATGATATGATTTAAATGACATGGCAAATTTAAATAATATGACATATTTTAAATGACATGGTATATCCTAAATAATATAATCTAAATGACATGAAACATAAAATAATGCTATCATGTAATATGCATAAAAATAAAAATAAAAAATGAAATAATAATGCATGAACATAATATATGCTAAATAATGTGACAAAAATAAATAACTAAATAAAAAGCATAAGATAGCATGTAATATTCAAAACCATATAACAAACAACATAACACCATAAAATAAATCAAAATAATAACAATATCATAGAAATTATCATAGCAAAAATCACATAATATAAAATGCATGAATATGGAAAATGCAATGCATGAAAATGTATTTTTTCCTTTAATTAAGGAAATCCGTATATCTAAAAAGATATCCAGCTACCTTAGGAAAATATATCAAATTAAATTTCTAAAATCAAAATACTTTGTGATTTGTTTGAAAACAATTTTGAAAGAAACTTGAATGAAGATTGAAACCCTAGCCAAACCCTTTAAAAATTGCTCTAATTTCCTAAGTTTAAAATCCTGGACTTGACCACCCTTAACCTGAGGTTTATAAAATCATTTTTAGAGTTTAAAAAGGCTTAGAAATATCCTAAGATAGTAGCTAAAGTTTCTAACAAATCCCCTCTGAATGCCTTAGCCAAATTTAACAATTGTTTTTCTTTTGAATTCAAATCTGCCTCTACTGTCCGGTTTTAAAACATGATTTTTTAATCTATTTTTAAAATTTCAAAAAAATCTAAAAAACATACTGGAGACTCAGAACATGTAAAATTACACGTGAAAAAATTGGCTTAATTTTATGCTTAAAGATGATGGCCCAAAAAAATTGAGAAAGTATGAATCCTGGGTAAAAATAAACTGTTTTGCCAAAACACATTTTTTTGCCTTTGATAAAATCATTTAAAAATCAAAGTAAAAATGTTGGAGACTCTCCTAAAGACTCACAAACAGTAGCTAACACTTTTGAAAAGTTAGACAAAAGTTGGCTAAGTAAAAAAAAATCACAAAGGTAGAATAATCAATTTAACAACTCTTTAATTTTCCACAAGTATGCTCAAAATGAACATGACTTTGAACCATTGATTGGTCTAAGTCATAAATCATGTGGCAATGACATGAAATGCATGAAAATACAGCAAATATGATGTATGAAATGCATGAAATAAGACCTAAATGACATGAAAAATGCATGGCATAGAGAATATGACCTAGACCTAAATGAACTTGTATAGCATTTAATGCAACCTAGGTCTAAAAAGCATGAATATGCATGGCAAAGCAAACCAATCCTAAACCTAAAGAATGCATGGTAATAACACAAACATATAGCATGCTTAAACAAAATACACAACCAAATGTCATGAAAATGCAAACCTATCAACTAGCTTAACAAAAATGCACACACAAAGCTTAAAAGAGAGGGGTAGCCGAATGGTTAAGTGAACATGGCATTTTCACAAACACTTAACACAATAACATGCATAGCTAAAGAATAATACTCAAATCATGCAAATATAAAGTAAAGGCATGAAAACCAATAGGCATTTTCACAAACACATGGATTAACAAAATGTAAAACATAAACAAACTTAAACATTTTGAAAACAGAAAATGAAAAATGCAAGACAAGTAAAATAAACATGATAACAAGATAATAGACTCAAAAACGGAAACAAGCAAGCAACCAAATCAAAACAAGCTTCATGTTTATGTATTTGAAGAAGATTTAAAGCATCAAAACTTGTTAAATATCACTAGTAACATGAAACAAAGAAGCAAATAGCAACTATATCAAAACAATAGGCCATTCGGCCAATCCAAAAAAACAAAAGAAAAGAAATTTCTCAAAGCTTTTTCCATGAAAGTATAAAGAAGAACTTAAAGGAGAAACTTAAAAAAACTTATTTTAAAGAAGAAAATCAAAAGAAACTCACCAAAATAGAAATCAAAACAGCAAATCAAGAATAGAAAATCAAGGAAAGTGCAACAGTGTGGTGCTTAAAGTAACCTCTAGAAGCTATATTGCAAGCTTTTTCTCTTATAACTTTTTTTTTCTAAGCTTTTCTCTTTTACCTTTCAAAAATGGAGAGAAAATCAGCCAAACAAGAGTGTGAATAGAGTGAAAATGAAAGAGAGAGCCCCCCTTTTGATAGTGTGACCGATTGGCGTCCTAGATGGATAGGATGCTGTCATTTTTTTTCCAACCAATTTTGATCCAAAGGCTATTAATCCAAGATGCTTAAAATGTGAAATTATCACCCTTAGATTAGGAAATCAGCTATCCACAATTATAGCTATTCAAGAATCTTAAGACATTATGTTGACATTCTCCCTCTTCATGCATTGGTCCATATGGCTCAATTACAAAGGCTTGATAAAAAAATAACTACCTTACTATCCACTCTTAGCCTTTGGATGCAAGAACTCAGAAAAATCATTCTCCAACATGGGCTTGGCCGGCTGACCCTTTAAATTCCAGCCCAATCTCCATTTTTTTAAAAGGCAAGAAAAGCCCTTTTCGGTTTCTTAGGTAAAATGACCTTTTTGCATCCCGAACGTAAATAAATAGCAAACGGACTCCAAATTCAAATTTTCTTTTTTAATACTTCCAAAATGATAAAAAAAATTGAATTCTAGAGGTTTTCAAAATTTTCTGAGCCCATTTGCTATTTATTTGGATTTCTTTTCCAAAATTGCCCTTTTGTGCTCCCAAACTTTACCATTTTTTAAACGAGCTCCAAATCCAGATTTTTCTTCACCAATCTCTTCCAAATAATTTAAAAGTATGATGTAAAAGTTTTCATAGTTTTTGGAACTCATTTGGTATTTTTTCAAGATTTATCTGCTTGAATTACTATATAGTGGGCTCGGGATTTGGGCATTTTGCAAATGAACTCCAAATCTGGATTTTCTTTCGTCAATCTCTTCCAAATAATTTAAGAATGAGATCTGCAAATTTTCAGAATTTTTGGAGTTCATTTGCTATTTTTCTGGGATTTATCTTTTTGAATTTCTACATAAGGGACTCAGGATTTGGCCATTTTGCAAACGAACTCCAAATCCGGATTTTTGTTCACCAATCTCTTCGCAATGATTTAAGAATGAGATCTGCAAATTTTTAGAATTTTTGTAGTTCATTTTCTATTTTTCCCAAATTTTCCAATTTTGCCCTTTTGCCTCCGAAACACGGTTTAGCTCAAAACAAGTCCGATTTTCAGATTTTCTTCAAACTGAGCCTTGGGCTATCCTTTTTTAATCACTACTCATCAATTAGGGGCTTTAGTCTTACCGAATCGGGCCATTTCTGTAATTCTTCTAAATTTCACCGAAATCCACCAAAATCCCTAATTCTCGGTTTTCTTCCGAATTAACTTTTCTTTCAATTTTTCTTTCAAGTAGCTTCTCCATTACCCGTAGTCAGTGCTTATCTTTCATTTGGAATCTTCAATTTCGACCAATTTGATCGTTTAAGCACTTTTCTCCAAATTTCCCGAACTAGGGTTTTCTTTCTACTGAATCTCCGTAACCCAACTTCCGAACTCCATATCTTTCGATGTAGACCTCGAATTATCAAAATTCTTTCGCCATTTTTCAATTGAACTTCAAATCTTGATTTTGAAAGAGGGTTGACTTTTTTAGTAGTTGACTTTTTGGGGTTGACTTTTTTAAGTTTTACTTTTTATGCTCGCCTTCTTAGACTAATTCTCAGAGTACCACCTACTGGATGAAAAAAATCTTTTTACATTCTGAAACATCAATTTAGGAAGAAAACATACATGTTTTAGTGGTCCGAACAAAATTAGGTGTCTACATTGACCATAATCATTAATCACAACTTATGAATAGGAAATGAAGACAATTACACGGATCAAGATTCCTAAACTAGCATTAGATAATTATCAAGATCTATCTAGTTGGCCACCTAAACAAATCAGACAATATCATGAACAATTCTTATGGAAGAACATAAGCAACTTTGATGAAAAATTAATGATAGATAGAATCTGAAAATCAATTACAAAACATGTATCGGGCTTTGAAATCACCCTTAACCAAAGAGAAGTTTAGCCTTGCATAGGCATAGTTAACATAAACATGAAAATTCAAAAGAAACTAAGAAGAAAAATAAAATAAAACTAAGAGAAGAAGAATAAGAAGAAGAAGATTGATAAATAATCAAAAGCATGTCATAGTTGGTGGCTCAAAAGATGGTATTTATAGAGCTTTAAAGTCTTGGAAAACCTTTCTTGCTCTTCAAGGAAGCTAGGAGGCAAAGGAGTGCATAATAGGCAAGATTTTTGAGTTTTGCGATTTTTATTGGTTTTGGAGGCAGTAAGGTTGGCACCACGGTGCCACTTTCCAACGTCGAGGAGCCAAGTGGGCTGACTTCATTGTTTTTGCTTGCTGACTTCGATTTCGCAACTGATGCATTGTCTCGCATTTCGTCGGCTGATTTGGGTGACCATCCATTGTTGGATTTAGGCGTGTAAACTATCGTTGGAAAGATATTCAATTCAGATTCAAAAGTCAAGAAGAAAGTTTATTCAAATAATGAATTTAACATAATGGTTTCCTTGCAATAAGCTCCGGAGGTCAAATCTGCCTGATCATCTAACACTAAGAATTTGATCTTTTTGACTCCCAAGTCTTCTTCCATCTTATGATTGTGACTTTATAAAATCTTTAACATCATAATTAACATGTTTTGACTTCATCTCTTCCAAAATACCTATAATTCATAAAAAATATAATAATTTGTCAAGGAACTTAAGAATTAAAGCACAAAATATAAAGAAATAATACATGAAAATGTATGAAATTAAGCATTTATCAAATTCCCCCACACTTAGTCTTTTGCTAGTCTTCGAGCAAAATCAAATAAAAACAAAATAAGAAATCCTAATCTAGTTCACTTTCAATAAAAATGAGAGACAATCATTAAACAAGTCTTATAACTAATCACTAACTTAAAGAGTTTCACAAAGAACCATGCTTGATAGTAAAGGTTTTGAGTTAAGCTAACATTAACATAATATATCTCAATCAAAATAGTGCATATTCAAACTTAATTTCAACTTCTCACATGGTATACTCTAATGATTTTCACTCTTTAAAGTGGTGGTAAAGTGTTTACACTCAATCAATCTTATGAAAACAATTCTATCATATGTTTGCTTGTCCACCTATTCTCCACTACTTAGATCATGCAACTTCATGAATCAAGAGGTCTTTATTCAAGGTTGTAATGGGGCCAAGTGGTTGTAATGTGGTTAAAGAATAAAAGGATAAAGATATCACAAAGGTTCCAAAGATTTCATAGAGTTTAGAGATATAATAAGATCATACAAATAAAACTTCTCAAAACTCACAAAATAATATAGGCTAAATATTCATGTTGAGCATTTGCTTCATTCTAATCAACTTTGTAACATCTTTTTCTTTAACAAAAAGTTCAAGAGATGATTCAATTTTTTTTTTTCATAATGTTTCCTTTTCTTTTTCTCTTGACTTTTGCCTTTCTCCTCCCCCACACTTATCTTTTGTTCTAACCCAAATTTTCGACTAAAAATATCCCTTGTTTTTGCAACATGTCTCAAACATTCTAGATCATCTTTTGAACAAGGGTAAAGATATAAATACATTTAGGCTAGGTGTAAGTTGTGGTTACCAATAAAATAACATATTCAATGTAGGCTCAAATTGGCTCACTAGGGGGATGTTCTCTTGGAACATCAAGAATGGATGGCTATTTGGCCCTGGTTATAATCCTAATGCCTCAATCATATTCATGTTGTTACATGCATCAATATAATCTCAAAAAGGTTTAAAGCAAGTTCTAGAGAATCATGTAATCATAAGAGCACTCAAGAAAGAAATTAGATTGATATGTATAATGCATCAATCATATAGGCTCAAAACTCACAAGGATGATTATACAAGTCAATATTAAGTCCAA
Source organism: Fremontodendron californicum (assembly GCA_030761205.1). Taxonomy (NCBI): domain Eukaryota; kingdom Viridiplantae; phylum Streptophyta; class Magnoliopsida; order Malvales; family Malvaceae; genus Fremontodendron; species Fremontodendron californicum. Next base: position 7,379,350 of record JAULJL010000004.1, read on the forward strand.
ACATGCTTCTTTCTCAATCAACATACCATATTAACATTGGCTTATGAAAAATAGTGATATCAAACTTAATTCTCATGAAAATCTTACCACTAATGATCAGTTTTAGACCTATTCAATTCATATCTCATCATAGTAAGGAAAGTAACTAGAACACACTAAAAACAAACTAAAACTAAAGGAAATCCTAAATTCTTCCCCCCATACTTAATTCTTACATTGTCCTCAATGTAATTCTATTATCCCCAAATATAAGAATCATGTGTAAAAGAAAAGAATTACTAATAAAAACAAACTAAAGAAAAACAATAAAAGATAGAATGATGGAGAGTAATGAATGGCAAATCTGAGTATAATATGTGCTCTCCATCCTTTTGGGTTCCTCCCAAGAAGTGCTTGGTTTATTGTCTTCAGCCTGACTTAGACCCATGCCTTCATTATTCCATATAATTGGGCTCATAAAGTTGTAACTTCTCTACATCTTGTATTGGAAAGTTCTCATAGTAAGGTTTCAGCCTATGTCCATTCACTTTGAAAGCATTACCTGTTTTTAGATTCTGAATTTCAACTGCACCATGAGTAAAAAGATTAGTAATAACAAAAGGTCCCGTCTATCTAGAACGCAACTTACCAGGAAATAACTTAAGGCGAGAATAGAAAAGAAGAACTTTTTCTCCAACAACAAAATTCTTTCTTAAAATCATCTTATCATGAGAAGCCTTAGTTTTTTCCTTATAAATTCTAGAATTCTCATAAGCATCATTCCTTATCTCCTCAAATTCTTGTAGGTCAAATTTTCGTTGCTTACCTGCCTCATCCATTTCCATGTTGCATTGTTTGATAGCCCAATATGCTTTATGTTCTAATTCAACCGGAAGATAACAAGGCTTACCATAAACAAGACGATAAGGAGACATACCAATGGGTGTCTTGTATGCTGTTTTATAAGCCCAAAGTGCATCACCTAGACGTAAACTTTAATCCTTCTAATTTGGATTGACAGTCTTTTCAAGGATAGATTTCACCTCTCGATTTGACACTTCAGCTTGCCCACTAGTTTGAGGATGATAGGATGTAGAAACCTTATGTGTGATGTTATATCTTCTTAAAAGTGCTTCCATGGACCTATTACAAAAGTGAGTACCTCGATCACTGATTATGGCCTTTGGTGTTCCAAACCTTGCAAAAATGTTAGTCTTCACAAAATCTGAAATAGCTTTAGAACCATTAGTCCTAATGGCTTTTGCTTCCACCCATTTTGAGACATAATCAACAACAAGTAATATATAAAGATTGAAATAAGAAGAGGGAAAAGGTCCTATAAAATCTTGCCTCAGACATCAAAAATTTCAACAATTAGTATGGGAGTTTGAGGCATTTGATTTCTAGCACCTAAGTTACCTATTCTTTGGCACCTATCACATGACTTGCAAACGAGGTATGCATCTTTGAATAAGGTAGGCCAATAAAATCCACTATCAAGCACTTTCATGGCTGTTCTTTTGGGTCCAAAGTGCCCTCCACATGAAAACAAAAACCTTGTTGTCGATTTTAATCATGCAAGTGCACGTATCGTAACAAGTAATATAATGAAAAGTAAAGAGTCGAACCCACGAGGAATTGCTATTAAATTTGCTAAGTACTAAAATTAACAAAACTTAATCTTATCTAAACAACTAATTAAAGATGATAATCTAAACCTAAATTAAAGAAACTAATATTAAAAGCAAGTAAATTAAAAGATGAATTCAATTAATTATAAAAGCTTAGGATTACAACTTCCCTCAACACTTCGCTTGAATCTCTCTCTACCTCTTCATTTGATTAATGATCCTGAGTTGTTAACCTAGAGTTCTATCTTATTTATAAGGATCTTCTGATAGTCTCATAAAAATATCATTCTTAACCAATTAAATATATTCCTATGATAATTGAATTAAAGAAGAACTCATTAAGCTTAGGCTCTAACAATGGTTACACATGACAAGTAAGTGTATTCCTACCCTACCTGCAGATCAATTCATCCTAATAAATGAATATGAAACATGTGTCATTCAATCCATGTCTAACACTAAACTCCCTTTTCCAAGTTGTATTTAGGTTAACAAATCGATCTAATTGGTGGCCAGTCAACTAGAAACATTAAGAACAAGACTGAACAAACAACTCAACAAACCATTAAATCAAGCTAGAGAGAGAAAGTAAATTCAAACTATATGTTGAGTTCTATTGAAATCATAGTAAAGAAATTTAGTTCATGATAATTAATGAAAACAAATATTCAAATAGTTTCACCATCATCAACAACACATGAAAAATAAAGAAAAGAAAAGAGAAAACTAAGAGTTGTTAGTTCTTGAATCTTGAATCTTCAAATCTTCAATCTTCTTGAGAGAGAATTTGATGACGACTATCTTCTTGAGAGAGAATTAGGTTTCTAGGTATCTAATCCTTTTTATTTTGACCTAAAAGAGTCCTATTTAATGTGTCCAAGGCCTCTTAGAGTCTGAAACTTTGCTCCCAAGCAAACAGGTAAGTTTTTGCATTTTTTTACATTTTTTTATGAGTTCCATACAGTAGCTGGGCGCCGCGGCGCCGACATTCTGCCTGGTCTCCAGATTCTGTCATCTTCGTAAACTTCGTTAGCTATTTTGGTTGGGCAAATCTTGTCCCATTTTAACGCACTTTATACTGTTGGAAAGGTATGGAAGTCCGCTTCAAAAGTCAAGAAGAGAGTTTTCTCAAATGAAGTCTTTAAGATCAAGTTTTTCTTTGAAAGAAGATCCGGAGGTCGAATCTGTCTGCTCATTGCTTTGCACCGATTTTTGTCGTTTTGCACCTCGAAGCTCTAGATCACCTTGGACCTATAAAAACACATAAATAACAACTAAATAAATATTTTAAACATAAAATGAATAATTAAAATAAATCAAATCCTAATAAAATCCTCAAAGATTTAGCCGATTCAAAAGCATAAAAGGTGGCAAAATAACTATATTTTCTAGAGTTATCACGCCCCCAAACTTAATATTTTGCTATTCCTCAAGCAAAAAAAACAAAACAAACAAACTAAATAACTTAACACAAAACATCACTCAAGATAAATGCACTCAAACAATGATTTCTTAATTTTCCTCAAAAGTTACCTCAAAATCCTGATTCAAAGTAGAACATAAACATAATCCAAATCTATGATTCAATTCAATCATAAACTTCATTCTTGAATGGGTTTTCAGTGTGTGTGTGAATACTCTCTTTGCAAATCATCACATGCAATCTAAATAAGTTTATATCAATGCAAAATACGAATTAGTACTAAATTCTCATATGTTTTCTTTTCATCTCTCTCTCCACTAATGTAGACTAACACTTTGTCAAGGATCAAGTAAGTCTTTATTAAGCTTGTAATGTAAGGCTAGGGTTAAGGTATGATAAAGATAAATTTCGGTTTAAGTTCACCCATAGACACTTTACATTTTTTCAGGATTTTTGAGAGCCATAGTCTTTTCCTCAAATTACATACTTCATTCTTCTTTGAATACATTTTCTTTTTGCTTCACCAATTTATTCACTTTTTTTTTTCTTCTATTCTTCGTTTTCGAATAACCATAACTTTTTTTTTCAACACCATTTCACCCAAATTCGACATGGCTCATAATTGTTTCCTGTAATATCATCACATGCTTATGTAATGAGGGTTAATCATGGTTTTTCTCATTTGGCTAGGTTAAAAGTTGTGGCAATCAAAGAAAAGAGATATATCAATAGGCACAAAGAGGTAGATTAAGGATATTAATATATAAAGGTAAGCTTGAAAGGCTCAAACGATCCAAAGATGGCCTAAATCACTTCCTCAACTTAGTGTTGTCTAGGATTTCACCTCGAGAGAGAATCAAACAAATTCTAGGTTCTAGACATAATTGCAATTCACATCAACATAATCAGTCTTTAAATAAGCAATGCAAATCTAAGCAAGAGATTAAGTGCTCAATTTGTTGAAAATCACATCCTAACATGAAACTAACAAAAGAATTTAACACAAATTCTTCTCACGCTTATGTTTTCCCAAGAATCAAGACAAATCAATAACTAAAATTCAAATTGGATAAAGATTTCATCATACTAAGTGTGATGCACCCAAAAGAGTGTATCTTATTTAACCTTGCACTAAAAAGATAAATTGTAAGTATAGTAGTTAGCAAGGGTCGAGTCCTCAGGGATTGGGTTTTAGTTTATAAGTTAATAGTTTAAAACTTAAATTCAAGAACAATAAAAGAAAAGGGGTTTTTGAAGCCAGATTTTAACTAAAGTAAATAATAAGAATAAGATGCAAGGCGGTATAACCAGCCAATAAAAATATATATACTAAATTAGGCGGTATAACCAGCCAATAAAAATAAAACAAAGTTAATATACAAATTAGGCGGTATAACCAGCCAATAAAAATAAATATACTTTTAAAAATAAGCAAACTAGAAAAGTAAGAAAAAAGTAAGTAAGAAGAATCAAATATGAAAAATATGGTTAAGGTTTCATTCTCCAGCACTAGACATCATTAAGAATCAATTTCAGATCTATCAATATCAACCAACTATCAAAGTTAACAACCGTAGATAACAACAAGCTCTGTTATCCCAATCTTTCCTTAGTTTGTCGTTAAATAGAACAAGCTCTCTATTTAATCTCTAACCATTAAACAACCTAGAATAAGCTCTCTAAATTCAATTTAATGGCAGCTTTATGATGAGAAAGATAGGTTGATCTAAGCAACAAACACATAAGCTCGGATTGTTCAACTTAGGTTATGTTCCACTTTGCAATTATTGAAAACTTGACCATAATCATTAATCACAAATTGCCACTTATGAATAGGAAATCAAGACAATTACACGGATCAAGACTCCTAGACTAGCAATACATAATTATCAAGATCTATCTAGTTGTACACCTAAATAAATCAAGACAACATCATGAACAATTCTTGTAGAAGAACATAAGCAACTTTGATAGAAAATTAATGATAGATAGAATCTAAAAATCAATCACAAAACATGTCTAGGGCTTTGAAATCACCCTTAACCAAATAGAAGTTTAGCCTAGCATAGGCATTGTAAACATAAACATAAAATTAAAGAGAATCTAAGAAGGAAATAAAAGAAAGAAAGAAGAAGAAGAAAATAAAGAAAAAGAAAACTAGAGAAAAGAAAGAAGAAGAAAACTTAGAGAATTTTATTACAATGGCTAATATCCTACCAATGTACAATATGATCCTCTACAATCATCCAAGGCCCTCTATTTATACACATTTTGGAGGGCTAAATGACAAGAGACAAGCTTTACAAATTTCAAAGGTAGGTATAATAGGTGGGTGCATTTTTCTAACAATTTTCGTCATATTGTATGACAATTTTGATCAGCCAACTTGATGGTCGATTTTTTCAATTTGGGAGGCCTGATCTGATCACATAGTCTTCTAGAAAAATGTTCCCCTATCAGTTACTGATCCATAGCCGTTAGAATCAGCTCATTTGCTGATGTGGATAAGAGGATATGGGCAAAATACGAAAACAGGTCAGCACATACGTCATTGCACATCAGCCAACTTGATGGTCGATTTCGCTAGGGAAAACGACTCCGTTTCAAGAAGTATAAAACATGAAAAAGATAGATACGCCTCTTAACTTTGCACGGTTAAATTTTCAGCCTTATTTCTTCCGTGAAACTCAAGATATAGCTGATATGGCAAAAGGTGTCGGAACTGGAACTGAACTGGATTTGCCCTTAATTCTAGTAATCTGAAATCACTCAAAGAAACTTGTGAAAAACACCAAATTACATAAAAATATAAAAGATCATAAACACAATTAGACTAAACAATAATAACTCGTATTTGACACAAAACAATAATAAAACATAACTAAAAACTATATAATTATACGAGTTATCACACCCCCACACTTAGATTGTTGCTAGTCCCTAGCAACGACTCAATAAAAATAAAATAAGAAAATCTAATCTAATCCACTTTCGTAGGAAATCACGGTGGCACTTAGCATGTGACACAAGCCTTTAAACCCCTAGGTGTCCCTAGTGGACGAGTTTAGTCTCGTGAGGGTTTACTAGAACGATACCCACAAACATTGAAAAACTAAAATATAAATAAACTACATATACTAAAAATATTTATTCCTAATCCTTTCAATACAAATTAGAGACAATCTTTGAACAAGTCTTATAAACTAATCAATAGCTTAAAGAATTTCACAAAAAATCATGCTTGAATGTAAATTGTTTGAGTTAACCCAATATTAACATAACATATGTCAATCAAAATAGTGCATGTTCAAATTTAATCTCAACTTCTCACATGGGATACCCTCATGATTTTCACTCTTTAAAGTAGTGGTGAAGTGTTTACACTCAATCAATCTCATGAAAACAGTTCTACCATATTCTTGCTTGTCCACCTATTCTCCACTATTTAGATCATACAACTTCATGAATCAAGAGGTCTTTAATCAAGGTTGTAATGGGGCCAAGGGGTTTGTAATGTGGTTGAAGAACAAAAGGATAACGATATCACAAAGGTTCCAAAGAGTTCATAAAGTTTAGAGACATAATAAGATCATACATACAAAGAAACTTATCAAAACTCTTTACAAGTATATAGTCACCTAGACCGGATATTCATGTTGGGCCTTTTCTTCATTCTAAACAACTTTGTAACATCTTTTTCTTTTTCCACAAATTCAAGAGATGATTCATATTTTTTTTTACATAGGAATGTATTTGCCAGTATTCCATTTCTTTTTCTCTTGACTTTTCTTTTCTTTTTCCCCCACACTTATTTCTTGTTTCTAACCAAAAAAATATCCCTTGTCTTTGCAACTTGTCTCAAATCATGCTAATTCATCTTTGGAACAAAGGTAAAGATATAAGTATATTTAGGTTAGGGACAAGTTATGGTTACCAAAGAGATAGCTTATTCAATGTAGGCTCAAATTGGTTCACTAAGGGTGTGTTCTCTTGGAACATCAATAAGGGATGGCTGTTTGGCTCTGGTTATAATCCTAATGCCTCTATCATATTCATGTTGTCACATGTATCAATATAGTCTCAAACGGTTTAAAGCAAGTTCTAGAGAATCATGTAATCATAAGAGCACTCAAGAAAGAAATTAGATTGATTTGTATAATGCATCAATCATTTTAGGCTCAAAAACTCACAATGATGATTATACAAGTCAGTTTTAAGTCTAAACATGCTTCTTTCTCAATCAACATATCATATTAACATTGGCTCATAAAAATTAGTATCAAGCTTAATTCTCATGAAAATCTTCTCACTAATAAATCTGTTTTAGACTTATGCAATTCATATCTCATCATTGTATTAAAAAGGAACTAAAACACACTAAAAAAAAATAATAATAAAGACTCATAAAAAAAAATAGTAGACAAAAATAAACGAAATCCTAAATCATTCCCCCCACACTTAATTCTTACATTGTCCTCAATGTAAGTCTATTAACCCAAATGAAAGAATCATGTGTAAGAGAAAAGAACTAATAACATAAGAATAGGAACAACTAAGACTCAAAACAAAACAAACTCATGCAACCTAAATAATCCTAAAATACTAAACAAAAATTAACAAGTAAACATAAAAAGATTAAAATCAAACTGACAAGGTATGTCTCAAGTCTCCCTTACTCAGACCTTGTTCAGAATGAATACTTCTTAATTGCTTAAAACACAACAAACTTTTTTTTTTTAAATTAGAAAAAGATTAAAATCAAATTGACAAGGTATGTCTCAAGTCTCCCTTACTCAGACCTTGTTCAGAATGAATACTTCTAAATTGCTTAAAATAGAACAAACTTTTTTTTTTCGAGTGCCTGAAAGAGAATGAGTACATGGTGTAATATATAGAGGACTGAGTAGTGAATCAGACAAGAGTAATAATGTCACCGAAAGTGTATCTGACCTGTCAGAAGAAAATGTTAACCTAACAAAAGATTTTTGCGTGATTTCAGGAAGAAAATCAAAAAGAGACGAAAAAATCAACCGTAAAAGACAAATAAAAAAAACGAGAATAATTACACAAATCGAACAACACGTAAATTAAACCAAAATAAAGTTATTGCAAATCAAACCAAAAGCTGAGAAGTCGTTTATTGTAGTTGTGATTGTGGCTCACATCTTCCTCTGGTTTTACGTCCAGAAACGGCTTAAACGCCTTCTATGAGTCGAGGATATGCTTCCCATCCAGTTTTCTTACAAGCTGGCAAACAGGGTCTTTTAACATCAGATTCCCAAGATGTTGCCATCCCCTTTGGAATTGCGGCCATAAATCAAGAATTTCTCTTTGTACGTCTCCACTAGGATGCGTCTCAAGAGAAAGTTGGATATTACCCAAATTCTCCTTACTCAGTCCATCCTTAATGAATTCAATTTTATCATATCGATTAGAGGACGAAATCCCAATAGAACGACATTTACCGTTACACGTCCATCGTGCACATTTGTGGCAATTTGAACTCATGCGCTTTGCTCGTCGCTTCTTTGCAAAAGTGCTTCTACCTGTACCTAGTAAATGCAAAACAGGCAGATATTCATCTTCACGTACCTTGGCTTCAATTATCCAACGTATGTCTCCAGGAATCCCTTTGTGCATAAGCATTCTTAATTTTTCAAATCGAACTTGGTAAAGCTTCAGTAAAATATTTCGAGGAAAAGGAGGAAATCGTTTCTGCAATCTTGTGAGAATATCATCCATCCTGAAAAAAAATGAAAAAAATTGAAAGAGAAATTGGAAGAGAAATTTATATACAATATCAGTTTTGTGGGTAGCTGATGGAACCGATTTAAATAATCACGGAGTACCGTTATCTGCCATTTAACCGGGGTAAAAAAAATAAAAATTATATTTACATCTAGTTATTTTCAAAACAAGGATCAGAAAGAAAAACAGCATAAGAAGACTCAAAAACAAAACACTCTAAATAAAATCCTAAATTCTTCCCCCCACACATAATTCTTACATTGTCATTAATGTAATGCTATTAATCCCAAATGAAAGAATCATGTGTAAGTGAAAAGAACTATTAAACAAAATAAACTTATGCAGCCTAAATGAACTTAAAAACACTAAACACAATTAACAAAGAAACATAAGAAAAAGATAAAGAAAAAGAGAGCAAATCTGAGGATGGCAGTTTGGCAATGCTTTCACTAATTAGGCTACCTCCCCCAATTAGCACTTGATTGATTGTTTCCAATCTAGCCAATTCCCCTTCTTGGCTTTTTAGGATCTTTTGGCTTAGACATGAAACTTCTCGGATTTTTGCGTTTTGGAGGAAGTTTTCTTTGCAAAACAGCCAATGCATTCTCCCCCACACGTATTATTTCATCATTCTTGGTGGGGTATAGCTCTTTGAGGAATTGTGCATATCTTGGTACTTGTCTAATGGCATCCACAAGCAAGCTGTTTAAGGTTTCCAAAAATTGTTGTTCATGTTCCTCCTTCTTGGACTTTGCAAATCTGCTAGGAAAAAGTGGAGAAGGAACATTAGTAGAAATAAGAACCTTAAAAGCTACCTGAGGTGTCAAAGTACTCTCAATTTGAATGGTGGCTTCATTATCCTCAAGAAGTGAATCCATCTTTGGTTTTGTCTCATCCTCATCTTGTTCCTCATTTCTCAAGGTCACAATAGTAGCATTCTCCTTTGGGTTAATCACCGTTTGGGAAGGGAGTGCTAGAGATCTTTCTGCTACTAATTCCACCATACTACTAGCCAATAGGCTCATTTGCTTTTCCAAACTCTGGATGCTTGCCCTTGTTTCCTGTTGAAATTGCAAAGTATTAGTAACAAGAGAATCGACAAGATCTTCTAAAGAAGTACCTGAGTTTTGAGTCATATGTGGTGGTTGAAGAAGATCTGGTTCTTGAGACCATGATTGATTGAAGCTAGATGGATGAGTGTAATTCACATAAGGATTTACTTCTTGGTAATTTTTCGAGTAGCCATAATTAGTATGATCCCACCATCCCTCATGGTAAGTGTTTGAGTAATGATCATACTGTTGGTCTTGGAACACTTGATGGCCTTGACATCCTCCGATGGCCAATTGTTGAACTGGGTAGGTGAGATTGGCTTGTTGATTTTCCATGTTCATGTATGCCACCAACTCTTCAAGTGTTAGATTGCTTAATTCCATCGTTTTTTTTTTTTTTTTTTTTAAAAATTTGATAAGAAAAACTTGTATGTACAAGAAAATAGAACTAATTAGAACTGAAAATAAGAATAAACCAAGTAACAAATAAACTAAAGAAAACAATCCCCGGCAACGGCGCCAAAAATTTGATGCACCCAAAAGAGTGTATCTTATTTAACCTTGCACTAAAAAGATAAATTGTAAGTATAGTAGTTAGCAAGGGTCGAGTCCTCAGGGATTGGGTTTTAGTTTATAAGTTAATAGTTTAAAACTTAAATTCAAGAACAATAAAAGAAAAGGGGTTTTTGAAGCCAGATTTAAACTAAAGTAAATAATAAGAATAAGATGCAAGGCGGTATAACCAGCCAATAAAAATATATATACTAAATTAGGCGGTATAACCAGCCAATAAAAATAAAACAAAGTTAATATACAAATTAGGCGGTATAACCAGCCAATAAAAATAAATATACTTTTAAAAATAAGCAAACTAGAAAAGTAAGAAAAAAGTAAGTAAGAAGAATCAAATATGAAAAATATGGTTAAGGTTTCATTCTCCACCACTAGACATCATTAAGAATCAATTTCAGATCTATCAATATCAACCATCAAAGTTAACAACCGTAGATAACAACAAGCTCTGTTATCCCAATCTTTCCTTAGTTTGTCGTTAAATAGAACAAGCTCTCTATTTAATCTCTAACCATTAAACAACCTAGAATAAGCTCTCTAAATTCAATTTAATGGCAGCTTTATGATGAGAAAGATAGGTTGATCTAAGCAACAAACACATAAGCTCGGATTGTTCAACTTAGGTTATGTTCCACTTTGCAATTATTGAAAACTTGACCATAATCATTAATCACAAATTGCCACTTATGAATAGGAAATCAAGACAATTACACGGATCAAGACTCCTAGACTAGCAATAGATAATTATCAAGATCTATCTAGTTGTACACCTAAATAAATCAAGACAACATCATGAACAATTCTTGTAGAAGAACATAAGCAACTTTGATAGAAAATTAATGATAGATAGAATCTAAAAATCAATCACAAAACATGTCTAGGGCTTTGAAATCACCCTTAACCAAATAGAAGTTTAGCCTAGCATAGGCATTGTAAACATAAACATAAAATTAAAGAGAATCTAAGAAGGAAATAAAAGAAAGAAAGAAGAAGAAGAAAATAAAGAAAAAGAAAACTAGAGAAAAGAAAGAAGAAGAAAACTTAGAGAATTTTATTACAATGGCTAATATCCTACCAATGTACAATATGATCCTCTACAATCATCCAAGGCCCTCTATTTATACACATTTTGGAGGGCTAAATGACAAGAGACAAGCTTTACAAATTTCAAAGGTAGGTATAATAGGTGGGTGCATTTTTCTAACAATTTTCGTCATATTGTATGACAATTTTGATCAGCCAACTTGATGGTCGATTTTGTCAATTTGGGAGGCCTGATCTGATCACATGGTCTTCTAGAAACATGTTCCCCTATCAGTTACTGATCCATAGCCATTGGAATCAGCTCATTTGCTGATGTGGATAGGAAGATATGGGCAAAATACGAAAACAGGTCAGCACAGACGTCATTGCACATCAGCCAACTTGATGGTCGATTTCGCTAGGGAAAACGACTCCGTTTCAAGAAGTATAAAACATGAAAAAGATAGATACGCCTCTTAACTTTGCACGGTTAAAATTTCAGCCTTATTGCTTCAGTGAAACTCAAGATATAGCTGATATGGAAAAAGGTGTCGGAACTGGAACTGAACTGGATTTGCCCTTAATTCTAGTAATCTGAAATCACTCAAAGAAACTTGTGAAAAACACCAAATTACATAAAAATATAAAAGATCATAAACACAATTAAACTAAACAATAATAACTCGTATTTGACACAAAACAATAATAAAACATAACTAAAAACTATATAATTATACGAGTTATCAAAGTGCAATATATATCAAGCAAAAACAAAATTTTTTTTTAGACACCTAATAATAAAATTAGACAATCACACAACTAAAATAAATCTAAAGACACACCCCCAAACTTAAAACAAACATTGTCCTCAGTGTTTAGAAATATAAAGAGTAAGAACAAGAAAACTCCCCTATCGATGCAAGCAAAGTAGGAGAAGCTTTAGTTTTTCTCTTAATATAAAAACTTGTTGTCGATTTTAATCACGCAAGTGCACGTATCGTTGACAAGTAATAAAGTGAAAAGTAAAATGTCGATCCCACGAGGAATTATTATTAATTTTGCTAAATACTAAAATTAACACACTCAATCTTATCTAAACAATTAAATAAAGATGGTAATTAAAAACTAAAATTAAAAGAAACTAATACTGAAAGCAAGTAAACTAAAAAGGGTGAATTCAATTAATTATAAAAGCCTAGGATTACAACTTCCCTCAACGCTTGAATCTTTCTCTACCTCTTCACTTGATTAATGATCCTGAGTTGTTAACCTAGAGTTCTATCTTATTTATAAGGATTTTCCGATGGTCTCATAAAAATATCCTTCTTAACCAATTAACTATATTCCTATGATAATTGAATTAAAGAAGAACTCATTAAGCTTAGGCTCTAACAATGGTTACACATGACAAGTAAGTGCATTCCTACCCTACCTGCAGATCAATTCATCCTAATAAATGAATATGAAACATGTGTCATTCAATCCATGTCTAACACTAAACTCCCCTTTCCAAGTTGTATTTAGGTTAACAAATCAATCTAATTGGTGACCAATCAACTAGAAGCATTAAGAACAAGATTGAACAAACAACTCAACAAACCATTGAATCAAGCTAGAGAAAGAAAGTAAATTCAAACTATGTGTTGAGTTCCATTGAAATCATAGTAAAGAAATTTAGTTCATGATAATTAATGAAAACAAATAATCAAAAAGTTTCACGATCATCAACAACACAAGAAAAATAAAGAAGAGAAAAAAGAATAGAGAAAACTAAGAGTTGTCAGTTCTTAAGTCTTCATTCTTCCAATCTTCTTGAGAGAATTTTGATGGAAACTATCTTCTTTAGAGAGAATTAGGTTTTTAGACATCCAATCCCCTTTATTTTGACCTAAAAGAGTCCTATTTAAAGTGTCCAAGGCCTCCTGGAGTTCGAAACTTCGTGCCCAAGCAAACAGGTAGGTTTTTGCATTTTTTTTACGTTTTTGCAGTTACTATTCACGATCCCCAATTCTGCAGTGCTGACTATCGAATTGGAGAGCCAGCCTTCTCGTTTTGTTGAACTTCGCCTCTGTCTTCTTCTCAAACTTCGTCAGCTGTTTTGACTGGGAAAATGTCCTCCAATTTTGACGCACCATATACCGTTGGAAAGGTATGGAAGTCAGCTTCAAAAGTAAAGAGGGAGTTTTCTCAATTAAAGTCTTTGAGATCATGTTTTTCTTGAAAAAAGCTTCGGAGGTCGAATCTGCCTACTCATTGCTTTGCACCGTTTTTCATCGTTTTGCACCTCGAAGCTCCAGATCACCTTAGACCTATAAAAACACATAAATAATAACTAAATAACTAATTTAAACATAAAATGGATAAATAAAATAAATATAAAAACATCTAAAACTAATCAAATCCTAATAAAAACCTCAAAGACTTAGCCGATTTAAAAGCATAAAAGGTGGCAAAATAACTATATTTCTTAGATTTATCACACCCCCAAACTTAAGATTTTGCTAGTCCTCGAGCAAAACAAAACAAAACAAAACTAACTAACTAAATAACCTGACACAAAACATCACTCAAGATAAATGCACTCAAACAATGATTTCTTAATTTTCCTCAAAAGTTACCTCAAAATCCTGATTCAAAGTAGAACAGAAACATAATCCAAATCCATGATTCAATTCAATTCTAAACTTCATGCTTGAATGGATTTTCAGTGTGTGTGTGAATAATCTCTTTGCAAACCATCACATGCAATCTAAATAAGTTTATATCAATGCAAAAATACGAATTAGTACTAAATTCTCATATGTTTGCTTTTCATCTCTCTCTCCACTAATATAGACTAACACTTCGTCAAGGATCAAGTAGGTTGTAATATAAGGCTAGGGTCAAGGTATGATAAAGGTATATTTAGATTTAAGTCACCTATAGACACTTTACATTTTTTTTCAAGATTTTCAAGAGTCATACTCTTTTCCTCAAATTACATTCCCCATTCTTTGAATACACTTCTTTTTTGCTTCACCAATTTATTCACTTTTTTTCTTTCTATTCTTTGTTTTCGAAAAGCCCCTAGTTGATGAAGAATGAATAAACAAAAATAGTCCAAGGCTCAGTTTGAAGTGGATCCCAAGGAAGAGTCAGTTAGAAGAAAAATTGAAAAACGAGAAAATTCCTGGTATAGAAAATGGGAAAACTAAATCAAAGGGGAATTTGATCGTAAAAATTGGGCATTTTCAGACGAACTCAAATTCAATATATGACAAAGGCAATAGAAAAAGAAAATCCAGAAATTGAACCCGTTTTGAGTAAAATCGAGGTTTCGGAGGTTAAAGTGCAATATTGGAAAATCCAAGAAAAATAGGTCCCGAGCTCAGAAAATTATGAAAACTTCTAGATTTGATTTTTATATTGTATGGAAGGGATCGATAAAGAAAAATCTAGAATCGGAGTTCAAATGGAAAATGACAAAGTTCGGGTGCACTAACCCGAAATTCCAAGAGAAAATTCCGGGAAAAATAGAAAACAAGCTCAAAAATTATGAAAACTTCCAGATCTCAATTTTATATTTTTTGGAAGGTATTGGTGAAGAAAAATATGGAATTAGAGCTCAAATGGAAGAGGCTAAATTTGAGAGGCACTAAACCAAAATTTTTAAAGAAAATTCTGAGAAAAATAGGAAACGAGCTCAGAAATTTATGAAAACTTCCATATCTCAAGTTTATATTGATTTGTAGGTATTGGAAAAGAAAAATCTAAAATTGGAGCTGATTTGAAAAATGGCAAAATTCGAGGAGGCCTAATCCGCAATTTTAATGAAAAATTCAGGAAAAATGAAAAACGAGCTCCAAAAATTATGAAAATATCCAGAACTGAATTTTACATTTATTTGGAAGGATTGGAGAAAGAAAATCCAGAATTGGGGTCCATTTGCAGTTAAATTAAGTTTGGGGGCTAAAATACAATTTTATCGAAGAAACCGAAAAGGGCCATTTTGCAAATTAAAAAATGAGGAAGTTACTGGAAATTTCCAGGCCATTCAGCCAGTTCATGAGGACAGGAAAGGAAGGCTGATCATTTCATCCAATGGCCAAGGTTTGATAGCAAGGTGACATTTTTATTGCTTGGTTAATTCCTTATGATCATGCCAAGTGGCCAAGATATTTTGTAAAAGGATGAGCACATTCTTAGCTAGCATTTTCAACCAGCTCATGAAGGGAAGGCTGATCATTTTCTTTGGCTAGTATACCTTGTGATGGATGCCACATGTCTTGGAGAAAAAAAAAGATGAGCACATACTCATCACCTTAGGGGGCATTCGGCCAGCTATGTAAGAAGGGGGTCTTTATTTTCATTTAGTTAGTCATTCTTGGAAGCAAGGGCAGTACCTAAAAACTTGGAGAAAAGGAAAAGATTTTTTTTGAAGAGAAAGCTAGCTTCAGAAAGCTTTGAAGGTAGCCATTGGCACCACTCTCTTGCATATTTCTTTCCATTTCCATGTTTCTTTTTCCTTCTTTTTCATGTGATTTCCAATATTTTTTGAGGTAAATAAAGGTTTTAAAAGTTTTCTTTGAAGGTTTTCATCTCTTCTTTTCATCAAAAATAAAAAAGAAAACAATTCTTACTACTTTTTTGGTTTGGCCGAATACTAGTATTTTTATGCTTACCTTGTGTTTGATTTTATTCTTGCATGGTTGTGGTGGGATAGTTTTCTTTGATGGTTTAGTTTTTCAAAAATAAACAAAATAAATAAATAAATAGGTGGAAAGACTTCATGACCTTGATGAAAATCAAGAGATTATCGTTAGGGGAGACTATGTCCAAGGCACCAACCATGAAGCTCACCTCTATTTTCTTTATTTACTTGCTTTAACTTGCTTTTTTTATTATTATTATTTATTTTCAAGTGTATCATTGCTATACTATTTTGTTCATACCAAGTCATCCATGCCTTTGCATCTTGTGGCTATGTGATAAGTGCTTAAATTCATATATTTTCATATATCAATTTCTTATATTTTATGCTTAGTTCCCTTGAAATCCTTGATAGTTTACTATGGTTTTGTGTTTTGTAGGTGTTATGTTTCATTAATTGCATTAATTGCAAGAATCAACTTAATTTGCCAGTGAAGAAATCCTAGTCAAAGTAGGATTAGTGGTTGTCAACCTTTCAACTTTGCATTAATTGCAAGAATCTTTCCTTAAAGTTAATTCTTGTCAAAGTAGAAGATTTAAATCAGCTATGGCTTTCCTTATTTCTACATGCTTTGGCTGCAAGTAAAGCATTTTTCCTTGTTTAAATATCCTTTGGTTGCAAGTCACCAACCTTTCCTTATTTTGAAGAAACCTTGGCTGCCACTCAACATTAAATGCTCAAGACCTAGAGGCTGCCTATAAATAGAGACATAAGGAGGAGCTGATCTCAACACTTCTTATACTCTTGTATTATGATTTTTTTTCTTCTTTCTTTCTTTTATTTTTTTTTCTTCTTAATTTCTTTTAAGTCTATGTTAACTATGCCTATGCTAGGCTAAACCTTTCTTTGGTTAAGGGTGATTTCAAAGCCCTAAACATGTTATATAATTAATTTTTAGATTCTATCATATATTAGTTTTCTATCAAAACTGCTTGTGTTCTTCTATAAGAATTGTTCATGATGTTGTTTTGATTTGTTTAGGTTGCAAACTAGATATATCTTGATAATTATCTAATGCTAGTTTAGGAGTTTTGATATGTGGCTTATCTTGATTGCTATTCAATAGTGGCAATTTGTGATTAATTATTTTGTTAAAGTTTTCGCTAATTACAAAGTGGAACATAACCTAAGTTAACCAATTCATGTTCATGCTTTTGTTGCTTAGATCAACCTATCTTTCTCATCATAAAGCTGTTGTAAAATTAAATTTAGAGATGTTTATCCTAGGTTGTTTGATAGTTAGAGATTAAGTAGTGGCGTTCGTCGACGAACTAAGGAAGGATTGGGGTAACACGGGAGGTTGTTATTTACGGTTGTTAACTTTGATAGATAATTGATGTTGATAGGTCTGAATTTGATTCATAATATTGTCTAGTGGTGGAGAATGAAACCTTAACCATATTTCTCATATTTGATTTTTTCTTATATACTTGTTTTCTACTTTTCTTGTTTTATTTACTTTTAAACTATTTCGAAAATCCCCATTTACTTTGTTTTCTTTGAATCTAAATTATAAACTAATAATTTATAAACCAAAACCTAATCCCTGAGGACCCGACCCTTGCTAACTACTATACTTACAATTGATATTTTTAGTGCAAGGTTAAATAGAGATACACTTTTTTGGGTGCATCAAGTTTTTGGCTCTGTTGCCGGGGGTTGCTTCTTTTAGTTTATTTGTTATTTGGTTTATTCTTATTTTTAGTTGAAATTAATTTTATTTTTCTTATACATATAGGTTTTTCTTATCAAATTTTGAGCAAAACACGATGGACTTGAGCAATTTAACACTTGAGGAGTTGGTGGCATACATGAACAATGAGAACCAACGAGCCAATCTCACCTCCACAGTTCAACAATTGGCTATGTGTAATGTGCAACAATCAAGGCAGTGTGGAGTGTGCTTCATGATGGATCATCCAACCAATTGGTGCCCATACTACCAAAAAGATAATTTTGAACCAGCATATGATGTGAAAGGATACCAAAGCCTAGAAGGGTTCCACCAACAATAGTGTGATCCTTTCCCAAACACTTACAATTAGAGGTGGCAAAATGAACCCGAACCCGAAAACCCGCCCAGGAAAACCCGAACCCGAACCCGCCCAAACCCGATTTGACCAAAAAGTCAAAAACCCGAACCCGAAAAAGCCCGAACCCGAATGGGCCCGAACCCGAATGGACCCGAACCCGAATGGGCCCGAACCCGAATGGACCCGAACCCGAATGGACCCGAACCCGAATGAGCCCGAACCCGAATGAGCCCGAACCCGAATGGACCCGAACCCGAGACCGGCCCGAACCCGAACCCGAATTTAATACTAAAAA
Source organism: Fremontodendron californicum (assembly GCA_030761205.1). Classification (NCBI taxonomy): domain Eukaryota; kingdom Viridiplantae; phylum Streptophyta; class Magnoliopsida; order Malvales; family Malvaceae; genus Fremontodendron; species Fremontodendron californicum. The sequence continues at coordinate 7,397,797 of JAULJL010000004.1, forward strand.
TAAAAATAAACAAATTGCAATTATTTTTTTTTACAAAGCAATAACTTTAATTATTAATTTTATTCTATTTTTTTAATAATTTAATTAAAATTTAAAATTTAATATATTATATATATATGATGAAATAATAATTTTATCAAAAAGTAAATTATATTTTGTACTTATAAGTTATAACTTTAACGTCTCATATCATGATGAATTTACAATCTAAATATTTTAAATTCTTGAAAATTTTAAAGATGTGAAAACAAATTTGACAATAATTCAATTAATCTATAAGGGTAAAAAAATTGACAATAATTCAATTATTTTGGCCTTTTGGGTTATACTTAGACCTGCTCACGGGCCGGGCCTGGGCAGGATATTTTGTGTTCCGGGCCGGCCCGGCCCGGAACAGTAATTTTTATTATAATATTATTTTATTTAATTTTAAAAAAATAAAAAAATAAAAAAATTATTTTTTTATTCCAATGAACAGTGTTTCGGGCCTAAACGGGCGAGCCGGGCCGACCCAGGGCCAGGCCTGGGCAGAGAAAATAAAAAAAAACTAGGCCGCGGCCCGGCCCGGCCCATAAGCAGCTCTAGTTATACTTATGCGGTTAGGTTAGGGTGGGTTTAATTGGATTATGGCTTTCATGTGATTTTATTTTAGCGGGTGGATTTAATGGGGTTTTGGGTTTTATGGCCTTTTGGTTTTGGGTATATTTATTATATATTAATAAATAATCATATTAATTATATATTTATTACGTATAATTTAAATATAAATTATATTTTTTAGTACTACTTTATAATTTATACTTTATACTGATGAAAAAAATATAAGTACTCGATATATATATATATATATATATATATATATCTTGACTATAAGCATAAATTTTTTGCATTTTATAATTATATAAACGAATAGATGAAGGTCAGGATTTATTTTTAAAAGTTTTTTATTTTATAGTGAATATAAATTATAATGTATTTATATTTTGAAATTCGAGCTCATCAAATCAATTATTTTAAATATCAATATATTAATTTATAATATATCATATTTTTTATAATAAATTATTTCAAAATTTGATTTTATATAACAAATTAATTTCTTATTCTTTTGGTGCTAACAAATATTAATTTTAAAAAACAAATATAATTAAAAATATCATATAATAGCAAAAGTATAAAAATAAAAATAATAATAATAATAAATTAATAATTTGTTTTTAGATATAAATATTTAAATTACGTAAAAATGATTACATCTAATATAAAATAAAATAATGTAAAACATACCCGTGCCCAGATCGAACCCGAACCCAGACCGAACCCGAACCCGAACCCGAATGGGCCCGAACCCGAATGAGCCCGAACCCGAATGGGCCCGAACCCGAATGGGCCCGAACCCGAATGAGCCCGAACCCGAATGAGCCCGAACCCGAATGGACCCGAACCCGAATGAGCCCGAACCCGGATGGACCCGAACCCGAATGAGCCCGAACCCGAATAAACCCGAACCCGAATGAACCCGACCCGAACCCGCCCGAACCCGCCCAATTGCCACCTCTACTTACAATGAGGGATGGTGGGATCATCCTAATTATGGCTACTCGGGAAATTATCAAGAAATAGATCCTTATGCCAACTACAATCATCCATCGAGCTTCAATCAATCATGGTCTCATGAACAAGATCTTTTTCAACCCCCACCTCAAAACTCAGCTACTTTTTTAGAAGACCTTGTCAATACTATTGTTGCTAATACTTCTAAAATTCAACAGGAAACAAAGGCATTGCAACTGGAAAGAAGGGCTCAATATATCTCCACTCAACCATGGACACAACAACAAGATCTTTTTCAACCCCCACCGCAAAACTCAGGTACATCTTTGGAAGATCTTGTCAATTCTGTTGTTGCTAATACTTTGGAATTTCAACAGGAAACAAGGGCAATTCAACAGGAAATAAGGGCAAACCAACAGGAAACAATGGCAAGTATCCTGAATTTGGAAATGCAATTGAGCCAATTGGCTAGTGGTATGGCGTGATGGGTAGAACAAAGATTTGAAGAATTACATGACATATAATCCAGATGAGAATACTAGTCCAAAACAACTTGAAGATGAATCAAAAAGACCAAAAGAACCAGAGGATAAGACAAAATTAGAGATGGATTTTATTCTTGAGGATAGTGAAGCCACCATTCAAATTGAGAGTACTTCGGCACCTGAGGTAACGTTTAAGGTTCCAATTTTTACTGATGTTTCTTCTCCACCTTTTTCTAGTAGATTCGCAAAGTTCAAGGAGGAGGAACATGAACAAGACATGCTGGAAATCTTAAACAGTTTGTTTGTGGATGTCATTCAACAAGTACTAAAAGATGCGCCATTCCTTGATGAGCTATGCACCACAAAGGATGATGGAATAATACTTGTAATGGAGAATGCATCCATTATTGTGCAAAGAAACTGCCCTACAAAACACATAAATCCGGGAAGTTTCTTGTATGAGCCTGAAAATCCTAAAAAGCCAAGAAGGGGTGCTGGTTAGGTTCAAAACACTAACTCAAGTGCTAATTGGGAAGGCAGCCCAATTAATGAAGAAATTGCCAAACTACCATATTCAGATTTGCTTTCTTTTCCTTTTCCTTTTATTATTTTTATTGTTTAAGTAGTGTTTTAGGTTTGTTTAGGTTTTATTAGTTTGTTTTGAGTTGTTAATATATATTTTTTATTAGTTCTTTTCTCTTACATATAATTCTTGCATATGGGGTGATAGCATTACATTGAGGACAATGTAAAAATTAAGTGTGGGGGGAAGAATTTAGGATTTCTTAGTTTAGTTTCTTAGTTTAGGTTGTCAATTTTTTTTTTTGAGTCTTTTTAGTATGTTTTTAGCGTGTTTTAGTTACTTTCAATATTATGATGAGATATGAATTGCATTGGGTCTAAAACTGATCATTAGTGATAAGATGTTCATGAAAATTAAGCTTGACATTACTATTTTTTATGAGCCAATGTTAATATGATATGTTGATTGAGAAAGAAGCGTGTTTAGACTTAATATTGACTTGTATAATCATCCTAGTGAGTTTTGAACCTATATGATTGATGCATTATACATATCAATCTAATTTCTTTCTTGAGTGCTCTTATGGTTACATGATTCTCTAGAACTTGCTTTAAACCTTTTTGAGACTATATTGATGCATGTGACAACATGAATATGATTAAGGCATTAGGATTATAACCAGGGCCAAACAGTCATCCCTTATTAATGTTCCAAGAGAACATCCCTTTAGTAAACAAATATTGAGCCTACATTGAATAAGCTATTTCTTTGGTAACCACATCTTGTCCCTAACCTAAATGTACTTATTTATATCCTTACCCTTGTTCTAAAGATGAATTAGCATGTTTTGAGACATTTTGCAAAGACAAGGAAAATCTATTGATAATTTGGGTTAGAAACAAGAAATAAGTGTGGAAAAAAAAAGTCAAGAGAAAAAGAAAGGGAATATTGCCAAATACATTCCCATATCAAAAAAAAAATCATCTCTTGAACTTTTGGAAAAAGAAAAAAATGTTACAAAGTTGTTTAGAATGAAGAAAAGGCCTAACATGAATATGCGGCCTATGTATTATGTACTTTTAAAGAGTTTTGAGAAGTTTTCTTTGTATGAATCTTATTATGTCTCTAAACTCTATGAAATCTTTTGAACCTTTGTAATATCCTTTTCCCTTTATTCTTTAACCACATTACAACCCCTTGGCCCCATTACAACCTTGAATAAAGACCTATTGATTCATGAAGTTGTATGATCTAAGTAGTAGAGAATAGGTGGACAAGCAAACATTGAGTCTAAACACTTTACCACTACTTTAAAGAGTGAAAATCATGAGAGTATCCCATGTGAGAAGTTGAGATTAAGTTTGAACATGCATTATTTTGATTGAGATATGTTATGTTAATGTTAGCTTAACTCAAACCCTTTACTATCAAGCATGATTTTTTTTGAAACTCTTTAAGCTATTGATTAGTTTATAAGATTTGTTCAATGATTGTCTATAAGTTTTATTGAAAGTGAATTAGATTCGGTTTTCTTACTTTGTCTCTATTTGATTTTGCTCGAGGACTAGCAAAAGACTAAGTGCAAGGGAGTTTGATAAGTGCTTAAATTCATATATTTTCATATATCAGTTCCTTATATTTTATGCTTAGTTCCTTGAAATCCTTGATAGTTTACTATGGTTTTGTGTTTTGTAGGTGTTATCTTGCATTAATTGCAAGAATCAACTTACGTTGCCATGTGAAGAAATCCTAGTCAAAGTAGGATTAGTGGTTGTCAACCTTTCAACTTTGCATTAATTGCATTAATTGCAATAATCTTTCCTTAAAGTTAATCCTTGTTGTAGACACCTAATTTTGTCCGGACCCCTAAATCAGGTACGTTTTCTTCCTAAATTGATTTTTCGGAATGCCAAAAGGTTTTTCTCATCTAGCAAGTGGTACTCCGAGACTTAGTCTAAGAAAGCAGACAGAAAAAGTCAAACTTGAAAAAGTCAACCCTAAAAAAGTCAACTACTGAAAAAGTCAACCCCCTTTCAAAATCAAGATTTAAGGTTCAATTGAAAAACGGTGAAAGAATTTTGATAATCCGAGGTCTACATTGAAAGATATGGAGTTCGAAAGTTGGGTTACGGAGATTTAGTAGAAAGGAAACCCTAGTTCAGGAAATTTGGAAAAAGTGCTTAAACGATCAAATTGGTCGGAATTGAAGGTTCCAAATGAAAGATAAGTACTGACTACGGGTAATGGAGAAGCTACTTGGAAGAAAAACTCATAGAAAAGTCAATTCGGAAGAAAACCGAGAATTAGAGTTTTTGGTAGATTTCGGTAAAATTTGGAAGAATTAAAGAAATGGCTCGATTCGGTAGGACTAAAGCCCCTAATTGATGAGAAGTGATTAAACAAGGATAGCCCAAGGCTCAATTTGAAGAAAATCTGAAAATCGAATTTGTTTTGAGCAAAACCGGGTTTCGGAGGTAAAAGGGCAAAATTGGAAAATTTGAGAAAATAGCAAATGAACTCCAAAAATTCTAAAAATTTTCAAATCTCATTCTTAAATCATTTCAAAGATATTGGCGAAATAAAATCTTGATTCGGAGTTCGTTTGCAAAATAGCCAAATTTCGGGCCCACTATGTAGAAATTTAACAGGATAAATCCCAGAAAGTTAGCAAACGAGTTCCAAAAATTCTAAAAATTTGCAGATCTCATTTTTTAAATTATTTGGAAAATATTTGCGAAATAAAATCTTGATTTGTAGTTCGTTTGCAAAATGGCCAAAAACCGGGTCCCCTATGTAGTAATTCAAGCAGATAAATCCCGAAAAAATAGCAAATGAGCTCCAAAAATTATGAAAACTTCTAGATCACATTTTTAAATTATTTGGAAGATATTGGTGAAGAAAAATCTGGATTTGAAGCTCGTTTAAAAAATGATAAAGTTCGGGTGCATAAAAGGGACAATTTTGGAAATAAATCCGAAATAAATAGCAAATGGACTCGAAAAATTTTGAAAACTTCCAGAATTCAATTTTTGTTTTTTTTTTTATTATTTTGGAAGTATTGGAAAAAGAAAATTTGAATTTGGAGTCCGTTTGCTATTTATTTAGGTTCGGGGGTCAAAAAGGTTATTTTACCGAATAAACCGAAAAAGGCAAATTTGTAATTAAGAAAAATATGAAAGATGTAGGATTTGCTGAGATAATTCCTCCCTTGGTCAGCCATCATATAGGTGAAGAAGGAAGCTTGATCAATTTAATTCCTTAGTCACTATCAAGCTCACATGCTACCACTAGCACCTTGCAAATGGTCCCCCTTCATCTAATGGCTTAGGTGCCTTGTAGGAAAGTTGAATGCACCATCCAATGGCCAAGTTTAAATGCCAAGATGAAATTTTTATTTTTCATGAAATAACCCTCATCTAATGGCCAAGAATAGAAGAGCACAATTCATCCAAAAGTGGACATCCATTCGGCCAAGCAAGGAAGTGCATGGGATTGTTCGTTTTCATCCAATGGCTTAGGCCATGTACAAGGGCTGAGTAAACATGTTAAGGTCTGGGATTAAATGCCAAGATGACATTTTTATGTTTTCATGAAAGAATCTTTATCCAATGGCCAAGAATAAAAGAGCACAACTCATCCAAGGGTAAGCACTCAAAAGTCCAAGCAAGGGAGTGCATGGGATTGGTCCTCTTTTGCATCTAAGGGCTGAGGTTATTACAAGGGATGAGTACACATATTAAGGGCTGCTATCAATTGGCATGATGACATTTTTATGTTGTCATCAAAATATCTTAATCTAAAGGCCAAAATTGGAGGAGAAAAAGTGCAAATTCCATCCAAGGGTTGGAGGGCCATTCGGCCAAGCCATTAGAGGGGGGGCTGATTTCATTTTTTGAAGGGTTTTTTAGGCTGGAAACAGTAGCTAATTTAGAAAAGAAAAGTTTTTGAAAGAAAAAAGAAAGGTTTCAATAGAAGAGCTTGAAGGTAGTCATCTCTACCAAGCTCTAGCATAGTTTTCTTCTTGTTCTCCATGGTGATTTTTTTATTTTCTATCTTGTTTTCCTACTACATTTCTCATAGAAACCAAAGTTTTAAAAGGTTTATTTAAATTTTCATCTCTTCTTCTCCATAAAAAATGGTTGAAAATATTTTTTTTTATTTTTTTATTAAAGATTCTTGCTTTGGCCAAATGTAGCATGAGTGATTGCCTTGATCTTTCTTTTTTTCTTCTTTGCATGATGTTGTGGGAAACATGATTTTTGAAGGTTTATTTAAGTATTTTATGTTCTGATTTTTTACAAAAAAAAATGAAGCAAAAGAGGTTGAAATGGCTACATGATCTTTGCAAGACCAAGTGACCATGGTTAGGGGAAAGGCTATGCCCATTTTTACCTACCATGAAGCTTACCTTAATTTTGTTGTTTAGCATGGTTTATTTTATGATTTTTGAAATAGAAAGGCTTCATGATCTTGGCAAGGCCAATTGATTATGGTTAGGTGAGAGGCTATGCCCATTTTATACCAACCATGGAGCTTAACTTTCCTTGTTTTAGTTACTAGTTTTGCTTGTTATTTGCTTTGCATGTCTATGCTTAATTTTTTATATGTTCTTTACATTATTTTCTATGCTATATTTGCTTCTATATATCTTTTCCATGCTTAATAATTTTTCCTTGTAGGTTCGGCCTTTGTGTTCATTGGAATCATATTGTGCATTTTTTCATATACCAGGTCTTATATTATAAACATGTTTGCATTTTATATTTGGTCATATGACCATTCGACTACTCCATTTTGCTATGCCTTGCATGTGCATTTTTATCTTGCTTCTTGACTTGTTTGCATCTCCATGCCATGAGTAAGCATATCATGATATTTAGTATGCCTTGCATGTGCATTTTCATCTTGCTTTTTGGCTTGTTTGTATTCCCATACCATGAGCTTGTGTATTTTGATTTTAGTATGTCATATGCTTGTGAAAATGTCATGACATTATGTATCTTGATATGATTTGTCATGTACTTGTGTCATTTACTAGATAGAATTGCATTAGAGTACCGTGTGACCATTTGGCCTCTTCATGCATTCCTTGCCTTGTCATGCATTTGCATTTTGTTTAGGTAACATGCTTTGCATTATCATATCTTGAAATTGTGTATTAGTTGCTGTTTGTTCAAGCATTAGTATTAGGTTTATTGGTCATAGTATGTTCATAGTATTGCTATGCATTCTCATTACATTTTAGGTCTAGGCTATATTGGTATTGCCATGCATATTAGGTCTTAAATCATATTGGTATTGCCATACATTATTATGCTACTTAGGTCTTAGGTTACATTAGCATTTTAATGCATATTCATAACATTTAGGTCTAAGTCATATTTGCATTATCAAGCATTGTATGCATATTAAGTTAGGATAGCATTTATTGCCATGCAAACTCATGCTAGGCATTTAGGTTATTTGAATTGTCATGCATTTCCTTTACCATTTATGCTTTAGACCATGCATTTCATACATTTCATTTGCTATATGTTCATGCATTCCATGTCATTGCCACTTGATTTGTGACTTAGGCCAATTAATGGCTCAAAGTCATGCTCATTTGAGCATACTTGTGGAAAATTAAAAGGTCATCAAATTGATTATTCTACCTTTGTGATTTTTTTACTTAGCCAATTTTTGTCCAAGGTTTTTAAATGTTTTTAGCTACTATTTTTAGGTCTTTACCTTGATCTCCAACAATTTTTACTTTGATTTTTAAATGACTTTATCAAAGGCAAAAAATGTGTTTTGACAAAATAGTTTGTTTCACCCAGTACTCGAACTTCTCTGATTTTTTTGGCCAGTCATCTTTAATCAGAAAATTAAGCCAATTTTTCCCGTGTAGTTTTACATGTTCTAAGTCTCCAGTATTTTTTTAAAAATTTTAAAAATAGGATAAAAATCGTGTGTCAAATTCGGACAGTAGAGGCAGATTTGAATTCAAAAGAAAAACAATGGTTGAAATTGGCTAAGGCATTTAGACGGGGTTGGTTAGAAGCTTTAGTTATGTTTAGGATAGTTTCTAAGCCTTTTTAAACTTTAAAAATGATTTTATAAATCTCGGATTAAGGGTGGTCAAGTCTGGGATTTTAAACTTAGGAAATTAGAGCAAATTTTAAAGTTTGGTAGGGGTTTTAATATTTATTCAAGTTTTTCTTCTAAATTGTTTTCAAACAATCACAAAGTTTTATTTTTAGAAAATCTAATTTGACATATTTTCCTAAGGTAGCCGAATATGTTTTTAAATATACGAATTTCTTTATTTAGAGGAAAAAATACATTTTAATGCATTTCATTTTCCATGTTCATGCATTTTATTTAATATGTGATTTTTGCTATGATATTTTTCATGGTATTATTATTACTTTGATTTACATTTTATGATGTTATATTGTTTCCCATATGATTTTGAATATTTCATGCGATCCTATATTTTTTATTTAGTCATTTATTTTTGTCACATTATTTAGTATATACTATGTTCATGCATTTTTATTTTATTTTCATGCATATTTTATGATAGCATTATTTGATGTTTCATGTCATTTCTTGTCACTTAGATCATATTCCATGTCATTTAGGTTATATTATTTAGAATATGCCATGTCATTTGAAATATGCCATATCATTTAAAATTGCCATGTCATTTAAATCATTTTATTTCATTTAGAATATACCATGATACTTAGGATTTTTCATTTCATCTAGAATACACTATGCCATTTAAATTATGTCATATCAATTAGGTTGCATTATATTATCTAGACTTTGCTATGTCATTTTATTTATTTCATACATGTTCATATTAATTTTTCAACTTTTTTTTTTAAAAAATGATGATGATTTTCTATAAAAATAAAGATATTTTCGAGTTAAAATAATTCATGAGTTCTCTAACAGGTTTGCTGGAGGAAATATCATCAATTATCATTAATAAAGGAATATATTTCTTTCAAAAAACGAGAATGATTCGGAAAGTTTTTCAAATAAATAAAAATTTCTATATTTTGCCGATTTTGTCGGGGAATATAGGAAAATTTTGAATTAATAAATTCTGGATCATTTTCAATTAAAAATGAAATTATTTTTCTTTAAATTGGGAATTAACTTGAAATACTAAATTAAAAATCAATTTTTTACTGAGACTTGAGATAACATACGATTAATAAGGTACCGTTTTATACGGACGTTGTGGGGGTGCTAATCCTTCCCCGCACATAACCAAGTCCCGAACCCGATTCTTTGAATTTTCTCTGATTTATAACGTAGACTTGAAATTGGTTTTAAAATGTTTTAATTAATTTTAAAATATTTTATAAAACTAGTTTTAATAGCTGGTCGATCACACTTAGTTAAAAAAGATTGGTAGCGACTCCATGTCTTTTTACGAGGCCGTTTTCATACCCTCGACCTTATATTTCAATCTAGAGGAATTAAGTTGTCTTTTCCTCTGCTTCTGTTTCCACCTCACTCGAACGGGTCCCCGCGACGGGATCACGTATCGACACTTGTCAAAGTCGGAGATTTAAATCAGCTATTACTTTCCTTATTTCTACATGCTTTGGCTGCAAGTAAAGCATATTTCCTGGTTTAAATATCCTTTGGCTGCAAGTCACCAACCTTTCCTTATTTTGAAGAAACCTTGGCTGCCACTCAACATTAAATGCTCAAGATTTAGAGGCTACCTATAAATAGAGACACAAGGGGGAGCTGATCTCAACACTTCTTATACTCTTGCATTTTGATTTTCTTCTTCTTTCTTTTAGTTTTACTTCTTAATTTTTTTTTATGTCAATGTTAACTATGCCTATGCTAGGCTAAACTTTTCTTTGGTTAAGGGTGATTTCAAAACCCTAAACATGTTATGTAATTACTTTCCTTATTTCTACATGCTTTGGCTGCAAGTAAAGCATATTTCCTGGTTTAAATATCCTTTGGCTGCAAGTCACCAACCTTTCCTCATTTTGAAGAAACCTTGGCTGCCACTCAACATTAAATGCTCAAGATTTAGAGGCTACCTATAAATAGAGACACAAGGGGGAGCTGATCTCAACACTTCTTATACTCTTGCATTTTGATTTTCTTCTTCTTTCTTTTAGTTTTACTTCTTATTTTTTTTTTATGTCAATATTAACTATGCCTATGCTAGGCTAAACTTTTCTTTGGTTAAGGGTGATTTCAAAACCCTAAACATGTTATGTAATTAATTTTCAGATTCAATCATATATTAATTTTCTGTCAAAGTTGCTTGTGTCTTCTATAAGAATTGTTCATGATGTTGTTTTGATTAGTTTAGGTTGCAAACTAGATATATCTTGATAATTATCTAATGCTAGTTTAGGAGTTTTGATACATAGCTTATCTTGATTTCTATTCAATAGTGGCAATTTGTGATTAATGATTATGTTAAAGTTTTCACTAATTGCAAAGTGGAATATAACCTAAGTTAAACAATTCATGTTCATGCTTTTGTTGCTTAGATCAACATATCTTTCTCATCATAAAGTTGCAGTCAAATTAAATTTAGAGATGTTTATCCTAGGTTGTTTGATAGTTAAAGATTAAGTAGTGGCGTTCGTCCTGCTTAACGACGAACTAAGGAAGGATTGGGGGTAACACGGGAGGTTGTTATCTACGGTTGTTAACTTTGATAGATAATTGATGTTGATAGGTCTAAATTTGATTCATAATATTGTCTAGTGGTGTAGAATGAAACCTTAACCAAATTTCTCATATTTGATTGTTTCTTATTTACTTGTTTTCTACTTTTCTTGTTTTATTTACTTTTAAACTATTTCAGAATTCCCCCTTTACTTTGTTTTCTTTGAATCTAAGTTATAAACTAAAACCCAATCCCTGAGGACTCGACCCTTGCTAACTACTATACTTACAATTGATATTTTTAGTGCAAGGTTAAATAAAGATACACTCGTTTGGGTGCATCACTATGTCATTTAGCATCTTTGCTATATTATGTTTTGCATCATAGACTTTAGGTCATTTTTCACATGCCATGACATTTTTCATGTCATTTTGATATTAGGTCATTTTTCATATGGCATGTCATTTTCTATGACATTTAGTGATGCACCCAAAAGCGTGTATCTTTATTAAACCTAGCAATTAATATGATCAATTACAATAAAGTAGAATGCAAGGGTCGAATCCACAGATATTGGTTTTTAGTTTATAAATTACTAGTTTAAAACTTAAATTCAAGAACAATAAAAGAAAAGGGGATTTTTTAAAGAGTTTTTAAAAATTAAGAAAACAAGAAAAGTAAAAAGGAAATAAATAAGATGAAATCAAATATAAGAGAAATATGGTTAAGGTTTTATTCTCCACCACTAGACATCATTGAGAATCAATAATCATATCTATCAACATCAACTAACTATCAAAATTATCAACCGTAGATAACAACAAGCTCTGTTACCCCAATCTTTCCTTAGTTCGTCGTTAAATAGAACAAGCTCTCTATTTAATCTCTAACTACTAGACAACCTAGAATAAGCTCTCTAGATTTAATGTAATGGTAGCTTTATGATGAAAAAGATAGGTTGATCTAGGCAACAAACACATAAGCTCGAATTGTTTAACCTATATTATGTTCCACTTTGCAATTAGAGAAAACTTGACCATAATCATTAATCACAAATTGCCACTTATGAATAGGAAATCAAGACAATTACACGGATCAAGATTTCTAAACTAGCAATAGATAATTATCAAGATCTATCTAGTTTGCAACCTAAACAAATCAAGACAACGTCATAAACAATTCTTATGGAAGAACATAATCAACTTTGATAGAAAACTAATGATAGATAAAATCTAAAAATTAATTACAAAACATGTCTAGGGCCTTGAAATCACCTTTAACAAAAGAGAAGTTTAGCCTAGCATAGGCATAGATAATATATACATAAAACTAAAAGGAAAATAAAAGAAGGGAGAAGAAGAAGAAAAAGAATAATGATGATCCTTGAGTCTACTCAAAGATGTCTAGTTTGTGGCTCAAAAGATGGTATTTATAGAATTTTAAAACCCTGGGAACAAGTACTTATCGCACAAGTAAGCCTAGAGGCATAAAATCATGTTTTTCAAGGTTTTCTTACGGATTTTCCTGATTTTTGGGCGTCGCGTCCCCGCAAATGGGCGCCGAGCTCTCTGTCTCCATTTTTTTGCTGCATCTTTGTTCACTTCATCAGCTGATTTGGATGCCCGTTTCTTGTCTGATTTGGACATGTAAGCTATCATTGGAAAGGTATTCAAGTAAAATTCAAAAGTCAAGAAGGAAGTTTCTCCAAATAAGGAATTTAACATCATGTTTTCTTTGCAACAAGCTCCGGAGGACAAATCTGCCTTCTTGCTTTGCAACTAGAAATTGATCTTTTTGACTCCCGAGTCTTCTTCCATCTTGTGATTATGATTTTGTAAGCTCTTTACCATCGTGATTGACATATTTGACTTCATTCTCTTAAAATAACTATAATTCAAAAAATATAATATAAGTAAACAAGATAAAGATCGAAAACATAACAAAAACTAAAGGTAGAAAGGCATAAAATGTATATTTTATGAGCTTATGAAATACCCCACACTTAGCTTTTTGCTAGTCCTCGAGAAAAACAAAATAAAAAACAAATTAAGAAAATGTAATATAATCCACTTTCGTAGGAAATCACGGTGGCATTTAGCATGTGACACAAGCCTTTAAACCCCTAGGTGTCCCTAGTGGATGAGTTTAGTCTCGTGAGGGTTTACTAGAACGATACCCATAAACATTGGAAACATAAAAATAATAACAATATAAAATAAATAAATAAATAAAAATAATAATTACAACTAATCTTTTCAATATAAATTAAAGAAAATCAATGGATAGGTCATATAAACTAATCAATAGTTCAAAGAATTTCATAAAAAATCATGCTTGAATGTAAATAGTTTGAGTTAAGTCAATATTAACATAATATATTTCAATCAAAATAGTCATTATTCAAACTTAATCTCAACTTCTCATGGGATACTCTCATGATTTTCACTCTTTAAAGTAGTGGTAACGTGTTTACACTCAATCAATCTCATGAAAAAAGTTCTACCATATGCTTGCTTGTCCACCTATTCCCCACTATTTAGATCATGCAACTTCATAAATCAAGAGGTCTTTATTCAAGGTTGTAATGGGGCCAAGGGGGAATAATGTGGTTAAAGAATAAAAAGGAAAAGATATCACAAAGGTTCTAAAGACTTCATAGAATTTAGAGACAAAATAAGATTTTGCAAATAAAACTTTCTCAATATTCCTTGGAAGTACATAATCACATAGGCTGAATATTTCATGTTGAGCCTTTGCTTCATTCTAACCAACCTTGTAACATTCTTTTTCTTTTCTTTAACTAGAAGTTCAAGAGATGATTCAAATTTTTTCCATGGGAATGTATTTTTACAATGTTCCCTTTTTTTTCTCTTGACTTTTACTTTTCTCCTCCCCCACACTTATCTTTCGTTCTAACCTAAATTTTCAAAAAGTATCCCTTGTGTCGCAACCTAAAAAAATAACAAGTCTCATTGCAAGACTTTATTATTCGTTAAGCGTGACATAAAAAAAAACGAGGAAAAGTCGACTTAATTCCTCTAGAAAAATGAAGGTTTTGAAAATGACCTTGAAAAAGATATGGAGTCGCCACCAATCTTTTTTAGCTAGGTGTGATCGGCCACCTATTAAAACCGGTTTTAAAAAAATATTTTAAAAATTAATTAAAACATTTTTAAAACCAATTTCAAGTCTGCATTTAAACCAGAGAAATCAAAGAAACGGGTTCGGGACTCGGTTACGTGCGGGGAAGGATTAGCACCCCCACAACGCCCGTATAAAACGGTACCTTCTTAATCGTGTGTTATCTCAAATCTCGGTAAAAAAGTTGGTTTTAAATTTAGTATTTCAAGTTAATTCCCAATTTAAAGAAAAATAATTCCATTTTTAATTGAAAATGATCCGGAATTTATAAATTCAAAATTTTTCTGTATTCCCCAACAAACGTGGCAAAATATAGAAAGTTTTATTAATTTGGAAAACTATCCGAATCATTCTCGTTTTTTGAAAAAAAGATATTCCTTTATTAATGATAATTGATGATAATCCCTCCAGCAAACCCGGTAGAGAACTCATGAATTATTTTAACTCGGGAATATCTTTATTTTTTATTGAAAAATCATTATCCTTTTGAAAACATTTTAAAAGATACGAATATGTAAATGCATGGCATAAATAAAATGACATAGCAAAATCTAAATAATGTAATGCATCCTAAATGATATAATATAATTTAAATGCCTTAGCATATTCTAAATGAAATGAAATGTCCTAAGTTATATGACATATTCTAAATGAAATGACCTAGGTAGCATAATATGTTCTATATGAAATGCAATATCCTAAGTCATATGATATATTCTAAATGAAATGAAATGACCCAAGTTATATGACATATTCTAAATGAAATGAAATGACCTAGGTAACATAATATATTCTATATGAAATGTAATATCCTAAGTCATATGATATATTCTAAATGAAATGAAATGACCTAGGTGACATAATATATTCTATATGAAATAAAATAACCTAGGTAACATAATATATTCTATATGAAATGACATAATTTAAATGACATGGCAAATATGGATGATATGGCATATAATTTAAATGACATGAAATATAAAATAATGCTATCATACAATATGCAAGGAAATAAAAATAAAAATAATAATGCATGAACATAGTATATGCTAAATAATATAACAAAAAATATTAAATAAAAAGCATAGGATATCATGAAATATTCCAAATCGTATAATAAACAATACAACATAACTCAAAATCATAACAATATCATAGAAATCATCATAGCAAAAATCACATATTATATAAAATGCATGAATATGGAAAATGCAATGCATGAAAATGTATTTTTTCCTTTAATTAAGGAAATCCGTATATCTAAAAAGATATCCGGCTACCTTAGGAAAATATGTCAAATTAAATATTCTAAAACCAAAATACTTTGTGATTGTTTGAAAACAATTTGGAAAAGCTTAGGTTAAAAATAAAAAACTGGGTTAAACCCTTTTTTAAATGACTCTAATTTCCTAAGTTTAAAATCCCGGACTTGACTATCCATAACCCGAGACTTAAAAAATCATTTTTAGAGTTTAAAAAGGCTCAGAAACTACCCTAAGTTAGTAGCTAACCTTCCTAATCAGCCCCCTCTAAGTAACTTAACCAAAACAGAAAAATTGATTTTCCTCCAAATTCAATTCTGACTCCACTGTCCAGTTTTAAGCCACGATTTTTTACCCTATTTTTAAAAATTCAAAAAATTCTGAAAAAAATACTGGAGACTCAAGATATATAAAAATACACGGGAAAAAATAATCTTAATTTTCTGATTAAATATGAATGCCTAGAAAAATAGGAAAAGTATGAGTACTGGGTGAAAATACTGTTTTGCCAAAATACATTTTTGCCTTTGATAAAATCATTTAAAAATCAAAGTAAAAATATTTAAAACTCACAAAATGACTCACAAACAGTAGCTAGGACTTTTTGAAAGTTAGATAAAATTGGCTAAGTAAAAAAAATCACAAAGGTAGAATAATCAATTTGACAAACTTTAATTTTCCACAAGTGTGCTCAAGAGAGCATGACTTTGAACCATTAATTGGCCTAAGTCATTAGTCAAGTGGCATGTACATTGTCGCAACCTAAAAAAAATAACGACGAGTCTCATCGCAAGACTTTATTATTCGTTAAGCGTGACATTTAAAAAAAAACCGAGGAAAAGTCGACTTAATTCCTCTAGAAATGAAGGTTTTGAAAATGACCTTAAAAAAGACATGGAGTCGCCACCAATCTTTTTTAGCTAGGTGTGATCGGCCACCTATTAAAACTGGTTTTATAAAATATTTTAAAAATTAATTAAAACATTTTAAAAACCAATTTCAAGTCTGCGTTTTAAACCAGAGAAATCAAAGAAGCTGGTTCGGGAGTCGGTTACGTGTGGGGAAAGATTAGCACCCCCACAACGCCCGTATAAATCGGTACCTTATTAATCGTGTGTTATCTCAAGTCTCGGTAAAAGTTGGTTTTAAATTTAGTATTTCAAATTAATTCCCAATTTAAAGAAAAATAATTCCATTTTTTATTGAAAATGATCCGGAATTTATAAATTCAAAATTTTCCTATATTCCCCAACAAACGTGGCAAAATATAGAAATTTTTATTAGTTTTGGAAAACTTTCCGAATCATTCTCTTTTCTTTTTTTTTTTTTGAAAGAAAGATATTCCTTTATTAATAATAATTGACGATATTCCCTCCAGCAAACCCGGTAGAGAACTCATGAATTATTTTAACTCGAGAATATCTTTATTTTTATTGAAAACCTTTATCTTTTTTGAAAATATTTTTTAAGAAATGAATATGTATAGGCATGACATAAATAAAATGACATAGCAAAATCTAAATAATATAATGCAACCTAAATGTCATGACACATAGAAATTATTATGGCAAGAATCACATATTATATAAAATGCATGAATATAAAAATGCAATGCATGAAATGTATTTTTTCCTTTAATTAAGGAAATCCGTATATCTAAAAAGATATCCGGTTACCTTAGGAAAATATGTCAAATTAAATATACTAAAACCAAAATACTTTGTGATTGTTTGAAAACAATTTTGAAAAGCTTGAATTAAAAATAAAAACTGGGCTAAAATTTTTAAAATGACTCTAATTTCCTAAGTTTAAAAAAAATCCGGACTTGGCTACCCTTAACCCGGGACTTGAAAACCATTTTTAGAGTTTAAAAAGGCTTAGAAATTACCCTAAGTCAGTAGCTAACGCTCCTAATCAGCCCACTCTAAATAAATTAACCAAAACAGAAAATTGGTTTTTCTTTAAATTCAATTCCGACTCCACTGTCCAGTTTTAATCCACGATTTTTTACCCTATTTTTAAAAATTTCAAAAATTCTGAAAAACTTATTGGAGACTCAGGACATGTAAAAATACACGGGAAAAAATCGACTTAATTTTCTGATCAAAGATGAATTCCTAGAAAAATCGGAGATGTACGAGTTTTGGGTGGAAAAAAAACTGCTTTGCCAACATATTTTTTTTGTCTTTGATAAAATCATTTAAAAACCAAAATAAAAATATTTGAAACTCATAGAATGACTTGAAGACAGTAGCTAGGACTTTTTGAAAGTTAAATAAAAATTGGCTAAGTAAAAAAAAATCACAAAGGTAGAATAATCAATTTGACAAACTTAATTTTCCACAAGTGTGCTCAAGAGAGCATGACCTTGAACCATTAATTGGCTCAAGTCATTATTCAAGTGGCATGAACATGAAATGCATGAAACAATGCAGCAAACATAATGCATGAAATGCATGGATCTAAACCTAAATGTAAGGAAAATGCATGACATAAATAATATGGCCTAGACCTAACATGAACTTGCATGGCATTTAATGTAACCTAGACCTAAGACATGCATGGCATTTTCACAAACACAAGGCATGCTTAATTCAAAAATCCAACCAAATATCATGCAAATGCAAAAACCTAACAACTAGCATGACAAAAATACAACACACAATGCAAAACACATGGAGTAGCCAAATGGCCCCAAGCTTCAACAAGCATGGCATTTTCACAAACACTTGGTATGCTAGCATGAAAAACTAAGTCATAACACAAAAATCACACAAGCATTTTCACAAACACCTAATATACCAAATCTAAAACATGTTCACTAAGATATAAAACAAGAATCATGCAAAGAATCACACAAGCATTTTCACAAACACTTAATATGCTAACTCTAAAACATGCTCAAATTTAAACAACATGAAAACAGAAAATTAAAAATGCAAAAACATGATATCTAAGACATAAATGGCAACAAACAAAGCAACCAAATTAAATATAACTTAAGAACATGAAATAACATAATATTTAAAACATCAAAAATAAAGAAAATAGCATAAACAATATGGTAAAATGAATCAAAAACAACAACTTAAAATAAATAATGTAGGCCATTTGGCCATGGTGAGTTTATTGTAAAAACAAAATGTAAGAAAAATATACTTAAGAAATAAAATGAAGGAAGAACAAGAAACATTATTTTAAAATGAAAACTCACCAAGTAGCTTTTGAACGGATTAAGCTATAAACCCTCAGAGTAGCTTTTGAACGGATTAAGCCACAAACCCTCTCACAAGTAGCTTTTGAACAGATTAAGCTATAAACCCTCAGAGTAGCTTTTGAACGGATTAAGCGATAAACCCTCAGAGTAGCTTTTGAACGGATTAAGCTATAAACCATCAGAGTAGCTTTTGAACGGATTAAGCTACAAACCCTCTCAACAAAAACACTATGACTCACCACCCGGATAATCCTAATACAAGTGTATAGACTATCTCACAAGGGGTAGTGGGTGATTTCAACCAAAGGCCAAGACCCCTTATTTATAAGGTGAGCACCTCCTTGGCTTGACATTACAAAGGGATGTGGGATTGGGACTTAGGCTCAAAAATGAAAATCTCTAACTTAACTCTTGATTTTTAATCACTTGATTGAAAAAATCCTAAGCTTCCTCCTTCCTTTGGGCTTGGGCAGGCCAGCACTTCTCTTTTCCAGCCCAGCTCTGATTTTTGAAAGGCCCAAAGAAGCCCTTTTCGGTTGCTTGGGTGAAACGACCATTTTGCCCCCCGGATGCAAAATAAATATCAAACGGGCTCCAAATTCAATTTTTCTTTTTTTAATACTTCCAAAATAATAAAATATTGAGTTCTGGAAGTTTTCAAAATTATCCGAGTCCGTTTGCTATTTATTTGGATTTTTTCTTCCCAAAATGTCCTTTTATGCCCCTACTTTTTACCATGTTTTAAACGAGCTCCAAATCAAGATTTTTCTTCACCAATCTCTTCAAAATAATTAAAAAGTGTGATCTGGAAGTTTTCATAATTTTTGGAGCTCATTTGGTATTTTTTCGAGATTTATCGGCTTGAATTACTGCATAGGAGGCTCGGGATTTAGCCATTTTGCAAACGAACTCGGAATCAAGATTTTCTTTCGCCAATCTCTTTCAAATAATTTAAAAATGAGATCTGAAAAATTTCAAAAGATTTGGATCCCATTTGCTATTTTTTCGGGATTTATCTTTTTGAATTACTGCATAAGGAGCCCGGGATTTGGCCGTTTTGCAAACGAACTCTTAATCAAGATTTTCCTTTACCAATCTCTTTCAAATGATTTAAAAATGAGATTGACAAATTTTTCAGAATTTTCGGAGTCCATTTGCTATTTTTCCCAAATTTTTCCAATTTTGCCCTTTAACCTCTAAAACCCGGTTTTGCTCAAAACAAGTCCGATTTTCAGATTTTCTTCAATCTGAGCCTTGGGCCATCCTTTTTAATCATTCCTCATCCATTGGGGCTTTGGTCTTACCAAGTCGGGCCATTTCTGTGATTTTTCCCGATTTCACCGAAGTCTACTAAAAACCCTAATTCTCGGTTTTCTCCCGGATTGACTTTCCTTTCGGTTTTTCTTGCAAGTGACTTCTCCATTACCCGTAGTCAGTGCTTATCTTTCATTTGGAATCTTCAATTTCGACCAGTTTGATCGTTTAAGCACTTTTCCTCAAATTTCTTGGATTAGGGTTTCTTTTCTACTGAATCTCCAAATCCCAACTTCTGAACTCCATATCTTTCAATGTAGACCTCGGATTATCAAAATTCTTTCTCCATTTTTCAATTGAACTTAAAATCTTGATTTAGAAAGTGGGTTGACTTTTTTAGTAGTTGACTTTCTGGGGTTGACTTTTTCGGGGTTGACTTTTTCGGGGTGGACTTTTTTTTTAAGTTTGACTTTTTGTGCTCGCCCTTTTAAACTAAGTCTCGGAGTCTCACCTGCAGGATGAAAACAGTCTTTTTATACTTGGAAACATCAATATGGGAAGAAAACATACCTGTTTAGTGGTCCGGACAAAATTAGGTGTCTACAGCTGCCCCTCTTTGGCTATTGCTGAGAATCAGGAATCAGGCAAAGATAAACCAACACTAATTTTGTACGGTCAGTGAAATCACATGTGGAGGAAAGGAAAGGGGTTTTCTTTTTCTTTTTCATTTTTCATTTTCTATTTTTTCATTTTTTTTCATTTTTTTTTCATTTTTCCTTTTTTCTTTTTTTTTTCAATTTTTTTCATCATTTATTTTATTTTATTTAAAAAAAAAAACAGTAAATTGAAGATTTGTCTTTAAATTGAATTCCCTACCTAATCAAGGCTCGATTCGTCTTAAGGAAACGAAATCGATTTGCAAGAAAGGAAATGACCTCGACGATGGTCTCGAGGCCTTAACCTGTCTTGTTCTCAGCTGTGTTTAAAATTCTGGATATCTCCTCCAGAAGCTTCGACTATCACCACCAGAGTCTTGCTCATTTTTAAAACTGTAAAAAATTCTGGGTATCACCTCCAGAAGCTTCAGCTATCGCCACCAAAGACTTTTTACCTTTTCAAAGGATTTTAAAACTCTGGATATCTCCACCAGAGGCTTCAGCTATCACCACCGAAGACTTGTTCATAATAATAATAAAAAAAGTACCTCGACGATGATCTCGGGGCTCGACTCGTCTTAAGAAAACGAATTCGATTTGCAAGAAAGGAATTTACCTCGACGATGGTCTCGGGGCCTTAACCTGTCTTGTTCTCAACTGTGTTTAAAATTCTGGATATCTCCTCCAGAAGCTTCGGCTATCACCACCAAAGTCTTGCTCATTTTTTAAAACTGTAAAAAAATTCTGGGTATCACCTCCAGAAGCTTCAGCTATCACCACCGAAGACTTTTAACTTTTTCAAAGGATTTTAAAACTCTGGATATCTCCACCAGAGGCTTCAGCTATCACCACCGAAGACTTGTTCATAATAATAATAAAAAAGTACCTCGACGATGATCTCGGGGCTCGACTCGTCTTAAGAAAACGAATTCGATTTGCAAGAAAAGAATTTACCTCGACGTTTGTCTCGGGGCCTTAACCTGTTTTGTTCTCAGCTGTGTTTAAAATTCTGGATATCTCCTCCAGAAGCTTCGGCTATCACCACCAAAGTCTTGCTCATTTTTAAAACTGTAAAAAATTCTGGGTATCACCTCCAGAAGCTTCAGCTATCACCACCGAAGACTTTCTACCTTTTCAAAGGACTTTTAAAAAAAACTCTGGATATCTCCACCAGAGGCTTCAGCTATCACCACCGAAGACTTGTTCATAAATAAAAAAAGTACCTCGACGATGATTTCGGGGCTCGACTCACCTTAAGAAAACGAAATCGATTATACCTGAAAGCTTTAAGAGATGATGCAAATGCTTCATGATGCAAATGCAAATGTCTTTTGTTGATGCAAACGCTTCTTGATGTAGATGCAAATGACTTAGATTGGTGCAAATGTCTTTGATGCAAATGTAAATGACTTGATTTGATGCAAACTTTCTTGATGCAGATTTAACTAACTTAGATTGATGCAAATGTTTCTTGATGTAGATGCACATGTTGAAAAAAATTCTGGATAACTCCTTCAAAAGAAGATTTCTCATTTTTCAAAATTATAAAACCCTGGATATCTCCACCAGAGGCTTCAGCTATCACCACCGAAGACTTCTTCATTTTTAAAACTGTAAAATTCTGGATATCCCCACCAGAAGCTTTGGCTATCACCACCAAAGACTTGCTCAATATAAAATTCTAGATAACTCATCTAGAAGAAGATTTCTCATGTTTCAAAATTATAAAACCCTGGATATCTCCACCAGAGGCTTCAGCTATCACCACCGAAGACTTATTCACTTTTAAAACTGCAAAATTCTGGATATCACCACCAGAAGCTTTGGCTATCACCACCAAAGACTTGCTCATTGTAAAATTCTGGGTAACTCCTTCAGAATAAAATTTCTCATTTTTCAAAATTATAAAACCCTGGATATCTCCACCAGAGGCTTCAGCTATCACCACTGAAGACTTGTTCACTTTTAAAACTGCAAAATTCTGGATATCACCACCAGAAGCTTTGGCTATCACCACCAAAGACTTGCTCATTGTAAAATTCTGGGTAACTCCTTTAGAATAAAATTTCTCATGTTTTCAAAATTATAAAACCCTGGATATCTCCACCAGAGGCTTCAACTATCACCACCGAAGACTTGTTCACTTTTAAAATTGTAAAATTCTGGATATCCCCACCAGAAGCTTTGGCTATCACCACCAAAGACTTGCTCATTGTAAAATTCTGGGTAACTCCTTCAGAATAAAATTTCTCATTTTTCAAAATTATAAAACCCTGGATATCTCCACCAGAGGCTTCAGCTATCACCACTGAAGACTTGTTCACTTTTAAAACTGCAAAATTCTGGATATCACCACCAGAAGCTTTGGCTATCACCACCAAATACTTGCTCATTGTAAAATTCTGGGTAACTCCTTCAGAATAAAATTTCTCATGTTTTAAAATTATAAAACCCTGGATATCTCCACCAGAGGCTTCAGCTATCACCACCGAAGACTTTTTCACTTTTAAAACTGCAAAATTCTGGATATCACCACCAGAAGCTTTGAAAAATGATGCAGATGCACATGTCTTTTAACAAGGTGCTCATGCTTCATGGTGCAAATGTAAAATATTTCTTAGTGCAAATGCAAATGGCCTGGATTGATGCCCATGTTTCGTGATGCAGATGCCCCTACTAATTGTGTTCATGTAACTGGTTTATGAATGGTGTAACTACAATTACCACACAATAATGAAAATGCAATGATTCTAGAAATGATGCAATTGCTTGAGATGACACAAATGCGAATTCCATGAAGAATGTAAATGTAAAGGTAAAATGCAGATGCTTATGGAATAGTGCCAATGCAAATACCCATGAATGATGCAAATGCTTGCTGACACTGTGCAGATGCAAAAGCTCGATAAAGAGATGAGTGCTCATGAGTGATGCAAATGCCCCCGGTTGTTTTTCTAGACTTTGGCTTAGCCTTTCAAATTCATTTTTCCTCTTCAAATCAGAGTATATCTTCAATTCATTTTGGCTATTCTCTTTGCCCCAAAAGTTTTCAAACTTTCGTCAATAGAGAACTGAACTGAGTTTGATTTGTTCTTCTCATATCTGGAAGTCGGGACCTATCCTGGCAGTTCTATACTTTTGGGTTAGAAAAACCCTTGTCTCATGTCAACATCAAAAATGGGTATTTCAAAAATATTTTTATTTTCCCTTTTTGAAAAACAATTTTGCTTATTTAAGGAAAACTTCTAAGCCAAAAATTTTAACTCCACAGTGTATGATGTACAAATCTTTTGATGACTGATGATCACTGTTAGAAAATCCCCTAAGTATTAATTTGGGTTTTTCAATTTGAATTGACAAGGCTTGATACAACAAGATTTTGGTTTTTTCAGGAAAACTTCACAACAAAAATGTATGTCCCTTCCAGGCTCACAAATGGAACAGGTTTTATAAATCATGAATTCATTGAGAACCAAGCAAATTCAACATTCTTTTAGTTTCCATATCAAGGCTTTTTGACAAGCGTCAAGATTGGCCGGGATGTTCAAACCGAAAAGTTTAATCTTGGAGAAAAAGTTTCAATTTTTTTGAAGACAATCCTCTGAATGAGAGTTGGCAATTTGGGGGTTCAAGAATTCCTAGATGTTCCTCGATGACCACCCCTTTAAGAAAATCTTTTCTTTCGATGGCACCGAAAATTCTCATTTTACTCTAGACCGCACGTTTTTGGGTTTTCGCCCTAGAGTCCCATTCTTTCCATTTTTTTTTTGTTCATTGTTTTACCATGCACTTGAGAATTCTAAATTCTTCCTTAGTGAAATGATAATTCGATGAAATGGGATAAAATTTGAGGAAAAACCTTTCAAATTAAATATTCATGCTTGATCAAAATGGACTTTTAAAGCATATAATGTAGGCCATGGCTCAGGGTTCAGAAAGAAAGAATAAATAGGCCCAAAATATGTGTTTGAGGGTAATCAGATCAAGGATCTATTTTTTTTGAGGAGGATTCTCTTTGAAGCATTTGTTCCTTCTTGGACATTTCTTTCCTTTTGACTTTGCTTTTTTTTCTTCTTTGCTTTTGGCTTTCAATTTGCCATATCTTTCACACATTTTTCCTTTTTTTCTTTTTTCATTTTGCCCCCCTTCTTTTTCAACGGAGTGAGCCCGTCTTTATTCGGGGCTCCATTTGCTTTGCATCTGTCCTTGAGCTATCACTCATTTCTCAATGATATTTGAAAAGATCTTTCCTCGCATTTGCCCCCCAGTGTAGAGGGTAATCCTTGATCAGGGTTCAAAGAAGAAATAATTCTTTTGGCTCAAAAGGGGTGACTATGGATAATTTCTTTTTGTGTGAAAGGGATATGAAAGATGGCCATTTCTCATGTCAAGCACAAATATTCACATTGAAAAGCAATCCCCAGGGGAAATAGATATTCAGAATTTCATTTTGCACTTTGGAATCATTCGAATTCTAATATGCATGATATCACAAATTTTTTTTTTTTTTGTTTTTTTTTCGTCGCATGCCCCCAATGATTCATGCATTAGCCCATCCTTCTTCATTATGTATCCATCATTTCCACATATGATGCCCCAATTTGATTAACCATGCGAATTTGTATCAACGAGGAACATTGCAAGTCTAGGTCTGTTTTGAAAAGGCTGAGTTTCCAATCTGAGTTCTTTGAAGAGACAAGGAAAATATGACCCAAAAGCAGGTTTTCTCTGGGACAAGGGATAATCTAGTTTAATCATTGTGCCCCAAGGTGTCAATCATGAAGTGATGTCTGGGCAATTAGTGTTTTGTGGTCATTGGGAAAGGTCATGAATGGTTTTAGCACAATCCTGACACACACCAAATTATCAAAATCTGGATTCTTGAAAGAATGTCTCATTTGTTTGATTTTCAAGGAATTTGAAAATTTTCAAAAAGTTCGTTCCTTTGTTCATAGCCTAGACTAAGATCTAAGTCTTTGCTTATTCTGTGATGACAATGGTTTTATGAAGTCAAATCATTCATATTCCTTGAAGCATTAGGTCTTTCAAGTGGTCTCGGTTCAAAGGATTTAGGCTTAGGAAAGCCTAAAAGAGAAGGCTGAAGGTATTGGGTCATTTCTAACAATGATCATCAATATTCTCAAGATTGTTCATTTTTCATGTGAAAACCACTTATTTATTGTGTACCACAAATTTTCTCAAAGTTTCATTTGTTTTTTTTTTTTACAATTTCAAATTTATTGCTAAAATAAAATGAACACAAAATATTAAAATTCAAAATTTATTTATTTCATGTAGATGTCATCATGAGACAAGAGCTTTCATCATCAAAGTGTATAGAAAAATATGCATCAGAATGCTCCTATTGACATGCTTTCAAAGATAACAAATCTTATCCTCAAAATTCTTCAAGAGGAAATCAATCTATGGTAAAACAGATTTCCAATGTTCGATAAGCTCTGGAATCCAAATGCCATTGTGGACAAGACCCTCAATTCTTTCCTTCAGTTTTTTGCATTTTTAGTCGAATGCCCAATTGCCCCAATATGATACTCGCACTTGCTGTTGGGGTCATAGCTTTTAGCTGACGAAGAAAACTCTTCAAAGCTAAGCCAATTTCTATTTCATCTTATTAATGTGTTTCATGATGAATGAGCTATGAATGCCATGAGTGCAATTTGATGCATGTGAAGGATAAACAAAGTTATGTGTGGTCATATATAGTGGAAACATGTTGACCATGTATGTTATAAATGCAACACGATGCCAACATGATGCATTTAAAGAATAAGAAAAACCAATGCATGGATATATGCAATGAATGACCATGTATATTCCAAATGCATTTCTCAATGAATGATCATATACACTATGAATGCCACACAATGTCAATTATGATGCATGTGAAGAATAAATGATTGACACAGAGTATATACAAAGAAAGTCATGCTGGCCGTGTATGTCATGAACGCAACCTGATGCCAATATGACAAATTAATGCATGAGCATATCATGATGACTATGTATGCCATGAATGCACCCTGATGCTAACATGATGCATGTAAAGAAAGAATAAATTGATATATGAATAGATACAGAAAAATCATGCTGACTATGAATGCATGAATGCAACTTGATGCTACCATGATGCATATAGAGAAAGAATAAATTGATAATGGATATATACAGAAAAATCATGCTGACTATGAATGCATGAATGCAACTGGATGCCAACATGATGCATGTATAGAAAGAATAAATTGATATATGGATATATACAGAAAAAATCATGCTGACTATGAATGCATGAATGCAACTTGATGCCAACATGATGCATGTAAAGAAAGAATAAATTGATACATAAGTATATACAAATAATGACCATGCATGTCATAAACGTATCTTACAATGAATGACCATGCATGCTATGACTATAACATGATGTCAAAATGATACATGCAAAAATAAATGAATTAACACAAAGGTATATACAAAGAAATCAATGATTACACGAAATTGGTGGGACCTAAATCTTGGTTATTCAAAAATCTCATTATGCAAGATTTGCCTCCAATCACATCATTTTCAAAAGAATTTCAGGGTGGATCTTACTATGGTACAATATGCAAATGTTCATGTGACACTACCGGTTTTATGAAATCATCAAATTAAATTACCAACTGTTTATTGCAAAGAATGAGATCAATAATACAACCAAAAATGTATATGCCCCATTCACACATGCATGAAATGTGCAACATGCAAAAATGCTTGAAAAAGGATTTTTTTTTTTTTTTTTAAAACAGCTAATGAACATCTGCCCCAACAATATCTGCTTATTTAGGCATCACGATGCCATCGAGGCGGAGTATCACATTTATTACGGGCGATGTACGTACATCGTTGCCCGATCTACCACACTTATTCGGAGTGTAAAATAGGTAACAAAAAGTTTAGAAATGTCCCTCCATGTGTTCCTATTTTCGGTATGTCTAACGGAAATTCGGCATGGCTTCGCCTAGGTTCACTATATGAGGGTGAATCGGTTCTAAGGCCCCGAATTGTTCCTCACTATCGCCGGTGAAGGCTAGTAAGGCACCCCGATAAAAGCGGGTTCAATTCGTTAGAGTATATTTTCCTATGCCCATGCGGAGGATCATCACGAAGGCATTAGGTACTTTATACTCCGAAAGTGTTTCACTAGCCCATACGGAGGATCAATCACGAAGGCGTAGTTACTTTACTTCCACTTAAAAGGACGGAATCCGGGTAGAGGATTCATGTTATGCAAATGTAAATACAGTGTGTGTGGAGGTATAACAAACCTTTCACTACCTATTCTACAAACCTTATTCTAAATGCCCTAGCAATTAAAACATTCAAGAATAGTGTAACGCATTAACCGACAAGCAATTATAATATACAACCTTAAATAACTAGAGAACAAAAATAAAATGCATGCACATGAGTATGAACATATTTAAAAACATTTTATTATTTTCAAAATTCTCTTTATTAAAAAAAAATGTGGGAATTAAAATTAAATACCAATTAAACCAACAAAACCGAGACTGAGATAACACACGACTAATTCTAGGCCTGACTCTCTAATATATCCCCAGTGGAGTCGCCAAGCTGTCGCAACCTAAAAAAAATAACGACGAGTCTCATCGCAAGACTTTATTATTCGTTAAGCGTGACATTTAAAAAAAAAAAAACCGAGGAAAAGTCGACTTAATTCCTCTAGAAATGAAGGTTTTGAAAATGACCTTAAAAAAGACATGGAGTCGCCACCAATCTTTTTTAGCTAGGTGTGATCGGCCACCTATTAAAACCGGTTTTATAAAATATTTTAAAAATTAATTAAAACATTTTAAAAACCAATTTCAAGTCTGCGTTTTAAACCAGAGAAATCAAAGAAGCGGGTTCGGGAGTCGGTTACGTGTGGGGAAGGATTAGCACCCCCACAACGCCCGTATAAATCGGTACCTTATTAATCGTGTGTTATCTCAAGTCTCGGTAAAAGTTGGTTTTAAATTTAGTATTTCAAATTAATTCCCAATTTAAAGAAAAATAATTCCATTTTTTTTTTGAAAATGATCCGGAATTTATAAATTCAAAATTTTCCTATATTCCCCAACAAACGTGGCAAAATATAGAAATTTTTATTAGTTTTGGAAAACTTTCTGAATCATTCTCTTTTTTTTTTTTTTGAAAGAAAGATATTCCTTTATTAATAATAATTGATGATATTCCCTCCAGCAAACCGGTAGAGAATTCATGAATTATTTTAACTCGGAAATATCTTTATTTTTATTGAAAACCATTAATTGGCTCAAGTCATTATTCAAGTGGCATGAACATGAAATGCATGAAACAATGCAGCAAACATAATGTATGAAATGCATGGATCTAAACCTAAATGTAAGGAAAATGCATGACATAAATAATATGGCCTAGACCTAACATGAACTTGCATGGCATTTAATATAACCTAGACCTAAGACATGCATGGCATTTTCACAAACACAAGGCATGCTTAATTCAAAAATCCAACCAAATATCATGCAAATGCAAAAACCTAACAACTAGCATGACAAAAATACAACACACAATGCAAAACACATGGAGTAGCCAAATGGCCCCAAGCTTCAACAAGCATGGCATTTTCACAAACACTTGGTATGCTAGCATGAAAAACTAAGTCATAACACAAAAATCACACAAGCATTTTCACAAACACCTAATATACCAAATCTAAAACATGCTCACTAAGATATAAAACAAGAATCATGCAAAGAATCACACAAGCATTTTCACAAACACTTAATATGCTAACTCTAAAACATGCTCAAATTTAAACAACATGAAAACAGAAAATTAAAAATGCAAAAACATGATATCTAAGACATAAATGGCAACAAACAAAGCAACCAAATTAAATATAACTTAAGAACATGAAATAACATAATATTTAAAACATCAAAAATAAAGAAAATAGCATAAACAATATGGTAAAATGAATCAAAAACAACAACTTAAAATAAATAATGTAGGCCATTTGGCCATGGTGAGTTTATTGTAAAAACAAAATGTAAGAAAAATATACTTAAGAAATAAAATGAAGGAAGAACAAGAAACATTATTTTAAAATGAAAACTCACCAAGTAGCTTTTGAACGGATTAAGCTATAAACCCTCAGAGTAGCTTTTGAACGGATTAAGCCACAAACCCTCTCACAAGTAGCTTTTGAACGGATTAAGCTATAAACCCTCAGAGTAGCTTTTGAACGGATTAAGCTATAAACCCTCAGAGTAGCTTTTGAACGGATTAAGCTATAAACCATCAGAGTAGCTTTTGAACGGATTAAGCTACAAACCCTCTCAACAAAAACACTATGACTCACCACCCGGATAATCCTAATACAAGTGTATAGACTATCTCACAAGGGGTAGTGGGTGATTTCAACCAAAGGCCAAGACCCCTTATTTATAAGGTGAGCACCTCCTTGGCTTGACATTACAAAGGGATGTGGGATTGGGACTTAGGCTCAAAAATGAAAATCTCTAACTTAACTCTTGATTTTTAATCACTTGATTGAAAAAATCCTAAGCTTCCTCCTTCCTTTGGGCTTGGGCAGGCCAGCACTTCTCTTTTCCAGCCCAGCTCTGATTTTTGAAAGGCCCAAAGAAGCCCTTTTCGGTTGCTTGGGTGAAACGACCATTTTGCCTCCCGGATGCAAAATAAATATCAAACGGGCTCCAAATTCAATTTTTCTTTTTTTAATACTTCCAAAATAATAAAATATTGAGTTCTGGAAGTTTTCAAAATTATCCGAGTCCATTTGCTATTTATTTGGATTTGTTCTTCCCAAAATGTCCTTTTATGCCCCTACTTTTTACCATTTTTTAAACGAGCTCCAAATCAAGATTTTTCTTCACCAATCTCTTCAAAATAATTAAAAAGTGTGATCTGGAAGTTTTCATAATTTTTGGAGCTCATTTGGTATTTTTTCGAGATTTATCGGCTTGAATTACTGCATAGGAGGCTCGGGATTTAGCCATTTTGCAAACGAACTCGGAATCAAGATTTTCTTTCGCCAATCTCTTTCAAATAATTTAAAAATGAGATCTGCAAAATTTCAAAAGATTTGGATCCCATTTGCTATTTTTCCGGGATTTATCTTTTTGAATTACTACATTAGGAGCCCGGGATTTGGCCGTTTTGCAAACGAACTCCGAATCAAGATTTTCTTTTACCAATCTCTTTCAAATGATTTAAGAATGAGATTGACAAATTTTTCAGAATTTTCGGAGTCCATTTGCTATTTTTCCCAAAATTTTCCAATTTTGCCCTTTAACCTCCGAAACCCGGTTTTGCTCAAAACAAGTCCGATTTTCAGATTTTCTTCAATCTGAGCCTTGGGCCATCCTTTTTGATCATTCCTCATCCATTGGGGCTTTCGTCTTACCAAGTCGGGCCATTTCTGTGATTTTTCCCGATTTCACCGAAATCCACTAAAAACCCTAATTCTCGGTTTTCTCCCGGATTGACTTTCCTTTCGGTTTTTCTTGCAAGTGACTTCTCCATTACCCGTAGTCAGTGCTTATCTTTCATTTGGAATCTTCAATTTCGACCAGTTTGATCGTTTAAGCACTTTTCCTCAAATTTCTTGGATTAGGGTTTCTTTTCTACTGAATCTCCAAATCCCAACTTCTGAACTCCATATCTTTCAATGTAGACCTCGGATTATCAAAATTCTTTCTCCATTTTTCAATTGAACTTAAAATCTTGATTTAGAAAGTGGGTTGACTTTTTCAGTAGTTGACTTTCTAGGGTTGACTTTTTCGGGATTGACTTTTTCGGGGTTGACTTTTTTTTAAGTTTGACTTTTTGTGCTCGCCCTTTTAAACTAAGTCTCGGAGTCTCACCTGCAGGATGAAAACAGTCTTTTTATACTTGGAAACATCAATATGGGAAGAAAACATACCTGTTTAGTGGTCCGGACAAAATTAGGTGTCTACAGACATGAAATGTATGAAAAATATAGCAAATATGATGCATGAAATGCATGGTTTTTAACCTAAATGTCATGAAAAAATGCATGGCATCAATATAGTGACCTAGACCTAAATGAACTTGCATGGCATTTAATGCAACCTAGGTCTAAAATGCATGAACATACATGGCAAATAAACCAAACCTAATAACT
Organism: Fremontodendron californicum; assembly: GCA_030761205.1. Classification (NCBI taxonomy): domain Eukaryota; kingdom Viridiplantae; phylum Streptophyta; class Magnoliopsida; order Malvales; family Malvaceae; genus Fremontodendron; species Fremontodendron californicum. The sequence goes on from JAULJL010000004.1 coordinate 7,429,751, forward strand.
AAAACATGCATGGCAATAACAAAAGGCATGCTTAAACCAAAACTCAACCAAATATCATGCAAATGCTAACCTATCAACTAACATAGCAAAAATGCAACCATGATGCTAGAATACAAGGAGTGGCCGAATGGCCTATGGTTCCTAACAAGCATGGCATTTTCACAAACACTTGGTATTCTTGAACTAAATACTCAATCAAATGTCGTGCAAATGCAAAAACCTAACAACTAACATGGCAAAAATGCAACACACAATGCAAAACACATGTAGTAGCCGAATAGCCTCAAGCTCCAACAAGCATGGCATTTCCTCAAACACTTGATATAGTAACATGCTCAACTAAAATATAACACTCAAAACATGCAAACACAAAGTAGAAATACTAAACCCAAACAAGCATTTTCACAAACACTTCATATACTAACATGCTCCACTAAAATATAAAACTCAAATCGTGCAAACACAACACAAGCATTTTAACAAACACTTGATATACTAAATATGAAACATCAACAAATTTAAACATTATGAAAACAGAAAATTAAAAATGCAAGAATATGATATTTAAATCATAAATGGCAACAAACAAAAGAACCAAATTAAAATATGACTCAAGTATGAAGTAGAATAACACTTAAAACATCAAGATTAAAGAAAATAACATAAATAATATGTTAAAATAAACAAAACAACAACATTAATAAAAAATGTAGACCATTCGGCCATGGTGAGAAAAATGTAAAAAAAAAAAATTGTAAAAAAAAATATTTAAGAAAAAGATGAAGAAAGAACTTAAGAAGAACAATAAAAAAAACACTTATTTAAAAAGGAAACTCACCAAATAGTAATCAAAATAGCAAAAATAAGAATGGAAAATCAAGAAAGTGCAAGAGTTGGTGCTCAAGAGCAACCTCAAGAAGCTATATTTCATGCTTTATCTCTTCAAACTTTCCTTTCTTTTCTAAACTTTTTCTTTTTGCTTTCAACCAAGGAGAGAAAAACTTAAGAAAAAACTAAGAGAAATAAAAAAAATGAACTGTGAAAAATGAATTCTGCCCCTCCTCTATGTCAAGGCCGAAGCAACCCTCTCTCTCATGCAAGGATGTTGTCATTTTCATCCTAACCAATTTCCATCAAATGGCTAATAATTCAAGGTGAAAAATAATGAAATTACCACCCTTAGATTAGCATGGCAGCTGTCCATAATTACAGCTATTCAAGAATAATGTTGACACTCTCCCTTGGCCTATGTGACTTAATCACAATGGCTTGATTAAAAAGAATCTCTAACTAACTCTTAATACTTGGCCATTTGATTGAAAAATCAGAAGCTTCCTCCTTCCTTTGGGCCTTGGCAGGCCAGCACTTCTCTTTTCCAGCCCAATTCTGCTTTTTTGAAAGGCCAAAAGAAGCCTTTTTCGGTTGCTTGGATTAAATGACCGTTTTGCCCCCCGGATGCAAATAAATGTCAAACGGACTCCAAATTCAATTTTTATTTTTTTAATACTTTAAAAATAATAAAATATTGAATTCTGGAAGTTTTCAAAATTTTCCGAGTCCGATTGCTATTTATTTGGATTTTTTCTTCCAAAAATGCCCTTTCATGCCCCCATATTTTACCATTTTCTAAACGAACTCCAAATCAATATTTTTCTTCACCAATCTCTTCCAAATAATTTAAAAGTTTGATCTGGAAGTTTTCATAATTTTTGGAGCTCATTTGGTATTTTTTCAGGATTTATCAGCTTAAATTACTTCATAAGGGCTCGAGATTTGGCCATTTTACAAATGAACTCCGAATCAAGATTTTCTTTCGCCAATCACTTCCAAATAATTTAAAAATAAGATTTGCAAAATTTCAGAATTTTTAGAGCTCATTTTCTATTTTTCGAGATTTATCCTCTTGAATTATTGCATAAGAGGCTCGGGATTTGGCCATTTCGCAAACGAACTCCGAATAAAGATTTTGTTTTTTCAATCTCTTTCAAATAATTTAAAAATGAGATTTGTAAAATTTCAGAAGGTTTGGAGTTCATTTGCTATTTTTTCGGGATTTTCCTTCTTGAATTACTACATAAGAAGCCCGGGATTTGGCCATTTTGCAAACGAACTCCGAATCAAGACTTTATTTCGCCAATCTCTTCCAAATGATTTAAGAATGAGATTTGCAAATTTTCAGAATTTTTGGAGTCCATTTGCTATTTTCCCAAAATTTTCAATTTTGCCCTTTTGCCTTAGAAACCCTATTTTGCTCAAAACAAGTCCGATTTTCAGATTTTCTTCAAGCTGAGCCTTGGGCTATCCCTTTTTAATCATTCCTCATCCATTGGGGCTTTGGTCTTACCAAGTCGGGCCATTTCTTTGATTCTTCTCGATTTCACCGAAATCCACCAAAAACCCTAATTCTCTGTTTTCTCCCGGATTGACTTTTCTTTCGATTTTTCTTGCAAGTGGCTTCTCCATTACCCGTATTCAATGCTTATCTTTCATTTGGAACATTCAATTTTGACCAATTTGATCGTTTAAGCACTTTTCCTCAAATTTCTCGGATTAGGGTTTCTTTTCTACTGAATCTCCAAATCCCAACTTCCAAACTCCATATCTTTCGATATAGACCTCGGATTATCAAAATTCTTTTGCCATTTTTCAATTGTACTTAAAATCTTGATTTTGAAAGTGGGTTGATTTTTTCAGCAGTTGACTTTCTGGGGTTGACTTTTTCGAGGTTGACTTTTTCAAGATCGACTTTTATGCTCGCCCTCTTAAACTAAGCCTCAGGGTACCACCTGCAGGATGAAAAAAGTTTTTTTTACATTTTGAAACCTCAATTTAGGAAGAAAACATACTTGTTTTAGTGGTCCGGACAAAATTAGGTGTCTACAGCTGCCCCTTTTTGGCTATTGCTGAGAATCAGGAATCAGGAATCAGGCAAAGATAAACAAACACTAATTTTGTACGGTCAGTAAAATCACATAGGAAGGAAAGGGAAAGGGTTTTTTTTTCATTTCTTTTGTCATTTTTTCACATTTCATTTCATTTCCTTTTCTTTCTTTTTTTTCTTTTTTTTTTGTCAAAGCTGTAAGTTGAAGATTTGTCCTTAAATTGAATTCCCTGACTAATCAAGTCTCGATCCGTCTTAAGGAAACGAATTCGATTTTCAAAAGAAAAAATTGTGCTTGAAGGTCTTAAGAAAAGTGCCCGAAGGTCTTAAGAAAAGTGGTGCCCAAAGGTCTTTAAAATGGTGCCCGGAGGTCTTTAAAAAAATTGGTGCCTGAAGGTCTTAAAAATTGGTGCCCGAAGGTCTTTAAAATTGGTGTCCGAAGGTCTTTAAAAAAACTGGTGCACGAAGGTCTTTAAAACTGGTGCCCGAAGGTCTTTAAAACTGGTGCCCGAAGGTCTTTAAAATTGGTGCCCAGAGGTCTTTAAAACTGGTGCCCGAAAGTCTTTAAAATTGGTGCTCGAAGGTCTTTAAAATTGGTGCCCGAAGGTCTTTAAAGCTAGTGCCCGAAGGTCTTTAAAATTGTGATTTGAAAATACCTTGATGACGATCTCAAGGCTCGACTCGTCTGATAAACAAAATGAATTCGATTTAAAATAGAGGGAAATCCCTCGATGGCGGTCTCAGAGTCTGAATCTTTTGAGAAGCAAAACGAGTTCTCTTTGAGGAAGTCCAAGTTTCCCTGATTTCTGCACTGTCAGCTAAATGCAATGATGAGAATGTCATGCTTTTGCAAATGTTTGTATGTTTCCTAAAAATAAATGCAATCAAATGATTGTGCCATGATTTCTAATCCATGGTTTTTTTGAGGTTCACAGATTATCTGACTTTATGACAAAGTCTTCCATTATTCATTGATGCCCCACTTAAGGAATTCTTCACTCAAGATATCTTGTCAAACAGTCTTAGTTTCTGTTTTTCGCTGAAGTTCACAGATTTTCTGACTTCGTGATGGAGTTTCCACCACGTTCACTATTTTCTTTTCTTGGTGAACTTTCCAAACCTTTTCCAAGATTTAAATCTATTCCTTAGTAATACCTTGAAATCCTTTTATTTAAAATTTTTTATTACTAATCATCATTCAATTTAATAACAACCATAATGCATCTCAAAAGTATATGAAAGAAAATATGAATCAAGCAAAAATTGTCATGAAAAGGATAACAAGAATTTATTGCAAGAAATGTTTTTAAAATAATAAATATCAAGGATATAAGAAACAAATGTAAGGTTATAGGCTGTAGATGCCCCAGATGCGGAATATCTTGGACCCTTCCTTTTTTCAAACGATCTGAAATTTCTCTTGAATGAGCAATTCACTTGGGTAACCTCTTAACTTCTGTAGTTACATTAGATTGAGTTGTTCCCCTTTCCTCTGATTGTCAGATACTTTCTCCCCCTTTACACGGAGCATTGATTCAAGCTTTGATCAGTACTTGAGCCGTCCTTTGTGAGTTTTCAACTCAAGTGTCCTCTATTCGGTATCAAGTCGCCCTTTGCGGGTTTTCGGCTTAAACCTCTCCTTTTACATTCCTTTTTCATTTCTATTTTTTTTATTCTACCATACATCTGAGAATTCTAAATGCTTCCAAGGTAAAAATATTAATTCAAAAGATGGGATGAATTCTCAGAATAACCTTTCAAATTAAATATCCATGTTTGATCAAAATGGGCTTTTAAAGCATGTAATGTAGGCCAAGGTTTAGGTTTAGAAAGAAAGGATAAAATAGGCCCAAGATGTGTTTAAAGGTGATTGGATCAAGGATCATTTCTTGAGGAGAACTCATTCTTGAAACATTTGTCCTTTTTTTGGACTTTCTTTTCTTCTTTTTTGTTGCTTTGTTGGCTTTCATTTGCCATATTTTTCTATGGCTTTCTTTTTGCCATGATTATTTTGACTATTTTTCCTCGCATTTGCCCTCCAGTATAGAGGATGATCCTTGATCAAGGTTTATAGAAAGAAATAATTCTTAAGGCTCAAAGGGGTGACTAAGGATAATTTCTTCTTAGTGAAAGGAATATGAAAGATGGTCATTCATCATATCAAGCATGACTATTCTCTTTGAAAGGCAATTCTCAGGGGAAATAGATATATAGAATTTATATTTTTACACTTGGAATCATTTGAATTTCCATGTGCACAGCATCACACACACTTTTTTTTCCAAGCATAATACTTCTTTAGTTCATCAGCATTCACAGGATTTCTGAAATTTTCCCCGTCCATTCTAGTTAAAATCAATGCTCCTCCAGAAAAAGCTCTTTTTACCACATAGGGTCCTTCCCAATTCGGAGCCCATTTTCCTCTCGGATCCTTCACTATTGGGAGAATTTTCCTCAATACCAACTCTCCCTCTCAGAACTGTCTAGGACAAACCTTCTTGTTGTGTGCTCGAATCATCCTATTCTGATACAACTGCCCGTGACAAACTGCTTTCAATCTTGTCTCCTCGATGAGATTCAACTGTTCATAACGAGCTCTAACCCATTCTTCTTCCTCTAGGCCAACTTCCATCAAAACCCGAAGTGAAGGGATCTCAACTTCAATAGGTAGCACTGCTTCCATCCCGTATACCAAAGAAAACGGTGTTGCCCCTGTAGATGTACGGACCGAAGTACGATATGGGTGAAGAGCAAAAGTCAAGATTTCATACCAATCTTTATACACATTGGTCATCTTCTCGACAATCCTCTTGATGTTCTTGTTAGCTGCTTCTACTGTGCCATTCATTTTCGGACGGTAAGGTGCCGAATTATGATATGTGATCTTTAATTGAGTACACACTTCTCTCATCATCTTATTGTTCAAATTGAGAGCATTATCCGAAATAATTCTTGCTGGTAACTCGTAACGGCATATGATTTCTTTCTTGACGAATCTGCATACCACCGACTTTGTTACATTCGCATAGGAAACAGCTTCGACCCACTTTGTGAAATAATCTATGGCCACCAAGATGAAACGATGTCCATTTGAAGCTTTCGGGGTAATAGGCCCGATCATATCCATTCCCCACATTGAAAAAGGCCATGGTGCAGTCATAAAATGTAATGGTGATGGCGACACAAGAATCTTATCTGCATAGATCTGGCATTTATGGCCCTTTCGGGAATAATTGATACAATCTCCTTCCATCGTTAGCCAATAGTACCCTACCCTCATAATCTGTTTAGCAAGCATGTGACCATTAGCATGGGTGCCACATATCCCTTCATGGACCTCTTCTATGATTCTTCGAGCTTCGGCAGACCCGACACATCTCAACAGGACTTGATCTTTCCCTTTCTTGTAGAGAATCTCACTGTCTAGAACGAAACCCATTGCTAGCCTTCTCAGAGTCCTTTTGTCATTCTCTGTTGCTTGTTTTGGGTATTGTTGATTCTTAATGTACTGCAAGATGTCATTATACCAAGGAAGGCCATCTGCTTCTTCTTCGATACTCAAACAGTGGGCAGGAGACTCATATATGCTCATCTTAATAGGCACAACTTTTTCTCCTTCATTCACTTTAAACATTGATGACAAAGTAGCCAGAGCATTTGCCATCCGGTTTTCTTCTCGAGGAAAGTAATTGAAATTCACTTCTTCAAACTCTTCCAATAAACTCAGTATGAGTTCTCAGTATCGGATTAGCTTTGTATCTCGGATTTCCCATTCTCCTCGTAGCTGGTAAATCACTAAGGCTGAGTCTCCGAAAACTTCCAATACTTTGATCTTTCTGTCCACTGCAGCGCGAAGGCCCATAGTACATGCTTCATACTCGGCAGTATTGTTTTTACAATCAAAATCCAATCTAGCAGTGAAAGGATAATAATCTTCTTCTGGGGATATAAGCACAGCACCGATTCATGCCCCATGGCATTAGATGCGCCATCAAAGTACATTTTCCATACTTTCTTCTTCAAGGGAATATCATCTGCTTGCGACACATACATCAAATCCTCATCTGGGAAATCAAAGTTCAACGGCTCGTAATCTTCCACTGCCCGACTTGCTAAGAATTCAGCCACTGCACTACCCTTGATAGCTTTTTGACTTACATATACAATGTCATACTCTGACAATAAAACCTGCCATCTTGCCGTCCTCCCTGACAAAGAAGGTGCTTCCAACATGTATTTGACTAGATCCAGCTTAGCAATCAACCACATTGTGTGTTACAACATATACTATCTGAGTCTTCGAGTAGTCCAAGCTAAGGCGCAACACAACTTCTCTACCGACGAATATTTCAACTCATAATCTGAGAACTTCTTGCTGAGGTAATAAACTGCCTGTTCTTTCTTTCCAGTTTCATCAAGCTGCCCCAAAACACAACCATGGATCTCTCAAATACTGATAAATACAGTATCATTGGTTTATCTGGAATAGGTGGCATTGATATTGGTGGGTTGGATAGATAATGTTTAACCTTTTCAAATGCAATCTGACAACCTTTATCTCATTCTCCTAGATCACGTTTTTGAAGTAACTTAAATATTGAATCACATTTATCGGTTAACTGTGAAATAAACCGAGCAATGAAATTTAATCTCCCCAGAAAGCCTCTTACTTCCTTTTGAGTACGAGGTGGTGGCAGATTCTGAATAGCCTTCACTTTATCCGGGTCAATCTCAATTCCTCTTTTGCTAACGACAAAACCCAACAATTTCCCCAAGGTGACTCCAAAAGTGCATTTTGTCGGATTTAGCTAGAGTCTAAATTTACTTAATCGTTCAAAGAGCTTCTTAAGATTCGCAATATGCTCCTCTTCTCCTTGTGACTTTGTGATCATATCATCAACGTAGACCTCAATTATCTTATGTATCATATCATGAAACAAGGTCACCATGGCTCTTTGGTATGTTGCTCCAGCATTCTTCAACCCAAATGGCATTACTTTGTAGCAGAAGGTTCCCCACATTGTAACAAATGTGGTTCTCTACATATCTTCCGGTGCCATCTTGATCTGATTGTATCCTGAGAACCCGTCCATGAAAGAGAATAAAGAACTCTTTGTTGTATTATCCACCAGAGTATCAATATGGGGCAAAGGGAAATTATCTTTAGGGCTGGCCTTGTTCAAATCTCGGTAATCAACGCACATCCGCACCTTGCCATCCTTCTTTGGTACTAGAACAATATTTGCCACCCATTCTGGATATTTTGCCACCTCTAAGAATCCAGCATCAAATTGCTTTTTCACCTCCTCTTTTATCTTTAACAGCATGTCGGGCCTCATTCTTCTCAACTTTTGCTGAATTGGCTTGCATTCTGGCCTTAAAGGGAGCTTATGAACCACAATATCCGGATCCAACCCCGGCATGTCTTGGTAAGGCCATGCAAATACATCCATATACTCCTAGAGCAAAGCTATCAATTCACCTTTTATTGATAGCGACAATGAAGTTCCAATTTTGACTTCTTTTATCTGTTCACCATTTCCCAAATTTATTGTTTCCAATAACTCCTTATGATGAAGTACTTGTTTCTTCTCTTGTTCTATTTTCCTTAATAGATCCGGAGGTAGACCATAATCCTCAGTATCTTCATTAGCCTCAAAATCACTCGTGCAAATGGGTCTTTCAAAATCAATTTCAGAATTATTGACAGGAAGGTCCTCATATTCCGCATCTGTATACCTGTAAATAGATGGAGAAAAAACAATATAGGAAAGTATATAATGAAAACAAAATAATTAACAAAATGAAAGAATATGGACACATCAATATGGATAAGATGCATTGTGCTTGTTATTTATTGAATGAAAATGTTTAAAAAGCCATTACAGAAAAAACTCTTAATATCTCTGGGTAAAGATAATTAAGATTGCTTTTTTAAAAGTATTACTTTGGAATAGACTTAAAAACTATAGGAAACTTCGTCGCACTCCAGTTGGTTAGTCTATATCCTGGTGAACAAGGTCGCACCATCCAATTTGCATTCTCTCTTTCAATTCTGTCTTTCGCAGTCGTGCAGATCTCCACATCATACATCTGCTCATCCCTATTCACCTGAAATCTCTCGAAGGCTTGCTCTATCATTACCAGCACATCATCAGAATCCTTTTCTCTGAATAGAGAACCGGCTGAGCAGAAGCTGTGAAGGTGGTGGGAATGTCATAGGCTCCCATTCAATATCAATACCCGTAAGACGCGCCATCCTCCTTTGTCGGTTCCTTTCAACTTATTTCCTTTTCTCATGGGCCTTCAGAAGATATCCTAGGCCAAAATGGTCTTTCTTTCCTTTTACTTCCATTGCTTGAGCCATCCCCTGAAGATATTTCCCGAGACCTTTTCCAGCCCTGCAGCCTATTCCCACGGTAGTTCTTATCCCCAACCTTGTGTTCTTGGACAGCCTCGGTTTTGAAATTTTTCGTCCTTCAGCGATGAAAACTGCATTTATGAATTCCAAAGACCGAAAAGAACACTCTACGGCCTCTTCATTGGGCTCCACATAAGGAGATTCAGTAGATGCGGAGGCTATTATGTCTTTCTCTCTTGATACTGTGATCAACCGGCCCTCCATGACAAATTTCAGCTTTTGGTGAAGAGACGAGGGTATAGCCCCAGCTGAATGTATCTACGGCTTCCCAACAAGAAATTATAAAATGGATTAATATCCATGACCTGGAAGTTCACCGTATAAATGCACGGGCCTATTTCCAGAGGAGCTTCAATGGTTCCCATAACCTCTCTCCTTGTTCCATCAAAAGCCCTGACCACTGTGCAACTTGGTATCATATAGGATATATCCACTGGCAATTTGGATAGGGTTGCTAAAGGCATCACATTTAGTGAAGAACCGTTATCCAAGAGGACTCTTGGTAATATGTGCCCCTTACAAGTGGTAGTTATATGGAGAGCTTTCGTTGATCCAATACCATTGGGTGGTATCTCCTCATAGCTGAAAAATATGTAGTCATCTGCTGCGATGTTTCCCATCAGCCTATCCAGCTTTTCCACTGATATATTATTAGCCACGTACGCCTAATTTAATACTCTTAACATGGCATTTCTGTGTGGTTCTGAATTCAAAAGCAAGGATAAGATTGAGATCCTAGCTGGTTGATGCTGCAGTTGTTCAACCACGCTATACTCACTGTGCTTTATAAATTTTAAGAACTCACATGCTTCCTTCTCATATACTAGTTCTTTCAATCTGTTAACCGGGGCTGATCCCCTCTCTGTTTCCTTTGGCAAATCCATCTCAATATGGATTGGCTCGACGACCTTCTTCCCTTTATCTGTTCCTCTGTCTTTCCCTACTAACCCCTGTTCAGCAGCCTCCGAAGCATAACACCTCCCGCTTCGGGTTAAATGCCCCACACCTGTGATATCCTGCTGGCTTGAAGACCCAGGTATAACCATGCTGCAGTCATATTTCCATGGTGTAGTCTTGTTTTCCTTGTATGAAAAGGAAACAGGTAGATCAATAATTAATTTAGGCACATTTTCTTCAATGACTGGTATAACTTTTTCCTCCGGTTCATCATAATAGATGATCAGGGGTTTTCCTATCCCATAGCCACCTGCATTTTCAAGGACTTCTATTTCCTCCTCTATCTCCACGTAGAATTGGGCTTCCCCATCATCCATCATCCTTTGGACTTTAACTCGAAAGTCCCTGCAGTTCTGTATGTCATGGCCTCCACACGTATGGAATGGACACCAATTATGCTCCCTTTTTGCAACCATTTTTAGACTATCTATATCTTCCACCAATCCTACCTTAACCATTTCAACCCATACTGTCATCATCGGAGTCTTAACTTCCTCAATATCCCTTTTTAATCTTCTGCCTTCTCTGGTCAATATCGCATTTACCTGATTCCCAGCATGATCAGGCAATGGGTTTCCAGCTATGTTCGGCCCATTTTTTTATCCAAACTTCACAACCCCAGCATTGATCAGGCTTTGGACTTTCTTTTTGAAGGCTAGGCAATCTTCAATTGAATGTCCTTGGATTACCGCATGGTATGCGCAATTAGTGTTTGCATTGTTCCATCTTGGATATGGAGGTGTCAAAGGTTTTAGGTACACGGGTGCAACAAGTTGACCCTGCAATAGTTTTGGATATAGCTCACCGTAAGTGGTAGGAATCAGATCAAATTGGGGTTTTTGATCATTCCTTGGTGAACGTTGGTCATTGCGCGCGAGCCCTTGTGTGTTTGGGACAGTATTTCGGGGAAAGGTTATTTGTGGGGATATGCCAGTTGGAAAAGGCTGTTGTGGTATATTGGTGTAGGGAAATGGATTTTGGGTAAGGTGGTTGACATTGGGGTAGTAAGGATTATACCACGGATATGGTGTGTAAGGTGTCGGAGGTGCATAAGGTGTGGTAGGAGTATAGGGCCTTGGTGGTGTGTATGGTGTAGGAGGTGTATAAAGGTATTGGTTGAAGCTTACTGCATGGGTTTCCTTCTTCTTCTTTGCAGGAAAAGCTCTCTTTGGGGTAGCAGACTCACCCACTTCCATCTTCCCATTCTTAATAGCTGACTCAATCATTTCCCCAGATATTACCATATCTGAAAAATCCTTGGTAGCGCTTCCCACCAATTTGTCATAATAGGGTGCTTTCAATGTGTTGATGAAAAGCACCATGGTTTCTTTGTTGGTTAAAGGGGGTTGCACTTGTATGGCCAGATCCCTCCACCTCTGCGAATACTCTTTGAAGATCTCATTGGACCTCTTTTCCATATTCTGTAATGACAGCCTATCGGGTACCATGTCAGACACATGCTTATAATATTCCATAAAAGTCCTAGCCAAATCCGTCCATGAACGAATCTTGGTACGACTCAGTTGATTGTACCATCGGGTGGCTGACCCTGTTAAGCTATCTTGGAAGCAATGAATAAGCAGTTTCTCGTTATCCTCATGCCCCGTCATCCTTCTGCAGTACATGGTCAGATGAGCTGATGTGTTGGTGGTCCCATTATATTTTTCAAAGTTTGGTAATTTGAACTTTGGGGGAATCACTAGATCATGTACCAAGCTCATCTCTTTGGCATCTAGACTGCCAAATAACTCTGTTCCTTCCACTGCTCTTAGCCTTTCTTCCAACAGCTAATATTTCTTCTGAGATTCAGCGGTTTCGGCCCTCTTCAATTCAACCATTTTGGCCCTTTCCTTTTCTGCCATTTTTTCGAAGTCTGGAACCTCCACCTCAATTGGATCAACTTCGATGTTACCCCTTTTTGGACCGAAATTCCGTGCTTTGGCCGCTGGTCGGATATAAATGTAGGAAGCTGCCCCAGTTAGGAGTTCATTTCCCACAGGTTGGGATGTCTGACCATTTCTCTGTACCACTTGTGGTCGATCTTCTTGATTCACTGCCCCTATTCCAGTAACTGAATTCTCTCCGGGCCACTTCTGCTTCATCATATTGCTCATCATCTCCATGAGTTTTGCCATCTGTTCTCGTGTCTCATCTTGAGACTTAGTTAACTGTTCTTGTAGTTCTTTCTAGATTCTTTCCATTCTTTTAATTCTGGCAAGCTGATCATTTTCCATGGCTCATGTTCAAGATCGAGTATTGTAAGGGTGTTGGAAATCTGGTTTTTTCTGAGTGCGACCAATTGTACCTTTAGTTTTAAAAACCATGGATTTGAAATTATTGACACATTTCTTATTTTTATTTTATAAAAAATGAATGAATGAACCAGTGTTAATGAAAGAACAACTAAGTAATTGACTAAGTATATGAACTTAGATGAGTAATTATAAAGAATAAATGAATGAACAAATAAATAAATGACTAATTGTATGAACAAATCTTAAAGAATGAATGAATTAATGATTATAAATGATTGAACAAATAAAATATATAAAAGAAAGAACTAGTGAATGATGAATGTATTTAAAGTATTGGCCCCGGAATAATTCCAGCCAAACGGTCTTTCATTGATTTCCTGGAACTAAATACATCAAAGAAAAGATCACTGCTTTAGACAACATGATAATCTATCTCTCCTAAAAACTTTTACAAAATACCGGTAACTCCCTCGAATCCTGGACCTTCTTTACTGTCCTCTTTTGATTGCCTTGCTCTTCCATCTGATCCCTACTTGTTCACGACCCTTTGACGTGTCAGTAGAAGCATCACCATGTAAGCTTTCCCTAGCTTGTTTCTTCAGTTGATTTGCTCGGGCTTCCTCGTGTTTTGCTTTCTCTTTCCAGTAGTTATTCTTCTTCTTGAGGTTTTTGACCTCATGTTCCCACAACCCAGAAGTTTTGAGGGTCCCTCAAATCTGAGCTCAAAGCAATACCTCTTGTTCTCCAAATGTAATTCCCGAAGATCGCCTTTAACGGTGTCTGTTTCTCTCTTGATCTATTCCTTTTCTTTTTCCCGAGTTGATTCCCTATTTTTCATGTCTTCAAGCTCTTCTTGCAATTGGGCAATCTCCTTGCTCATCCGGGCCTTTTCTTTTTCAAATTCCGCCCTTGCGATTTCTAACTCTGACGGCATTTCCCTTGGTGGCGGATTCATGAACTGGACCTCCTCCCCATCTGATGTCAACAGTCTATCATTAACCCTTAATTCCCTCCATACTAGGTAATCAGGTGTAACGATATCGGCATATTTGGCCACTTTTATCCGGTGAGTTTTCTTCCATGCTTCAATCACTACTCGCACTTTTCCAGAATATTCGTCTTCCCCATAAGTGAACTCTGATGATCCTAAATTATGAGTCACGGGTGTGAATTGCCGAGACTCAACCTGTCTCTGCACCAACAAAGGCGCATAACTCACAGACCCCCAAATTTTGAGTAGTGGAACTTCCGGGTTGTCCCCACATTTGTACATAATCGGCATAGGAACCATCCATGGAGCTCTCCAAGTCACCATCTCCCCTTTTAGATTCCGGAACATGTTGACCCATTTTTCTTCATTCCCGTCTTTAGGCCAATCATTTTGAAGGAATTCCCTAATTGGAACTAAAGTCTTCTTGTACGGTTTTAAGGAAACATTTTCTATCTTCCAAAAGTGACTTTGAATCCAAATATAAAGGAGTTGTACACACCCCTTGATTCTCCCTTGTCCTGCTCTTTTACAAAAATTCAAGGATCGGATAGTTTCAGCTATGATGGCCGGAGCTGGGTTGATCTTTTGTTCCAACTTTTCAAAGAAATCAAACACGGCTATATCCACATGACTCAATCTCTTCGGGAATATGATTAACCCGTAGATGGCTAGAGCGAAGATTTCCCTGGCTTTTTCTTTGTCGGAACAACCCAATATCAACTGTCGGAGAGTTTCCCACGGAATGCACCCATTTTTCTGCTTTGTGTCCACATGACTCTCAACCCATGTTGTATCCATTCCTGTGATCCTAGCCACTTTCTTCTTCAAACCTAAAGGTTTCATTTCCTTCAAATATGCCCGATCAGGATTAGGACATCCAATACGTAACAGTGCTGAATATTCTTCGATCAATGGTGTCATATCCTCCTTGTTAAAAGTGAAACATCTATAAGCAGGATTCCAAAACTATACCATAGCCTGAATCAACCCACTATTGACCTAAATCAGAATTAAGAGTGCTATGTCTCCATATTTCTGAGTGAAGGCTTCTTTCTCTGATACATTCCACTAATTCCAAATGTCGGCTAACCCTCGAAGATTATTCTGTCTAGGATCCACTTTGACCCTTTCCGGCAATACTGACACATAATCTTTCTTGAGGCAATCACCATTCTCCCTTTGATCTTTTTTCGATCATGCCCTGACTACTGCATTATCTTCTATCACTGAAATAACTTGACACTCCATGAAAGTCCTTTGGGTTGATAACTATCCCGAGGCCAATAAACTTCAAGTGTATGATGATGTCTATGATGCATGTCAAAGAAAAGAAAACAGAAAGAAATAGATTAGTAAAGAAATGAATTCACAAATATAACATGAATAACAACATGCTTTTTTTTTAAAAAAAAAAATGTCCCGAAAATTTAAACAGAGCTTCGGCATTACGACGCCTTTGGGACAAAATAATAAAAAATACGAGCGATATGATGTTCGTTCATCATCACCCAATTTGTATCTAACATATAGAAAAATGGTAAAAGGTTGGAAATGTTCCTCCATTTGTTCTTAAACTTCGGGTATCTAACAGAAATCCGGCATGGCTTCGCCTAGGTTCACTATATGAAGGTGAATCAGTTCTAAGGCCCCGAATTATTCCTCACTGTCGCCGGTGAAGGCTAGTAAGGCACCCCGATAAAAATGGGTTCAATTCGTAGAGTATATTTTCCTATGGCCGTACGGAGGATTATCACGAATGCATTAGGTACTTTATACTCCGAAAGTGTTTCACTAGCCCATACGGAGGATCAATCACGAAGGCGTAGTTACTTTACTCCCACTTAAAAGGACGAAACCCGGGTAGAGAGTTCATGTTATGCAAATGCAAATACAGTGTGTGCGGAGGAACAAAACAAAACTGTCACCACCTATTCTACAACCCTTATTCTAAATACCCCACTAAAATCAAACAATGTAAAACATCAATCATGCAAACATATAAATATACGCGACAAAATAACCAGAGAACAAATAATAATATGAATGTACATGAATATGGACATATTAAAATATTTTTTTTTTATTTTCAAAATTCTCTTTTACTTTAAAAATATGGGAATTAAAATTAAATACCAATTAAACCAAGAAAACCGAGACTTTGATAACACACGACTAATTTCTAGGCCTGACTCTCTAATGGTCCCCAGCGGAGTCGCCAAGCTGTCGCAACCTAAAAAAATAACGAGTCTCATCGCAAGATTTTATTATTCGTTAAGCGTGACATAAAAAAACCGAGGAAAAGTCGACTTAATTCCTCTAGAAAAATGAAGGTTTTGAAAATGACCTTGAAAAAGACATGGAGTCGCCACCAATCTTTTTTAGCTAGGTATGATCGGCCACCTATTAAAACCGGTTTTAAAAAATATTTTAAAAATTAATTAAAACCTTTTTAAAACCATTTTCAAGTCTGCGTTTAAACCAAAGGAATCAAAGAAACGGGTTCAGGACTCGGTTACGTGCGGGGAAGGATTAGCATCCCCACAACGCCCGTATAAAACGGTACCTTATTAATCGTGTGTTATCTCAAATCTCGGTAAAAAAGTTGGTTCTAAATTTAGTATTTCAAGTTAATTCCCAATTTAAAGAAAAATAATTCCATTTTTAATTGAAAATGATCCGGAATTTATAAATTCATAATTTTCCTATATTCCCCAACAAACGTGGCAAAAAATAGAAATTTTCATTAATTTGAAAAACTTTCCGAATCATTCTCGTTTTTTGAAAGAAAGATATTCCTTTATTAATGATAATTGATGATATTCCCTCCAGCAAACCCGGTAGAGAACTCATGAATTATTTTAACTCGGGAATATCTTTATTTTTTATTGAAAAATCATTATCCTTTTGAAAACATTTTAAAAGATATGAATATGTATATGCATGACATAAATAAAATGACATAGCAAAATCTAAATAATATATGATGCACCCAAAAGAGTGTATCTTATTTAACCTTGCACTAAAAAGATCAATTGTAAGTATAGTAGTTAGCAAGGGTCGAGTCCTCAGGGATTGGGTTTTAGTTTATAAGTTAATAGTTTAAAACTTAAATTCAAGAACAATAAAAGAAAAGGGGTTTTTGAAGCCAGATTTAAACTAAAGTAAATAATAAGAATAAGATGCAAGGCGGTATAACCAGCCAATAAAAATATAAATACTAAATTAGGCGGTATAACCAGCCAATAAAAATATATATACTAAATTAGGCGGTATAACCAGCCAATAAAAATAAAACAAAGTTAATATACAAATTAGGCGGTATAACCAGCCAATAAAAATAAATATAAAAAATAAGCAAACTAAAAGTAAGAAAACAAATAAGTAAGAAGAATCAAATATGAAAAATATGGTTAAGGTTTCATTCTCCACCACTAGACATCATTAAGAATCAATTTCAGATCTATCAATATCAACCAACTATCAAAGTTAACAACCGTAGATAACAACAAGCTCTGTTACCCCAATCTTTCCTTAGTTTGTCGTTAAATAGAACAAGCTCTCTATTTAATCTCTAACCATTAAACAACCTAGAATAAGCTCTCTAAATTCAATTTAATGGCAGCTTTATGATGAGAAAGATAGGTTGATCTAAGCAACAAACACATAAGCTCGGATTGTTCAACTTAGGTTATGTTCCACTTTGCAATTATTGAAAACTTGACCATAATCATTAATCACAAATTGCCACTTATGAATAGGAAATCAAGACAATTACACGGATCAAGACTCCTAAACTAGCAATAGATAATTATCAAGATCTATCTAGTTGTACACCTAAATAAATCTAGACAACATCATGAACAATTCTTGTAGAAGAACATAAGCAACTTTGATAGAAAATTAATGATAGATAGAATCTGAAAATCAATCACAAAACATGTCTAGGGCTTTGAAATCACCCTTAACCAAATAGAAGTTTAGCCTAGCATAGGCATTATAAACATAAAATTAAATAGAATATAAGAAGAAAATAAAAGAAAGAAAGAAGAAGAAGAAGAATATTAATTATCCAACCTCTTGCTCTTTCTAAATAAAAAGAAAACTAGAGAAAAGAAAGAAGAAGAAAACTTAGAGAATTTTATTAAAATGGCTAATATCCTACCTATGTACAATATGATCCCTTACAATCATCCAAGGCCCTCTATTTATACACATTTTGGAGGGCTAAATGACAAGAGACAAGCTTTACAAATTTCAAAGGTAGGTATAATAGGTGGGTGCATTTTCCAACAATTTTCGTCATACATGACGATTTTGATCAGCCAACTTGATGGTCGATTTTGTCAATTTTGCAGGCCTTATCTGATCACATGATCTTCTAGAAAAAGGTTCCCCTATCAGTTACGGATCCATAGCCGTTGGAATCAGCTCATTTGCTAATGTGGATAAGCAGATATGGGCAAAATACGAAAACAGGTCAGCACAGACGTCATTGCACATCAGCCAACTTGATGGTCGATTTCGTCAATATTAGAGGCCTGATCTGATCATATGGTCTTCTAGACAAATGTTCCCGTATCAGTTACGGATCCATAGCCATTGGAATCAGCTCATTTGCTGATGTGGATAAGCAGATATGGGCAAAATACGAAAACAGGTCAGCACAGACGTCATTGCACATCAGCCAACTTGATGGTCGATTTCGCTAGGGAAAACGACTCCGTTTCAAGAAGTGTAAAACATGAAAAAGATAGATATGCCTCTTAGCTTTGCACGGATACAAATTTCAGCCTTATTGCTTTAGTGAAACTCCAGATATAGCTGATATGGCAAAAGGTGTCGGAACTGGAACTGAACTGGATTTGCCCTTAATTCTAGTAATCTGAAATCACTCAAAGAAACTTGTGAAAAACACCAAATTACATAAAAATATAAAAGATCATAAACACAATTAGACTAAACAATAATAACTCGTATTTGACACAAAACAATAATAAAACATAACTAAAAACTATATAATTATACGAGTTATCACACCCCCACACTTAGATTGTTGCTAGTCCCTAGCAACGACTCAATAAAAATAAAATAAGAAAATCTAATCTAATCCATTTTCGTAGGAAATCACGGTGGCACTTAGCATGTGACACAAGCCTTTAAACCCCTAGGTGTCCCTAGTGGACGAGTTTAGTCTCGTGAGGGTTTACTAGAACGATACCCACAAACATTGAAAAATTAAAATATAAATAAACTTCATATAAATAAACTACATATACTAAAAATATTTACTCCTAATCCTTTCAATACAAATTAGAGACAATATTTGAACAAGTCTTATAAACTAATCAATAGCTTAAAAAATTTCACAAAAAATCATGCTTGAATGTAAATTGTTTGAGTTAAGCCAATATTAGCATAACATATCTCAATCAAAATAGTGCATGTTCAAATTTAATCTCAACTTCTCACATGGGATACTCTCTTGATTTTCACTCTTTAAAGTAGTGGTAAAGTGTTTACACTCAATCAATCTCATGAAAACACTTCTACCATATGCTTGCTTGTCCACCTATTCTCCACTAAAAGATCATGCAACTTCATAAATCAAGAGGTCTTTAATCAAGGTTGTAATGGGGCCAAGGGGTTTGTAATGTGGTTGAAGAACAAAAGGATAAAGATATCACAAAGGTTCCAAAGAGTTCATAAAGTTTAGAGACATAAAAAGATTATACAAAGAAACTTCTCAAAACTCTTTACAAGTACATAGTCACCTAGGCCGGATATTCATGTTGGGCCTTTTCTTCATTCTAAACAACTTTGTAACATCTTTTTCTTTTTCCACAAATTCAAGAGATGATTCATTTTTTTTTTTATATAGGAATGTATTTGCCAGTATTCCATTTCTTTTTCTCTTGACTTTTCTTTTCTTTTCCCCCCACACTTATTTCTTGTTTCTAACCAAAAAAATATCCCTTGTCTTTGCAACTTGTCTCAAACCATGCTAATTCATCTTTGGAACAAAGGTAAAGATATAAGTATATTTAGGTTAGGGACAAGTTATGGTTACCAAAGAGATAGCTTATTCAATGTAGGCTCAAATTGGTTCACTAAGGGTGTGTTCTCTTGGAACATCAATAAGGGATGGTTGTTTGGCCCTGGCTAAAAATCCTAATGCCTCTATCATATTCATGTTGTCACATGCATCAATATAGTCTCAAACGGTTTAAAGCAAGTTCTAGAGAATCATGTAATCATAAGAGCACTCAAGAAAGAAATTAGATTGATTTGTATAATGCATCAATCATTATAGGCTCAAAAACTCACAAGGATGATTATACAAGTCAGATTAAGTCTAAACATGCTTCTTTCTCAATCAACATATCATATTAACATTGGCTCATAAAAAATGATATCAAGCTCAATTCTCATGAAAATCTTCTCACTAATAACCAGTTTAGACCTATGCAATTCATATCTCATCATTGTATTAAAAAGGAACTAAAACACACTAAAAAAATAATAATAATAATAATAAAGACTCATAAAAAAAAAATAGTAGACAAAAATAAAAGAAATCCTAAATCATCCCCCCCACACTTAATTCTTACATTGTCCTCAATGTAAGTCTATTAACCCAAATGAAAGAATCATGTGTAAGAGAAAAGAACTAATAACATAAGAATAGAAAAAACTAAGACTCAAAACAAAACAAACCCATGCAACCTAAATAATCCTAAAATACTAAACAAATAATTAACAAATAAACATAAAAACAATAAAAATAATAAAAGAAAAAGGAAAAGAAAGCAAATCTGAGTATGGCAGGTGGTAATTTCTTCATTAATTGGGCTGCCGTCCCAATTAACACTTGAGTTAGTATTTTGAATCTAACCAACACCCCTTCTTGGCATTTTAGGCTTGTCAGGCTCATACATGAAATTTCCTAAATTTATGCGTTTGAGAGGAAGCTTTCTTTGCACAACAGTGGATGCATTCTCCATTACAAGTATTATTCCATCATCCTTTGTGGTGCATATCTGATCGAGGAATGGAGCATATTTTGGTATTGTTTTAATGGCATCCACAAACAAGCTGTTTAAGGTTTCCGGCATGTGTTGTTCATGTTCTTCCTCCTTGAACTTTGCAAATCTACTAGGAAAAGGTGGAGAAGAAACATTAGTAAAAAGTGGAACCTTAAACGTTACCTCAGGTGCCGAAATACTCTTATTTGGATTTGTGGCTTCATTATCCTCAAGAATAGAATCCATCTCTAATTTTGTCTCATCCTCATCTTGTTCCTCATTCCTCAAGGTCACAATAGTAGTATTCTCCTTTGGGTTAATCATTGTTTGGGCAGGGAGTTCTTCAGATCTTTGTGCTACCCATTGATAACTCGTATAATTATATAGTTTTTAGTTATGTTTTATTATTGTTTTGTGTCAAATACGAGTTATTATTGCTTAGTCTAATTGTGTTTATGATCTTTTATATTTTTATGTAATTTGGTGTTTTTCATGAGTTTCTTTGAGTGATTTCAGATTACTAGAATTAAGGGCAAATCCAGTTCAGTTCCAGTTCCGACACCTTTTGCCATATCAGCTATATCTCGAGTTTCACTGAAGCAATAAGGCTGAACTTTGTATCCCTGCAAAGCTAAGAAGCATATCTATCTTTTTCATGTTTTACACTTCTTGAAACGGAGTCGTTTTCCCTAGCGAAATCGACCATCAAGTTGGCTGATGTGCAATGACGTCTGTTCTGCACCGTTTTGGTATTTTGACCATATCTCCCGATCCACGTGCGCAAATGATCTGATTCCAACGGCTATGGATCCGTAACTGATAGGGGTATATTTTTCTAGAAGACCATTTTATCAGATCGAGCCTCCAACATTGACAAAATCGACCATCAAGCTGGCTGATCAGAATTGTCATACAATATGACGAAAATTGTTAGAAAAATGCACCCACCTATTATACCTACCTTTGAAATTTGTAAAGCTTGTCTCTTGTCATTTAGCCCTCCAAAATGTGTATAAATAGAGGGCCTTGGATGAGTATTGGGAGACATTATACATTGGTAGGATAGCCATTGTAATAAAATTCTCTAAGTTTTCTTTTTCTTTCCTTTCTCTAGTTTTCTTTTTCTTCTTACATTTCTTTTCATTTTATTCATATCTAGTATGTGTTTCTAATCATATTGTTGAGGTGATGAGGTGAAGCTCTTGGTAAATGCTAAGGTTAGTCTCTTCAACATGAGCTAAAATGAATCATCATTTATAAACACTAGTGTAGATAATATTTTCTTTTGGTTTAAAATCATACTTGCAAAGTAGAGATCTTGATTCATTATTGACAATGAAAATGGCACAGTAAATGCTTGGTTTCATAACCTTGATTTGTTGTAGACATATACCTTGGCATAAGGAATGCTTGGACTCTTTTTGTGAGTTTTGAGGACACCAAATGAACATAATATCATATGCTATGGACGTTGGACAATTTGGACTGAATTGCTAAACCTTCCGGTTGGAACCTCCCTTATGTGTGGATTTCAATTGTGTAATAAAACAAGATTAATCTTAGCATAACACCAAGAGTGGATTCTCTAACCTCAACATCTTTTCTTATTGTTTTTTTTTATATCTTGTTTAATTGCTTTTATGTTATTTTGTTTATTTTGTTCTCTAATATCTTGTTTATTTTCTTTTTCTTATATATTTATAAACTTATACTTACTAATACGCTTCCCTGTGGTTCGACCTCGGACACCCGAGAATTTATTACTTGAACATAACCTGCACTTGGGTTTACAACTCTTAATTGAGTTTCCATCAAGTTTTTGGCGCCGTTGCCGGGGAGGCAATACTAAGTATATAAGTTTATAAGTATATTTATTTTTATTGGCTGGTTATACCGCCTATATTTATTTTTATTGGCTGGTTATACCGCCTAATTTGTATATTAACTTTGTTTTATTGGCTGGTTATACCGCCTAATTTAGTATATATATTTTTTGACTGGTTATACCGCCTAATTTTCTATATATTTATATTTATATTGTAAAGTTTATATTTATATATTATCTATTTATTAACTTTGTTTTATGCTTGTTTGGCGACGTGATTTTAGATCTCGTCGTTTAGTTAGATTTTATTGTGAAACTTTTTCAGGTAATCTTTCTAATACAACTCCTAACATGGCTGACAATGAAAGTGTTCATGCTGAAGATGAGAACAGACAAGTACGCACCATGCGTGACTACTTGCAACCAACTCGAAGCTCATCACCCTCTTGTTTTATTTTTCCTCTCAATGCAAACAACTTTCGTTTTAAACCAGGTATGATAGCTTTGCTTCGAAATTTCCATGGGTTAGAATCAGAAAGTGCTTACTCGTTTCTAAAAGACTTCGAGGATGTATGTGTCACCTTTAATGACCAACAATGTACAAATGAAATTGTCAAGCTAAAATTATTTCCTTTTTCTTTAAAAGATAAAGCAAAAATTTGGCTTCATAATTTAAAACCAAGGTCAATTGGCACATGGCAAGAATTACAAACTGAGTTTCTAAAGAAATTTTTCCCAGCACATAAAACTACTTCTTTGAAAAGACAGATTCAAAATTTCAATCAAAATCAAAATGAAGCATTTTTTCAGTGCTGGGAGCGTTTTAAAGATTTGTTAAGTTCTTGTCCACATCATGGTTTTGAAAAATGGCGTCTTATTAGTTTCTTTTATGAAAGTTTAACTCCCGAAACTAAACAATTTGTTGAAACAATGTGTAACGGTGAGTTTCTAGAAAGAGAACCTGAAGAAGCCTTTGACTACCTAGACCATTTGGCAGATAACTCTCAAGCCTGGCACACAGATAATTCCTCTGAAAGTTCCAATAGATCTAATCTTGTTTCTAACAGAGGTAAATATCATTTTAGTCAAGAAGATGAGATAAAAGCTAAAGTAGCTAATTTGGCTAGAAAGATTAAAGCCATGGAACTTAGAGAAGTAAAAGAAGTCAAAACGGTTAAAAATGAAAAAAGTTGTGGAATTTGTGAAATCATGGGACACCCCACTTCTGAATGTCCAAACATTCCCATTCTTAAAGAAGCGTTGCATGATCAAGTAAATTCCATAAACACATTTAAAAAGCCTTTTCCTTCTCCTTACTCTGAAACGTATAACCCTGAATGGAGAAATCATCCCAACTTCAGTTGGCGGAATAATAATCATGTTCAGGTACCACAATCTCAAAAGCCGGGCAACACTTTTTCCTATCAACCTTCACGTGTACAAACCTTGGAAGAGACATTGCAAGCATTCATGCAAACACAAGCAAATGTGAATAACCAAACTTCACAGGACATCAATGAGATCAAAAACACCTTGTCCACATTGACAGCTTCATTACGCACTCAAGAAAAAGGTAAGTTTCCTGCTCAACCTCAGCCTAACCCTTCTACTCAATGTCTTGTTTCTTGCTCCAATGAAACTCAACAGGAAAATGCCAGTTCTATCACAACTCTTCGAAGTGGAAAGGCAATTGACAAAAACATTCCATCAAAAGACCAAGATCCTCCTTCCCCTCCGAAAAGTAATGGTAAGGATGATGGTAAGTCTGAACTTCTTGAAAATTTGGACAAAGAAAAAGGTATGCATCATGCTCCTTTTCCTCAAAGGTTGCAAACAATAAAGAATTTGAATCAAAATGCAGAAATTTATGAACTTTTCAAACAAGTTAAGATTAACATTCCTTTATTGGATGCAATCAAACAAGTTCCATCTTATGCTAAATTTTTGAAGGACATGTGCACAGTTAAAAGGAAACATAATGTACAAAAGAAAGCATTTTTGACGGAAAGTGTGAGCTCAATCATTCAGCACCTTACTCCACCAAAATTCAAAGATCCTGGATGTCCAACAATCTCATGCATCATTGGAAACACTAGAATAGAACGTGCATTGCTTGATCTTGGTGCTAGTGTTAATCTTTTGCCTTTTTCTGTTTATCAACAGTTAGGTTTAGGTGAACTCAAGGAAACACCTGTTACACTTCAACTAGCTGATCGTTCTGTAAAAATTCCTCGAGGGATAGTTGAAGATGTTTTGG
The DNA here is from genome assembly GCA_030761205.1 of Fremontodendron californicum. NCBI lineage: Eukaryota > Viridiplantae > Streptophyta > Magnoliopsida > Malvales > Malvaceae > Fremontodendron > Fremontodendron californicum. Next base: position 7,454,360 of record JAULJL010000004.1, read on the forward strand.
TTCAAATTGATAATTTTTACTTCCCTGTTGATTTTATTGTTTTGGACACACATCCTGTTTCAAATCCAAATGTTCAAATTCCTGTTATATTAGGCCGTCCATTTCTTGCAACTTCTAATGCTCTGATAAATTGCAGGAATGGTAATTTGAACATTTCTTTTGGAAATATGACTTTAGAATTAAATGTGTTCAACACTTGCAAGCAACCTGGTGATGATTCAGAAGTACATGAAGTGGATTTCATTGAAGAACTTGTTCATGAACATCTCACCACTACCACATTCCATGATCCTTTAGAAGCTTATTTAATTGAATGTGAGTTTGATAATGCTTCAGAAATTTCACACACTGATTCTTTGTTAAATTCTTTTCAGGTTAAGCATTGTTGGAAACAAAAGTTTGAGGAACTTCCATCACTCACAAATGTCACTGTACCATCAACTATTGAACCACCCAAGCTGGATTTAAAACCATTGCCATCCGAGCTAAAATATTCCTTTTTGGGTGAGAATGAAACTTTTCCAGTAATAAATGAACTTGAGGAACTCAGAAATGATGCATATGAGAATTCTAAAATTCATAAAGAAAGAACTAAAGCCTTTCATGACAAGTTAATTTCAAGAAAAATATTTGATGTTGGGCAAAAAGTTCTACTTTATAATTCTAGACTTCACATATTTCCTGGTAAGTTGAGATCAAGATGGACTGGCCCATTTGTGGTTAAGCATGTGTATCATTATGGAGCAGTTGACATTGAGAATCCTCAAAATGGTAACGTATTCAAGGTAAATGGACAAAGACTCAAACTCTTTTTGGAAAATCATGTTACTCAAGAAGAGGTTGTTTTTCTTTCTGATCCTTGTTTTGAAAATAACTAGATGTAAATATAATTTTTACTAATCTTCAAAAAAAAAAAAAAAAAAAAAAATTTGTTGTGTTTTAAGACATTTAGAAGTATTCATTCTGAACAAGGTCTGAGTAAGGGAGACTTGAGACATACCTTGTCAGTTTGATTTTAATCTTTTTATGTTTACTTGTTAATTTTTGTTTAGTATTTTAGGATTATTTAGGTTGCATGAGTTTGTTTTGTTTTGAGTCTTAGTTATTCCTATTCTTATGTTATTAGTTCTTTTCTCTTACACATGATTCTTTCATTTGGGTTAATAGACTTACATTGAGGACAATGTAAGAATTAAGTGTGGGGGGAATGATTTAGGATTTCTTTTATTTTTGTCTACTATTTTTTTATGAGTCTTTATTATTATTATTATTTTTTTAATGTGTTCTAGTTCCTTTTTAATACAATGATGAGATATGAATTGCATAAGTCTAAAACAGATTTATTAGTGAGAAGATTTTCATGAGAATTGAGCTTGATGTCAATCTTTTTATGAGCCAATGTTAATATGATATGTTGATTGAGAAAGAAGCATGTTTAGATTTAATCTGACTTGTATAATCATCCTTGTGAGTTTTTGAGCCTATAATGATTGATGCATTATACAAATCAATCTAATTTCTTTCTTGAGTGCTCTTATGATTACATGATTCTCTAGAACTTGCTTTAAACCGTTTGAGACTATATTGATACATGTGACAACATGAATATGATAGAGGCATTAGGATTATAACCAGAGCCAAACAGCCATCCCTTATTAATGTTCTAAAAGAACATCCCCACTAGTGAGCCAATTTGAGCCTACATTAAATATGATGTTTTATTGGTAACCACAACTTACACCTAGCCTAAATATGCTTATATCCTTACCCTTGTTCTAAAGATGAATTTTATATTTTGAGACATATTGCAAAAAAACAAGGGATATTTTTATTTGAAAATTTGGGTTAGAAACAAAAGATAAGTGTGGGGGAAAGAAAAGAAAAGAAAAAGTCAAGAGAAAAAGAAAGGGATCATTGTCAAATACATTCCCATATTAAAAAAAAAAAAAAAAAAAAAAAAAAAAAAAAAAAAATCTTCTCTTGAACTTCTAGAAAAAGATGTTACAAAGTTGGTTAGAATGATGCAAAGGCTCAACATGAATATTTAGCCTATGTTATTATGTGCTTTATAAGAGTTTTGAGAAGTTTTATTTGTATGATCTTATTATGTCTCTAAAATCTATGAACTCTTTGGAACCTTTGTGATATCTTTATCCTTTTGTTCTTTAACCACATTATAACCCTTTGGCCCCATTACAACCTTGAATAAAGACCTCTTGATTTATGAAGTTGTATGATCTAAATAGTGGAGAATAGGTGGACAAGCAAGCATATGGTAGAAGTGTTTTCATGAGATTGATTGAGTGTAAACACTTTACCACTACTTTAAAGAGTGAAAATCAAGAGAGTATCCCATGTGAGAAGTTGAGATTAAGTTTGAATATACACTATTTTGATTGAAATATGTTATGTTATTATTGGCTTAACTCAAACTATTTACATTCAAGCAAGATTTTTTGTGAATTTCTTTAAGCTATTGATTAGTTTTTAAGACTTGTCCAATGATTATCTCTAATTTATATTGGAAGGATTAGTTATAATTATTATTTTTAGTTTTTCTTATGTCTTCAATGTTTGTGGGTATCGTCCTAGTAAACCCTCACGAGACTAAACTCGTCCACTAGGGACACCTAGGGGTTTAAAGGCTTGTGTCACATGCTAAGTGCCACCGTGATTTCCTACGAAAATGGATTAGATTAGATTTTCTTATTTTATTTTTATTGAGTCGTTGCTAGGGACTAGCAACAATCTAAGTGTGGGGGTGTGATAACTCGTATAATTATATAGTTTTTAGTTATGTTTTATTATTGTTTTGTGTCAAATACGAGTTATTATTGCTTAGTCTAATTGTGTTTATGATCTTTTATATTTTTATGTAATTTGGTGTTTTTCATGAGTTTCTTTGAGTGATTTCAGATTACTAGAATTAAGGGCAAATCCAGTTCAGTTCCAGTTCCGACACCTTTTGCCATATCAGCTATATCTCGAGTTTCACTGAAGCAATAAGGCTGAACTTTGTATCCCTGCAAAGCTAAGAAGCATATCTATCTTTTTCATGTTTTACACTTCTTGAAACGGAGTCGTTTTCCCTAGCGAAATCGACCATCAAGTTGGCTGATGTGCAATGACGTCTGTTCTGCACCGTTTTGGTATTTTGACCATATCTCCCGATCCACGTGCGCAAATGATCTGATTCCAACGGCTATGGATCCGTAACTGATAGGGGTATATTTTTCTAGAAGACCATTTTATCAGATCGAGCCTCCAACATTGACAAAATCGACCATCAAGCTGGCTGATCAGAATTGTCATACAATATGACGAAAATTGTTAGAAAAATGCACCCACCTATTATACCTACCTTTGAAATTTGTAAAGCTTGTCTCTTGTCATTTAGCCCTCCAAAATGTGTATAAATAGAGGGCCTTGGATGAGTATTGGGAGACATTATACATTGGTAGGATAGCCATTGTAATAAAATTCTCTAAGTTTTCTTTTTCTTTCCTTTCTCTAGTTTTCTTTTTCTTCTTACATTTCTTTTCATTTTATTCATATCTAGTATGTGTTTCTAATCATATTGTTGAGGTGATGAGGTGAAGCTCTTGGTAAATGCTAAGGTTAGTCTCTTCAACATGAGCTAAAATGAATCATCATTTATAAACACTAGTGTAGATAATATTTTCTTTTGGTTTAAAATCATACTTGCAAAGTAGAGATCTTGATTCATTATTGACAATGAAAATGGCACAGTAAATGCTTGGTTTCATAACCTTGATTTGTTGTAGACATATACCTTGGCATAAGGAATGCTTGGACTCTTTTTGTGAGTTTTGAGGACACCAAATGAACATAATATCATATGCTATGGACGTTGGACAATTTGGACTGAATTGCTAAACCTTCCGGTTGGAACCTCCCTTATGTGTGGATTTCAATTGTGTAATAAAACAAGATTAATCTTAGCATAACACCAAGAGTGGATTCTCTAACCTCAACATCTTTTCTTATTGTTTTTTTTTATATCTTGTTTAATTGCTTTTATGTTATTTTGTTTATTTTGTTCTCTAATATCTTGTTTATTTTCTTTTTCTTATATATTTATAAACTTATACTTACTAATACGCTTCCCTGTGGTTCGACCTCGGACACCCGAGAATTTATTACTTGAACATAACCTGCACTTGGGTTTACAACTCTTAATTGAGTTTCCATCACCCATCCCACCATACTACTAGTCAATTGGATCATTTGCTTTTCCAAACTCTGGATGCTTGCCCTTGTTTCCTGTTGAAATTGCAATGTATCAGTAACAAGAGAATAGACAAGATCTTCTAAAGAAGTACCTGAGTTTTGAGTCATATGTGGTGGTTGAAAAAGATCTGGTTCTTGGGACCATGATTGATTGAAGCTAGATGGATGAGTGTAATTGGCATAAGGATCTACTTCTTGGTAATTTTTCGAGTAGCCATAATTAGTATGATCCCACCATCCCTCATGGTAAGTGTTTGAGTAATGATCATACTGTTGGTCTTGGAACACTTGATGGCCTTGACATCCTCCCATGGCCAATTGTTGAACTGGGAAGGTGAGATTGGCTTGTTGATTCTCCATGTTCATGTATGCCACCAACTCTTCAAGTGTTAGATTGCTCAATTCCATCGTTTTTTTTTTTTTTTTTTTTTTTCAAAATTTGATCAGAAAAACCCGTATGTACAAGAAAATAAAACTCATTAGAACTGAAAATAAGAATAAACCAAGTAACAAATAAACTAAAGAAAACAATCCCCGGCAACGGCGCCAAAAATTTGATGCACCCAAAAGAGTGTATCTTATTTAACCTTGCACTAAAAAGATCAATTGTAAGTATATTAGTTAGCAAGGGTCGAGTCCTCAGGGATTGGGTTTTAGTTTATAAGTTAATAGTTTAAAACTTAAATTCAAGAACAATAAAAGAAAAGGGGTTTTTGAAGCCAGATTTAAACTAAAGTAAATAATAAGAATAAGATGCAAGGCGGTATAACCAGCCAATAAAAATATAAATACTAAATTAGGCGGTATAACCAGCCAATAAAAATATATATACTAAATTAGGCGGTATAACCAGCCAATAAAAATAAAACAAAGTTAATATACAAATTAGGCGGTATAACCAGCCAATAAAAATAAATATAAAAAATAAGCAAACTAAAAGTAAGAAAACAAATAAGTAAGAAGAATCAAATATGAAAAATATGGTTAAGGTTTCATTCTCCACCACTAGACATCATTAAGAATCAATTTCAGATCTATCAATATCAACCAACTATCAAAGTTAACAACCGTAGATAACAACAAGCTCTGTTACCCCAATCTTTCCTTAGTTTGTCGTTAAATAGAACAAGCTCTCTATTTAATCTCTAACCATTAAACAACCTAGAATAAGCTCTCTAAATTCAATTTAATGGCAGCTTTATGATGAGAAAGATAGGTTGATCTAAGCAACAAACACATAAGCTCGGATTGTTCAACTTAGGTTATGTTCCACTTTGCAATTATTGAAAACTTGACCATAATCATTAATCACAAATTGCCACTTATGAATAGGAAATCAAGACAATTACACGGATCAAGACTCCTAAACTAGTAATAGATAATTATCAAGATCTATCTAGTTGTACACCTAAATAAATCTAGACAACATCATGAACAATTCTTGTAGAAGAACATAAGCAACTTTGATTGAAAATTAATGATAGATAGAATCTGAAAATCAATCACAAAACATGTCTAGGGCTTTGAAATCACCCTTAACCAAATAGAAGTTTAGCCTAGCATAGGCATTATAAACATAAAATTAAATAGAATATAAGAAGAAAATAAAAGAAAGAAAGAAGAAGAAGAAGAATATTAATTATCCAACCTCTTGCTCTTTCTAAATAAAAAGAAAACTAGAGAAAAGAAAGAAGAAGAAAACTTAGAGAATTTTATTAAAATGGCTAATATCCTACCTATGTACAATATGATCCCTTACAATCATCCAAGGCCCTCTATTTATACACATTTTGGAGGGCTAAATGACAAGAGACAAGCTTTACAAATTTCAAAGGTAGGTATAATAGGTGGGTGCATTTTCCAACAATTTTCGTCATACATGACGATTTTGATCAGCCAACTTGATGGTCGATTTTGTCAATTTTGCAGGCCTTATCTGATCACATGATCTTCTAGAAAAAGGTTCCCCTATCAGTTACGGATCCATAGCCGTTGGAATCAGCTCATTTGCTAATGTGGATAAGCAGATATGGGCAAAATACGAAAACAGGTCAGCACAGACGTCATTGCACATCAGCCAACTTGATGGTCGATTTCGTCAATATTAGAGGCCTGATCTGATCATATGGTCTTCTAGACAAATGTTCCCGTATCAGTTACGGATCCATAGCCATTGGAATCAGCTCATTTGCTGATTTGGATAAGCAGATATGGGCAAAATACGAAAACAGGTCAGCACAGACGTCATTGCACATCAGCCAACTTGATGGTCGATTTTGCTAGGGAAAACGACTCCGTTTCAAGAAGTGTAAAACATGAAAAAGATAGATATGCCTCTTAGCTTTGCACGGATACAAATTTCAGCCTTATTGCTTCAGTGAAACTCCAGATATAGCTGATATGGCAAAAGGTGTCGGAACTGGAACTGAACTGGATTTGCCCTTAATTCTAGTAATCTGAAATCACTCAAAGAAACTTGTGAAAAACACCAAATTACATAAAAATATAAAAGATCATAAACACAATTAGACTAAACAATAATAACTCGTATTTGACACAAAACAATAATAAAACATAACTAAAAACTATATAATTATACGAGTTATCAATATAATGCATCCTAAAAGATATAATATAATTTAAATGCCTTAGCATATTCTAAATGAAATGAAATGTCCTAAGTTATATGACATATTCTAAATGAAATGAAATAACCTAGGTAGCATAATATGTTCTATATGAAATGCAATATCCTAAGTCATATGATATATTCTAAATGAAATGAAATGACCCAAGTTATATGACATATTCTAAATGAAATGAAATGACCTAGGTAACATAATATATTCTATATGAAATGTAATATCCTAAGTCATATGATATATTCTAAATGAAATGAAATGACCTAGGTGACATAATATATTCTATATGAAATAAAATAACCTAGGTAACATAATATATTCTATATGAAATGACATAATTTAAATGACATGGCAAATATGGATGATATGGCATATAATATAAATGACATGGAATATAAATAATGCTATCATATAATATGCAAGGAAATAAAAATAAAAATAATAATGCATGAACATAGTATATGCTAAATGATATAACAAAAAATATTAAATAAAAAGCATAGGATATCATGAAATATTCCAAATCATATAATAAACAATATAACATAACTCAAAATCATAACAATATCATAGAAATTATCATAGCAAAAATCACAATTATATAAAATGCATGAATATGGAAAATGCAATGCATGAAAATGTATTTTTTCCTTTAATTAAGGAAATCCGTATATCTAAAAAGATATCCGGCTACCTTAGGAAAATATGTCAAATTAAATATTCTAAAACCAAAATACTTTGTGATTGTTTGAAAACAATTTGGAAAAGCTTAGGTTAAAAATAAAAAACTGGGTTAAACCTTTTTTTAAATGACTCTAATTTCCTAAGTTTAAAATCCCAGACTTGACTACCCTAAACCCGAGACTTAAAAAATTATTTTTAAAGTTTAAAAAGGCTTAGAAACTACCCTAAGTCAGTAGCTAACCTTCCTAATCAGCCCCCTCTAAGTAACTTAACCAAAACATAAAAATGATTTTCCTCCAAATTCAATTTTGACTCCACTGTCCAGTTTTAAGCCATGATTTTTTACCCTATTTTTAAAAATTCAAAAACTTCTGAAAAAATATTGGAGACTCAGGACATATAAAAATATACGAAAAAAATCATCTTAATTTTTTGATTAAATATGAATGCCCAGAAAAATAGGAAAAGTACGAGTACTGGGTGAAAAAACTGTTTTGCCAAAATACATTTTTGCCTTTGATAAAATCATTTAAAAATCAAAGTAAAAATATTTAAAACTCAAAAACAGTAGCTAGGACTTTTTGAAAGTTAGATAAAAATTGGCCAAGTAAAAAAAATCACAAAGGTAGAATAATCAATTTGACAAACTTTAAATTTCCACAAGTGTGCTCAAGAGAGAAGGACTTTGAACCATTAATTGGCCTAAGTCATTAGTCAAGTGGCATGGACATGAAATGCATGAAAAAATACAGCAAATATGATGCATGAAATGCATGGTTTTTAACCTAAATGTCATGAAAAAAATGCATGGCATCAATATAGTGACCTAGACCTAAATGAACTTGCATGGCATTTAATGCAACCTAGGTCTAAAATGCATGAACATACATGGCAAATAAACCAAACCTAATAACTAAAACATGCATGGAAATAACACAAGGCATGCTTAAACCAAAACTCAACCAAATATCATGCAAATGCTAACCTATCAACTAACATAGCAAAAATGCAACCATGATGCTAGAATACAAGGAGTGGTCGAATGGCCTATGGTTCCTAACAAGCATGGCATTTTCACAAACACTTGGTATACTTGAACTAAATACTCAATCAAATGTCATGCAAATGCAAAAACCTAACAACTAACATGGCAAAAATGCAACACACAATGAAAAACACATGGAGTAGCCAAATAGCCTCAAGCTCCAACAAGCATGGCATTTTCACAAACACTTGATATACTAACATGCTCAACTAAAATATAACACTCAAAACATGCAAACACAAAGTAGAAATACTAAAACCAAACAAGCATTTTTCACAAACACTTGATATACTAACATGCTCCACTAAAATATAAAACTCAAATCATGCAAACACAACACAAGCATTTTCACAAACACTTGATATACTAAATATGAAACATCAACAAATTTAAACATTATGAAAACAGAAAATTAAAAATGCAAGAACATGATATTTAAATCATAAATGGAAACAAACAAAACAACCAACTTAAAATATGACTCAAGTATGAAGTAGAATAACACTTAAAACATCAAGATTAAAGAAAATAACATAAATAATATGATAAAATAAACAAAACAGCAACATTAATAAAAAAATGTAGGCCATTCGGCCATAGTGAGAAAAATGTATAAAAAAATTTGTAAAAAAAATATTTAAGAAATAGATGAAAAAAGAACTTAAGAAGAACAATAAAAAAACACTTATTTAAAAAGGAAACTCACCAAATAGTAATCAAAATAGCAAAAATAAGAATGGAAAATCAAGAAAGTGCAAGAGTTGGTGCTCAATAGCAACCTCCAGAAGCTATATTTCAAGCTTTATCTCTTCAAACTTTCCTTTCTTTTCTAAACTTTTTCTTTTTGCTTTCAACCAAGGAGAGAAAAACTTAAGAAAAACTAAGAGAAATCAGAAAAAATGAAGTGTGAAAAATGAATTCTGCCCCTCCTCTATGTCAAGGCCGAACCAACCTTCTCTCTTATGCAAGGATGTTGTCATTTTCATCCTAACCAATTTCCATCAAATGGCTAATAATTCAAGGTGAAAAATTATGAAATTACCACCCTTAGATTAGCATGGCAGCTGTCCATAATTACAGCTATTCAAGAATAATGTTGACATTCTCCCTTGGCTATGTGGCTTAATCACAATAGCTTGATTAAAAAGAATCTCTAACTAACTCTTAATTCTTGGCCATTTGATTGAAAAATCAGAAGCTTCCTCCTTCCTTTGGGCCTTGGCAGGCCAGCACTTCTCTTTCCAGCCCAATTCTGATTTCTTGAAAGGCCAAAAGAAGCCTTTTTCGGTTGCTTGGGTGAAATGACCGTTTTGCCCCCCGGATGCAAATAAATGTCAAACGAACTCCAAATTCAATTTTTCTTTTTTAATACTTTCAAAATAATAAAATATTGAAATCTGGAAGTTTTCAAAATTGTTCGAGTCCGTTTGCTATTTATTTGGATTTTTTTTCCAAAAATGCCCTTTCATGCCCCCACATTTTACCATTTTTTAAACGAACTCCAAATCAAGATTTTTCTTCACCAATCTCTTCCAAATAATTTAAAAGTGTGATCTGGAAGTTTTCATAATTTTTGGAGCTCATTTGGTATTTTTTCGGGATTTATCAGCTTGAATTACTACATAGGGGCTCGGGATTTGGCAATTTTGCAAACGAACTCCGAATCAAGATTTTCTTTGGCCAATATCTTCCAAATAATTTAAAAATGAGATTTGCAAAATTTCAGAATGTTTGGAGCTCATTTGCTATTTTCCGGGATTTATCTTCTTGAATTATTGCATTGGAGGCCCGAGATTTGGCCATTTTGCAAACAAACTCCGAATCAAGATTTTATTTCACCAATCTCTTTCAAATAATTTAAAAATGAGATTTGCAAAATTTCAAAAGATTTGGAGTTCATTTGCTATTTTTTCAGGATTTTCCTTATTGAATTACTATATAAGAAGCCCGAGATTTGGTCATTTTGCAAACGAACTCCGAATCAAGATTTTATTTTTCCAATCTCTTCCAAATGATTTAATAATGAGATTTGAAAATTTTCAGAATTTTCGGAGTCCATTTTCTATTTTTCCCAAATTTTCCAATTTTGCCCTTTTAACTCCGAAACTCGATTTTGCTCAAAACAAGTCCGATTTTCAGATTTTCTTCAATCTGAGCCTTGGGCTATCCCTTTTTAATAATTTCTCATCCATTGGGGCTTTGTTCTTACCAAGTCAGGCCATTTCTGTGATTCTTCCTGATTTCACTGAAATCCACCAAAAACCCTAATTCTCGGTTTTCTCCCGGATTGACTTTTCTTTCGGTTTTTCTTGCAAGTGGATTCTACATTACCCGTACTCAGTGCTTATATTTCATTTGGAACCTTCAATTTCGACCAATTTGATCGTTTAAGCACTTTTCTCCAAATTTCTCGGATTAGGGTTTCCTTTCTACTGAATCTCTAAATCCCAACTTCCGAACTCCATATCTTTCGATGTAGACATCGGATTATCAAAATTCTTTCGCCATTTTTCAATTGTACTTAAAACCTTGATTTTGAAAGTGGGTTGATTTTTTTAGTAGTTGACTTTTTGGGGTTGACTTTTTCGAGGTTGACTTTTTCTGGGGTTGACTTTTTCAAGTTTGACTTTTTATGCTCGCCCTCTTAAACTAAGTCTCGGGGTACCACCTGCAGGATGAAAAAAGTTTTTTTACATTCTGAAACCTCAATTTAGGAAGAAAACATATATGTTTTAGTGGTCCCGACAAAATTAGGTGTCTAGAGCTTGTTTTTGCAATATGTCTCAAACATTCTAGTCCATCTTTAGAACAAGGGTAAAGATATAAATGTATTTAGGCTAGGTGTAAGATATGGTTACCAAAAAAATAGCTTATTCAATGTAGGCTCAAATTGGTTCACTAGGGGGAGGTTCTCATGGAACATCAATAAGGGATTGGTTTATTTAGCCCTGGTTATAATCCTAATGCCTCTATCATATCCATGTTGTCACATACATCAATATAGTCTCAAAAATTTTTAAAGCAAGTTCTGGAGAATCATGTAATCATAAGAGCACTCAAGAAAGAAATTAGATTGATATGTATAATGCATCAATCATATAGGCTCAAAACTCATAAGGATGATTATACAAGTCAATTTTAAGTCTAAACATGCTTCTTTCTCAATCAACATATCATATTAACATTGGCTCATAAAAAATAATATCAAGCTTAATTCTCATGAAAATCCTCTCACTAATAACCAGTTTTAGACCTATGCAGTTCATGTCTCATCATTGTATTGAAAAGAACTAGAAACACACTAAAAACAATAAGGACTCAAAACAAAACAAAACAAAATAACCTAAAAATAAAAGAAATCCTAAATTCTTCCCCCCACACTTAATTTTTACATTGTCCTCAATGTAATGCTATCACCCCATATGCAAGAATTATATGTAAGAGAAAAGAACTACTAAATAAAAGAAGAAAAATAACTAAAGAACACTATAAAAAAAATTAAAATGAACCACGAAAAAGAGAACAAATCTGGTTTGTTAGGTTGGCAATTTCTTCATTAATTGGGCTGTCTTCCCAATTAGCACTTGAGTTAGTATTTTCAGCCTAACCAACACCCCTTCTTGTTTTTTTTTTGGGATTTGCAGGCTCATACAAGAAACTTTATGAATTTGTGTGTTTTGTAGGGCAGTTTCTTTGCATAATAGTGGATGCATTCTCCATTTCAAGTATTATTCCATCATCCTTTGTGGTGCATAGCTCATCAAGGAATGGTGCATATTTTGGTATTTGTTGAATGACATCAACAAACAAAATGTTTAAGGTTTCCAGCATGTCTTGTTCATGTTCCTCCTCCTTGAACTTTGCGAATCTACTAGGAAAAGATGGAGAAAAAATATTATTAAAAATTGGAACCTTAAACGTTACCTCAGGTGCCGAAGTACTCTCAATTGGAATTGTAGCTTCATTATCTTCAATAGTTGAATACATATTTAGTTCTTTCTCATCCTCGGGTTCTCTTGGATTTTTTGATTCATCCTCAAGTTGTGTGGCACTAACACTCTCCTTTGGATCAATCATAGTTTGGGAAAGGAGTTCTAGAGATCTTTGTTCTATTAATTCCTCCATACTATTAACCAAGTTCATTTGCGTTTCCTCTTGAAATTGCAAAGTATTAGCAACAATATAATTGACAAGATCTTCCAAAGAAGTACCTGAGTCTTGCAGTGGGGGTTGAAAAAGATCTTGTTGTTGTGTCCATGGTTGAGTGAAGACAGATTGAGCCCTTCTTTCCTGTTGTATTGCCTTTGTTTCCTGTTGAATTTCCAAAGTATTAGGAACAATAGTATTGACAAGGTCTTCTAAAGAAGTACCTGAGCTTTGAGGTGATGGCTCAAAAAGATCTTGTTGTTGATCCCATGATTGATTGAAGCTAGATGGATGATTGTAGTTGGCATAAGGATCTACTTCTTAATAATTTCCCGAGTAGCCAAAATTAGTATGATCCCACCATGCCTCAATGTAAGTGTTTAAGTAAGGATCATACTGTTGTTCTTGGAACCCTTGTTGGCTTTGGTATCCTCCTAAATCATAGGTTGGTTCACAACTATCTTTTTGGAAGTATGGGCACCAATTTGTTGGATGATCCATCATGAAACACACTCCATACTGCCTTGATTGTTGAATTTTACTTATGGCCACTTGTTGAACTATGGAGATGAGATTGTTTAGTTGGTTCTGAAAGTTTTGAAGGTTTGATATAGCACCTGCCATCTCTTCTTGCTTGAAATTTGAAAACAAAAACCTGTATGTAAAAGAAAAATAAAAGTAATTACAACTGAAAATAAGAATAGACCAAGTAACAAATAAACTAAAGAAAGCAATACCCGGCAACGGCGCCAAAAATTTGATGCACCCAAAAGAGTGTATCTTTATTAAACCTTGCAATTAATATGATAAATTATAGTAAAGTAGCATGCAAGGGTCGAATCCACAGAGATTGATTTCTAGTTTATAAATTACTAGTTTAGGTTGGTATATGCCCTAGAGCCAATCGGTTTGGTCAGGCATAAACTACCAATAATGCAAACCCATCACTATATCTTAGTGATACAAGGTTTTCCTTCATGTTAGGACAATGATAAGAAGTTATTAAGTACTAATCGGATGAAGCCCAGGGAACATAATGGCCTTGCAAAGGAATTATATATAATTGTGAGGTCTTTATGCATCAAAGTCACGTTCCTAAAACGGTTCCTGGTCATCATATAGCCAAGACGGGGCATTGACAATGCTCAAATACAGGTACATGTTAAGCCTACTTACTTAGTAAGCAACTAATCTCACGTGTTGAAGTATAAGAGATACTTTAGGATAACATGTAGGTGCCTGTTTGTTGAACAAGTTCACTGAACATGACCCGCTGTGAGAACTCCATTTGGTATTGTCACTCAAGTGTCTATGGAAACGTTCTCACGTGTCAGTCGTGTAAGTAGTCCTCTGACTTGTGATACCAGGTCATCTTGTATGGGGAGTGTCATACTTTGATTCCATCACGAACGGGTCCAAAACAAGAGTGATGCTTATGGTAGGGTGGTTTTGGGTATGACATAAACCATACGATGATGGAGGAGTGATCAAGAAAGGATTCACCAATCCAAGTGACATTGGAGACATATCTCATCTGTTCTTGTCTTAAGTTAACTTGATGGAATCTCTGGCCAGAGTATGATGAATTTAGGAGAAATAGTTTCTCTAAGTTCACAAAGTTAACCAATAGCTACAAGAACTAATATGGATTGAACATGAGTAAGCACTGTACCATGCTCATGGTCTTTCCGGATATTTGGTGAAAAGACCAAATTACACTGATAGACTAAACACAAAAGGTTATGTCGAGACTAACATGACTCTCCAGTATTTGGGTGGTCAATGGCTTGCTAGAGTCCGCTCATGATCTATGAATGTAAATTAATTAGATTAATTTATATTCATTGCCAACATATTGAAAGCCTAATGGGTCACACACAGAAAGGTTAAGAGATTAAAATGGAAAGAGCCTAATTGATTAATTTGAAGAATTTAATCAATAGGGACTTAATTAAATAGTTTAATTAAGTGGAAGGACTTAAGTGCAAATACATAAGAGTTATTGCCCATAATCCAAACCCTGGAGTGATTGCCGTCCCATATAAAAGAAACATGATGGCCACCGATCTCCCTAATGGCGTAGCCGCATATGTGATATGCTTAGAGGCTTTGGTGTCTTTTTGATTTCTTGAATTCCTCCTTGCCTCTTCATGGATTGCTAGAGAGAAAAATGTTTTCTTTCAAGAAAGCAAAGGCATAGAGTGAAGAAGAAAGAAGATCAAGATAATCCTTGTGGTTGGTGCAATGATGGTAACTCAATTAAGAGTTGTAAACCCAAGTGCAGGTTATGTTCAAGTAATAAATTCTCGGGTGTCCGAGGTCGAACCACAGGGAAGCGTATTAGTAAGTATAAGTTTATAAATATATAAGAAAAAGAAAATAAACAAGATATTAGGGAATCAATAACAAAGAAAGTAAACAAGATATTAGAGAACAAAATAAACAAAATAACATAAAAGCAATTAAACAAGATATAAAAAAACAATAAGAAAAGATGTTGAGGTTAGAGAATCCACTCTTGGTGTTATGCTAAGATTAATCTTGTTTTATTACACAATTGAAATCCACACATAAGGGAGGTTCCAATCTAAAGGTTTAGCAATTCAGTCCAAGTTGTCCAACGTCCATAGCATATGATATTATGTTCATTTGGTGTCCTCAAAACTCATAAAAAGAGTCCAAGCATTCCTTATGCCAAGGTATATGTCTACAACAAATCAAGGTTATGAAACCAAGCATTTACTGTGCCATTTTCCTTGTCAATAACGAATCAAGATCTCTACTTTGCAAGTATGATTTTAAACCAAAAGAAAATATTATCTATACTAATGTTTATAAATGATCATTCATTTTAGCTCAAGTTTAAGAGACTAACCTTAGCAATTACCAAAAGCTTCACCTCATCACCTCAACAATATGATTAGCAACACATACTAGATATGAATAAAATGAAAAGGAATGTAAGAAACATAAGTAAAGAAAAAGAAAACTAGAGAAAGGAAAGAAGAAGAAAACTTAGAGAATTTTATTACAATGGCTAATATCCTACCAATCTACAATGTATCCCAATACTCATCCAAGGCCCTCTATTTATACACATTTTGGAGAGCTAAATGACAAGAGACAAGCTTTATAAATTTCAAAGGTAGGTATAATAGGTGGGTGCATTTTTCTAACAATTTTCGTCATGTTGTATGACAATTCTGATCAGCCAGCTTGATGGTCGATTTTGTCAATGTTGGAGGCTCGATCTGATCAAATGGTCTTCTAGAAAAATATGCCCCTATCAGTTACGGATCCATAGCCGTTGGAATCAGATCATTTTCTCATGTGGATCGGAAGATATGGTCAAAATACCAAAACAGGTCAGCACAGACGTCATTGCACATCAGCCAACTTGATGGTCGATTTCGGTAGGGAAAACGACTCCGTTTCAAGAAGTGTAAAACATGAAAAAGAGAGATATGCCTCTTAACTTTGCACTGTAAAAAAATCAGCCTTATTGCTTCAGTGAAACTCCAGATATAGCTGATATGGAAAAAGGTATCGGAACTAGAACTGAATTGGATTTGCCCTTAATTCTTGATTTAACCTAGTAATCTGAAATTACTCAAAGAAACTCATGAAAAACACCAAATTACATAAAAATATAAAAGATCATAAATACAAGTAGACTAAGCAATAATAACTCGTATTTGACACAAAACAATAATAAAACATAACTAAGAACTATATAATTATACGAGTTATCACACCCCCACACTTAGATTGTTGCTAGTCCCTAGCAACGACTCAATAAAAATAAAATAAGAAAATCTAATCTAATCCATTTTCGTTGGAAATCACGGTGGCACTTAGCATGTGACACAAGCCTTTAAACCCCTAGGTGTCCCTAGTGAACGAGTTTAGTCTCGTGAGGGTTTGCTAGAACGATACCCACAAACATTGAAAAACTAAAATATAAGTAAACTACATACACTAAAAATATTTACTCATAATCCTTTCAATATAAATTAGAGACAATCTTTGAACAAGTCTTATAAACTAATCAATAGCTCAAAGAATTTCACAAAAATTCATGCTTGAATGTAAATAAATGAGTTAAGCCAATATTAACATAACATATTTCAATCAAAATAGTGCATATTCGACTTAATCTCAACTTCTCACTACACTCTCATGATTTTCACTCTTTAAAGTAGTGGTAAAGTGTTTACACTCAATCAATCTCATGAAAACAGTTCTACCATATGCTTGCTTGTCCACCTATTCTCCACTATTTAGATCATACAACTTCATAAATCAAGAGGTCTTTTTTCAAGGTTGTAATGGGGCCAAAGGGTTATAATGTAGTTAAAGAACAAAAGGATAAAGATATCACAAAGGTTCCAAAGAGTTCATAGAGTTTAGAGACATAATAAGATCATACAAATAAAACTTCTCAAAACTCTTATAAAGCACATAATAACATAGGCTAAATATTCATGTTGAGCCTTTGCTTCATTCTAACCAACTTTGTAACATCTTTTTCTTTACTTTAACTAGAAGTTCAAGAGAAGATTTTTTTTTTTTTAATATGGGAATGTATTTGACAATGATCCCTTTTTTTTTCTCTTGACTTTTGCCTCTCTCCTCCCCCACACTTATCTTTCGTTCTAACCCAAATTTTCAAAAAGTATCCCTTATTTTTGCAATATGTCTCAAAATATATAATCCATCTTTAGAACAAGGGTAAGGATATAAGTATATTTAGGCTAGGTGTAAGTTCTGGTTACCAATAAAATAGCATATTTAATGTAGGCTCAAATTGGCTCACTAGTGGGGATGTTCTCTTAGAACATTAATAATGGATGGCTGTTTGGCTTTGGTTATAATCCTAATGCCTCTATCATATTCATGTTGTCACATGTATCAATATAGTCTCAAACGGTTTAAAGCAAGTTCTAGAGAATCATGTAATCATAAGAGCACTCAAGAAAGAAATTAGATTGATTTGTATAATGCATCAATCATTATAGGCTCAAAAACTCACAAGGATGATTATACAAGTCAGATTAAGTCTAAACATGCTTCTTTCTCAATCAACATATCATATTAACATTGGCTCATAAAAAGGTTGACATCAAGCTCAATTCTCATGAAAATCTTCTCACTAATAAATCTGTTTTAGACTTATGCAATTCATATCTCATCATTGTATTAAAAGGAACTAAAACACACTAAAAAATAAAAATAATAATAATAAAGACTCATAAAAAAAAATAGTAGACAAAAATAAAAGAAATCCTAAATCGTTCCCCCCACACTTGATTCTTACATTGTCCTCAATGTAAGTCTATTAACCCAAATGAAAGAATCATGTGTAAGAGAAAAGAACTAATAACATAAGAATAGGAATAACTAAGACTCAAAACAAAACAAACTCATGCAACCTAAATAATCCTAAAATACTAAACAAAAATTAACAAGTAAACATAAAAAGATTAAAATCAAACTGACAAGGTATGTCTCAAGTCTCCCTTACTCAGACCTTGTTCAGAATGAATACTTCTAAATGGCTTAAAACACATCAAATTTTTGTTTTTTTTTTTTTGTTTTTTTGTTTTTTTAAATTAGCAAAATATGTTCCTTACCCCCTACTAAAGGTAGAATTTAGGAGATATTACCTGCAGAGGTTGCTAACCACTTATTATAACTGAGACACAACAAACAAAATGTTAGATAATGTCACAAAGACAGAGTGCAATCCACTCCTTGCTCGTCCATATCTCTTTTTCTTTTTCCGAGCGTTTGCGAAACAACCGTAGCATGTAAATACTCATAAGCTTGGAGCTTTTTGAGTAAATCTTCAATGGTTGTAGCAGAAATTATGGTTCTCCTTGCCTCTGAAAACATGAATCCATTATCCACAGCATTATCTAAATATGAAAGCAAATTACTAAAATAACCATTAATATTAAGCAAACCAATGGGTTTCTTATTTGTGACCAAAGATGACCAAGAAGCCACGCAAGCTATTTCTTCCAATGTACCCAGACCTCCTGGTAAAGCAATGAATGCATCGGCAGAATGGTACATGATTGTTATCCGTTCATGGATACTCCAGACTTGTATTTCCGTACCCAAGGTAGGTCCACAAAAACTTGTGAATAGTTTTGGCACGATTCCTAGAACTGGACTTCCTCCGGCGTGTGCTGCTGTAGCGACTGCTCCCATTAAACCCGTACTACCGCCTCCATAAATCAACTGGATCTTTTGTTGGGCAAGTATTACTCCAACTCTTATGGCTTCATCAGCGAATATGTTATTTTTCCCTGGATAAGCACCTCCAAAGACACAAATTTTTTTAATGTGCTGGGACGAAGTACTTTCCATTTTTTTTTTCGAGTGCCTGAAAGAGAATGAGTACGTGGTGTAATATATAGAGGACTGAGTAGTGAATCAGACAAGAGTAATAATGTCGCCGAAAGTGTATTTGACCTGTCAGAAGAAAATGTTAACCTAACAAAAGATTTTTGCGTGATTTCAGGAAGAAAATCAAAAAGAGAAGAAAAATCAACCGTAAAAGACCAATGCAAAAAAAAAAAAAAACGAGAATAATTAGACAAATCTAACAACACGTAAATTAAACCGAAATAAAGTTATTGCAAATCAAACCAAAAGCTGAGAAGTCATTTATTGTAGTTGTGATTGTGGCTCACATCTTCCTCTGGTTTTACGTCCAGAAACGGCTTAAACGCCTTTTATGAGTCGAGGATATGCTTCCCATCCAGTTTTCTTACAAGTTGGCAAACAGGGTCTTTTAACATCAGATTCCCAAGATGTTGCCATTCCCTTTGGAATTGCGGCCATAAATCAAGAATTTCTCTTTGTACGTCTCCACTAGGATGCGTCTCAAGAGAAAGTTGGATATTACCCAAATTCTCCTTACTCAGTCCATTCTTAATGAATTCAATTTTATCATCTCGATTAGAGGACGGAATCCCAATAGAACGACATTTACCGTTACACGTCCATCGTGCACATTTTTGGCAATTTGAACTCATGCGCTTTGCTCGTCGCTTCTTTGCAAAAGTGCTTCTACCTGTACCTGGTAAATGCAAAACAGGAAGATATTCATCTTCACGTACCTTGGCTTCAATTATCCAACGTATGTCTTCAGGAATCCCTTTGTGCATAAGCATTCTTAATCTTTCAAATCGAACTTGGTAAAGCTTCAGTAAAATATTTCGAGGAAAAGGAGGAAATCGTTTCTGCAATCTTGTGAGAATATCATCCATCTTGAATACGTTACCATTTCTAGGATTCTCAATGTCAACTGCTCCATAATGATACACATACTTAACCACAAATGGGCCAGTCCATCTTGATCTCAATTTACCAGGAAATATGTGAAGTCTAGAATTATAAAGTAGAACTTTTTGCCCAACATCAAATGTTTTTCTTGAAATTAACTTGTCATGAAAGGCTTTAGTTCTTTCTTTATGAATTTTAGAATTCTCATATGCATCATTTCTGAGTTCCTCAAGTTCATTTATGACTGGAAAAGTTTCATTCTCACCCAAAAAGGAATATTTTAGCTCGGATGGCAATGGTTTTAAATCCAGCTTGAGTGGTTCAATAGTTGATGGTACAGTGACATTTGTGAGTGATGGAAGTTCCTCAAACTTTTGTTTCCAACAATGCTTAACCTGAAAAGAATTTAACAAAGAATCAGTGTGTGAAATTTCTGAAGCATTATCCAACTCACATTCAATTAAATAAGCTTCTAAAGGATCATGGAATGTGGTAGTGGTGAGATGTTCATGAACAAGTTCTTCAATGAAATCCACTTCATGTACTTCTGAATCATCACCAGGTTGCTTGCAAGTGTTGAACACATTTAATTCTAAAGTCATATTTCCAAAAGAAATGTTCAAAATACCATTCCTGCAATTTATCAGAGCATTAGAAGTTGCAAGAAACGGACGGCCTAATATAACAAGAATTTGAACATTTGGATTTGAAACAGGATGTGTGTCCAAAACAATAAAATCAACAGGGAAGTAAAAATTTTCAATTTGAACCAAAACATCTTCAACTATCCCTCGAGGAATTTTTACAGAACGATCAGCTAGTTGAAGTGTAACAGGTGTTTCCTTGAGTTCACCTAAACCTAACTGTTGATAAACAGAAAAAGGCAAAAGATTAACACTAGCACCAAGATCAAGCAATGCACGTTCTATTCTAGTGTTTCCAATGATGCATGAGATTGTTGGACATCCAGGATCTTTGAATTTTGGTGGAGTAAGGTGCTGAATGATTGAGCTCACACTTTCCGTCAGGAGTGCTTTTTTTTGTACATTATGTTTCCTTTTAAATGTGCACATGTCCTTCAAAAATTTAGCATAAGATGGAACTTGTTTGATTGCATCCAATAAAGGAATGTTAATCTTAACTTGTTTGAAAAGTTCATAAGTTCTGCATTTTGATTCAAATTCTTTATTGTTTGCAACCTTTGAGGAAAAGGAGCAAGATGCATACCTTTTTCTTTGTCCAAATTTTCAAGAAGTTCAGACTTACCATCATCCTTACCATTACTTTTCGGAGGGGAAGGAGGATCTTGGTCTTTTGATGGAATGTTTTTGTCAATTGCCTTTCCACTTCGAAGAGTTGTGATAGAACTGACATTTTCCTGTTGAGTTTCATTGGAGCAAGAAACAAGACATTGAGTAGAAGGGTTAGGTTGAGGTTGAGCAGGAAACTTACCTTTTTCTTGAGTGCGTAATGAAGCTGTCAATGTGGACAAGGTGTTTTTGATCTCATTGATGTCCTGTGAAGTTTGGTTATTCATATTTGCTTGTGTTTGCATGAATGCTTGCAATGTCTCTTCCAAGGTTTGTACACGTGAAGGTTGATAGGAAAAAGTGTTGCCCGGCTTTTGAGATTGTGGTACCTGAACATGATTATTATTCCGCCAACTGAAGTTGGGATGATTTCTCCATTCAGGGTTATACGTTTCAGAGTAAGGAGAAGGAAAAGGCTTTTAAAATGTGTTTATGGAATTTACTTTATCATGCAACGCTTCTTTAAGAATGGGAATGTTTGGACATTCAGAAGTGGGGTGTCCCATGATTTCACAAATTCCACAACTTTCTTCATTTTTAACCGTTTTGACTTCTTTTACTTCTCTAAGTTCCATGGCTTCAATCTTTCTAGCCAAATTAGCTACTTTAGCTTTTATCTCATCTTCTTGACTAAAATGATATTTACCTCTGTTAGAAACAAGATTAGATCTATTGGAACTTTCAGAGGAATTATCTGTGTGCCAGGCTTGAGAGTTATCTGCCAAATGGTCTAGGTAGTCAAAGGCTTCTTCAGGTTCTTTTTCTAGAAACTCACCGTTACACATTGTTTCAACAAATTGTTTAGTTTCGGGAGTTAAACTTTCATAAAAGAAACTAATAAGACGCCATTTTTCAAAACCATGATGTGGACAAGAACTTAACAAATCTTTAAAACGCTCCCAGCACTGAAAAAATGCTTCATTTTGATTTTGATTGAAATTTTGAATCTGTCTTTTCAAAGCAGTAGTTTTATGTGCTGGGAAAAATTTCTTTAGAAACTCAGTTTGTAATTCTTGCCATGTGCCAATTGACCTTGGTTTTAAATTATGAAGCCAAATTTTTGCTTTATCTTTTAAAGAAAAAGGAAATAATTTTAGCTTGACAATTTCATTTGTACATTGTTGGTCATTAAAGGTGACACATACATCTTCGAAGTCTTTTAGAAACGAGTAAGCACTTTCCGATTCTAACCCATGGAAATTTGGAAGCAAAGCTATCATACCTGGTTTAAAAAGAAAGTTGTTTGCATTGAGAGGAAAAATAAAACAAGAGGGTGATGAGCTTCGAGTTGGTTGCAAGTAGTCACGCATGGTGCGTACTTGTCTGTTCTCATCTTCAGCATGAACACTTTCATTGTCAGCCATGGTAGGAGTTGTATTAGAAAGATTACCTGAAAAAGTTTCACAATAAAATCTAACTAAACGACGAGATCTAAAATCACGTCGCCAAACAAGCATAAAACAAAGTTAATATACAAATTAGGCGGTATAACCAGCCAAACAAAATAAATATACTAAATTAGGCGGTATAACCAGCCAATAAAAATAAATATATACAAAATTAGGCGGTATAACCAGCCAATAAAAATAAATATATACAAAATTAGGCGGTATAACCAGCCAATAAAAATAAATATATACAAAATTAGGCGGTATAACCAGCCAATAAAAATAAATATACTTATAAACTTATATACTTAGTATTGCTTCCCCGGCAACGGCGCCAAAAACTTGATGGTAACTCAATTAAGAGTTGTAAACCCAAGTGCAGGTTATGTTCAAGTAATAAATTCTCGGGTGTCCGAGGTCGAACCACAGGGAAACGTATTAGTAAGTATAAGTTTATAAATATATAAGAAAAAGAAAATAAACAAGATATTAGGGAATCAATAACAAAGAAAGTAAACAAGATATTAGAGAACAAAATAAACAAAATAACATAAAAGCAATTAAACAAGATATAAAAACAATAAGAAAAGATGTTGAGGTTAGAGAATCCACTCTTGGTGTTATGCTAAGATTAATCTTGTTTTATTACACAATTGAAATCCACACATAAGGGAGGTTCCAATCGGAAGGTTTAGCAATTCAGTCCAAGTTGTCCAACGTCCATAGCATATGATATTATGTTCATTTGGTGTCCTCAAAACTCATAAAAAGAGTCCAAGCATTCCTTATGCCAAGGTATATGTCTACAACAAATCAAGGTTATGAAACCAAGCATTTACTGTGCCATTTTTCTTGTCAATAACGAATCAAGATCTCTACTTTGCAAGTATGATTTTAAACCAAAAGAAAATATTATCTATACTAATGTTTATAAATGATCATTCATTTTAGCTCAAGTTTAAGAGACTAACCTTAGCATTTACCAAAAGCTTCACCTCATCACCTCAACAATATGATTAGCAACACATACTAGATATGAATAAAATGAAAAGGAATGTAAGAAACATAAGTAAAGAAAAAGAAAACTAGAGAAAGGAAAGAAGAAGAAAACTTAGAGAATTTTATTACAATGGCTAATATCCTACCAATCTATAATGTATCCCAATACTCATCCAAGGCCCTCTATTTATACACATTTTGGAGAGCTAAATGACAAGAGACAAGCTTTATAAATTTCAAAGGTAGGTATAATAGGTGGGTGCATTTTTTTAACAATTTTCGTCATGTTGTATGACAATTCTGATCAGCCAGCTTGATGGTCGATTTTGTCAATGTTGGAGGCTCGATCTGATCAAATGGTCTTCTAGAAAAATATGCCCCTATCAGTTACGGATCCATAGCCGTTGGAATCAGATCATTTGCTCATGTGGATCGGAAGATATGGTCAAAATACCAAAACAGGTCAGCACAGACGTCATTGCACATCAGCTAACTTGATGGTCGATTTCGGTAGGGAAAACGACTCCGTTTCAAGAAGTGTAAAACATGAAAAAGATAGATATGCCTCTTAACTTTGCACTGTAAAAAAAATTCAGCCTTATTGCTTCAGTGAAACTCCAGATATAGCTGATATGGAAAAAGGTGTCGGAACTAGAACTGAATTGGATTTGCCCTTAATTCTTGATTTAACCTAGTAATCTGAAATTACTCAAAGAAACTCATGAAAAACACCAAATTACATAAAAATATAAAAGATCATAAACACAAGTAGACTAAGCAATAATAACTCGTATTTGACACAAAACAATAATAAAACATAACTAAGAACTATATAATTATACGAGTTATCATGCACCAAACCCGGAGGAGAAGGAAAAACGTTTTTCTTCTTCTTGATGCTTATGAAGCATTCGGCCATGGATGTTTAGATGGGGAGAGGTTTCTTGAAACCTAAACTACTAGCATCGTTTTCAGCAATACTTCATTCCTACCTTATGAAGGTTTTCTTGATCATCTTGTGTGGATTACCGTTAGAGGCCAGACACTTGTGTGGCTTGAAGTCTTGGATTGACAGCTTGGTGTTCAAGATTGAGTGGGCTGTTTACAAATCAAGATTACAAGATCTTTGAGTTAAGGTATGAATCTTGATCAGATGTATTCTTTATAATTACAAGATCGCATTAAAACTTTACAAGCATGATCCTGTAAGATTCGACTATCTCTTTGTTTATTATTCGGTTGCGTTCATGTTCTTCTTTAATTCGATTATTGTTTGAGCATGAGGTCGAACCCCAATAGTGGTATCAGAGCCTAGCTTGTAAGTTTTCTTGTGATTTACATGTTTTAATTCTTGGTAATATTCAATTGGATTAAATTGTGTGTCGATCTAGCAAAGTTATTTCAAGAAAAAAGTTTTCTTGTTTTGTTTCAATTCTGACAGCTTCTGTTTGCAATCTGATCCTGGTGCATTAAATTGTTTAAAACATGTTTAAAATTGATTTAATCAATTTTTAACCTTTCCATATAAATTTCATGACACAAAGAAGTTAAAAGAAACAAGTTTGGATTTGATTTGAATTGAATTGGTTTTGATGCTTGAATTTCAAAGAATACAAGTGTAGGATTTTTCTGCACACCTGTTGTAAGTTGCGATTTTGACATGGTTAGAGGTCCAAAAATTCTGAAAATTTGAGGGGAAGTCTGAAACATGTCTATCTTGATGCTGTAATTTTTGGTGAATTTTTTGTTTTTTTTTTTTTCCGAAACTGCCTCTCGAAGTTGTGCAAACAGTTTGCATGGTTGTTGGAATTTTCTGGGCAGCCTTGAGTTCTTGAATTTGATTCTTGAATTGTAGGTATAATTGGCTAAAAATCAAAGAATGAATTATGTGTGAATTGTTCGCCACTTAGCCACCAAAAGAGGCGGCTTCTTTGAGGCAAACGTTGCCCCAACAAGGGCTGCAGGTTACGGTGGCGTTACTTACTAAAAGTAGGAGGCGGCTACACACAAAAGTTGTGTGTTAGGGCATCACCTTCTATTTTTGCAAATTCTTATTCTTTGGAATTTTGGACTTGTCAAAATTGTTTCCTAGTCAAAATTGGATTCCAAAGAGTTAGGGATGCACCTAAGCTATCCTTGTGGAAATTGTTTCCTAGTTGAAAAGGACTCCTAAAAGTTAGGAGAAGATATGAAACTTTCCTTGTAGAGAAAGTTTTCTAATCAAACTTGAACTTCCTAAGATGTTAGGAAATCTAATTAAATTGTTTAATTAGATGGAAGATTTTAATTCAAAGAATCCTAATTGGATTAGGACACAAGTAAATTGAATTAAAATTAAAATTGCTAGATAATTTGAGCCAAGTATATTTAAATGAGTTTAAATATTATTTTCCTTAAATGACACACATGATTACTAAGTGACATTAAATATGTATGCATTTAATTATATGCTTTATGACGTGATTATGAAAGCATGAGGATGGTTATAGACTTAGACCTTAGACTTAGGTCAAGGTTGGTTAAATTTTCTTTTTGGTATTTTTATAAATAGGGTCTGCGAACCTTGTCTTCTCTTATTCATTTCTGGGGTTATAAATTCTCTTCTCACCTGACTCCCCTCAAATGTAACTCGAGGTTTCTATCAAAGATATGTAAATGTTACATAGGCTTGTAAATTTAGATTTAGGCTAAGATTAGAATTTATGTAATACCAAATGTAAGGAGACAGGGCGCCAATAAGAAGAACCAAGGAGATCACCATCAAGACTTATGAAGACTATGTATGGTATCCCTAGGAATTTGACCAACTAGTTTCCTAATGGCTCAAGGAAACTAGAGTAGTAAAGTCCATAATCATCCTAGCAGATTGCATGAGATAGATTTATTTTTGAATTTATATATGTGATATATATTTGAATAAATGCTATGCATGTCAATCAACAAAGAAAAGCAATGAGACTTAATAGACGAATAAATCCCTCATTAAATTATATTGAGTCCATGTTACGCATGATAAGTTGCCTTCCACCATCTTAACATGATAACCAGAGTTCTTCCAGTAGGAGGCTTGTTGAGGCACTCAAGGTCAAACTACTGTACGAACATGTTTGAGTTATAGAAGGTGGGTCTTACTCAACTAAGTGTCATGTTATCTGGATGCGTAAAACTTGATCGCATGACATTTAGAGGCAAAGTTAGGCGAAATGCATATGATGCATTTAGGCAAAGAGTTGTCACCTCACTGATCAAGGAGTTGCATAGAGAGATGCAATTTGTAAGCAAAGTTACCTAGTCAATTAGTTTCAACATGGCTTGTTGAGTCACTCAAGGTCATGGTGGGATGAAAGGGGTCCTTGCTCACTAAGAAGTTTAAAAGTTAAATTTCTCGAATAGTAGAAGAGGGCTACTATGTTGATAAAATAGTGAGAACAATCATTTAAACTTTAAAACCTGGTTTTTATGATTGTAATTTGCATAATGACTATTATATGCATTGGTTTATATGGGATATAAATTGTCATAGCAGGTTAACTAGTCACTTGATTGCATACTTGATGCAAAGTCGATTTCACTAATCAATGAAATGAATGTCTATGTCCTTGATGATCTAAGAGGTACTTAGCAATGAGAAGTTCAACATCTCAAGGAATTATTCCAATGACAGATGCTAGAAGGTAGCCTATGAGGCATCATGTGCTAATGGATGCATCAACAAGTTTGAGAAACTTGGTTGATTTATGGATCATAATCTAAGTATAGAATTAGTTCTTTCTTCATTATCTAAGAGCAATTAGCAAGTCGTGTTGTAGGACAACATGAACCGATTGGTGTTGCTAAATATGCTCACTAGACTAGAAGATCATCCACTTTGTTACTTCTACCAAGGGAAGGTAACCGAAGAAACGTTCTTCAAAGTTAAGATGATGAGATGAAGAAAAAAATTGGTATCGATCAAAAGGACATACCATTATTGTGGCAATGCACGGCAGTTGAGGCTTAAATGCAATAAGTATATTCGATACTTGAAAGAAAGTGAAACTTGAGAAGTTTTACTTCATGGTTATTATGAGTTTGTTTTCACTACCTTTAGGTATATGATACCTATAAGATTGGTTCAAAGATATGTATGACATATAGATGGAACTAATGACAAGGAGAAGTGAAAAGGAATAAGACTAAAGAGAAGGCAACCTTAGTTGATACTTGATCAAGCTTTCCAACCTATTCATGATGAATGCTTTAGAAACATTATCATTGATATTTCGGTTATGCTAGCATTAGATGTTTGGCCATTCATCCTAGAATGAACCGAAAGGTCATATGGAATTTGTTCCATATCATGGTCTTATTACACTCATAAAAGCTAAAAACTTGCATAAAAGATAATCAAAGGTTGTTCAAGTCAAAAGTATAAGATTAAAACATATAGATACTAGTAGTTTCTTTGATTATGAATCAAAGGAAATCTTATACAAAACTTTACAACTAAATAAGCTTTAGCTCAAGGAATTTCATAATGAGATTATGAAACTAATTTAGTTAAAAGAGCATTCTTATTAAGATATGATCTAAATGAAGAATGGCTTGAAACTAAATTGATTGATTATATAATAGAATTCATATAAGATGAATTTGATGGACATCACTATGTAATGACATAGAAAGGTCCATGATACTCCAAATAGCCAAGATTGCCGAAACACTAACCAAGAAAGGATTTCGAATTGTATTTGTAAAACAAACATTCATATGGATATGAGATGTTTGGTTTTATAATTACAAAATATGCATTCAAAAGAGTTTTGAATTCACATCCCATATGAAAGTAAATGAGTTTACTTTGAATGTTTCTACACAAGTAGGAAACAGTGGGAGTTTTATGACATTTAAAAGTTAAAAGTCATAGGTTGAAATCTGATATTATGTATGGGATGCATAAAGGCACAAGGATTTAGTAGGATGCATTATGATGCATTACTCATATGTGATGACTCTAATAAACATAATGATTAAGTAGGATGCATAATGATGCATAACTCATAAGAGATGAGTCTACTTAATAGAATATTGTTAGACAATGGATTGAGATATCCAGTTTTGATAGTGACATTCAAGAGTTGAATTTATCAAAAGGATGAGATATCTTTTGTGCACACCTAAGGGTTAGTAGGAATAATACATATTACTCATCAAACAATGTATATCAGATACATTGGTGATTAAAAGGTGAATTGACTAGTAATGCTAAGATCTAACAGATTTAGCAACAGATGATTGGATTAAATGTTAAATGAGTTTAACATAGAGAGAATCCAACAAGTGACTTAAGGCCATGATGTAAATAAATGAATTCATTTGGAAACGTTCCAAATGAGAGAGGATTGGATTATTTATATTCTAAGTCAGAATACAAACCTTTTGTTTAAAGCTACAAAAAGGTGTATTTGGATCGATAGCTCACTGGGCTAATTAAAAGATTCCTAGTTGTTAAAGTAACAACATGAGCCATAAGGAATCGGGTTTCATTGTGATCCGGGTAAGTATTGTGACTATGATAATAGAGATTATCAAATGAATATGACTGAAGCATATTCTCACAACGATGTACTGAAGCTATGTCCTAGTAGAGACACAATTGCTAATCAAAAGAGTTCAGCATTGGATAAGTTAGCGATCGACTTAGTGCAAGTGGGAGATTGTTGGTATATGCCCTAGAGCCAATCGGTTTGGTCAGGTATAAACTACCAATAATGCAAACCCATCACTATATCTTAGTGATACAAGGTTTACCCTCATGTTAGTACAATGATAAGGAGTTATTAAGTACTAATAAGATGAAGCCCATGGAACATAATGGCCTTGCAAAAGAATTATATATAATTGTGAGATCCTTATGCATCAAAACCATGTTCCTAAAATGGTTCCTGGTCATCATATTGCCAAGACGGGGCATTGGCAATGCTCAAAGACTGGTACATGTTAAGCCTACTTACTTAGTAAGCAACTGATCTCACGTGTTGAAGTATAAGAGATACTTTAGGAGAACATGTAGGTGCTTGTCTGTTGAACAAGTTCACTAAACATGGCCCGCTGTGAGAACTCCATTTGGTATTGTCACTCAAGTGTCTATGGAAACGTTCTCATGTGTCAGTCGTCTAAGTAGTCCTCTGACTTGTGATACCAGGTCATCTTGTATGGGAAGTGTCATACTTTGATTCCATCATGAACGGGTCCCAAATGATGCTTATGGTAAGGTGGTTTTGGGTATGACATAAACCATACGAAGATGCATTAGTGATCCAGAGAGGATTCACCACTCCAAGTGACATCAGAGACATATCTCATCTGTTCTTGGCTTAAGTTAACTTGATGGAATCTCTGGCCAGAGTATGATAAATTTAGGAGAAATAGTTTCTCTAAGTTCACAAAGTTAACCAATAGCTACAAGAACTAATATGGATTGAACATGAGTAGACACTGCACCATGCTCATGGTCTTTCCGGGATATTTGGTGAAAGGACCGAATTACACTGATAGACTGAACACGAAAGGTTATATCGAGACTAACTTGACTCTCCAGTATTTGGGTGGTCAATGGCTTGCTAGAGTCCGCACTTGATCTATGAATTTAAATTAATTAGATTAATTTATATTCATTGCCAACAGATTGGAAGCCTAATGGGTCACACACAGAAAGGTGAATTAAGAGATTAAAATAGAAAGAGCCTAATTGATTAATTTGAGAATTTAATCAATAGGGACTTAATTAAATAGTTTAATTAAGTGGAAGGACTTAAGTGTAAATACATAAGAGTTATTGCCCATAGTCCAAACCTTGGAGTGATTGCCGCCCCTTATAAAAGAAACATGATGGCCACCGATCTCCCTAATGGCCTAGTCACATATGTGATATGCTTAGAGGCTTTGGTGTCTTCTTGATTTCTTGACTTCCTCCTTGCCTCTTCGTGGATTGCTAGAGAGAAAAATGTTTTCTTTCAAGAGAGCAAAGGCATAGAGTGAAGAAGAAAGAAGATCAAGATAATCCTTGTGGTTGACACACCAAACCCTGAGGAGAAGGAAAAACATGTTTCTTCTTCTTGATGCTTATGAAGCATTCGGCCATGGATGTTTAGATGGGGAGAGGTTTCATGAAACCTAAACTACTAGCATCGTTTTCGGAAAGAATCCATTCCTACCTTATGAAGGTTTTCTTGATCATCTTGTGTGGATTACCGTTAGAGGCCAGACACTTGTGTGGCTTGAAGTCTCGGATTGACAGCTTGGTGTTCAAGATTGAGTGGGCTGTTTGTAAACTCAAAATTACTAGATCTTTGAGTTAAGGTATGAATCTTGATCAGATGTATGCTTTATAATTACAATATGGCATTAAAATTTTACAAGCATGATCCTGTAAGATTCGACTATCTCTTTGTTTATTATTCCGCTGTGTTCATGTTCTTTTTTAATTCGATTATTGTTTGAGCATGAGGTCGAATCTAAACAGTTTAAAACTTAAATTCAAGAACAAGAAAAGAAAAGGGGATTTTGGAAAGAGTTTTTAAAAGTTAAGAAAACAAGAAAACTAAAAAGCAAATAAATAAGATGAAATCAATATAAGAGAAATATGGTTAAGGTTTCATTCTCCACCACTAGACGTCATTGAGAATCAATAATCATATCTATCAACATCAATTAACTATCAAAATTATCAACCGTAGATAACAACAAGCTCTGTTACCCCAATCTTTCCTTAGTTTGTCGTTAAATAGAACAAGCTCTCTATTTAGTCTCTAACCACTAGACAACCTAGAATAAGCTCTCTAGATTTAATGTAATGGCAGCTTTATGATGAGAATCTAGGCAACAAACACATAAGATCGGATTGTTTAACCTATGTTATGTTCCACTGCAATTAGCGAAAACATGACTATAATCATTAATCACAAATTGCCACTTATGAATAGGAAATAAAGCAATTACACGGATCAAGATTCCAAAACTAGCAATAGATAATTATCAAGATCTATCTAGTTTGCAACCTAAAAAAATCAAGACAACATCATAAACAATTCTTATGGAAGAATATAATCAACTTTGATAGATAAAATCTAAAAAACAATTACAAAACATGTCTAAAGCTTTGAAATCACCCTTAACCAAAGAGAAGTTTAGCCTAGCATAGGCATAGATAATATATAATATATACATAAAACTAAAAAGAAAATAAAATATTGGAGAAGAAGAAGAAGAAGAATGATGATACTTGAATCTCCTCAAAGATGTCTAGTTTGTGGCTCAAAAGATGGTATTTATAGAGTTTTAAAACCCTGGGAACAAGTCTTTGCCACACAAGTAAGCCTGGAGGGATAAAATCATGTTTTTCAAGGTTTTTCACGGATTTTCCCGATTTTTGGATGATGCGGCGTCGGGCTCTCTATCTCTATTTTTCTACCGCATCTTTCTTCACTTCGTCGGCTGATTTGGATGCTCATTTCTTCTCCGATTTGGATGTGTAAACTATCGTTAGAAAGGTATTCAAGTCAACCTCAAAATTTAAGGGGAATTTTCTTCAAATAAAGAATTTAGCATCATGTTTTCCTTGCAACAAGCTCCGAAGGTCAAATCTGCCTTCTTGCTTTGCAATCAGAAATTGATCTTTTTGACTCCGAATCTTCTTCCATCTTGTGATTATGATTTTGTAATCTTTTTACCATCATTATTGATATATTTTGACTTCATTCTCTTAACTATACCTATAATTCAAAAATATAATATAAGTAAACAAGATAAAGATCGAAAACATAACAAAAACTAAAGGTAGAAAGACATAAAATGTATATTTTATGAGCTTATCATTTAGACTTTAGGTTATTTTCATTATGCCATGACATTTTTCATGTCATTTAGATATTAGGTCATTTTTCATATGACATGTCATTTTTCATGACATTTAAACATTAGGTTATTTTCATTATGCCATGACATTTTCCATGTCATTTAGATATTAGGTCATTTTTCATATGACATGTCATTTTCCATGACATTTAAACATTAGGTTATTTTCATTATGCCATGACATTTTCCATTTCATTTAGATATTAGGTCATTTTTCATATGACATGTCATTTTCCATGACATTTAGACATTAGATTATTTTCATTATGCCAAGACATTTTCCATGTCATTTAGATATTAGGTCATTTTTCATATGACATGTCATTTTCCATGACATTTAGACATTAGGTTATTTTCATGTGCCATGTCATTTTTCCATGTCATTTAGCATTCTAGGTTATTTTGCTATGTCACTTAGAACCTAGGTCATGCATATGCCATGCCACTCATTTCATGCATTTATCTTGCTGGTTGTTCATGCACCTCTACATTCCCCACTTGATTTTTGGACTTAAGCCAATCAATGGCTCAAAGCCAAGCTCTCCTGAGCATGCTTGTGGAAAATTAATAGTTTAGATTGGCTATTCTGACTTTGGGATTTTTTTTCACTACTCATCCATGGTCAAAAATAAATTGATTTTTTTACCACATGCAGTAGTCATTTTGGGGATGCCATGATATTTTTCTCATGATTTTTAGATTGTTTTTATCATGGTTGAAAAATGGATTTTGACAAAGCAATTTTTAACTCAGTCTTGATTTTGGTAAAATTCGGTCATAGTATCCATGCTTCAAAAATTAAGCTGATTTTTTCCCATGTAGATCAACTTGTTATAGGTCTCACCTAATGTTTTCAGATTTTTTTGAAATTTTGTAAAAGGGTAAAAAAATCGGGTTTCAAAATTGGTTGCGGGAGTCAGATTTGTTTCCAAGAAACAATAACTTTATGTTTTTATTAGTATATTAAGACGGGGCTGATTTGGGACATTAGTTACTGTCCTAGGGTGATTTCCATATCATTTCAATTATAAAATTTGATTTTACAAAAGTTGGGTCAAGGGTGGTCAACCCGGATTTCAAAATTAGGAAAAATAGAGCCTTTTAAAAAGGGAGTTCGGCCATGAGGCCTTTTTCTTCCAAAAAATTCCATTTTTTTAAACCCGAGTCCAAATTTGAAAGTCCAGTTTAGGTCTCTTCCAAAGGTAGTCGGATACCTTTTTAGGTATACGGATGTCCTTGTTTCATGGAAGAAATACATTTCCATGCATTGCATTTTCCATATTCATGCATATTCCATGATATCTAATTTTGGCTATCTTAGTCATGTAAATTATATATGTATGAATATTCCATAGTGATGTCATTCTTTGATTTAAATTTCATGTTGTTATCTTGATTATGATGTAAAAATGGATATTATATGATAATGTCATTTTGTGCTTTTTGCCTTGTCATCATTTCTTTTGCCTTGTCATCATTTCTTTTGCCTTGTCATCTAGGCTTTGCTATGTCACCTAGGTTTAGCTATGTCAAGCATGCCATGTCATTAATTCTTTTGCCATGTCATTTAGATTATGTCATGTCATCTAGATTTTGCCATGTCAAGCATGCCATGTCATTAATCCATATGCCATGTCATTCACTCTTTTTCCATGTCATTAGTAATGATTTGCATATTCATAATTATCTTTTTTAAAAATGGTTTCTAATGCAATAAAGATAATAATGCTTTTTAAAACAAGGTTATTCCCGAGTTAAAATAATTCATGAGTTCTCTGCTGGGTTTGCCGGGGAGGATATCATCAATTATCATTAACGGAATATCTTTCTTTCAAAAAGAGAGTAATTGGGAGATTTTCCAAGTAAATAAAATTTTTTATGTTTTGCCGGGTCTGTAGGGGAATATAGGAAAATTTTGAGCTAATAAATTCTGGATCATTTTCAACTAAAAATGGGACTATTTTTCTTTAAAATGGGAATTATTTTAAAATGCCAATTTCAAAATCGACTTTTATCAAGACTCGAGATAACACACGATTAATAAGGTACCATTTTATATGAGCGTTGTGCGGGTGCTAATCATTCCCCGCACATAACCGACTCCCGAACCCGCTTCTTTGATTTCTCTGGTTTAAAAGCGCAGACTTCGAAATTGGTTTTTAAAAAAAATGTTTTAATTAATTTTAAAATGTTTTATAAAAACAGGTTTTAATAGATGGCCGATCACACCTAGCCAAAAAAGATTGGTGGCGACTCCACTTCTTTTTCGAGGTTGTTTTCAAACCCTCATTTTATTTCAAGAGGAATTAAGTCATCTTTTCCTCTGTTTCCCTAATGTCACATTTAACGAGTAATGTCTCACGACGGGACTTGTTATTTTTTAGGTTGCAACAGCTTGGCGACTCCACTGGGGACACTTAGAGAGTTAGGTTTAGAATTAGTCGCATGTTATCGAAAGTCTTGGTTTTATCGGTTTTTTATTAGTATTTAATTTTAATTCTCACATTTTTTTATAAGAAGAATCTTGAAAATAATAAAATGTTTTTGAATATGTTCATACTCATGCACATTCATATTATTATTATTCTCTGGTTATTTTATCGCATATCATTTTTCTCTGCTTAATTAATGTTTTACGTTGTTTAATCTTATCCTTAATAAATTTTTGGGGTATTTAGTATAAGGGGTGTAGAATAGGTGGTGAAAGGTTTGTTATTCCTCCTCGCACACTACACGTGCATTTGCATAACATGAGCCCTATACCCGGGTTCCGTCCTTTTAGGTGGAAGCAAAGTAACTAAGCCTTGGTGATTAACAATCCACATGGGCTAGTGAAACACTTTTGTAGTACTAAAATACCTACGCCTTCGTGATTAACAATCCGCATGGGCTAGGGAAATATACTTTAACAAATTGAACCCGCTTTTATCGGGGTGCCTTACTAGCCTTCACCGGTGATAGTGAGGAACAATTTAGAGCCGATAGAACCTAACGCAATCTCATATAGTGAACCTAGGTGAAGCCATGCCGAAATTCAGTTAGAGGTACCGAAGTTAGGAACACAATGAGGGACGTTTCTAACCCTTTTATCCCATATTCTACATTCCGAATAAGCCTTGCAAATCAGGCGATGATGAACTCACATCATTTCGCCCGCAATAAGTTTGTTTTTCCATCCCAGGGGTATCATAATGCTGAAATTTTATTGATACCATCAGGGACATGTATTGATTTGGATCATATGTTATTTTGCTATTATTTGAATTTTTTCCCTTACTAATTCGTTTACTTTCTTTTTTCATGCATTCTTGTCATCATTTTTGCACATGGAAGGTTATTGGTCTTGGGGTAATATTCAACCAACAGGGATTTCATGGAGGGTCAGTGTGCCTCAATGGTCAAGAAACATTTAGTGGTGAGGAAACGCTCCGAGGAAGGTCAGCAGGATAATGGGGATTGTTTGAAAGAGGGGTATGTATCAGTATTGCCAGCTGAAGTTGATCTCACTATCCGACAAAATGATCTCCGTTGGTTGATGGATATATGGAATCAGTGGGACATAGCAGAAAGAGAAGCCTTCACTCAGATTTATGGGGAAATAGCACTGTTAATCCTAGTCAAGGTCAGTGGTGAGTTAATCCGGGCTGTGGTGCAGTTTTGGAATCCTGTCTACCGATGCTTCACCTTCAACCGATAAGATATGGCTCCGACCATCGATGAATATTCGACTCTGTTGCATATTGAGAATGCCATTCCGGATCGTATTTACTTGAAAGATACGAAGACGCCAGGTTTCAAGAAAAAGGTGTCCATAATTTTGGAGGTAGAAAGAAATTGGATCGAGAGTCACGTGGTCCGAAAAAGAGCAAACAATTGTAACTCATGGGATACTCTACGGGCTTTAATCCATAGTCATTCTAGCAAGGAGATGGCTAGAAACATCTTTGCCTTGGCTATCTATGGGTTAGTCATCTTCCCGAAGACATTGGGATACGTGTGTAGACACCTAATTTTGTCCGGGCCACTAAACAGGTATGTTTTCTTCCCATATTGATGTTTCCGAGTATAAAAAGACTGTTTTCATCCTGCAGGTGGTTCTCCGAGACTTAGTTTAAGAGGGCGAGCATAAAAAGTCAAACTTGAAAAAGTCAACCCCGAAAAAGTCAACCAAGAAAGTCAACTACTGAAAAAGTCAACCCACTTTCAAAATCATGATTTTAAGTTCAATTGAAAAATGGAGAAAGAATTTTGATAATCCGAGGTCTACATTGAAAGATATGGAGTTCGGAAGTTGGGATTTGGAGATTCAGTAGAAAAGAAACCCTAATCCGAGAAATTTGGGGAAAAGTGCTTAAACGATCAAACTGGTCGAAATTGAAGGTTCCAAATGAAAGATAAGCACTGACTACGGGTAATGGAGAAGTCACTTGCAAGAAAAACCGAAAGAAAAGTCAATCCGGGAGAAAACCGAGAATTAAGGTTTTTAGTGGATTTCGGTGAAATCGGGAAGAATCACAGAAATGGCCCGACTTGGTAAGACCAAAGCCCCCAATGGATGAGGAATGATTAAAAAGGATGGCCCAAGGTTCAGATTGAAGAAAATCTGAAAATCGGACTTGTTTTGAGCAAAACCGGGTTTCGGAGGTTAAAGGGCAAAATTGGAAAATTTTGGGAAAAATAGCAAATGGACTCCGAAAATTATGGAAAATTTGTCAATCTCATTCTTAAATCATTTGAAAGAGATTGGTAAAAGAAAATCTTGATTCCGAGTTCGTTTGCAAAATGGCCAAATCCCGGGCTTCTTATGCAGTAATTCAAAAAGATAAATCCCGGAAAAATAACAAATGGACTCCCAAAATTCTGAAATTTGGTAAATATCATTTTTAAATTATTTGGAAGAGATTGGCGAAAGAAAATCTTGATTCCGAGTTCATTTGCAAAATGGCTAAATCCCGAGCTTCTTATGCAGTAATTCAAGCCGATAAATCCCGAAAAAATACCAAATGAGCTCCAAAAATTACGAAAACTTCCAGATCACACTTTTTAATTATTTTGAAGAGATTGGTGAAGAAAAATCTTGATTTGGAGCTCGTTTAAAAAATGGTAAAAAGTAGGGGCATAAAAGGACATTTTGGGAAGAAAAAATCCAAATAAATAGCAAACGGACTCGGATAATTTTGAAAACTTCCAGAACTCAATATTTTATTATTTTGGAAGCATTAAAAAAAGAAAAATTGAATTTGGAGTCCGTTTGATATTTATTTTGCATCAGGGGGGCAAAATGGTCGTTTCACCCAAGCAACCGAAAAGGGCTTCTTTGGGCCTTGCAAAAATCAGAGCTGGGCTGGAAAAGAGAAGTGCTGGCCTGCCCAAGACCAAAGGAAGGAGGAAGCTTAGGATTTTTTCAATCAAGTGATTAAAAATCAAGAGTTAAGTTAGAGATTTTCATTTTTGAGCCTAAGTCCCAATCCCACATCCCTTTGTAATGTCAAGCCAAGGAGGTGCTCACCTTATAAATAAGGAGTCTTGGCCTTTGGTTGAAATCACCCACTACCCCTTGTGAGATATTCTATACACTTGTATTAGGATTATCCGGGTGGTGAGTCATAGTGTTTTACTCCGAGGGTTCGTAGCTTAATCCGTTCAAAAGCTACTCTGAGGGTTTGTAGCTTAATCCGTTCAAAAGCTACTCTGAGGGTTTCTAGCTTAATCCGTTCAAAAGCTACTTGTGAGAGGGTTTGTAGCTTAATCCGTTCAAAAGCTACTCTGAGGGTTTGTAGCTTAATCCGTTCAAAAGCTACTTTGAGGGTTTGTAGCTTAATCCGTTCAAAAGCTACTCTGAGGGTTTGTAGCTTAATCCGTTCAAAAGCTACTCTGAGGGTTTATAGCTTAATCCGTTCAAAAGCTACTTGGTGAGTTTTCATTTTAAAATAATGTTTCTTGTTCTTCCTTCATTTCCTTTCTTAAGTATATTTTTCTTACATTTTGTTTTTACAATAAACTCACCATGGCCAAATGGCCTACATTATTTATTTTAAGTTGTTGTTTTTGATTCATTTTACCATATTGTTTATGCTATTTTCTTTATTTTTGATGTTTTAAATATTATTTTATTTCATGTTCTTAAGTTATATTTAATTTAGTTGCTTTGTTTGTTGCCATTTATGTCTTAGATATCATGTTTTTGCATTTTTAATTTTCTGTTTTCATGTTGTTTAAATTTGAGCATGTTTTAGAGTTAGCATATTAAGTGTTTGTGAAAATGCTTGTGTGATTCTTTGCATGATTCTTGTTTTATATCTTAGTAAGCATGTTTTAGATTTGGTATATTAGGTGTTTGTGAAAATGCTTGTGTGATTTTTGTGTTATGACTTAGTTTTTTCATGCTAGCATATCAAGTGTTTGTGAAAATGCCATGCTTGTTGGAGCTTGGGGCCATTTGGCTACTCCATGTGTTTTGCATTGTGTGTTGCATTCTTTGTCATGCTAGTTGTTAGGTTTTTGCATTTGCATGATATTTGGTTGGATTTTTGAATTAAGCATGCCTTGTGTTTGTGAAAATGCCATGCATGTCTTAGGTCTAGGTTACATTAAATGCCATGCAAGTTCATGTTAGGTCTAGGCCATATTATTTGTGTCATGCATTTTCCTTACATTTAGGTTTAGATCCATGCATTTCATGCATTATGTTTGCTGCATTGTTTCATGCATTTCATGTTCATGCCACTTGAATAATGACTTGAGCCAATTAATGGTTCAAGATCATGCTCTCTTGAGCACACTTGTGGAAAATTAAGTTTGTCAAATTGATTACTCTACCTTTGTGATTTTTTTTATTTAGCCAATTTTTATCTAACTTTCAAAGAGTCCTAGCTACTGCTTTCAAGTCATTTTTAAGTTTCAAATATTTTTACTTTGGTTTTTAAATGATTTTATCAAAAGCAAAAATGTGTTGGCAAAGCAGTTTTTTTCAGTTTTTTTCAAAAAACTCGTACATCTCTGATTTTTCTGGGAATTCATCTTTGATCAGAAAATTAAGAAAATTTTTTCTCGTGTAGTTTTACATGTCCTGAGTCTCCAGTATTTTTTTTAGAATTTTTGGAATTTTTAAAAATAGGATAAAAAATCGTGGATTAAAACTGGACAGTGGAGTCAGAATTGAATTTAAAGAAAAACAAAGCAGTTTTTTCTCCTCCAAAAACTCGTACATCTCTGGTTTTTCTGGGAATTCATCTTTGATCAAAAAATTAATCCAATTTTTTTCGTGTATTTGTACATGTCCTGATTCTCCAATAATTTTTTCAGAATTTTTGGAATTTTTAAAAATAGGGTAAAAAATCGTGGATTAAAACTGGACAGTGGAGTCAGAATTGAATTTAAAGAAAAACCAATTTTCTGTTTTGGTTAATTTACTTAGAGTGGGCTGATTAAGAGGGTTAGCTACTGACTTAGGGTAATTTCTAAGCCTTTTTAAACTCTAAAAATGGTTTTTCAAGTCCCGGGTTAAGGGTAGCCAAGTCCGGATTTTTTTTTAACTTAGGAAATTAGAGTCGTTTTAAAAATTTTAGCCCAGTTTTTATTTTTAATTCAAGCTTTTCAAAATTGTTTTCAAACAATCACAAAGTATTTTGGTTTTAGAATATTTAATTTGACATATTTTCCTAAGGTAGCCGGATATCTTTTTAGATATACGGATTTCCTTAATTAAAGGAAAAAAATACATTTCATGCATTGCATTTTTATATTCATGCATTTTATATAATATGTGATTCTTGCCATAATAATTTCTATGTGTCATGACATTTAGGTTACATTATATTATTTAGATTTTGCTATGTCATTTTATTTATGTCATGCCTATACATATTCATTTCTTTTAAATGTTTTCAAAAAAGATAATGGTTTTCAATAAAAATAAAGATATTCCCGAGTTAAAATAATTCATGAGTTCTCTACCGGGTTTGCTGGAGGGAATATCATCAATTATTATTAATAAAGGAATATCTTCCTTTCAAAAAAAAAAAAAAGAGAATGATTCGGAAAGTTTTCCAAAATTAATAAAAATTTCTATATTTTGCCACGTTTGTTGGGGAATATAGGAAAATTTTGAATTTATAAATTCCGAATCATTTTCAAATAAAAATTGAATTATTTTTCTTTAAATTGGGAATTAACTTGAAATACTAAATTTAAAACCAATCTTTACCGAGACTTGAGATAACACACGATTAATAAGGTACCGATTTATACGAGCGTTGTGGGGGTGCTAATCCTTCCCCACACGTAACCGACTCCCGAACCCGCTTCTTTGATTTCTCTGGTTTAAAACGCAGACTTGAAATTGGTTTTTAAAATGTTTTAATTAATTTTTAAAATATTTTATAAAACCGGTTTTAATAGGTGGCCGATCACACCTAGCTAAAAAAGATTGGTGGAGACTCCATGTCTTTTTTAAGGTCATTTTCAAAACCTTCATTTTTCTAGAGGAATTAAGTCGACTTTTCCTCGGTTTTTTTTTTTTAATGTCACGCTTAACGAATAATAAAGTCTTGCGATGAGACTCGTCGTTATTTTTTTAGGTTGCGACAGCTTGGCGACTCCGCTGGGGACATATTAGAGAGTCAGGCCTAGAATTAGTCGTGTGTTACCAAAGTCTCGGTTTTGTTGGTTTAATTGGTATTAAATTTTAATTCCCATATTTTTTTTAATAAGGAGAATTTTGAAAATAATAAAATGTTTTTAAATATGTTCATACTCATGTGCATGCATTTTATTTTTGTTCTCTAGTTATTTAAGGTTGTATATTATAATTGCTTGTCGGTTAATGCGTTACACTATTCTTGAATGTTTTAATTGCTAGGGCATTTAGAATAAGGTTTGTAGAATAGGTAGTGAAAGGTTTGATATTCCTCCACACACACTACACGTGCATTTGCATAACATGAATCCTCTACCCGGATTCCTTCTTTTTAAGTGGAAGTAAAGTAACTACGCCTTCGTGATTGATCCTCCGTATGGGCTAGTGAAACACTTCCGGAGTATAAAGTACCTAATGCCTTCGTGATGATCCTCCGCATGGGCATAGGAAAATATACTCTAACGAATTGAACCCGCTTTTATCGGGGTGCCTTACTAGCCTTCACCGGCGACAGTAAGGAACAATTCGGGGCTTTAGAACCGATTCACCCTCTTATAGTGAACCTAGGCGAAGCCATGCCGGATTTTCGTTAGATGTACCGAAAATAGGAACACATGGAGGGACATTTCTAAACTTTTTGTTACCTATTTTACACTCCGAATAAGTGTGATAGATAGGGCAACGATGTACGTACATCGCCCGTAATAAATGTGATACTCCGCCTCGAAGGCATCGTGATGCCTAAATAAGCAGATATTGCTGGGGCAGATGTTCATTAGCTGTTTTTTAAAAAAAAAAAAAAATCCTTTTTCAAGCATTTTTGCATGTGGCACATTTCATGCATGTGTAAATAGAGCATGTATATTTTTGGTTGTATTATTGATCTCATTCTTTGCAATAAACAGTTGGTAATTTAATTTGATGATTTCATAAAACCGGTAGTGTCACATGAACATTTGCATATTGTACCATAGTAAGATCCACCCTGAAATTCTTTTGAAAATGATGTGATTGGTTTATCACAAAAAAAAAAAAATCATAAATTTGGAGGCAAATCTTGCATAATGAGATTTTTTGAATAATCAAGATTTAGGTCCCACCAATTTCGTGTAATCATTGATTTTTTTGTGTATACCTTTGTGATAATTCATTTAGTCTTAGCATGTATCATTTTGACATCGTAGCATGCATATTCATTCATTGTAGAATACATGCATAGTCATTATCTGTATATACCTGGCATTAGATTGCATCCATAGCATACATAGTCATCATACATATTCTCTGTATATGTTCATGCATTAATCATCAGTATATTCATGCACATAGGAATACAACATGTACATTCATAATTGTATTCTTAATCTCATGACATTTTCATTTGCATGAAAGGGATTCGAGATATGAGGAATGAATCGGAGGAACGATTGGGTGCTTTGGAACGCAATCAAGAGGAATATGGACATGAAATCCGAGAGGTGAAGGAACAACTTGCCAAATTGCTGAAAATGGTTGAGGATATGGGTAACAGTAAAAAGGAACTTTCTCAGGGCTTCGCATCATCTTCGGATCAACCAAAACCATTAGGTCCAGAACATATAATCCTTGCTGGATCCTGCACTTGTCAATGCCACAAAGGTTGCAATCCTGATGAAATTGTGGACAAAATCATGAAAATAATTAAACCTGAAAGCCTGATACCAAAGACAGAAACCTCGAATCCAGTACCATACTTGCAAACTGTTCTAGGTCCAAACCAGTATCCCCACCCTACTATGGTCCAATCGTCCATTGGGATGACCACTACGGGATTCCTGAATCCCACTCCATCACTAACAACTACCAGTTCATACTATTTCCCTCATCAACCACCTTATCCAGCATCTGGGATAGGAACCTCGAGCTATGTACAACCTCCAAAGGCCCCGTGTCCGAATCCATACCCTCACCATGCTGTTCCTCCACATCTCCATGTAAACACCCCGGTTCGGACCTTAGTGCCACCACCAAGTGCCCCAACTCCTAGGCCATGTGTAACTAAGAAACGACCCCAGGATAAGACCCAAATGCCTTTTGATCCCATTCCAATCAGCTACCAAGAGCTCCTCCCTATACTGATCCAAAATCACATGGTTGTCTGTGTCCCATTGAAACCCCTGTTACCACCATATCCAAGGTGGTATAATCCAAATGCAAAATGTGATTATCATTGTGGAATTGTTGGCCATAACGTTGAAGACTGTATGGCATTCAAAAAGAAAGTGCAAACTCTTATAAATGCCAAGTGGTTGGATCCCACGACACTGATTGATAGAGGACTGGGAAAGCGTCATTAGGATTGGGAGATTTACATCATTGAGGTGGAAAGACTTCGGTCTTATATGATGTAATAGGATTTCACTTTTTCAGTAGCCTGCTCTTATAGCCTTAGGATGTTAGGAAGAATAAAGTGCTTGTAAGGACAGTCTTAACCACTGTTCAAATTTTGTAAAATATGGTTTATACCATTGTGAATGTTGATGTGGGAATGAATTGATTATGTTTCAAATTTATGAGAGGTTGATGATTAAGTTCCTCCGATTCTTATTTCCTCCGTGATATCTCCCCATTTGCATTTTGCATCCCATCAATTATTTGTCAGGTTGCATTCATGTATTCATAATCAGCATGATTTTTCTGTATATATCTATGCATTAATTTGCTTATTACATACATCATGATTAGCATTAGGTCACATTCATGACACACATGGTTAGTATGATTTTCTTTGTATATACTCTGTATCAATCATTCATTGTTTGCATGTATCATAATTGACACCATGTTGCATTCATAGAACATATGAACATTCATTGGGAAATATGCTAAAATGCACATGATCAGTCATTGCATATATCCATGTGTTGATTTGTTTATTCTTTGTTTGCAACATGTTGGCATTGTGATTGCATTTATTACATATATGGTCAGCATGTTTCCATTATACATGTCCATACATCATATTGTTTAGGCTTCACATGCATCAAATTGCATTCATGGCTCATTCATCATGACATACATTTGGGGGAAATAGAATAGAAGTTGGCTTGGCTTTAGGAGTCTTTGAAAGAATTTCCATTTCAAATCAGAAGAAGTATTGAGTACACTTTTAATACAGGCTGGTGCTGTGGAGGATGAACAAGTTGCCCGAATGGAAAAAATAGAAAGGGAACAGAGAGAA
Organism: Fremontodendron californicum; assembly: GCA_030761205.1. NCBI lineage: Eukaryota > Viridiplantae > Streptophyta > Magnoliopsida > Malvales > Malvaceae > Fremontodendron > Fremontodendron californicum. Next base: position 7,498,874 of record JAULJL010000004.1, read on the forward strand.
TTGCGAGAACAGCTAGCAAAATCTCAAGCAGAATCTAAGGATCAGATGACTAAATTGATGGAGCTAATGTCTGCTGTAATCAAGGGAAAAGGATACACCGAAAACTGTCGCCAGAGAAGGGTTAGAGGTACAAAAGGGCCAAGATGAGGTCGCAATAAGTGATGCCCAGAACACTGTTAACCCCGTCAATGTCCTAAACTCAAATGATCCAGCTGAACAGGCCAAGTTGAAAAGGGTTGCAGTAAATGAGGTTGAGTTGACAGATTCCCAAGGGAAATATCAGTTGCTAGATGAAAGGCTCCGGGCAGTAGAAAATGCAGACGTATTAGGGAGTGTGGAGGCGAAAGAACGATGCTTGGTCTTCGATTTAGTCATTCCTCCTAAGTTCAAGATCCCTGACTTTGTGAAATATGACGGGACGACTGATCCATCAGCCCACATCACTATGTTCTGCCGGAAGATGACAAGTCATATAGATAATGATAAGCTTTTGATTCACTGCTTTCAAGATAGCCTCAACGGATCCGCAATTAGGTGGTATAGTCAGTTGAGCAAGGATCAGATTCACTCTTGGAATGACCTGGCTAGGGTTTTTCTAAACCAGTACAAGCATATGACTGACACGGCGCCTGACCGTCTCACCTTGCAAAATATGAAGAAAAGAGCTACTGAGAGCTTCAAAGAATATGTGCAACGGTGGATGAGCCTGGCCGTCCAAGTACAACCGCCCTTAACTCAGAAGGAAACCACTGTCCTTTTTGTGAATACACTGCAGGCCCCGTACTATGATATACTTGTTGGCAACATCACAAATAATTTTTCAGACATGGTAATTTCAGGGGAGATGATTGAGAATGCTATCAAGGATGGGAAAATTGATGGAGAAAGAACATCCAATACCAAGAACAAGGGGGCATCTGAAAAGAAAAAGGAAGATAACCAAGTCGTGGAAGACTTTGCCCCACCTCCCCAATTCTCCTCATATCAGCCATTTTACTCTACCCTGAATAATGTCTCTCATGGTTTTTATCCCTACCAACCAATGACTGCAAATACACCAGAATTTACATCTGTCTATCAATCGAACACCCTTGGGGATAATCGAAAGGGGCATAAAAAGCGAAAAAGAAATCTGGTTGACCCGATTCCTATGACATACAGTGAGATACTACCTCAACTCATCCAGAATCACCTTGTGACACCCATGCAAATAGCGCCTCTGAAGCCCCCTTATCCAAGCTGGTATGATGCTAATGAGTGTTGTGGGTACCATTCTGGCAATCAAGGTCACTCAACAGAGAACTGCCCCGCTTTGAAGTACAAGGTCAGAGATCTCATCAAGGCTGGTTCGATAAGTTTTGAAGATGGGGAAGTCAAGTGTCATAAGAAACATTGTGCATGATCACATTAGGTTTTTGACACATATAGTTCTATACACTGTGATGAGGAAAGCACTTGTCTCATGTTAATTAAATGAATTTTGTATTTTAAATGCTTTGTGTTTGTTGTGTTTCAACAATAACTTGAATTTGCAAAAACAAGCATTAAGGAATTTTTAGTGATGGATAGTCTCAAGAAAATTGATGATCATTGTTAGAAATGACCCAATACCTTCAGCCCTCTCTTTCAGGCTTTCCTAAGCCTAAATCTTTTGAACCGAGACCACTTGAAAGACCTAATGCTTCAAGGAATATGAATGATTTGACTTCATAAAACCATTGTCATCACAGAATAAGCAAAGACGTAGATCTTAGTCTAGGCTATGAACAAAGGAAAGAACTTTTTGAAAATTTTCAAATTCCTTGAAAATCAAACAAATGAGACATTCTATCAAGAATCCAGATTTTGGTAATTTGATGTGTGTCAAGATTGTGCCAAAACATTAATTGCCCAAACATCACTTCATGATTGACATCCTGGGGCACAATGATTAAACTAGATTATCCCTTGTCCCAGAGAAAACCCGTTTTTGGGTCATATTTTCCTTGTCTCTTCAAAGAACTCAGATTGGAAACTCAGCCTTTTCAAAATAGACCTAGACTTGCCATGTTCCTCGTTGATACAAATTCTCATTGATTAATCAAATTGGGGCATCATATGTGGAAATGATGGATACATGGTGAATAAGGATGGACTAAACGCATGAATCATTGGGGCATGCGACGAAAAAACAAAAAGAAAAAAAAAAGAAAAAAAAGAAAAAAGAAAAAAGAAAAAAAAAGAGAAAAATTGTGATATCATGCATATGAGAATTCGGATGATTCCAAAGTGCAAAATGAAATTTTGAATATCTATTTCCCATGGGGATTGCTTTTCAATGTGAATATTCGTGCTTGACATGAGAAATGGCCATCTTTCATATCGCTTTCGCACAAAAAGAAATTATCCATAGTCACCCCTTTTGAGCCAAAAGAATTTTTTTTTTCTTCTTTGAACCCTAATCAAGGGCCACCCTCTACACTGGGGGGCAAATGCGAGGAAAGATGTTTTTAAAGATCATTGTGAAATGAGTCCTAGCTCAAGGACAGACACAAAGCAAATGGAGCCCCGAATAAATACGGGCTTACTCTGTCAAAGAAAAAGAAGAGAAAAAGATGGTGAAATGAAAGCCAAGAAAAACACAATAAAAAAGAAAACAAAATGTGTGAAAGACATGGCAAATGGAAAGCCAAAAGCAAGGAAGAAAAAGAGCAAAGTCAAAAGGAAAGAAATGTCCGAGAAGGGACAAATGCTTCAAAGAGAATCCTCCTCAAGAAATGATCCTTGATCTGATTACCCCCAAACACATATTTTGGGCCTATTTATCCTTTCTTTCTGAACCCTGAGCTATGGCCTACATTATATGCTTTAAAAGTCCATTTTGATCAAGCATGAATATTTAATCTGAAAGGTTTTTCCTCAGATTTTATCCCATTTCATCGAATTATCATTTCACTAAGGAAGAATTTATAATTCTCAAGTGTATGGTAGAACAAAAACAAAACAAAAAAAAAAAAAAAAGAAGAAAAATTGAAAAGAATGGGATTTTAGGGCGAAAACCCAAAAATGGGCGGTCTAGAGTAGAATAGGAATTTTTGATACCATCTATGATAGTGTCGATACCCCAAAAAGAGAAGGTCATCTTAAAAAAAGGTGGTCATCGAGGAACATCTAGGAATTCCTGAACCCCAAATTGCCAACTCTCATTCAAAGGATTGTCTTCAAAAACTGAAACTTTTTTTTCTCCAAGATTAAACTTTCTGGTTTAAACATCCCGGCCAATCTTGACGCTTGTCAAAATACTTTGATATTGGAAACTACAAGAATGTTGAATTTGTTTGGTTCTCAATGAATTCATGATTTATAAAAACTGTTCCATTTGTGAGCCTAGAAGGGATATACATTTTTGTCATGAAGTTTTCCTGGAAAAGACAGAATCTTGTTATACCAAGCCTTGCCAATCCCAGTTGAAAAAACCATATTGATACTTAAGAGAAATTTCTAACAGTGATCATCAGTCATCAAAAGATTTGTACATCATACACTGTGGAGTTAAAATTTTTGGCTTAGAAGTTTTCCTTAGATAAGCAAAATTGTTTTTCAAAAAGAGAAAATAAAAATATTTTTGAAATACTCATTTTTGATGTTGACATGAGACAAGGGTTTTTCTAACCCAAAGGTATAGAACTGCCAGGATAGATCCTGACTTCCAGATATGAGAAGAAGATATCGAACCCAGTTCAGATCTCTGTTGATGAAAGTTTGAAAACTGTTGGGGCAAAGAGAATAGCCAAAATGAATTGAAGATATACTCTGATTTGAAGAGGAAAAATGAATTTGAAAGGCTAAGCCAAAGTCTAGAAGAACAACCGGGGGCATTTGCATCACTCATGAGCACACATCTCTTTATCGAGCTTTTGCATCTGCACAGTGTCGGCAATCATTTGCATCATTCATGGGTATTTGCATTGGCATTATTCCATAAGCATCTGCATTTTACCTTTACATTTACATTCTTCATGGAATTCGCATTTGTGTCATCTCAAGCAATTGCATCATTTCTAGAATCATTGCATTTTCATTATTGTGTGGTAATTGTAGTTACACCATTCATAAACCAGTTACATGAACACAATTAGTAGGGGCATTTGCATCATGAAACATGGGCATCAATCCAGGCCATTTGCATTTGCACTAAGAAATATTTTACATTTGCACCATGAAGCATGAGCACCTTGTTAAAAGACATATGCATCTGCATCATTTCTCAAAGCTTATGGTGGTGATATCCAGAATTTTACAATTTTAAAAGTGAACAAGTCTTCGGTGGTGATAGCTGAAGCCTCTGGTCGAGATATCCAGGGTTTTATAATTTTGAAAACATGAAAAATTTTATTCTGAAGGAGTTACCCAGAATTTTACAATGAGCAAGTCTTTGGTGGTGATAGCCAAAGCTTCTGGTGGTGATATCCAGAATTTTGCAGTTTTAAAAGTGAACAAGTCTTCAGTGGTGATAGCTGAAGCCTCTGGTGGAGATATCCAGGGTTTTATAATTTTGAAAAATGAGAAATTTTATTCTGAAGGAGTTACCCAGAATTTTACAATGAGCAAGTCTTTGGTGGTGATAGCCAAACCTTCTGGTGGGGATATCCAGAATTTTACAGTTTTAAAAGTGAACAAGTCTTCGGTGGTGATAGCTGAAGCCTCTGGTGGAGATATCCAGGGTTTTATAATTTTGAAAAATGAGAAATTTTATTCTGAAGGAGTTACCCAGAATTTTACAATGAGCAAGTCTTTGGTGGTGATAGCCAAAGCTTCTGGTGGGGATATCCAGAATTTTACAGTTTTTAAAAGTGAATAAGTCTTCGGTGGAGATATCCAGGGTTTTATAATTTTGAAATATGAGAAATCTTCTTCTAGATGAGTTATCTAGAATTTTATATTGAGCAAGTTTTTGGTGGTGATAGCCAAAGCTTCTGGTGGGGATATCCAGAATTTTACAGTTTTAAAAGTGAGCAAGACTTCGGTGGTGATAGATGAAGCCTCTGGTGGAGATATCCAGGGTTTTAGAATTTTGAAAAATGAGAAATCTTCTTTTGGAGGAGTTATCCAAAATTTTATTCAACATGTGCATCTACATCAAGAAGCATTTGCATCAATCTAAGTTAGTTGAATCTGCATCAAGAAAGTTTGCATCAAATCAAGTCATTTACATTTGCATCAAAGACATTTGCACCAATCTAAGTCATTTGCATCTACATCAAGAAGCGTTTGCATCAACAAAAGACATTTGCATTTGCATCATGAAGCATTTGCATCATCTCTTAAAGCTTTCAGGTATAATCGATTTCGTTTCCTTAAGGCGAGTCGAGCCCCGAAATCATCGTCGAAGTACTTTTTTTATTTATGAACAAGTCTTCGGTGGTGATAGCTGAAGCCTCTGGTGGAGATATCCAGAGTTTTTTTTAAAGTCCTTCGAAAAGGTAGAGAGTCTTCGGTGGTGATAGCTGAAGCTTCTGGAGATGATACCCAGAATTTTACAGTTTTAAAAATGAGCAAGACTTCGGTGGTGATAGCTGAAGCCTCTGGTGGAGATATCCAGAGTTTTAAAATCCTTTGAAAAGGTAAAAAGTCTTCGGTGGTGATAGCTGAAGTTTCTGGAGGTGATACCCAGAATTTTTACATTTTAAAAAAATGAGCAAGACTTTGGTGGTGATAGCCGAAGCTTCTGGAGGAGATATCCAGAATTTTAAACACAGCTGAGAACAAGAAAGGTTAAGGCCCCGATAACATCGTCGAGGTCGTTTCCTTTCTTGCAAATCGAATTCGTTTCCTTAAGACGAATCGAGCCTTGATTAGTCAGGGAATTCAATTTAAGGACAAATCTTCAATTTACTGTTTTCAAAAAAAAAAAAAACAAAACAAAAAAAAACAAATAAAATAAAAAAAATGAGAAAAAATGAGAAAAAATGAGAAAAAATGAAAAAAAATAGAAAATAAAAAAAGAACATAAAAAATGGAAAATGCAAAAATGAATGAAGAAATGAAAAAGAAAGCCCCTTTCCTTTCCATGTGATTTCACTGACCGTACAAAATTAGTGTTGGTTTATCTTTGCCAGATTCCTGATTCTCAGCAATAGCCAAAGAGGGGCAGCTGTAGACACCTAATTTTGTCCGGGCCACTAAACAGGTATGTTTTCTTCCCATATTGATGTTTCCGAGTATAAAAAGACTGTTTTCATCCTGCAGGTGGTTCTCCGAGACTTAGTTTAAGAGGGCGAGCATAAAAAGTCAAACTTGAAAAAGTCAACCCCGAAAAAGTCAACCCCGAAAAAGTCAACCCCGAAAAAGTCAACCCCAGAAAGTCAACTACTGAAAAAGTCAACCCACTTTCAAAATCATGATTTTAAGTTCAATTGAAAAATGGAGAAAGAATTTTGATAATCCGAGGTCTACATTGAAAGATATGGAGTTCGGAAGTTGGGATTTGGAGATTCAGTAGAAAAGAAACCCTAATCCGAGAAATTTGGGGAAAAGTGCTTAAACGATCAAACTGGTCGAAATTGAAGGTTCCAAATGAAAGATAAGCACTGACTACGGGTAATGGAGAAGTCACTTGCAAGAAAAACCGAAAGAAAAGTCAATCCGGGAGAAAACCGAGAATTAGGGTTTTTAGTGGATTTCGGTGAAATCGGGAAGAATCACAGAAATGGCCCGACTTGGTAAGACCAAAGCCCCCAATGGATGAGGAATGATTAAAAAGGATGGCCCAAGGTTCAGATTGAAGAAAATCTGAAAATCGGACTTGTTTTGAGCAAAACCGGGTTTCGGAGGTTAAAGGGCAAAATTGGAAAATTTTGGGAAAAATAGCAAATGGACTCCGAAAATTATGGAAAATTTGTCAATCTCATTCTTAAATCATTTGAAAGATATTGGTAAAAGAAAATCTTGATTCTGAGTTCGTTTGCAAAATGGCCAAATCTCGGGCTTCTTATGCAGTAATTCAAAAAGATAAATCCCGGAAAAATAACAAATGGACTCCCAAAATTCTGAAATTTGGTAAATATCATTTTTAAATTATTTGGAAGAGATTGGCGAAAGAAAATCTTGATTCCGAGTTCATTTGCAAAATGGCTAAATCCCGAGCTTCCTATGCAGTAATTTAAGCCGATAAATCCCGAAAAAATACCAAATGAGCTCCAAAAATTACGAAAACTTCCAGATCACACTTTTTAATTATTTTGAAGAGATTGGTGAAGAAAAATCTTGATTTGGAGCTCGTTTAAAAAATGGTAAAAAGTAGGGGCATAAAAGGACATTTTGGGAAGAAAAAATCCAAATAAATAGCAAACGGACTCGGATAATTTTGAAAACTTACAGAACTCAATATTTTATTATTTTGGAAGCATTAAAAAAAGAAAAATTGAATTTGGAGTCCGTTTGATATTTATTTTGCATCCGGGGGGCAAAATGGTCGTTTCACCCAAGCAACCGAAAAGGGCTTCTTTGGGCCTTGCAAAAATCAGAGCTGGGCTGGAAAAGAGAAGTGCTGGCCTACCCAAGCCCAAAGGAAGGAGGAAGCTTAGGATTTTTTCAATCAAGTGATTAAAAATCAAGAGTTAAGTTAGAGATTTTCATTTTTGAGCCTAAGTCCCAATCCCACATCCCTTTGTAATGTCAAGCCAAGGAGGTGCTCACCTTATAAATAAGGAGTCTTGGCCTTTGGTTGAAATCACCCACTACCCCTTGTGAGATATTCTATACACTTGTATTAGGATTATCCGGGTGGTGAGTCATAGTGTTTTACTCTGAGGGTTCGTAGCTTAATCCGTTCAAAAGCTACTCTGAGGGTTTGTAGCTTAATCCGTTCAAAAGCTACTCTGAGGGTTTATGGCTTAATCCGTTCAAAAGCTACTTGTGAGAGGGTTTGTAGCTTAATCCGTTCAAAAGCTACTCTGAGGGTTTGTAGCTTAATCCGTTCAAAAGCTACTTTGAGGGTTTGTAGCTTAATCCGTTCAAAAGCTACTCTGAGGGTTTGTAGCTTAATCCGTTCAAAAGCTACTCTGAGGGTTTATAGCTTAATCCGTTCAAAAGCTACTTGGTGAGTTTTCATTTTAAAATAATGTTTCTTGTTCTTCCTTCATTTCCTTTCTTAAGTATATTTTTCTTACATTTTGTTTTTACAATAAACTCACCATGGCCAAATGGCCTACATTATTTATTTTAAGTTGTTGTTTTTGATTCATTTTACCATATTGTTTATGCTATTTTCTTTATTTTTGATGTTTTAAATATTATTTTATTTCATGTTCTTAAGTTATATTTAATTTAGTTGCTTTGTTTGTTGCCATTTATGTCTTAGATATCATGTTTTTGCATTTTTAATTTTCTGTTTTCATGTTGTTTAAATTTGAGCATGTTTTAGAGTTAGCATATTAAGTGTTTGTGAAAATGCTTGTGTGATTCTTTGCATGATTCTTGTTTTATATCTTAGTAAGCATGTTTTAGATTTGGTATATTAGGTGTTTGTGAAAATGCTTGTGTGATTTTTGTGTTATGACTTAGTTTTTTCATGCTAGCATATCAAGTGTTTGTGAAAATGCCATGCTTGTTGGAGCTTGGGGCCATTTGGCTACTCCATGTGTTTTGCATTGTGTGTTGCATTCTTTGTCATGCTAGTTGTTAGGTTTTTGCATTTGCATGATATTTGGTTGGATTTTTGAATTAAGCATGCCTTGTGTTTGTGAAAATGCCATGCATGTCTTAGGTCTAGGTTACATTAAATGCCATGCAAGTTCATGTTAGGTCTAGGCCATATTATTTGTGTCATGCATTTTCCTTACATTTAGGTTTAGATCCATGCATTTCATGCATTATGTTTGCTGCATTGTTTCATGCATTTCATGTTCATGCCACTTGAATAATGACTTGAGCCAATTAATGGTTCAAGATCATGCTCTCTTGAGCACACTTGTGGAAAATTAAGTTTGTCAAATTGATTACTCTACCTTTGTGATTTTTTTTATTTAGCCAATTTTTATCTAACTTTCAAAGAGTCCTAGCTACTGCTTTCAAGTCATTTTATAAGTTTCAAATATTTTTACTTTGGTTTTTAAATGATTTTATCAAAAGCAAAAATGTGTTGGCAAAGCAGTTTTTTTCAGTTTTTTTCAAAAAACTCGTACATCTCTGATTTTTCTGGGAGTTCATCTTTGATCAGAAAATTAAGAAAATTTTTTCTCGTGTAGTTTTACATGTCCTGAGTCTCCAGTATTTTTTTTTAGAATTTTTGGAATTTTTAAAAATAGGATAAAAAATCGTGGATTAAAACTGGACAGTGGAGTCAGAATTGAATTTAAAGAAAAACAAAGCAGTTTTTTCTCCTCCAAAAACTCGTACATCTCTGGTTTTTCTGGGAATTTATCTTTGATCAAAAAATTAATCCAATTTTTTCTCGTGTAGTTTTACATGTCCTGAGTCTCCAGTATTTGTTTTAGAATTTTTGGGATTTTTAAAAATAGGATAAAAAATCATGGATTAAAACTGGACAGTGGAGTCAGAATTGATTTTAAAGAAAAACAAAGCAGTTTTTTTTCTCCTCCAAAAACTCGTACATCTCTGATTTTTCTGGGAATTCATCTTTGATCAGAAAATTAAGTCGATTTTTTTTCGTGTATTTGTACATGTCCTGAGTCTCCAATAATTTTTTCAGAATTTTTGGAATTTTTAAAAATAGGGTAAAAAATCGTGGATTAAAACTGGACAGTGGAGTCAGAATTGAATTTAAAGAAAAACCAATTTTCTGTTTTGGTTAATTTACTTAGAGTGGGCTGATTAAGAGGGTTAGCTACTGACTTAGGGTAATTTCTAAGCCTTTTTAAACTCTAAAAATGGTTTTTCAAGTCCCGGGTTAAGGGTAGCCAAGTTCGGATTTTTTTTAACTTAGGAAATTAGAGTCGTTTTAAAAATTTTAGCCCAGTTTTTATTTTTAATTCAAGCTTTTCAAAATTGTTTTCAAACAATCACAAAGTATTTTGGTTTTAGAATATTTAATTTGACATATTTTCCTAAGGTAGCCGGATATCTTTTTAGATATACGGATTTCCTTAATTAAAGGAAAAAAATACATTTCATGCATTGCATTTTTATATTCATGCATTTTATATAATATGTGATTCTTGCCATAATAATTTCTATGTGTCATGACATTTAGGTTACATTATATTATTTAGATTTTGCTATGTCATTTTATTTATGTCATGCCTATACATATTCATTTCTTTTAAATGTTTTCAAAAAAGATAATGGTTTTCAATAAAAATAAAGATATTCCCGAGTTAAAATAATTCATGAGTTCTCTACCGGGTTTGCTGGAGGGAATATCATCAATTATTATTAATAAAGGAATATCTTCCTTTCAAAAAAAAAAAAAAAAGAGAATGATTCGGAAAGTTTTCCAAAATTAATAAAAATTTCTATATTTTGCCACGTTTGTTGGGGAATATAGGAAAATTTTGAATTTATAAATTCCGAATCATTTTCAAATAAAAATTGAATTATTTTTCTTTAAATTGGGAATTAACTTGAAATACTAAATTTAAAACCAATCTTTACCAAGACTTGAGATAACACACGATTAATAAGGTACCGATTTATACGGGCGTTGTGGGGGTGCTAATCCTTCCCCACACGTAACCGACTCCCGAACCCGCTTCTTTGATTTCTCTGGTTTAAAACGCAGACTTGAAATTGGTTTTTAAAATGTTTTAATTAATTTTTAAAATATTTTATAAAACCGGTTTTAATAGGTGGCCGATCACACCTAGCTAAAAAAGATTGGTGGCGACTCCATGTCTTTTTTAAGGTCATTTTCAAAACCTTCATTTTTCTAGAGGAATTAAGTCGACTTTTCCTCGGTTTTTTTTTTAATGTCACGCTTAACGAATAATAAAGTCTTGCGATGAGACTCGTCGTTATTTTTTTAGGTTGCGACAACGTGGATATGGTAGTAGTACATCTTTTCGAGAGGTTAGGGCAGAGGATAAACCCAGCCCCGGCAATCATAGCAGAAACAATTCGGTCCCTGAATTTCAGTAGACGGGGAGGAAAAGGGCATTTCATGGGTTGTGCATAAATTCTCTACATATGGATTCAGAGCCACTTTTGGAAGCAAGAAAAACTTTCTCTCCGCCTGTATTGGAAGTCTTTTGCATCGATCAGTGAGTTTCTCAAGAGGGATTGGCCCGAAGATAGGATCGAAGAATAGTGGATCGACGTACTCTGAAACGTCAAGACCGAGATGATAATTTGGAGGGCTCCATGGATAGCTCTTATGCCGATGTTGTACAAGTGTGGGGACAAGGCATGTGTCCCATCATTAGGAGTATAGGGAGGTGTGAGTTATGCACCTTTGCTGGTGCTAAGGCAATCGAAATCTCGTCAGTTCACTTCTACCACCCATGATCTTAATGAGTTAGAATTTTCCTATGGAGAGGATGAGTACTCAGGAAAAGTGCTCGAGATTGTAGTGGCATGGAAAAAACTTATCGGTTAGAGGTGGCTCGATATGTCGATAATGTCACACCAGATTACATGGTATGGAGAGCCAGGAGAGTTAATGATAAACTATTGCCACTCGATGGGAAGGATGTCTCACTGACAGATCTACAATCGGAAGAAATGCCATCTGAGTTAGAAATCGCGAAGTCGGAATTTAAAAAAGAAAAGGCTCGAATGAGTAAAGAGGTTGCCCAACTCCAAGAAGAGATCGATGACTTGAAGACTAGGGAATCGATTCAAGAAAGGGAAGCGAAAAAGGTCAAGAGAGAAAGGGATACTATCAAGGGTGATCTCGAGGAACTACACTTGGAAAATAAAAGGTTCCGCTTTGAGCTAAAATATAGAGAGGCCGCTAAGTCTTCCAAGGTATGGCAGAAAGAAATCGACAACCTCAAAAAAAGGAGCGACTACTGGAAAGAGAGAGCGAAACAGGAGGAAGCTAGAGCCGCCAGACTTGAGTAAGAGAAGCAAGTTAAGGAAAGCTCACACATCGCTGTTTCTGCTGAAATATTGAGATGTCAGTTGGAAAATGAAAGACTACGGGCCTGGTTGAAAGTTGAAGAAGCAAAGCAATACGAAAAAGGGGGACTGTGACGAAAAGTCCGAGATTCAGGGAGGTCACTTTAGGACCATCATAATTGTAATGACACTTTGATAGAAAGGAAATAGATTGGCAAATTATTCAGTAGATGCCAGATTGTCTTAGGCAAAGTTGTTATGCAATGTGGACAGATCTTGTTGTTTTATCTTTGGTGTATTTAATTACAGTAATCAATGGAAGACCGTTTGGTTGAAATTATCCCAAGGGCCAATATTGTCAAATGTACTCATACGTTTATTAATTGTTCATCTTTATTTACTTAGTTATTCATTTATCCACTTATTCATTTTATTTACATTCCATTATGTTTTCTTATTCTTTCATATAAACCTTTCATTCATAACAAAACACAAAGAATATGTCAATAAGTTCTAATCCATGATATTTAAACTCAAGGTATAAAGATTGGGCGTCCTACGAGAGACTTAGAACTCCCACGCCAATACAATACCAGATCAAGAACTAGGGCTATGGAAGGGGGACAGATGGCTCGTATTGAAGGATTAGAAAGGGCTTAAAGGGATTTGCAAGAATAGTTGGCTAGGTCGCAAGAGAAATTAGCGAAATCCCAAGAAGAGTTGAGAGAACAAATGACAAAAATGATTGAAATGATGTTCGCTATACTTTGGGAAAAGGGGCATGTTGAGAATCCAACAGTAAGAAGAGAGGCAAAGAATCAAAATGCTTGACCAGAGACTGTACTGTTAAACGGTCAATCGTCACAGAGTATGGAGAATCAACCACCACCAGCTAATATGCCGTTCATATATGTCCAACCCCATGTGGGAGTGCAGAATCAGGTGCCGATTGGCACAAATATTGGAAATATCTTGGCCGGCCCCATTGAGGTCCTAGACTTGGATGACTTGGCTGAACAAGAAAAACTGAAAATGGTCGAGAAGAAAAGGGCCGAATTGACAGACACACAAAGTAAATTTCGTTTATTGGAAGATAGATTACGATTAGTAGAAGGAGCTGATCTGTTTGGCAATCTGGATGCCAAGGAATTAAGCCTAGTCCCAGGTCTTATAATCCCACCTAAGTTCAAGGTGCCGAATTTTGAGAAATACGATGGATCTAGTAACCCCTCGACACATCTAACAATGTACTATCGTCGGATAACCGGATATGATAAAAATGAGAAGCTCTTGATCCATTGCTTCCAAGACAGTTTGACCGGATCAGCAACTCGTTGGTATAACCAACTCGGTTTGAACAAGATCAAGTCATGGATAGACTTGGCTAAGGCTTTTATGGAACAATACAAGCATGTATCAGATATGGTTCTAGACTGGTTGTCTCTACAGAATACGGAGAAAAAGTCAACAGAAAGTTTCAAGCAGTATGCCCAAAGGTGGAAAAATCTAGCTACTCTGGTCCATCCCCTTCTTACCAATAATGAGACTATGGTTTTATTCGTCAATACTCTGAAAGCCCCATTTCATGACAAATTGGTGAATAATGCCACCAAGAATTTCACCGACATGGTCATCTCCAGGGAACTGATTAAAATAGCCATAAGAATGGAAAGATGGAAGGCAGTGAATCAACCATTCCCAAAAAAACAATCCCTGTCAAGAAAAAAGAAGGCGAGACACATACTGTTAGTCTCGGGAATCGGCTTTTTGGGAATCCCGCCCTATACATGCCTTACCCTATGTACAACCTGTATTACCCAACCGTTAACCACCTCACACAAAATTCTTTCCCATACACAGCCATACCCCAGCAACCATATCCAACCAACATCTCACCATAAACCGCTACCCCCTCAAACACTGCCTCCAATATTCCAAATGCTATCCCAAGAAATGATTCAAAGCCACACCGAAATAACCAAAGATGGCAATTTGACACCCATGCAATTAGAGCCTTTGAAGCCCTCTTGGGAATAATCGAAGAGGGCATAAAAAGCGAAAAAGAAATCAGGTTGACCCGATTCTTGTGACATACAGTGAGCTATTAGCTCAACTCATCCAGAATCACCTTGTGACACCCATGCAATTAGAGCCTCTGAAGCCCCCTTATCCGAGTTGGTATGATGCTAATGAGTGTTGTGGTTATCATTCTGGAAATCAAGGTCACTCAATAGAGAACTACCCCGCTTTGAGGTACAAGGTCAGGGATCTCATCAAGGCTGGTTCGATAAGTTTTGAAGATTGGAAAGCCAAGTGTCATAAGAAACATGGTGCATGATCATATTAGGTTTTTGACGCATGTAATTCTATAACTGTTGTCTCATGTTAACATCTACATGAATTAAATGAATGTTGAATTTTAAATGCTTTGTGTTTGTTGTGTTTTAACAATAATTTGAATTTGCAAAAACAAGCATTAAGGAATTTTTAATAATGGACAGTCTCGAGAATATTGTTGATCATTGTTAGACTTGACCCAAAACCCTCCCCCTCTTTTTTGGGCTTCTCTATACCTAAACCTTGAATCAAGAACACTTGAAAGACCTAATGCTTCAAGGAATATGAATGATTGAACTTCACAAAAAAAAAGCATTGTCATTGCAGAATAAGCAAGGATGTAAATCCTAGTCTAGGCTATGAACAAAGGAACGAATTTGTTGAATTTTTTCAAATTCCTTGAAATTCAAACAAATGAGACTTTCTTTCAAGCATTTTTATCATGGTAATTTGGTCTGTGTCAAGGTTGTGCCAAAACCATTCATGTCATTTTCAACAAACCACAAAACACTAATTGCCCAAACATCACTTCATGATTGACACCCTGGGGCACAATGATTAAACTAGATTATCCCTTGTCCCAGAGAAAACCCGTTTTTGGGTCATATTTTCCTTGTCTCTTCAAAGAACTCAGATTTGAAATTCATTCTTTTCAGTACAGACCTAGACTTGCTATGTTCCTCATTGGTACAAATTCTCATGGTTAATCAAATTAGGGCATCATATGTGGAAATGATGGATACATGGTGAAAAATGATGGACTAACGCATGAATCAGTGGGGCATGCGACAAAAAAATGAAAAATGAAAATTTTGTGATATTATGCATATGAGAATTCGGACGATTCCAAAGTGCAAAATGAAATTCTGAATATCTATTTCCCCTGGTGATTGCTTTTCAATGTGAATATTCGTGCTTGACATAAGGAATGGCCATCTTTCATATCCCTTTCGCATAAAAAAGAAATTATCCATAGTCACCTCTTTTGAGCCAAAAAAATTCTTTCTTCTTTGAACCCTGATCAAGGATCACCCTCTACACTGGGGGGGCAAATGCGAGGAAAGATCTTTTTAAAGATCATTGAGAAATGAGTCCTAGCTCAAAGATAGATACAAAGCAAATGGAGCTCTGAAAATACGGGCTCACTCTGCCAAATGAAAAATCAGAGGAAAAGATGGCGAAATGAAAGCCAAGAAAAACACAATGAAAAAAAAAATGTGTGAAAGACATGGCAAATTGAAAGCCAAGAACGAAGAAGAAAAGACGCAAAAGTAAAAAAGAATGAAAAGTCCAAAAGGGACAAATGCTTCAAAGAGAATCCTCCTCAAGAAATGATCCTTGATCTGATTACCCTCAAACACATATTTTGGTCCTATTTATCCTTTCTTTCCGAACCCTGAGCCATGGCCTACATTACGTGCTTTAAAAGTCCATTTTTATCAAGCATGAATATTTAATTTGAAAGGTTTTTCCTCAGATTTTATCCCATCTCATCGAATTATCATTTCACTAAGGAAGAATTTAGAATTCTCAAGTGTATGGTAGAAAGGAAAAAAAAAAGAAAAAAAAAGGAGAAAATTTGGAAAGAATGGGACTCTAGGGTGAAAACCCAAAAATAGGCGGTCTAGAGTAAAATGAAAATTTTTTATGCCATCTATGAAAGTGTCGATACCATAAAAAGAGAAGGTCATCTTAAAAAAAGTGGTCATCGAGGAAAATTTAAGAATTCCTGAACCTCCCATACTATCAACTCTCATTCGGAGGATTGTCTTCAAAAAACTGAAACTTTTTTTTCTCTCCAAGATTAAACTTCTGTTAAAACATCCCGACCAATCTTGACGCTTGTCAAAATGCCTTGATATGGAAACTAAAAGAATGTTGAATTTGTTTGGTTCTCAATGAATTCATGATTTATAAAACCTGTTCCATTTGTGAGTCTACTAGGGATATACATTTTTGTCATGAAGTTTTCCTGGAAAAGCCAGAATCTTGTTATACCAAGCCTTGCCAATCCCAGTTAAAAAAAAAAAACCCAGATTGACACTTAGAGAAATTTCTAACAATGATCATCAGTCTTCAAAAGATTTGTACATCACATATTGTGGGGTTAATATTTTTTTTTTCAGAAGTTTTCAAAATGAGAAAACAAATAAAGATATTTTTTTGAAATACCCATTTTGATGTTGACATGAGACAAGGATTTTTCTAACCCAAAGGTATAGAACTGCCAGGATAGGTCCTGACTTCCAGATATGAGAAGAAGAAATAGAACCCAGTTCAGATCTCTATTGATGAAAGTTTGAAAACTGTTGGGGCAAAGAGAATAGCCAAAATGAATTGAAGATATACTTTGATGTGAAGAGGAAAAATGAATTTGAAAGGCTAAGCCAAAGTCTGGAAAAACAACTGGGCATTTGCATCACTCATGAGCACTCATCTCTTTATCGAGCTTTTGCATCTACACAGTGTCGACAAGCATTTGCATCATTCATGGGTATTTTCATTGGTATTATTCCATAAGCATCTGCATTTTACCTTTACATTTACATTCTTCATGGAATTCACATTTGCGTCGTCTCAAGCAACTGCATCATTTCTAGAATCATTGCATTTTCATTATTGTGTGGTAATTGTAGTTACACCATTCATAAACCAGTTACATGAACACAATTAGTAGGGGCCTCTGCATCATGAAACATGGGCATAAATCCAGGCCATTTGCATTTGCACCAAGAAACATTTACGTCAATCCAAACCATTTACATTTGCACCATGAAGCACGAGCACCTTGTTAAAGACATGTGCATCTGCATCATTTCTCAAAGCTTCTGGAGGAGTTACCCATAATTTTACAATGAGCAAGTCTTTGGTGGTTGTAGACACCTAATTTTGTCCGGACCACTAAACAGGTATGTTTTCTTCTTATATTGATGTTTCCGAGTGTAAAAAGACTGTTTTCATCCTGCAGGTGGTACTCCGAGACTTAGTTTAAGAGGGCGAGTACAAAAAGTCAAACTTGAAAAAAGTCAACCCCGAAAAAAAAGTCAACCCCGAAAAAAAGTCAACTACTGAAAAAGTCAACTCACTTTCAAAATCAAGATTTTAAGTTCAATTGAAAAATGGCGAAAGAATTTTGATAATCCGAGGTCTACATTGAAAGATATGGAGTTCGAAAGTTGGGATTTGAAGATTTAGTAGAAAGAAAACCCTAATCCGAGAAATTTGGGGAAAAGTGCTTAAACGATCAAATTGGTCGAAATTGAAGGTTCCAAATGAAAGATAAGCACTGACTACGGGTAATGGAGAAGTCACTTGCAAGAAAAACCGAAAGAAAAGTCAATCCGGGAGAAAACCGAGAATTAAGGTTTTAAGTGGATTTCGGTGAAATCGGGAAGAATCACAGAAATGGCCCGACTTGGTAAGACCAAAGCCCCTAATGGATGAAGAATGATAAAAAAGGATAGCCCAAGGCTCAGATTGAAGAAAATCTAAAAAACGGACTTGTTTTGAGCAAAACCGGGTTTCGGAGGCAAAAGGGTAAAATTGGAAAATTTGGGAAAAATAGCAAATGGACTCCGAAAATTTTGAAAATTCGTCAATCTCATTCTTAAATCATTTGAAAGAGATTGGAGAAAGAAAATCTTGATTCGGAGTTCGTTTGCAAAATGGCAAAATCCCGGGCCTCCTATGCAGAAATTCAAAAAGGAAAATCCCGAAAAAATAGCAAATGAGCTCCAAATCTTTTGAAAATTTTCAGATCTCATTTTTAAATTATTTGGAAGATATTGGCGAAAGAAATTCTTGATTCGGAGTTCGTTTGCAAAATGGCCAAATCTCGGGCCTCCTATGTAGTAATTCAAAAAGGAAAATCCCGGAAAAATAGCAAATGAGCTCCAAATATTTTGAAATTTTGCAAATATAATTTTTAAATTATTTGGAAGATATTGGAGAAAGAAAATCTTGATTCAGAGTTCGTTTGCAAAATGGCCAAATCCCGGGCCTCCTATGCAATAATTCAAAAAGATAAATCCCGAAAAAATAGCAAATGGACTCCAAAAATTCTGAAATGTGGCAAATATCATTTTTAAATTATTTGGAAGATATTGGCAAAAGAAAATTTTGATTCGGAGTCCATTTGCAAAATGGCCAAATCCCGAGCCTCTTATGTAGTAATTCAAGCCGATAAATCCCGAAAAAATACCAAATGAGCTCCACAAATTATGAAAACTTCCAGATCACACTTTTTAATTATTTTGAAGAGATTGGTGAAGAAAAATCTTGATTTGGAGCTCGTTTAAAAAATGGTAAAATGTAGGGGCATAAAAGGGCATTTTGGGAAAAAAAATCCAAATAAATAGCAAACGAACTCGGATAATTTTGAAAACTTCCAGAACTCAATATTTTATTATTTTGGAAGTATTAAAAAAAATTGAATTTGGAGTCCTTTGATATTTATTTGCATCCGGGGGGCAAAATGGTCATTTCACCCAAGCAACCGAAAAGGGCTTCTTTGGGCCTTTCAAAAAATCAGAGTTGGGCTGAAAAAAGGAAGTGCTGGCCTGCCCAAGCCCAAAGAAAGGAGGAAGCTTCTGTTTTTTCAATCAAATGGCTAAAAATAAAGAGTTAGTTAGAGATTCTCTTTGATCAAGCCATGGTGATTAAGCCACATAGGCCAAGAGAGATGTCAACATTATTCTTGAACAGCTGTAATTTGAGAGAGCTGAGATGCTAATCTAAAGGTGGTAATTTCGTGATTTTTCACCTTGAATTATTAGCCATTTGATGGAAAATTGGTTAGAAAAAAATGACAACATCCTTGTACCATTTATGGGGGTTTCGGCCAGCAGGTTTGGGGGAGGCAGAATTTTATTTTTTTCATTCTGATTTTGGCTGAGTTCTTTGAGTTTTTACTAGTTTTTCTCTTCTTGGTTGAGAGAAAAAAAAAAGAAAAGTTTAGAAAAAAAAGGAAAGTTAGAAGAGAAAAGCTTGAAATATTAGCTTCTTGAGGTTGCTCTTGAGCACCAACTCTTGCACTTTCTTCATTTTCTATTCTTGTTTTTGCTATTTTGATTTCTACTTGGTGAGTTTCCATTTTAAAATAATGTTTTTTATTGTTCTTTTAAGTTCTTACTTCATCTCTTTCTTAAGTATATTTTTTACATTTTATTTTTACAATACACTCACCATGGCCAAATGGCCTACATTATTTATTTTAAGTTGCTGTTTTGGGTTCATTTTACCATATTGTTTATGTTATTTTCTTTGATTTTGATGTTTTAAATGTTATGTTACTTCATATTCTTGAGTTATATTTTAATTTGGTTGCTTTGTTTGTTGCCATTTATGTCTTAGATATCATGTTTTTGCATTTTTAATTTTTTGTTTTCATTTTGTTTAAATTTGAGCATGTTTTAGATTTAGTATATCAAGTGTTTGTGAAAATGCTTGTGTGGTCTTTGCATGATTTTTGTTTTATATCTTAGTTGAGCATGTTTTAGATTTAGTATATTAAGTGTTTGTGAAAATGCTTGTGTGATTTTTGCATGATTTAAGTGTTATACTTTAGTTGAGCATGTTAGTATACCAAGTGTTTGTGAAAATGCCATGCTTGTTGGAGCTTGAGGCCATTTGGCTACTCCATGTGTTTTTCATTGTTTGTTGCATTTTTTGTCATGTTAGTTGGTAGGTTTTTGCATTTGCATGTCATTTGACTTAGTTTTTCATGCTAGTATGCCAAGTGTTTGTGAAAATGCCATGTTTGCTTGTTACACTATCCATTCGGCCACCCTTGGAAGTTTTACATTTTATGTGCATTCTTGCCATGTTAGTTGATAGGTTAGCATTTGCATGATATTTGATTGAGTTTTTGGATTAAGCATGCCTTGTGTTTGTGAAAATGCCATGCATATTTTAGTTATTAAGCTAGGTTTAAGTTTGTCAAGTTGATTATTCTACCTTTGTTATTTTTTTTACTTAGCCAATTTTTATCTAACTTTCAAAACGTCTTAGCTACTGTTTGTAAGTCATTTTAGGAGTTTCAAATATTTTTACTTTGATTTTTAAATGATTTTATCAAAGGCAAAAATGTGTTGGCAAAGCAGTTTTTTCTTCTTCCAAAACTCGTACATCTTTGATTTTTCTGGGAATTCATCTTTGATCAGAAAATTAAGCCGATTTTTTCCCGTGTATTTTTACATGTCCTGAGTCTCCAATATTTTTTTCATAATTTTTTGAATTTTTAAAATAGGGTAAAAAATCATGGATTAAAACTGGACAGTGGAGTCATAATTGAATTTAAAGAAAAATAATTTTTCTGTTTTGGTTAATTTACTTAGAGTGGGCTGATTAGGAGGGTTAGCTACTGACTTATGGTAGTTTCTAAGCCTTTTTAAACTCTAATGGTTTTTCAAGTCCCGGGTTAAGGGTAGTCAAGTCCGGATTTTTAAACTTAGGAAATTAGAGTCATTTAAAAAAAGATTTAGCCCAGTTTTTATTTTTAATTCAAGCTTTTCAAAATTGTTTTCAAACAATCACGAAGTATTTTGGTTTTAGAATATTTAATTTGACATATTTTCCTAAGGTAGCCGGATATCTTTTTAGATATACGAATTTCCTTAATAAAAGGAAAAAATACATTTCATGCATTGCATTTTTCATATTCATGCATTTTATATAATATGTGATTCTTGCCATAATAATTTCTATGATATTGTTGTTATTTTGATTTATATTTTTTGATGTTACATGGTTTATTATATGGTTTTGACTATTTCATGATATCCTATGCTTTTATTTAGTTATTTTTATTTAGCATATACTATGTTCATGCATTATTATTTTTATTTTCATGCATATTATATGATAGCATTATTTTATTCCATGTCATTTAAATTATATGCCATACCATTCATATTTGTCATGTCATTTAAATCATTTCATTTCATTTAGGATATATTATGTCATCTAGAATATTTTATTTCATTTAGATTATATCATATGACTTAGGATATTGCATTTCATGTAGAATATATTATATTACCTAGGTCATTTCATTTCATTTAGGATATATTATGTCATCTAGAATATTTTATTTCATTTAGATTATACCATATGACTTAGGATATTGCATTTCATATAGAATGTATTATGTTACATAGGTCATTTAATTTCATTTAGAATATATCATATAACTTAGGATATTTCATTTCATTTAGAATATGCTAAGGCATTCAAATCATGTCATGTCATTTAGGTTGCATTATATTATTTAGATTTTTCTATGTCATTTTATTTATGTCATGCATATACATATTCATTTTTTTTAAATGTTTTCAAAAAAAAGATAATGGTTTTCAATAAAATAAAGATATTCCCGAGTTAAAATAATTAATGAGTTCTCTGCCGGGTTTGCTGGGGAGGATATCATCAATTATTATTAATAACGAAATATCTTCTTTAAAAAGAGAATGATTCGGAAAATTTTCCAAAATTAATAAAAATTTCTATATTTTGCCACGTTTGTTGGGGAATATAGGAAAATTTTGAATTTATAAATTTCGGACCATTTTCAATTAAAAATGGAATTATTTTTCTTTAAATTGGGAATTAACTTGAAATACTAAATTTAAAACCGATTTTTCACCGAGACTTGAGATAACACACGATTAATAAGGTACCGTTTTATACGGGCGTTGTGGGGGTGCTAATCTTTCCCCGTACGTAACCGAGTCCCGAACCCGTTTCTTTGATTTCTCTGGTTTAAACGCAGACTTGAAATTGGTTTTTAAAATGTTTTAATTAATTTTTAAAATATTTTATAAAACCGGTTTTAATAGGTGGTCAATCACACCTAGCTAAAAAAGATTGGTGACGACTCCATGTCTTTTTTAAGGTCATTTTCAAAACCTTCATTTTTCTAGAGGAATTAAGTCGACTTTTCCTCGATTTTTTTAATGTCACGCTTAACGAATAATAAAGTCTTGCGAAGAGACTCGTTATTTTTTAGGTTGCGACAGTGGTGATAGCCAAAGCTTCTGGAGGAGTTACCCAGAATTTTACAATGAGCAAGTCTTTGGTGGTGATAGCCAAAGCTTCTGGAGGAGTTACCCAGAATTTTACAATGAGCAAGTCTTTGGTGGTGATAGCCAAAGCTTCTGGAGGAGTTACCCAGAATTTTACAATGAGCAAGCCTTTGGTGGTGATAGCCAAAGTTTCTGGAGGAGTTACCCAGAATTTTACAATGAGCAAGTCTTTGGTGGTGATAGCCAAAGATTCTGGAGGAGTTACCCAGAATTTTACAATGAGCAAGCCTTTGGTGGTGATAGCCAAAGCTTTTGGAGCAGTTACCCAGAATTTTACAATGAGCAAGTCTTTGGTGGTGATAGCCAAAGCTTCTAGAGGAGTTACCCAGAATTTTACAATGAGCAAACCTTTGGTGGTGATAGCCAAAGCTTCTGGAGGGGATATCCAGAATTTTACAAATTTTAAAAGTGAACAAGTCTTCGGTGGTGATAGCTGAAGCCTCTGGTGGAAATATCCAGGGTTTTATAATTTATTGAGAAATCTTCTTCTGGAGGAGTTACCCAGAATTTTATTCAACATGTGCATCTACATCAAGAAGCATTTGCATCAACCTAAGTTATTTGAATCTGCATCAAGAAAATTTGCATTAAATCAAGTCATTTACATTTGCATCAAAGACATTTGCACCAGTCTAAGTCATTTGCATCTAGATCAAGAAGCGTTTGCATCAATTAAAGACATTTGCATTTGCATCATGAAGCATTTGCATCATGAAGCATTTGCATCATCTCTTAAAGCTTTCAGATATAATCGAACTCGTTTTGCTTCTCAAATGAGTCGAGCCCCGAGACCACCGTCGCCGAACCCATAATTTTAACACGTTTTTAAAACAAAAATGAACAAGTCTTCGGTGGTGACAACTGAAGTTTCTGGAGGAGATACCTAGAATTTTACAAATTTTCAACAGTGAGAAAATCTTCGGTAGTGATAGCTGAAGCCTCTGTGGAGATATCCAGAGTTTTAAAATCCTTTGAAAAAGTAGAAAGTCTTCAGTGGTGATAGCTGAAGCTTCTGGAGGTGATACCCAGAATTTTTACAAATTTTAAAACAGTGAGAAAGAAAGTCTTCGGTGGTGACAGCTGAAGCTTCTGGAGGAGATACCCAGAATTTTACAAATTTTAAACAGTGAGAAAATCTTCGGTAGTGATAGCTGAAGCCTCTGTGGAGATATCCAGAGTTTTAAAATCCTTTGAAAAGGTAGAAAATCTTTGGTGGTGATAGCCAAAGCCTCTAGTGGAGATATTCAGAGTTTTACAGTTTTAAAAATGAGCAAGACTTTGGTGGTGATAGCCGAAGCTTCTGGAAGAGATACCCAGAATTTTAAACACAGCTGAGAACAAGACAAGTTAAGACCCCGAGACCATCATCGAGGTCATTTCTTTTCTTGCAAATCGAATTCGTTTCCTTAAGACGGGTCGAGCCTTGATTAGTCAGGGAATTTAATTTAAGGACAAAATCTTCAGTTTACAGCTTTTTACAAACAAAAAAGAAAAGAAAAGGAAAAAGGAAAAAGGAAAAAGGAAAAAAATGAAAAAATGAAAAATGAAAAATGAAAAATGAAAAATGAAAAAGAAAAAAAAAGAAAAAAGAAAAAAAGAAACCCCTTTCCCTTTCCCTCAAATGTGATTTCACTGACCGTACAAAATTAGTGTTTGTTTATCTTTGCCTAATTCCTAATTCTCAGCAATAGCCAAAGAGGGGCAGCTCTAGACACCTAATTTTGTCCGGACCACTAAAACAGGTATGTTTTCTTCCTAAATTGAGGTTTCAGAATGTAAAAAGACCTTTTTCATCCTGAAGGTGGTACACCGAGACTTAGTTTAAGGGGGCGAGCATAAAAAGTCAAACCTGAAAAAGTCAACCCCGAAAAAAAAAGTCAACCCCAAAAAGTCAACTACTGAAAAAGTCAACCAACTTTCAAAATCAAGATTTGAAGTTCAATTGAAAAATGGAGAAATAATTTTGATAATCCGAGGTCTACATTGAAAGATATGGAGTTCGGAAGTTGGGATTTGGAGATTCAGTTGAAAGGAAACCCTAATCCGAGAAATTTGGGGAAAAGTGCTTAAACGATCGAATTGGTCGAAATTGATGATTCCAAATGAAAGATAAGCACTGACTACGGGTAATGGAGAAGCCACCTGAAAATAAAACTGAAATAAAAGTCAATCCGGGAGAAAATCGAGAATTAGGGTTTTTGGTGGATTTTGGTGAAATCAAGAAGAATCACAAAAATGGCCCGACTTGGTAAGACCAAAACACCCAATGGATGAGGAATGATTAAAAAGGGATAGCCCAAGGCTCAGCTTGAAGAAAATCTGAAAATCAGACTTGTTTTGAGCAAAACCGGGTTTCGGAGGCAAAAGGGCAAAATTGGAAAATTTTGGAAAAATAGCAAATGGACTCCGAAAATTCTGAAAATTTGCAAATATCATTATTAAATCATTTGAAAGAGATTTGTGAAAGAAAATCTTGATTCGAAGTTCGTTTGCAAAATGGCTAAATCCCGAGTCTCTTATGCAGTAATTCAAAAAGAAAAATCCTGGAAAAATAGCAAATGAACTCCAAATCTTCTAAAATTTATCAAATCTCATTTTTAAATTATTTGGAAGATATTGGCAAAAGAAAATCTTGATTCGGAGTTCGTTTGCAAAATGGCCAAATCCCGGGCCTCCTATGCAATAATTCAAGAAGATAAATCCCGGAAAAATAGCAAATGGACTCCAGAAAATTCTGATATTTTTAAAATATCATTTTTAAATTATTTGGAAGAGATTGGCGAAATAAAATCTTGATTCGGAGTTTGTTTGCAAAATGGCCAAATCTCGAGCCCCTATGTAGTAATTTAAGAAGATAAATCCCGAAAAAATACCAAATGAGATCTAAAAATTATGAAAACTTCCAGATCACACTTTTAAATTATTTGGAATATATTGGTGAAGAAAAATCTTGATTTGGAGCTCGTTTTAAAAATGGTAAAATGTAGGGGTATAAAAGGGCATTTTTGGAAGAAAAAATCCAAATAAATAGCAAACGGACTCGAAAATTTTTGAAAACTTCTAGAATTCAATATTTTATTATTTTGAAAGTATTAAAAAAGAAAAATTGAATTTGGAGCCCGTTTGACATTTATTTGCATCCGGGGGGCAAAACGGTCATTTCACCCAAGCAACAGAAAAAGGCTTCTTTTGGCCTTTCAAAAAATCAGACTTGGGCTAGAAAAGAGAATTTCTGGCCTGCCAAGGCCCAAAGGAAAGATGAAGCTTCTGATTTTTCAATCAAATGGCCAAGAATTAAGAGTTAGTTAGAGATTCTTTTTAATCAAACCATTGTGATTAAGCCACATAGGCCAAGAGAGAGAGTCAACATTATTCTTGAATAGCTGTAATTATGGACAGCTGCTATGCTAATCTAAGGGTGGTAATTTCATGATTTTTCACCTTGAATTATTAGCCATTTGATGGAAAATTGGTTGAAAAAAATGACAACATTTTGGAGGAGAGAGAGGGGCATTCGGCTAGCACTAATAGAGGGGTTCAGAATTTTCATTTGGACACTTTCATTTTGCTGATTTCTCTTAGTTTTTCTTAGTTTTTCTCTCCTTGGTTGAAAGCAAAAAAAAAAAAAAAAGTTTAGAAAAGAAAGGAAAGTTTGAAGAGATAAAGCTTGAAATATAGCTTCTTGAGGTTGCTCATGAGCACCAACGCTTGCACTTTCTTGATTTTCCATTCTTGTTTTTGCTATTTTGATTACTATTTGGTGAGTTTCCTTTTTAAATAAATGTTTTTTTATTGTTCTTCTTAAGTTTTCTTCATCTCTTTTTTAAATATTTTTTACAATTTTTTTTTTTACATTTTTCTCACCATGGCCGAATGGCCTACATTTTTTATTAAGGTTGCTGTTTTGTTTATTTTATCATGTTATTATTGTTATTTTTTTTAATCTTGATGTTTTAAGTGTTATTCTAATTCATACTTGAGTCATATTTTAATTTGGTTGCTTTGTTTGTTGCCATTTATGATTTAAATATCATGTTCTTGCATTTTTAATTTTTTGTTTTCATAATGTTTAAATTTGTTGATGTTTTATATTTAGTATATCAAGTGTTTGTGAAAATGCTTGTGTGGTGTTTGCGTGATTTGAGTTTTATATTTTAGTTGAGCATGTTAGTATATCAAGTGTTTGTGAAAATGCTTGTTTGGTTTTAGTATTTCTACTTTGTGTTCGCATGTTTTGGGTGTTATATTTTAGTTGAGCATGTTAGTATATCAAGTGTTTGTGAAAATGCCATGCTTGTTGGAGCTTGAGGCCATTCGGCTACTCCATGTGTTTTGCATTGTGTGTTGCATTTTTGCCATGTTAGTTCGTAGGTTTTGCATTTGCATGACATTTTATTTAGTTTTGCATGTTAGTATACCAAGTGTTTGTGAAAATTCCATGCTTGTTAGGAACCATAGGCTATTAGGCCACTCCTTGAATTCTAGCATTGTATGTGCATTCTTGCCATGTTAGTTGATAGGTTAGCATTTGCATGATATTTGGTTGAGTTTTTGGTTTAAGCATGCTTTGTGTTTGTGAAAATGCCATGCATATTTTAGTTATTAGGTTTGGTTTATTTGCCATGCATGTTCATGCATTTTAGAACTAGGTTGCATTAAATGCCATGCAAGTTCATTTAGGTCTAGGTCACTATATGGATGCCATGCATTTTTTCATGACATTTAGGTTTAAACTCATGCATTTCATGCATCATATTTTCTGTAATTTTTCATGCATTTCATGTTCATGGCACTTGAATAATGACTTAGGCCAATTAATGGTTCAAAGTCATGCTCTCTTTAACACACTTGTGAAAAATTAAAGTTTGTCAAATTGATTATCCTATCTTTGTGATTTTTTTTACTTAGCCAATTTTTATCTAACTTTCAAAAAGTCATAGCTATTGTTTGTAAGTCATTTTTTGAGTCTTAAATGTTTTTACTTTGATTTTTAAATGATTTTATCAAAGGCAAAAATGTATTTTGACAAAACAGTTTTTTTCACCTAGTACTCGTACTTTTCCGATTTTTCTGGGCATTCATCTTTAATCAGAAAATTAAGATGATTTTTTCCCGTGTATTTTTACATGTCTTGAGTCTTCAGTATTTTTTTCAAAATTGTTTGAATTTTTAAAAATAAGGTAAAAAATCGTGGTTAAAACTGGATAGTGGAGTCAGAATTGAATTTACAGGAAAATCATTTTTCTGTTTTGGTTAAGTTACTTAGAGGGGACTGATTAGGAAGTTTAGCTACTGACTTAGGGTAGTTTCTAAGCCTTTTTAAACTCTAAAAATGATTTTTTATGTCTCGGGTTAAGGGTAGTCAAGTCCGGGATTTTAAAGTTAGGAAATTAGAGCCATTTAAAAAAAGGTTTAACCAGTTTTTATTTTTAACCTAAGCTTTTCCAAATTGTTTTCAAACAATCACAAAGTGTTTTGGTTTTAGAATATTTAATTTGACATATATCCTAATGATAACTCGTATAATTATATAGTTTTTAGTTATGTTTTATTATTGTTTTGTGTCAAATACGAGTTATTATTGTTTAGTCTAATTGTGTTTATGATCTTTTATATTTTTATGTATTTTGGTGTTTTTCACAAGTTTCTTTGAGTGATTTCAGATTACTAGAATTAAGGGCAAATCCAGTTCAGTTCCAGTTCCGACACCTTTTGCCATATCAGCTATATCTCGAGTTTCACTGCAGCAATAAGGCTGAAATTTGTAGCCGTGCAAAGCTAAGAGGCATATCTATCTTTTTCATGTTTTACACTTCTTGAAACGGAGTCGTTTTCCCTAGCGAAATCGACCATCAAGTTGGCTGATGTGCAATGACGTATGTGCTGACCTGTTTTCGTATTTTGCCCATATCTACTTATCCACATCAGAAAATGAGCTGATTCCAACGGCTATGGATCCGTAACTGATAGGGTAACATTTTTCTAGAAGACCATGTGATCAGATAAGGCCTCCAAAATTGACAAAATCGACCATCAAGTTGGATGATCAAAATTGTCATGTATGACGAAAATTGTTAGAAAAATGCACCCACCTATTATACCTACCTTTGAAATTTGTAAAGCTTGTCTCTTGTCATTTAGCCCTCCAAAATGTGTATAAATAGAGGGCCTTGGATGATTGTAAGGGATCATATTGTACATTGGTAGGATATTAGCCTTTGTAATAAAATTCTCTAAGTTTTCTTCTTCTTTCTTTTCTCTAGTTTTCTTTTTCTTTAGAAAGGGCAAGAGGTTGGATAATTAATATTCTTCTTCTTCTTCTTTCTTTCTTTTATTTTCTTCTTAGATTCTATTTAATTTTATGTTTATAATGCCTATGCTAGGCTAAACTTCTATTTGGTTAAGGGTGATTTCAAAGCCCTAGACATGTTTTGTGATTGATTTTCAGATTCTATCTATCATTAATTTTTTATCAAAGTTGCTTATGTTCTTCTACAAGAATTGTTCATGATGTTGTCTTGATTTGTTTAGGTGTACAACTAGATAGATCTTGATAATTATCTATTGCTAGTTTAGGAGTCTTGATCCGTGTAATTGTCTTGATTTCCTATTCATAAGTGGCAATTTGTGATTAATGATTATGGTCAAGTTTTCAATAATTGCAAAGTGGAACATAACCTAAGTTGAACAATCCGAGCTTATGTGTTTGTTGCTTAGATCAACCTATCTTTCTCATCATAAAGCTTCCATTAAATTGAATCTAGAGAGCTTATTCTAGGTTGTTTGATGGTTAGAGATTAAATAGAGAGCTTGTTCTATTTAACGACAAACTAAGGAAAGATTGGGATAACAGAGCTTGTTGTTATCTACGGTTGTTAACTTTGATAGTTGGTTGATATTGATAGATCTGAAATTGATTCTTAATGATGTCTAGTGGTGGAGAATGAAACCTTAACCATATTTTTCATATTTGATTCTTCTTACTTACTTGTTTTCTTACTTTTCTAGTTTGCTCATTTTTAAAAGTATATTTATTTTTATTGGCTGGTTATACCGCCTAATTTGTATATTAACTTTGTTTTATTTTTATTGGCTGGTTATACCGCCTAATTTGTATATTAACTTTGTTTTATTTTTATTGGCTGGTTATACCGCCTAATTTAGTATATATATTTTTATTGGCTGGTTATACCGCCTAATTTAGTATATATATTTTTATTGGCTGGTTATACCGCCTAATTTAGTATATATATTTTTATTGGCTGGTTATACCGCCTTGCATCTTATTCTTATTATTTACTTTAGTTTAAATCTGGCTTCAAAAACCCCTTTTCTTTTATTGTTTTCTTTCAACGTAAGTTATAAACTAATAACTCATAGATTAAAACCCAATCCCTGAGGACTCGACCCTTGCTAATCATTATACTTACAATTGATCTTTTTAGTGCAAGGTTAAATAAGATACACTCTTTTGGGTGCATCAAATTTTTGGCGCCGTTGCCGGGGATTGCTTTCTTTAGTTTATTAGTTTATTGGTTTATTCTTATTTTCTGTTCTAATTATTTACTTTCTTATTTTTTTTATTAGTGAATGTTCCAAGCTCCCGAAGAAGACTTACGACTTAGGAAAATTCGGGAATTTATAACTTCTCACCAACAACCAATCGAGGAGTTGATCCAAAACATCCAAGAGGAGCAAGGAGAGATGGCAGTAGCTGACAACCGAACTCTCAAGGAGCTAGCAGCTCCGGACTTGGGTCAACAACCATTATGCATTGAATATGCTAATCTTGAGGTAGCTTTTGAATTAAAATCTGGTTTGATTCATCTTCTCCCAACTTTTCATGGTTTTGCAGGAGAGGATCCAAATAAGCACCTCAAGGAATTCCATGTAGTTTGCTCAAGCATGAGACCAACAGGGGTCACGGAAGAGCAAGTTAAGTTGAGAGCCTTCCCATTCTCTCTAGCTGATTCAGCAAAGGAATGGCTCTACTATCTACCATCCGGGACCATCACTACATGGAATGATTTGAAGAAAGCATTCTTGGAAAGGTATTTCCCAGCATCTAAGGCTGCCAACATTAGGAAAGAGATATGTGGGATTCGGCAATACAACGGAGAGTCCTTATATGAATATTGGAAGAGGTTCAAGAAACTTTGTGCATCATGTCCACACCATCAAATAAGTGAACAACTTCTCATCCAATACTTCTATGAAGGTCTCATGCCCATGGAGAGAAGTATGATAGATGCCGCTAGTGGGGGAGCTCTAGTTGATAAGACTCCCAGGGCTGCTAGAACATTAATCTCCAACATGGCAGCCAATTCTCAACAGTTCTCAATGAGACAAGATCCACCACCACAACCCAAGAGAGTTAATGAGGTAAGTATATCATCCCTTGAACAAAAATTTGATAAACTGACTTCTCTTGTTCAACAATTGGCTGTAGGTAAAATACAACAAATAAAGGCTTGTGGCATATGTTCAAACATAGGGCACCAAACTGATATGTGTCCAACACTTCAAGAGGATACCAATGAACATGTGAATGCCATGGGTGGATTTCAGAACCAATCAAGGAAATATGATCCCTACTCAAACACATACAATCCAGGATGGAGGGATCATCCAAACTTCAATTATGGAGGGAACCAATCACAAACTATTCCTCCACCATTTGACCACAGGCCACCGGGTTTTCAGCAAAGAGTGCAACAACCATACCAAACCCGACAACAACTACCACCCACCCAAAATTCAGGTACTTCTCTTGAAGATCTTGTTAAAGCTCTTTCTACTAATACAATTCAATTTCAACAGGAAACAAAGACAAGTATTCGAAATTTGGAGACTCAAATAGGGCAATTGGCAACAACCATGAGTCAAATGCAAGCAAGGGATTCTGGGAAATTACCTTCCCAAACCATAGTGAATCCAAGAGAGAATGCCAATGCTATAAATTTAAGAAGTGGGAAACAGCTAGAGACACCACAAAATGATAGTGCTCAAGGGGAGAACAATACCATGGCATCCTCTTCACATCCCAACGAGCCACTAAAAAAGGTAATTCCTAAACCATCCTTTCCTTCCTATATAACTCCTCCACCTTTTCCTAACAGGTTAGCAAAGTCCAAGAAGGAGGAGCAAGAGAAGGAAATTTTGGAAACCTTCCGGAAAGTAGAGGTGAACATTCCTTTACTAGATGCTATCAAGCAAGTGCCAAGATATGCCAAGTTCCTAAAAGAGTTGTGCACATCTAAACGGAAGTTGAAATGGAATGAAAAGGTTAGTGTGGGGGAGAATGTGTCAGCTGTTCTTCAAAAGAAACTCCCACCTAAATGCAAGGATCCAGGTATGTTTACCATTCCTTGTAAGATAGGCAACACCAGGTTTGAGCGTGCTATGCTAGATCTAGGGGCATCTATTAATGTCATGCCATATTCAATTTATGCTTCATTGAATCTAAGACCATTAGAGGAAACCGGTGTTATAATACAAATTGCTGACCGTTCTAACACTTATCCAAGAGGAGTGGTAGAAGACGTTCTTGTACAGGTTAATGAATTGGTTTTTCCCGCTGACTTTTATGTTATTGAGATGGAAGATGAGATGTCTTCTAATCCCACACCTATTCTATTAGGGAGACCATTCTTGAAAACAGCAAGAACTAAAATAGATGTACATGATGGCACTTTAACTATGGAATTTGATGGTGAAATAATTCGCTTTAACATTTTTGAGGCCATGAGATATCCTAGTGATGTGCATTCTGTTTTTAATATTGATATAATTGACTCACTAGTGCAGCAAGCTTATGAGCTAGATGGTGAAGATAGTGTAGAAATAGTCCTTAGCAACCATCTCGGAATGGGGAATGCTAAACTAGCCTTGAGTGACCAGGTGGAAGGGGCACTAGAATCTTTACACTCGCTGCAACCTAAAGATGCAAGGTTTGATGTTTCATTTATTGATTTGCCTTTATCTAATGAGAAACTTCTACCTTCCATTTTGCAGGCACCAACTTTAGAGTTGAAACCACTACCGAACCACTTGAAATATTTGTTCTTAGGGGAAAAGGACACACTACCTGTCATCATTGCCAAAGAGCTCACACCTTTGCAAGAAGAGCGACTTATCTGGGTGCTTAGAGAGCATAAAACAGCAATTGGTTGGACAATTGCCGATATCAAGGGAATAAGCCCATCCATGTGCATGCACCGGATTTTGTTAGAGGAAGGGTCTAAACCAACAAGAGAAGCACAAAGGAGATTGAACCCTCCTATGATGGAGGTTGTGAAAAAGGAGATACTGAAGCTCCTAGATGTTGGAGTGATCTATCCTATCTCGGATAGCAAATGGGTGAGCCCAGTCCAAGTGGTTCCAAAGAAATCAGGTGTAACGGTGGTAACAAATAATGAGAATGAACTTGTTCCTACTAGGATTCAAACAGGATGGCGAGTTTGTATTGATTATCGTAAACTTAATTCCACAACTCGCAAAGACCACTTTCCTTTACCTTTTATTGATCAAATGCTTGAAAGGTTAGCTGGCCATTCTCATTATTGTTTTCTTGATGGTTTTTCAGGTTATAATCAGATAGCCATTGCTCCGGAGGACCAAGAGAAAACAACATTCACATGTCCATTTGGTACTTTTGCATACCGGCGTATGCCATTTGGTCTTTGTAATGCACCAGCTACATTCCAAAGGTGTATGGTTAGCATATTTTCAGATTATGTAGAGAACATCATAGAAGTGATTATGGATGATTTTAGTGTCTATGGTGATTCTTTTGATAGATGTCTAGAGAACCTTACACTTGTACTTGAAAGATGCATGGAAACTAACCTTGTTTTGAATTGGGAAAAATGTCACTTTATGGTAGAACAAGGAATAGTTTTGGGCCATGTTATTTCTTCTAGAGGGATAGAGGTTGATAAGTCTAAAATAGATATTATGCATTCTTTACCACCTCCCACAAATGTGAGAGAGGTTCGTTCTTTTCTTGGACATGCAGGTTTCTATAGGAGATTTATCAAAGACTTCTCAAAGATCACATTACCTCTTTGCAAGCTACTACAAAAAGATGTGGTTTTCCACTTTAATGATAAATGCAAAGAGGCGTTTGAAACATTGAAGGGACTCTTGACATCAGCTCCTATCATCCAACCACCAGATTGGAATGTACCTTTTGAAATCATGTGTGATGCTAGTGACTATGCCATTGGAGCAGTTTTGGGCCAACGGGTTGGCAAAGCCTCACATGCCATTTATTATGCCTCAAGAACTCTTAATGATGCTCAATTGAACTATTCCACTACTGAAAAAGAACTTTTGGCTGTTGTATTTGCTTTAGAAAAATTTCGATCTTATTTAATTGGTACTAAAGTAATTGTATTTTCTGACCATGCAGCCCTTAAGTACTTACTCACTAAAAAGGAGGCCAAACCAAGGTTGATTAGATGGATACTTCTCTTACAAGAGTTTGATTTGGAGATAAAAGATAAGAGAGGTAGTGACAACCTGGTTGCGGACCATCTTAGCCGTTTAGTTCATGAAGATGATGCACTACCCTTGAATGAGAACTTTCCGGATGAGCAACTTCTTTTTATAAGAACAACAACTCCTTGGTATGCTGATATTGTTAATTACTTAGTTACCAAGAAGTTGCCACAAGAGTTGACACAAGCTCAAAGAAATAAGATCAAGAGTGATGCCAAATACTACATATGGGATGATCCTTACCTTTGGAAGCATTGCTCTGATCAGATTATAAGAAGGTGTGTACTCGAAACTGAATTTCAATCTATTCTCACCTTTTGTCACTCTTATGCATGTGGAGGACACTTTGGATCCAAAAGAACAGCCATGAAAGTTCTTGATTCTGGATTTTATTGGCCTACCATATTCAAAGATGCATACCTCTTTTGCAAGTCATGTGATCGTTGCCAAAGAACTGGTAACTTAGGTGCTAGAAATCAAATGCCTCAAACTCCAATACTTATTGTTGAAATTTTTGATGTATGGGGCATGGATTTCATGGGACCTTTTCCTCCTTCTTTTGGTAATCTTTATATTTTACTTGCCGTTGATTATGTTTCAAAGTGGGTGGAAGCAAAATCCACTAGGACTAATGACTCTAAAGTTGTTTCAGATTTTGTCAAGACTAACATCTTGGCTAGGTTTGGAACGCCAAAGGCCATAATCAGCGATAGAGGTACTCACTTTTGCAATAGGACTATAGAAGCACTTTTGAGGAAGTATAACATCACACACAAGGTCTCCACCTCATATCATCCTCAAACTAGTGGGCAAGCTGAAGTGTCAAACCGAGAAGTTAAGTACATCCTTGAAAAGACAGTTAATCCAAATAGGAAGGATTGGAGTTCACGACTTGATGATGCACTTTGGGCTTATAGGACAGCATATAAGACACCCATTGGTATGTCTCCTTATCGACTTGTTTATGGTAAGCCTTGTCATCTTCCGGTTGAATTGGAACATAAATCATATTAGGCTATCAAACAATGCAACATGGAGATGGATGAGATAGGAAAGAAAAGAAAACTTGACCTACAAGAATTAGAGGAGATAAGGAATGATGCCTATCAGAATTCTAGGATTTACAAGGAAAAGACTAAGGCATTCCATGACAAGATGATATCAAGAAAAGAATTTGTTGTTGGACAAAAAGTTCTTCTCTTCCATTCACGCCTTAAGTTATATCCAGGTAAGTTACGTTCTCGTTGGGTTGGACCTTTTGTTATTACTAATGTATTTACTCATGGTGCAGTTGAAATCCAAAGCCCAAAAACAGATAAGGCATTCAAAGTGAATGGTCATAGATTGAAGCCTTACTATGAGAACTTTCCAATACAAGATGTGGAGGAGTTTCCACTTTTTGAGCCAAAGTATGTTGAATAATAATGGCATGGGTCTAAGTTAGGCTGAGGACAATAAACCAAGCGCTTCTTGGGAGGCAACCCAAAAGGATGGAGAGCATCTATTATATCAGATTTGCATATTCCTTACTCTCCATCATTCTATCTTTTATTGTTTTTCTTTTCTTTTGTTTAATAGTTCTTTTCTCTTACAAGATGTAAATATAATTTTTAATTTATTTTTTTTAACCCCGGTTAAATGGCGGATAACGGTACTCCGTGATTATTTAAATCGGTTCCATCAGCTACCCACAAAACTGATATTGTATATAAATTTCTCTTCCAATTTCTCTTTCATTTTTTTCATTTTTTTTCAGGATGGATGATATTCTCACAAGATTGCAGAAACGATTTCCTCTTTTTCCTCGAAATATTTTACTGAAGCTTTACCAAGTTCGACTTGAAAGATTAAGAATGCTTATGCACAAAGGGATTCCTGACGACATATGTTGGATAATTGAAGCCAAGGTACGTGAAGATGAATATCTTCCTGTTTTGCATTTACCAGGTACAGGTAGAAGCACTTTTGCAAAGAAGCGACGAGCAAAGCGCATGAGTTCAAATTGCCACAAATGTGCACGATGGACGTGTAACGGTAAATGTCGTTCTATTGGGATTCCGTCCTCTAATCGAGATGATAAAATTGAATTCATTAAGGATGGACTAAGTAAGGAGAATTTGGGTAATATCCAACTTTCTCTTGAGACGCATCCTAGTGGAGACGTACAAAGAGAAATTCTTGATTTATGGCCGCAATTCCAAAGGGAATGGCAACATCTTGGGAATCTGATGTTAAAAGACCCTGTTTGCCAGCTTGTAAGAAAACTGGATGGGAAGCATATCCTCGACTCATAGAAGGCGTTTAAGCCGTTTCTGGACGTAAAACCAGAGGAAGATGTGAGCCACAATCACAACTACAATAAATGACTTCTCAGCTTTTGGTTTGATTTACAATAACTTTATTTTGTTTTAATTTACGTGTTGTTCGATTTGTGTAATTATTCTCATTTTTTTTATTTGTCTTTTACGGTTGATTTTTTCTTCTTTTTTTGATTTTCTTCCTGAAATCACGCAAAAATCTTTTGTTAGGTTAACATTTTCTTCTGACAGGTCAGATACACTTTCGGCGACATTATTACTCTTGTCTGATTCACTACTCAGTCCTCTATATATTACACCATGTACTCATTCTCTTTCAGGCACTCGAAAAAAAAAATGGAAAGTACTTCATCCCAGCGCATTAAAAAAATTTGTGTCTTTGGAGGTGCTTATCCAGGGAAAAATAACATATTCGCTGATGAAGCCATAAGAGTTGGAGTAATACTTGCCCAACAAAAGATCCACTTGATTTATGGAGGCGGTAGTACGGGTTTAATGGGAGCAGTCGCTACAGCAGCACACGCCGGAGGAAGTCCAGTTCTAGGAATCGTGCCAAAACTATTCACAAGTTTTTGTGGACCTACCGTGGGTAAGGAAATACAAGTCTGGAGTATCCCTGAACGGATGACAATCATGTACCATTCTGCCGATGCATTCATTGCTTTACCAGGAGGTCTGGGTACATTGGAAGAAATAGCTTGCGTGGCTTCTTGGTCATCTTTGGTCACAAATAAGAAACCCATTGGTTTGCTTAATATTAATGGTTATTTTAGTAATTTGCTTTCATATTTAGATAATGCTGTGGAAAATGGATTCATGTTTTCAGAGGCAAGGAGAACCATAATTTCTGCTACAACCATTGAAGATTTACTCAAAAAGCTCCAAGCTTATGAGTGTTTATCTGCTACGGTTGTTTCGCAAACGCTCGGAAAAAGAAAAAGAGATATGGATGAGCAAGGAGTGGATTGCACTTTGTCTTTGTGACATTATCTAACATTTTGCTTGTTGTGTCTCAGTTATAATAAGTGGTAAGCAACCTCTGCAGGTAATATCTCCTAAATTCTACCTTTAAAATTTGACATTGGGGACAATGTCATATTTTAGTAGGGGGTAAGGGACATATTTTGCTAATTTAAAAAAAAAAAAAATTGTTGTGTTTTAAGCCATTTAGAAGTATTCATTCTGAACAAGGTCTGAGTAAGGGAGACTTGAGACATACCTTGTCAGTTTGATTTCTTCTTTTCAAAAAAAAAAATGTTATGTTTTAAGCAATTTAGAAGTATTCATTCTGAACAAGGTCTGAGTAGGGGAGACTTGAGACACACCTTGTCAGTTTGATTTTAATCTTTTTATGTTTACTTGTTAATTTTTGTTTAGTATTTTAAGATTATTTAGGTTGCATGAGTTTGTTTTCTTTTGAGTCTTAGCTGTTCCTATTCTTATGTTATTAGTTCTTTTCTCTTACACATGATTCTTTCATTTGGGTTAATAGACTTACATTGAGGATAATGTAAGAATTAAGTGTGGGGGGAATGATTTAGGATTTCTTTTATTTTTGTCTACTATTTTTTTTATGAGTCTTTATTATAATTTTTAGTGTGTTTTAGTTCCTTTTTAATACAATGATGAGATATGAATTGCATAAGTCTAAAACAGAGTTATTAGTGAGAAGATTTTCATGAGAATTGAGCTTGATATCATTTTTTTTTATGAGCCAATGTTAATATGATATGTTGATTGAGAAAGAAGCATGTTTAGACTTAATCTGACTTGTATAATCATCCTTGTGAGTTTTTGAGCCTATATGATTGATGCATTATACATATCAATCTAATTTCTTTCTTGAGTGCTCTTATGATTACATGATTCTCTAGAACTTGCTTTAAACCATTTGAGACTATATTGATGCATGTGACAACATGAATATGATAGAGGCATTAGGATTTTTAGCCAGGGCCAAACAGTCATCCCTTATTGATGTTCCAAGAGAACACACCCTTAGTGAACCAATTTGAGCCTACATTGAATAAGCTATCTCTTTGGTAACCATAACTTGTCCCTAACCTAAATATACTTATATCTTTACCTTTGTTCCAAAGATGAATTAGCATGTTTTGAGACAAGTTGCAAAGACAAGGAAGATCTATTGAAAATTTGGGTTAGAAACAAGAAATAAGTGTGGGGGGGAAAGAAAAGAAAAGTCAAAAAAAAAAAGAAAAAAAGAAATGGAATACTGGCAAATACATTCAAAAAAAAATATGAATCATCTCTTGAATTTTGGGAAAAAGAAAAAGATGTTACAAAGTTGTTCAGAATGAAGAAAAGGCCCAACATGAATATCCGGCCTAGGTGACTATGTACTTGTAAAGAGTTTTGAGAAGTTTCTTTGTATGATCTTTTTATGTCTCTAAACTTTATGAACTCTTTGGAACCTTTGTGATATCTTTATCCTTTTGTTCTTCAACCACATTACAAACCCCTTGGCCCCATTACAACCTCGATTAAAGACCTCTTGATTCATGAAGTTGTATGATCTAAATAGTGGAGAATAGGTGGACAAGCAAGAATATGGTAGAACTGTTTTCATGAGATTGATTGAGTGTAAACACTTCACCACTACTTTAAAGAGTGAAAATCATGAGGGTATCCCATGTGAGAAGTTGAGATTAAATTTGAACATGCACTATTTTGATTGAGATATGTTATGTTAATATTGGCTTAACTCAAACAATTTACATTCAAGCTTGATTTTTTGTGAAATTCTTTAAGCTATTGATTAGTTTATAAGACTTGTTCAAAGATTGTCTCTAATTTGTATTGAAATGATTAGGAGTAAATATTTTTAGTATATGTAGTTTATTTATATTTTAGTTTTTCAATGTTTGTGGGTATCGTTCTAGTAAACCCTCACGAGACTAAACTCGTCCACTAGGGACACCTAGGGGTTTAAAGGCTTGTGTCACATGCTAAGTGCCACCGTGATTTCCTACGAAAATGGATTAAATTAGATTTTCTTATTTTATTTTTATTGAGTCGTTGCTAGGGACTAGCAACAATCTAAGTGTGGGGGTGTGATAACTCGTATAATTATATAGTTTTTAGTTATGTTTTATTATTGTTTTGTGTCAAATACGAGTTATTATTGTTTAGTCTAATTGTGTTTATGATCTTTTATATTTTTATGTATTTTGGTGTTTTTCACAAGTTTCTTTGAGTGATTTCAGATTACTAGAATTAAGGGCAAATCCAGTTCAGTTCCAGTTCCGACACCTTTTGCCATATCAGCTATATCTCGAGTTTCACTGAAGCAATAAGGCTGAAATTTGTAGCCGTGCAAAGCTAAGAGGCATATCTATCTTTTTCATGTTTTACACTTCTTGAAACGGAGTCGTTTTCCCTAGCGAAATCGACCATCAAGTTGGCTGATGTGCAATGACGTATGTGCTGACCTGTTTTCGTATTTTGCCCATATCTACTTATCCACATCAGCAAATGAGCTGATTTCAACGGCTATGGATCCGTAACTGATAGGGTAACATTTTTCTAGAAGACCATGTGATCAGATAAGGCCTCCAAAATTGACAAAATCGACCATCAATTTGGATGATCAAAATTGTCATGTATGACGAAAATTGTTAGAAAAATGCACCCACCTATTATACCTACCTTTGAAATTTGTAAAGCTTGTCTCTTGTCATTTAGCCCTCCAAAATGTGTATAAATAGAGGGCCTTGGATGATTGTAAGGGATCATATTGTACATTGGTAGGATATTAGCCTTTGTAATAAA
Source organism: Fremontodendron californicum (assembly GCA_030761205.1). Classification (NCBI taxonomy): domain Eukaryota; kingdom Viridiplantae; phylum Streptophyta; class Magnoliopsida; order Malvales; family Malvaceae; genus Fremontodendron; species Fremontodendron californicum. The sequence goes on from JAULJL010000004.1 coordinate 7,538,898, forward strand.
ATTCTCTAAGTTTTCTTCTTCTTTCTTTTCTCTAGTTTTCTTTTTCTTTAGAAAGGGCAAGAGGTTGGATAATTAATATTCTTCTTCTTCTTCTTTCTTTCTTTTATTTTCTTCTTAGATTCTATTTAATTTTATGTTTATAATGCCTATGCTAGGCTAAACTTCTATTTGGTTAAGGGTGATTTCAAAGCCCTAGACATGTTTTGTGATTGATTTTCAGATTCTATCTATCATTAATTTTCTATCAAAGTTGCTTATGTTCTTCTACAAGAATTGTTCATGATGTTGTCTTGATTTGTTTAGGTGTACAACTAGATAGATCTTGATAATTATCTATTGCTAGTTTAGGAGTCTTGATCCGTGTAATTGTCTTGATTTCCTATTCATAAGTGGCAATTTGTGATTAATGATTATGGTCAAGTTTTCAATAATTGCAAAGTGGAACATAACCTAAGTTGAACAATCCGAGCTTATGTGTTTGTTGCTTAGATCAACCTATCTTTCTCATCATAAAGCTGCCATTAAATTGAATCTAGAGAGCTTATTCTAGGTTGTTTGATGGTTAGAGATTAAATAGAGAGCTTGTTCTATTTAACGACAAACTAAGGAAAGATTGGGATAACAGAGCTTGTTGTTATCTACGGTTGTTAACTTTGATAGTTGGTTGATATTGATAGATCTGAAATTGATTCTTAATGATGTCTAGTGGTGGAGAATGAAACCTTAACCATATTTTTCATATATGATTCTTCTTACTTACTTGTTTTCTTACTTTTCTAGTTTGCTCATTTTTAAAAGTATATTTATTTTTATTGGCTGGTTATACCGCCTAATTTGTATATTAACTTTGTTTTATTTTTATTGGCTGGTTATACCGCCTAATTTAGTATATATATTTTTATTGGCTGGTTATACCGCCTAATTTAGTATATATATTTTTATTGGCTGGTTATACCGCCTAATTTAGTATATATATTTTTATTGGCTGGTTATACCGCCTTGCATCTTATTCTTATTATTTACTTTAGTTTAAATCTGGCTTCAAAAACCCCTTTTCTTTTATTGTTTTCTTTCAACGTAAGTTATAAACTAATAACTCATAGATTAAAACCCAATCCCTGAGGACTCGACCCTTGCTAATCATTATACTTACAATTGATCTTTTTAGTGCAAGGTTAAATAAGATACACTCTTTTGGGTGCATCACCTAAGGTAGCCGGATATCTTTTTAGATATACGGATTTCCTTAATTAAAGGAAAAAATACATTTTCATGCATTGCATTTTCCATATTCATGCATTTTATATAATATGTGATTTTTGCTATGATAATTTCTATGACATTTTTATGATTTTGAGTTATGTTATATTGTTTATTATATGATTTGGAATATTTCATGATATCCTATGCTTTTTATTTAATTATTTTTTTTGTTGTTATATTATTTAGCATATACTATGTTCATGCATTATTATTTTCATTTTTATTTCCATGCATATTATATGATAGCATTATTTTATATTCCATGTCATTTAAATTATATGCCATATCATCCATATTTGTCATGTCATTTAAATTATGTCATTTCATATAGAATATATTATGTTACCTAGGTCATTTCATTTCATTTAGAATATATCATATGACTTAGGATATTGCATTTCATATAGAACATATGATGCTACCTAGGTCATTTCATTTCATTTAGAATATGTCATATAACTTAGGACATTTCATTTCATTTAGAATATGCTAAGGCATTTAAATTATATTATATCATTTAGGATGCATTATATTATTTAGATTTTGCTATGTCATTTTATTTATGTCATGCATATACATATTCATATCTTTTAAAATGATTTCAAAAGGATAATGATTTTTCAATAAAAAATAAAGATATTCCCGAGTTAAAATAATTCATGAGTTATCTACCAGGTTTGCTGGAGGGAATATCATCAATTATCATTAATAAAGGAATATCTTTCTTTCAAAAAACGAGAATGATTCGGAAAGTTTTCCAAATTAATAAAAATTTCTATATTTTGCCACGTTTATTGGGGAATATAGGAAAATTTTTAATTTATAAATTCTGGATCATTTTCAATTAAAAATGGAATTATTTTTCTTTAAATTGGGAATTAATTTGAAATACTAAATTTAAAACCAACTTTTTTACCGAGATTTGAGATAACAAACGATTAATAAGGTACCGTTTTGTACGGGCGTTGTGGGGGTTCTAATCCTTCCCCGCAAGTAACCGAGTCCCGAACCCGTTTCTTTAATTTCTCTGGTTTAAACGCAGACTTGAAATTGGTTTTAAAAATGTTTTAATTAATTTTTAATATATTTTATAAAACCGGTTTGAATAGGTGGCCGATCACACCTAGCTAAAAAAGATTGGTGGTGACTCCATGTTTTTTTCAAGGTCATTTTCAAAACCTTCATTTTTCTAGAGGAATTAAGTTGACTTTTTCTCGGTTTTTTTTATGTCACGCTTAACGAATAATAAAGTCTTCCGATGAGACTCGTTATTTTTTAGGTTGCGACAGGGTCAGCTCGTCGCACCTGTGTACCTTGTACCTTTAAATCCACCCTATCCCAAATGGTACGATGTCAATACTCACTGCGCGTACCATGTAGGGATTCAAGAGCACTCCATTGAAAACTGCACTACATTTAAGCATAAGGTCGAGAACCTCATAGACACAGGGGTTGTAAAATTCGGGTCAAAAAATAGGCCCAATGTGGCAGGAAACCCTTGTTGAATCATACAGAGGAAAAGGTGAATGCGGTAATAGCTGAGGATTTCAAAAAGGTAAAGAAGGATATTTGGAAGGTGAAAACACGTATGGGCAGAGTTTGGAGAGGAATGGTTAAAGCAAGGTTGATTGGACCAAATTCAGAAAAAGAAAAGATGGTTGGGAAATTTTGCCTATATCATAGAAGTGAAGGACATATCATCCAAAACTGCGAGGAGTTTTTGTCTAAAGTGCAAGGGATGATGGATATGGGTGAAGCCCAATTTTTCGAGAAAAATGAAGAAGCCGAGGTGAGCATGACCGATAACCTTGGTGGTTATGGGGTGAATAGGCCCTTAATCATTTATTTTGATGAACCAAAGAAGGAAATTGTACCAGTCGTGGAAAAACCTACTCCGAAACTAATCATAGAATTGTCGTCCCCGGTTCTATACAAAGAGGACAATACAATTCCATGAAAGTACGACTGTAGCATGATAACACCAGGAGTATCAGGATAATAAATAGAAGTTGCCAATGATATAATCGGGGTAGGCCACTTGACCCGAAGTGGAAGATGTTATGCTCCAGAGATGAGCGAGCCCGATCAGGAGAAAAAAATGGCCGGAACAGAGAAAGGAAAAAGAGTAATGGGTTCATCTTCTGAAAAACCAATACAGTTAAGAGGGGTGGAGATAAATTTTCTTCCAGCCGACCAAGTGAAAGAGCTAGTGAATGGAAAATACGCTTGTGAATTTCTAAAGTTCATTAAGCATAGCGAATATAGTGTGGTCAAGCAGTTGCATCGTCAATCAGCCAGAATTTCGGTACTCTCTTTATTGCTGAATTTCAATTTCGAACCTCATAGGAACGCTCTACTCAGGGTATTGAACCAGACTCATGTGGCAAATAATATATCAGTAGAAAAGTTGGATCGTTTGGTGAACAATATTGCGGCTGATAACTTTATCTCTTTCAGCGACGATGAGATACCATCCGACGGGATCGGATCTACTAAGGCTTTGCACATAACTACCACTTGTAAGGGACACATATTGCCGAGAGTACTCTTGGATAATGGATCATCTTTGAACATGATGCCTTCGTCAACATTATCCAAGTTACCAGTTGATATGTCCCATATGTTGCCAAGCCACACAATAGTGAGAGCCTTTGATGGAACAAGAAGGGACGTTATAGGGCATATGGAAATTCCCATGCAAATTGGCCCCTGAACATATGAGGTTAAGTTCCAGGTCATGGACATCACCCCTTCTTCTAACTGCTTGCTGGGTAGACCTTGGATTCATTCTGTGAGTGCTGTGCCATCATCTCTTCATCAGAAGCTAAAATTTGTGTTGGATGGCCGATTAGTTATTGTGTCAGGGAAAGAAGATATCATAGCCTCTGCATCTACTAATACTCCCTATATAGAAGTGGGTGAAGGCACCATAGAATATTCTTTCAGATCCTTGGAATTTGTCAATGCTACTTTTGTCACTGAAGGGTATAAGATCCCTAAACCTAAGCTCTCCAAGTGTACCAAGCTGGGGGTGAAGACAACAGTAGGGAAAAGCTCTTGCGCCGGGAAAGGATTGGGTAAATATCTTCAGGGTATGGCTAGAGTGATGCAGGTGATTAGAAAGAAAGATCGCTTTGGTCTTGGGTACCTTCCCAGTACGTATGAAAAGAGAAGACAGATGGAACAGAACAGAAAAAAAAAAGGTGGCCCGGCTTTCTAGCGTGGAAATGGAGTGGGAACCGATCACTTTCCCCCTAATCCTTTGCACTTTTCGTTCGGCTAGATTTGAGTTTGGTGAGAAAAATGTTGACAATGTGATGATGATGCTAGATAAAGCTTTTGAGAAATTTTCTGTGAATGGGAAGACAACGTTGGAGGAAATAATGATTGACATTGTGGAAGAAGAAAAAGTAGGAAATACAGGTGTTAATTGGATGGTGCGCCCGTGTCCACCGAGCTTTTTGCTAACAAATTGGAGTGTTACTAAGCTGTCTGTAATCTTTAAATCCACTTCAAAGTAATGCACAAAACACACAAAAAATCTTGAATTTCTCTGCCCAAGGGCTTTTAGAATCCTTTGTATGGGCTTATGTTTATCTTTTATCATCTAATAAACAACAATCACAATGCATTTTCAATCATTCAATTTGTCCATATTCTATACTTTCATTCTTTTATTACTATTTCTTGCCTATACGCCTTGCTATATTGTTTCTATCCCGCTTATTTCCAGGTGTCCAGATACGGAATATAAGGACCATCTCGACAGTAATTCTAAAATTAATTTTGAAAGATCCATTTGCGAGGGTAATTCTGAGGTTGACGAAGATGTCGAGGATTGTGATTTGCCTCCGAATCTATTGAGAATAATAGAGCAAGAAGAGAAACAAGTATTGCCCCATAAAGAGCTGTTGGAAACTATAAGTTTGGGGGGCGAGGAAGAAATGAAAGAGGTCAAGCTTGGGACTTCTATTTCACCATCAACAAGGCATGAGTTGATAGACTTGCTCCGAGAATATACTGACTTGTTTGCATGGTCGTACCAAGACATGCCAGGGTTGGATCCCGATATTGTTGTTCGTAAACTCCCTCTCAAGACAGATTGCAAGCCGATTTAGCAAAAGTTGATAAGGGTGAGGCCTGAAATGCTGCTAAAAATCAAAGAATAAGTGAAGAAGCAGTATGATGCTGGTTTCTTAGAGGTGGCAAAGTACCCGAAATGGGTAGCAAATATTGTCTCAGTTCCGAAAAAAGGATGGAAAAGTACGGATGTGTGTCGATTATCGAGATTTGAATAGGGCAAGCCCTAAGGATAATTTCCCACTACCTCACATTGATACCTTAGTGGACAATACTGCAAACAATTTCATGTTCTCTTTCATGGACGGGTTTTCAGGGTACAATCAAATTAATATGGCACCGGAAGACATGGAGAAAACCACATTTGTGACTATGTGGGGAACCTTCTGCTATAAATTGATGTCGTTTGGATTAAAGAATGTCGGGGCAACCTACCAAAGAGCCATGGTAACTTTGTTCCATGATATGATGCATAAGAAGATTGAAGTCTATGTTGATGATATGATCGGAAAGTCGCAAGGAGAGGATGAACATATTGTGAATCTTAAAAACTCTTTGAAAGACTAAGAAAGTTCCAACTCAAACTCAACCCAGCAAAATACACCTTCGGAGTCACTTTAGGGAAGCTGCTAGGCTTTGTTGTTAGCAACAGGGGAATCGAGATTGACCCAAATAAAGTAAAAGCTATCCAGAATCTGTCGTCACCTCATACTCAAAATGAGGTAAAGAGCTTTTTGGGAAGATAGAATTATATCGCTCGATTCATATTTCAACTTACCAACAAGTGTGACCCGATTGTCAAGCTACTTTGAAAGCGCGATCCAAGAGAATGGGATGAAGGGTGTCAGATAGCCTTTGGTAAAGTCAAGCATTAATTATCAAACCCGCCAGTGTTGATGCCGCCTATTTCGGGGAAACCGCTAATATTGTATTTATCAGTACTTGAAAGGTCTATGGGTTGTGTGTAGGGACAACATGACGAGACTGGAAGGAAAGAACAGGCAATCTATTACCTTAGCAAAAAGTTCACAGAGTATGAGCTGAAGTATCCATCAGTAGAAAATCTTTGTTGTGCATTGGCTTGGACTGTCTGGAGGCTTAGACAATACATGTTGTATCACACCACATGTTTGACTACAAAGTTGGATCCCATCAAGTACATATTTGAGACGCCTTCTTTGTCAGGAAGAATGGTGAGATGGCAAGTTTTTCTTTCTGAATACGACATTGTGTATGTAAGTCAAAAGACTATCAAGGGGGTCATAGTGGCCGAGTTCCAAGCAAGTCGAGCTATAGAGGATTATGAGCCTTTGAATTTTTATTTCCCCGATGAAGATCTGATGTGTGTCTCACAAGAAGATGAGAATCCCTCTGAGAAGAAATCATGGAAAATGTATTTTGACGGTGCATCGAACGTCATGTGGCACAGGATTGGTGCAGTACTCATATCCCCAGATGAGGATTATTATCCTTTCACTGCCAAATTGGATTTCGATTCTACTAACAATGTCATTTAGATATTAGGTCATTTTTCTTATGACATGTCATTTTCCATGACTTTTAGACATTAGGTTATTTTCATTATGCCATGACATTTTCCATGTCATTTAGATATTAGGTCATTTTTCATATGACATGTCATTTTTCATGACATTTAGACATTAGGTTATTTTCATGTGCCATGTCATTTAGCATTCTAGGTTATTTTGCTATGTCACTTAGAACCTAGGTCATGCATATGCCATGCCACTCATTTTATGCATTTATCTTGCTGGTTGTTCATGCATCTCTACATTCCCCACTTGATTTTTGGACTTAAGCCAATCAATGGCTCAAAGCCAAGCTCTCTTGAGCATGCTTGTGGAAAATTGATAGTTTAATTGGCTATTCTAACTTTGGGATTTTTTTTCACTACTCATCCATGGTCAAAATAAATTGATTTTTTTACCACATGCAGTAATCATTTAGGGGATGCCATGATATTTTTCTCATGATGTTTAGATTTTTTTTATCATGGTTGAAAAAATGGATTTTGACAAAGCAGTTTTTAACTCACTGTCTTGATTTTGGTAAAATTCGGTCATAGTATCCATGCTCCAAAAATTAAGCTGATTTTTTCCCATGTAGATAAACATGTTATAGGTCTCACCTAATTTTTTCATATTTTTTTGAAATTTTCTAAAAGGTTAAAAAGTCGAGTTTCAAAACTGGTTGTGGGAGTCACATTTGTTTCCAAGAAATAATTTTTTATTTGTTTTTATTAGTATATTAAGAGGGGGCTGATTTGGGATATTAGTTACTTTCTTAGGGTGATTTCCATGTCATTTCAATCATAAAATTTGATTTTACAAAAGTCGGGTCAAGGGTGGTCAACCCGGATTTCAAAATTTGGAAAAATAGAGCCTTTTAAAGAGGGGGTTCGACCATGAGGCCTTTTTCATCCCAAAAATTCCATTTTTTTAAACCTGAGTACAAATTTGAAAATCCGATTTAGGTCTCTTCCGAAGGTAGTCGAATACTTTTTTAGTTATATGGATGTCCTTGCTTCACGGGAGAAATACATTTCCATGCATTGCATTTTTCATGTTCATGCATATTCCATGATATCTGATTTTTGCCATCTTAGTCATGTAAATTCTATATGTATGAATATTCCATAGTGATGTCATTGCTTTGATTTAAATTTCATGTTGTTATCTTGATTATGATGTAAACATGGATATTCTATGATAATGTCATTTTTTGCTTTTTGCCTTGTCATCATTTCTTTTGCCATGTCATCTAGGCTTTGCTATGTCACCTAGGTTTTGCCATGTTAAGCATGTCATGCCATTAATTCTTTTGCCATGCCATTTAGATTATGTCATGTCATCTAGATTTTTCCATGTCAAGCATGCCATGTCATTCACTCTTTTGCCATGTCATTAGTAATGATTTGCATATTCATAATCATCTTTTTTAAAAATGATTTCTAATGCGATAAAGATAATCATGCTTTTTAAAACAAGGTTATTCTCGAGTTAAAATAATTCATGAGTTCTCTGCTACGTTTGTCGGGGAGGATATCATCAATTATCATTAACAACGGAATATCTTTCTTTCAAAAAGAGAGTAATTTGGAGATTTTCCAAGCAAATAAAAATTTCTACGTTTTGTCGGGTTTGCTGGGAAATATAGAAAAAATTTGAGTTAATAAATTCCGGATCATTTTCAACTAAAAATGAGCTTATTTTTCTTTAAAATGGGGATTATTTTAAAATGCCAATTTCAAAATTGGCTTTTACCGAGACTCGAGATAACACACGATTAATAAGGTACCATTTTATATAGGCGTTGTGGGGTGCTAATCCTTCCCCGTACGTAACTGACTCCCGAACCCGTTTCTTTGATTTCTCTGGTTTAAAAACGCAGACTTCGGAATTGGTTTTTTAAAAAAATGTTTTAATTAATTTTAAAATGTTTTTTAAAAATCGATATAAATAGGTAACCGATGACACCTAGCCAAAAAAGATTGGTGACGACTTCACTTCTTTTTCGAGGTTATTTTCAAACCTTCATTTTATTTCAAGAAGAATTAAGTCGTTTTTTCCTCTGTTTCTCTAATGTTGCACTTAACGTCGCGACAAGACTTAATATTTTTTAGGTTACGACAACAGCCACATTTTACCTGTTAGAAGAATTATACGTTTGCTTCCATAAAAATATATTCCTTTGTACACCTCAGGATATAAACTAAAGGAGTCATCAATAATAAGTTTGTCTCGTGAACGTGAAAGCAATCTTTGTAAATAATAAGGAGCACTTTGATAGTATAGCTACCTGTACAGCGTAAACATTTCAGAATTCTATATTACAAGAGGAAGAATTAACTAACCTCCGGTTGTCATATATGCAACCAAAATTTATCATAAATTATTTACATTTAAGTACGTCTTCATTAATTAAACAAAGGTTAACCATTTGAAAAATAAATGAATTTTCTAAATAGTATTGGCTCTAATTACATTGAATTGAAGGGTTTTTTTCCAACACATTGAAGGTTGATAGGAATGTTGTATTGATAATTTATTATAAAAAAATTATTTAATGTATGTGTTTTTTTCTAATTATCTATTGTACAAGTGTTTTAAAATAACCTTAATTTGATAATTTGTAGTGAGGTTTAATTTTATGGGTAATTTTTTTTTTTTTTTGAAAAGCATGATTTATTGCAATTAAGAAGATGTCCTTTTTACAAACCAGAAAACAGCATGCTGTAGACAAAACTAAGGACTATAAAACAACAAATCTGACACCCTGTTTACACCAGATTTGGCTAGCTTATCAGCTTCACCATTAGCCTCCCTCAAAATATGAACAATTTCCCAGTTCTGAACCGCAGTTCGTACAAACTCTATAGCCCTTATACTTCGCGAAATCCGCCATGGGGCTCTACTCGGATTCTTAACCCAAGCAACAATCATCTGGCAATCACATTCAATTATAAGTTTATGCGATAGCGCCCAAGACGAAGCACCAAAAATGAGGAAGGCTTCTTTGACAGCCCTTAATTCAGCCTCATATGCCTTAGCAAAGCCGATAGATTTAGAAAAAACTGCTTTCACCATACCTTGATTGTCGCGCATAATACCGCCAATCCCCGCAGGACCGGGATTACCACGCGCCGAACCATCGACGTTGAACTTAAGGCAGCCGGCAGGTGGCTTATTCCAAGTCATGTCAATGCCAACTTTCATTTCCCTCTTCAATCGACAAATAGCAGGTGACCACTTGAACTGCGAAAACAGCCCTTCCTCAAAAGGCCACTTAGCCTTGGACCACAAAGCGAGTCTGAGTCTAATAGAGTCCAGTAACTGCCAAACAGCAACATTTTTCCTATTAAAGACAATATCATTCCTGTGCAACCAAATAGACCATAGTGCAACAAAAAAAATCATTCTCCACAATTTGCTGCAATGATTCGCTGGGAATGCATGCTGCCACGCAAGAAAAAAACCCACGGCACTCCTTGGCGTGGACCAAGATATGCCCCAAGAAAGACAACAATGGGCCCACACAAACCATGAGACTCTGCATGTGAAAAACAGATGCTCAATAGTTTCAGGCATCAGATTGCATAGTGGACACAACGTCGAACCATTAACAATAAGACCTCTCTTGCTGAGTTCAACTTTGGTAGCTACGCTGCCTCTCAAAACTAGCCAGCAAAAGATTTCCACCTTCGGAGGCGCATAACCGGCCCATATAAATTTCCAATGATCCCATTTTGACGAGGACTCACTCAACACAGAATGGCAAAAAGAGTTAGACGAATAAACGCCACTATGGGTGTGCTTCCAAACAACTGAGTCAAAGGAGTTTCTGAAGAGCACTTGTTTTCCCAGCAGATCCAACAGGGATTCCCACTGCTGAAGCTCCCAATCAAACAATCTTCTTCGGAGGTTAACCTCCCAGTGCCATTGATTATTCTGCCATTTGCCAAAATCCGCTACTTTCCCGTTTTTAGAAACAGCAACCGCAAAAACTCTTGGAAACTGCTCTTTAAGGATAACGCCTTCGATCCATTCATCCTGCCAAAAATTTATGGAGCTGCCATCACCTGGAAGAAAACACAACCCAGCATACAAAAAAGGATGAAAATGATTTGAAGGCATAAGGGGTCGAATAATGTTTTTCCAGGTTGGGGACATTTTCCGATACCGACTGCATGAAGGAAGCAGATTACCCACCGATGACTCATATTTCTCGGCAATGACTGATCTCCATAAAGAGGAACGCTCATTTCCAAATCTCCAGATCCATTTATTGAGCAGCGCTCTATTCTTAAGCCTTAAATCAACTAGACCGAGTCCTCCAAATTCCTTGGTATTACAGACAGACTTCCAATTAACCATATGCATCTTCTTCACCGACGAAGAACCACCCCAAAGGAATCTTCTGACCATTCTATCCAGCTCATCAGATACGGTACGAGGGATTTGAAGTAGGGACATAAAATAAATGGGCAGAGAAGACAACACCGATTTAATAAGAGTCAATCTGCCCCCAATGGAGAGTAGATTGCCTTTCCAGCCGGCAAGCCTCTTATTGAAATTATCGATGATAGGACTCCACAGTGAGATAGAGTTCGCTCCGTGCCCCAAAGGAAGACCGAGATAAAGGGATGGGAGACGACTGCTCAGACAACGGATATCCGAAGCCCACCGATCAGTGACACTTTGCTCTACCCCAACTCCAAAAAGACTGCTCTTTTTCAAATTAACTTTGAGGCCAGATAACAACTGAAAGCACTTTAGAATTCTTTTAACATTCCTAACCTGCTCCACCACAGGCTCACAGAAGATAATTGTGTCATCCGCAAACTGAAGATGAGATATAGACACAGACCCTGGATCAATAGTCATACCCCTGAAAAGGCCGGTTGAAGTAGCCTTATTAAGAAATAAGCTCAAAACTTCAGCAACCAGATTAAACAATAAGGGGGAAAGGGGACAGCCTTGTCTCAACCCTCTGCTCATCCTGAACTGTTCCGTTGGCACCCCATTAACTATAAGAAGATGAAGGTTCCAGTGCCGAGGAAGTCCACCATTTCTGCAGTGAAGAAGAGGAGGCAAATTAGGAAACAGCTGAGAGTGATCTGCGAGAATGTTAGTTGTGAGGACCTAAACCACCTTGAGTTATCTGTTTCGGATAGCGACATTAGATCAAGGAATAAGAATATCTTGAAGGAGGCTGAGGCGACATGGCTAGTCAGTACTGAGCTGGGGATCGAATTCCATGGGGAGAAGCAGGATATCATCGATGGTTTTGCTCAACTGGAAAAGGAAGATCGAGAGGCAAATGAGTAACAGTTCACTGCGTCTTTGGTTCGTTATCAGGTGTGTTTCTTTTCTTAATGAAGATTATCTCATGAAATGTTAGGGGACTGGGAGGTAGTATTAAGGTTATGGCCTTGAGGAATTTTAATTCTAATTTAACCGTTATATATAGTTTAATTGTATTATATGATAATTTTATTGTCATTTATTGAATGCGTTTTGATTGTAATTTTAATTTAATCATTTCAATTTAATTATCATTTATCATGTCTTAATTATATTAATTAAATAATAAAAACCAATTAATTTTAAATAAAGAGCCCAAAATAAATACCAATTAATTTTTCTTAAATGCAATAATTATTGACATGGCATTAATTTTCTATATTAATTTAAATCTTTCAACAAATTTGTATTTTATATGGAACTTAATTTTATATTTGCATTTTATATAAAATTTTGTTTTTAATTATGAGTTTTAATTCTATTTATTATAATATACGACCTTTATTTTTAATTTATGTTACACTTGGGAGTTGTATATAAATTATTTTAATTAATTCAAATAAAAACTATTTAAAGAGGCATTAAAAGTGAAAAGTAAGTTAATTATATAGCATGGTAGTCGATACCGTACCGGTATCGGTCGGTACATACCGGTTTTAAGATAAAACGAAACGGTACCAGTAGTGTACCATTTCGGTTTTTGTACTGATCTATACCGGTCGTACCGGCCTGTACCAGTCGTACCGATCAATACCGATCAGTATCGGCACGTACTGGTTGGTACAAGATTTCAAGTTTTTTTTTTTTATATAAAATTTTTCACTTATTTGATTGTTTTAAATCAAATTTTAATGTTTACTCTAGCATGATCATTTTTATTTTATTTTTTCATAATTATATTTTAAAATAAATATATTTATTAAATTAATCTATTTAATTTAATTAATAATAATTTATTTTATATTTATTTGATGTTTAAAAATTTTGAATATTAAATATTTAAAATTTTATATTTACATATAAATATATATTTTATGTAGGTAATTGAGGTATATTTACATATTATATAATATACATTTTATTATGAAACTTGAAAATAAGTTATATATATATATATATAAATATTTGAAAAATATCGATAAATTCGAAACGATACGTCGAAACACACCGGTATCTATACGTATTAGTACCAAAACAAAAACGATTCGCCCAACAGTATGGTACTGACTACCTTGTTATATACTACCTTATCATTTACTTAAATATATTTAAAACGGGTTTAAATTAGCAATTCATACTAATTTAGTAATTATGAATTGTGTCTTAATTTTTTCTCTGAAAACTTATATTATATAAGAAATTATTTTTATTTAAAATGTATTTTAATTGATATTTTAATGGAAGTTAATTACTATAATTTAATTATAGTTTTATTGTGTTTTAATTTTTAATTTTTAATTTTATGTTCATATTTAAGTAAATTTTATAATGGTTACACAAATTATATATGAATTTAATCTTGACAAATGGATTCTCATATATTTATCTTATCTTTTTATTTTTAATCCATTTAAATTGGCACGTTATAATTAATCCGATTTTCATATTCTCATTCACAATTTTTAAGATTAAATTATTATTTGAATCTAAAATAAGAAATAAATTTATCATTTGGTCGGAATTTATTGGAAAAAATTTGTTTAAAAGAATGGAAATTTGTATGAATAATTTTATTTCTTCTTGCAACGCGTTTTTATAATCTTGTATATGCAAAATTAAAAAAAAAAAAAAAAAATTGTTTGGGCTAATAACAAATATATACAAGACGATGTAATTAAAAATTTTATGATCATTTATTGCAATTAAAAATACATCAATGAGAGGATGAACTTCTAACAATCTTTATTAATTAAAGGGCAATAATAGAAAGCAATTAATTGTACTATAAAATAAAAAACAACCATGAGTAAAATTTTCTATTTTTAATAATAAATAATTAATTATAGCTTGGAATGAGCTTGGGCACTTTTAAGTATTATAATCTTCTAAAACTTTATATTTTCTCAATTTAAATGATTGAATTTGGTGATATAATGTAATAAAAGGATAACTATGCATATAATACAAAATTTGTTATAATCTTCATGAATCATTAATATTGTGATAAGGTGCTAAGCAATATATAATTAAAATTTTTATTTGACTTTGAAAACAATTCTAAAATACATGAATTCTTGATAGTGTTAATTTAATTAATGCAAATAGTATTAAATTGCACTTAATATATAAATAACTTTCTTATTTCGCATTGATGATTATTGTAAAAACCATAAACATGATATGATTCTTTTGATGTTATTTAAGGCAATACTCGAATTTTATTTACAAATAAATTGACCACTTTCCTAATTTACCAATCTTTTTACTTTTGGCTTCTATTACTATAATTAAAGAAAATTAAGGGGATCATACAGAATTTCGTATGGAATTCCTTTACCTTTTATGAACCATCGTATATATCAATGATTTTTTTTTTTCTAAATGAATAAATCATTATTTAGATAGTTAAAATAAAAGGGTTAAAGTAAAAATTATCATTACATTATGATTTCATATTAATTTTTTTCATGATTGAAGTATAAATTTGGTCCCTCTACTATCTCAGTTTTGTTGTTTTGTTCCTTCGACTTCAATTCTATTAATTTTATTTCTTGCGCTTTTTATTTAATTTTTAACATTTTTATCTTTTCTCATATTTTATTTATCTAATAGATAAATAGAAGACATCACTATTTTAGTATTATGTCTCATTAATAAATATGTTGAGTGGTTCAAATCTTGAATACAACATTTTTCTAAGGTTTTAGATTTTAAACTTTTTTTTTTTTAAATTATTACTATTTTTATCATTAATATTGTTCTTTTATTTTAATTATTTTTTAAAATAAGAATACGAGTTATAATATTTAACGCATTTTTACTATGAAATCAAATCTCGAGTGTTTGTATAGGGATGTGGAGCGTATAGATTTAGACTTTATTTTTAATATTAAATTAATAATAAATTGTAATTTTAAATTAAAAAAAATATTAAAAATTCGACTCCGCATTGCGGGGTTATATTCCTAGTATAGAAGTAAAACTAACATATATTTATAAGATAATTCAATGTAATTAATTCAGTTAAATAAAGTCAAACAAATTAATTAAAGACACGTGACATTAAGTTAGGTTATCCATATGTAAAAAATTAGATTATTTACGTGGGATTATTTTCTTTTTTGCTAAAAGCTTTGACTTTTATATATTTATATAAGATATAAGAATTGTTTAAGTAAGAAAAAAATATATATAAAATTTATTAATCATATTATAATTGAATTCTTTTTATGCATAATTTATTAGTAATATTTCCTTTTATGCTATAATTATCTTTTTTAATGAAATCAGTAGGTTTATTAGTAATATTTCGTTTTTTGTTATAATTATCTTTTTTTAATGTAATTGGTGGGTAAATAATTAAGAATTTTTTCTTAAAATAAATTCTTTTAAATAAGTCAACTTATGAAAGTAATTACATTTTTTTTTTGATAAAAATAAATACAGATCTTTTAATTTAAGAAAATTAATATCTTGCTTATATTTATGGAAAAAGGTAAGTCAATTAAAAATTTAAAAAAAATAAGTATAATTTATGATATGAAATATTTTAAAATTTAAATAAAATAAAATAAAAATAATTAAATGTTGGACACATGGCGTTTATTTAAGGCTGTGCATATATCAAAAGAAGACAATCCAAGTTGGATATTTTTTTTTTTTTTTGTCAAAGATTTTGACTTTTATATATTTACATAAGATATAAGATTTCTGATAATTGCCTTTAAGTCCTGTATTAACTCCCCTGATTTGCAGGAACTGAATTTATTGCCTACATTCAATTTTCAAAGTAAACGTGACAAAGCAAATCTGCTGAGTACTTCAATTTCCATCAACCATAATCATATTATTACGTATCTTAATATTAATTAGTCCCATTAACCACGTTTGAGTAATCAAAGAGCGAAAAAAAAGGGGTTCATCATTAATTAGCAGAAATATCATGCTCTCACTCACTCTCTCTATATATATATATAGACATTCAAGGAGAGATAGATATATGCTCATATTGTAGAGTGATTCCATAAGAAATTACAATACATTAATTTGCTCTTTTTCCTTCCCACTTCCCACTTGATCTCCATGGATTTCCTAAGCGCAATAAGTAACAAAACTTTCATGGTTGCCGCATATCTAATCCTAGGAATTTTCATATCCAGCTATAGGATAACAGGTTCGATTTCTCTCCTTTCTCATCATGTAATTGCATATTGTTTGTATATTTGTATTATGCAATAAAGTTTGAGAAAATTTTCATTTGTGTTTGCTCATTCTCAATATGACAGAAGAGATTAATATTCATCAAGTATATATACTGGGTTATATTGTCTTCTCTAGTTGCATAAATCTATTGTTTATATTTGGTTGTATGTGATTTAGGTGCAATACAAGCAATTGGCGTATGCAACGGAAGAATTGCCGATAATTTGCCCTCAGAACAAGAAGTTGTAGATCTTTATACATCGAATGGTATAGGCAAAATGAGAATCTATGATCCAAATGAAGCAACTCTCCAGGCTCTTAGAGGAACAAACATAGAACTAATCCTTGGTGTTCCAAATGGAGACCTTCAATCCCTTGCCACTGCCTCAACTGCCAATGATTGGGTCCAAAGAAACATAGTAGCCTTCTCACCAGCCGTCAAATTTCGGTATATTTCTGTTGGAAATGAAGTAAACCCAAGCGATGCAGCAACTCAATATGTTCTCCCTGCAATGCAAAACATTTACAATGCTTTGGTATCAGCAAATTTAGGTGGTCAAATTAAGGTTTCTACATCAGTGGATACAAGTTTGCTGGGCAATTCCTACCCTCCCTCAGCAGGCTCTTTTAGTGCTACTTCAACTTCTTTCATAACACCAATTATCGCATTCCTAGCAACCACTGGGGCACCTCTTCTTGTCAATATCTACCCTTACTTTGCCTACATTGGTGACCCGCAAAATATTGCTATTAGCTATGCCTTGTTTACAGCTGAGGGAACTGTGGTACAAGATGGTGGAAACGGGTATCAAAACCTTTTTGATGCAATATTGGATGCTTTTGATTTTGCTGTTGAGGCGGCTGGGGGTGCCAATGTGGAGATTGTTGTATCAGAGACTGGTTGGCCATCTGCTGGAGAGGCTGTGGCGGCAACTGTTGAGAACGCAAACACTTATTATCAGAAATTGATGAATCATGTCAACGATGGAACTCCCAAGAGGCCTGGAAAAGCTATAGAAACTTATCTATTCGCAATGTTTGATGAAAACCACAAGGGTCCAGCTGAAACTGAGCGGCATTTCGGTCTTTTCTCCCCTTATAAGCAGCCAAAGTATACAATTAGTTTCACTTAATTAGAAAGCGAATAATAATTCCAAAAATTATTAAATTAAAAAAATAAATATTTTAAATTAGGATTATTTTAAAAGTTTGCACACACCTCAAATGTTAACTTCTCACCTCTGCCCTTGTCTAAATTCACCCAGAATAAATCTTCGCACCTTTGTATTTTTCTTGACTCAACATTTTTTCTTTATGATTTATGTTTTTTTTTTTTTTTTTTTTTGCATCTCTCTCATTTCGTTTTCGTTTTCTTTTTCTCCTCTTTGGTTTTTGTTATGTTCTAATTTTCTTAACATTTTATATTTATTTTATTTTAAATCAATGAAAAAAGTACAAGAGATCATATATATATTTTTTTTTACTTTATCTTGGTTGGATAAAAAACAAAAGTAAAAATAAAATTTCATTTCAAAGACCAAATTCATGTGTTGAGTCTCATTCATTATCCACTTCCTCTCCCTCTAGCTAATACAAATGAGATATTTCTTCTCTCTTGATCTCCAATTGTTATCCATGTGTTTCCTGCCTGCAACAAGTAACAAAACCCTTTTTCTATTCCTTGGAATTTCCATGTCCAATAATGGCCAGTATATAGCAACTTCCTTTCTCTCCCCTATCTCTTTATTGTTTAACTAGAATTAAGCCCCATTTCAATGGGGTTCTGTAATTTTTAAATTTTTTTTAATTAATTAATAATAATAAATTAATATTTAAAATAAATTTTATTAAATAATAATTTTTTATTAAATATTTTATTTTAAAATTGTAATAATATTACATATTTTTTTAATTATGAAAATTAAATTTATTTATAAATTACGTAATATAAATTCATTTTCAATTGTTATTTATATGCATTTTTAAACATATTTAGATTTTATTATATAGTTTATATTTTTATATATAAGAGGTAAAAATAATTAAAAAAAATAATTTTAAATTAAATTTTATTAAATAATTATTATTTATTTAGTTTATTATTATTATTTTTAAAAAAATTAATAACATTAATATTAATATAAATATAATTATATTTTTTTAATTATGAAAATTAAATTTATAATAATTGTTTATTTATAAATTAGGTAATGCAAATGTATTTTTAATTGTTATTTATATGCATTTTTTAAACAATTTAAATCTTATTGTATAGTGTATATTTATACACAACTATAAGACCAAATCTCAGACTTGATGTCATCACCAAAAAAACAAAAACAAAGTGAAATTCATAAACCACCTAAGAAACAACTCCAGAGGATTACATTACATACTAGCACTTCTACTACAGTCTCCAAAAGACAACACATTAAGATCCGGGAATCTCCAACAGAAAACCCACCACCAAGCCATAAAGGGCAGATCTGTTAACACCTTCTTTCACATGCTTATTAGCCATAATATTCATATATCGCGGAGGACATTAATAAAAATCACATTACTAGTT
Source organism: Fremontodendron californicum (assembly GCA_030761205.1). Classification (NCBI taxonomy): domain Eukaryota; kingdom Viridiplantae; phylum Streptophyta; class Magnoliopsida; order Malvales; family Malvaceae; genus Fremontodendron; species Fremontodendron californicum. The sequence goes on from JAULJL010000004.1 coordinate 7,557,996, forward strand.
TCCATTGAAGATTGTCTCAAAATTCCAGTAGTCATTGCGTTGCCCATTGAAAGGGTCAAAGTCCAGCGCCATGGACCACAAGCCAGGCAATCACCCTCCACTCAAAAACAGCCAAAAACCATCCGAGCAACAACAAGTCCAAGAACTCCAAATCACACGAACAACGTCTTACAAAAAGCCTAGCATTGACAGACACTGCCTTTTCAATAGAACTCAAAAATTCCGTACAATCAATGAAATTACGGCATAGAAACCCCTATTGAACATGAACGATTTGCAATGTAGGTTCAATAATGCTATTAAAATCTGGAAAAAAAAAAAGTAACAATCAAAGAAAATCACCATCAACCTTATCGAGGGACCATCTAAAATTTCCAATTACAACTGAATCCAATGTATTGCATTAAGTAACAGTATCAAAGAATATAACCCAATCCTCAAGCCATCTCTTTTAAACATCCCCAAAAGGTAATCCGCCAGGAAGGACACCACCATAAAAGATCCCCACACTTATACGCAAATCATGAACCCCAATAACAAGCCTCCAAAAAGCTTTGCAGATATGATTCCACTGTCAAAAACCAATATTCCTCACCCATAAAAACCACATAAGAAATGATAAAAATCAAGTGCACATTTCTTAACCCAAGATGACTACCAAAACACTACAATAATATCAATCCGGCCAGCAATAAAAGCAATTCAAATTAACAAAGGCAAGCAAAGAACTCACATAGAAAAGCGTTCAACTCCAATCACCCATCCTCCATTGAAAGCCAAAAAGCAAAGTATTAGCAAACAAAACAAACAAATATAATGGACCCAAACAATAACACACCAGAGATATGCAACACCAGAGAATTATCCACGTTGCTAACTGCTCACCCTTTTGTTTTTTTTTTTTTTTTTTTGTCTTTTATCTAAATTAATTTTATCTACACTTCGTTCGTTGCACGTGAGTGATATAATATGTAATTAATAAAAATAATAATATATAATTAATAATAATGTACATGTTATTTTTTGAAAAATGTAACAATAAAAATATTAAAAATATATAATTAATATTAATAATATTTATAAAAATAAAATAATTAATTCAATCAATTAATGTATGACCACTACACATTGAAATAAGTCTATCTTTATTTCAAAATATGAAAATGTTATTCTTTCAAGAATTAAAAGTTCTTCTATACTCTAATAATTAGTTTATCAAAATTTCAAGTAAAAGTTCTTATATATATGATCCAATACTTAGTTTTCTCCATAATTATTTGGTATAATCACCAATTATCAAAGTTAACTGCAACATGATAGTTGTGCTTATAAGCCATGATATTACAAGTTAATTATGGTTAATAAAAAAATATTAACTTTAATAAGATTTTTAATTTAGAAGCATGTAACTTGATAATTTAATTATAATTTATGAGTTAACATACTAATTTGATATAATTTCAAAACATAAATGTATAATTATAGTTATATGTTACAAAGACGATGATATTTGAAAAAGTATACCAAAATTATATAAAAAATTACCAAAATGATACTAAAACTATATTAAAGGTTACCAAAATCATATCAAAGATTACCAACTAAATCAAAGGTTATAAAAATTATATCAAATGTAGCCAAAATTATATTAAAAATAACCAAAATTGTAAGAAAGATACTTACTGATTAGTGATTATATTACTAATATTATACCATAACTAAAGAAATTGCTTTTAACTTATTGCTTCTCTTTTTAAAATTTTATGAAATTACATATAACTTATTGACACTCTTCATAAAAATTTATATTTTGATTAAGTATATGAAAATTATAATTTTCATATTTTACTTCTAATCATACATGACATATATAAGTCATATATATCAAGATATAATATAAATTTAATGAAAAGAAAATTAAAAAAAATAAAAATACCCAAAATCAATTTACACCCTAGCTTCCTAGGTTAACTATATGTATGGATGAAAAAAATCATTTATCACTAAAATAAGAAATTATTCTTGAAAAGTCACAATGCATTATGAATTTTCATATCTAATAAGATCTATGAATCCACCTTAATGAATTTATCATAACAACTTGAGCTACTAATTAGATTTTTTTTTTTTTTTTTGAATTTAACCATCAAAGTGTATGAAGATTTTTACCCAAATAATGAATAATTTGAAGTTTTCTGCATTAGTTTTACCATTCTAGCTTTGTATATTAGCATTATACATATTATAAGTCAACTAATTTTTTTTATACATTTTATTATTAATTAAAGAATGAAATATCCAATATTTTAAAATTAATAAAATAGGTTACTTTTCAACGACTATCTAAAAAAATATTTCTATATCTCAAAAGTAATTGGTATTAAACCTTTTTTAATTAAAAATTGATAATGAACTGTATCTTTAATATTTAAAAGTTTATTTTTAATTAGAATAAATTAATTTTTTTAATTGACAAACAATGATAAATCATCCAGCATAAATCATCTAGAAAAAGAAAAGAAAAATAATTCATCATCTAATTCATATTAATATAAAGGTATAAATCATATTATGAAATACTTATCATATTTTGATTTGTTTAGTATTACCTATATAAAGTATGATTGAATTCAAAGTATGAGATATTTTTCAATTTGAATTCAAAGTATTTGTTTCGAATAGTAAAAATGTTTTAATACTATTATCATTATCATTTAATTAAAGAAATTTCAATTAAAAAAGTACTATTGATTAGTGATTATATCAATAATAGATTGAAAATTAAAAAATTTATTAAGCTATTTTGGCTCTTTTTGTAGAATTTTATACTTAATTATTATCATTTAACCAAAAAAATTTCAAAAAAAAATACTTTTGATTAGTAATTGTAATAGTAATATATCAAAATTATATATATATATAAATAAAATAAAAAATCGTATTTAACATATTGACTCTCTTTGTAAAATTTTATAATTTGATTGATTCTATGAAAATTAAAAATCTTTACATGTCACTTCTAATCATCTGTAATATAAATTATAGATATTAAAATATAATATGAATTTAATAAAAGAATAATAAGCATAAAATAAAAATACACAAAACTGGTTCACATCTTAATTTTCATAGCTAATTGTTTATGCAAGTGATTATTTCATGAATATATCATCAATTAATTAAGATTTTATATACAGTCACCATACATTTTTAGTTGGACATAACAATTATTTATTCAAATTCTTTCATAATTTAATAATAGGATAAAAAATTTAATGTTTGTGATATAGTTAAATTTAAAATTTATTAATAACAATCGTTTAATAAAATGACAAACTTCGTTTGTAGATTTGATTTGACCACAACATAATCTTATGTACTGTGAAAATACCACGACACTATAACTCTTCAACTATTCCTACTATTTACAATCAGCTAATCATTTAACAAACAATTAATTAAAACAACTCCTCCAAAATCGAAGGTTGCTTTCTTTCTTACATTTGTTTTGTTTTTTTTTTTCTTCAACAACACAAAATTAGTAAATTACAATTACAATCTCATTTGTATTAGCATTATTTTAATCTCATTTATATTAGCATTATTTTAGTAATATTCTTTTTTAGGAATAAAAAATTATTTATTATTTGATTTAATAAAAAATTATCAATTAAAAAAATTATTTTAATAAACATTTCAATATTAATAAAAATATAAATAACGATTTGTCAATATATTAATTTAATAAGAAAATCATTAATAAAAACTTAGATTAAAATAGTTAATATTAATAAATATATATATATATATCAATTAAGGAAAAATTAGATTAATAAGGACTTCAAAGTTAATAAGAAAATAGCAAATAAAGATTAACTAATATGTTAATTTAATAATAAAAACATTATTAATAAAAAATTAGATGAAAAATTAGTTAATAATAATAAACATTATATCAAAATTAAAAATTTATTAATAATCTAGGTTTGGGAGTCACATTTTAAATATGTTACTTTGTGTTGTATCTTATTTTGAGTTCTTCTAAAAATGTGTGGTGTTAGCATAGAAATATAAGTTTCAAAAGAGTCAGTCTTGAAGCATTATACTCATAAGTGGGCGTTCTTTTGGATAGAGAATGAAGCCTACTAAATTAAACCATGAAGGGTTCTTATATTTTTGGTCGAAAATTCTTAATTTCTTAGATATTTCTCAACCATCTAGTATATATTCTCAGGATTCGTTTCGTGAAAGTTGTTGATTTGAATGATAAATTATACAACTATGAAATAGTTGAGATTTTAGTTTTTCTTTCTAATACATGGCCAGAAAGGTGATGGAAAATTCCATGGGTAGAGTTGTAGTGCAGAATATGATGCTGCTATCATGATTAACCTACCAAAAAACAGCTAATGAAAACCAAATTGAAACTTTTATGTACGTGTGTGTGCAAACATATATGTCGGATGAGGTGATAAAATTTAGATTAATAAGGATTTTAAAGTTAATAAGAAAATAATAAATAGCTAATATTTTAATTTAATAAAAAAATTAGGTTAAAAATTATATCAAATTAAGAAAAGTTTGCATTAATAAGAACTTCAAGGTTAATAAGAAAATAATAAAGATTAGCCAATATTTTAATTTAATAAAAATTCATTAATAAAAAATTAGATTAAATATTAATTAATATTAATAAAAATATATATAAATTAAAAAGAATTTACATTAATAAGGACTTCAAGATCAATAAAGACTCAATATTTTAATTTTAATAAGAAATACATTAATTAATTAGTTAAGGACATAGTAGTTAATACTATAAATTGTCAAGGATATATATGTCATTCACTATTTGAGTTTTTGGATTTGGTGCTTTTATATATAGTATAGATTAATTGAATCATTTTAATTTTTATATTAAATATAAAAAATTCAAAGAAGAAAAAAAAGGAAGGATAAGATACGGTAGATGAAATGTTAGACTTAATAAGTTTAAATACGATACGGATAAATCGTATATGGGTTTAATCTAATCGTGTTTTGTGTCTTAATCGTGTCGACACGTTTAAGACATGACAATTTTCGTGTCATCAACGTGTTAAACATGAATAACACGTTTAAGACGCGTTTAATTAATTGTCTTAAACGTATTATCATGTAAACCATGTCTAATTACATGTTTAAAACACGATTAATTAAACGTGTCTTAGACGTGTAAACACGTATAATTTGACACATTTAACACGTTTATAAATCACATTTAATTTTAATATAACATATCCTTACAATAAATTTTGGACATTTTGGAGACCAAAGAAGGTGTCCGCCTGACACCACCATTGTTTTTTTTTTTTTAATTTAAGTTTTTTTTTTATTTTAAATTTAAGTTTTAGTTATTTATTAATGATTAAAAAAAATATGATGGAGATAAATGGAGGAGTTTGTGAGAAAATTTTAAATTATTTTAGATTTGGTAATTCGTGTGTTTATGTCGTATTCGTGTAATTTTTTATGTGTCATAATCATATTTAAGATATTATATATTTATATAAATTTTAATATGTTAATAATTCGTTTTATATGAATTTTGACATATTGATGTATTCATGTCGTGTATTTTGGATATTGTGGAGCCCAAGGAAGGTGTCCAAGTGGCATCACCCTTGCTCTTTTTTTATTATTTTAAATTTAAATTTTAGTTTTTTTTATTATTTTAAATTTAAGTTTTAGTTATTTATTAAAGATTAAAAAAATATGATGGAGATAAATGGAGGAGTTAGTGAGAAAATTTTAAGTTATTTTAGACTTGATAATTCATTTATTTATGTCGTGTTCGTGTATTTTTACGTGTCATAATCATATTTAAGATATTATATATTTACATAAATTTTAATACGTTAATAATTCGTTTTATATGGATTTTGACATGTTCATGTATTGTATCGTGTTCGTGTTATTTTTTTGTTTGTGTCATGTTTTAGTTATTTTTTCGTGTCTTTTTATTTATTTTAAATTTAAATTTTAGTTATTTTATTAAAGATTAAAGTGATGGAGATAAATGGAAGAGTTGATGAGAAAATTTAAGTTATTTTAGACATGGTAATTCGTGTATTATGTCGTATTCGTGTATTTTCATGTGTCATAATCGTATTTAAAATATTATATATTTATATAAATTCTGATACGTTAATAATTCATTTTATATGAATTTTGACATATTCGTATATTCGTATCGTATTTGTGTTATTTTTTCGTTTGGTGTCGTGTTTTAGTTATTTTTTCGTACGTATAATCGTATCATGTTTAAAGTTATCAAAACTAAATTATTTTATTAAAAATTAAAAAAAAAAATGATGGTACCATGTTTAACATTGAATATCTGCGCCAACGCAAAGGTTGCTTTTTCTAGTGACTATGTTAAAACAAAAATATACAGTACCCCCTATTCAGCAGCCGTCAAGTTTCGCTACATTGCTGTTGGAAATGAAGTGAAGGCAACCGAAGCACAATTTGTTGTGTCTGCAATGCAGAACATTTAGAATGCTTTGGTGTCAGCAAATTTAGAGGCTCAAATCAAGGTTTCTATATCAATTGAACCAACTAATTTGTTGGGCAATTCCTTACCCTTCCTCGGCAGGGGTGTCCGTGAAGTTGCAGTCATTAAATTCTTAACAAGCAATGGGAGCACCTCTTCTTGTCAATATCTACCCTTAATTCTGCTACATTAACATTGGTGACACAGCAAAGAACACCAATCTTGGGTTTGCCTTGTTACATCTCCTGGAATTGTGGTTCAAGATGGAAAATCTAGGTATCAAAATCTGTTTGATGCAAACATTGGATTCTTTCTATTATGCACTTCAGAAATAAGATAAGAATCTTAATTCCGAGACGCTCCCTAATTTCTCCAACGTCTAAGCAGAAGTTGCACATTTCTGACTTCAAAGTCTATTCATACAATTCAGCTTTACATAAATGTTTTTATCACATATAGATTGACAATAAAATAATTAACTATCCTATCCTTGGTTTCTTCTGCTTTTGTCTGTTGGAAATACATACATACCTAGAAAAGAAGTGCAAAAGGAGAAGAGAAAAGCCCTACACTCAAAAATCAGTTCCTCTATCTGCCATTTACGTGTCCAATATGCATTTTTGCTGTTAGTAGTATTGTATTGAAGAAGATGATAATGATGATGATGAAATATTTCTCTACGGATCTACACTTCACTGTATAAATCTGGCTATACACATCTAGGGGATTCTTCTTGTATATGCTTCTCTACTTTTCTGCATCAGTAAGTAATCACATCAAAACATTAACAGATCGCCATTTGACTGGAATTCAAGAAATATAAGTTCATAAATTATAGTTACTCCTTTCCGAGTTCTGACGGGCGCTTACCTTTATTTCCTACAGTTCATTAGTTTCATGCCCGTGATAAAACCTGTGAAATTGTAAATAAATCTCGATTACAATAAAATACCTTCTACTCTGGTAAACATAGCAGGAGAGTTCAAGTTACAACAATGTTAAAGCAGTGATAGTACCTTGGCATTAATAAGAGGATAACTTAAATGGAGGCCATGTTGCTAGTAGAAGTGATGGGCAGTAATGGGTCATTTCCAGAAGATGAAGCAGCATTTTCATTTACTTCCACCAAAGCAGGAAACTCAGAGAGGTGATTATCAGTAGATTTTTTAGGGGAAGCAAAAGGGCTATCAGGAAGTGCATGCTCTACACTGCCCTCATGGCATCTACAAGAAAAGGAAATGAAAAACAAATGAGAAAGACAAATAAAAGACGATCAACTTCAGAAGAGCGCAGAAGACAGCATTATAAATAAAATTTGAATTAAAATAAGAAATACAGCATCTGAATTTGTTGGCTATGTTGCTCCGACTCTTCATTTTTCTTGAAATACCCTTGTCAGACACCCGTGTCCAACACATATTCGGACATGGCTATGGAGATACCAAGGACCCTCCAAATACATTGAAAAACTTAGAAAAAATTGAACATACCTGTGTCGAACACATACTTGTAGTTGTATCCGACACTCACATCTGAGTCCAAGTAACATAGCTTGCTGGAAGTTTTATCTAAATTTCAAAATTAAGTTCCATGTTGTTAAGGGACATCATACCCTTTGGGGTTGGAACAGTCGTGGGTATTTCCAACTCCGCCTTTCTGAACACAAGCTGAATTCACTTCTTCCTGCTCAGCAGCATTCATAGTTGAGTGAACAGCAGCAGCTGTATTATCACCATTGACTGCCACAAGAAAATATATAAATTTCACTACAGCAAAGCTTTTTTCCATTCCTTGCTTTGACAAAAAAAGAAATTTATCTATACATTCACGCACACACAACCACCAAAGTGAGATTCACAAATCCAACAAAAAGATAATAATCTGAGATAGAACAACTGAGGCTGATTAGCAAACCTTCTGAGACTTCTTGTTGAATGCTGTCAGATGGATGAACATTTTGACTGGCAGGGGAATAAGCAGGCAAGGAAACAGAAGCACCAACAGATAGGCTGCGTTGGTGATGATGAATACCGTCATTCTTGAAGTCTGGAAGTTGCAAGTTCATGAGCCTTCTCCTTTGCAGTTCAATAGCTTGCTGGAGATCAGCTTGCTCTTCCAATTCTCTTCTCAACATCATCTCCTGTGCATTGTAGAACATCTTTGTCCCTGTATATAAAGAGAAATTAAGAACCTCAAAATCTAAAGCAAGTAAGAATAAAATAAAAGAGAAACAGCCATTTGAAGCATTTTGTTTCCCCTCCTATCATTTCATGCAAAAAAACCACATGAACAGACAACCCCAAAAGGCCATGCTTGTTTTGTTTGCTTACCAACATGAAGGTCATATGGCTCTCTAGAGTCAAGCCCTGAAGGGCTTGAACATGGAGTAAAGTTCCCCCTCTCAAATTGTTGTTGCAGGTGTTGCCTCCTGCAATTGTTCCATTAACAGTTATAAAACCAATGCACAATAAGGGCAAGATGAAAGATAAAAAAAAAAAAAAAAAAGCAAACAAGAGAAGATGCCATACTTGTCAGGAACTTTTCCTTTTTCCTTGTAGGGCTTAACAAGCACACGTGAATCACAAATGTAATGGGGGTTTCCTCTGGACAAAATGAGCTTCACAGTCTCCGGATGGACAAAAGTAACAAAACCAAACATTCGCTTCTGCTGGTATGGGATCCTCACATCTTGCACTGGTCCAAACATGCTTTAAAAGATACAGGAGAACTAAAGTAAATTCACAAACTTAAAATTTAAGAAATTCTATACCTTAGTTCATAACAAAGAAAACCACTTTTGTAAATCCTTTTTAGAATTTTTCATCAAAAGAATAAAGTAACTGACAGCGACATAGATTTAAATGGAAGCCTCAGCTAAACAAACACGGATATAAACAGGGTTCCTTTTGCTCAAAATTGGACTCTATTGTAATAAATACAATATTCTCAATCCCCTAGGAATGTCAAAAACCTATATCTATGGCATAGCAATACAACCTCCATATCTAAATTACAGCATTTGGACTCTCACTCAAATAAATTGTCAATTCTGATTCTTCTGCAGACATGCATATCCAGCAATAATCCATCTCCAATCCACAGAAACATCAATTTTGTCCATCCACCACCGCCAGGCTTATTATACAGCTGAGTTGCAGGTTTGACCAAGTCCACAAACAACCCCAGCCACCCTAAACCTCTCCTTTTTCATAAGAAAAACAGAATTTCTTATGAAAGTTTTCCTGGGATACTGATATCCGTAACCTTTGAACATGATATAAAATTGACTTTGCTGAACTGTTGATCTCTCCTTGGAGTAAGAGGACTGGTTCTCCATAGTTCTAAATCTTGTAACCCCTATTTCCTCTTTCAACCCAAAATGCAGAAACTACCCAATTCTTTAACTTCCCATATATCGATACAGATGACTTCTATCAAAGTTAATGCAACAGCTACACAAGGTAGCAGGGTTCAAGGCTAGATGTAATCAACCATGGATTTTCATCCATCAGGTATATTATCAGAATGAGGCTAAATTGATACAGTTCAACTGCCGTTGCACATGAGGGTAAAGAAAAAGGAAACCACAAGGCAAACATTAAAAGTTAACTTTACAAGGTGAGTCTTCTTTTACCATGTAAAATTACTCGTCCAACAATTAAAAGCTGAATTCTTCACCCCCTTAACATTTTAACTTGATACAATCCTGAGATGCATGGTGAAAACTGAAAACTACCATAATTGTTTGTAGATCCTATCACAAACATAGAGATCATGGCTCCAATATGAAACCAGGTAACCATCATTGTAAGGATGCCAAACTGCATACTATCGAAAGCAGTACCATAGCAATGTTATGACCTATATTGCAACATTATCAAAACTAAATCTATGGTGAACAAATAATTCAAAATGCAGCTCCTCACTCAAGAATATGCATAGAGACTTATGATAAATCATAAACTGCAAATATAATCAGAGACAAAAAAATGCCTGACCGTTTAGAAATGCAATAGATACCTGAAGTAGTTTGAAACATCTTCATCTTTAAATGTACTATCAGCTGGAAAAGTCAGGTAAATCTGTTTTGAAGCTGAGTTAGCCTTTTCTGCCAATCCCATTGCCAGAAAATCATTCCTCTCAGATCGGCCCTGGACAAACTTGCAAATTTCTTCACCCAACATCAGTGCAGAAGCTCTGTAACATCACAGTGTGCCAAATGAAAGAACTTAAATTTAGCACAAAAGAAAAATATGCCAATGCCCATGCTATGGTTTTTTAACAATTATCTTATAAATAGAAAACCTCAGAGCTGAGCTAAACTCAAATCAAAGAAATTTATGCATCACAGCATAAAAAACAAAGACAAAAGCCAAATAGATGTATTCTACTATTCAACCAGGAAACGTGTAACTACAAACAAAAAATAAATAATAACTGACTAAAAGAAACCAATTCATAGCAGCAAAACTACGAAACAAAGGCCAAATAGATAATATCTAATTTATTTCTGGGTAAATTTTATGTAAAACCAAAACAAACCCTAATGCAGAAATGTTTGAGGATCCCATAGCCACCAAGATAAGCCCAAGGTTAGAACAAAAATTAACACACACACACACACACAAAAAAAAAAGTCAGACAGCAGGAAACAAAAATGGGGAATCTTTAACATACCTCTCGGCATCAGTTTGCTGTTGCAAAAGAAGATTCATGCTTTTTTCATAAGGCAAGGGAGAAGAAACACCAGCCATCAACTGAGCAGCAGCCAGTCTTTGCTGATGAGCAGCTGCTCTCATTCTCATCATTTCCTCATGTTGACGATAAAGAAGGTCCATTTTACTAGGTGAACCAACAAGAACACCATTAACATCAACATTATCAGATAAACCACCAACACCATGTGAAAACTTACAATTATCACCATTCTTACAAAACCCTCTAGCAAAATAAAGACAAGGCTTGTAACCACCCACAAGACCACCAAATCCACCGGCTTCTTCAGCTGTTCCAAAACATGCATCACTTGCTGAAAAACTCCTTCTATGACCAACAAAGTCCTCATTCTTAGAAGAGGAGGAACCATTCAAGAATGAAAAATAACCACTCATTTGATTCTCATCAATAAAATCAGTGTTGTTATCCCCAATCCTTGGAGAAACTAAGAGAGATCCAGAGCGGATATTTTCATAAGACAGAAAAGGACTTGACTTTGGGCTACTAGTAGGAGACCAAGAAGGCACCTTCTTTGAAAATTCCAAGAACCCATTTCTAGGAATGACACTAGGAGATGTTGGAGGAAGTGGGTTTTGGGAATTGTTGGAGTTGAAGCTGTTGGGTCTTGAGATTGGGTTCAAAGGAGTAGAGAAAGTGCTTGAAGAAAGTCCTAAGTGAGCTTTAGCCTTGAAAACAAGGGACTGTAAAAGGGTTTCAGGACCAAAGGCTAAACGCAAAAAATCCCTGTCTGCTAAGTCTTGGATAAGGATGTAACCCATGATTTTTGAAGCATTTTCTGGGTCTAAAATTTTTATTTTGCTGAACAAAACGTTGGTTGTATCATAAAGATCCATGGAGGTTCTTCAGTTTTATTTTATTTTATTTTTGCGTCTGAGAGAAACTGTGGAGATCGGGTTTTTTTTTGGGGGGTTCACATGAGGAGGAGACAGTGAAGGGAAGAAAGAGAAAGAGAGTGAAAAGGAAGTGGCGTTTGTGGGGTTTTCGAAGTTTGTTTTTCTCTTTTTTCTTCTTCCTTTCAAAAAGACCAATTCAAAAAAATAAAAACCAGATAAAGAGTAAGAGAGGGAGAGGGTTTTGAAGCGAAACAAGAGTCGGGTTCGGTTAGAAGTGTTTGTCAATTGAGTCAAACTGGGTTTGAATCAAAATAATAATAAAAAAATTGTTTGTTTATTTTGTTATTTAAAATATATTAAAATTTTATTTTTATATTTAATTTTTATTATTTAAATAATAATTCTATTCAAATCAATTTAGATTATTAAAAACTTATGTCAAGTTCGGATTATTTCGAACCGATCTTGTCGGATCAAATAAATAATCTAATATAGGTTTTCACTTTGATTTCGGTCTTGTTTAGTATTATTTTTGAAATAATTTTTAAAATTAAAAATTGGTTTTCACCACAAGCACAATGTTAAACAGTTAAAAAAAAAAATTAATGTTGAAATTATGATTTGAAAAACCAAATCAAAAAGTTAAAAAAAAAAACTTTTGGGATTTAAAAGCTGACTTTTTGATAAAATAATTTTATTATTCTCACAAATCTGCATTTTTATTATTTTAAAATTTTTTTTTTTATATTTCAATTTTACAAGATAATTTTTCATAACAATATCAAACACTTAAAAAAATTTAAATCATAAATTTTTAACATACTTTTTAAATATATTTTTTTTTCAATCCAAATTTTTTTCAATAAAGTAGCCCTTCATCTCTTCAAATTGTCCCTCTCTTTTCTTTCTTTGTCCTTTCGGATTTTCTTTCTTATGTTTTCCCTCTCTAAAAAGTATCTCAAGTTTCATCAAGGGGCTAATTAGTAAATTAGCTGTTTTAGTTTTAGCTAATTAGCTGTTTTAGTTGTAGTAATCGCAATCATTTGTAGTCTATTTGTATCAATATGGAAATCTATTCAAAATAATAATCCCCCTAAGAAATTAAAGAGGAAAGTTTTATCAATCTTGTGAGAAATGGATTTTGTGATTCTAACAAACAATTTTAACCTTTTAATATATTTTTCTTAAAAAATGCATTTTTCCTAAATAAATAAAAAAAAAAAGGTAAAAAAGCAATCATGAATTTTCAATTTTAGACTTCTAGTATATGGTGGTAAGTAGATGTGTTGATGGCCGGATCAGATTTAAGTATGGTAGTAACACCGCATATATTTGCTTAAATTCGATTTAAAATATGGTTATCAAATTTTATCCAAACCCGTCCATATATATATGAAAAAATATTTGAAAAATATCGGTAAACCGAAACAGTACGCCGAAATACATTGGTACCGATATGTACCAGTACCAGAACAAAAATGATACGTCCACCGGTAAGGTACTGACTATCTTGATCCAAACCCTCCCAAATATCGGACGAGCTTTTGAGTTTAAACGAATAACCCGACTTTTAAACAGGTCTAGTGGTTAAATACTTAGACTTTACTAGTAATTATTAGTGTCTTTTTCTATTTGTAAGTATTTTTTTTGTGTGATTTGGTTTACAATACAAAGGTAAATATAAGTGTTTGTGCAAAAAGAAAAAGAAAATTGTAATCAAATTGGCAAATTCAACATCAATTTGCGATTTCTTTATTTTAACCGAAAATTTTCTAATTAATAGTTTTTTTTTTTTAAAGGTAGAAATTGGTAGGAAAAAAACAGCTTTTTTATACTAATATAGCCAAAAAAAATTAAACCCCAAATTACCTATACTTTTAGATTATTTCCCAAAATACGCTTGTTTTAAAATTAGCTGGGAAATCGCCACCCCCCATGGCGATTTCCCAGCATGAAAATATTGATTTTGGCTAAAAATACCAAGGGAAATCGTCATGGGGGGGTGGCGATTTCCCTTGGTATTTTTTTCAAAATTTGATAAAAATACCAAGGGAAATCGCCACCCCCCATGGCGATTTCCCTTGGTATTTTTAACCAAATTTGTAAAAAGAATGAAGGGAAATCGCCATGGGGGGTGGCGATTCCCCTTCATGTAATTTTTTTTTTTTTTTTTAATAAATCAACAAATTTTAATTTTTTTTAATTTGTAAATTTTATTTTTTAAATTTAAAAATTATAAATTAAATTAAGTTTCTTATTAAATTTAAATATGGAAAATTTTATTTCTTATAAAAATGAAAAAAACAAAATAATATTTCTTCTTAAATTAAAAAAATCAAAAATTATATTTGTAAGTTTTGTTTAAATTTTAAAATTTTGTAAGTTTTAAAATTTTGTAAGTTTTGTTTTTTAATTTTAAATTTTATAAATTAAATTAAAATAATTTTTTATAATTAAAAAAAAAATTCGTAAGGTAAATTTTATTATTTAAAATTTATGAACAAATTTTTTTAAATTTTGTTAATTGATTTGCATTAGATAAAAACAAAAAACAAACAAAAAAAACTTGCATTACATTTTCCCTTATAATCCAAAGTACATGATAAGTTGAGAAAAACATGTAATTCATTTATTGTTGATGCGAAGTCTCCCCCAATGTGCCAAATCGTTGCGGACAATTTCGACGGTTATGACCTCCGTTTCTGCATAATCCACAACGTTTTGGTTGGCCTTTCTCCCTGAGGTCCATTTCATTACGAATACGACTTGATTTTGGCCGACCATGTGGATTTCTCCGCATTTCTTGATTGGGACACACTTCTGGACCATCATATTGAGGCCAGTAACCTTCATTTCCAACAGCTTCGAACTCATGTCTATAAACATTCAATATATTTTCCAGTTTATAGACTTTGTCCACATATTGCATGCAATCTACATGGACATGTGCACAGGCAGCAACTACATGTGAACAAGGGAACCTTTGTGCTTGAAACTTTCCACAATCACACCACATGTCACTGAGGTTGACTTTGTACTTCATTGCAGAAACACCCTCTTGTGGAGCAACTAACTCTTCAACCAGAAAAGATTGATTTGCTCGCGTAAAATTACGAACAATGTGGGAGTTAGCTTTCGTGCGATTTTCTTGCATAGCTTGTGTGACTGTTTCACAATATGTGTGCCCTCCCTCCATCATGGCAATTTGTTTGTTCCCCATCTTAACAAAAAGTGCAGCCAACCTATAATATGTTGATTGCACTAAAGCAGTAATGGGAAGATGACGCGTTCCCTTCAACACCGAATTGATAGATTCAGCTAGGTTGGTTGTCATATGGCCATAACGCCTTCCTTGATCATATGACTGCGCCCACTTCTCCTTGGGGATCCTATCAAGCCAGTTAGCCGCCTCTGCATTTTCTCCACGAAGATTGTCATACATGAAATGAAAATTCGGTCGCCTCAACTCGTATCCTAATAAATTTAAAAACAAAAAACTTTTGAATTTCAATATTATTTTATATGCTAAACGAAATATAAGAGATAAAATAACTATGATTTGATTCCATACCCATGTTAACAATTTGTCGACGCAATTCCTTATTGTTAAACTTTTTCATAAAGTTCGCTGCAATGTGTCGAATGCAGTACACTGAATATGCATGTGGAGGATTCCATCCACCATTGCGTCTAATCGCAACTTTGATGGCTTCATGTCGATCAGACAGCAAGCAAATGCCAGGCTGTTTTGTCACGTGTCTGCGCAAGTTACTGAGAAAGAATGACCAAGCCTCTGTTGTCTCACCCTCCACAATGGCAAAGGCAATTGGCAGTATGTTTCGATTGCCATCTTGTGCAATAGCTAACAATAATGTGCCTTTGTATTTTCCATATAAGAAAGTACCGTCTATTTGCACAATTGGTTTACAATACGGATACCCTTCAATGCACGACTTAAATGTCCAAAATAGTCGATGGAATATTCTCTTACCTTGGACCAATCGATCACCGTGATATGCAGGTATCGTTTGCAATTCCACAATTGTACCAGGCACGAAATGTTGCATTGCACCTAACCATTTAGGTAGCTCATTGTACGATCTTTCCCAATCGCCAAATACTCGAACAATTGCCTTTTGCTTTGCTTGCCATGTTTTCTTGTAGGAGGTCATGTATCCATACCGGATTCGCATCTCAGCGATCAAAACTGAAACAGAAATCTCCGGATTTGCTTGGACCAATGACAAAATGCATGAGCAGATCATGTTACAATCTAACTTGCAATGATCTTGTGAAATCCTCGCCGATGTGCAAGTATGAGGCCCTTCATATTTTCTAATCTCCCATAGATGTTTCTTCTTCATAAAAGTTGCCCTTATTCTCCAATTACACCCATTCCCATACATTAAGCACTTGGCATAATATTTCGTCGGCTCAGATTCAATTACTCTGTAATCTACAGAGTTTTTGATGTTATAGTGCTTGATAGCTGAAACCACAGCCTCTTTCGTTGGGAATTGTAACCCAACACACAGATCAAGTGCAGATGGATCAAATGTCAGAGGCGTAGCTAATGTATGAACATACTCTGGAAATTCCGGCACATGCATTGCCTCCAGATCCAGTGTATGCATATGGGATGCAGCCTGATATGGGGGAATATCTCGATGAGTGTTGATATCTCCATGAGTGTTGATCTCAGCAGGGACGACGTCTGGGTCAGAATCAGTATTGTCATCACTTGCGAATTCAGCATCCTCTTCTTGCTCACTAAATTCACCAACATCTTCACCATGGACTCCACGTGGACGAACAGAATCAACACCAGCTGGCTCATCTTCGAGGGTAGTAGGAATTAGGGTTTGTGAGACTAATGAAGTCTGAAAAGTTGTAGCTTGAGATAAGGGCACGACTTCTTCTGTGGGAACGTCGTATGTAGTGTCAACATAGAACGACCCAGAATCATAATCTTCTATGGGAAAGTTTTCTGTTGTGCGAACATTTGAAGGGCCGCAATCATCGTCAACATCATCTATGTCAGCATATAACTCAAGGACACCAACATTTGCAAATGTCTCATGAGCATAAAACATGCATCTGACATCATCATCATCTTCAAGTGGAAATGTTCTATATCGGACACATCCTTCACCAATAGAAAGAGGATGCCTGTACTTAACCTCTGAAACTCTTTTTCTAGTTCCAGCTTTAATTTTTGTATGAATTTGCAGCTTCAGTTCCTCTAATGTGACGTCGTCTTCAACACGAAAACTTTTTGGACGTTCACAATCAAAGGTAGCACCTTCGTCAGTATTATGAATTTGGCCATTATAGTAGACCAATGCGATCACTCTATTGCTCATGTTGTGTAGCAAAAGAAAGAAGAAATATAGAAGGATGAGAATGAGAATGAGGAGGTTTTAGCACTCAGGAAAAATCTGATTGAAAAACTGTTGTATGGGGGTATTGTAAACCTTCATAAGTATTATGAATTTATAATGGTTCATTATGTTGTACCAGATAACAAATCCCATCCTTTGACTATTTGACTGAAAAAGTTATAACTTATTCAATGCAAAATGTCATTGATAAATCCCATCATTTGTCTCATCAATTGCAGAAAGAATCAAGTTCCAATATTTTCTCCAGCATTTGATGGACTGGAAAATAGCTGAAACCTGTCTAAAAACCTATATCATCAGTCTTATCCATTGCAGAAAGAATCAAGTTCCAATATTTTCTCCAGCATTTGATGGACTGGAAAATAGCTGAAACCTGTCTAAAAACCTATATCATCAGTCTTATCCATTGCAAAAAGAATCAAGTTCCAATATTTTCTCCAGCATTTGATGGACTGGAAAATAGCTGAAACCTGTCTAAAAACCTATATCATCAGTCTTATCCATTGCAGAAAGAATCAAGTTCCAATATTTTCTCCAGCATTTGATGGACTGGAAAATAGCTGAAACCTGTCTAAAAACCTATATCATCAGTCTTATCCATTGCAGAAAAAATCAAGTTCCAATATTTTCTCCAGCATTTGATGGACTGGAAAATAGCTGAAACCTGTCTAAAAACCTATATCATCAGTCTTATCCATTGCAGAAAAAATCAAGTTCCAATATTTTATCCAGCATTTGAT
The DNA here is from genome assembly GCA_030761205.1 of Fremontodendron californicum. Taxonomy (NCBI): domain Eukaryota; kingdom Viridiplantae; phylum Streptophyta; class Magnoliopsida; order Malvales; family Malvaceae; genus Fremontodendron; species Fremontodendron californicum. The sequence continues at coordinate 7,576,243 of JAULJL010000004.1, forward strand.
GGACTGGAAAATAGCTGAAACCTGTCTAAAAACCTATATCATCAGTCTTATCCATTGCAGAAAGAATCAAGTTCCAATATTTTCTCCAGCATTTGATGGACATGAAAATGTAATGCAAGTTTTTTTGTTTGTTTTTTGTTTTTATCTAATACAAATCAATTAACAAAATTTAAAAAAATTTGTTCATAAATTTTAAATAATAAAATTTACCTTACGAATTTTTTTTTAATTATAAAAAATTATTTTAATTTAATTTATAAAATTTAAAATTAAAAAACAAAACTTACAAAATTTTAAAACTTACAAAATTTTAAAATTTAAACAAAACTTACAAATATAATTTTTGATTTTTTTAATTTAAGAAGAAATATTATTTTGTTTTTTTCATTTTTATAAGAAATAAAATTTTCCATATTTAAATTTAATAAGAAACTTAATTTAATTTATAATTTTTAAATTTAAAAAATAAAATTTACAAATTAAAAAAAATTAAAATTTGTTGATTTATTAAAAAAAAAAAAATTTACATGAAGGGAAATCGCCACCCCCCATGGCGATTTCCCTTCATTTTTTTTACAAATTTGGTTAAAAATACCAAGGGAAATCGCCATGGGGGGTGGCGATTTCCCTTGGTATTTTTATCAAATTTTGAAAAAATTACCAAGGGAAATCGCCACCCCCCATGGCGATTTCCCTTGGTATTTTTAGCCAAAATCAATATTTTCATGCTGGGAAATCGCCATGGGGGGTAGCGATTTCCCAGCTAATTTTAAAACAAGCGCATTTTGGGAAATAATCTAAAAGTATAGGTAATTTGGGGTTTAATTTTTTTTTGGCTATATTAGTATAAAAAAGCCGAAAAAAACTCATATATTTTATATTCGTTAGCAAATTTCAATAAAAACATTTTAGTAGTAGCAAATACTCGAGTAAAATTCATCAAAGAGTGACATTTGTATAATATTTTATTTTAGTTTGTGATTTTTAATTTTCAAATTTTAATTACAACCTTTTAAAAATAATTCAAATCCATTCATTCCGTTAATTATCATTAATTTTTTAATAAAATATATTAGATAAGTGTCACATGGATGTCCAAGTGACATAAATTTCAACTTAAAAATAAAAACACAAGCTCATTTTTTGTCACGTTCATATGAACATTTATGTGATGTTGAGATGACAAAATCAATCGCATTTCAATAACGATTGATGAAACGTATGAATTTAAAGTAATATATCACTTACAATTATTATATTATAATTCATCAATCATAATTCATTAAAATTTTATATGAAACTCATATTTATAAGTGAGGGAGTGCTCTTACATAATTATTGTAATTGAATAATTACATATTTATACTTAAAAAAAATAAGTGAAATGCTTCCAAATTTGAAACATTTTGAAAAAAGCCATTTGATTCAACTCGAATTTTAAAAATTGTTATGAAAGTAAAATATTACAAAAATTCGTAAACGTGTGATGTAATTAACTCACAAATATTTATTCTCGTAACCATTGTAATTTATCTCGAATATGTAAAGATGAAGTGAGATTTATTAAAAACAAAAAAATTAATCTTAAGTTCAGTCGTAATACTTCTTCTTGTAAAAAACAAAATCAAATCTAATGCAAAATGCAACAATTTATTAACAATATCTCTTATCTCTCATGTTTTAGAACAAACCTAAACGTATCCATGTACAAGCATTCGCATTTACTATTTCTGACTCTAAATGAGAGTAGCATAGCATTTAGCAGAAAAAATTCACCTTTTTTAGATTTTTTTTTTTTTAACATGGTAACTCAGAATTTTACCTAAAAAAAATATTGGTCCACGCTTTTGATGTCTTTTTAAGGTCTCGTTTAGCATTGCTTCTGGCACAGCTTTTGAGATCAAAAGCTGCTTTTCACCGCAATGCTAAACAGATAAAAAAATTTGGCTTCTGCTATTGAAACAATGTTTGAAAAGCCAAACCAAATGATATAGCTTTTAAACTTTAAAAGCTAGCTTTTTGATAAAATGACTTTATTGTCTTCATATCTCTATACTTTTATAATTTTAAACATATCTTTTTTAGACATTTCAATTTCCTACAACACTTTTTCACAGCAATGCTAAACACTTAAAAGTTTTTAAATCACAGTTTTTCACTACACTTTTTAAACACATTTTTTCCAACCCAAGCTTTTTCCAACCCAATTTTTTTCCAACAGCAATGCTAAACTAGCCCTAAGTCAGAGAGGACTAGATTGAAAAAAGATAGGAGATTATAGATAGAATTTGTCAACGAGGAACAAGTAGTTAAAGCGGCATCGAAGTTTAGATTCTGAGAGCATTTTCGATGATTAAACCAGCAAATTTATCTGGCGAAAAAAAAAATCAGCAAATGCCTAAGAAAAAAAATAAGAGGAAACAAAGAGAGAATACACATAATATGATGGTCATAGTGTTTTGAGTCTTACCTAAAGCCTTTGAAACCTTGAAGTGTGGGGTACATGAGGCAACAATTGTACTTGCTAGTTGTGGTAATTGTTTGTCCTTGATTGGCCTGTGGTCCAACTTGGCTCGGACAGGTATTGATTCCTCTTTGGTGATGGGCTTCATAGGTCTAGTAACTCTAGTTTTATATTGGATCTTAAGCATTGGATGATATTGGTGACTCTTTGGTGATGGACCTCACAAGCGTAGTTCTATATTGGTTTTTAAACCTTAGATGCTATTAGGTATAACAATTTCCCCCGACCTAAAGAAGGTTATAAAATGACAAACCTCAGGTCTGAAATCCCAAGAGAACTGGTAGAACATATTTTGGTCGGCATGTGACAACCATGAGCACGTTGTATGGTGTGTCGATGATATTTAATTGACCAATTGTTTGGAGACAAGTTGACCACCCTTAGTCTGGTATGATCTATTAGCATTTTTGAAGTGATTGCTCTACTGTACTCTTGGTTTTTTATAGTAATTTTTTTTGTTTGCTCGTATGCCTTTCTGGAGAATTCATTTGTTCGCCCTTAGGCTTTTTGGAGAATTCGTCTACTCGCCCTTAGGCTTTTTCTGTAAAATTCATCTGCTCGCCTTTAGGCTTTTTTGAGAATTTTCTAGTCGCCCTTAGGCTTTTTCTTGAGAATTTGTCTGTTCGCCCTTGTGCATTGTGGAGTATGAGAGTTGTTTCTGACTTTGATTATAGAGTAATGTGCCTTTATTTGAATTTTGAATTCCGGAGATTTATGCGCGTGATGTCATACACGTCGTTTTAGTTGAGCGCGTGCTGGAAGTTGTCACTTCTTAGGAATTACGACATATGTTTCGCACCACGTGGCCTTGGATTAGCGAAAAGATTGCATGCGTTCAATCATGTCTATTCATTTTGTACATATGGCAAAGTGAGATAGGTTAATGGTTGTTGTCGTTTCTCTCTCTCATTTAACTCTTTAAAAACTGTTCCACTTGACCATAATACTATATAAACCTTACTCTGGGCAAACTAATTCTCTTTACTCTTCCTCATCTATTGCGTGTTTTTGCTTTAGGTTTTTCTATGATTTTTTACGGCTATTTTTCACTATTTTTTTGCTATTGCCTCAGGGTTGTCTTGTTATTATCTCTTCTCCGTACTTGTTGTGACCATTGGTTTTCTCTTTTCATATTATCACCTTTTTTTGGTAAATGTTTTGAGTTTTTGCTTGTTGTTTTTGTATTGTATTTTTTTGGGTGTTGTATGAGATTCAAGAGTATGGCCAGATAAAGGAAAAAAAGGTTTCTGGACATGGTGTTGTGGTTAGGACCCCTGAAGAAGATTCACATAATAGTGAGGAAACTTATTCATATAGGATCGAGGCTCTGACTGATGCTTTCTCAATAGAGTCAGAACCATCAAACATAAGAGATTTATGCGCGTGTTGTCATACACGTCGTTTTAGTTGAGCGCGTGCTGGAAGTTGTCACTTCTTAGGAATTACGACATATGTTTCGCACCACGTGGCCTTGGATTAGCGAAAAGATTGCATGCGTTCAATCATGTCTATTCATTTTGTAGATATGGCAAAGTGAGATAGGTTAATGGTTGTTGTCGTTTCTCTCTCTCATTTAACTCTTTAAAAACTGTTCCACTTGACCATAATACTATATAAACCTTACTCTGGGCAAACTAATTCTCTTTACTCTTCCTCATCTATTGCGTGTTTTTGCTTTAGGTTTTTCTATGATTTTTTACTGCTATTTTTCACTATTTTTTTGCTATTGCCTCAGGGTTGTCTTGTTATTATCTCTTCTCCGTACTTGTTGTGACCATTGGTTTTCTCTTTTCATATTATCACCTTTTTTTGGTAAATGTTTTGAGTTTTTGCTTGTTGTTTTTGTATTGTATTTTTTTGGGTGTTGTATGAGATTCAAGAGTATGGCCAGATAAAGGAAAAAAAGGTTTCTGGACATGGTGTTGTGGTTAGGACCCCTGAAGAAGATTCACATAATAGTGAGGAAACTTATTCATATAGGATCGAGGCTCTGACTGATGCTTTCTCAATAGAGTCAGAACCATCAAACATAAGAGATTTATGCGCGTGTTGTCATACACGTCGTTTTAGTTGAGCGCGTGCTGGAAGTTGTCACTTCTTAGGAATTACGACATATGTTTCGCACCACGTGGCCTTGGATTAGCGAAAAGATTGCATGCGTTCAATCATGTCTATTCATTTTGTACATATGGCAAAGTGAGATAGGTTAATGGTTGTTGTCGTTTCTCTCTCTCATTTAACTCTTTAAAAACTGTTCCACTTGACCATAATACTATATAAACCTTACTCTGGGCAAACTAATTCTCTTTACTGTTCCTCATCTATTGCGTGTTTTTGCTTTAGGTTTTTCTATGATTTTTTACTGCTATTTTTCACTATTTTTTTGCTATTGCCTCAGGGTTGTCTTGTTATTATCTCTTCTCCGTACTTGTTGTGACCATTGGTTTTCTCTTTTCAGATTATCACCTTTTTTTGGTAAATGTTTTGAGTTTTTGCTTGTTGTTTTTGTATTGTATTTTTTTGGGTGTTGTATGAGATTCAAGAGTATGGCCAGATAAAGGAAAAAAAGGTTTATGGACATGGTGTTGTGGTTAGGACCCCTGAAGAAGATTCACATAATAGTGAGGAAACTTATTCAAATAGGATCGAGGCTCTGACTGATGCTTTCTCAATAGAGTCAGAACCATCAAACATAAGAGATTTATGCGCGTGTTGTCATACACGTCGTTTTAGTTGAGCACGTGCTGGAAGTTGTCACTTCTTAGGAATTACGACATATGTTTCGCACCACGTGGCCTTGGATTAGCGAAAAGATTGCATGCGTTCAATCATGTCTATTCATTTTGTACATATGGCAAAGTGAGATAGGTTAATGGTTGTTGTCGTTTCTCTCTCTCATTTAACTCTTTAAAAACTGTTCCACTTGACCATAATACTATATAAACCTTACTCTGGGCAAACTAATTCTCTTTACTCTTCCTCATCTATTGCGTGTTTTTGCTTTAGGTTTTTCTATGATTTTTTACTGCTAGTTTTCACTATTTTTTTGCTATTGCCTCAGGGTTGTCTTGTTATTATCTCTTCTCCGTACTTGTTGTGACCATTGGTTTTCTCTTTTCAGATTATCACCTTTTTTTGGTAAATGTTTTGAGTTTTTGCTTGTTGTTTTTGTATTGTATTTTTTTGGGTGTTGTATGAGATTCAAGAGTATGGCCAGATAAAGGAAAAAAAGGTTTATGGACATGGTGTTGTGGTTAGGACCCCTGAAGAAGATTCACATAATAGTGAGGAAACTTATTCATATAGGATCGAGGCTCTGACTGATGCTTTCTCAATAGAGTCAGAACCATCAAACAGTAGTTATTTTAGGTCGAAAATGATCACGTGGTCACAATAGTGCTCATAACAATGGAGATGAGGTTGAGAATATGGATGAAATTGAGCTCGAGCTCGACTTGAAACTCGCTGATCGAAACTCGAGCGCTATCGAGTTTTATTTTTAAAGCTTAAGCTCGATTTGAAATAAAAATTGAACTACTCGATTAGGCTCATTTACCTAGTAAAAAAATGAGCTAGATTTCCATGCTCGACTTCAAAGTCAATTATTTGTGCTTGAGCTCGAGTTCGAATTGAGATTTTTTTTTCAATACTAATTAAAAATAAAAAAGCTCGATTAAGCTCGTGAGCTACTCAAGTTGTGCATTAAGATACTCGAATTTGGCTCGCTCGGTAGCTCGAGCTGCTCGAGCTCTAGCTTGGCTCGACAATGATAGCAAAATTTGATTTTTTTTTCGAGTCGAACTCGAGTATCCTTGCACTAAAAAGATCAATTATAAGTATAGTAGTTAGCAAGGGTCAAGTCCTCAGGGATTGGGTTTCAATTTATAAATTATTGGTTTATTACTTAAATTCAAAGAACAAGAAAAGAAAATAAAGGAAAAAAAAGGGTTTTTGAAATAATTAAAAGTAAAGCAAATAAATAAAAGTAAGATGCAAATAAGTAAGAAGAAATCAAATATATGAGAAATATGGTTAAGGTTTCATTCTCCACCACTAGACATCATTGAGAATCAATTTCAGATATATCAATATCAATTAGCTATCAAAATTAACAACCGTAGATAACAACCTCCTATGGTACCTCAATCCTTCCTTAGTTCGTCGTTAAGCAAGACAAACGCCACTACTTAATCTCTAACTATCAAATAACCTAAGATAAACATCTATAAATTCAAAGTGATAGCAGCTTTAAGATGAGAAAGATAGGTTGATCTAAGCAACAAACACATAAACATGGATTCATTCAACTTAGGTTATGTTCCACTTTGCAATTAGCGAAAACTTTAACATAATCATTAGTCACAAATTGTCACTATTGAATAGAAATCAAGATAAGCTACGTATCAAAACTCCTAAACTAGCATTAGATAATTATCAAGATCTATCTAGTTGCGCACCCAAACAAAGCAAGACAATATCATGAACAATTTTTATGAAAAAACATAAATAACTTTGATAGAAAACTAATGATAGATAAACTCTGAAAATCAATTACACAACATGTCTAGGACTTTGAAATCACCCTTAACCAAAAAGGAGTTTAGCCTAGCATAGGCATTATTAACATAAACATAAAATAAACTAAGAAGAAAAACTAAAAGAAAACTAAGAGAATGGAGAAGAAAAAGAAAAATATCGATAATAATCAAAATATGTCTAGTTTGTGGCTCAAAAGATGGTATTTATAGAGTTTTAAAATCCTAGAACCCTTTCTTGCCGCACAAGGAAGTTTAGGGGTCAAATTTACATTTTTTTTTTTGGAAGGCTCTGCCAGCGTTGCGGCGCTAGCTTCCCAGTGCTGGTTTTCGGACTTTGGGGCGCCACGGCGCTGTTCGCTGATTTTTTTCTGATGCACCTTCTCGCACTTCCTCTGTCATAATGTGCTAAATGCGAATTTAGCAAGCTAGATGCAGACATGGAGTCGCCACTAATCATCTAACTAGGTGATAACTCGTATAATTATATAGTTTTTAGTTATGTTTTATTATTGTTTTGTGTCAAATACGAGTTATTATTGTTTAGTCTAATTGTGTTTATGATCTTTTATATTTTTATGTAATTTGGTGTTTTTCACAAGTTTCTTTGAGTGATTTCAGATTACTAGAATTAAGGGCAAATCCAGTTCAGTTCCAGTTCCGACACATTTTGCCATATCAGCTATATCTGGAGTTTCACTGAAGCAATAAGGCTGAAATTTGTAGCCGTGCAAAGCTAAGAGGCATATCTATCTTTTTCATGTTTTATACTTCTTGAAAAAGAGTCGTTTTCCCTAGCGAAATCGACCATCAAGTTGGCTGATGTGCAATGACGTCTGTGCTGACCTGTTTTCGTATTTTGCCCATATCTGCTTATCCACATCAGCAAATGAGCTGATACCAATGGCTATGGATCCGTAACTGATACGGGAACCTTTGTCTCGAAGACCATATGATCCGATCAGGCCTCTAATATTGACGAAATCGACCATCAAGTTGGCTGATGTGCAATGACGTCTGTGCTGACATGTTTTCGTATTTTGCCCATATCTGCTTATCCACATCAGCACATGAGCTGATTCCAACGGCTATGGATCCGTAACGGATAGGGGAACCTTTTTCTAGAAGACCATGTGATCAGATCAGGCCTCCAACATTGACGAAATCGACCATCAAGTTGGCTGATCAAAATTGTCATACAATATGACGAAAATTGTTAGAAAAATTCACCCACCTATTATACCTACCTTTGAAATTTGTAAAGCTTATCTCTTGTCATTTAGCCTTCCAAAATGTGTATAAATAGAGGGCCTTGGATGATTGTAGAGGATCATATTGTACATAGGTAGGATATTAGCCATTGTAATAAAATTCTCTAAGTTTTCTTCTTCTTTCTTTTCTCTAGTTTTCTTTTTCTTTAGAAAGAGCAAGAGGTTGGATAATTAATATTCTTCTTCTTCTTCTTTCTTTATTTTATTTTATTTTCTTCTTAGATTCTATTTAATTTTATGTTTATGATGCCTATGCTAGGCTAAACTTCTATTTGGTTAAGGGTGATTTCAAAGCCCTAGACATGTTTTGTGATTGATTTTCAGATTCTATCTATCATTAATTTTCTATCAAAGTTGCTTATGTTCTTCTACAAGAATTGTTCATGATGTTGTCTAGATTTATTTAGGTGTACAACTAGATAGATCTTGATAATTATCTATTGCTAGTTTAGGAGTCTTGATCCGTGTAATTGTCTTGATTTCCTATTCATAAGTGGCAATTTGTGATTAATGATTATGGTCAAGTTTTCAATAATTGCAAAGTGGAACATAACCTAAGTTGAACAATCCGAGCTTATGTGTTTGTTGCTTAGATCAACCTATCTTTCTCATCATAAAGCTGCCATTAACTTGAATTTAGAGAGCTTATTCTAGGTTGTTTAATGGTTAGAGATTAAATAGAGAGCTTGTTCTATTTAACGACAAACTAAGGAAAGATTGGGGTAACAGAGCTTGTTGTTATCTACGGTTGTTAACTTTGATAGTTGGTTGATATTGATAGATCTGAAATTGATTCTTAATGATGTCTAGTGGTGGAGAATGAAACCTTAACCATATTTTTCATATTTGATTCTTCTTACTTATTTGTTTTCTTACTTTTAGTTTGCTTATTTTTTATATTTATTTTTATTGGCTGGTTATACCGCCTATTTGTATATTAACTTTGTTTTATTTTTATTGGCTGGTTATACCGCCTAATTTAGTATATATATTTTTATTGGCTGGTTATACCGCCTAATTTAGTATATATATTTTTATTGGCTGGTTATACCGCCTTGCATCTTATTCTTATTATTTACTTTAGTTTAAATCTGGCTTCAAAAACCCCTTTTCTTTTATTGTTCTTGAATTTAAGTTTTAAACTATTAACTTATAAACTAAAACCCAATCCCTGAGGACTCGACCCTTGCTAACTACTATACTTACAATTTATCTTTTTAGTGCAAGGTTAAATAAGATACACTCTTTTGGGTGCATCAAATTTTTGGCGCCGTTGCCGGGGATTGTTTTCATTAGTTTATTTGTTACTTGGTTTATTCTTATTTTCAGTTCTAATTAGTTCTATTTTCTTGTACATACAAGTTTTTCTTATCAAATTTTGAAAAGAAAAAAAAAACGATGGAATTGAGCAATCTAACACTTGAAGAGTTGGTGGCATACATGAACATGGAAAATCAACAAGCCAATCCCACCTACACAGTTCAACAATTGGCCAAGGGAGGATGTCAAGGCCATCAAGTGTTCCAAGACCAACAGTATGATCATTACTCAAACACTTACCATGAGGGATGGTGGGATCATACTAATTATGGCTACTCAGAAAATTACCAAGAAGTAGATCCTTATGCCAATTACACTCATTCATCTAGATTTAATCAATCATGGTCTCAAGAACCAGATCTTTTTCAGCCACTACATATGACTCAAAACTCAGGTACTTCTTTAGAAGATCTTGTCGATTCTCTTGTTACTAATACTTTGCAATTTCAACAGGAAACAAGGGCAAGTATCCAGAGTTTGGAAAGGCAAATGAGCCTATTGGCTAGTAGTATGGTGGTATGGGTAGCACAAAGATCTGAAGAACTCTCTGCCCAAACAATGATTAACCCAAAGGAGAATGCTACTATTGTGACCTTCAGGAATGAGGAACAAGATGAGGATGAGACAAAATTAGAGATGGATTCTATTCTTGAGGATAATAAAGCCACAGATCCAAATAAGAGTATTTCGACACCGGAGGTAACGTTTAAGATTCCAATTTTTGCTAATGTTTCTTCTCCACCTTTTTCTAGTAGATTCGCAAAGTTCAAGGAGGAGGAACATGAACAAGACATCCTGGAAACCTTAAACAGTTTATTTGTGGATGCCATTCAACAAGTACCAAAAGATGCACCATTCCTCGATGAGATATGCACCACCAAGGATGATGGAATAATACTTGTAATGGAGAATGCATCCACTGTTGTGCAAAGAAAGCTTCCTCTCAAACGCATAAATTTGGGAAATTTCATGTATGAGCCTGACAAGCCTAAAAAGCCAAGAAGGGGTGTTGGTTAGATTCAAAACACTAACTCAAGTGTTAATTGGGAAGGCAACCCAATTAAAGATGAAATTGCCAACCTTCCATATTCAGATTTGCTTTCTCTTTCTCTTTCTCTTCCTTTTCCTTTTTCTTTTATTATTTTTATTGTTTTTATTTTTATTTCTTATGTTTCTTTGTTAATTGTGTTTACTGTTTTTAAGTTCATTTAGGCTGCATAAGTTTCTTTTGTTTAATAGTTCTTTTCTCTTACATATAATTCTTGCATTGGGGGATAATAGCATTACATTAATGACAATGTAAGAATTATGTGTGGGGGGAAGAATTTAGGATTTTATTTAGAGTGTTTTGTTTTTGAGTCTTTTTATGTTTTTTTTTCTTTCTGATCCTTGTTTTGAAAAACACTAGATGTAAATATAATTTTTTTTAACCCCGGTTAAATGGTGGATAACGGTACTCCGTGATTATTTAAATCGGTTCCATCAGCTACCCACAAAACTGATATTGTATATAAATTTCTCTTTCAATTTCTCTTTCATTTTTTTTTTCATTTTTTTTCAGGATGGATGATATTCTCACAAGATTGCAGAAACGATTTCCTCCTTTTCCTCGAAATATTTTACTGAAGCTTTACCAAGTTCGATTTGAAAGATTAAGAATGCTTATGCACAAAGGGATTCCTGGAGACATACGTTGGATAATTGAAGCCAAGGTACGTGAAGATGAATATCTTCCTGTTTTGCATTTACCAGGTACAGGTAGAAGCACTTTTGCAAAGAAGCGACGAGCAAAGCGCATGAGTTCAAATTGCCACAAATGTGCACGATGGACGTGTAACGGTAAATGTCGTTCTATTGGGATTCCGTCCTCTAATCGAGATGATAAAATTGAATTCATTAAGGATGGACTGAGTAAGGAGAATTTGGGTAATATCCAACTTTCTCTTGAGACGCATCCTAGTGGAGACGTACAAAGAGAAATTCTTGATTTATGGCCGCAATTCCAAAGGGAATGGCAACATCTTGGGAATCTGATGTTAAAAGACCCTGTTTGCCAGCTTGTAAGAAAACTGGATGGGAAGCATATCCTCGACTCATAGAAGGCGTTTAAGCCGTTTCTGGACGTAAAACCAGAGGAAGATGTGAGCCACAATCACAACTACAATAAATGACTTCTCAGCTTTTGGTTTGATTTGCAATAACTTTATTTCGGTTTAATTTACGTGTTATTCGATTTGTGTAATTATTCTCATTTTTTTATTTGTCTTTTACGGTTGATTTTTCTTCTCTTTTTGATTTTCTTACTGAAATCACGCAAAAATCTTTTGTTAGGTTAACATTTTCTTCTGACAGGTCAAATACACTTTCGGCGACATTATTACTCTTGACTTTTACGGTTGATTTTTCTTCTCTTTTTTATTTTCTTCCTGAAATCACGCAAAAATCTTTTGTTAGGTTAACATTTTCTTCTGACAGGTCAGATACACTTTCGGCGACATTATTACTCTTGTCTGATTCGCTACTCAGTCCTCTATATATTACACCATGTACTCATTCTCTTTCAGGCACTCGAAAAAAAGAAAAAAAAATGGAAAGTACTTCGTCCCAACGCATTAAAAAAATTTGTGTCTTTGGAGGTGCTTATCCAGGGAAAAATAACATATTCGCTGATGAAGCCATAAGAGTTGGAGTAATACTTGCCCAACAAAAGATCCAGTTGATTTATGGAGGCGGTAGTACGGGTTTAATGGGAGCAGTCGCTACAGCAGCACACGCCGGAGGAAGTCCAGTTCTAGGAATCGTGCCAAAACTATTCACAAGTTTTTGTGGACCTACCGTGGGTAAGGAAATACAAGTCTGGAGTATCCCTGAACGGATAACAATCATGTACCATTCTGTCGATGCATTCATTGCTTTACCAGGAGGTCTGGGTACATTGGAAGAAATAGCTTGCGTGGCTTCTTGGTCATCTTTGGTCACAAATAAGAAACCCATTGGTTTGCTTAATATTAATGGTTATTTTAGTAATTTGCTTTCATATTTAGATAATGCTGTGGATAATGGATTCATGTTTTCAGAGGCAAGGAGAACCATAATTTCTGCTACAACCATTGAAGATTTACTCAAAAAGCTCCAAACTTATGAGTATTTATCTGCTACGGTTGTTTCGCAAACGCTCGGAAAAAGAAAAAGAGATATGGACGAGCAAGGAGTGGATTGCACTTTGTCTTTGTGACATTATCTAACATTTTGTTTGTTGTGTCTCAGTTATAATAAGTGGTTAGCAACCTCTACAGGTAATATCTCCTAAATTTTACCTTCTTAAAAAAAAAAAAGTTTGTTGTGTTTTAAGCAATTTAGAAGTATTCATTCTGAACAAGGTCTGAGTAAGGGAGACTTGAGACATACCTTGTCAGTTTGATTTTAATCTTTTTACGTTTACTTGTTAATTTTTGTTTAGTATTTTAGGATTATTTAGGTTGCATGAGTTTGTTTTGTTTTGAGTCTAGTTATTCCTATTCTTATGTTATTAGTTCTTTTCTCTTACACATGATTCTTTCATTTGGGTTAATAGACTTACATTGAGGACAATGTAAGAATTAAGTGTGGGGGGAATGATTTAGGATTTCTTTTATTTTTGTCTACTATTTTTTTTTTATGAGTCTTTATTATTATTATTATTTTTTTTGTGTGTTTTAGTTCCTTTTTAATACAATGATGAGATATGAATTGCATAAGTCTAAAACATATTTATTAGTGAGAAGATTTTCATGAGAATTGAGCTTGATGTCAACCTTTTTATGAGCCAATGTTAATATGATATGTTGATTGAGAAAGAAGCATGTTTAGACTTAATCTGACTTGTATAATCATTCTTGTAAGTTTTTGAGCCTAAAATGATTGATGCATTATACAAATCAATCTAATTTCTTTCTTGAGTGCTCTTATGATTACATGATTCTCTAGAACTTGCTTTAAACCGTTTGAGACTATATTGATGCATGTGACAACATGAATATGATAGAGGCATTAGGATTTTTAGCCAGGGCCAAACAACCATCCCTTATTGATGTTCCAAGAGAACACACCCTTAGTGAACCAATTTGAGCCTACATTGAATAAGCTATCTCTTTGGTAACCATAACTTGTCCCTAACCTAAATATACTTATATCTTTACCTTTGTTCCAAAGATGAATTAGCATGATTTGAGACAAGTTGCAAAGACAAGGGATATTTTTTGGTTAGAAACAAGAAATAAGTGTGGGGGGGAAAAAAAAAGAAAAGTCAAGAGAAAAAGAAATGGAATACTGGCAAATACATTCCTATATAAAAAAAAATGAATCATCTCTTGAATTTGTGGAAAAAGAAAAAGATGTTACAAAGTTGTTTAGAATGAAGAAAAGGCCCAACATGAATATCCGGTCTAGGTGACTATGTACTTGTAAAGAGTTTTGAGAAGTTTCTTTGTATAATCTTTTTATGTCTCTAAACTTTATGAACTCTTTGGAACCTTTGTGATATCTTTATCCTTTTGTTCTTCAACCACATTACAAACCCCTTGGCCCCATTACAACCTTGATTAAAGACCTCTTGATTTATGAAGTTGCATGATCTTTTAGTGGAGAATAGGTGGACAAGCAAGCATATGGTAGAAGTGTTTTCATGAGATTGATTGAGTGTAAACACTTTACCACTACTTTAAAGAGTGAAAATCAAGAGAGTATCCCATGTGAGAAGTTGAGATTAAATTTGAACATGCACTATTTTCATTGAGATATGTTATGCTAATATTGGCTTAACTCAAACAATTTACATTCAAGCATGATTTTTTGTGAAATTTTTTAAGCTATTGATTAGTATATAAGACTTGTTCAAATATTGTCTCTAATTTGTATTGAAAGGATTATGAGTAAATATTTTTAGTATATGTAGTTTATTTATATGTAGTTTATTTATATTTTAATTTTTCAATGTTTGTGGGTATCGTTCTAGTAAACCGTCACGAGACTAAACTCGTCCACTAGGGACACCTAGGGGTTTAAAGGCTTGTGTCACATGCTAAGTGCCACCGTGATTTCCTACGAAAGTGGATTAGATTAGATTTTCTTATTTTATTTTTATTGAGTCGTTGCTAGGGACTAGCAACAATCTAAGTGTGGGGGTGTGATAACTCGTATAATTATATAGTTTTTAGTTATGTTTTATTATTGTTTTGTGTCAAATACGAGTTATTATTGTTTAGTCTAATTGTGTTTATGATCTTTTATATTTTTATGTAATTTGGTGTTTTTCACAAGTTTCTTTGAGTGATTTCAGATTACTAGAATTAAGGGCAAATCCAGTTCAGTTCCAGTTCCGACACATTTTGCCATATCAGCTATATCTGGAGTTTCACTGAAGCAATAAGGCTGAAATTTGTAGCCGTGCAAAGCTAAGAGGCATATCTATCTTTTTCATGTTTTATACTTCTTGAAACGAAGTCGTTTTCCCTAGCGAAATCGACCATCAAGTTGGCTGATGTGCAATGACGTCTGTGCTGACCTGTTTTCGTATTTTGCCCATATCTGCTTATCCACATCAGAAAATGAGCTGATACCAATGGCTATGGATCCGTAACTGATACGGGAACCTTTGTCTCGAAGACCATATGATCCGATCAGGCCTCTAATATTGACGAAATCGACCATCAAGTTGGCTGATGTGCAATGATGTCTGTGCTGACATGTTTTCGTATTTTGCCCATATCTGCTTATCCACATCAGCACATGAGCTGATTCCAACGGCTATGGATCCGTAACGGATAGGGGAACCTTTTTCTAGAAGACCATGTGATCAGATCAGGCCTCCAACATTGACGAAATCGACCATCAAGTTGGCTGATCAAAATTGTCATACAATATGACGAAAATTGTTAGAAAAATTCACCCACCTATTATACCTACCTTTGAAATTTGTAAAGCTTGTCTCTTGTCATTTAGCCTTCCAAAATGTGTATAAATAGAGGGCCTTGGATGATTGTAGAGGATCATATTGTACATAGGTAGGATATTAGCCATTGTAATAAAATTCTCTAAGTTTTCTTCTTCTTTCTTTTCTCTAGTTTTCTTTTTCTTTAGAAAGAGCAAGAGGTTGGATAATTAATATTCTTCTTCTTCTTCTTTCTTTATTTTATTTTCTTCTTAGATTCTATTTAATTTTATGTTTATGATGCCTATGCTAGGCTAAACTTCTATTTGGTTAAGGGTGATTTCAAAGCCCTAGACATGTTTTGTGATTGATTTTCAGATTCTATCTATCATTAATTTTCTATCAAAGTTGCTTATGTTCTTCTACAAGAATTGTTCATGATGTTGTCTAGATTTATTTAGGTGTACAACTAGATAGATCTTGATAATTATCTATTGCTAGTTTAGGAGTCTTGATCCGTGTAATTGTCTTGATTTCCTATTCATAAGTGGCAATTTGTGATTAATGATTATGGTCAAGTTTTCAATAATTGCAAAGTGGAACATAACCTAAGTTGAACAATCCGAGCTTATGTGTTTGTTGCTTAGATCAACCTATCTTTCTCATCATAAAGCTGCCATTAACTTGAATTTAGAGAGCTTATTCTAGGTTGTTTAATGGTTAGAGATTAAATAGAGAGCTTGTTCTATTTAACGACAAACTAAGGAAAGATTGGGGTAACAGAGCTTGTTGTTATCTACGGTTGTTAACTTTGATAGTTGGTTGATATTGATAGATCTGAAATTGATTCTTAATGATGTCTAGTGGTGGAGAATGAAACCTTAACCATATTTTTCATATTTGATTCTTCTTACTTATTTGTTTTCTTACTTTTAGTTTGCTTATTTTTTATATTTATTTTTATTGGCTGGTTATACCGCCTAATTTGTATATTAACTTTGTTTTATTTTTATTGACTGGTTATACCGCCTAATTTAGTATATATATTTTTATTGGCTGGTTATACCGCCTAATTTAGTATATATATTTTTATTGGCTGGTTATACCGCCTTGCATCTTATTCTTATTATTTACTTTAGTTTAAATCTGGCTTCAAAAACCCCTTTTCTTTTATTGTTCTTGAATTTAAGTTTTAAACTATTAACTTATAAACTAAAACCCAATCCCTGAGGACTCGACCCTTGCTAACTACTATACTTACAATTTATCTTTTTAGTGCAAGGTTAAATAAGATACACTCTTTTGGGTGCATCACTAGGTGTGATTAGTGACCTATACGAATCTATCCTCTTTAAAGTAATCTTAAGCTTGACTAAGGCACCTTAAAAAGAATAGGTTCTGATCTACATTTCAGAACTAAGTCTGGGAGTTCGGTTATGTGTAAGGAAGGATGAGCACCCCCAAAACGCCTATAAAAATAGTACCACATCAGTCAAATATTATTCTAAACTGGTCTTATCTAAATGGTCTTAATTAATCTAAGTCAATTTCTTATTTTCCTAATCATGCAAAATAATCTAAAAGAATTAAATAAAATCAAGTCATATTTATCATGTAAAAACAAAATGAAATCATATCATACAAAATCATTAAGCATTCAAAAACCTAAAAACCTAAAAAAATAAAATATCATAAAAATTTCTAAACATGCAATAATCTAATAATAAAAATAATATCATATCCTAAACATCATGCAAAAAAATCTAATAATAAAAATAATAATAATCCTAAAAATCATGCAAAAGCATCTAATAATAAAAATAATAAATAAATAAAAACCTCATCACGCCTCTAAAAATAAAAAATAAAAAACTAAACTTGAAACATGAAACATGAAATAAAATAATGTTAATAATATATAATAATAAAATTATAAAAATTAATATATAAAAAAAATGTAAAAACATAATAAAAACAAATAAAATAATCATATATAAAAAAAAGTCATCATCAATGTCATCATTATAATTATAAAACAAATAAATAATAATAAAAAAAATTAAAAAATCAATTGATATTCATCATTACATAGTGATGACAACTAATCATTAAACAATAATTATATAATAAAAAAATGAAAAAAAAAATGAAACAGAAGAAATAAAAGCCAAAACCTTACAACTATTGTAACACTAGCTAGCTCCAAGTAAAGTTCTAGGACGCTTACACTTGCAGTATCTGACTTTATAACATCACGGCTTAAATCATCAATGTCTTTCACACACAGAATAATTCTCTTTCCCTTCTTAGGAATTCGCCCACCAAGCCTCAACTAGAATTCCGATAGCCACAAGCATCACATGTGGATACCATGACAATAACTTGTTGAAAATATGGAATCCTGGTTACAAACATCCGAGTCTCACACCTATCGGCACAAGTTCCACATGTAGACGGAAAGTCATCACCTCTTCAGGGGCAGAGTATCGAAATAAAGCATCAGCAATTTCAGCACTATTACTCTGAGCAATGGCCCTTTGACCAGCTGCTGCTTCTAGTATCCTGATTACAATAACAAAAACCAGATAATTAACCGCATGGTAAACAGTTCGGCCCCCACTAGCAAGGCATTTGATTGTGTTCTTTTTACTGACATTCGGAGTCCCCCCTTCCTAGTGTTATTTGCTGTTGAATTTATAGAAAGAACAAAGAGGAGTCCTAATTAAATCGGGTATAGAGTTTCAATTCATTTAGGTTTTGAAATCTAATCTGATAAAGAGTTCATTTCATCTTCAAAAGCCAATCCTGATCTGAGGGAGAGACTAAGTTCAATCCAAACTAATCTTTTTATCAAATTTCCTTTTTTTTTCTTTTTTTTTAATAATTCCGAAAAATGAAAGAATAAATAGAATTAAAGAATTAATTAATTAAAAATAAAAATAAAAACATAATTCGGATAAAATTCGGTGTCTACATCCTCAGCTAATTTGGATGACCATTTCTTGTCCGATTTGAGCGTGTAAACTACCGTTGGAAATGTATTCAAGTCAGCTTCAAAAGTCAAGAGTAAATTTCTTCAAATAAGGACTTTAACATCATGTTTTCCTTGAAATAAGCTCCGGAGGTCAGATCTGCCTTCTTGCTTTGCAACCAAAAATTGATCTTTTTGACTCCCAAGTCTTCTCCATCTTGTGATTATGATTTTGTAAGCACTTTACCATCATTATTGACATCTTTTCACTTCATTCTCCTAAATACACCTAAAATTCAAAAATATAATATAAGTAATCAAAATAAAGATCGAAAACATCCCTAAAACTAAGAATAGAAAGGGCATAAAATGTTTATTTTATGAGCTTATCAAGTGGCTTGCGAGTACATGCGTCTCGTTTACACCCCTAGTTGGAATTTCGAGGTTGCTACTGCGACTAGGGTGTGAGCAAGCTTGAGGCTACTAATAAGGTTGTCCCTGATATTACCGAGGTTGGTAGGGCTCTAGTGTTGGAGCAGGTCACCGATACTTATCAATGCAGAATCAGAAAATCTGTGTTGAAGACTCGTGGTTTTTACTTCTGGAGTAGTTATTACCTTATTCACATTCTAGGTCTCATCGTAAGTTGAAAGACTGAATGTGGTACCAAGGTTGACTTCTACTTGTCAATATGGAAGTGTTGATTCCATTTGCCATTACACCTTTTTTTCGTCCATGTGCTGGAGAGATACAATTTGGTCCTTTCTCAGCTGATGCCAGATGCATCGGTTATCTTGGTTACATACTTCACCGTGTGTCAGATGAAAGGATGGAAGCCCACGTTTAATGTCATCAAAGTCATGTATTCCTTCAAACATTCGCAGTGTTGGTATTATCTTCAAGCTCGTTATTTCAACACTATCACAGTGCTTGCATCTAATGCTCGTCTTAATCACAACCATTATTTCATCATACAGAGAAGAGAGGGTGAAGCATGGGGGTTTAAAGTTGACTGTGATAATCCTTCTGTTATGACGAAAATTCCTGCTCCTTTGTTCTATAATGAGCAAAGGTCGTTCGACTTTTTTGTGGTGGTAATATAAATTGAACGATTATATTACCCTTCAAAACATTCGTTGCGATTATTTAGAGTTT
Organism: Fremontodendron californicum; assembly: GCA_030761205.1. Lineage (NCBI taxonomy): Eukaryota > Viridiplantae > Streptophyta > Magnoliopsida > Malvales > Malvaceae > Fremontodendron > Fremontodendron californicum. The sequence continues at coordinate 7,595,927 of JAULJL010000004.1, forward strand.
GAGGGGAGCAGTGACTCAGTTGAGGTGCTTAAGGAAGCTGTGAAAGTTAGGGCAGCTACTATTCAAGTCGACCAAGCAGGTAATCACCTATGGTTTACTATGGCTTAGTAACATTGCTTTAAGTATTTATGTTCTTTTAATAAGTCCTAGTGATACGATGGCCAGGAATGTTGGTGCAAATTGGAGTAGCATAAATGATCGCAAGGGAGTGGATGAGTCAACTAGGGGTCCTACCATAGAAGCTCATAAGCCTATAAATGATCTTAGGAGTGATATTTTATTGTTGCCATAGTGATTTTCTGGTTTAACAATACTTATTTTATTGTGTTTCTTTTGTTTAGAGATAGACGACCGAGATTTATGGGCTAGCTTGGTGAATAAAGACATAGCTTTACAAGCATCCAGGAAAGAAAAAGCAAAGAGAAAACGTCTAATGGTGGAGGGGGACCAAAAGAAGCTTGAAAAGTGACCAGCCCTTGGTCTTTTGCCTGGTATAACAATTAGAGGGCCTCCATCTGCACTAAGGTCTGTTGCTGCCACCTCATCGTCGGACACTCCTACACGTCTTCCAACTGTTCTCATAACGTGCCAAATACGAATTCAGCATGCTAGACACAAATCATGGAGTCGCCACTAATCATCTTATCTAGGTGTGATTAGTCACCTATATGAATATATCCTCTTTCAAGTAATCCTAAGCTTGCCTAAGGCACCTTAAAAAGAATAGATTATGGTCTACTTATCAGAACTAGGTTCGGGAGTATGGTTACATGTGAGAAAGGATTAGCTCCCTCACAACGCCTATCCTAAAGATAGTACCAAATTAGTCTTGTGATACTAAAAAAGTCTTAACTAAATGGTCTTATCTATCCTATTTTCATTTTCAATCATTCAAGTTAGAAATATCAGAAATCAATTTTTAGGTCTCCCTTCCATCGATCTGGAGGAATTGCTAAAAAAGTTTCCTCATCTCGAGAGTATTCAAAAGAAATCAAACTTTCTCTTGAAGAGGCTTCGTCGTCGGAAAAGTTAAATTTTATGCAAGGCACTTAAACCTAAGTCTAATCTTCATAATTAAAAACTTATATTTTATTCATGTTTGCTCAAACATAAATCTCGACCTCAATATCGAAAATTATCTCTTAAAAACATTTCCATCAATCTGGAGAACTTTTAAGAGAATTTTCTCACCTAGAAATTTCTTAGAAATCAACCAATCGTGATTTTCTCGAATTTAATCTTTCGAAGAAATCTTAATTTATTCTTGATTTTTAATTAAGCATCCATTATGAAAAATTATGACTTAAAAATGAACATTGAAAATTAATTATTTCAAAAATAAATTTTGACATTTTTGGTATCGAAAATCATTCCTTAAAAACCTTTCCATCACTCTAGAGAATTTTTAAGAGAGTTTTCTCACGTAGAAATTTCTTAGAAATCAACCAATCATGATCTCCTCGAATTTCATTGATGCACCCAAAAGAGTGTATCTTATTTAACCTTGCACTAAAAAGATAAATTGTAAGTATAGTAGTTAGCAAGGATCGAGTCCTCAGGGATTGGGTTTTAGTTTATAAGTTAATAGTTTAAAACTTAAATTCAAGAACAATAAAAGAAAAGGGGTTTTTGAAGCCAGATTTAAACTAAAGTAAATAATAAGAATAAGATGCAAGGCGGTATAACCAGCCAATAAAAATATATATACTAAATTAGGCGGTATAACCAGCCAATAAAAATATATATACTAAATTAGGCGGTATAACCAGCCAATAAAAATAAAACAAAGTTAATATACAAATTAGGCGGTATAACCAGCCAATAAAAATAAATATAAAAAATAAGCAAACTAAAAGTAAGAAAACAAATAAGTAAGAAGAATCAAATATGAAAAATATGGTTAAGGTTTCATTCTCCACCACTAGACATCATTAAGAACCAATTTCAGATCTATCAATATCAACCAACTATCAAAGTTAACAACCGTAGATAACAACAAGCTCTGTTACCCCAATCTTTCCTTAGTTTGTCGTTAAATAGAACAAGCTCTCTATTTAATCTCTAACCATTAAACAACCTAGAATAAGCTCTCTAAATTCAATTTAATGGCAGCTTTATGATGAGAAAGATAGGTTGATCTAAGCAACAAACACATAAGCTCGGATTGTTCAACTTAGGTTATGTTCCACTTTGCAATTATTGAAAACTTGACCATAATCATTAATCACAAATTGCCACTTATGAATAGGAAATCAAGACAATTACACGGATCAAGACTCCTAAACTAGCAATAGATAATTATCAAGATCTATCTAGTTGTACACCTAAATAAATCAAGACAACATCATGAACAATTCTTGTAGAAGAACATAAGCAACTTTGATAGAAAATTAATGATAGATAGAATCTGAAAATCAATCACAAAACATGTCTAGGGCTTTGAAATCACCCTTAACCAAATAGAAGTTTAGCCTAGCATAGGCATTATAAACATAAACATAAAATTAAAGAAAATCTAAGAAGAAAATAAAAGAAAGAAAGAAGAAGAGGAAGAATATTAATTATCCAACCTCTTGCTCTCTCTAAAGAAAAAGAAAACTAGAGAAAAGAAAGAAAACTAGAGAAAAGAAAGAAGAAGAAAACTTAGAGAATTTTATTAAAATGGCTAATATCCTACCTATGTACAATATGATCCCTTACAATCATCCAAGGCCCTCTATTTATACACATTTTGGAGGGCTAAATGACAAGAGACAAGCTTTACAAATTTCAAAGGTAGGTATATGACGATTTTGATCAGCCAACTTGATGGTCGATTTCGTCAATATTGGAGGCCTGATCTGATCACATGGTCTTCTAGACAAAGGTTCCCCTATCCGTTACGGAACCATAGCCGTTGGAATCAGCTCATTTGCTGATGTGGTTAAGGAGATATGGGCAAAATACGAAAACATGTCAGCACAGACGTCATTGCACATCAGCCACCTTGATGGTCGATTTCTTCAATATTGGAGGCCTGATATGATCACATGGTCTTCTAGACAAAGGTTCCCCTATCAGTTACGGAGCCATAGCCGTTGGAATCAGCTCATTTTCTGATGTGGATAAGGAGATATGGGCAAAATACGAAAACATGTCAGCACAGATGTCATTGCACATCAGCCAACTTGATGGTCGATTTCGCTAGGGAAAACGACTCCGTTTTAAGAAGTGTAAAAAATGAAAAAGATAGATATGCCTCTTAGCTTTGCATGGCTACAAATTTCAGCCTTATTGCTTCAGTGAAACTCCAGATATAGCTGATATGGCAAAAGGTGTCGGAACTGGAACTGAACTGGATTTGCCCTTAATTCTAGTAATCTGAAATGACTCAAAGAAACTTGTGAAAAACACCAAATTACATAAAAATATAAAAGATCATAAACACAATTAGACTAAACAATAATAACTCGTATTTGACACAAAACAATAATAAAACATAACTAAAAACTATATAATTATACGAGTTATCATTCATCATCGAAAAAGATATCAATTTATTATTTTAAATTAATTAATAATCAATTTTTTTAAATAAAAAATCTATTAATAAAAATTAATTAGTAGACATAATAAAATTTACTTATCCTAATTAAAAGTTATCCTAATAATAATAAATAATCAAATTAATAATTAATATACCATAATTTACATGAATAAAAAAATCAAATAAAAATCTACCTCCAACAATCAAAACTAAAATGAAATTAGTCAAAAATTAATAATAAATAAATTAATAATTAATAATAATACAAATTAAATAAATAAAATAATAGTATAAAAAACAAAAAAAAACCAGCTACAAACGGGTCAGGTCGGCACGCGGATCCTCCAACCCGACCTGTTTGTAGTTTATTAAAACCCAACTTTTTTTTTGTTCACTTTCTCACCTTTTTTATATATATAAAAAAAAAAAAAATCTTCCTTCTTCTCTCTGACCTCTCTCCTCAAGAATACCAAGTACACACCCAAATTTCCAGAAATCGGCCACCGCCCCCCGCTGCTGCTGATCGTTGCCGCCCTTATCGATCACCAGTCTCAAAAAATTTCCAAAAGTCACCAAAAATTCCTCTTTTCCTCCTCTACTAAAAAACAACTTAGTTTTCCCAAATCAAACCCGAAAATAGTAGATCTGAGTTTGAAAACCTGAAATCCTAAATTAAAATTTTCCAATCTGGCTCCGTTCACTGTTGGATGGTCACCAGACTTTAGCCAAACCTTCCTCTGATTATTACCTAGACTTTCACCGTTGGATTTCTCAAAATAACACCCCAAACTAAAAAAATCTAAGAAGTTTTAATCTAAAAACCTTTGCAAAAATATTTCCCCCTTTTTGCTTTTCTCTCTACTGATTATAATCCAAAATCGTGTGCCCTTCTCTGTTGAATCCAAGGTATTTTTATAGGAAAAATCATGAGACAGTTATAGTGCAATTTAATATGGAATTCTAATCTGATCAGGATAGGAATTCACCCTCATCACACTTCTTAGAGTTTGAGTCTGATCCAAAAAGGAGTTTGGACTGTTCTTTTCTTTTTTCTTTTTTTTCCTTTTGCATTTTTTCCTATTTTTTTTCTTTTCCTCTTTTTTCTGATAATTAACATTAAAATAAAAATAAAAAATTCAGTTAAGATTAAAAATTAAAGTTAAGTTAAACAAACCCGGATAAAAATGGGTGTCTATAGTTACCTCTCGTTGTGCATTCCCTGAGAAACAGGGGATGTGCAAAGATGTAAACACCTTACGTGTTCCCAAAATTAAAAAGAAATCAAATACTTAAAGAAAATCGCATCGTCGAAATGCTCCTCTAAACGAAGCATAGACTTTAAATAAAGCCAACGTGAAAATGTATTCCTCCACCGAGGCTTCAACTTTAAATACCGAACGACAAAAAACTCCTCCCAACGAGGCATCAACTTAAAATACCAAACGAAATTTGTAAATTCTCAAACGTAAATGCTTTCTTCAAAAGAAATTTCAAAAATCTTACCTTGAATATCTGCAATGGTTCTCACAAATTGAGATTCTAAATTGAAATTCCTGCCCAAATAATACTGAATATCTGCAATGGTTCTTCTTGAATGCAATGCATGAATGCAATGCAATACATGAGTGCCATGAAATGCAAATGCATATCATGCAATGGATGTCATGAATGCACTGTAATAAAGGATATCAACTTTCTGAATCAAGATAAAATGTTCCCAAGAGCATTATTCATTCCTCATTTGTACCTGGCTTCAAACTGCTGGATTGAATCTTACCGTCTCTAAATTTGCTTTATCCTAAAGATTTCTCTTCTCAAAAGTTTCAAAACACCAATAATTTCATATCTCATCTTACAGCAACTTAACTGGGTTTAACATCTCATCATAGAAAATCTCATCTCAAAAATTCTCATTTTAAAAATTCTCATCTTATCTCCTTACTTTCTACTCAGTCATCCACAGGTTTCTGATAAAAGTAAATGCAGGGATCTCTTAAAATTATAATTCCAATTTATCAATTATTATTCTAATTTCATAACAAATACAATGCATCATGTATTCTCTCTATTCAATGCAAGGGTATCAAGTTGAGAATAACAAACGATGAAAAGCGAAATAATCTAGAAAAGAAAGGTCTTTATTGACAAAGGATAAGGAAAAGAATTCATCTTGAAGAAGCAAAAGACGTATCAAAAGTTTATCACAAAGGTGTTGGGATAACAAATAAGTATCCAAACAAAGAATACTCAAACAATCTCAACAAATCATTTAAAATTCTCATCCAAAAATCAATCGCAATCGATGTCTTCAATCCTTCAGAGTTCGTCAAACTAGACATTGCCCCCATCGTTGTGATACTTTTGTTGTTCAAGCAGACTGTTGGAATAGGCTGGCGTGTTGGATCCGGATTGGGGAAGCATTTTTAAGGGATCAGGGAGATGCCAGTGAAACGAGAAAACAAGGAAAGGTTTGGGATAGGTTACAAGTCGACCAAGAAGGATAGAGAGATGATTGAAGCTAAGAAGAGGGAAAGGAGGATGGCTCACATGATGGGGTATGAGTGGGAGCCAAAGAAGTTGGTCATTCCTTATCTTTATTCCACTTTTCGTTCCGGGGGGTGTATTTACCTGGATATGCCTCAACTAAGCTTAGAATGAGCTTTTTCAGAGCTTTCGATTCAAGTGGTGGAGAAAGGATGAGTGAAGTTTGATGCTGAAGGAGAATTGTTTATGTACCCATGTCCACCAGAAATGGGCTTGGGTAATTGGAAAATGACAAAGTTGCGGTTATCTTTGAATCACATAAAATGTAATGCTGTGAGTCAAGTCCCTAGTTGCTCATGCCCAAGGGCATTAGGGATGATATTTTATGTATGGGCTAGTTTATTTCTTATTATTTTAATAAAGTAGCAATGCGATACATTTTCATTCCCTCTTTCATTCATCATTGCCATTTTTATTCTTCATATACCAATATATATTCTTTCAATTCCATTCAATTTCAGGATTCCAAGTAATGAATACAAAGACAATCATAACAATAATTTGGGATTTGATTTTGAAAATTCAATTCATGTTGGTGAATTTGATAACGAAAAGGATTCAGATGATTATACTTTGTCTCCGGATTTATTGAGATTAATGGAACAAGAAAAGAAACCGATTGAGACACATAAAGAGGTTACTCAGATGATCAATTTGAGAGATGAAGAGAATAGAAAAGAAGTTAAAAATTGGCACATCTTCGTCACCTACTCAAAAGAAAAGATTAGAAGAGTTTCTTAGAGAATTTGTGGATGTGTTTGCATGGTCATACAGAGACATGCCGGGTTTGGATCATGGTGGTCGGTACGGCCGATACGTCCCTGTTTTTAACTAAACCGGTACAGGCAGCCTTTAGTTCCATTTCGATTTTGGTACCGGTCCGTACCGACCTATACCGGTCAATACCGATTGGCACAAGATTTTGTTTTGTTTTTTTTTTTTAAATTCACTTATTTGATTTTTTAGATCAGTTTCAATATTTTTTGTGTCATGATTATTTTTATTTTTTTCATAATTACATTTAAAAATAAAATATGTTCATTAAATTAAGCTATTGAACATTGTCACAACCTAAAAAATAACAAGTCTCATCGTGAGACATTACTCGTTAAGTGTGACATTGGGAGAAATAGAGAAAAAGACTACTTAATTCCTCTTGAAATAAAATGAGGGTTTAAAAACAACCTCTAAAAAAATGGAGTCGCCACCAATCTTTTTTGGCTAGGTGTGATCGGCCACCTATTAAAATTGGTTTTGTAAAATATTTTAAAATTAATTAAAACATTTTTAAAACCAATTTCAAAATCTGCGCTTTTAAACCAAAGAAATCAAAGAAGCGGGTTTGGGAGTCGGTTACGCGCATGAAAGGATTAGCACCCCCCACAATGCCCAGTAAAAGACAGAAATTTTTATTTATTTGGAAATTTCCGAATCATTTTCATTTTTGAAAGAAAGAAATTCTTTTATTAATGATAATTGATGATATCCCCCCTAGCAAACCCGGCAGAGAACTCATGAATTATTTTAACTCGAGAATATCTTTATTTTTTTTATTGAAAATCATTATCTTTATTAAAAAAACATTTTAAAAAGATGAATATGAATATGTAAATTATTACTAATGACATGGCAAAAGATGACATAGCAAAATCTAGATGACATAGCATAATCTAAATAACATGGCAACATCTAAATGGCATGGAAAATCTAAATGACATGATATAATCTAAATGACATGGCAAAATCTAAATGACATGACATAATTTAAATAACATGACAATAGAATTAATAACATGATGATATGAAACATAGAATAATATTATCATAAAATATGCATGTAAATGAAAAGAACAATACATGAACATAATAAACACTAAATCATATGGCAAAATAATTAACGACTAAGCAAAAAGCGTAGAATATAATAGAATATCCATAATCATATAACCATCATGAAAACACTATGAAATCTCAATCAAAACTATAACATCACTATAGAATATTCATAGCAAAAATCATATATTATAGAATATGCATCAACATGGAAAATGCAATGCATGAGAGTGTATTTTTTGCTTTAAATAAATACATCCGTATACCTAGAAAGATATCCGACTACTTTAGGAAAAGACTTAAATTAGATTTTTCCTAAATAAAAAATACTTTGTGATTGGATTGAAAATAATTTGAAAATTTCTTGGATGAAAATGACACCATGATCGAAACCCCCTTTAAAAAGAGTCTATTTTCCTAACTTTGAAAACCTGGGTTTGACCACCCTTGACCTGACTTTTATAAAATCAAATTTTATGATTAAAACGACTTAGAAATTAAACTAGGACAGTAGCTATTGTTCTAAATCAGCCTCCTCTTAATGCCTTAACCGAAACAGGAAATTATTTTCTTCTTGAAAACAAATCTCACTTTTGTAACCAGTTTTAAACGTGATTTTTTACCATTTGAAAAAATTTCAAAAAATCTGAAAAAATTATGGGAGACTTAGAACATGTCTACCTCTATGGTAAAAAATCAGCTTAATTTTTTAACTAAGGATGACCTACCCGAAAATTCATAAAAACATAACACTGGATAAAAAACTGTTTAACCAAAAAACATTTTTAAACCTTCGATAAAAACGTCCAAAAATCAGAATAAAAATATTAGAGACTCCTCTAAGGTCCTATAATCAGTGGTAAAAATTTATAAAAAATTGGATAAAGGTTGCCTATTGAAAAAAAAATCACAAAGGTTGAAAATCCAACTTGTACAAATTTTAACAAGTATGCTCATGAGAGCTTGGCTTTGAGCCATTGATTGGCTTAAGTCAAAAATCAAGTGGGATGAAATGAAATGCATGAACAAACAGCAAGTTAAATGCATGAAATGCATGACCTAATGCCTAAATGACATAGAAATATGCATGGCATTAAAGATGACCTAATGCCTAACATGAGATAGAAATATGCATGGCAATAAATGATGACCTAATGCCTAATATGAAAAGGGAAATGTGCATGACATAAAATGATAACCTAATGCCTAAAATGACATAAGAAATATGCATGGCATGAAATGATAACCTAAGACCTAAAATATGACATGAAAATATGCATGGAAGCAACATGAGTATATAATGACCAAATGAACATAACAAAAATGCAATAATATGGCAAAGAAAATACACAATGCATGAATGAACCATGGTAGCCGAATGGACATAAGAATATGGCATGGCAATAACACAAACATATGGCATGGCAAATATGCAAAACATGAATGAAAGCATGGTAGCCAAATAATCATGATGAAAATGCTAAGATATGGCTAAGCAAATACACAAACATATGGCATGGCAATAATGCAAAACCTGAATGACTTGATATAACAAAAACAGAAAATTAAAGTTAGTAAATAAAGAAAGTAAACATAAAAATGAATGATCAAAACAGAAAAATAAGAGTAAGTAAGTAAAGAGAATAGAAATGAGCTTCATATTTTAATTATTTTAGAAAGCTAAATCATCAAAACAAACTAACATACCACAACCAACATAGGAATAAAATCAAACACAAGATGATCATAGCAATGGAAAGCATTTGGCCATAGCAAGAAAATATTGTAAAAAATATTTTTGATATTTTTGATGAAAACACAAGATAGGAACCTTAAAAGAAAGCTTTTAAAACCTTATTTCATAATAAAATAACAAGAAATCACATAGAAAATAAGCAAATCAGCATAGAAAAAGAAAGAAAAATGCAAGAGATAGGTGCCAAAAGGCTACCTTTCAAAGCTATCTTTCAAGCTTGCTTCTCTTCAAAAAAATTCTTTGCTTTTCTACCACTTTAGCTATTGCTCATACATGAAATAATCAGCCAAAAAACCTTCCAAAAAAATGTAAACCCCCCTCTATTTATAGGCTGGCCGAATGGCCTAGATGTTGTCATAATGTTGTCATTTTTTTCCTAGCTAGCAATATCTAAAGGCTACTAATCAAAAATGATAAAAATGTGAATTTGCAACCATAGGATGAAGTCATCAGCCCCTAACCATAACCAGCTGTCCAAGAATCCTAATCATTATGTGCCCATCCTTTCTCTTCATCACCTTGGCCATTTGGCATGATCACCAGGGCTCAATCAAATAAAAATACCACCTTGCTATTCAATTTTGGCCCTTGGATGAGAGAAATCAGCCATTACTTCCCCTCTTCATGTGCTAGCCGAATGGCCATAAAAATTCCAGCAGCTTCTCTATTTTTTAAATTGCAAAAATGGCCCTTTTCGATTTCTTCGGTAAAATTACACTTTAGCCCCTAAACTTGATTAAATTGCAAACGGACCCCAAATCCGAATTTTCATTTTCCAATACCACCTAATCAATATAAAACTCAGTTATGGAAGTTTTCAAATTTTTTCGAGCTCGTTTCCTATTTTTCCTGGAATTTTCTTTAAATGTACGGATTGGTGCCTCCCAAATTGTGTCATTTTTCATTTGAGCTCCTATTCTGGATTTTTCTTCACCAATCTCTTTCAAATAATAGAAAACTAAGATCTGGAGGTTTTGGTAATTTTTCGAGCTCGTTTCCTATTTTTCCCGGAATTATCTTATGAAATTTCAGCTTAGTGCACCCAAACTTTGCCATTTTTCATTTGAGCTCTGATTCTGAATTTTTCTTCGCCGATCTCTTCCAAATGACATAAAACTTAGATCTGGAGGTTTTCATAAATTTTCAAGCTCATTTCCTATTTTTTCTGGATTTTCCAAGATTGCCCTTTAACCCCCGAAACCTCGATTTTACTCAAAACGAGTCCAATTTTCAGATTTTCTTTTTCTATTACTTTTGTTATATATTGAATTGGAGTTGATCTGAAAACTCCCAATTTTTACGATCAAATTCCCCTCTAATTTGATTTTTCCTTTTCCATTATAGGGAATTTCCTCGTTTTTCTTCTAAGCAGCTCTTTTCTTAGAATTACTTTAAACCGAATCTTGGGCTATCTTTGTTTACTCACTCTTCATCAAATAGGGGCTTCAATTTTACCGAATCGGGCCATCTCTGCAGTTTTCCCCAATTTTTCAAATTTCACCAAAAACCTTAATTTTCGGTTTTCCTTCCAAATTGACTATTCCTTTGGTTCTGCTTCCAATTAGCCCTTCTAGTACCCGTAGTCATTGATTATATTCCATTTGGAACCTCCAATTTCGACCAATTTGATCATTTAAGCACTTTTCCCCACAGGTTTCCTTTTTACTAAATTTCCATAAACCATCTTTCGGACTCGATATCTCTCATTGTAGACCTCGGATTATCAAAATTCTTTCACCATTGTTCAATTAAACTTTGAATCTTGATTTTGATTGAGGGTTGATTTTTTCAGTGGTTGACTTTTTAGGGTTGACTTTCCCGTGGTTGACTTTTTTCGGATTGACTTTCATGCTGACCTTCTAAACAAAGTCTTGGAATACCATCTGCAGGATGAAAAGAGATTTTCTGCATTCTAAAAAAGCACAGGAAGATACCTGATTTAGGGGTCCGTACAAAATTAGGTGTCTACAAACATAATTAATAATAATTTACTATATTTTTTAACATTTTAATATTTATTTTACCTATTTGATGTTTAAAAATTTTAAATGTTAAATATTTAAAATTTATATTTGCATAAAATCATATGTATGCATGTAATGGATGTATATTTGCATGTGTATATAATATATATTTTATTAAGAAACTTGAAAATAGGTTATACATATAGATACATGAAAAAATATTTGAAAAATATCGATAAACCCGAAACGGTATGCTGAAACACACCGGTACCGGTACATACCAGTACCAGTACGCCCACCTGTACGGTACTAACTACCTTGGTTTGGATACAGATATTGTGGAGCACAAATTGCCTTTGAAGCCAGAATGCAAGCCAGTGCAACAAAAGTTGAGACGGATGAAGCCAGAAATGTTGTTAAAGTAAAGAAGCAGTTTGATGCAGGCTTTCTGGAGGTAGCTAAGTACCCGGAGTGGGTAGCCAACATAGTCCCAGTTCCTAAGAAAGATGGGAAGGTGAGAATGTGTGGATTACCGAGATCTGAACAAGGCAAGTCCAAAGGATAACTTTCTTTTGCCTCATATTGACACCCTCGTGGATAACACTGCCAGACATTCACATTTTCATTCATGGACGGTTTCTCGTGGTATAACCAGATTAAGATGGCTTCGGAGGATATGGAGAAAACCAAATTTGTTACAATATGGGGAACCAATTGTTATAAAGTCATGCTTTTGGGTTAAAAAATGCTGGAGCTACTTACCAAAGGGCAATGGTGATTCTATTCCATGACATGATGCATAAAGAGATTGAGGTGTATGTGGATGATATAATCGCAAAATTCCTTGAGGGAGAGGATCATTTAATTAATCTCATAAAATTGTTTGAGAGATTGAGAAAGTTCTGGCTGAGATTGAATCCTGCCAAGTGGCGTTTGGTGTCAAGTCAGGCAAGTTATTGGGTTTTGTGGTTAGTGATAGAGGAATCGAAGTGGATCCAAATAAAATACGGGCGATTCAAAATTTGTCTTCGCAAAAAGAAATGAGAGGTTTCTTGGGAAGGTTGAACTACATAGCACTCTTTATTTCCCAACTTACTTTGAAATGTGATCCTATCTTCAAGCTTCTTCGCAAGCATGATACTGGTGAATAGACTGAAGAATGTCAGGAAGCTTTTGATAAAGTTAAAGAATACCTGTCGAATCCTCCAGTGTTGGTTCCTCCGATTCCAGGAAAGTCGTTGACTCTGTATTTGACTGTATCTGAGAAATCCATGGGATGTGTTCTGGGGCAACGAGATGAAACAGGAAAGAAAGAGCATGCCATCTCTTATTTGAGTAAAAAGTTCACTGATTATGAATCTAGATACTCATCGTTAGAGAAGATGTGTTGCGCTCTAGCATGGACAGCTCACAGACTCAGGCAGTATATGTTGTACAATACAATGCGGCTGATAACTCGTATAATTATATAGTTCTTAGTTATGTTTTATTATTGTTTTGTGTCAAATACGAGTTATTATTGCTTAGTCTAATTGTGTTTATGATATTTTATATTTTTATGTAATTTGGTGTTTTTCACGAGTTTCTTTGAGTGATTTCAGATTACTAGGTTAAATCAACAATTAAGGGCAAATCCAGTTGAGTTCCAGTTCCGACACCTTTTGCCATATCCGCTATATCTGGAGTTTCACTGAAGCAATAAGGCTACATTTTTTACAGTGCAAAGTTAAGAGGCATATCTATCTTTTTCATGTTTTACACTTCTTTAAACGGAGTGGTTTTCCCTAGCGAAATCGACCATAAAGTTGGCTGATGTGCAATGACGTCTGTGCTGACCTGTTTTGGTATTTTGACCATATCTTCTGATCCACATGAGCAAATGATCTGATTCCAACGGCTATGGATCCGTAACTGATAGGGGTATATTTTTCTAGAAGACCATTTGATCAGATCGAGCCTCCAACATTGACAAAATCGACCATCAAGCTGGCTGATCAGAATTGTCATACAATATGACGAAAATTGTTAGAAAAATGCACCCACCTATTATACCTACCTTTGAAATTTATAAAGCTTGTCTCTTGTCATTTAGCTCTCCAAAATGTGTATAAATAGAGGGCCTTGGATGAGCATTAAAGAGAGATTGGTAGGATATAAGCCATTGTAATAAAATTCTCTAAGTTTTCTTTTTCTTTCCTTTCTCTAGTTTTCTTTTTCTTTATTTACTTATGCTTCTTACATTTATTTTCATTTTATTCATATCTAGTATGTGTTGCTAATCATATTGTTGAGGTGATGAGGTGAAGCTCTTGGTAAATGCTAAGGTTAGTCTCTTAAACATGAGCTAAAATGAACCATCATTTATAAACACTAGTATAGATAATATTTTCTTTTGGTTTAAAATCATACTTACAAAGTAGGGATCTTGATTCATTATTGACAAGGAAAATGGCACAGTAAATGCTTGGTTTCATAACCTTGATTTGTTGTAGACATATACCTTGGCATAAGGAATGCTTGGACTCTTTTTATGAGTTTTGAGGACACCAAATGAACATAATATCATATGCTATGGACGTTGGACAATTTGGACTGAATTGCTAAACCTTCCGATTGGAACCTCCTTTATGTGTGGATTTCAATTGTGTAATAAAACAAGATTAATCTTAGCATAACACCAAGAGTGGATTCTCTAACCTCAACATCTTTTCTTATTGTTTTTTATATCTTGTTTAATTTCTTTTATATTTTGTTTATTTTGTTCTCTAATATCTTGTTTATCTTATTTTGTTGTTGATTCCCTAATATCTTGTTTACTTTCTTTGTCTTATATATTTATAAACTTATACTTACTAATACGCTTCCCTGTGGTTCGACCTCGGACACCCGAGAATTTATTACTTGAACATAACCTGCACTTGGGTTTACAACTCTTAATTGAGTCTCCATCAAGTTTTTGGCGCCGTTGCCGGGGAACCAATACTAAGTATATAAGTTTATAAGTATATTTATTTTTATTGGCTGGTTATACCGCCTAATTTGTATATTAACTTTGTTTTATTTTTATTGGCTGGTTATACCGCCTAATTTTCTATATATTTATATTTATATTGTATATTAACTTTGTTTTATTTGTATTGGCTGGTTATACCGCCTAATCTGTATAATAAATTTGTTTTATGCTTGTTTGGCGACGTGATTTTAGATCTCGTCGTTTAGTTAGATTTTATTGTGAAACTTTTTCAGGTAATCTTTCTAATACAACTCCTACCATGGCTGACAATGAAAGTGTTCATGCTGAAGATGAGAACAGACAAGTACGCACCATGCGTGACTACTTGCAACCAACTCGAAGCTCATCACCCTCTTGTTTTATTTTTCCTCTCAATGCGAACAACTTTCGTTTTAAACCAGGTATGATAGCTTTGCTTCCAAATTTCCATGGGTTAGAATCGGAAAGTGCTTACTCGTTTCTAAAAGACTTCGAAGATGTATGTGTCACCTTTAATGACCAACAATGTACAAATGAAATTGTCAAGCTAAAATTATTTCCTTTTTCTTTAAAAGATAAAGCAAAAATTTGGCTTCATAATTTAAAACCAAGGTCAATTGGCACATGGCAAGAATTACAAACTGAGTTTCTAAAGAAAATTTTCCCAGCACATAAAACTACTGCTTTGAAAAGACAGATTCAAAATTTCAATCAAAATCAAAATGAAGCATTTTTTCAGTGCTGGGAGCGTTTTAAAGATTTGTTAAGTTCTTCTCCACATCATGGTTTTGAAAAATGGCGTCTTATTAGTTTCTTTTATGAAAGTTTAACTCCCGAAACTAAACAATTTGTTGAAACAATGTGTAACGATGAGTTTCTAGAAAAAGAACCTGAAAAAGCCTTTGACTACCTAGACCATTTGGCAGATAACTCTCAAGCCTGGCACACAGATAATTCCTCTGAAAGTTCTAATAGATCTAATCTTGTTTCTAACAGAGGTAAATATCATTTTAGTCAAGAAGATGAGATAAAAGCTAAAGTAGCTAATTTGGCTAGAAAGATTGAAGCCATGGAACTTAGAGAAGTAAAAGAAGTCAAAACGGTTAAAAATGAAGAAAGTTGTGGAATTTGTGAAATCATGGGACACCCCACTTCTGAATGTCCAAACATTCCCATTCTTAAAGAAGCGTTGCATGATCAAGTAAATTCCATAAACACATTTAAAAAGCCTTTTCCTTCTCCTTACTCTGAAACGTATAACCCTGAATGGAGAAATCATCCCAACTTCAGTTGGCTGAATAATAATCATGTTCAGGTACCACAATCTCAAAAGCCGGGCAACACTTTTTCCTATCAACCTTCACGTGTACAAACCTTGGAAGAGACATTGCAAGCATTCATGCAAACACAAGCAAATGTGAATAACCAAACTTCACAGGACATCAATGAGATAAAAAACACCTTGTCCACATTGACAGCTTCATTACGCACTCAAGAAAAAGGTAAGTTTCCTGCTCAACCTCAGCCTAACCCTTCTACTCAATGTCTTGTTTCTTGCTCCAATGAAACTCAACAGGAAAATGCCAGTTCTATCACAACTCTTCGAAGTGGAAAGGCAATTGACAAAAACATTCCATCAAAAGACCAAGATCCTCCTTCCCCTCCGAAAAGTAACGGTAAGGATGATGGTAAGTCTGAACTTCTTGAAAATTTGGACAAAGAAAAAGGTATGCATCCTGCTCCTTTTCCTCAAAGGTTGCAAACAATAAAGAATTTGAATCAAAATGCAGAAATTTATGAACTTTTCAAACAAGTTAAGATTAACATTCCTTTATTGGATGCAATCAAACAAGTTCCATCTTATGCTAAATTTTTGAAGGACATGTGCACATTTAAAAGGAAACATAATGTACAAAAGAAAGCATTTCTGACGGAAAGTGTGAGCTCAATCATTCAGCACCTTACTCCACCAAAATTCAAAGATCCTGGATGTCCAACAATCTCATGCATCATTGGAAACACTAGAATAGAACGTGCATTGCTTGATCTTGGTGCTAGTGTTAATCTTTTGCCTTTTTCTGTTTATCAACAGTTAGGTTTAGGTGAACTCAAGGAAACACCTGTTACACTTCAACTAGCTGATCGTTCTGTAAAAATTCCTCGAGGGATAGTTGAAGATGTTTTGGTTCAAATTGAAAATTTTTACTTCCCTGTTGATTTTATTGTTTTGGACACACATCCTATTTCAAATCCAAATGTTCAAATTCCTGTTATATTAGGCCATCCATTTCTTGCAACTTCTAATGCTCTGATAAATTGCAGGAATGGTATTTTGAACATTTCTTTTGGAAATATGACTTTAGAATTAAATGTGTTCAACATTTGCAAGCAACCTGGTGATGATTCAGAAGTACATGAAGTGGATTTCATTGAAGAACTTGTTCATGAACATCTCACCACTACCACATTCCATGATCCTTTAGAAGCTTATTTAATTGAATGTGAGTTTGATAATGCTTCAGAAATTTCACACACTGATTCTTTGTTAAATTCTTTTCAGGATAAGCATTGTTGGAAACAAAAGTTTGAGGAACTTCCATCACTCACAAATGTCATTGTACCATCAACTATTGAACCACCCAAGCTGGATTTAAAACCATTGCCATCCGAGCTAAAATATTCCTTTTTGGGTGAGAATGAAACTTTTCCAGTCATAATTTCTTCACATCTTGATGAACTGCAAGAAGGTAAGTTGTTACAACTTTTGAAAATGCACAAAAATGCATTAGGATGGACCTTAGCTGACATAAAGGGAATAAGCCCATTAATCTGCACACATAATATTTATTTAGAGGAAAATGCTAAACCCTCTAGACAAATGCAACGAAGGCTTAATCCTAATATGAAAGAAGTAGTGAGAAATGAAGTCATTAAACTTCTAGATAATGGAATCATTTATCCTATCTCTGATAGCAAATGGGTAAGTCCTACTCAAGTCGTACCTAAGAAATCTAGAGTTACTGTAGTTAAAAATGAAAACAATGAATTAATTCCAACTAGGACTGTTACTGGTTGGCGTATGTGCATTGACTACAGGAAACTTAACTCAGTGACGAGGAAAGATCATTTCCCTTTGCCTTTCATGGATCAAATCTTAGAAAGAGTTGCAGGGCATGAGTTTTATTGTTTTCTAGATGGATATTCTGGGTATAATCAAATTGCCATTGCACTTGAGGACCAAGAGAAAACCACTTTTACATGTCCTTTTGGTACTTTTGCATATCGTAGAATGCCATTTGGATTATGTAACGCCCCTGCCACATTTCAAAGATGCATGCTTAGTATTTTTAGTGACATGATTGAACGTAATCTTGAGATTTTCATGGATGATTTTTCTGTTTCTGGTGATTCATTTGATGATTGCTTAGCCAATTTGAAAAATGTATTGATTAGGTGTGAAGAAAAAAATCTTGTTCTTAATTGGGAAAAATGTCATTTCATGGTCACTAAAGGTATTGTACTAGGTCACATTGTTTCTGCAAAAGGGATTGAGGTAGACAAGTCAAAAATTGAATTGATTGCTAATCTACCCACACCAAAGACAGTAAAGGACATTAGGTCATTCTTGGGACATGCAGGTTTTTATAGAAGATTCATAAAAGATTTTAGCACGATATCTAAACCTCTATGTAATCTTTTAATGAAAGACACTGCATTTGAATGGACTAAAGATTGTGAAGATGCTTTTGAAAAACTCAAAAATATGCTCATTACTGCTCCTATTATGAGATCTCCTGATTGGTCTTTACCATTTGAAATAATGTGTGATGCTAGTGACTATGCTGTTGGTGCTGTGTTAGGACAAAGGAAAGATAAGAAACCACATGTAATTTACTATGCAAGTAAAACTTTAAATAGAGCCCAAATGAATTATTCCACTACAGAAAAGGAATTACTTGCAGTTGTTTTTGCATTGGATAAATTCAGATCTTACCTTGTTGGATCATCAATTGTTGTCTTTAGTGATCATGCAGCTTTAAAATATCTTCTCTCTAAGAAGGATGCAAAACCTAGGTTGCTGAGGTGGATCCTTTTGCTGCAAGAATTTGACATCACCATTCGAGATAAAAAAGGAGTAGAAAATGTGGTGGCTGATCATTTATCAAGACTTGTTTGTGATGAATCTTTTGGAACCTCACCAATAAATGATACTTTTCCTGATGAACAACTTCTAATTGTCTCCACGACACCTTGATTTGCTGACATTGCTAATTTTCTTGCTACAGGAAAAATTCCTTCTCAATGGAGCCCCCAAGATAAAAGGAAGTTTCTGAATGAGGTAAAGAAGTTCTACTGGGATGACCCTTACTTGTTCAAATATTGTCCTGATCAGATTTTTCGAAGATGCATTCCCGACAATGAGGTAAGTAGTGTAATTAAGTTTTGTCATTCCGAGGCATGTGGTGGTCATTTTTCATCAAAGAAAACTACTGCAAAAATTTTACAGTGTGGATTTTACTGGCCAACTTTATTCAAAGATGCATATAATTTTTGCAAGTCATGTGAAAGTTGTCAAAAATTAGGTTCCATTTCGAAAAGAAACATGATGCCTTTGAACCCAATTCTTGTAATTGAAATTTTTGACTGTTGGGGTATTGATTTCATGGGACCATTTCCACCATCTTTTGGTTTCTTATACATTTTAGTTGCAATAGATTATGTTTCAAAGTGGATAGAGGCAATTCCATGTCGAAATAATGATCACAAAACAGTGATTAAATTTTTAAAAGAAAATATTTTGAGTCGATTTGGAATTCCTCGATCTATCATAAGTGATGGGGGAACACATTTTTGCAACAAGGTTTTTGAAACATTAATGAAGAAATATGCCATTACACACAAAGTTGCAACCCCTTATCACCCGCAGACAAATGGACAGGTAGAATTAGCAAATAGGGAGATTAAACAAATTTTGGAAAAGACGGTTAATCCAAATCGCAAAGATTGGTCTCTTAGACTTAACGATGCATTATGGGCCTATCGAACAGCTTTTAAAACAGCATTGGGCATGTCTCCTTATAGGCTAGTTTATGGAAAACCTTGTCATTTACCTGTGGAACTTGAGCATAAAGCATATTGGGCCATTAAAATGTTCAACTCAAACCTTGATGACGCTTCTAATTTACGGAAATTACAAATAAATGAACTTGAGGAACTCAGAAATGATGCATATGAGAATTCTAAAATTCATAAAGAAAGAACTAAAGCCTTTCATGACAAGTTAATTTCAAGAAAAACATTTGATGTTGGGCAAAAAGTTCTACTTTATAATTCTAGACTTCACATATTTCCTGGTAAGTTGAGATCAAGATGGACTGGCCCATTTGTGGTTAAACATGTGTATCATTATGGAGCAGTTGACATTGAGAATCCTCAAAATGGTAACGTATTCAAGGTAAATGGACAAAGACTCAAACTCTTTTTGGAAAATCATGTTACTCAAGAAGAGGTTGTTTTTCTTTCTGATCCTTGTTTTGAAAATAACTAGATGTAAATATAATTTTATTTTTTTAACCCCGATTAAATGGCGGATAACGGTACTCCGTGATTATTTAAGTCGGTTCCATCAGCTACCCACAAAACTGATATTGTATATAAATTTCTCTTTCAATTTCTTTTTCATTTTTTTTTCAAGATGGATGATATTCTCACAAGATTGCAGAAACGATTTCCTCCTTTTCCTCGAAATATTTTACTGAAGTTTTACCAAGTTCGATTTGAAAGATTAAGAATGCTTATGCACAAAGGGATTCCTGAAGACATACGTTGGATAATTGAAGCCAAGGTACGTGAAGATGAATATCTTCCTGTTTTGCATTTACCAGGTACAGGTAGAAGCACTTTTGCAAAGAAGCGACGAGCAAAGCGCATGAGTTCAAATTGCCACAAATGTGAACGATGGACGTGTAACGGTAAATGTCGTTCTATTGGGATTCCGTCCTCTAATCGAGATGATAAAATTGAATTCATTAAGGATGGACTGAGTAAGGAGAATTTGGGTAATATCCAACTTTCTCTTGAGACGCATCCTAGTGGAGACGTACAAAGAGAAATTCTTGATTTATGGCCGCAATTCCAAAGGGAATGGCAACATCTTGGGAATCTGATGTTAAAAGACCATGTTTGCCAGCTTGTAAGAAAACTGGATGGGAAGCATATCCTCGACTCATAGAAGGCGTTTAAGCCGTTTCTGGACGTAAAACCAGAGGAAGATGTGAGCCACAATCACAACTACAATAAATGACTTCTCAGCTTTTGGTTTGATTTGCAATAACTTCATTTCGGTTTAATTTACGTGTTGTTAGATTTTTGTAATTATTCTCGTTTTTTTTTTTTGCATTGGTCTTTTACGGTTGATTTTTTTTCTCTTTTTGATTTTCTTCCTGAAATCACGCAAAAATCTTTTGTTAGGTTAACATTTTCTTCTGACAGGTCAAATACACTTTCGGCGACATTATTACTCTTGTCTGATTCATTACTCAGTCCTCTATATATTACACCATGTACTCATTCTCTTTCACGCACTTGAAAAAAAATGGAAAGTACTTCGTCCCAGCGCATTAAAAAAATTTGTGTCTTTGGAGGTGCTTATCCAGGGAAAAATAACATATTCGCTGATGAAGCCATAAGAGTTGGAGTAATACTTGCCCAACAAAAGATCCATTTGATTTATGGAGGCGGTAGTACGGGTTTAATGGGAGCAGTCGCTACATCAGCACACGCCGGAGGAAGTCCAGTTCTAGGAATCGTGCCAAAACTATTCACAGGTTTTTGTGGACCTACCGTGGGTAAGGAAATACAAGTCTGGAGTATCCCTGAACGGATAACAATCATGTACCATTCTGCCGATGCATTCATTGCTTTACCAAGAGGTCTGGGTACATTGGCAGAAATAGCTTGCGTGGCTTCTTGGTCATCTTTGGTCACAAATAAGAAACCCATTGGTTTGCTTAATATTAATGGTTATTTTAGTAATTTGCTTTCATATTTAGATAATGCTGTGGATAATGGATTCATGTTTTCAGAGGTAAGGAGAACCATAATTTCTGCTACAACCATTGAAGATTTACTCAAAAAGCTCCAAGCTTATGAGTATTTATCTGCTACGGTTGTTTCGCAAACGCTCGGAAAAAGAAAAAGAGATATGGACGAGCAAGGAGTGGATTGCACTCTGTCTTTGTGACATTATCTAACATTTTGTTTGTTGTGTCTCAGTTATAATAAGTGGTTAGCAACCTCTGCAGGTAATATCTCCTAAATTCTACCTTTAGTAGGGGGTAAGGGACATATTTTGCTAATTTTAAAAATAAAAAATATATATATTTGATGTGTTTTAAGCCATTTAGAAGTATTCATTCTGAACAAGGTCTGAGTAAGGGAGACTTGAGACATACCTTGTCAGTTTGATTTCTTCTTTCAAAAAAAAAAAAAAGTTTGTTGTGTTTTAAGCAATTTAGAAGTATTCATTCTGAACAAGGTCTGAGTAAGGGAGACTTGAGACATACCTTGTCAGTTTGATTTTAATCTTTTTATGTTTACTTGTTAATTTTTGTTAAGTATTTTAGGATTATTTAGGTTGCATGAGTTTGTTTTGTTTTGAGTCTTAGTTATTCCTATTCTTATGTTATTAGTTCTTTTCTCTTACACATGATTCTTTCATTTGGGTTAATAGACTTACATTGAGGACAATGTAAGAATTAAGTGTGGGGGGAACGATTTAGGATTTCTTTTATTTTTGTCTACTATTTTTTTTTATGAGTCTTTATTATTATTATTTTTTAATGTGTTCTAGTTCCTTTTTAATACAATGATGAGATATGAATTGCATAAGTCTAAGACAGATTTATTAGTGAGAAGATTTTCATGAGAATTGAGCTTGATGTCAACCTTTTTATGAGCCAATGTTAATATGATATGTTGATTGAGAAAGAAGCATGTTTAGACTTAATCTGACTTGTATAATCATCCTTGTGAGTTTTTGAGCCTATAATGATTGATGCATTATACAAATCAATCTAATTTCTTTCTTGAGTGCTCTTATGATTACATGATTCTCTAGAACTTGCTTTAAACCGTTTGAGACTATATTGATACATGTGACAACATGAATATGATAGAGGCATTAGGATTATAACCAGAGCCAAACAGCCATCCATTATTAATGTTCTAAGAGAACATCCCCACTAGTGAGCCAATTTGAGCCTACATTAAATATGCTATTTTATTGGTAACCAGAACTTACACCTAGCCTAAATATACTTATATCCTTACCCTTGTTCTAAAGATGGATTATATATTTTGAGACATATTGCAAAAACAAGGGATACTTTTTGAAAATTTGGGTTAGAACGAAAGATAAGTGTGGGGGAGGAGAGAGGCAAAAGTCAAGAGGAAAAGAAAGGGATCATTGTCAAATACATTCCCATATTAAAAAAAAAAAATCTTCTCTTGAACTTCTAGTTAAAGTAAAGAAAAAGATGTTACAAAGTTGGTTAGAATGAAGCAAAGGCTCAACATGAATATTTAGCCTATGTTATTATGTGCTTTATAAGAGTTTTGAGAAGTTTTATTTGTATGATCTTATTATGTCTCTAAACTCTATGAACTCTTTGGAACCTTTGTGATATCTTTATCCTTTTGTTCTTTAACTACATTATAACCCTTTGGCCTCATTACAACCTTGAAAAAAGACCTCTTGATTTATGAAGTTGTATGA
Source organism: Fremontodendron californicum (assembly GCA_030761205.1). Classification (NCBI taxonomy): domain Eukaryota; kingdom Viridiplantae; phylum Streptophyta; class Magnoliopsida; order Malvales; family Malvaceae; genus Fremontodendron; species Fremontodendron californicum. Next base: position 7,619,318 of record JAULJL010000004.1, read on the forward strand.
TCTAAATAGTGGAGAATAGGTGGACAAGCAAGCATATGGTAGAACTGTTTTCATGATATTGATTGAGTGTAAACACTTTACCACTACTTTAAAGAGTGAAAATCATGAGAGTATAGTGAGAAGTTGAGATTAAGTCGAATATGCATTATTTTGATTGAAATATGTTATGTTAATATTGGCTTAACTCATTTATTTACATTCAAGCATGAATTTTTGTGAAATTCTTTGAGCTATTGATTAGTTTATAAGACTTGTTCAAAGATTGTCTCTAATTTATATTGAAAGGATTAGGAGTAAATATTTTTAGTGTATGTAGTTTACTTATATTTTAGTTTTTCAATGTTTGTGGGTATCGTTCTAGCAAACCCTCACGAGACTAAACTCGTCCACTAGGGACACCTAGGGGTTTAAAGGCTTGTGTCACATGCTAAGTGCCACCGTGATTTCCAACGAAAATGGATTAGATTAGATTTTCTTATTTTATTTTTATTGAGTCGTTCCTAGGGACTAGCAACAATCTAAGTGTGGGGGTGTGATAACTCGTATAATTATATAGTTCTTAGTTATGTTTTATTATTGTTTTGTGTCAAATACGAGTTATTATTGCTTAGTCTAATTGTGTTTATGATATTTTATATTTTTATGTAATTTGGTGTTTTTCACGAGTTTCTTTGAGTGATTTCAGATTACTAGGTTAAATCAACAATTAAGGGCAAATCCAGTTGAGTTCCAGTTCCGACACCTTTTGCCATATCCGCTATATCTGGAGTTTCACTGAAGCAATAAGGCTAAAGTTTTTACAGTGCAAAGTTAAGAGGCATATCTATCTTTTTCATGTTTTACACTTCTTGGAACGGAGTCGTTTTCCCTAGTGAAATCGACCATAAAGTTGGCTGATGTGCAATGACGTCTGTGCTGACCTGTTTTGGTATTTTGACCATATCTTCCGATCCACATGAGCAAATGATCTGATTCCAACGGCTATGGATCCGTAACTGATAGGGGTATATTTTTCTAGAAGACCATTTGATCAGATCGAGCCTCCAACATTGACAAAATCGACCATCAAGCTGGCTGATCAGAATTGTCATACAATATGACGAAAATTGTTAGAAAAATGCACCCACCTATTATACCTACCTTTGAAATTTATAAAGCTTGTCTCTTGTCATTTAGCTCTCCAAAATGTGTATAAATAGAGGGCCTTGGATGAGCATTAAAGAGAGATTGGTAGGATATTAGCCATTGTAATAAAATTCTCTAAGTTTTCTTTTTCTTTCCTTTCTCTAGTTTTATTTTTCTTTATTTACTTATGCTTCTTACATTTATTTTCATTTTATTCATATCTAGTATGTGTTGCTAATCATATTGTTGAGGTGATGAGGTGAAGCTCTTGGTAAATGCTAAGGTTAGTCTCTTAAACATGAGCTAAAATGAACCATTATTTATAAACACTAGTATAGATAATATTTTCTTTTGGTTTAAAATCATACTTACAAAGTAGGGATCTTGATTCATTATTGACAAGGAAAATGGCACAGTAAATGCTTGGTTTCATAACCTTGATTTGTTGTAGACATATACCTTGGCATAAGGAATGCTTGGACTCTTTTTATGAGTTTTGAGGACACCAAATGAACATAATATCATATGCTATGGACGTTGGACAATTTGGACTGAATTGCTAAACCTTCCGATTGGAACCTCCTTTATGTGTGGATTTCAATTGTGTAATAAAACAAGATTAATCTTAGCATAACACCAAGAGTGGATTCTCTAACCTCAACATCTTTTCTTATTGTTTTTTATATCTTGTTTAATTTCTTTTATATTTTGTTTATTTTGTTCTCTAATATCTTGTTTATCTTATTTTGTTGTTGATTCCCTAATATCTTGTTTACTTTCTTTGTCTTATATATTTATAAACTTATACTTACTAATATGCTTCCCTGTGGTTCGACCTCGGACACCCGAGAATTTATTACTTGAACATAACCTGCACTTGGGTTTACAACTCTTAATTGAGTCTCCATCAGCGGCTCATAGCAAGGTTAGATCCTTTAAAGTACATTTTTGAGAAGCCTTCGTTATCAGGAAAAATTGCAAGATGGCAAGTCACTTTGTCCGAATATGACATTGTCTATATGACTCAAAAAGCAATAAAAAAAGTGTGATAACCGAATTCCTGGCAGATCGGGCTTCTGAAGAATATGAGCCAATGCAATTTGATTTCCCAGATGTGGATTTGATGGCCATTTCAGAGGGAGATGATGAAGAGTGTGCAGAAAAACCTTGGAGGATGTTCTTTGATGGAGCTTCTAATACTTTTGGGCATGGAATTGGGGTCTTGATATACCAGATGGTCAATATTATCTGATTACTGCACGATTGGATTTTAATTGTACCAATAATATGGCTGAGTATGAGGCATGCGTCATGGGCTTGCAAGTAGCGATTGAAAGAAAGATTGATGTGTTAGAAGTATATGGTGATTCAACTTTGGTTATTTATCAGTTGAAGGGAGAATGAGAGACGAGGGATTCGAAGTTGATCCTATACCAGAAATACGTAACTGAGTTAATCAAGATATTTGAGAAGATTCAGTTTCAACACCTACCCCGAGAGGAAAATCAGATGGCTGATGCTTTAGCCACTGTGGCCGCGATGTTTAAGCTAGATGCAAATGCTGAGATTCAACCAATCAAGTTGGATTTGAAAGGGTCTCCAGCACATTGTTTAGATGTTGAAGAAGAAGTCGATGGTCAGCCTTGGTATTATGACATCATGCAATATGTCAAATATCACCGGTATCCAAAACATGCCTCAGATAATGATAAATGGCTCATCCGAAGATTGGCTATATGTTTCTTCCTTGATGGAGAAATATTGCATAAGAAGAGTCGAGATCAGGTGCTTTTGAGATGTGTTGACCCAATAGAAGCAAAGAAGATACTGGATGAAGTGCATGATGGAATTTGTGGGGCACATGCGAATGGTCATATGATGGCTAGGCAGATAATGAGGGCTGGTTATTATTGGTTGACAATGGAGAAAGACTGTATTGCTATGCCCGAAAGTATCATAAATGTCAGATCTATGCAGATAAGATTCACGCTTCTCCAAATGAGTTGCATGTTTTGGCACCTCTATGGCCCTTCTCAGTGTGGGGCATGGATGTGATTGGACCCATTACCCCGAAGGCGATGAATGGGCACCGATTCATTTTTGTGGTGATTGATTATTTCACGAAATGGATAGAAGCAGCCTCATATGCGAGTGTAACACGGGCAGTGGTTTGCAAGTTCATAAAAAAAAAAAAAGAGATAACTTGTCGATATGGACTACCAGAGAGGATAATTTCTGATAATGCTCGTAATTTGAATAGCAAGATGTTGAAAGAGGTTTGTGAACAAGATCAAGCACCACAATTCAGCACCATATCGTCCAAAGATGAATGGAGCTGTGGAAGCAGCCAATAAGAATATCAAGAAGATTGTGGAAAAGATTACTGATGTCTACAAAGATTGGCAAGAGAAGATGTCTTTTGCCCTGCATGCTTATCGAACTTCAGTTCGCACATCCACAGGGCAACCCCATTTTCATTGGTGTACGGAATGGAGGATGTGTTTCTAGTTGAGGTAGAGATTCCTTCTTTAAGAGTGCTGAAAGAGGTTGAGTTGGAAGAAGCAGAATGGGTACGAGATCGCTATGAGCAGTTGAATCTTATTGAAAAGAGAGACTTACAGCGCTTTGCCATGGTCAGCTGTACCAAAAAAGAATGATGCGAGCACATAATAAGAAATTTCATCCCAAACATTTCAGGGAAGAGAGTTGGTCTTGAAAAAGATTCTTCCGTATCAGCATGATCATCGAGGGAAATGGACACTGAATTGGGAAGGTCCGTATGTGGTGAAAAAAACTTTTTTAGGTGGAGCTTTAATTTTGGCTAAAATGGATGGGGATGATTTGCCAAATCTGATTAATTCAGACTCTGTGAAGAAATATTTTGCTTTAAAAAAAAGGAGAAAATGAAAGAAAAAAAAAAGGAAAAGAAAGAGAAGGATGACTCAAATTGAAAACCCGAAAAGGGCGATTTGGGTCATGGGGGATGTCGAGTTGAAAACCTGAAAGGACGACTTAGATGTGAGGAGGATCAGCGTCACTTAACAATTCGAGAATAACATGCAATAAGCACCTTAGACCCTTCACCCACATAGGTCGCATTGATGAACTCAAAAGATCTGAATGAACATTCCAGCACTTCATCTGCTGCCTCCACATAAGGAGTGGTTGGGGATTTTATTACCAACAAATTTTCTTCCCCATTAACACACACAAGATAATCTTCCATAACAAACTTGATTTTCTGTTGCAATGATGATGGGACAGCTCTTGCCATATGAATCCATGGCCTTCTCAACAAACAACTATAAGACGGCGAGATCTCCATAACCTGAAACCTTATATTAAAAGTGCAAGAGCCGATCTGCAAAGGCATTTCAATATCCTCCAACATCGCTCGGCAGGTTCCATCAAAGGCTCTCACAATCATATGACTGGCTGGAGGTGAGACACATCAATTGGCAACTTGGATAATGTAGTCATTGACATCACGTTAATGGAAGAATCATTATCAATAAGAAATTTGGCCATAACATGGCTCTTTCACTTGACTGTGATGTGGAGAGCTTTAGTACTTCATCTTCCTTCCGGAGAGATCTTATCATCATTAAAGGTTATAAAGTTAGCAGCTACCAGATTCCCTACAATGTGATTCACATTCTCCACATAAATGCTGTGAGCCACATATGTCTTATTCAACACTTTCAACAAAGCCTCTCTATGAGGCTCGAAATTCAATAGCAAAGATAACAACGAAATCCGGATCGGCATTTTGTTCAGTTGTTCTACAACACTATACTCACTATGTTTAATCAGCTTCAAAAACTCACAAGCTTCTCTCGCAGTCACAGGCTTCTTATACTCAACATCTTGAACAACCAATGGGTTTGTCTTGCTTCCTGAACCTTCAATCTCTTGTCCTTCTTTTTCTTTTTCTTTTCCTTTCCTATCCTTTTTGAGCATTTCGGGCAAATAACAACGCCCACTCCTGGTCATACCCCCTACCCCAGTCAAATTTGCAGTCTTGGCGGTTTCAAAATTAATTACGACTGTACCACTATTAAGGTCTCGGGTTATGACATCACATTCATATCTCCAAGGTAGCCTTATCGTTTTGGTACGAAAAAAAGCTCGGGACACTGATTGTAACAACGGGCTTCTTAACACTAATTGACTTCTCACTTTCAATCTGGCTTGTCCTTTTCTCATAGAAGAACGTTATTGGTTTCACAATGGGCAATGAAGATTCTTCAATCACAACATTAATCTCATCTGCCCCATATTCCTCACAGACTTCAATATAGGAGAAATACATCAATTTCTGCAATTCACGTCGGAACTCAACACAATTCTAAATAGAATGACTAACTGCCCCCTATGATACTTGGAAATTTTACTCGGGTCATACCTGCCATGATGATTATTCGAATTGGCCGGTACAGGGCGAATCATGTCGGCTTCGACCAAAGCATCAAAATTATGGTCCATCGAAGTTGTGACTTGATCCACATTTCTTTTAATGATGGTGATCTTATCATCCCCCGAAGCATTGACCGCTGGCCCAGCATGGTTCGATAAAGGATTACCACTAACATTTGGCCCATCTTTCTCTCAAAGGTAATCAAACCAGTCTTTATGAGGCCTTGCACCTTATACTTCGGTACAATTTTCGATAGAGTGCCCAACATTCCCTAAATGGTAGTCACATCTGGCATTAGGATCATACCACCTGGGATACGGTGATTTCAAAGGCTCCAAGTGTACCGATGCAACCAAATGGTTTTTGATAAGGTCGGGAAGTAAGTCTGTATAGGACATGGGAATCGGATCAATAGGTGTTCTTTCTTGGCCAACTCGTGGTCCTCTTGGATTATTTATGGGTTGATTGGTTTGTATTGATGGTCTGACTAGGGAACCAATGGTCTGGGGCAGAAATTTGGCTGAAAAGCTTGTGGTGCAGGTGGATAAGTGTATTGGATCAGGGCAATGGCATTTGTATTTGTATGGGTAGTAAGGCTGGTACATGGGTTGTGGGATATAGCTTCCTATTTATTGCCCTCAATATGCAACAGTCTGAACATCAGATTTCTTTTTCTTGGAAATCCCACTCTTTTTTGCAGTGGATTCCCTTCCTTCAATCTTACCACTCTTGATGGCGTTCTCTACAATGTCACCGAAAATCACCATATCGGCAAAGTTCTTTGTGGCATTTCTGATCATTCTATCATAGTACGAGGCTTTAAGAGTTCTAACAAATAACACAGTGGTTTCCTTCTCGGTTAGAGGTGGTTGGATCTGGGCAGCAATATCCCTCCATCTCTGAGCATAGTCCTTGAAACTTTCCGTGGACTTCTTCTCCATGTTTTCTAAAGACAAACGATCAGGGGCCATGTCCACAATGTGTTTATACTGGTTGATGAATGCCTTGTCTAACTCCTTCCAAGTGCGAACCCGATTCTTATCAAGCTGAACATACCACCTGGCAGCAAAACCTGTGAGACTGTCCTGAAAGATATGGACAAGCAGCTTGTCATCTTTGGTGTGAGCGGCCATCTTCCTGCAGTACATGGTGATGTGAGATATGGGGCACTTGAACCCATCAAACTTCTCAAAATCAGGCGTCTTGAACTTAGGCGAAATCACTACATCAGACACCAGACAAAGCCCTTCAGTGTCCATGGAACCATAGAAGTCTAGCCCCTCAACAGCCCAAAGTCTTTCTTCAATCAATTTCATCTTTCGAGACTCAATCTCTTCAACCACTTTCAGCTTCTCTTGCTCTTTAGGATCATCTAAGTATGGGACTATAATAGGATCCGTCTTTGCCCCAAGAGCAGGAATAGTATATCCCGAGACCTAAGGTTGAGCATATGGATAGTTGAATCATGCCATGAATGGAGCCTGTTGCGATTGTTCCTGTTGAGACATTTGAAACTGAGATGGGATACCTGTTGGACACAAAGATTCGTCGGCGTTTTGGTTCTTTCCCTGAGAACCAGATTCATCTGCCTTATATTTCCCTTTCAAACTCTTCATCATTTCCAACAATGAGCTTAATTGTTCTCTAATCTCATCCTGAGTTTGTTCCACCCTATCTATCCTTGAGGCTTGCTCTTCGGCCATTACTCTAGCTTTTGACCTAGTATTATAAGGATGACGAGAGGACTGTCCCGAAGATTCTGATTATCGAGCTATCCTTGAATCTTTATCAAAATTTCTTAAATCAGGATGTCATGTTTAAAAATTAAAGTTAGAATAATGATGCATATGTATATATGGATGACATGTATGAAAGAACACTAGTCACATAACAATTGTAGACAAAATGAATCTTAATTTATAAAAAAAATCAACACCAAATCCATAAAATCCTCAAAGCCAAAACGACCCTAAAACAAATATTAAAAAATCCAACTAACTCCGGAAAATCCTAAGTCAAAACATCAAAATATGAAAATCCTTACAATAAATCCTAAAAAACATGATATATCTAACGGCTCCGAAGGAACTTGACAATCTGACGATAATGAAACTGCGCTTCATCCAAAAGTTCGAACATAAACTGGCCATTTTCTTGGAACGGATCAACTTTTGCCTTTAACTCCATGGTTCTATCATGCATATCTTCTGCCTTGCGAGATGCCACACTAAAGTGATCACACATGTTCATCAGAAGATTCTGCGTCTTTGAATTCACTCCTCGAAGTTCTAAGCATTCTTTTTCTAGATCCATCATCTTGATAGTCAATTCTAAGCATTCCGATTCTTGTTTCCTTTGTTCTTCTTGTGACTTTTCATTTTCCTCTTCCAGACGTTTAAGTTCCAGAGTTATGAATGAAGATGCATCTTCCATATTCTCCAAATATACCTTCAAAGTGTCACTATCCTCAGTGAATCTCCAAATAATGTCGTCTCGTTCCATCAAACCATCTTCCAATTTCTAAACCTTTGATATAAGCTTCTTGACTCTTCCATTTTTCTTGCTCAAACCTTCTTCTAACTCTTCTATCTTTAACTACGTTTCTGGTTTTCTTCCCCCAGTTCATCCTTCTCTTCTTGTAGCTTCCTCTTTGCCAATTTTATCCTCAGCATAGGGTCTGGGACTATAACCTAGGCTGGACCATCCGGACGTCTTTCACAAGAAATCACAACATCTTTTGCTCGCCTGGCATGCCATATGGAATATTCCGGAGTAGTGTTATATGAAAGTAGACCTCCATCCACTCTAATCGTTTGCCTCCAAGCCTTCGTAACTTCCCCTATTTTATTGGTAAAACTTTTGTCTGAATAGGAGAAATCTACCTGGTTAAGTCCATAGGCCATTGGCATGAACTGTTCATAACCTGGTTGTCTTCGTACTATCATAGGAGAATAACTAATGGCACCCCATAGTCCAAGAAGAGGAACCCAAGGTTGACCCCCACAACTAAACAGTACTGAGTTATGTGGCATCCATGGTGCTTTCCAGACTATCTGTCGGCCCGTAAGCTCTTGCAACATCATTACCTAGTCTTCCTTGGTCTTCGACTCAGGCCATGTACTTTCACAGAACTCCTTGATAGGGGTGCTAGTGGTGAAGTATGGCTTCCGAAACTTTGACTCTTCACACTCAAAATGGCTTTTCATCCAGATATAAAGCAATTGTATACATCCGGTGAAACGTCCTTTCCCTGTTGGTCTATAATGGTTCAGTGATCTGATAGTCTCGGCTAAGATGGCTGGAGCCACATTGATCCGGTACTGAATTTGGTCCACAAAAATCACTATAGTAGTTTCGACATATCCTAATATCTTCGAAAAGATTACCAGTCCATAAATGGCTAGGGCTATCACCCTCATCCCTTCATCGTCGTCTGAGTGTTTAATAATGAAGCCTCGTAGAACGTTCCATGGGATGCAAGTACTCTTACCCGTTGTGTTCATAAATTTGTCGACTTCTGACAAGCTGACTCCCATAATCCTAGCTAACTTCTTTCGATAACCCGTTTTATTCTTCCAGTAAACCTTGTCTGGACTCGGGGGATCCAAACGAACTAATGCTGAGTATTCTTCTATAGTCGAAACCATGTCTACTTCATTGAACACGAAACACTTGTATGAGGGGTCCCAGAACTATATCATGGCCCTTACCAAGTTGTAATCGACTTCAACAGAGAGAAGCAAACCCAAGTCCCCATATTTTTCTCGGAATGCCTCTTGTCAAGTTGCATCCAAAGATTTCCAAATACTGATCAAATCCCCAAGGTCATTCTGTGTCAGATCCATATGCACCTTCTCAGGAAGAGTGGAAACATACCCTGCTGGAAGACAATCTCTTGTATTTCACTAGACTGCTTCAGATCTAAGCTTCAGATTACTAGCAAACTCACGCTTGGAAATTGCTAGGCTTTCCATGGATTTAGTGGACGTTCTTTTTATCTAAACCGTTATGTGACAAGATAACTCTATGATGATGCATGGTATATGAAAAGAAAGAAAACGAAAAAAGTTAAACTTCATATCAACAAACAATGAAAGGACAAAAAATACAACAACATGTGTAAGTAAGGAGCATTACATCATATCAATAAGAGTACACCAACAAAACAATCATGTGTAAGACAAACAGGTACTAAACATTATATCATGTCAATGAAAAAGGTATAAGTATAAAAATACATGTGCAAGGTAAGAAGTGTTCCTTCATGTGTCTTAATTTTAGGTTCTCCTCTATACAAAGGTTGGCATGGCTCTATCTTAAAGTTGTCCACCTAAATGTTATTTATATGCTGGGTTTAGGATAATTGACCAAGCTAAAAAGGTTCCAAATTGCTCCTTAATTTCATCCATGGAGGATGAGTAAGGCACCCCATTCCTCGCCCATCACAGGCTTCAACCGGAAGGGTTCAATTTGGGTGAGAGTATTTTCCAAAGCTGTTGCGGAGGTTATCACCTCACGAAAGCTTTGGTATTTTACACTTTGAGGGTGTTTCGCTAGTCGTTGCGGAGGTTATTACCTCATGAATGCGTAAGTACTTTACCCTCTTCTAAAAGGGACGAGCTCGAGTTTAGGGCTTTATGATATGCATCGTGTAGTGTGTGCGAAGGAATATAACAAACCTTCTTTTTCCCACCAATGTACAAGAAAAACATAAGTTGTTAGCAAAAATAACAAAATCTAAAAATAAAGATAAAGATAAAAACTAAACATTTTTAAGACCAATTATTATGACTTAAGGTATCACAAGACTAATTTATGGCTCGACTCTCTATATTCCCCAACGGAGTCGCCAAACTGTCATAACATGCCAAATAATCCTCTTTAAAGTAATCCTAAGCTTGACTAAGACACCTTAAAAAGAATGGGTTCTGGTCTACCTATCAGAATTAGGTTCGGGAGTACGATTACGTGTGAGAAAGGGTTAGCACCCTCACAACGCCTATCCTAAAGATAGTACCAAATTAGTCTTGTGATACTAAAAAAGTCTTAACTAAATGGTCTTATCTATCCTATTTTCATTTTAAATTATTCAAGTTAGAAATATCGAAAATCATTTTTTAGGTCTCCCTTCCATCGATCTGGAGGAATTGCTAAAAAAGTTTTCTCACCTCGAGAGTATTCAAAAGAAATTGATTTTTCTCTTGAAGAGGCTCCGTCATCGAAAAAGTTAAATTTTATGCAAGACACTTAAACCTAAGTCTAATCTTCATAATTAAAAACTTATATTTTATTCATGTTTGCTCAAAAATAAATCTCGACCTCAATATCGAAAATTATCTCTTAAAAACCTTTCCATCAATCTGGAGAATTTTTAAGAGAATTTTTTCACATAGAAATTTCTTATAAATCAACCAAACATGATTTTCTCAGATTTCATCTTTGAAAGAAATCTTAATTTATTCTTGATTTTTGATTAAGCATCCATTATGAAAAAATATGACTTAAAAATGAACATTGAAAATTAATTATTTCAAAAAAATAAATTTTGACCTTTTTGGTATCGAAAATCATCCCTTAAAAACCTTTCCATCAATCTGGAGAGTTTTTAAGAGAGTTTTCTCACCTAGAAATTTCTTAGAAATCAATCGATCATGATCTCCTCGAATTTCATCATCGGAAAAAATCTCAATTTATTATTTTAAATTAATTAATAATTATTTTTTTAAATGCTATTAATAAAAATTAATTAGTAGACATAATAAAATTTACTTATCCTAATTTAAAGTGATCCTAATAATAATAAATAAATAATCAAATTAATAATTAATATACCATAATTTACATGAATAAAAAAAATCAAATAAAAATCTACCTGCAACAATCAAAACTAAAATCAAATTAGTCAAAAATTAATAAATAATAATAATAATGCAAAATAAATAAATAATAATGCAAATTAAATCAATAAAATAACAAAATAGCAGGTACAAATGGGTCGGGTCGGCGCGCGAATCCTCCGACCGACCCGCTTGTAGTTTATTAAAACACAACTTTTTTTTATTCACTTTCTCACCTTTAAAAAAAAAAAAAAATTCCTTCTTCTCTCTGACCTCTCTCCTCAAGAACACCAAGAACACACCCAAATTTCCAAAAATAGACCACCGTCTGCCTCTACAGCCGTCGTTCACCGTCGATCACCGAACTCAAAAAATCACCAAAAATTTCTCTTTTCCTCCTTTACTCAAAAATCAACTTAGTTTTTCCCAAATCAAACTCGAATATTGTAGATTCGAGTTTGAAAACCCGAAATCCCGAAATTAAAATTTTTCGATCCGGCTCTGTTCACCGTTGGATAGTCACCAAATTTCAGCCGAACCTTCCTCTGATTATTCCCTAGACTTTCACCATTGGATTTCTCAAAATAACACCCCAAACTCAAAAACCTAAGAAATTCAAACCTAAAAACCTTTGCAAAAATATTTTCCCCTTTTTGTTTTTCTCTCTATTGATTATAATCCAAAATTGTGTGTCCTTATCTGTTGAATCCAAAGTCATTTTATAAGAAAAATCATGAGAAAGTTCTAGTGCACTTTAATCTGAAATTCTAATATGATCAGGGTAGGAAATCACCATCATCACACTTCTTAGAGTTTGAGTTTAATCTAAAGAGGAGTTTGGATTGGATCCAAATTTGTTTTTTATTATTATTATTTCCTTTGCATTTTTCCTCTCTTTTTTTTCTTTTTTGATTGTTTTTTTATAATTCCAAAAATTAACATTAAAATAAAAATAAAAAATTCAGTTAAGATTAAAAATTAAAATTAAGTTTAACAAACCCAGATAAAAACAGGTGTCCACAACTGTCCATCAAAATAATCCCCTGCTGCTGCCATCAAGCACCCACAACTGCTCGCCTAACTTCTACGCCTTCGGAGCAGAGATCCAACCAGAGACCTGCAACTCGGTCTACGCAGGCAAATAAGGATTAGAATCAATTTAGATAGAGGTTCAAGAGAGGATCTTCGATCTCTGTCTCCCCGATCACAGCCTAGCAAGTTCACTTCTAGGGGTTCTAATAGCCAATGCTCTTAGCCTACTACTTCTTTTGGTTCTGCAGCTCGCCTAGCTTATGAGCAGCCTTTTTCAGAAGTGGTGGTTGCTGCATACTACTATCCTTGGCGAACAAGGACCTTGCAGGATAACATACTTTCAAATGGGTGTTGAGCCTTCAACTGGCTAGAGACCATGTTCCAAATGAAGTTTCAGATTTTGTGGACAAATGTGAGCTCCTAACGAACATGCAATCTAACATTAGAGGTAAATATGTTTTCTTAGAATTTGGACTTGGTATTTGTTCTTTGCGATTGTCTTAAATTTTCTTTTACTTTACAAGCTTTGACCGTTCAGGTGGGTGCCTACAGACAGGCTGCAGCGAAAGTTAAATAGTTGGAAGCCTTCGAGGATCGAGCAGATAAGCGTGGCAAGACTATCGACAAGTTGAACGCTTCCAATGCTAGCTTACACACTCAGGCTAACGAGTGTGAGGCAAAAGTAAAGTTGGATGAGGATCAGGCCCGGAAAGCCACTAAGCAACTGGGTGTGCTGCAAGGTGCTTTGGATGAGGCAGGGCTTAAGCCTATCGAAGAGGAAAAGAATATTGTCATTGAAGAAGCTGAGTCGAAGACAGTCAAAGTTAATTGTCGTGTCTAAGAGGCTGGGGTTAAGGCACAACATGCAGAATTGAAGTTGAAGAATGCAGAACAACATGCAGCTGACTTTGCGTGTTTGGTCATGGGTCGATTCCTAAAGGCAACGCCAATTGTTGATATCTTTTACGGTAGGAAAGATCAGATTGGAGAAAGGTATGAGGATGTTGTTGGTAGAATCTGTCAAGGAAGAACAAGCAGTAAAAGGGATGTCAGAATTTGAACTCCATAACAAACTCCAATGCCTAAGTTAACAAGTAATCAGTAAGGAATATGAAAAAAATAAAGAGAAAATGCATAGAATATGATGGTTGTAGGGTTTTGAATTCTATATCATACTTTTTATATCTTGAAGCATGAGATATTTGAGGACAACGACTGTACCTATTAATTGTAGTGATCGTCTGTTCTTAATTGACATGTTGATCCAACTTGACTTGGATTAGTGTTGATTCTTCCTTGATTTTGAAGTCATCTGGTGAATCTTTAATGATAGATCTCATGACCCTAATTCTATATCAGATGTTAAATCTTAAATGATAGTGATGACTTTTTGATGATGAATCTCATTACCTAATTCTATACTGGACCACAAGCCTTGATTAATATTGATATAACACACCCAATTGAAAATGAATATTACCAAAATTCTGACTGCAAGATTCAATAATAAATACTCTCAAATCTAAAAGTACTGCCAAACTCTGCTAGCATTTATAGTCCACGTTCCTTTCTTTTTCTTTTTCTCTTTTTAATTTAATTTATTTTATTTATTTGCGGTTGACTTCTCAGTACTATTTTGTGATGTAATCTTTTCAACAATTTTGATGCAATAAAATAAAAATTGTTAGCCACGATGATGTTAATGTATCAGTCAAAGGACATTTGTTTTTTGCATGAAAAGAAATCTCCACCGTCTGATGGTTATGATATCATGTGATATGATTGGTGAATTTTGGGATTTGAGGGTTGAGATTTTACCTTGGCATTTGGGTGTGGGTCAAAGTTTTCTCCAATCACTTTTTGTTTTAGGGGATCATTTCAGAACGGGAGGTTTCAATTATTTTCAACTTTTCTTATGACAGTAATTTCATGATGTGTAATTATTTCACTAGGGTCTTTGTCATTTGTCATTTTTTTCTTTTTTTCTATTTTTGAGCTTTGCTAAGAGCCTAAATATAGTGGTTATATGTAGCCAATTTGAAGGTTTTTTTTAATAGTTCTACGTAGATATGTTTATAGATTTTTTAATTTTTTATATTTTTTTAATCTAAATTCGGTTTAGATCGATTTGTAAGTTCGAGTTATTATTTAAAAATATTAAAAAATATTTTTATAATTAAATTTAAAAATAAAAATATTTTTATTAATAAATAATAATTTGGGCCATACATAATTAAAAAAATGCTTGTCTAGATTTAGTCAAATACGAATCGGACCAGACGAATAACCAAACTTTTAAACAAGAGATGATAATTTAAGATTTATGAAAAAATATAATAATAATTCATTGAAACAATAATTTTAAATTACTAAAATCTTTTTAAAGACCCTTGTTAACATTTTAAAATAATAAAATTAAATATATTCCTTTTATATAAAATTTTTGAAAATTTTTATTAATGTATGTAAGCTGTGTCGATGTGTGCATTATTGATTAAAAAATCGAATCGAATCAGCCGGTTGAACCGTTTGAATCAAGAATCGGTGACCTATCTGGTCCGGATAGTATAGTTAAACCAGACATTAATCAAACCGGAACAATAAATTCAACCGATTAAAAATCGATTAAAAACTGGATTGAACCTATAAAAAATCAATTATATATATATATTAAAATTTTATTTGTAATTAATGAGATTTGAACCTTTAACCACTTAGTTTTATAATAAAAAACCATACCATTAAGCCATATACATATTTTTGTTAGTAATTAACTATATTTAATATTTATTTAACATTAAACTTAGTATTTAAATATAAAAAAAATTATCAAACCAATCGATCCAATCGAGTGGACTAGAAACTGAAGATATGACCGATTCGACTTTTGATCCAATTTTTTTAATTTTGGTGTGCATGTTTTCTTAAATATGTATATTGTTTTTTTTTTAAGCTTATTATATGCATTATATAGGTGGGCTTTGTCTGTGATCCTTTTCTCGTTTTCTTATGAAAAGGTGTAAAATATTGGGTTGAGTTTGGGTCAACAATGGGGCAA
Organism: Fremontodendron californicum; assembly: GCA_030761205.1. Lineage (NCBI taxonomy): Eukaryota > Viridiplantae > Streptophyta > Magnoliopsida > Malvales > Malvaceae > Fremontodendron > Fremontodendron californicum. The sequence goes on from JAULJL010000004.1 coordinate 7,634,787, forward strand.
CCTTACCCAAACTAACCTAAAGCCTATTACGGAAGGATCTATCATGCCCGAAAAGGATGAATTGAAGGAGGGTTTTTTTTCACCTTTTTTGCAGGGTTTCTTATTTTGTTATTTTTAAATTAAAAAAAGTATAGAATAAGACGGTTCAGTCTTTCAATATTTTCTTGAAAGATGGAAATTCAAAGACTTATTTAACACGTAGATAAGTCCAAAAGTTGAGTTATTCGACTGATCTCAGTTTGAATCGATTGGGCATGAAATATGATATTTTAGATTTGGATTTAATTTAATTCTATGCAAGTTATTATTTAATTGATAAAAATTTTATTTAAATTTAATTATAAAATATATTAATTTAATATATTTTAAATAATGAAACTGGTTTTTCAAAATTGAAGGATTAAATTAAATTTTGGACAAACAAATATTATTATTATTTTAATTGGTTCAATCCTATTCATAAATAGATGTACTAACATGATTAAAGGCTTGAGCAGTTGAGCCTGTTTGCCCAATACCCTTACAGGCCTGTGGGCCTCATGTTTTTACTATTTATTATATAAATAAATTATATATTATTTTTTTACATGTGAAAACCAATTAAGCTTACACTAAATAAAGGAAAGTTTAAAAGTTAAAACTCCAGTTTTGAATATCACAAGTTTCTTCTCGCATTGGCTTAGAGGATGAAAATGGAGTGGGTTGGGATAAGGAGGCAGAGATGCAACGAATAGCTTTGAATTACTTCTATTTGAATCCCATGGATCACCAAATAATGAGACTATTTTTGAGACTGTTGAACGTTGAGTTACAAACGAGATGAACAATTTTCTCTTTGCAGAGTTCCAAGCTGATAAAGTACTTAAAGCACTCAAACAAATGCATCCCACAAAAGCTCCCAGACCCGATAGTATGCCTGCACTTTTCTTTAAAAAATATTGATATATTGTGGGTAATGATATTATAACCCTCTCTCTTGATGTTCTTAATGGTAAATCTGATTTTTTTGCCCTTAATCACACCCACATTGTGTTAATCCCGAAAAACAAAAATCCAAAAAATATGTCCCATTTTAGGCCTATAAGTCTGTGCAATGTGTCATAACGTATCAAACGCGAATTCGGCATGCTAGACGCAAACAATAGAGTCGCCACTAATCATCTTTGTTAGGTGTAATTAGTCACCTATGTGAATCTATCCTTTCAAAAGTGATCATGAGCTCGACTAAGGTACCTTAAAAAGAATAGACTAGGTTCGGGAGTACGGTTACGCGTGGGGAAGGATTAGCACCCCCACGACGCCTATCCAGAGATAGTACCTAATTAGCCTAATATTGTCTTGTAGGTCCTAAATTTAATGGTCTTTATTTCTTAATTTATTGTTTAAATATTGGAGAAATTTTCCAAAGAAATTTCCATCATGCTGGCGAAATTCCGAGAAAGATCTCCTCACCTTAGGAGTATTTAAGAGTGATCGTTTGCTCACTCGAAGAGGCTCCGTCGTCGTATTTATTTTAATATCTTATGGAGAGTAAGTTATTAAAATTCTATAAATTGAAGTTTCTAATCAAATTGAAGGCTTACGAATTATTATCGAAATATAAATCTCAACCCATGATATTACTTAAATTCTCCATCGTTCTGGTGGAATTTAAGAAGATTTTTCTCACCTAGAAAATACTTAGAAGTCAACCGTTTGGGACTCCTTCGAATTTCATCATCGGGAAGATCTTGATTTATTCTCGATTTTAATACTTTTAATTCCTAATTATTTTTTTATCATTAGTTATCAAATCAAATAAATCTTGATTTATTGTATTGAAATTTCTAACTAAATTCTCCATCGTGCTGGTGGAATTTAGTAAGATTTTTTTCACCTAGGAAATTTTTAGAAGTCGACTGTTTGCGACTTCCTCGAATTCCATCATCGAAAAAATCTTGATTTATTTTCTTGATTAAAAATTACGACATTTGATTCTTAATTATTTTTAATATTATTATTTATCAATGATCAACAAAATAAATCTTGATTTATTGTATTGAAATTTCCAATTAAGTTCTCCATCGTGCTGGTGAAATTTTTTAAAAAAAATTCTCACCTAGAAAATTCTTAGAAGTCAACCGTTTGCGACTTCTTCGAATTCCATCATCGAAAGATCTTGATTTATTTTAATTAATTATTGAAAATTATATAAAAAACATTTTATGTAAATTAAAATTAATAATGATAAAATAAAATCGAATTAAATTTATTTACTTATTCTAATTAATGAACACAATAAATAATAAAATAATAATCAGCTCATAAAATAATTACACATAAATAAAGATTAACTAACAAACCAAAATAGATAAATAAAACAACAATAAATAAATAACAAAAACCTTAACAAATAAAATATTAAAAAAAAAAACTACGGGTCGAGTCTAGGGGCTGACCCGCAAAGGTCGACGCACGGGTCGCCTGCGCGGATCCTGCACGAGTCGACGCGCAGATCCACGCGACCCGACCCGATTGCCTTATACAAACAATTTTTTTTAATTTCATTTTCACCCTTTTTCAAAAAAAAAAATCTCCCCCCTCTCTCTACCAAGCCAAGAACACTCACCCACAAACCCAAAATTCGGTCGCCGTGGCCGCCGCTCACGGCCGGCGAGCAAACCCAAAAATTTCCCAAATTTCCCTATAAACTCCTTTCGTCCTCCTTAAACCCGATATCCCAGTTATTTTCCCAAAATCGAAACCATCAAGCCTAGATCTAAGATTGAAGCTGGCGACTTCTACTTCCCGATCTCCTCCGACGAGCGTCGGACAGTCACCAAACTTGCACAAGGCCTTCTTCTAGTCCTCTTCTAGGTTTTCACCCTCCCAAAAACCGATTTAAACCCAAGAATCTCGAAATCAAAAAAATTGAATTTTTTGTTGTTTATCTTTTGTTTTATCTTTTGTTGTTTTTGGTGTCTGTGATGCTATCTCTGCCCCCTCGCAAAAACTCCTTGGCCGAATCTGGCCTAATCTCTCCTCTGGTTGTGGTGTAATTTTTTGCTGCCGTTCTCCCCCTTTTGGTGTTATGTATCTGCTCTTTTTATAGAAATGGGAAAGCAAGGAAAATGAGTGTGTCGTTGTGGGGAGATGGGAGATGGGGTCGGTGGCATGAGTGGATGATGGGTGATGGGTGGTAGGGTTGGGAATTTATTGGGAGATGGGGAGTGGTTGGTGTTGAGAATTTTTGGGGAGATGGGGAGTGGGGGAGATGGCATGGGAGTGGAGCTGGCAATCACGTTGCCTTCCACTCCCTCAACTTTTTTATTTTTTTTTCTTTCTTTTTTATTCAATTTTTCATTTTTTTGGTGTCTACAGTTGCCCCTCTTTGTGCACTTGCTGTGAAACAGGACGAGTACAAAGACGTAGACACCCTATTCTCAAACATCACTGTGGCCTTTCAAAAATACTCCTCCAACGAGGCATCAACTTTAATTTTTTCAAACAAGAAAATGCTCCTTACAACAAGACATAAACTTTAAATTTTCCAAAGGTGAAAGTGCTCCTCCCCACGAGGCATAAACTTTAAAGTTTCCAAACGAGATGAAATTATCCTCAAGATAGGCTTTAAGAACATCCTCATGAGCGATTTTTGTAAATGTCCTCGTGAGAGGCTTTGAAAATGTCCTCGTGAGAGGCTTTGCAAATGTCCTCGAGAGAGGCTTAGAAACATCCTCAAGAGAGGCTTAGCAAGATATCCTCGAGAGAGGTTTAGTGAAATATCCTCAAGAGAGGCTTGGCGAAATATCCTTGAGAAAGGCTTAGAAAGATATCCTCGAGAGAGATTCAGCGAAACATCTTCGAGAGAGATTTTACAAGATGTCCTCGAAAGAGGCTTTACAAGATATCCTCGAGAGAGGTTTTGTAGATGTCCTTGTGGGAGGCTTTGCAAGATATCCTCGAGAGAGGCTTAGAAACATCCTCGAGAGAGGCTTAGAAACATCCTTAAGAGAGGCTTCAAAATTTTGTATACTGAGGTTTTGAAATGATACCTAGAGATTTTGGAATGATACCCGAAGGTTTTTGCAAACGTCCTCATGAGAGGCTTTGGAAACATCCTTGAGAGAGATTTTGCAGACGTCCTCATGAGAGACTTTAACAACTATCCTCGAGAGAGGTTTTGCATACGCTTTAAAAATCATCCCCGTGAGAGGCTTTATAAACCATCCTCTTGTGCAAACTATATTGGGCTTAAAAATCTAATGTGCCAGCTTCACTGTACTTACTTCCTCTTGTGTCAGCTACATTGAGCTTATTCATGTTTTAAAATGCCAACTTTATTGAGCTTACTTCCTCTTGTGCTTGCTACATTGGGCTTACTTCCTCTTGTGCCAGCTATATTGGGCTTAATCATGATTTTTAAGATTGGTGCTTGAAGGTCTTGAAAAAATACTCAAAAGTTTTGGTTTGATACCCTGAGGTTTTGAAATATCCTCGAGAGAGGTTCAACGAAATATCCTCGAGAAAGGCTTGGAGAAATATCCTCGAGAGAGGCTTTACAAGATATCCTCTAGAGAGGTTCAACGAAATATCCTCGAGAGAGGCTTAGAAACATCCTCAAGAGAGGTTTGGAGAAATATCCTCGAGAGAGGCTTTACAAGATATCCTCGAGAGAGGTTCAACGAAACATCCTCGAGAGAGGCTTGGAGAAATATCCTCGAGAGAGGCTTTAGAAGATATCCTCAAGAGAGGCTTTGCAAATATCTTTGAAAATATCATCGAGTCTGCATATGTATTTGAAAATATCCTCAAGAGAGGTTTTGCAAAATGTCCTCGAGCGAGGTTTTGCATACGTCTTTGAAAATATCCTCGAGAGAGGTTTTTGCATACGTTTTTGAAAATATTATCGAGAGAGGTTTTGCAAGATGTCTTTGAAAATATCCTCAAGAGAGGTTTTTGCATACGTCTTTGAAAATATCCTCGAGAGAGGTTTTGCTTACGTATCCTAATGTGAAATTGCTCCTCCCAGCGAGGCATAAACTTTAAATTTTCCAAACGTAAAAGTGCTCCTCCCAATGAGGCTTAAACTTTAAAAAGAGAATGCCCTTCCTAACGAGGCATAAATCTTAAATTTCCCCAACGTGAAAATGTTCCTCTTGACGAGGCACAAACTTTAAAATTTTCAAATGTGATGAAAATGCCCTACTCACTAAGGCATAAACTTTGGACAATACGGGATTCTCACAAAGACAAAAGATTTGTATCGAAACTACGAGATTCTTACCTAGTCATGGGGTTCTCACCTAAATACGGAATTTGTACCAAAACTAAATATTCTCTCTAAAACTAAGGGATTTGCATCCGAAATTGAGGGATTTGCACCCTAAAATAAGGATTCTCACTGAAATTGAGGGATTCACACCCGAAATAATAATTCTCACTAAGACAAAAGGATTCACACCCGAAATAAGGATTCAACTTGTACTAAGAATTCTCACTAAAATTAAGTATTCTTACTAAAACTAGGATTCTCACTAAAACTAGGATTCTCACTGAATAAATGATTCTTACTAAACTAAAGGATTCTCACTAAAATAAGGATTCTCACTTAAACTAAGGATTCTCACTAAACTTAGGATTCTCACTTAAACTAAGGATTCACACTTAAACTAAGGATTCTCACTTAAACTAAAGGTTCTCACTTAAACTAAGGATTCTCACTTAAACTAAGGATTCTCACTTAAACTAAGGATTCACACTTAAACTAAGGATTCACACTTAAACTAAGGATTCTCACTTAATCTTCAAAAACAAAATTTATCTTGTCAAAATTTTTCAAACGAGATTTAGAAATCTTACCTTGAACAAATTTCTTCAACTGTAATTTTGAATTGTGCCTTGAAAAGAATCTTCCTTAGATGTTTCAAAATTCTTGTTTCTTCGAGAGAAAAAAAATCTCAATCTTTTAATTTTTTACTTCAAGATTCATGAATCAAAACTAAAATTTTCCTTATATGTTAAATTCCTACGATGAATGACATATATGCAATACGCGACATACGGGTGTCATGAATACCCTGTAATGCATGCATGAAATGGATGTCATGAATACAATGCAATGTATGAAATGCAAATGCTCCAAAAATCACGTACCTCCAATCGTGGTAACAAGGATTCTCAAGCTCATTATTTTCATCTTCTTATTATCTTGTGGCTTTAGAACTTGCTAACAACTTTCATCCATTGGACTAGTCCTTTGCCAATTCAATCCTTAGTTGCAACATTTTCCTATTTCTCAAAGTGTATATTCTCAGCTTAGAAGCTTTCTTGGTTCCCATCATGTCTAAACACATTCAATGGTAATGCCGGAAGTACTCGTTCGGCCATTCACTGCAACAGCATATCCCATCTTTCTCCTCATGAGGGAAATGAAATCCAAAAATTTTCTCAGCATTCTTCTTGTTTTTCAGAAAAACCTCAAATATGCATCATTCCAAATCTGAATTTTTTTTTTAGATTTTAGTTTGAAAATTCTTTTGAAAAGAAAGAATTTTTCCAAAAAACCCTTCTTCTTTTTCTTTCAATAATGCCTCTATGGTAAATGAAATTTGCCCCACATTACTATTTTCCATGTTCGAAAATCAAATCTTCATTTTCTTAACAAACATGCAATTTTGGATCTCTAAAAAAAAAAAAACTGGTGATTACTTCCAAGGTGAATCAACAATTTGGCTCTTTCAAGAATTTGGTTTCTCAACCTATCAAGGTTTTGGTCATCAAGATAGACTTCGTCACATAAGGGAAGACCAATGTTTCTTCATCTAAACTCACAATAAAAATAAGATTTTCACAAAAAAAATTTGTTTTGAAAACACAATTCATTAAGCACTCTACCTTAGTTTCTTGATTTATAACATTTCAACAAATGTCAAGACTATCTAAGAGGGGTTCAGAATTTGGAAAAGAAAGGGAAAGAATTTTTCAATTCGGAATAAGCCATCCAAACGGTATTTGGCTTATTTAGCTTTCTCGAAAGTGTTTAATGCACACTGGTTGGCTTAAGGCACAATTCCTTCAATGTTCTTTGTTGAAGCCTTTGCATAATCTTGCACAAATTTTTTAGAGTTGCTTTCATATTTCCAGTCTTTGCTCTAGACTACACGTTTTTTGGGTTTTCACCCTAGAGCTTCATTCCTTCATTCTTTTTGTTTCTTTTTTTTTTTCCATGCATTTGAGAATTCAAACTTCTTCAAAAACAAAGTGACAATTCAAATGGCTTAAACCCAAAGGAAAAACTCTCCAACTTAAATATTCATACTTGATCAAAATGGACTTTTAAAGCTTGTAATGTAGGTCAGGGTTTAGGGTTATGAAAGAACGGATAATCAGGCCCAAAATATGTGTTTAAAGGTAATTAAACCAATGATCATTTATTTTCATGAGGATTTCATCCTTTCAACTTCTCAAAACATTTCACATTTTTCTCTTTATTTTCTCATTTTTCCCTTTTTTTTTCTTTCTGCTTTTTTCTTTTTTTTTCACAGACTTTTTTATCACAAAGTGAGTTCAAAATTTTGGAACTCAATCTTTGCCCCAATAGTACAAGGCATTCTTTTCCAAAGCTTAAAAATAAGATCCAATCACTCACATGATCTTTCTTCACACTTTCCCTCCAGTGTGAAGGGTGATCCTTGGTTAGGGTTCATTCTAAAAAGAATTTAATAGGCTCAAAAAGGGTAGCAAATGATAATTTTCTTTTTTGTGAAAAAAATATGAAAGATGGTCATTTCTCATATCAAGCATGAATACTTTCATTGAAAAGCAATCCTCAAGGAAATAAACAATCAAAATTTCATTTTGCCTTTCGAATCCATTTGAATATCTAATATGCAAGATGTCACAATCAATTTTTCCTTTTTTTTTTTGCAACTCATGTAAATTTCATTACATCGATGTGCCATCCAAGTGAAGGCTCAACCGAGTTTTCTTTTTCACTTCAATGTGCCATCCAAGTGAAGGCTCAACCCAATCTTTTTTTTTTTCAAAATGTCGATGCAATTTCCAATCAATCACAAAGGAAAAAGTTTGCATAAACAATTGGGTGCTTTAGCTTCTTGGTAGTCTTTCCCCAAGATGTGGGCGAAAAAATTGGATATTGCTCAGATATTCACAGATGCTAAAAAAATATGGTTTTTTGATAATTTTGCCCCATATGCAGGTAAGGGACAACCTTTGGAAAACGTTCAGGCATGGTGGAGAAATTTATAAGCGATGTGTTTAAAGCTCTGGATAATCTTGACACTTATTGAATTACCAAAATTCATATTCTTTCAAGAGAGTGCTTCATGCATTTGTTTTTCGAAAAATGATTTGTAAATTAATCAACCATTTCATTGTTCAAAGCCCAAATAAAGAACATTATCCTTTTGGAATTCATGCCTAATGGCAAGGAAATTTCATGTAGTCTCAAACTTCTACCTATCAAAGGAATCAAGCTTTTGAGTAGTTTCTAACATGAAATGTCTGTTAGAATTGGCTTGTACTAATCACCATTTCCTTAGAAATCCTCAACAGTTTTCATTTTACAAAAATTCTTTCTTATTTTAAAAAGGACAAAATTTGTTTCAAAATCATGGAAAAAAGCTATGTGAGGCTTTTTATTTTCATCTATCATTTTCGCTGGAAAAATTCTATATAAGGAGATTTAAAAGAAATCAAATGCACATTTACAAATTGACATGATGCAAAAGAATTAAAGCTTCCATTAAGAATCCATTCATTTCATTATCATCAGAGATTGCCCCGAATGTCATGTCTTTCTTCAAAAAATTTCTTTCAGGCATTGATTCGTATTTCTACTTGATCACTGTGTCTCTTGAATCTATTTTCCAAGTCATTCTTTTTAGGTGATGAATGCATGAGCATCATGAATGAATGAAATATGAATGTACTTTTCTCTTATGTGATGCATGAGCATTATGAATCAATATGTGCATGGATTATGGGTGAGCAAAATATAATTCTATCGATGCAAATTGACTAAAAAAATTAAAACACAACTGAATTTCATAAATTATTATAACACAAAGATGTGAGAAAAAGGCAAGAACAATCCTTCATGTGTCCTGAATTGGGTCATTCTCTATGCGATGGTTGAGATGGCTCTATCGTAAAGTTGGCCTTTTAAGTCTTGTCTATATGTTGGGTTCGGGATATTTAACCAATCTAAGAAGGTTCCCAAATTGCTCCTCACTGTCGTCCACGCGGACTAGTAAGGCACCCCAATCCTCACCCATTACAGGTTTCAAACGGAAATGGTTCAATTTGAGTGGTTGTATTTCCCAAGTTGCTGCGGAGGTTATCACCTCACGAAAACTTTGGTACTTTACACCCTGAGAGTGTTTCGCTAGCTTATGCGAAGGTTATCACCTGACGAAAGCATAGTTACTTTACCCCCTCTTAAAAGGACGAGTCCGGGTAGAGGACTTATGTTATGCACATGCACATGAACGTGTAGTGTGTGTGTGTGAAGGAACGAACAACCTTTAATTCAAAATCAAATGCCCCCAACATAGAATTAAAATAGAAATGTTAATAATAAACACACAAAAGGAATCATAACAATAAAAGGAAAATACATGCAAATTAAGACCATTTATTAAAACCTAAAGTATCACAAGGCTAACTATGGCTCGACTCTCTAATCTCCCCAGTGGAGTGGCCAAACTGTCATAACGTGTCAAATGCGAATTCGGCATGCTAGACGCAAACAATGGAGTTGCCACTAATCATTTTTGTTAGGTGTAATTAGTCACCTATGTGAATCTATCCTTTCAAAAGTGATCCTGAGCTCGACTAAGATACCTTAAAAAGAATAGGTTCAGGTCTACGTTCAGAACTAGGTTCAGGAGTACGGTTACGCGTGGGGAAGGATTAGCATCCCCACGACGCCTATCCAGAGATAGTACTTAATTAGCCTAATATTGTCTTGTAGGTCCTAAATTTAATGGTCTTTATTTCTTAATTTAATATTTACATATTGGAGAAATTTTCCAAAGAATTTTCCATCATGCTGGCGAAATTCCAAGAAAGATCTCCTCACCTCAGGAGTATTCAAGAGTGACTGTTTGCTCACTCGAAGAGGCTCCGTCGTCGGATTTATTTTAATATATTATGGAGAGTAAGTTATTTAAATTCTATAAATTGAAGTTTCTAATCAAATTGAAGGCTTACGAATTATTATCGAAATATAAATCTCAACCCATGATATCCACTTAAATTGTCCATAGTTATGGTGGAATTTAAGAAGATTTTCTCACCTAGAAAATTCTTAGAAGTCAACCGTTTGCGACTCCTTCGAATTTCATCATCGAAAAGATCTTGATTTATTCTCGATTTTAATACTTTTAATTCCTAATTATTTTTTTATCATTAATTATCAAATCAAATAAATCTTGATTTATTGTATTGAAATTTCTAACTAAATTCTCCATCGTGATGTTGGAATTTAGTAAGATTTTTCTCACCTAGAAAATTTTTAGAAGTCGACCGTTTGCGACTTCCTAGAATTCCATCATCGAAAAAATCTTGATTTATTTTCTTGATTAAATTACGACATTTGATTCTTAATTATTTTTAATATTATTAATTATCAATGATCAACAAAATAAATCTTGATTTATTATATTGAAATTTCTAATTAAATTCTCCGTCGTGCTGGTGGAATTTAAAAGAAATTTTCTCACCTAGGAAATTCTTATAAGTCAACCGTTTGCGACTTCTTCGAATTCCATCATCGGAAGATCTTGATTTTTTTAATTAATTATTGAAAATTATATAAAAAAAATTTATGTAAATTAAAAATAATAATGATAAAATAAAATAAAATCTAATTACATTTATTTACTTATTCTAATTAATGAACACAATAAATAAATAAAATAATAATCAGCTCCTAAAATAATTTACACATAAATAAAGATTAACTAACAAACCAAAACAGATAAATAAAACAACAATAAATAAATAACAAAAACCTAATAAATAAAACTACGGGTCGGGTCTAGGGGCTGACCCGCGCGGATCCTACGCAACCCGCGTAGGTCGCCTGCACGGATCCTGCGCAAGTCGACGCGCGGATCCGCGCTACCCGACCCGATTGCCTTATAAAAATAATTTTTTTTAATTTCATTTTCACCCTTTTTCAGAGAAAAAAAATCTCCCCTCTCTCTCTACCAAGCCAAGAACACCAAGAACACTCACACACAAACCCAGAATCAGATCGCCGTTGTCGCTGCGCATCGTCGCTCATCGTCACCGTCGTCGCCGCTCACGGCCAGCAAGCAAACCCAAAAATTTCCCAAACTTTCCCCAAAAACTCATTTGTCCTCTTGAAACCCGATATCCCACTTATTTTCCCAAAATTGAAACCATCAAGCCTAGATCTAAGATTGAAGCTGGCGACTTCTATTTCTCGATCTCCTCCGACGAGCGTATGACAGTCACCAAACTTGCACCAGGCCTTCTCCTAGTCCTCCTCTAGGTTTTCACCCTCCCAAAAATTGATTGAAACCCAAGAATCCCAAAATAAAATAAAAAAAATCAAAATTTTTGTTGTTTATCTTCGGTTTTATTTTTTGTTGTTTTTGGTGTCTGTGATGCTATCTTTGCCCCCTCGCAAAAACTCCTTGGCCGAATCCCCCATCTGGTTGTGGTGTAATTTTTTGCTGTCGTTCCCCCCTTTTGGTGTTGTGTATTTGCTCTTTTTATGGAAATGGGAAAGTAAGGAAAATGGGTTTGTCGGTGTGGGGAGATGGGGTCGGTGGCATGAGTGGGTGATGGGTGGTAGGGTTGGGAATTTTTTGGGAGATGGGGAGTGGGGGAGATGGCATGGGAGTGGAGCTGGCAATCATGTTGCCTTCCACTCCTTCAATTTTTTTTTTTAATTTTTTTCTTTCTTTTTTATTCAATTTTTCATTTTTTGGGTGTTTACACAATGTGACCTGTAAGATTATTGCAAAAGTCATTGTGAATAGATTGAAGCTTATTCTTCCTACTTGTATTAATGAGAATCAAAGTGCGTTCATTCCAGGGAGGCTGATAACTGACAATATTATGTCTGCTTATGAACTTGTATATACTTTGAAAAATAAGAAACATGGGGGTAGAAGTTTTTTGCCCTCAAATTGGATATGAGAAAAGCATACGATAGGGTAGAATGGTCTTTCCTTGAGTCAATTATGATTAGAATGGGTTTTGAGGATAGATGGGTTTCACTTATTATGCAATGTTTATCAACAGTTTCCTATTCTATCCTTTTTAATGGTAAAATTACTGATGCTTTTAAATCGAGTAGAGGACTTCGACAAGGAGATCCTCTATCACCATTCTTATTCTTGCTCTGTACAGAAGGTTTGTCGGCTATGTTGTCAAGATCACAAAGAACTGGGGAGCTACTTGGAGTTCAAGCAAGCAGATTTGGTCCTCGAGTTAATCAACTTTTCTTCGCAGATGACAGTTTGTTGTTTGCAAGAGCAAATAGAAACAATGGAGAAATGCTGAAGCACATGCTAAAGTTATATGAGGAAAGCTCATGACAAAAAATTAATTTTGAGCAGTCGTTTCTTTTTTTCAGCCCAAACACTACACCCAGGCAAAGCGACGAACTTCAAAATTTGTTTGGAATTCATGTGGCAACCAACCCGGGCAAATACTTGGGGCTACCGACTATGATAGGGAAGGGGAAAAAAAAACTTTCAAGGAAATCACCAACAAAGTACATGTTAGAATCAATAGCTGGAGCAAAAAACTGTTATCTTTTGGTGGTAAGGAAATTTTCGTTAAAGCCATTCTTCAATCTCTACCAACTTATGCTATTAACTGTTTTTTGCTGCCCAAGACCCTTTGCAATTAACTCACCAGCATTATTAGGAATTATTGGTGGTCTAGTAAACCTGGGGGTAAAGGAATTCATTGGCTCAAGTGGGACAAGGTTTGTATGCCTAAGATCATGGGTGGATTGGGTTTTCGGAACCTACAGCTTTTCAACAAGGCACTGCTGGGGAAACAAGGATGGCGACTGATTCATAACACATCCTCTTTGTGCTTCAAAATATTCAAAGCAAAGTACTTTCCATGAGGCACTTTGATGAAGTCCAGTCTGGGATCTAACCCTTCCTACATATGGAGAAGCATTTGGAATGCAAAAGAGGTGTTAACGGAAGGTGTGAGATGGCGAGTTGGTGATGGGAAGTCTATCAACATTTGGGATGAGAAATGGCTAAACGTTAATGGTTTTTTCAATATTCTTTCAACACCGAGTACCACGCCACGAACAACAATAGTGGAGATGCTCATTGATGAAGAAAACATGTAGTGGAAGGAAGATACCATAAGAAGGAAATTTTCTCAAGATGAAGTTGCTACCATATGCAATATACCTCTGTACAGATCTAGACCACCAGACAAGATGGTTTGGCACCACACCAAGGATGGAAAATACACTGTTAGGAGTGGATATAAAGTCTTAGCATAGATGCAAGCTGTTTATGGACCACCAAGATTTATTTGGAGAGCATTATGGTCTGCTACTGTACCATATAAGATTAAACTATTTGGTTGGCGCCTTTGTCATGGTATCATCCCAACAAAGTCTAATCTAGCTTCTAGAATCAAGGAGCTGAATCCCACTTGCTTCAGATGTGAGACTGGAATAGAAACTGATCTACATGCCTTAAAAGATTGTGCACTGCCCAGGAAAGTCATTGACCCGGTCCATCTTTCTCAAACACTGGTATATAGCCCAGTAGACAACATTGTGGACTGGATGGAGAATGCTGCTAAACAGCTTAATTCAGAGGAATTTGATAGCTTTCTTGTGACATTATGGGCTCTATGGAATGCTAGAAATATGGAGTTTAAAGAAGGACAAAAACCAGATGAAAGAAGAATAGAAGAAAACATCAGATTCTGCTTACACGAATACAAACAAGCTCAAGTGCACAATATTTCCAACTCACAAGCAAGGTATCAGATTTATTGGCAACCTCCACCAATGCCTCTCCTCAAAGTTAATTTTGATGGAGCTTTTGATGCAAAGCTCAGACAAGGTGGCATAGGAGTGGTATCCGAGACTTCAAAGGTTTTATGATGGGAGCTGCTGCAATTAAAATCAATCAGTGTACTGAAGCTTGCATATCAAAAGCCATGGCAGCGTTAAAGGCGATGGAAATTGCTAAACAAATGGGATTCCAATAAGTAATTATTGAAGAAGATACACTTGTGGTCATCAAAAAATTGCAAATGGATGAGGATGATTTGTCAAGTATAGGCCCTATTATGGTGGAAGGGAGAATGATGATGAACACCTTCGATGAATGCAGAACCCATCACAAAAGAAGAGAAAGAAATGCAGCGGCCCATGTTTTAGCCAGACTTAGTTTACAAATTTCTGAAAATTTGTTTTGGATAGAAGAATACCCTGCTTCTATACATCAAGTTGTAATGACTGATGCTATTAATATTTAATAAATTCTGATTTCTTCAACAACAAAAAAAAGAATATCACAAGTTTAAATCTTAAGATGAGCTCCGTTTTGATACTATTTATATTATCAAAACGGGAGATGGCTACCTTTCATTATATTATGGCACACTCACTACTGAGTGGGTGGATAAGAAAAAAATATGTTTTAAAAAATAATTATTTGGGTAATTTTTTTAAATATAAAAAAGATATAATTAGCTTAAATTTATATCATTATTAATAAATTTTTTAAGTTTTTAAGTAATTACTTTGATTGAATTAATATCTAGTTAACTCTTGACATCAATTTAATTATATCACATGTGTAAAAAGATCACGTAAGGGAAGATGAGAGAGAATGACGATGAATCTCTCTTATTTCATAAACCTCACTCTCATCACGAGTACTTAAAATTAGAATTCCAAATTTTTTAGATAGTCTCCTTTTATATGAAAAAACTATCACTTGCAAATTACACTAAAAATATAATACTAATACCTTATTACTCAATACTCATAGACACGTATAATTTATGTATGTGTCTCGTGTTTCATATCTTTTTATATCAATCGTGTAAATATAAAAACAATACAAATTGTTAAATATATCAAATTTTAAATACGAATACAATATATATTAAACATATTGTGTTAATTATATCATCTCGTATTTATTATACTATCTTTGTATTTATTAAACGTGTCGTATTTTTGTATCATGTTCAAAATTATTAAATGTTTTATAAAATTAAAGTAAAATCACCAAGAGCTATAATATTTTCATTTAAGTTAAAATTTTTAAAATCTAATCATTAAAATATATATTCAAAAGCAAGAAGAACATGAATAAGAACAAGAAGTATCCATGCTGCAACTACCAATAATACCATATCCTTTTTAATTTATATATTTTATTAAGCTGAAAGTACACCAACCAAAGCATACCCATATGCTATTGTTGCAAGAATGAGACATACATGTGTAAATTATATTCAGACTTTTGTCCAATTTTGCAATTCTCACCCAACATTCATCTGCTATGTTGTCTTTGTCTCCATTTTTTTATGGGTTTCATGAAGGAGTGCGCTTCCCGTCCCCCGGGGGTAGGTTTGGGCCATGGGCAAGACATGGCGCGTGCCCACGACAACATCTTTCGAGTGAAATCTTGATCATGCATGTTTTCTGACCGTGATGTTTGGTGATTGTTTGTCTTGCTTCGGTAATAAAGACTGTTCGTAGTCCATGTGATTCCTAACATCAGCCCTAATTACAATGACTTCAATCGGTTGGCATGCATGGAGAACAGAAGCATGGCAAGATCAACGTCTGGGAGGAACTAAATAAGAAGCTCAAGGAAAGGAGAAGTTATACTTTCATATAAAATAAAATAATTTTTAATATATTAAATGAAAATAGTATTATATATAATAATTCTAAAGAATATTTTAAAAACAGTCGTTCATAATTTATTTTTTTTTATAATTATTATCTATCATGAAAATTATACAAAAGTCTAAATTGTATGCATTGTCCTTGTTAACTATATAAAACAGTCGTTTTGGCCAAATTAATTATCCATTCACTTGTCCTAAACTTTATACCTTTTTATAATCATATACAATAAAATAAAAGTAATCCCTGCGATTACTTCAATTTTGCTGCAATCTCCCTCAATTTGAGGGGATTGCTTTAGTATTGGTTTGCCACGTGGCAAGTTAATATATTTTTTATTTTGTATTTATATTATTTTTTGTATTATAATTATATTAAAAGTATTATATATATAAATTTTGACATGTTATGTATAAATTTTGATATATTTGTATTTGTGTTGTATTAGTGTTAATTTTTGTGTTGTATTGTGTTTTAGTTATTTTTTCGTGTTCGTGTCGGATTCAAAATTATCAGGTCTAATTAGCACTATTCAAATAACTTTCAATTTTGTATCCCGTTATTTTTATTTTTTTTGTCATGTTGATAAATTTTGGTACATTTTGTGCATTCGTGTTGTGTTAGTATTACTTTTACATGTTGTATTGTGTTTTAGTTATTTTTTCATGTTTGTTTCGTGTCCAAATTTGTCAGTTCTAATTGACAGTATTCAAATAATTTCCAATTTTGTGTCAAGTTCGTTTTATATAATTTTTGACACTTTCGTGTATTCATGTCGTGTTCATGTTATTTTTTCGTGCCATGTCGTATTTTAGTTATTTTCCATATCAAGTTCGTGTGTGACAATATTCAAATAACTTCTAATTTTGTGTCACGTGTTGTATAATGGTTGATTCTTTATTTTTTTAAAATAAATAAAATCATATTATTTTTTTATATTATTGAATAAAAAATTATTGTATTGATAATTATCAGTAAAAATTAAAATATTGAATAATAATAGATAATTGTTCAATTGAGCTAAATTTGATTTTTAAAAAATGGATTAATGAATTGGTTTTTTTTTATAAATTGAACCTAATTAACATATAAATTTAATCAACCTTTAATCAAATTTTACAAATTCAACACGATTCAACATCAATTTTTAAAATTTAAAAAATTTCATTTTTTTAATATTATTTTAAATTTATAAATAAAAAATATATTTTTTATTTATAAAATATATAAAATGGAAAACAATGAAACCAAATCAAATAAAAAATTTTATGATCTGAACCGAATACGAAAAAATCGAACTGAACATTGAATCTCTAATCGATATTTAATTTACTTTTGCTTACTTTTCAAACTATAAAACTGTCTCTTTAGCTTCAACCATATGATGTGCAAACACTTTTATTTTAATATGTAAAAAATATAATTATCTTAACATCTTGCTTAACGTTCAGTATAATCTATAATCGAAATATCGCGAGGTCTAAATATTAATAATAATATTATAAAATAAAACCCAAGCTAATCTAATGATTGAATGGGGATGGTATCTTAAAAAAGAGCTGAAATCATAGCTTGATCAAGTAGGAAATATTGTACTAACTTGGTAGTGGCAAGTGGCAACACTGTTTTTGCCCCTTTTTGTAAGGAATTATGGAACCCATTTTCCCACTTGATCTTTGCCAACTGAGCCATTTGTAAAGAGCCCCCCAATACAATGAACCAATTCAAATCTGTTTGAATTACAGGTAGTAATAAATAATCACTGCAAAAGTAAATAATTACTTCCACTGAAATTTAAAAAATAAAAAAGTATAATTAATATTTTTTTAATTCAATAAAAAATATTAAAATAATAATTTAATAATTCTTAATCAATGTATATAAGCACCAATTAAGTAAATCCAAAAATAAAATCAAGACCCTGGGAAAAGACAGTTCAAATTACTTAGCAATAGGCACTGAAAAAATGCTATTTTTGGAAGAGCAATTTCAAAATACATGAAGCTTTAAAAAAACAAAATAATTATCAACTGAAGTAAAAAGAACCCATCATCAAGATTTTCTCAATGAAATTAACCCAAAATCCACACTGGAAATCATTATGATGCATGAAATGCGATAATTTAAACATAAATATAATATAAAAAAAATAATTAAAATATATTATAAAATATAATACGATACAATAAATAATATAACTATAACACGAATACATAAATTTATCAAAATTTATATAATATAAATTATTAGTATATTAAAATTTATATAAAATATAATTATAACACAAAAATACTACAAATATAATCTGAATACACAAAGTATGGTATACATGCCAATAGCTTTAGTTCATCAATCCTAATCACCTAAAATCCAAACCATTGAGAAGATATAATTGTTTTCTTATAATCAAATGTCCATATTCTTTCTTTGATATTGACGGAAAATTTATCTAATATAGCTAAAAAAAAATTTATCAAAATATCGTTCTTTTCAGATTAATTCTTAAAATTCGCTTTTTTTAAACCAGTTGGAAATCGCCATGGCCCATGGCGATTTTCCAACTGAATTTTTTAATATTTTTTAAAACACCAGTTGGGAAATTGTCATAGGCCATGACGATTTTCCAACTAAATTTTTTTCTTTTTTTTCATTTGGAAATCGCCACCGTAAGTTTTTTTTTTAATTCTTTTAATAAATAATAAAATTTAAATAAAAATTATATAATTTTAAATTTTAAAAAATAAAGATTTAATAATTTTAATATATAATTTTTATCCATGGTGGTAGAAGTGTTCATGGGTCGGGCTCATGTATGGTATCAACACCACATTTGCTTGCCCGAGCCACGGTGGCAATTTTTCAACCTTTATTTATTTATTTTTTAATTTTATAAAATTATAAAAATTATATAATTTTTAATTTTAAAAAATAAAAATAAAAATATAACAATTTACCAAAAATTATATTCGTAATTAGGCCATGGGCCGGGCCGGGCCGCGACCCGAAATTTTTCAATTTCCTTGCCAAGGCCCGGCTCGCCGCCCTGAATTTTATTATTTTAATATATAAATAGTGATCCGGGCCTGGCCGGACGGGCTGCCCAGCCCGTGAGCAGGTCTATCCGTAATGTCAATCGAATTCTTTCAACTTGTATTCGTAATAAATGGACCTCCGGGAGAAAGGCCAACCAGAGTGTCGTATTAGTCCGGGCTTGGACAAGTGTTTTTGTAATTTTATTAAATAATAAATTTTAGATAAAAATTATATAATTTTTAATTTAAACAAAAATTTAAATAACAAAATTCAAAAAATTATAAAATATATAAAAATATATTTTTAATAGTGAAATGGGCTTTCGGGTCGGCACGACTCGAAATGGGCTTGGGCAAGGGAAAAAATTTCGGGTCGCGGCCCGACCCATGAACAGATCTAATTACGAATATAATTTTTTAATTTTTGGTAAATTGTTATATTTTTATTTTTTAAAATTAAAAATTATATAATTTTTATCATTTTATGAAATTAAAAAAATAAATAAATAAAGATTGAAAAATTGCCACCGTGGCTTGGGCAAGCAAATGTGGTGTTGATACCATACATGGGCCCGGCTCGGCCCATGGACATTTCTACCACCATAGGATAAAAATTATATATTAAAATTATTAAATCTTTATTTTTTAAATTTTTAAATTATATAATTTTTATTTAAATTTTATTATTTATTAAAAGAATTAAAAAAAAAAAAAAAAGAACTTCCCTTGTGGGTGGCGATTTCTCAATGGAAAAAAAAGGAAAATTTTGAAAATTTTAGTTGGGAAATCGCCATGGCCTATGACGATTTCCCAACTAGTATTTTAAAAAAAAAAAAAAAAATCAGTTGAGAAATCGTCATGGGCCATGGCGATTTTCCAACTGATTAAAAAAACGAATTTTTAGAATTAATCTGAAACTAACGATATTTTGATAAATATTTTTTTTTTTGACTATATTAAAATAAAAAAACCGATATTGAGAGGGTAACAACAAAGAGACTACTCAAAAACAAAAAGAAGGCTGTCACTTCTACCGTAGTCTTGTGTATTGGTCGAACTTGATCGAAATTTTTTTATTTAAGTTTGACTTGTAATTTTTTTATTGTTTATAAATATTAAAAAAAATATTTTTATATTAATATTTTTATATTTTTATAATTAAATTTAAATAAAAATATTTTTTTATTAAATGAACAATAATTCAAATCCTACCGAATCGACTCAACTTGAATTATAAAAATTCTATTCAGATTCGACTCAATTTAGACCTGACCTATCGGATAACTAGACCATTAAACAAATTTATTCTACAGCACCTAAAATAATCACTAACCTCCCTCTCAAAGTTCCACCTTTGTACATTTAACAAAGATGTTAATGATTTTGACTTTATACTTGACATTATAATTTATGTTAATAAACAAAAAATAACCAAGTTTGGCACTCCAATCCCTTTTTTTATTATTATTATTTTTGCAGCAAACTTGGGCAGCTATTTTGCATGAAGATTGGGGCAAATGATACTGACATTATAACTCCACCAGTGATTTAAATTTTTTTCTTTGACATTAACACCCATATCAAGTTAATCAATCAAAGAAATTCATGTGCTGTTGCATAAAAGATTAACAATTATAGCTAATCATCCAAACCATAAGGAAGTTTCATTAAAATTAAAATCAGATAATAATGAGATTTAGATAATAGATTAGTACTAAACCTTCTGATTATCCCTTTGCAATCACCAACAAAGAAGTTAACAAACATCTGTATTTATGTGGTAGGGGGAGCAATTTGAAATAGAGCTGGGAGTGTAGGCAGAACAAGCATTTAAAACATAAGAGAAAATGTAGAACCAACATGATTTAAGATTATGCCAAGACATAAGGGCACTATACTTGTCTATGGCCCAGATCTAGCTAGGTTCACATTAACAAAGATTATGTATGTTTAGGTCCGGTTCGATATGAAATATGGATAAAAAATTTTACTTAGGTCCGATTCGACATGTAAAAATATTATCAAAATTCATAAAAGTTCCTCCAAATTTATATATAGAAAGATCGATCCATTTTGATTTTTTTTGTTTTAACTAAACATAATAATTCGTATATGTGTGTGTCGTATTTCATATTTTTTGTGTCAACTGTATAAAAATAAACACAACACAAATTATTAAATATATCAAAACTCTAAACACAAAAATAATACGTATAATAAACGTGTTGTATTAAACATGTTTAAACATATTATGTCATATTTATTATATTACTTTCGTGTTTATTAAACATATCATATTTCCTTTTAACTTAAAATCATATTTAAAAGAAATCTTCAAAATTTTGTTAAAATTCTTTTGAATTTAGTTCAAACAAATGTATTTAAAAAATCTGAATGAGGTTAAAGGAAGAAAGGTAAATATGAAAACATGTCCTCAATAATTAAATAAATGTTAAATGGTCTAATGGTTAAGAGTTATTTGAAAAAGAAAAATGAAAAATTAGAAATTGTTAGGAAGAATATTGTATATATAAAATTGTCCTTAATGAAAAAACTTCATTTTCCTTTCTCTTTTCTTTAAAAAAATATTATTTTTTTAAAATTTTAATTACAAATAAATTTTAAAAATAAAATATTTAAATATTTATCTTTTAAACTTTTAAAAAATAAAAAAATTTAATTTTAGAAATATTATTTGTATTACTTTTTATTTTTTTAATTTAAAAAGTAAATTAAAAATAAAAAATTGTGTTTTAAAATTAAAAAATTATTTTTAGAAAAAATTATTTTTTAATTAAAAAATTAAATTAAAAAATAAAAGAAAAAGAGAAAGAGAAAAGAAAAAAAAGTTATCAAAGTAATTTTATCTTTACAATTTTTTAAATAATTTTTTATATTTTCTTTTTTTTTAAATAATTTTTATTCATTATACTATTTAATAATTATTATATTGTAAAAGATATATTTTTTAAATTTACCGGTGAAAAAAAGTGATAGAAGAGAGTGGTACCCAGATATATACCATTCATATAGATTGTCAGAACCCATGTGACACAGTATGGCCCTTACCATTCATGTCCACCTAAAAGAACCCCACAAAATGAGACACAAGAGTCCTCTAAAAAGTAACCTTTAATCACATGAAAAAGAACAACCTTTTCTTTACCTCATCTTTTTATTTTCTTTCTTATAGTATAAAAATTTCCCCCCAAACACTTTTTTTCCTGTTCTGCCTGTTTCATAATCTAATGGTTGACAGATACTGTAGTAATAATATGAACAATAAAAATAGCTTTTACCCTCCATTTCAGCCCTTGCACCTCCTTTTCCTTTCTGGGTCTCCATATCAGTATAGTAGTTAAACTTCTGCTACAGTACTTTCAAAACTTCTTGGGGTTTATTTTCTGTACACAAAGTGACATGGATCTATATATATCCTTCAATTCATACAGATTTTCATTTATTTATAGTTCCTATTTTTACCTCACTTTGGAAAAATGGAGGGTAAAAAAAAGAGTAGGAAGAAAAAAACAAAAGGGAAAGAGTAAAAAATTACAATATCACATGAAAGAGTTACGATTAGCCTTTGTTTTTGTTCTAATATTTGCTGTGTGGTCCAGCACTTTCACAGTTTCACCTACAGGAAGGGTCACAGTAGGGAAAGAGAAAGCCCCCACTCCCATAAATCAGTTCTTCTGTCCTTTACCTATACAATATTATGTATTCATTGTAGGTAGTATGTATTGATGATGATGATCTTGTGACTTACAGATCTTTTTCTTTGTTGTGGTTGTGGCTATACAGCTAGAGGATTTTTCCTTTTTTTTTTCTTTCAATCTTCCTTGTATATGTTTCCCAATGTCTCTGCAAAGATGGAAGAAAACAGTTTCAACATTATGAAATGATCACATTTGACCAGATTTCCAACAAGCTGTATCTGCATGTCATCATGAAAAGCTAGATTGGTTGGTCTCTTAACCTGGCAAAGTCAATTTCCTCCTTTGCTGGCCATGCTCACCTCTGTCAACTACATGCCAATGGTTCCTTGCCCAGAAGAAAACCTTTTATAGCAAAATTAATCAAACTAATTAACTTACCTTTTGCCTTAAGAATAAAAGGAATGTTTTTTTTTTTCTGTTTTCTTTTTGAATGTTGTGGCAATGAAAAGTGATGATGATACCTGGGCATTTGTAGAAAACATGATTTACGAGAAGCCATATTGAGGCTGGAGGTGTTGGGCAGTGAAGAGTTATTGTTAGAACAAGATGTAGCGGTTTTGCCGTCGGCTTCTACAGCCTCTGCAGAAGAGGTAGAGAAGACAGTGAGGTGATCACCAGCTGATTTCTTTGGGGAAGCAAACAGGTTATCAGGGAGAATGTGCTCCAAGCTGTTCACATGAAAAAAGGCCCTTCATTCATAATGCCAACAAATAATAAATACGCATAAACGTCCATTCAAAAGATCACCAAAAGCTAGCACAAAGCAGCAGCACTATATAGAACCTGAACCTGAAGAATCTCTGTCCGACTCTTCATTTTTCTTGAAATACCCGTGTCCGACATGGGTATAGGGATATGATCCTCTAAATACATGAAAATCTATAAAATTAAAAAAAAAATTTGAATATACCCATGTCGGACACATACCCCTATCCGACACTCGCACCCGAGTTCGAGTAACATAGCCGAAGATTCTGTTTTTCTATGTACATTTAAAAGTCATGTTTTATACCTTTCAGGGAGATCATCTTCTTCAGTGTTGGCCTTCTCCTCCTTAGTATTACTATTACCATTGTCATTTTTATGATTACAAACTGGATTAATTTCCTCCAGCTGATTATCAGCATTCACAGCAGCAGCCAATTGGGAAACAGTTGTGACCGGGCTACCACCATTCTCTGCAGCAACAAAAAAAAAAAAAAAACCAAATTGATAAATTGAACTCCAATGTAATTAATTTGTTCAAATGGTGAACAAACCAGAGTCAATTTTAAACTGTTTTCAATGGTGTTAACCTTCCTGGACTTCTTGATCAATTGCATCAGCTGGAAAAATAAGTGCTTCAGTTTTGGGAGTATGGGATACAGTTGGTGAAGGAATGGGAGACCCGGTGGACAAACCATGATTGAACTGAGAATGGTGATGGTTCTTTAAGTCCATCAGCTGCAAGTTCATTAGCCTTCTTCCTTGAAGCTCAATGGCTAGCTGCAAATCAGCTTGCTCCTCCAATTTCCTTCTCAACAGCATCTCTTGATGAGTATTGTAAAACATTCTTGCTCCTAAACAAGTTCAAATAAAATAAAAAAAGTTAAACCAAAAAATACTGCAATTTGAGATTTAAAAAAAAAACAAAGGCTAGTCTTTGTTGTTGCCTTGTTAACTCACCGTGAAGGAGATCAAATGGCTCCCTGGAATCAAGAGCAGACGGACTTGAGCACGCAGAATACTCTCCTCTCTCCAATTGTTGTTGCTTCCTAGAAATTTGATCGATTAGATAAATTACATCACTGCAGAAAGTAGGCAATGTAGAAAGAGCAAAAAAGAGCCTTACTTCTCTTGGACTTTCCCCTTCTCCTTGTAAGGCTTAACAAGCACACGAGAATCGCAAACAAAATGAGGGTTTCCTTTAGCTAAAATGTACTTCACTGTCTCAGGATACACAAATGTAACAAACCCAAACATCCTCTTTTGCTGGTAAGGTATCCTCACATCTTGCACAGGTCCATAGATACTAGGGGGGAACAAAAGGAAACAATCTTAAGTTAAAACCCAAAATTCCAAAATGGAAACTCAACCCAAAAACAACCATGACTGACTCAGTAACTTACCTGAAGTAATTTGAAACATCTTCTTCTTTAAAACTACTGTCAGCTGGAAATGTCAAATAAATCTGTCTAGAGACTGGATTAACTGCTCCTCCTAATCCCATTGCTGCAAAATCATTTCGTTCAGGACAGCACCGCCCAAACTTATGAACCTCATCTCCCATCATCAATGCTGCCGCTGCTGATCTGCAACGACCATAGGAATGCCATAATGAGTCAAGAAACCAATACCCATTAACTTAAAACACTCTCAAACAACCAAAAAGTTGCACCTAAAAAGTGTAAGAAGTTAAGAGCTAAAAAGTTTATAACAAAAATAAGCTCCATTGCACTCTACCTATGAGTGTCACTTTGTTGTTGAAGAAGGAAATTAACACACTTGCTGTATGGAAAAGAAGCTCCAGCCATGAACTGAGAAGCTGCAGCTAGCTTTTGTTGTTGTTGTTGCTGCTGCTGCTGTTGAAGAGCTTTTGATCTAAGCAGCTCTTGGCACTGTTCCAACTCATTCAGCTTGCTTGGAGAACCAACGAGAGCAGCACCATCAGCACAATCTCCATGAAGAAACCTACAGCTAGTACCATTCTTACAAAACCCCCTCGCAAAGTACAAACAAGGCTTCCATCCAACCCCAGAATTTACGTCTTCAACACCAAAACACAGACCAGGAACTGAGAAACTCCTCCTGTGTAAAGGAGAATCAGCGTAGCCAGTTGGACTCATTGCTAAGTCAAGCCGAGGATCGAACAAATCTTCAGGCTTTGAGTCGTTGAGAAACGAAAGATGGTCCTGGAACTGGTAGTCATCAATGAATTCATTGTCATTGCAGGTGTTTCCACATGAAGCAATTGAGGATAAAGATCCAGAGCCATTAGCAATGTTACTGGTTCCATTAACAATACTGGCATAAGAAAGAGAGGATTTTGAGATTGGACTGATGGGACGATGGTTAAGAGGAGGCCAAGTATTAGTAGATGGAGAAGAAGGGTTTGTAATTTTGAAACCATTGGTGGTGTTGGCAGTGGTAAGCCTCGAAGAAGAAGGGATGGATAAAGGGCTTGGCCTTGAAGAAAAAGGAGAAGGAGAAGAAGAAGGTGTAGGACGGTTAGAGACGGAAAGTCCTAAGTGGGTTTTGGCTTTCAGGACTAAAGAGTTGATAAGAGCTTCAGGTCCGAAGGCTAAACGAATCATTTCATTCTCTCCATGGTCTTGAATAAGAAGAAGATAACCCATGATTTTTGAAGCATTTTCAGGGTCCAAGTTTTGGATCCTTGAAAAAACTATCCTCGTAGCTTCATATGAATCCATGGAGGAACCAACTTTTTTCTTTTAAAAAAAAAAACAGTAAGCTAAAGTGCTAAAAGCCTAAAACTAAACCCAAAAACATAAAAAGAAAACCTTCACTTCTAGAGAGAGAGTGAAGGAAATGATAGGGAAGAAACGAGGAAAAGAGTGCAAGAGCGGACTTTGCTTCAAAAGGGAAGTGATGGCCATGGCTGTGGGTTAATATTATTTATTTTATTTTGAGATTATAAACAAAAATACAATAAAATTATCATCGTATTATAAATAATGAATATTGAAATTTATTATTATATTTTATGTTGACTAATATTTATTATTTTATTTTGAAATTACGAATAAATTTATCACTTTATTTTTATTTGATTAAATTTTATCACTCAACATTTATTTTAGATTATTTGAAGACAAAATTTAATAAAAAATATTTCTTCAAATATTTTATTTTAATAATGAATAACAATAAATTAATTTATAAAAAAATTAAAAAAAAATTATGAGAAACTTAAAAAAAAATAAAAGAAATACTAAAAAAACTTAAATTTAGTTTTTTATAAAATAAATATTCTCTATTAATTTTTTAATTTTTAATATTTTTTATTAATTAGTTATTATTAACTATTAAAATAAAATATTTAAAAGATTTTAAAGTTTTTTTTTTTCAAAATTAAAGTTGAGTGACAAAATTCAATTAAAAATTAAAATTTAATTGCAAAATTTAATCAAATAAAAATAAAGTGATAAAATTCAATATTGATAAATTTATCTTTAATCTCAAAAATATAATAACAAATATCAATTAAACTAAAATATAATAATAAATTTCAATATTCAACTATAATATAGTATGATAAATTTATCCTTTTAACTCTAATATTAAATAGGTTTTTTTATCACAATATAGCTAAAAAAAATTATTTACCGAAATACCATTATTTTGAGATTAATTTTCAAAATTTGCTTGTTTTAAATCAGCTGAAAAATCGTCATCCCCCATGGTGATTTCCCAACGTAAATTTTTTAAAAAAATTCAAAAAACACCAAAGAAAATCGTCATGAGGGTGGCGATTTTCCTTGGTGGTATATTTTTTAAAAAAAATTACTAAAATTTAAATTAGAAAAATATAAAATTGAAGGCAATAGTAACTTGACCGTTGCCTTCAAAAATTCCCCCCACCCCACTTTTCTATAAATACCCCCTCCCCTCATATTTTCTACAACTTAATTTAGTTTTTTTTCTTCTTTCTACAACAATATTTTTTTCTACAACAATATTAAAAATTGCTTCATCATCACTATTGAGGTTGCAAGAAAATCATATATTCTCGGTTATATTTAAAAAAGTAAGTAAATTGTTGTAATATTATTTGTATTACATTATCATTTTTTAGTAATTTTTAATTATTATTATTTTGTCATTTTATAGTTTTATAATTTTTATATTGTTTAATGTTTTAATTATTATAGTTTTATCATTTTTTTAATTATTATTATTTTTTTATTTTATAGTTTTATAATTATTTATTTTTTATTATTATAGTTTTTTAATTTTTTAATTATTATTTTTTTCATTTTATAGTTTTATAGTTTTTATATTGTATTATTGTTTTTTCATTTTATAGTTTTATAGTTTTTTATTTTTTATATTGTTTAATTTATTAATAATTATATAAATAAATTTAAAATTTTATATTATTATCGTTTTGTTATTTTATAGTTTTAGAATTTTAGAATTTTTATATTGTTTAATTTTTTTAATTATTATAGTTTTATAATATATTAATTTTTATAATTTTATAATTATTTAATTTAATTAATTATCAACATGATACTCGTCGCGTGTTACGTTCGAGAAAATTTACATTAGAGAACCCACATCCATCTATTATCAACCACTTAAAAAGAGCCGGATTTTATCACGCAACTCAAATTCGACGATTTTTTATACAACCCGACTTAATCAGTGCGTTGATCGAACGATGGAGACCCGAGACGCACACTTTTCATTTTCCATTTGGTGAATGCACGATAACTCTAGAAGATGTTGCGCTTCAACTTGGACTTCCGGTCCATGACGATGCAGTTACAGGCGCAAGCTTGCTAGATTGGAATGAAGAGTGTCAAAATCTATTTGGCACGGTACCTCCAGATGAGTATGTATCTGGCTCAACGGTGAGACTAAATTGGTTGAAATCCTTTCAAAATCTTCCATTACACACAACTGAAGAACAGATACAATATGTGAGCATATATTTTACGTTTGATTGGAGGATTACTAATTCCTAACAAATCGAGCAGTCGGGTACATTTAATATATCTTCCATTACTACGTGATTTAGAGCATGCGGCAAATTATAGTTGGGGTTCTGCGTGTTTAGCGGTTTTGTATAGAGAACTGTGCCGGGCTACAGTTCCAAAAAGCCATGACATAGGTGGATGTTTAGTGTTTCTACAATCATGGGCTTCGTATCGGCTGCCATTTCTTGCTTCGCGCGTGGATGTTTCGGCTGTATACCCCTTTGCAAGCAGGTAATAATCTTTACTATTTTATTAATTGTATACGAACTTGTATTTTTATATGTCTATTAAGATTTTATATGCATTTTAACAGGTGGAGTAGGAGTAGAGATTTTACCGAGACTCTGACCGACCTTGCAAGTATAAGATTGTGACTAGATCGAATAGGATATGATAAGGTAAATGTTTCGATTGTTACATTCAAGTATTTTTTTTATCTATATAAAACTAATAATTTGTAATAATTATTCGCAGTTTTTGTGGATGCCATATTCCTCGAGTGAAATTATGGCATCCTTCCATCGGATGCCTACAATAATTGTAATATATGGAAAGCAAACACAGCATTGATATACTTTTCATATGTAGAGTGACACCCAACTGATAGAGTGTTGCGATAATTTGGGATGCAACAACCAATTCTGCAAACACCGGTGAACCTTGATAAGCTTCACAAGATTAACATGCGTGGGCGTCATGAAGAATTCTGGTCTGCAAAGCATGAATATTGGATCCATTGGTGGAATATACGTTCTCAACGAATTCCGACAGGTTATCCTATTGTTGGTAATAATTTCAATCCATCTGATGATTACATAGGATGATATAAAAATGAAGGTCGGCCTTTTGTTTGTCCACCGTCGGTGTATAAGGATGTTAGGAGTATGTCATTTACTGGATGAATTTCAACTCCAATCCCTCCTACACAGGATGTGAAAGCTCCTAGACCTACCCGGCAACGTGGGCGGACGCGTCAACTAGCCTCATCAGAGTTCACTGCACTGAGAATGTCATTTAGTCATCCTGAACCTGAAAGGGAGCATGGAGTACCATCCAGTCATCGTTATTTCGTCAGTCACCTCACATATGACGTTGATGAGTGTTACGGACCATCACCGCCAATGACGATGTTAGATGACCAACTCCCCATCCTAAGTCCAAGTTCAGTATATCTAACATCAATGTATCAGTTTGGAACCCCTGCATCAGCATTTGATGTTACATCATTTGTGGGTACATCTATTAGTCAGGTTTCCTTTATGGGTAAACTAGGTGTTGGCTCCTCCAACAGTGGGTTTCAAATTTTTGATACAGAAGAAATGGCAGATGACTTACAACCGGAACCAGTGGCGGTTACAGCAAGAGGTCGTGGTCGAGCGCGAATACATGCCACTGGCGAGGTTGAACGACAGGTCCAACCACTACGCATTAGGAGAGCTCGACACTGTTGCTCTACACCACGCAATAATTAGAATAAATGTACTTTTATCAATATTATGAGAATAATATATTTTAAATTTGTAATATATAAATTTATATATTTTGCATTTCATGTTATTTATTTTAAATTTGTTGGAAAATTAATTGTTATTTTTAATTTTTTATTCAGCATATCTAACTAAAAAGTTAATGATGTTATTTAATTTATAAAAATATAATTTAATTTATTATTCAATATATCTTTATAAAATTTCTTAATTTTATATAAAATAATAATCCAAATTACATGATAAGTAGAAAAAAACTTGCATAACATTTTCCCATAATGACAAAATATGTAAATATTACAGGTTATGAAAACATGTAATTCCTTTATTGTTGATGCGAACTCTCCCCCGATGTGCCAGATTGATGTGGACATTTTCGACGGCTATGACCTTCACTTCTGCATAATCCACAACGTTTTGGTTGACCTTTCTCCCTGAGGTCCATTTCATTACGAATACAACTTGATTTTGGCCGACCATGTGGATTTCTCCATATTTTTTGATTGGGACACACTTCTGGACCATCATATTGAGGCCAATAACCTTCATTTTCAACTGCTTCAAACTCATGTCTATAAACATTCAATATAGTTTCCAGTCTATAGACATTGTCCACATGGACAATTACACAAGTAGCAACTACATGTGAACAAGGAAACCTTTATGCTTGAAACTTCCCACAGTCACACCACATGTCACTAAGCTTGACTTTGTACTTCATTCCAGAAACACCCTCTTGTGGATCAACTAACTCTTCAATAAGAAAAGATTGATTTGCTCGCGTAAAATTACGAACAAAGTAAGAGTTAGCTTTCCTGTGATTTTCTTGCATAGCCTGTGTGACTGTTTCACAGTATGTGTGCCCTCCCTCCATCATTGCAATTTGCTTGTTCCCCATCTTAACAAAAAGTGCAGCCAACCTATAATATGTTGATTGCAAAGCAGTAATGGGAAGATGACGCGTTCCCTTCAACATCGAATTGATAGACTCAGCTAGGTTGGTTGTCATATGGTCACAACGTCTTCCTTGATCATATGATTGGGTCCACTTCTCCTTGGGGATCCTATCAAGCCAATTAGCCGCCTCTGTATTTTCTCCACGAAGATTCTCATACATGAAATGAAAATTCTGTGTCGCCTCAACTCGTATCCTAATAAAATTAAAAACAAAAAACTTGTGAATTTCAGTATTATTTTATATACTAAAGGAAATATAAGAGATAAAATAACTATGATTCGATTCCATATCCATGTTAACAATGTATCGACGCAATTCCTTATTGTTAAACTTCTTCATAAAGTTAGCTGCAATGTGTCGAATGCAGTACACTGAATATGCATGTGGAGGATTCTATCCACTAGCATCGCGTCTGATCGCAACTTTGATGGCTTCATGCCAATCAGACATCAAGCATATGACAGGCTGTTTTATCACATGTCTACGCAAATTAGTGAGAAAGAATGACCAAGCCTCCGTTGTCTCACCCTCCATAATGGCAAAGGCAATTGGCAATATGTTTCGGTTCCCATCTTCTGCAGTAACTAACAATAATGTTCCTTTGTATTTTCTATATAAGAAAGTACCGTCTATTTGCATAATAGGTTTACAATACGGATACCCTTCAATGCACAATTTGAATGTCCAAAAGAGTCGATGGAATATTCTCTTTCCTTGGACCAGTCGATCACCGTGATATGCAGGTACCGTTTGCAATTTCACAATTGTACCAGGCACGAAATATTGCATTGCACCTAACCATTTAGGTAGCTCATTGTACGATCTATCCCAATCGCCAAAAACTCGAACAATTGTTTTTTGCTTTGCTTTCCACGCTTTCTTATAAGAGGTGATGTATCCATACCGGACTCGCATCTCAGCGATCAAAACTGAAACGAAGATCTCCAGATTTGCTTGGACCAATGACAAAATGCATGAACAGATCATGTTAGAATCTAACTTGAAATGATCTTGTGAAATCCTCCCTGATGTGCAAGTATAAAGCCCTTCATATTTTTCTAATCTCCCATGCCTGTTTCTTCTTCATAAATATTGCCCTTACTCTCCAATTGCACCCTTTCCCATATAATAGATATTTGGCATAATATATGGTCTGGTCAGATTCAATTACTCTGTAATCTACCGAGTTTTTGATGTTATAGTGCTTAATAGCTGAAAGCACAGCCTCTTTCGTTGGAAAATGTAACCCAACACACAGATCAACTGTAGATGGATCAAATGTTAGAGGCGTAGCTAATGTATGAGCATACTCAGGAAAAGTCTGGCACTTGCATTGCCTCCAGATCCAGGGTGTGCATATGGGATGCAGCCTCATATGGGGGAAGATCTCCATGAGTGTTGATCTCAGCAGCGACGACGTCTGGGTCAGAATCACTGTTGTCATCACTTGCGAATTCAGCATCCTCTTCCTGCTCACTGAAGTCACCAACATATTCACCATGGACTCCACATGGCGGAACATGATCAACACCAGCTGACTCATCTTCGAGGGTAGTAGGAATTGTTTGTGAGACTAATGAATTATGAAACGTTGTAGCTTGAGATAGCGGAACGACTTTTTCTGTGGAAACGTCGTATGTAGTGTGAACATAGAACGACCCAGAATCATCATCTTCTGTGGGAAAGTTTTCTGTAGTGCGAACATTTGAAGGCCCACAATTATCGTGAACATCCCCTATGTCAGAATATAATTCAAATGCACCAACATTTGCAAATGTCTCGTGAGCATAAAACATGCATCTGACATCATCATCATCTTCAAGTGGAAATGTTCTATATCGGATACATCCTTCACCAATAGAAAGAGGATGCCTATACTTAATCTCTGAAACTCTTTTTCTATTTTCAGTTTTAATTTTTGTATGAATTTGCAGCTTCAGTTTCTCTAATGTGACGTTTTCGTCAACATGAAAGTTTTTAGGGTGTTCACAATCAAAAATAGTACCTTCATCAGTATTATGAATTTGGCCATTATAGTAGACCAATGCGATCACTTTGTTGCTCATGTTATGTAGTAATGAAACTGAGAAAGATGAGAATGGATGTATTATCACTCAGCAAAAGAAAGAAGAAATAAAGAATGATGAGAATGAGGATGTATTAGCACTCAGAAAAAATCTGATTGAAAAACTGCTGTATGGGGTATTGTAAACCTTCATCAGTATTATGAATTTATAATTGTTCATTGTGTTGTACCGGATGACAAATCTCATCCTTTGTATAGGATGGAATCTGATTCTTTTTTTCTGGCTAGGGTTAATTGACTGAAAAACTGATAACGCATTCAATGCAAAAACTGATGATAAATCTCATCCTTTATACCGGACTGTCCAATAGTCCCATCCATTACAGAAGGAATCTAATTCCAATATTTTCTGCAGCATTTTATTGACTGGAAAATAACTGAAATCTATCCTTAACCCTAAATCATTAGTCCCATCCATTGCAGAAGGAATCTAATTCTAATATTTTCTGTAGCATTTGATTGACTGAAAAATAGCTGAAACCCTAACCCTAAATCATTAGTCCCATCTATTGCAGAAGGAATCCAATTCCAATATTTTCTACAGCATTTGATTGACTGAAAAATAGCTGAAACCCTAACCATAACCCTAAATCTGGTCAATAGTCTCATCCATTGCAGAAGGAATCCAATTCTAATATTTTTTGCAGGATTTGATTGACTGAAAAATAGCTGAAACCCTAACCCTAAATCATTAGTCTCATCCATTGCAGAAGGAATAAAATTATATTTTATGTAAGAAATAAGAAATAAAATTTAAATAAGAAATACATTTCTTTTAAAATAAAATTTTAATAAGAAATAAAATTATATTTTATATAAAATTTAAATAAGAAATAAATTTTTTTTATATAAAATTTTAATAAGAAATATTTTTTAATAATTTTAATAAGAATAAAATTTTATTTTTTATAAAATTAAAATAATAAATTTTATTTTATTTTATTTTTTATAAAATTTCAATAAAAATTAAATTAATTTTTTTATAAAATTAAAAAATTAAATAAATTATAAAATTTTGGTATATATATTTAAAAAAAATAAAAACAAACCAAGGTAATTTTTTTTATACTCAATTTTTATAGATCTCACATATAAAATTTAAATAAGAAATCAAAAAAAATTATTTATATAAAATTTAAATAAGAAATAAAATTTTAATAAGAAACAAAATTTTATTTTTTATAAAATTTTAATAATAAATTAAATTTTATTTTTTATAAAATTATAAAATTTTAGTATATATATATATTTTTTTAAAAAATCAAGGTAATTTTTTTTTATACCCGTTTGCAATTTTTAAAATTAAAATACAAAATTTAAAAACAAATTTGCAATATTTTTTTCTAACCGTTGG
This sequence comes from Fremontodendron californicum, assembly GCA_030761205.1. NCBI lineage: Eukaryota > Viridiplantae > Streptophyta > Magnoliopsida > Malvales > Malvaceae > Fremontodendron > Fremontodendron californicum. Next base: position 7,669,023 of record JAULJL010000004.1, read on the forward strand.
AGTTTTAAATTTTAGTAAAAAAATATACCACCAAGGGAAATCGCCACCCCCCATGACGATTTCTCTTGATTTTTTTGAATTTTTTAAAAACTTTACGTTGAAAAATTGCCATGGTTCTTTTTCAACTTATTTTAAAATAAACGAATTTTAAGAATTAATTTTAAAACAACGATAATTCGATAAATAAATTTTTTTAAGCTATACTGTGATAAAAAAACCTATTAAAGAAGGAAGAAAAAAATAAAGAATCAAAGGTAGGTGCTTTGGAGCAGCTGATGATGACGATGATGATGCAACTTTTTGATTTTTTTTCTTTCTCTCTGTTTCTTATTTTCATTTAACTCGTGTTTATAAATACCATTTAAAATTTATTTAATTATTAATTTAAAAAATTATATTTAATATATTACTTTTATTAAATTAAAAAAATTATTAATATTTTTATTTTTATAAATATCATTTTAACCAATATACTACTGGACAATGTTAACATTTTCCCTTAAAAAGTTTAGAATCACAACTTTTGGTGGCAGTGCAAAAACCTTCTGCAGGCAGGCAAAAGTTGGGAGAGTAAGGGTGTAGTCTAGCATAGGGCTGTAATCGAGCCGAGCTCGAATACTAAGAAGCTCGAGCTCGAGCTCGATTCGAAACTCGAGGCTCGAAGCTCGGTTCGAGCTCGATCGAGTATTATTTTTTAAGCTCGAGCTCGGCTCGAGATAAAATCGAACTATTCGAGCTCGACTCGATTAGGCTCGTTTATATACTCGAGCTCGAGCTCGAATTAAGGGTTTTTAAGTATGTATATATATTAAGGGTAAAATAGTAAATTAATAATAAAAATATTATAAATAAAAAAAGCTCGATTAGGCTCGCGAGCTGCTCGAATCGGGTATTAAGATACTCGAACTCGGCTCGCTCGATAGCTCGAGCTGCTCGAGTTCGAGCTCGGCTCGATAATGACCGAATCGAATTCGAGTTTTTTTCGAGTCGAACTCGAGTAGCTTGCGAGCACAGGTGTCTCGTTTACACCCCTAGTCTAGCATTAGAAAAAGTTTGGATTAAAAAAAATGATAAAAGATTATGATTTAAAATTTTTTAAGTGTTTAACATTATTGTGAAAAAATATTATAAAAATATATATATATTTTTAAAATAATAAAAGTGTAGAAATGTGAGGATAATAAAGTCATTTTATTCAAAAGTCAGTTTTTAAGATTCAAAAGTTATATTTTTTATTTTTTTATTTGGCTTTTCAAATTATGATTTCAATAATATAAATTAAATTTTTTTATCTGTAAAAAATAATTTTTAATTTCAAAAACTAGATCAAAAGCTGAACACTATTAAACTCACTCACTCACTCACTCTCACTTTCTTTCTTTCTTTCTTTGTTTTTTTTTCTTTTTTCCTACTTTCTTTTTATATTACTTTTTGTTTTTTAAAATAAATCTTTTTTAAGGGTATTTGTCTTTAAAGAATTGGACAAAACATGGCTAAGGCAGTAAGGCTAAGGGAAATTGAGAGGGAATTTGTTTTATGGGAACAAGTATCATTTAATTAAGGATGCCGTTAACATAAAAAAAAAATATTAATTAAGAATTATTTAATTATTATTTTAAATTTTTATAATAAAATTAAATATCATTTTAATTAGTGTTTAATATTTTTTAATTAAATAAAATAATGAAAAAAATAGTAATATAATATTTCATTTATTTCACCAAAATCGAATTTTAAAAAATAATTTTTTAAATAAATTGATATTTTTTGAAAAAATAAATTTTCTTATTGTTTGGAAAATTCAATAATTTGAATTTCAAACTTTTGACAATTACTTATGATATTTGTATAAAAAATTTAATACTAATAATATTTCTCAATGCTTTTAAATTCTAAAATTGAATAGATTCAATTTTTTCTATAAACGAGTAAATATTTTATTCAAATAAATATCCATTTTCCTTTTAAGACAATCTTTCAAACATTCTTTATTTACGTGAAATTAAGAGATTTCAATCTCGTTTTGTCGATATTTTCTTCTTTTTTTAGGATGTAAATTTAATAGATTCATATCTCATTTTTGTCGATATTCTCATCTTTCGTTAAGAGATTTAGATCTCGATTCTGTTTGGTTTGAAAAAATATTTTTATTTTAAAAAAAAATAAATTTTGTTTTTAAGAAAATATTTTGGTGAATGAAAATAAATTTTGTTTTTTAAAATACAAAAATAGTGAAATATTTTTTATATCATTATACATCATTTTTTTTAAAAATAATTAAATAAAGGATTAAAAGAAAAATTTGTCGTCTTACCATAGATGGATATCCAACGATATTATCCTTTGCATATGATTTAAAATTTCTCAATTTTATTTATTAATTTTTGTATAAAAAAAGATTGAATGGAAGAGATAAAAAGATTATAGATAATTCAAAATGTCAAATATATTTAAAGACAAATAAAAAAAGAAATGATTATGAAAATAATTAATTTATTAATAGCTTCTGATTATACATATATTAATGGTTTAAAAAAAAATGTTCAATATGAAACTTTTTAATTTGCAAAAGACAAGAAAAAAAAATTAATGAACATCCATGTTTTCATTTGAAAACCTTTTTTTTTTTTTTTTTTTTTCATTTTGAACTCATTTTCGTTTTTAAAAAAAATGTTTTCATTTTTAATTACCAAATATATTTTCAATCTTGTTTTTCATTTTCAAAATAATAAAAATGAAAATAAACTCTGTTTCCTAAACCAAACACTATCTCGATATTCTCTTTTTCTAAAGGAAGATATGAGATCGTTCAGCAATCTTTTAACAAAATCGACATATTAGAAAATCAAGATTTTTGACATATTGACACTTTCTTCTTTTAAATGAAGGCTCGCAACTTTTAATAAAAAATCTTATTATCCGATATAAATTGTCAACTTATATTTATAATACTAGAATTTATCACATTTACTTTGTGGATAAAAAAATTTCAAAATAAAAATATTGAATTTAAAAAAAAAAATAAGTGAGTAATTTTTTTAGTGAGTAATTATTTTTTAAATTAAAATTTAAATATCATTAATTTTATTTTATTATTATTATAACTTTAATTTTATTTTTAAGTAATTTTTTAATTGAGTTGATATATTTTGAGTTGTGACATCAACTCAATAAAAAAATTTATAATTAATATAGATAACTCAATTTATTAATAATATTGTTTAATTTGAGAAGAATTTGTAATTCAAGATTTAGATATTATTATACTTTTATTTTTTAGGGTAAATAATTAAATATCAAATTCAAATCTTATTATTTTCATTTAAAAATTGAAAAAAAAAAACTACTAAAAAGAAAATAAAAAAATTTGGGCTATCTTATATATGCCAATATAACAAACCGAAAATTTGAAATGTATAAAAGAAACAAAAAGAAAAAGGAGGGGTGAAGTCTTGGGTTCAAACCCAAACAATCCCTCCCCTTACCCAATTATCAAAAAAAAAAAAAAAGAGGGGTGAAAACAAAGCAGTCGAAGCATGCAAAAAGTGAAAACTGAGAATAGAAAAAAAAAAAAAAAAATTTGGGAAGTGAAATACACGGACTGTTACAGCGCGTAAATAATGAACCCTCTTGAGTTTCAAATTAGTGCACGTTCACATGCAGCATTCTGACAAACGTCTTCTCCCGTACTCTGTGATGTAATTTAAATTGGATTTTCATTTAAGCAGCATAGTTTTGATTCTCTGCATACGGTCCCATGAAACACCTCAAATCTCCACCACCTGATTTTTCTTATATTTTGTGGGGTACTTGAAAAGGAGTGAGCATTTGAATGAGCTGCCATTAACTCCTTGGATGCGCTTCTCAAACCTTTGGGAGAATAACAACGGTCAGATCTATCAAATAGACTGAACCGTTGCTTTAGTTTCATGCATGAAGCATAAACATAACCGATTAATCGGGAAAGTAAAACAAAAAAAAGTTAAAAGAAAGGAATGTTTTGTTGCTCATTCTTGTTCATAATACAGGGTAAATATCAGTTAATTCTGATTAAAAAATTTCAAAATATGAATTAATTAAAGTTATATATTTTATTAATTGAATTGGTCGAATTTTATAAATTAATCAATTAATTGATAATTTAATTGCATCAATTAATTCGATTGATTAATTAAAATCAAAATTTTGAGTCTAAATTCCTATATTAAATTTTACCTTTTTAGACTATTTTAATTAGGATTTGTTTGATGGGTATGGCCATCATCATGGGCTTACAACATGACGAGTTTTCATATGTGTAATTCGAAAAGAAAACAATGTACTATGAAAATTATTTAATTTTCTCAAAAAGAAAAATGAATTAATTACAATATATATTATTAAATTATTTAACAAATTTAATAATTTGATAAGAATAATATGTAATTTTGAAAGAAAAAAAGAATGTAAAATAAAAATTTTATAATTTTTGATCACTTATTCAAAAGGTAAATGAAATTACAAAATATATCAAAACATTTAAAAAATTAGTAATCTGGTAAGAATAATATGTAATTCAGAAAAAAGATGTAAAATAAAATTACATAATCTTCTTATCACATATTGTATATTTAATAAATTCATAACAAAATGTAGTCATTCAATAGAAAAGATAGTAAAATCTTAAACCGAAAAAAATTAACGAAATTACATATTATCAAAACATTTAATAAATTTAGTAATCTGATAAGAATAATATGTAATTATGTAAAATAGTATTAAATCATTTTTTTTATAGATGCCAAAATTTGATAACATATTATTGTAAAATTAATATTATGAATAATAGTATTTTTGTATCATTCAACACAATGCATTTTTAATTTTTGTGATGATTAAATTTAAAAGTTAAGAAAAACTAGTAATACCATTTTATTAAATGTAAAAGTTAAGAAAAACTAGTAATACCATTTTATATTAGCATTACTTGACAAATTATGTAATCATTTAACTATTTCATGCAACAATAATAAAAACACAATTTTTAAAATTTTTCTTATCTATTATAAAAGAAAAAGATGTTATAGACAACAAAAATGTGTAATAATAACAATATTAAGTATTTCGGTTGATGTAATAAAAATTGTAAAAATCATAATTTGTTATTTAAAAAATGTAAAGATAACAAAAAATAGTTATATTATTTTTCTTACATTCTTAACAATCTATATTAATATAATGAGAGTGACTGAATTGGTGTCATGAGTTAATCAGATACCAACTCAATCAAAAAAATTACTTAAAGACTTATTTAAAATAATAATATTAGAGATAATTATGTAATTTTCTATTGTTTAAAAAAAAAAAACTACTCATATATATCTAAAAAACTATCCATTTCTCTTTAATAAACTACCATACGTTTATCATAAATTACTCAAAACTTTCTCCTTTCAAAAATTTTATTTTCACATTTTTTTTTTGTTCAATATTTTTTTTACCCACATAGTGGGTGTACATGTTTCTAATATAAGTAAATTAATAAGATAGATAATTGTCAAATATCAGATGATAATAGATGAGATTTTTATAATGCTCTTATTTCTACGAAAGGTAATTTTAAACTCCTCTTCTTTTTTTTTTTTTTTTTTTTTGTGTGAATTCATTAAAAAGTGTTTAATAAATTTTATTGAATATTCAGCAATAATTTTTTCTATCATGAAAACCATTTTAATATTATTTTTACATGATTTATATATATATATATTTACATCCAATGATGTAAATTGCTTGTTGTTATTTATGTACAAAAGTTTTATTATTCTAATCATTTATGATTTTTTTCCTTTCTTTATGATATGGCATTTTGGTTATGGTGACATGTGAGGAGCTCTTCTAAACGTATGGAAGGAAGCTGACGGCAAAAGCTCCAGCATTTAAATTTATTTTTTTTTATAAAAAAAGTTATATACACTCATTTTGTAACACTCACATAATATATATCGAAATTTTATTATAATCCAATTAAATTTTTGTATTTTTCACTTAAGTTTCTAAAATAAGTAGCGAGTAGATTTGATAATTCGTATTTTGGTGTAATTTTCACATTCTTTTCAGTGTCATTGTAACACCCCTAGGCAAATCTCACATCAACAGAAAACGGGTGAGGAGCCTAGGCTTATAAGGGGTGGCACACCTTCCACATGAATGAAGCGCCTTTTGTGGACAAAATCGTGAGGCTCTACTGAGCCAAAGCGGACAATACCTCATGACGTAGAAGTGTGGGGCCATGACATATGGTATCAGAGCCACCTCACTCGTGCTCGTTGGTCGGTGGTCGGGCAAACCTCAGCGAGGACGTTGAGTCCCGTAAGAGGGGGTAAGTGTAACACCCTAGTCAAATCCCATATCGACAGGAGACGGGTGAAGAGCTTGGGCTTATAAGGGATGGCACACCTTCCACAAGAATGAGGTGCTTTTTGTGAACAAAACTGTGAGGCTCTGTGGAGCCAAAACGGACAAATACCTCATGACGTGGAAGTGTGGGGCTATAACAGTCATAATCGTGTTTAAATTATTATATATTTATATAAATTTTGACACATTAATAATTCGTGTTATATAGATTTGACATATTCGTGTATTAATATTTTTTTTCGTGTTTTATTTTAATTATTTTTTTCATATCGTGTCTAAAATTATCAGATATAGCAATAAGTGTATAGAATGAATGTTTAAGATAAGTGCACATAGCACAATTTTTTATTTTTAAGAAAGAGTTCGTCTTTGATATAAATTGACAATGAAATTTTTAACTCTACAAACAGGATTACGAAATTACCATATATCCCATTTACTTTTTAAATTAATTTTTTATCTTTTTAAATATACTTTAAAAAAATATGTATTACTTATACTATTCCCATTTATAGAATCTTTGGACTCCTATGACCGGATAACAATCCTTTAAAAAATAGTAGTAATAAATTGCCTTTTTTTATTGTTACTTTGAGGCCATCAACGGTGATTTGAAAGTTCTGGCATTGAAAGCTGCTGAGAAAAATAATTCAATCTGGGTTGTCAAAATCAAATGGGCCCAGGCCTATTAAGTTATGTCCTAGTTGAGTTTTCAATGTGGCCCATTAAAACCAAATATTAAAAGCAAAATCATAGAATACTAACCTTAATTTTAAATCTTTTTATTTTATTTTTGGTACATTATAAATCTTGTTAATTTAATTTAGATTATAATGCCTTTACCTGTTAAATATTTTAGTTAAAATGATTAACATATCATTCAAGGGCAATGGTTTAGATATTTTCAATGTCATAAGTAAAGGTGTCGTTCATGCTTAGTCCGAGTTCGGCTTGAAAATTTGTTATATTATTTAAAATATATTAAAATATTATTTTTATATTATTATTTTTATATTTTATAATTAAATAATAATTTAAATTGATTACAAAGTTTTTTATCTCAAACCCGTAGACAAGTCTAATCATAAGATTTTCATTCGTTTTGATGGAGTTATTTTAGAGTAAACATTATTGGAATGATTTAAAAAGTTTGCAATTTATATTAAGGAATATTATTCGGTACACTAGCATTGGAGTTTTTTAATTTTACAAATGGAGTTAAAAAATTATCACATATTTTATTTATTATTTTTTAGATATAATATAAAAATATGTGATAATTTTTAACTCACAAACGAATTTTAAAAACTTTACTCCCAATCGGGATAATCCTTATATTAAACAATCAAAAGATTCTAAACTTGTATGAAACTAGAATTTTACCTCGTGTGTTGTTACAGGAAATTTTCTTTTAATTTTTAAAAATATTTATTTATTTTTACATATTTTAATATATATTAATATCATTATAACTACATTTTGCATATAATAATAATTCTAATAAAAAAGTTAAAGTTAACAAAATCAAATATATTGAAATGATTATTCATAAAACCACATAATTCCGATCTATATTTGTAAGTATAATGTGTATATTTTCATTTTATTTTATAATTAATATTTGTGTAATAAAAAAATATATTAATGTTCATGTTTTCAAATTCTTTCAATCATTGTAGGGTAATTATAAAATAAACAATCATTCAAAACATAATATTAAAAAAAATTAAAAATTTTAATAATTTAACAAATAATATAATTTTTGATTTTTTTTACACTTTTACATTAGAGTCCGTTTAATTATGCCTATATTCATCAGTTAAAGATTATTTATTTATTATTTTGAAAAAAAAATATTTACATTTAATATATTATTTTTATTAAATTAAAAAATGCATTACTTGTATATAAATTTTTAGAAAAATATTAACCAGTGCTATTAAACATTGGTTAAGGTGATATATATATATAAATATAATTAATATATTACTTTTTCATGAATTCATTAAAAATAATATTTAAATACAAAAAAATTCTTGAAATGATAAATAAATAATTTTTAATTAGTGTTTATATGCATCGATTAAGCGAATAAATATTTTTATGTATATTAGTTTAACCTTTGTTTAATGACCTTGATTAATATTTCTCTTTACATTATAATATCATCGAAATTGTTAAAAAATAAATTAAATATGAGAGAGAATCGGATTTGTTGGTGTTTTGAACGTGCTTAAAGAAATCACAAGGCAATTCAAGAAAACAAAATTGAAAATTCACCTAGGGAGCCTCAATTTTACTGTTCCCCTTAATCTTGTTTGAATAAACAGACTTAACAATGATCCTGTTTTGTCTTGTTGCACCCAAAAAAAACACAATCTTTCAATTCAATATCTTCTTGTCTTTACTCTTTACTAGAAAGTAGAAAAAAGGACTTTAAAATATTATGTACTGCCGTGATTGAAGCAACTTGTCCAATAGGTTGGTTGCGGGGAATTTGTCTCCAATTAGTCTATGTTTAAAAAATGGGATTAGAAATTAAATTAATGAAATTTTTAGTTATTTGTTCAATTGATTGAATGGTTTAATTAAAAAATAAATTTGATATTATAAATATTTAATAAAAATATTTATTTAATTAAATGATTTGATATTTAATATTGATCTAAAATTAAAAAAATAAAAATTCAAATCTCATCACATACAATAAATTTTAAAAATAACAAAAAAGCTTAGATCCAGTTTTTCGCCGATTTCCTAATATATCGGATCAGACTGACTTTCAATTCTCAATTCAACTAATCTAACTAATTGATCCGATCTAAATTTTTTAACAATGCAATTAGCTTGATCCAAAGTTAACATTCAGCCCAATGTAAAGGCAAATTAAAGCTGCGTTTAGTTAAGCTAATAATTGGCGCATAAGCTTTCTAAGTGTAAGCTAATTCTCAGAATTTCATATGTGAAAGAATACTAAATTACTATCAATAATATAGCATACTTGTTTAAGGCGGTTCAAATCAACAAGCGAAAACTAAGATAAATTCTTAGATCAAGGTTAGGTTTTTCTTTTTGCTCTCCTCTTTTAAGTGATTTTTAATGGGTAAAATCCAAGTGTTAGGAGTAAAGATGTGACCTTAACCATATTTACATAAAACCCTAATAGAGCCCATCAAAGATTTTACCCCTTTTTTTTTTTTATCAAAATATAGCTAAAAAACATTATTTATCAAAATATCGTTTTTTCATATTAATTCTTAAAATTCAATTTTTTTTTAAAACCAGTTGGGAAGTCGCCATGGCCCATGGCGATTTCCCAACTGAAAATTTTAATTTTTTTTTAAAATACCAGTTGGGAAATCACCATGGGCCATGACGATTTCCCAACTGGTATTGTCGCAACCTAAAAAAATAACGAGTCTCATCGCAAGACTTTATTATTCGTTAAGCGTGACATTAAAAAACCGAGGAAAAGTCGACTTAATTCCTCTAGAAAAATGAAGGTTTTGAAAATGACCTTAAAAAAGACATGGAGTCGCCACCAATCTTTTTTAGCTAGGTGTGATCGGCCACCTATTAAAACCGGTTTTATAAAATATTTTAAAAATTAATTAAAATATTTTAAAAACCAATTTCAAGTCTGCGTTTTAAACCAGAGAAATCAAAGAAGCGGGTTCGGGAGTCGGTTACGTGTGGGGAAGGATTAGCACCCCCACAACGCCCGTATAAATCGGTACCTTATTAATCGTGTATTATCTCAAGTCTCGGTAAAGATTGGTTTTAAATTTAGTATTTCAAGTTAATTCCCAATTTAAAGAAAAATAATTTCATTTTTTTTATTGAAAATGATCCGGAATTTATAAATTCAAAATTTTCCTATATTCCCCAACAAACGTGGCAAAATATAGAAATTTTTATTAGTTTTGGAAAACTTTCCGAATCATTCTCTTTTTTTGAAAGAAAGATATTCCTTTATTAATGATAATTGATGATATTCCCTCCAGCAAACCCGGTAGAGAACTCATGAATTATTTTAACTCGGGAATATCTTTATATTTTTTATTGAAAACCATTATCTTTTTTTGAAAACATTTAAAAGAAATGAATATGTATATGCATGACATAAATAAAATGACATAGCAAAATCTAAATAATATGATGCAACCTAAATACATGGCAAACATGAATGATATGGCATATAAATTAAATGAGATGGAATATGAAATAGTGCTACCATATAATATGCATAAAAATAAAAATGGAAATAATAATGCATGAACATAGTATATGCTAAATAATATGACAAAAAAAAAATAACTAAATAAAAGCATAGGATATCATGAAACATTCCAAATCATATAATAAACCATATAACATCAAAAATATAAATCAAAATAATAACAATATCATAGAAATTATTATAACAAGAATCACATATTATATAAAATGCATGAATATAAAAATGCAATGCATGAAATGTATTTTTTCCTTTAATTAAGGAAATCCGTGTATCTAAAAAGATATCCGGCTACCTTAGGAAAATATGTCAAATTAAATATTCTAAAACCGAAATACTTTGTGATTGTTTGAAAACAATTTTGAAAAGCTTGAATTAACAATAAAAACTGGGCTAAATTTTTTTTTAAATGGCTCTAATTTCCTAAGTTTTAAAAGATCCGGACTTGACTCTCCTTAACCCGGGATTTGAAAAACCATTTTTAGAGTTTAAAAAGGCTTAGAAATTACCCTAAGTCAGTAGCTAACCCTCCTAATCAGCCCACTCTATGTGAATTAACCAAAACAGAAAATTGGTTTTTCTTTAAATTCAATTCTGACTCCACTGTCCAGTTTTAATCCACGATTTTTTACCCAATTTTTAAAACTTCCAAAAATTCTAAAAAAAATACTGGAGACTCAGGACATGTAAAACTACACGAAAACAAATCGGCTTAATTTTCTGATCAAAGATGAATTCCCAGAAAAATCATAGATGTACGAGTTTTTGGAGGAGAAAAAAAAAACTGCTTTGTTTTTCTTTAAATTCAATTCTGACTCCACTGTCCAGTTTTAATCCATGATTTTTTACCCTATTTTTAAAAATTCCAAAAATTCTAAAAAAAATACTGGAGACTCAGGACATGTAAAACTACACGAAAACAAATCGGCTTAATTTTCTGATCAAAGATGAATTCCCAGAAAAATCATAGATGTACGAGTTTTTGGAGGAAAAAAAACTGCTTTGTTTTTCTTTAAATTCAATCCTGACTCCACTGTCCAGTTTTAATCCATGATTTTTTACCCTATTTTTAAAAATTCCAAAAATTCTGAAAAATTATTGGAGACTCAAGACATGTAAAACTACACGAGAAAAAATTGGCTTAATTTTTTGATCAAAGATGAATTCCCAGAAAAATCGGAGATGTACGAGTTTTAGGTGAAAATAAAAACTGCTTTGCCAACACATTTTTTTTTCTTTGATAAAATCATTTAAAAATAAAAATATTTGAAACTCATAAAACGACTTGAAAGCAGTAGCTAAGACTTTTTGAAAGTTAGATAAAAATTGGCTAAGTAAAAAAATCACAAAGGTAGAATAATCAATTTGACAAACTTAATTTTCCACAAGTGTGCTCAAGAGAGCATGACTTTGAACCATTAATTGGCTCAAGTCATTATTCAAGTGGCATGAACATGAAATGCATGAAACAATGCAGCAAACATAATGCATGAAATGCATGGATCTAAACCTAAATATAAGGAAAATGCATGACATAAATAATATGGCCTAGACCTAACATGAACTTGCATGGCATTTAATGTAACCTAGACCTAAGACATGCATGGCATTTTCACAAACACAAGGCATGCTTAATTCAAAAATCCAACCAAATATCATGCAAATGCAAAAACCTAACAACTAGCATGACAAAAAATGCAACACACAATGCAAAACACATGGAGTAGCCAAAGGGCCTCAAGCTCCAACAAGCATGGCATTTTCACAAACACTTGGCATACTAGCATGAAAAACTAAGTCATAACACTTAAATCATGCAAAAATCACACAAGCATTTTCACAAACACTTAATATACTAGATCTAAAACATGCTCAATTAGGATATAAAACAAGAATCATGCAAAGAATCACACAAGCATTTTCACAAACACCTAATATGCTAGATCTAAAACATGCTCAAATTTAAACAACATGAAAACAGAAAATTAAAATGCAAAAAAACATGATATCTAAGACATAAATGGCAACAAACAAAGCAACCAAATTAAAATATAACTCAAGAACATGAAATAACATAACATTTAAAACATCAAAAAAAGAAAATAGCATAAACAATATGGTAAAATGAATCAACACAACAACTTAAAATAAATAATGTAGGCCATTTGGCCATGGTGAGTTTATTGTAAAAACAAAATGTAAATAAAATATACTTAAGAAAGGAAATGAAGGAAGAACAAAAAAAACATTATTCTAAAATGAAAACTCACCAAGTAGAGATTAAAATAGCAAAAAACAAGAATAGAAAATGAAAGTGCAAGAGTTGGTGCTCAAGAGCAACCTCAAGAAGCTAATATTTCAAGCTTTTCTCTTCAAAGTTTCCTTTTTTTTTCTAAACTTTTCTTTTTTTGCTCTCAACCAAGAAGATAAAAACTAAGAAAAACTAAGAGAAATCAGCCAAAATGGAAAAGAAAAAACCAAAATGTGCCTCCCTAGGGTTGGCCTTAATGATGCTTATATAGCCTCAAAGATGTTGTCATTTTTGTGTAACCTATTTTCCATCAAATGGCCAATAATTCAAGATGAAAAGTCATGAAATTACCATCCTTAGATTAGCATCTCAGCCCTCTCTATGCAAAAATAATGTTGACATCTTTCTTAACCTATGTGGTTTAATCACCATGGTTTGATCAAAGAGAATGGTTAACTAACTCTTGATTTTTAACCACTTGATTGAAAAAAGAAAAAAAAAATTAGAAGCTTCCTCCTTTCTTTGGGCTTGGGCATGCCAACACTTCTCTTTTCCAGCCCAACTCTGATTTTTTGAAGGGCCAAAAAAAGCCCTTTTCGGTTGCTTGGGTGAAATGACCATTTTGCCTCCCGGATGCAAGTAAATATCAAACGGACTCCAAATTCAATTTTTATTTTTTTAATACTTCCAAAATAATAAAATATTGAGTTCTGGAAGTTTTCAAAATTATCCGAGTCCGTTTGCTATTTATTTGGATTTTTTCTTCCCAAAAATGCCCTTTTATGCCCCTACATTTTACCATTTTTTAAACGAGCTCCAAATCAAGATTTTTCTTCACCAATCTCTTCAAAATAATTAAAAAGTGTGATCTGGAAGTTTTCATAATTTTTGGAGCTCATTTGGTATTTTTTTAGGGATTTATCGGCTTGAATTACTGCATAGGAGGCCCGGGATTTGGCCATTTTGCAAACGAACTCGGAATCAAGATTTTCTTTCGCCAATCTCTTCCAAATAATTTAAAAATGAGATTTGCCAAATTTCAGAATTTTTGGAGTCCATTTGCTATTTTTTCGGGATTTTCCTTTTTGAATTACTGCATAAGAAGCCCGGGATTTGGCCATTTTGCAAACGAACTCGGAATCAAGATTTTCTTTCGCCAATCTCCTTCAAATGATTTAAGAATGAGATTGACAAATTTTCCATAATTTTCGGAGTCCATTTGCTATTTTTCCCAAATTTTTCCAATTTTGCCCTTTTACCTCCGAAGCCCGGTTTTGCTCAAAACAAATCCGATTTTCAGATTTTCTTTAATCTGAGCCTTGGGCCATCCTTTTTAACCATTCTTCATCCATTGGGTGCTTTGGTCTTACCAAGTCGGGCCATTTCTGTGATTCTTCCCGATTTCACTGAAATCCACTAAAAACCCTAATTCTCGGTTTTCTCCCGGATTGACTTTTCTTTCGGTTTTTCTTGCAAGTGACTTCTCCATTACCCGTAGTCAGTGCTTATCTTTCATTTGGAACCTTCAATTTCGACCAGTTTGATCGTTTAAGCACTTTTCCCCAAATTTCTCGGATTAGGGTTTCTTTTCTACTGAATCTCCAAATCCCAATTTCCGAACTCCATATCTTTCAATGTAGAACTCGGATTATCAAAATTCTTTCGCCATTTTTCAATTGAACTTAAAATCTTGATTTTGAAAGTGGGTTGACTTTTTCAGTAGTTGACTTTTTGGGGTTGACTTTTTCGGGGTTGACTTTTTTTCGGGGTTGACTTTTTTCAAGTATGACTTTTTGTGCTCGCCCTCTTAAAATAAGTCTCGGAGTACCACCTGCAGGATGAAAACAGTCTTTTTATACTCGGAAACATCAATATGGGAAGAAAACATACCTGTTTAGTGGTCCGGACAAAATTAGGTGTCTACAGATGCCCCTCTTTGGCTATTGCTGAGAATCAGGAATCAGGCAAAGATAAACCAACACTAATTTTGTACGGTCAGTGATATCACATGTGAAAGAAAGGGAAAGGGGTTTTCTTTTTCATTCTTCTATCATTTTTTCATTTTCCAATTTTTTTTTTTGATTTTTTTGATAATAAGCTGTAAATTGAAGATTTGTCCTTAAATTGAATTCCTTGACTAATCTAGGCTCGATCCGTCTTAAGAAAACGAATTCGATTTTCAAAAGAAAAATGGTGCCCGGGGGTCTTTAAAACTAGCGAAAATATATTGACGACAGTCTCAGGGTTCGACTCATTTGATAAAACAGAATGAATTCGATTTAAAACAAAAGGAAATACCTCGACGGTGGTCTCAAGGCTCGACTCATTTGATAAAACAGAATGAATTCGATTTAAAACAAAAGGAAATACCTCGACTATGGTCTCAAGGCTCGACTCATTTGACGAAACAGAATGAATTCGATTTAAAACAAAAGGAAATACCTCAACGATGGTCTCAAGGCTCGACTCATTTGACGAAACAGAATGAATTTGATTTAAAACAAAAAGAACTACCTCGACGATAGTCTCAAGGCTCGACTCATTTGACGAAACAGAATGAATTCGATTTAAAACAAAAAGAACTACCTCGACGATGGTCTCAAGGCTCGACTCATTTGATAAAACAGAATGGGCTCGATTTAAAACAAAAAGAACTACCTCGACGATGGTCTCAAGGCTCGACTCATTTGATAAAACAGAATGAATTCGATTTAAAACAAAAGGAAATACCTCGACGATGGTCTCAAGGCTCGACTCATTTGACGAAACAGAATGAATTCGATTTAAAACAAAAGAACTACCTCGACGATGGTCTCAAGGCTCGACTCATTTGACGAAACAGAATGAATTCGATTTAAAACAAAAAGAACTACCTCGACGATAGTCTCAAGGCTCGACTCATTTGATAAAACAGAATGGATTCGATTTAAAACAAAAGGAAATACCTCGACGGTGATCTCAAGGCTCGACTCATTTGATAAAACAGAATGAATTCGATTTAAAACAAAAGGAAATACCTCGACTATGGTCTCAAGGCTCGACTCATTTGACGAAACAGAATGAATTCGATTTAAAACAAAAGGAAATACCTCGACGATGGTCTCAAGGCTCGACTCATTTGACGAAACAGAATGAATTCGATTTAAAACAAAAAGAACTACCTCGACGATAGTCTCAAGGCTCGACTCATTTGATAAAACAGAATGAATTCGATTTAAAACAAAAAGAACTACCTCGACGATGGTCTCAAGGCTCGACTCATTTGATAAAACAGAATGAATTCGATTTAAAGCAAAAGAAAATACCTTGATGGCAATCTCAAACTCTGAATCTTTTGAGAAACAAAACGAGTTTCTCCTTGGGGAAGTCCAAGCTTGCCTGATATCTGCACTGTTAACTAAATGCAATGATGAGAATGCTATGCTTTTGCAAATGCTTGTATGCTTCCTAATAAATGCAATCAAATGATTATGCCATAATTTCTAATCCATGGTTTCTTTGAGGTTCACAGATTATATGACTTCAGGACAGAGTCTTCAACTGTTCATTGATGCCCCACTTGAGGGATCCTTCACTCAAGATATCTTGTCAAATAATCTCAGCTTCTGTCTCTCGCTGAAGTTCACAGATTTTCTGACTACGCGACGGAGTCTCCACCACGTTCACTGTTTTCTTTTTTTGGTGAACTTTCCAAACCTTCCGAAGATTTAAAATCTATTCCTTAATAATACTTTGAAATCCCATCATTCAATTTAATAACAACCATAATGCATCTTAAAAGTATATGAAAAAGAATATGAATCAATCAAAAATTGTCATGAAAAGGATGACAAGAATTTATTGCAAGAAATGTTTTAAAATGGTAAAAATAAATGTCCAGGATATAAGAAACAAATATAAGGTTATAGGCTGTAGATGCCCCGGATGCGGAATATCTTGGACCCATCTTTTTTCAAACCATCTGAAATTTCTTTTGAACGAGCAATTCACTTGGGTAATCTCTTAACTTCTGTAGTTACATCAGACTGCATTGTTCCCCTTTTCTCTGACTGTCAGATGCTTTCTTCCCCATTACACGGAGCATTGATTAAAACTTTGATTAGTACTTGAGCCGCCTTTTACAGGTTTTCAACTCAAGTTTCCTCCGTTCGGTATTAAGTCGCCCTTTGGGGTTTTCGGCTTAAACCTCTCCCTTTTTTTTTTGCCATGCATTTGAGAATTCTAAATGCTTCCACAGTAAAAATATCAATTCAAAAGATGGGATGGATTCTGAGAATAACCTTTCAAATTAAATATCCATGCTTGATCAAAATGGGCTTTCAAAGCATGTAATGTAGGCCAAGGTTTAGTTTTAGAAAGGAAGGATAAATAGGCCCAAAATGTGTTTAAGGGTGATTGGATCAAGGATCACTTCATGAGGAGAACTCATTCTGGAAACATCTGTCCCCTTTTTTTTTTTTCGATGGCTTTCTTTTTGCCATGATTTTTTTATTATCTTTCCTCGCATTTGCCCTCCAGTGTAGAAGGTGATCCTTGATCAAGGTTCAAAGAAAGAAATAATTCTTAAGGCTCAAAGGGGTGACTAAGGATAATTTCTTCTTAGTGGAAGGAATATGAAAAACGGCCATTCATCATATCAAGCATAAATATTTTCTTTGAAAAGCAATTCTCAGGGGAAATAGGTATATAGAATTTCTATTTTTTACACTTGGAATCATTCGAATTTTCATGTGCACAGCATCACACAATTTTTTTTTTTTCAAGCATAATACTTCTTCAATTCATCAGCATTTACGGGATGTCTAAAATCATCTCCGTCCATCCGAGTTAGAATCAATGCTCCTCCAGAAAAAGCTCTTTTTACCACATAAGGTCCTTCCCAATTTGGAGCCCATTTTCCTCTTGGATCCTTCACTATAGGGAGAATTTTCCTCAATACCAACTCCCCCTCTCGGAACTGTCTGGGACGAACTTTCTTGTTGTGGGCTCGAATCATCCTTCTCTGATACAACTGCCCGTGACAAATTGCTTTCAATCTTTTCTCCTCGATGAGATTCAACTGTTCATAACGAGCTTTAACCCATTCTGCTTCCTCTAGGCCAACTTCCATCAAAACCCGAAGTGAAGGGATCTCAACTTCAATAGGTAGCACTGCTTCCATCCCGTATACCAAAGAAAACGGTGTTGCCCCTGTAGATGTGCGGACCGAAGTACGATATGCATGAAGAGCAAAAGGCAGGATCTCATGCCAATCTTTGTACACATTGGTCATCTTCTCAACGATCCTCTTGATGTTCTTATTAGCTGCTTCTACTGCGCCGTTCATCTTCGGACGGTAAGGTGCCGAATTATGATGTGTGATCTTGAATTGAGTACACACTTCTCTCATCATCTTGTTGTTCAAATTGAGAGCATTATCCGAAATAATTCTTGCTGGCAACCCATAACGGCATATGATTTCTTTCTTGATGAATCTGCATACCACCGACTTCGTTACATTTGCATAAGACGTAGCTTCTACCCACTTTGTGAAATAATCTATGGCCATGATAACTCGTATAATTATATAGTTTTTAGTTATGTTTTATTATTGTTTTGTGTCAAATACGAGTTATTATTGTTTAGTCTAATTGTGTTTATGATCTTTTATATTTTTATGTAATTTGGTGTTTTTCACAAGTTTCTTTGAGTGATTTCAGATTACTAGAATTAAGGGCAAATCCAGTTCAGTTCCAGTTCCGACACCTTTTGCCATATCAGCTATATCTCGAGTTTCACTGAAGCAATAAGGCTGAACTTTGTATCCCTGCAAAGCTAAGAGGCATATCTATCTTTTTCATGTTTTACACTTCTTGAAACGGAGTCGTTTTCCCTAGCGAAATCGACCATCAAGTTGGCTGATGTGCAATGACGTCTGTTCTGCACCGTTTTGGTATTTTGACCATATCTCCCGATCCACGTGCGCAAATGATCTGATTCCAACGGCTATGGATCCGTAACTGATAGGGGTATATTTTTCTAGAAGACCATTTTATCAGATCGAGCCTCCAACATTGACAAAATCGACCATCAAGCTGGCTGATCAGAATTGTCATACAATATGACGAAAATTGTTAGAAAAATGCACCCACCTATTATACCTACCTTTGAAATTTGTAAAGCTTGTCTCTTGTCATTTAGCCCTCCAAAATGTGTATAAATAGAGGGCCTTGGATGAGTATTGGGATACATTGATACATTGGTAGGATAGCCATTGTAATAAAATTCTCTAAGTTTTCTTTTTCTTTCCTTTCTCTAGTTTTCTTTTTCTTCTTACATTTCTTTTCATTTTATTCATATCTAGTATGTGTTTCTAATCATATTGTTGAGGTGATGAGGTGAAGCTCTTGGTAAATGCTAAGGTTAGTCTCTTAAACATGAGCTAAAATGAATCATCATTTATAAGCACTAGCATAGATAATATTTTCTTTTGGTTTAAAATCATACTTGCAAAGTAGAGATCTTGATTCATTATTGACAATGAAAATGGCACAGTAAATGCTTGGTTTCATAACCTTGATTTGTTGTAGACATATACCTTGGCATAAGGAATGCTTGGACTCTTTTTATGAGTTTTGAGGACACCAAATGAACATAATATCATATGCTATGGACGTTGGACAATTTGGACTGAATTGCTAAACCTTCCGATTGGAACCTCCCTTATGTGTGGATTTCAATTGTGTAATAAAACAAGATTAATCTTAGCATAACACCAAGAGTGGATTCTCTAACCTCAACATCCTTTCTTATTGTTTTTTATATTTTGTTTAATTTCTTTTATGTTATTTTATTTATTTTGTTCTCTAATATCTTGTTTATTTTGTTTTGTTGTTGATTCCCTAATATCTTGTTTACTTTCTTTTTCTTATATATTTATAAACTTATACTTACTAATACGCTTCCCTGTGGTTCGACCTCGGACACCCGAGAATTTATTACTTGAACATAACCTGCACTTGGGTTTACAACTCTTAATTGAGTTTCCATCAAGTTTTTGGCGCCGTTGCCGGGGAGGCAATACTAAGTATATAAGTTTATAAGTATATTTATTTTTATTGGCTGGTTATACCGCCTAATTTTGTATATATTTATTTTTATTGGCTGGTTATACCGCCTAATTTTGTATATATTTATTTTTATTGGCTGGTTATACCGCCTAATTTATATATTAACTTTGTTTTATGCTTGTTTGGCGACGTGATTTTAGATCTCGTCGTTTAGTTAGATTTTATTGTGAAACTTTTTCAGGTAATCTTTCTAATACAACTCCTACCATGGCTGACAATGAAAGTGTTCATGCTGAAGATGAGAACAGACAAGTACGCACCATGCGTGACTACTTGCAACCAACTCGAAGCTCATCACCCTCTTGTTTTATTTTTCCTCTCAATGCAAACAACTTTCGTTTTAAACCAGGTATGATAGCTTTGCTTCCAAATTTCTATGGGTTGGAATCGGAAAGTGCTTACTCGTTTCTAAAAGACTTCGAAGATGTATGTGTCACCTTTAATGACCAACAATGTACAAATGAAATTGTCAAGCTAAAATTATTTCCTTTTTCTTTAAAAGATAAAGCAAAAATTTGGCTTCATAATTTAAAACCAAGGTCAATTGGCACATGGCAAGAATTACAAACTGAGTTTCTAAAGAAATTTTTCCCAGCACATAAAACTACTGCTTTGAAAAGACAGATTCAAAATTTCAATCAAAATCAAAATGAAGCATTTTTTCAGTGCTGGGATCGTTTTAAAGATTTGTTAAGTTCTTGTCCACATCATGGTTTTGAAAAATGGCGTCTTATTAGTTTCTTTTATGAAAGTTTAACTCCCGAAACTAAACAATTTGTTGAAACAATGTGTAACGGTGAGTTTCTAGAAAAAGAACCTGAAGAAGCCTTTGACTACTTAGACCATTTGGCAGATAACTCTCAAGCCTGGCACACAGATAATTCCTCTGAAAGTTCCAATAGATCTAATCTTGTTTCTAACAGAGGAAAATATCATTTTAGTCAAGAAGATGAGATAAAAGCTAAAGTAGCTAATTTGGCTAGAAAGATTGAAGCCATGGAACTTAGAGAAGTAAAAGAAGTCAAAACGGTTAAAAATGAAGAAAGTTGTGGAATTTGTGAAATCATGGGACACCCCACTTCTGAATGTCCAAACATTCCCATTCTTAAAGAAGCGTTGCATGATCAAGTAAATTCCATAAACACATTTAAAAAGCCTTTTCCTTCTCCTTACTCTGAAACGTATAACCCTGAATGGAGAAATCATCCCAACTTCAGTTGGCGGAATAATAATCATGTTCAGGTACCACAATCTCAAAAGCCGGGCAACACTTTTTCCTATCAACCTTCACGTGTACAAACCTTGGAAGAGACATTGCAAGCATTCATGCAAACACAAGCAAATGTGAATAGCCGGACTTCACAGGACATCAATGAGATCAAAAACACCTTGTCCACATTGACAGCTTCATTACGCACTCAAGAAAAAGGTAAGTTTCCTGCTCAACCTCAGCCTAACCCTTCTACTCAATGTCTTGTTTCTTGCTCCAATGAAACTCAACAGGAAAATGCCAGTTCTATCACAACTCTTCGAAGTGGAAAGGCAATTGACAAAAAGATTCCATCAAAAGACCAAGATCCTCTTTCCCCTCCGAAAAGTAATGGTAAGGATGATGGTAAGTCTGAACTTCTTGAAAATTTGGACAAAGAAAAAGGTATGCATCCTGCTCCTTTTCCTCAAAGGTTGCAAACAATAAAGAATTTGAATCAAAATGCAGAAATTTATGAACTTTTCAAACAAGTTAAGATTAACATTCCTTTATTGGATGCAATCAAACAAGTTCCATCTTATGCTAAATTTTTGAAGGACATGTGCACAGTTAAAAGGAAACATAATGTACAAAAGAAAGCATTTCTGACGGAAAGTGTGAGCTCAATCATTCAGCACCTTACTCCACCAAAATTCAAAGATCCTGGATGTCCAACAATCTCATGCATCATTGGAAACACTAGAATAGAACGTGCATTGCTTGATCTTGGTGCTAGTGTTAATCTTTTGCCTTTTTCTGTTTATCAACAGTTAGGTTTAGGTGAACTCAAGGAAACACCTGTTACACTTCAACTAGCTGATCGTTCTGTAAAAATTCCTCGAGGGATAGTTGAAGATGTTTTGGTTCAAATTGATAATTTTTACTTCCCTGTTGATTTTATTGTTTTGGACACACATCCTGTTTCAAATCCAAATGTTCAAATTCCTGTTATATTAGGCCGTCCATTTCTTGCAACTTCTAATGCTCTGATAAATTGCAGGAATGGTAATTTGAACATTTCTTTTGGAAATATGACTTTAGAATTAAATGTGTTCAACACTTGCAAGCAACCTGGTGATGATTCAGAAGTACATGAAGTGGATTTCATTGAAGAACTTGTTCATGAACATCTCACCATTACCACATTCCATGATCCTTTAAAAGCTTATTTAATTGAATGTGAGTTGGATAATGCTTCAGAAATTTCACGCACTGATTCTTTGTTAAATTCTTTTCAGGTTAAGCATTGTTGGAAACAAAAGTTTGAGGAACTTCCATCACTCACAAATGTCACTGTACCATCAACTATTGAACCACCCAAGCTGGATTTAAAACCATTGCCATCCGAGCTAAAATATTTCTTTTTGCGAAAAATTCCTTCTCAATGGAGCCCCCAAGATAAAAGGAAGTTTCTGAATGAGGTAAAGAAGTTCTATTGGGATGACCCTTACTTGTTCAAATATTGTCCTGATCAGATTTTTCGAAGATGCATTCCCGACAATGAGGTAAGTAGTGTAATTAAGTTTTGTCATTCCGAGGCATGTGGTGGTCATTTTTCATCAAAGAAAACTGCTGCAAAAATTTTACAGTGTGGATTTTACTGGCCAACTTTGTTCAAAGATGCACATAATTTTTGCAAGTCATGTGAAAGTTGTCAAAAATTAGGTTCCATTTCGAAAAGAAACATGATGCCTTTGAACCCAATTCTTGTAATTGAAATTTTTGACTGTTGGGGTATTGATTTCATGGGACCATTTCCACCATCTTTTGGTTTCTTATACATTTTAGTTGCAATAGATTATGTTTCAAAGTGGATAGAGGCAATTCCATGTCGAAATAATGATCACAAAACAGTGATTAAATTTTTAAAAGAAAATATTTTGAGTCGATTTGGAATTCCTCGATCTATCATAAGCGATGGGGGAACACATTTTTGCAACAAGGTTTTTGAAACATTAATGAAGAAATATGCCATTACACACAAAGTTGCAACCCCTTATCACCCGCAGACAAATGGACAGGTAGAATTAGCAAATAGGGAGATTAAACAAATTTTGGAAAAGACAGTTAATCCAAATCGCAAAGATTGGTCTCTTAGACTTAACGATGCATTATGGGCCTATCGAACAGCTTTTAAAACAGCATTGGGCATGTCTCCTTATAGGCTAGTTTATGGAAAACCTTGTCATTTACCTGTGGAACTTGAGCATAAAGCATATTGGGCCATTAAAATGTTCAACTCAAACCTTGATGACGCTTCTAATTTACGAAAATTACAAATAAATGAACTTGAGGAACTCAGAAATGATGCATATGAGAATTCTAAAATTCATAAAGAAAGAACTAAAGCCTTTCATGACAAGTTAATTTCAAGAAAAACATTTAATGTTGGGCAAAAAGTTCTACTTTATAATTCTAGACTTCACATATTTCCTGGTAAGTTGAGATCAAGATGGACTGGCCCATTTGTGGTTAAGCATGTGTATCATTATGGAGCAGTTGACATTGAGAATCCTCAAAATGGTAACGTATTCAAGGTAAATGGACAAAGACTCAAACTTTTTTTGGAAAATCATGTTACTCAAGAAGAGGTTGTTTTTCTTTCTGATCCTTGTTTTGAAAATAACTAGATGTAAATATAATTTTTTTTTTTACCCCGGTTAAATGGCGGATAACGGTACTCCGTGATTATTTAAGTCGGTTCCATCAGCT
This sequence comes from Fremontodendron californicum, assembly GCA_030761205.1. NCBI lineage: Eukaryota > Viridiplantae > Streptophyta > Magnoliopsida > Malvales > Malvaceae > Fremontodendron > Fremontodendron californicum. Next base: position 7,692,977 of record JAULJL010000004.1, read on the forward strand.
ACCCACAAAACTGATATTGTATATAAATTTCTCTTTCATTTTATTTTATTTCATTTTTTTTCAGGATGGATGATATTCTCAAAAGATTGCAGAAACGATTTCCTCCTTTTCCTCGGAATATTTTACTGAAGCTTTACCAAGTTCGATTAGAAAGATTAAGAATGCTTATGAACAAAGGGATTCCTGAAGACATACGTTGGATAATTGAAGCCAAGGTACGTGAAGATGAATATCTTCCTGTTTTGCATTTACCAGGTACAGGTAGAAGCACTTATGCAAAGAAGCGACGAGCAAAGCGCATGAGTTCAAATTGCCACAAGTGTGCACGATGGACGTGTAACGGTAAATGTCGTTCTATTGGGATTCCGTCCTCTAATCGAGATGATAAAATTGAATTCATTAAGGATGGACTGAGTAAGGAGAATTTGGGTAATATCCAACTTTCTCTTGAGACGCATCCTAGTGGAGACGTACAAAGAGAAATTCTTGATTTATGGTCGCAATTCCAAAAGGAATGGCAACATCTTGGGAATCTGATGTTAAAAGACCCTGTTTGCCAGCTTGTAAGAAAACTGGATGGGAAGCATATCCTCGACTCATAGAAGGCGTTTAAGCCGTTTCTGGACGTAAAACCAGAGGAAGATGTGAGCCACAATCACAACTACAATAAATGACTTCTCAGCTTTTGGTTTGATTTGCAATAACTTTATTTCAGTTTAATTTACGTGTTGTTCGATTTGTGTAATTATTCTCGTTTTTTTTTTGCATTGGTCTTTTACGATTGATTTTTCTTCTCTTTTTGATTTTCTTCCTGAAATCACGCAAAAATCTTTTGTTAGGTTAACATTTTCTTCTGACAGGTCAAATACACTTTCGGCGACATTATTACTCTTGTCTGATTCACTACTCAGTCCTCTATATATTACACCATGTACTCATTCTCTTTCAGGCACTCGAAAAAGAAAAAAAAAATGGAAAGCACTTCGTCCCAGCGCATTAAAAAAATTTGTGTCTTTGGAGGTGCTTATCCAGGGAAAAATAACATATTCGCTGATGAAGCCATAAGAGTTGGAGTAATACTTGCCCAACAAAAGATCCACTTGATTTATGGAGGCGGTAGTACGGGTTTAATGGGAGCAGTCGCTACAGCAGCACACGCCGGAGGAAGTCCAGTTCTAGGAATCGTGCCAAAACTATTCACAGATTTTTGTGGACCTACCGTGGGTAAGGAAATACAAGTCTGGAGTATCCCTGAACGGATAACAATCATGTACCATTCTGCCGATGCATTCATTGCTTTACCAGGAGGTCTGGGTACATTGGAAGAAATAGCTTGCGTGGCTTCTTGGTCATCTTTGGTCACAAATAAGAAACCCATTGGTTTGCTTAATATTAATGGTTATTTTAGTAATTTGCTTTCATATTTAGATAATGCTGTGGATAATGGATTCATGTTTTCAGAGGCAAGGAGAACCATAATTTCTGCTACAACCATTGAAGATTTACTCAAAAAGCTACAAGCTTATGAGTGTTTATCTGCTACGGTTGTTTCGCAAACGCTCGGAAAAAGAAAAAGAGATATGGACGAGCAAGGAGTGGATTGCACTTTGTCTTTGTGATATTATCTAACATTTTGCTTGTTGTGTCTCAGTTATAATAAGTGGTTAGCAACCTCTGCAGGTAATATCTCCTAAATTCTACCTTTAAAATTTGACATTGGGGACAATGTCATATTTTAGTAGGGGGTAAGGGACATATTTTGCTAAAAAAAAAAAAAATTGTTGTGTTTTAAGACATTTAGAAGTATTCATTCTGAACAAGGTCTGAGTAAGGGAGACTTGAGACATACCTTGTCAGTTTGATTTAATCTTCTTCAAAAAAAAAAAAAAAAAAGCATGTTTAGACTTAGTGTGTTTTTTAGTTACTTTCAATACTATAATGAGATATGAATTGCATAAGTCTAAAGCAGATTTATTAGTGAGAAGATTTTCATGAGAATTGAGCTTGATATCAACCTTTTTATGAGCCAATGTTAATATGATATGTTGATTGAGAAAGAAGCATGTTTAGACTTAATCTGACTTGTATAATCATCCTTGTGAGTTTTTGAGCCTATAATGATTGATGCATTATACAAATCAATCTAATTTCTTTCTTGAGTGCTCTTATGATTACATGATTCTCTAGAACTTGCTTTAAACCGTTTGAGACTATATTGATACATGTGACAACATGAATATGATAGAGGCATTAGGATTATAACCAGAGCCAAACAGCCATCCCTTATTAATGTTCTACGAGAACATCCCCACTAGTGAGCCAATTTGAGCCTACATTAAATATGATGTTTTATTGGTAACCACAACTTACACCTAGCCTAAATATGCTTATATCCTTACCCTTGTTCTAAAGATGAATTTTATATTTTGAGACATATTGCAAAAAAAACAAGGGATATTTTTATTTGAAAATTTGGGTTAGAAACAAAAGATAAGTGTGGGGGAAAGAAAAGAAAAGAAAAAGTCAAGAGAAAAAGAAAGGGATCATTGTCAAATACATTCCCATATTTAAAAAAAAAAAAAAAAAAAAAAAAAATCTTCTCTTGAACTTCTAGAAAAAGATGTTACAAAGTTGGTTAGAATGATGCAAAGGCTCAACATGAATATTTAGCCTATGTTATTATGTGCTTTATAAGAGTTTTGAGAAGTTTTATTTGTATGATCTTATTATGTCTCTAAAATCTATGAACTCTTTGGAACCTTTGTGATATCTTTATCCTTTTGTTCTTTAACCACATTATAACCCTTTGGCCCCATTACAACCTTGAATAAAGACCTCTTGATTTATGAAGTTGTATGATCTAAATAGTGGAGAATAGGTGGACAAGCAAGCATATGGTAGAAGTGTTTTCATGAGATTGATTGAGTGTAAACACTTTACCACTACTTTAAAGAGTGAAAATCAAGAGAGTATCCCATGTGAGAAGTTGAGATTAAGTTTGAATATACACTATTTTGATTGAAATATGTTATGTTATTATTGGCTTAACTCAAACTATTTACATTCAAGCAAGATTTTTTGTGAATTTCTTTAAGCTATTGATTAGTTTTTAAGACTTGTCCAATGATTATCTCTAATTTATATTGGAAGGATTAGTTATAATTATTATTTTTAGTTTTTCTTATGTCTTCAATGTTTGTGGGTATCGTCCTAGTAAACCCTCACGAGACTAAACTCGTCCACTAGGGACACCTAGGGGTTTAAAGGCTTGTGTCACATGCTAAGTGCCACCGTGATTTCCTACGAAAATGGATTAGATTAGATTTTCTTATTTTATTATTATTATTTTTTTTTTATTGAGTCGTTGCTAGGGACTAGCAACAATCTAAGTATGGGGGTGTGATAACTCGTATAATTATATAGTTTTTAGTTATGTTTTATTATTGTTTTGTGTCAAATACGAGTTATTATTGTTTAGTCTAATTGTGTTTATGATCTTTTATATTTTTATGTAATTTGGTGTTTTTCACAAGTTTCTTTGAGTGATTTCAGATTACTAGAATTAAGGGCAAATCCAGTTCAGTTCCAGTTCCGACACCTTTTGCCATATCAGCTATATCTCGAGTTTCACTGAAGCAATAAGGCTGAACTTTGTATCCCTGCAAAGCTAAGAGGCATATCTATCTTTTTCATGTTTTACACTTCTTGAAACGGAGTCGTTTTCCCTAGCGAAATCGACCATCAAGTTGGCTGATGTGCAATGACGTCTGTTCTGCACCGTTTTGGTATTTTGACCATATCTCCCGATCCACGTGCGCAAATGATCTGATTCCAACGGCTATGGATCCGTAACTGATAGGGGTATATTTTTCTAGAAGACCATTTTATCAGATCGAGCCTCCAACATTGACAAAATCGACCATCAAGCTGGCTGATCAGAATTGTCATACAATATGACGAAAATTGTTAGAAAAATGCACCCACCTATTATACCTACCTTTGAAATTTGTAAAGCTTGTCTCTTGTCATTTAGCCCTCCAAAATGTGTATAAATAGAGGGCCTTGGATGAGTATTGGGATACATTGATACATTGGTAGGATAGCCATTGTAATAAAATTCTCTAAGTTTTCTTTTTCTTTCCTTTCTCTAGTTTTCTTTTTCTTCTTACATTTCTTTTCATTTTATTCATATCTAGTATGTGTTTCTAATCATATTGTTGAGGTGATGAGGTGAAGCTCTTGGTAAATGCTAAGGTTAGTCTCTTAAACATGAGCTAAAATGAATCATCATTTATAAGCACTAGCATAGATAATATTTTCTTTTGGTTTAAAATCATACTTGCAAAGTAGAGATCTTGATTCATTATTGACAATGAAAATGGCACAGTAAATGCTTGGTTTCATAACCTTGATTTGTTGTAGACATATACCTTGGCATAAGGAATGCTTGGACTCTTTTTATGAGTTTTGAGGACACCAAATGAACATAATATCATATGCTATGGACGTTGGACAATTTGGACTGAATTGCTAAACCTTCCGATTGGAACCTCCCTTATGTGTGGATTTCAATTGTGTAATAAAACAAGATTAATCTTAGCATAACACCAAGAGTGGATTCTCTAACCTCAACATCCTTTCTTATTGTTTTTTATATTTTGTTTAATTTCTTTTATGTTATTTTATTTATTTTGTTCTCTAATATCTTGTTTATTTTGTTTTGTTGTTGATTCCCTAATATCTTGTTTACTTTCTTTTTCTTATATATTTATAAACTTATACTTACTAATACGCTTCCCTGTGGTTCGACCTCGGACACCCGAGAATTTATTACTTGAACATAACCTGCACTTGGGTTTACAACTCTTAATTGAGTTTCCATCAGGCCACCAAGATGAAACGATGTCCATTTGAAGCTTTTGGGGTAATAGGCCCGATCATATCCATTCCCCACATTGAAAAAGGCCATGGTGCAGTCATGACATGTAAAGGTGATGGCGACACATGAATCTTATCTGCATAAATCTGGCATTTATGACACTTTCTGGAATAACTGATACAATCACCTTCCATGGTCAGCCAATAGTACCCTGCCCTCATAATCTGTTTAGCAAGCATGTGACCATTAGCGTGGGTGCCACATATCCCTTCATGGACCTCTTCTATGATTCTTCGAGCTTCGGCAGACCCGACACACCTCAACAAGACTTGATCTTTCCCTTTCTTGTAGAGAATCTCGCCATCTAGAACAAAACCCATTGCTAACCTTCTTAGAGTCCTCTTGTCATTCTCTGTCGCTTGTTTTGGATACTGTTGACTCTTGATGTACTGCAAGATGTCGTTATACCAAGGGAGACCATCTGCTTCTTCTTCGATACTCAAGCAGTGGGCAGGAGACTCGTATATGCTCATCTTGATCGGCACAACTTCTGCCCTTTCATTCACTTTAAACATTGATGACAAAGTAGCCAGAGCATCCGCCATTCGATTTTCTTCTCGAGGAAAGTAATTGAAATTCACTTCTTCGAACTCCTCTAATAAACTCAGTATGAGTTCTCGGTATCGGATTAGCTTTGTATCTCGGGTTTCCCATTCTCCTCGTAACTGGTAAATTACCAAGGCTGAGTCTCCATAAACTTCCAATACTTTGATCTTTCTGTCCACCGCGGCACGAAGGCCCATAGTACATGCTTCATACTCAGCAGTATTGTTTGTACAATCAAAATCCAATCTAGCAGTGAAAGGATAACAGTCTTCTTCTGGGGATATAAGCACTGCCCCGATTCCATGCCCCATGGCATTAGATGCGCCATCGAAGTACATTTTCCACACTTTCTTCTTTAGGGGAATCTCATCTGCTTGCGACACATACATCAAATCCTCATCTGGAAAGTCAAAGTTCAATGGCTCATAATCTTCCACTGCCCGACTTGCTAAAAATTCCGCCACTGCACTGCCCTTGATAGCTTTTATACTTACATATACAATGTCGTACTCTGACAATAAAACCTGCCATCTTGCCATCCTCCCTGACAGAGAAGGTGCTTCCAACATGTACTTGATTGGATCTAGTTTGGCAATCAACCATGTGGTGTGGTACAACATATACTGTCTGAGTCTTCGAGCTGTCCAAGCTAAGGCGCAGCATAACTTTTCTACCGACGAATATTTCAACTCATAATCTGTGAACTTCTTGCTGAGATAGTAAACTGCCTGTTCTTTCTTTCCCGTTTCATCAAGCTGCCCCAAAACACAACCCATGGAACTTTCAAATACTGATAAATACAGTATCATTGGTTTATCCGGGATCGATGGCATTAATACTGGTGGGTTTGATAAATAATGCTTAACCTTTTCAAAAGCAATCTGACACCCTTCATCCCATTCTCCTGGATCACGCTTTCGAAGTAACTTAAATATTGGATCACATTTGTCGGTCAACTGTGAAATAAATCGAGCAATGTAATTCAATCTCCCTAGAAAGCCTCTTACTTCCTTTTGAGTGCGAGGTGGTGGCAAATTCTGAATGGCATTCACTTTATCTGGGTCAATCTCAATTCCTCTTTTGCTGACAACAAAACCCAACAACTTCCCCGAGGTGACTCCAAAAGTGCATTTTGCCGGATTTAGCTTGAGTCTAAATTTCCTTAATCGTTCAAAGAGCTTCTTAAGATTCGCAATATGCTCCTCTTCTCCTTGTGACTTTGCGATCATATCATCAACGTAGACCTCAATTCCCTTATGCATCATATCATGAAACAAGGTCACCATGGCTCTCTGGTATGTTGCCCCAGCATTTTTCAATCCAAATGGCATTACTTTGTAGCAGAAAGTGCCCCACATTGTAACAAATGTGGTTTTCTCCATATCTTACGGTGCCATCTTGATTTGATTGTATCCTGAGAATCCGTCCATAAAAGAAAATAGAGAACTCTTCGCTGTATTATCCACCAGAGTATCAATATGGGGCAAAGGGAAATTATCTTTAGGGCTGGCCTTGTTCAAATCTCGATAATCAACACACATCCGCACCTTGCCATCCTTCTTCGGTACTGGAACAATATTTGCCACCCATTCCAGATATTTTGCCACCTCTAGGAATCCAGCATCAAATTGTTTCTTCACTTCCTCTTTTATCTTTAACAGCATATCAGGCCTCATTCTTCTCAACTTTTGCTGAATTGGCTTGCACTCTGGCCTTAAAGGGAGCCTATGAACCACAATATCCGGATCTAACCCTGGCATATCTTGGTATGACCATGCAAATACATCCACATGCTCCTGGAGCAAAGCTATCAATTCACTTTTTATTAATGGTGACAATGAAGTTCCAATTCTGATTTCTTTTATCTCTTCATCATTTCCCAAATTTATTGTTTCCAATAATTCCTTATGAGGAAGTACTTGCTTCTCCTCTTGTTCTATTTTTCTCAATAGATCCGGAGGTAGACCATAATCCTCAGTATCTTCATTAGCCTCAAAATCACCCGTGCAAATGGGTCTTTCAAAATCAATTTCAGAATTACTGACAGGAGGGTCCTCATATTCCGCATCCGTACACCTGTAAATAGGTGGAGAAAAACAATATAGGAAAATATATATAGAAAACAAAATGAATAAAATGAAAGAATATGGACACATCAATATGGATAATGCATTGTGCTTGTTATTTATTGAATGAAAATGTTTAAAAAGCCCATTACAGAAAAAACTTAATATCTCTGGGTAAAGATAATTAAGATTGCTTTTTAAAAGTATTACTTTGGAATAGACTTAAAGACTATGGGCAACTCAGTCGCACTCCAATTGGTTAGTCTATATCCTGGTGGACAAGGTCGCACCATCCAGCTAGCACTTTCTCTTTCAATTCCAGTCATGCAGATCTCCACATCATTCATCTGTTCATCACCATTCACCTGGAATTTCTTGAAGGCTTTTTCTATCATCACAAGTACATCATCAGAATTCTTTCCTCCGAACAGAGAACTGGCTGAGCGAAAGTTGTGAAGGATAGGTGGGAATGTCATAGGCTCCCACTCAATATCCATACCCGCAAAACGGGCCATCCTCCTTTGTCGATTCTTTTCAACCTGTCTTCTTTTCTCATGGGCCTTTGGAAGATATCCTAAGCCAAATCGGTCCTTTTTTCCTTTTACCTCTATGGCTCGAGCCATCCCCTGAAGATATTTCCCGAGACCCTTTCCTGCCCTGCAGCCTTTTCCTACGGTGGTTTTTACCCCCAACCTTGTGTTCTTGGACAGCTTTGGTTTTGGAATTTTTTGTCCTTCAGCGACAAAAACTGCATTTACAAATTCCAAAGACCTGAAAGAACACTCCACGGCCGCTTCATTTGGCTCCACATAAAGAGATTCAGTGGATGCGGAGGCTATTATGTCTTCCTCCCCTGATACCGTAATCAACCGGCCCTCCATCACAAATTTTAGTTTCTGGTGAAGAGACGATGGTACAGCCCCAGCTGAATGTATCCATGGCCTTCCCAACAAACAGTTATAAGATGGATTGATATCCATAACCTGGAAGTTCACTGTATATGTGCACGGGCCTATTTCCAAAGGAACTTCAATGGTTCCCATAACCTCCCTTCTGGTTCCGTCAAAAGCTCTGACCACCGTGCAACTTGGTATCATATAGGATAAATCCACTGGTAACTTGGATAAGGTTGCTAAAGGCATCACATTTAGTGAAGAACCGTTGTCCAGAAGGACTCTCGGTAATATGTGCCCCTTACAAGTAGTGGTTATATGGAGAGCTTTTGTTGATCCAATACCATTGGGTGGTATTTCCTCATAGCTGAAGAATATGAAGTCATCAGCTGCGATGTTTCCCACCAACCTATCCAGCTTTTCCACTGATATATTATTGGCCACGTACGCTTGATTTAATACTTTCAATAAAGCCTTTCTGTGTGGTTCTGGATTTAAAAGCAAAGATAAGATTGAAATCCTAGTTGGTTGACGTTGCAGTTGTTCAACCACGCTATATTCACTATGCTTTATAAATTTCAAGAACTCACAAGCTTCTTTTTCACATACTGGCTCTTTGATTCTATTAACCGGGGCTGATCCCCTCTCTGTTTCCTCTGGCAAATCCATCTCAATGTGGATTGGCTCGACGACCTTCTTCCTTTTGTCAATTCCTTTGTCTTTCCTTGCTACCCCTTGTTCAACAGCCTCCGGAGCATAACACCTCCCACTTCGGGTTAAATGCCTTACACCCGTAATATCCTGTTGGCCTGAAGACCCGAGCATAACCATACTGCAGTCATATTTCCATGGTGTAGCCTTGTTTTCCTTGTATGGAAAGGAAACAGGTAAATCAATGATTAATTTGGGCGCATTTTCTTCCATGGCTGGCATAACTTTTTCCTCCGGTTCATCATAGTAGATGATTAGGGGTCTTCCTATCCCATAGCCATTTGTATTTTCAATGACTTCTATTTCCCCTTCTATCTCCTCATAGAATTGGGCTACCCCACTATCCATCATTCTTTGGACTTTAACCCGGAAGTCCCCACAGTTCTGTATGTCATGGCCTTCACTCTTATGGAACGGGCACCAATCATGCACCCCTCTTGCTACCATTTTCAGATCTTTCGTACCTTTCACCAATTCTGCATTGACCATTTCAGCCCATATTGTCATCATCGGAGTCTTAACCTCCCCAATATCCCTCTTTAATCTTCTGTCCCCTCCGGTCAATATTGCATTCACTTGATTCCCAGCATGATTGGGCAACGGATTTCCAGCTACGTTCGGCCCATTTTTTGATCCAAACTTCACTACCCTGAATTAATCAAGCTTTGGACTTTCCTTTTGAAGGCTAGGCAATCTTCAATTGAATGTCCTTGGATTCCGCATGGTATGCACAGTTGGTGTTTGCATTGTACCATCTTTGATATGGAGGTGTCAAAGGTTTTAGGTACACAGGTGCAACAAGTTGACCCTGCAACAATTTTGGATATAATCACCGTAAGTAGTGGGAATCGGATCAAATTGGGTTCTTTGATCGTTCCTTGGTGAACGTTGGTCATTACGCACAGGCCCTTGTGTGTTAGGAACAGTATTTCTAGGAAGGGTGATTTGAGGGGATATGCCAGTTGGGAATGGCTGTTGTGGTATATTGGTGTAAGGGAACGGGTTTTGGGTAAGGTGGTTGATATTAGGGTAATAAGGATTATACCCCGGGCATGGTGTGTATGGTGTAGGAGGTGCATAAGGTGTGGTAGGGGTATAAGGCCTCGGTGGTGTGTATGGTGTTGGAGGTGTGTAAGGATATTGGTTGAAACTTACTGCATGGGTTTCCTCCTTTTTCTTTATAGGAAAAGCTCTTTTTGGGGTAGCAGACTCACCCCCTTCCATCTTTCCACTCTTAATGGCTGACTCAATCATTTCTCCAGATATTACCATATCCGCAAAATCTTTGGTAGCATTTCCCACCAATCTGTCATAATAAGGTGCCTTCAATGTGTTGATGAAAAGCACCGTGGTTTCTTTGTTGGTTAAAGGGGGTTGCACTTGTGTTGCCAGGTCCCTCCACCTCTGTGAATACTCCTTGAAGGTCTCATTGGACCTCTTTTCCATGTTCTGTAATGACAGCCTGTCTGGTACCATATCAGAAACGTGCTTATAATACTCCATAAAAGCCCTGGCCAGATCCGTCCATGAACGAATCTTGGTACGACTGAGTTGGTTGTACCATCGGGTGGCTGACCCTGTTAAGCTGTCCTGGAAGCAATGAATAAGCAATTTTTCATTATCCTCGTGCCCTGTCATCCTTCTACAGTACATAGTCAGATGGGCGGATGGGTTGGTGGTCCCATTATACTTTTCAAAATCCGGTACTTTGAACTTTGGTGGAATTAATAGATCATGTACCAGGCTCATCTCTTTGGCATCTAGGCTGCCAAACAACTCTGCTCCTTCCACTGCTCTTAGCCTTTCTTCCAACAACTGATATTTCTTCTCAGATTCAGCAGTTTCGACCCTCTTCAGTTCGGTCATTTTGGCCTTTTCCTTCTCTGCCATTTCTTCGAAGTCTGGAACCTCAACCTCAATTGGATCAGCTCTGATGTTACCCCTTTTTGGACCGAAATTCTGTGGTTCGGCCGCCGGCTGGATGTAGATGTAGGATGCTGCCCCAGTTGGAATTTCATTTCCCATAGGTTGGGATGCCTGGCCATTTCTCTGTACCATTTCTGGTCTATCCTCCTGATTTACTGCCCCCATTCCAGCAGCTGAATTCTCTCCAGGCCACTTCTGCTTCATCATATTGCTCATCATCTCCATGAGCTTTGTCATCTGTTCTCGTGTCTCTTCTTGAGACTTAGTCAACTGTTCTTGTAGTTCTTTCTGGATTCTTTCCGTTCTCTCAATTCTGGCAAGCTGGTCATTTTCCAAGGCTTTTGTTCGAGACCGAGTATTGTAAGAGTGTTGGAAATCTGGTTCTTTCTGAGTGCGACCAATTGTACCTTTATATTTTTTTATTGAAAACCATGGATTAGAAATTATTGACACAATTTTTTATTTTATAAAAAATGAATAAATGAATGAATGAATATGAACAAAGTGAGTATTGGCCCCGGGATAATTCCAACCAAACGGTCTTTCATTGATTTCCTAGAACAAAAGATCATGATAATCTGTCTCTCCTAAAAACTATTACAAGATACTAGTCCTATAATAACTCCCTCGGATCCTGGACCTTCTTCAATGTCCTCCTTTAACTGCCTTGCTCTTCCATCTGATCCCTACTTGTTCACGGCCCTTAGACGTGTTAGCAGAAGCATCACCCTGTAAGCTCTCCCTAGCTTGCTTCTCAAGTTGATTTGCTCGGGCTTCCTCGTGTTTCGCCTTTTCTACCCAATAATTCTTCTCCTTTTTGAGGTTTTTGACTTCTTGTTCCCATTCCCCGGAAGTCTTGAGAGTCCCCTCAAACCTGAGCTCAAAGCGATACCTCTTGTTCTCCAAATGTAACTCTCGAAGGTCGCCCTTGACGGTGTCCCTTTCTCTCTTAATCTGTTTTTTCTCTTTTTCCCGAGCTGATTCCATATTTTTCATGTCTCCAAGCTCTTTTTGCAGTCGGGCAATTTCTTTACTCATCCGGGCCTTTTCTTTTTCAAATTTTGCTCTTGTAATTTCTAACTCTGATGGCATTTCCCTCGGTGGCGAATTTATGAATTGGATCTCCTCCCCATCTGATGTCAATAGTCTATCATTAACCCTTAACTTCCTCCATACCAAATAATCAGGTGTGACGGTGTCGGCATATCTGGCCACTTTTATCCGTTGAGTTTTTTTCCATGCTTCGATCGCTGCCCGCACTTTTCCAGAATATCCATCTTCCCCATAAGTGAACTCTGATGATCCTAAATTATGAGTCATGGGTGTGAATTGCCGAGACTCAACCTGTCTTTGCACCAACAGGGGCGCATAACTCACAGACCCTCAAATTCCGAGCAGTGGAACTCCCGGGTTGTCCCCACATTTGTACATAATCGGCACAGGAACCATCCATGGAGCTCTCCAAGTCACCATCTCCCCTTTTAGATTTCGGAACATGTTGACCCATTTCTCTTCATTCCCTTCCTTAGGCCAATCATTTTGAAGGAATTCCCTAATCGGAACTAAAGTCTTCATGTATGGTTTGAAGGAAACATTTTCTATCTTCCAAAAGTGACTTTGAATCCAAATATAAAGGAGTTGTACACACCCCTTGGTCCTCCCGTGTCCGGCCCTTTTACAAAAATTCAAGGATCGGATAGTTTCAGCTATGATGGCCGGAGATGGGTTGATCTTTTGTTCCAACTTTTCAAAGAAATCGAACACGGCTATTTCCACATGACCCAATATCTTCGGGAATATGATTAACCCGTAGATAGCTAGAGCGAAGATGTCCCTGGCTTTTGCTTTGTCAGAACAACCCAATATCAACAGTCGGAGAGTTTTCCACGGAATGCACCCATTTTTCTGCTTCGTGTCCACATGACTCTCAACCCATGTTGTATCCATTCCCGTGATCCTAGCCACTTTCTTCTTAAGACCTGAAGGTTTCATTTCCTTCAAATATATCCGATCAGGATTAGGACATTCAATACGTAACAGTGTCGAATATTCTTCGATCAGTGGTGTCATATCCTCCTCGTTAAAAGTGAAACATCTATAAGCAGGATTCCAGAACTGTACCATAGCCTGAATCAACCCACTATTGACCTGAATCGGAATTAAGAGTTCTATGTCTCCATACTTCTGAGTGAAGGCTTCTTTCTCTGATACATTCCACTGGTTCCAAATGTCGGCTAACCCTCGGAGATTATTCCGTCTAGGATCCACTTTGACCCTTTCCGGCAATATTGACACATAACCCTTCTTGAGGCAATCTCCATCCTCCCTCTGATTTTTTTCTGACTGTGCCCTGACTACTGCATGATCTTCTATCACTGAAATAACCTGGTCCTCCATGAAAGTCCTTTGGGTTGATAACTATCCCGAGGCCAATAAACTTCAAATGTATGATGATGTCTATGATGCTTGCCAAAGAAAAGAAAACAGAAAGAAATAGATTAGTAAGGAAATGAATTCACAAATATAACATAAATAACAACATGCTTAAAAAAATGTCCCAAAATTTAAACAGAGCTACGGCATTACAACGCCTTTGGGACAAAATAATAAAAAATACGAGTGGTATGATGTTCGTTCATCATCACCCAATTTGTATCTAACATATAGAAAGATGGTAAAAGGTTGGAAATGTTCCTCCATGTGTCTTAAACTTCGGGTATCTAACAGAAATCCGGCATGGCTTCGCCTAGGTTCACTATATGAAGGTGAATTGGTTCTAAGGCTCCGAATTGTTCCTCACTGTCGCCGGTGAAGGCTAGTAAGGCACCCCGATAAAAGCGGGTTCAATTCGTTAGAGTATATTTTCCTATGCCCTTACGGAGGATTATCACGAAGGCATTAGGTACTTTATACTCCGAAAGTGTTTCACTAGCCCATACGGAGGATCAATCACGAAGGCTTAGTTACTTTACTTCCACTTAAAAGGACGGAACCCGGGTAGAGGATTCATGTTATGCAAATGCACGTGTAGTGTGTGTGGAGAAACAAAACAAACCTGTCACCACCTATTCTACAAACCTTATTCTAAATGTCCTAACAATTAAAACATTCAAGAATAGTGTAACGCATTAACCGACAAGCAGTTATAATATACAACCTTAAATAGCTAGAGAACAATAATAAAATGCATGCACATGAGTATGAACATATTTAAAAATATTTTATTATTTTCAAAATTCTCCTTATTAAAAAAAATATGGGAATTAAAATTAAATACCAATAAAACCAACAAAACCGAGACTTTGATAACACACGACTAATTCTAGGCCTGACTCTCTAATATTCCCCAGCGGAGTCGCCAAGCTGTCGCAACCTAAAAAAATAACGAGTCTCATCGCAAGACTTTATTATTCGTTAAGCGTGACATTAAAAAACCGAGGAAAAGTCGACTTAATTCCTCTAGAAAAATGAAGGTTTTGAAAATGACCTTAAAAAAGACATGGAGTCGCCACCAATCTTTTTTAGCTAGGTGTGATCGGCCACCTATTAAAACCGGTTTTATAAAATATTTTAAAAATTAATTAAAATATTTTAAAAACCAATTTTAAGTCTGCGTTTTAAACCAGAGAAATCAAAGAAGCGGGTTCGGGAGTCGGTTACGTGTGGGGAAGGATTAACACCCCCACAACGCCCGTATAAATCGGTACCTTATTAATCGTGTATTATCTCAAGTCTCGGTAAAGATTGGTTTTAAATTTAGTATTTCAAGTTAATTCCCAATTTAAAGAAAAATAATTTCATTTTTTTTTATTGAAAATGATCCGGAATTTATAAATTCAAAATTTTCCTATATTCCCCAACAAACGTGGCAAAATATAGAAATTTTTATTAGTTTTGGAAAACTTTCCGAATCATTCTCTTTTTTTGAAAGAAAGATATTCCTTTATTAATGATAATTGATGATATTCCCTCCAGCAAACCCGGTAGAGAACTCATGAATTATTTTAACTCGGGAATATCTTTATATTTTTTTATTGAAAACCATTATCTTTTTTTGAAAACATTTAAAAGAAATGAATATGTATATGCATGACATAAATAAAATGACATAGCAAAATCTAAATAATATGATGCAACCTAAATGACATGGCAAACATGAATGATATGGCATATAAATTAAATGAGATGGAATATGAAATAGTGCTACCATATAATATGCATAAAAATAAAAATGGAAATAATAATGCATGAACATAGTATATGCTAAATAATATGACAAAAAAAAAAATAACTAAATAAAAGCATAGGATATCATGAAACATTCCAAATCATATAATAAACCATATAACATCAAAAATATAAATCAAAATAATAACAATATCATAGAAATTATTATAACAAGAATCACATATTATATAAAATGCATGAATATAAAAATGCAATGCATGAAATGTATTTTTTTCCTTTAATTAAGGAAATCCGTGTATCTAAAAAGATATCCGGCTACCTTAGGAAAATATGTCAAATTAAATATTCTAAAACCGAAATACTTTGTGATTGTTTGAAAACAATTTTGAAAAGCTTGAATTAACAATAAAAACTGGGCTAAATTTTTTTTTTAAATGGCTCTAATTTCCTAAGTTTTAAAAAATCCGGACTTGACTCTCCTTAACCCGGGACTTGAAAAACCATTTTTAGAGTTTAAAAAGGCTTAGAAATTACCCTAAGTCAGTAGCTAACCCTCCTAATCAGCCCACTCTATGTGAATTAACCAAAACAGAAAATTGGTTTTTCTTTAAATTCAATTCTGACTCCACTGTCCAGTTTTAATCCACGATTTTTTACCCAATTTTTAAAACTTCCAAAAATTCTAAAAACAATACTGGAGACTCAGGACATGTAAAACTACACGAAAACAAATCGGCTTAATTTTCTGATCAAAGATGAATTCCCAGAAAAATCATAGATGTATGAGTTTTTGGAGGAGAAAAAAAAAACTGCTTTGTTTTTCTTTAAATTCAATTCTGACTCCACTGTCCAGTTTTAATCCATGATTTTTTACCCTATTTTTAAAAATTCCAAAAATTCTAAAAAAAATTCTGGAGACTCAGGACATGTAAAACTACACGAAAACAAATCGGCTTAATTTTCTGATCAAAGATGAATTCCCAGAAAAATCATAGATGTACGAGTTTTTGGAGGAAAAAAAACTGCTTTGTTTTTCTTTAAATTCAATCCTGACTCCACTGTCCAGTTTTAATCCATGATTTTTTACCCTATTTTTAAAAATTCCAAAAATTCTGAAAAATTATTGGAGACTCAAGACATGTAAAACTACACGAGAAAAAATTGGCTTAATTTTTTGATCAAAGATGAATTCCCAGAAAAATCGGAGATGTACGAGTTTTAGGTGAAAAAAAAACTGCTTTGCCAACACATTTTTTTTTGTCTTTGATAAAATCATTTAAAAATAAAAATAAAAATATTTGAAACTCATAAAACGACTTGAAAGCAGTAGCTAAGACTTTTTGAAAGTTAGATAAAAATTGGCTAAGTAAAAAAATCACAAAGGTAGAATAATCAATTTGACAAACTTAATTTTCCACAAGTGTGCTCAAGAGAGCATGACTTTGAACCATTAATTGGCTCAAGTCATTATTCAAGTGGCATGAACATGAAATGCATGAAACAATGCAGCAAACATAATGCATGAAATGCATGGATCTAAACCTAAATGTAAGGAAAATGCATGACATAAATAATATGGCCTAGACCTAACATGAACTTGCATGGCATTTAATGTAACCTAGACCTAAGACATGCATGGCATTTTCACAAACACAAGGCATGCTTAATTCAAAAATCCAACCAAATATCATGCAAATGCAAAAACCTAACAACTAGCATGACAAAAAATGCAACACACAATGCAAAACACATGGAGTAGCCAAAGGGCCTCAAGCTCCAATAAGCATGGCATTTTCACAAACACTTGGCATACTAGCATGAAAAACTAAGTCATAACACTTAAATCATGCAAAAATCACACAAGCATTTTCACAAACACTTAATATACTAGATCTAAAACATGCTCAATTAGGATATAAAACAAGAATCGTGCAAAGAATCACACAAGCATTTTCACAAACACCTAATATGCTAGATCTAAAACATGCTCAAATTTAAACAACATGAAAACAGAAAATTAAAATGCAAAAAAACATGATATCTAAGACATAAATGGCAACAAACAAAGCAACCAAATTAAAATATAACTCAAGAACATGAAATAACATAACATTTAAAACATCAAAAAAAGAAAATAGCATAAACAATATGGTAAAATGAATCAACACAACAACTTAAAATAAATAATGTAGGCCATTTGGCCATGGTGAGTTTATTGTAAAAACAAAATGTAAATAAAATATACTTAAGAAAGGAAATGAAGGAAGAACAAAAAAAACATTATTCTAAAATGAAAACTCACCAAGTAGAGATTAAAATAGCAAAAAACAAGAATAGAAAATGAAAGTGCAAGAGTTGGTGCTCAAGAGCAACCTCAAGAAGCTAATATTTCAAGCTTTTCTCTTCAAACTTTCCTTTTTTTCTAAACTTTTCTTTTTTTGCTCTCAACCAAGAAGATAAAACCTAAGAAAAACTAAGAGAAATCAGCCAAAATGGAAAAGAAAAAACCAAAATGTGCCTCCCTAGGGTTGGCCTTAATGATGCTTATATAGCCTCAAAGATGTTGTCATTTTTGTGTAACCTATTTTCCATCAAATGGCCAATAATTCAAGATGAAAAGTCATAAAATTACCATCCTTAGATTAGCATCTCAGCCCTCTCTATGCAAAAATAATGTTGACATCTTTCTTAACCTATGTGGTTTAATCACCATGGTTTGATCAAAGAGAATGGTTAACTAACTCTTGATTTTTAACCACTTAATTGAAAAAAGAAAAAAAAAATTTAGAAGCTTCCTCCTTTCTTTGGGCTTGGGCATGCCAGCACTTCTCTTTTCCAGCCCAACTCTGATTTTTTGAAGGGCCAAAAAAAGCCCTTTTCGGTTGCTTGGGTGAAATGACCATTTTGCCCCCCGGATGCAAGTAAATATCAAACGGACTCCAAATTCAATTTTTCTTTTTTTAATACTTCCAAAATAATAAAATATTGAGTTCTGGAAGTTTTCAAAATTATCCGAGTCCGTTTGCTATTTATTTGGATTTTTTCTTCCCAAAAATGCCCTTTTATGCCCCTACATTTTACCATTTTTTAAACGAGCTCCAAATCAAAATTTTTCTTCACCAATCTCTTCAAAATAATTAAAAAGTGTGATCTGGAAGTTTTCATAATTTTTGGAGCTCATTTGGTATTTTTTTAGGGATTTATCGGCTTGAATTACTGCATAGGAGGCCCGGGATTTGGCCATTTTGCAAACGAACTCGGAATCAAGATTTTCTTTCGCCAATCTCTTCCAAATAATTTAAAAATGAGATTTTCCAAATTTCAGAATTTTTGGAGTCCATTTGCTATTTTTCCGGGATTTGCCTTTTTGAATTACTACATAAGAAGCCCGGATTTGGCCATTTTGCAAACGAACTCGGAATCAAGATTTTCTTTCGCCAATCTCCTTCAAATGATTTAAGAATGAGATTGAAAAATTTTCCATAATTTTCGGAGTCCATTTGCTATTTTCCCCAAATTTTTCCAATTCTGCCCTTTTACCTCCGAAGCCCGGTTTTGCTCAAAACAAATCCGATTTTCAGATTTTCTTCAATCTGAGCCTTGGGCCATCCTTTTTAACCATTCTTCATCCATTGGGGGCTTTGGTCTTACCAAGTCGGGCCATTTCTGTGATTCTTCCCGATTTCACTGAAACCCACTAAAAACCCTAATTCTCGGTTTTCTCCCGGATTGACTTTTCTTTCGGTTTTTCTTGCAAGTGACTTCTCCATTACCCGTAGTCAGTGCTTATCTTTCATTTGGAACCTTCAATTTCGACCAGTTTGATCGTTTAAGCACTTTTCCCCAAATTTCTCGGATTAGGGTTTCTTTTCTACTGAATCTCCAAATCCCAACTTCCGAACTCCATATCTTTCAATGTAGAACTCGGATTATCAAAATTCTTTCGCCATTTTTCAATTGAACATAAAATCTTGATTTTGAAAGTGGGTTGACTTTTTCAGTAGTTGACTTTTTGGGGTTGACTTTTTCGGGGTTGACTTTTTTTAGGGGTTGACTTTTTTCAAGTATGAATTTTTGTGCTCGCCCTCTTAAAATAAGTCTCGGAGTACCACCTGCAGGATGAAAACAGTCTTTTTATACTCGGAAACATCAATATGGGAAGAAAACATACCTGTTTAGTGGTCCGGACAAAATTAGGTGTCTACAGGTATTTTAAAAATTTTCAATTTTTTACATTGAAAAATCGCCACCCACGGTGGCAATTTCCCAAGGTTTTTTTTTTTAATAAATAATAAAATTTAAATAAAAATTATATAATTTATAATTTTAAAAAAATAAAGATTTAATAATTTTAATATATAATTTTTATCTCATGGTGGTAGAAGTGTCCATGAGCCGAGCCGAGCCCATGTATGGTATCAACACCACATTTGTTTGCCCAAGCCACGGTGGCAATTTTTCAACTTTTATTTATTTATTTTTTAATTTTATAAAATAATAAAAATTATATAATTTTTAATTTTAAAAAATAATAATAAAAATATAACAATTTACCAAAAATTAAAAAATTATATTCGTAATTATGCCTGTTCATGGGCCGGGCCGCGACCCGAAATTTTTTTCCTTGCCCAAGCCCATTTCGAGTTGTGCCGACTCGAAAGCCTATTTCACTATTAAAAAAATATTTTTATATATTTTATAATTTTTTGAATTTTGTTATTTATTTTTTTTAAAATTAAAAATTATATAATTTTTATTTAAATTTTATTATTTAATAAAATTACAAAAACACTTGTCCAAGCCCGGACTAATACGACACTTTGGTTGGTCTTTCTCCCGGAAGTCCATTTATTACGAATACAAGTTGAAAGAATTCGATTGACATTAAGGATAGACTTGCTCATGGGCCGGGCAGCCCGTCCGGCCAAGCCCGGATCACTATTTATATATTAAAATAATTAAATTCAGGCCCGCGAGCCAGGCCTTGGCAAGGAGTTAAAAAATTCTGGGTCGCGGCCCATGAGCAGGCCTAATTACGAATATAATTTTTTAATTTTTGGTAAATTGTTATATTTTTATTTTTATTTTTTAAAATTAAAAATTATATAATTTTTATTATTTTATAAAATTAATAAACAAATAAATGTTGAAAAATTGCCACTGTGGCTTGGGCAAGCAAATGTGGTGTTGATACCATACATGGGCCCGGCCCATGGACACTCCTACCACCATGGGATAAAAATAATATATTAAAATTATTAAATATTTATTTTTAAAATTTATAAATTATATAATTTTTATTATTTATTAAAATTAAAAAAAGAAAAAAAAAAAGAAAGAAACTTTTGGAAATCGCCACCGTGGGTGGCGATTTCCCAATATAAAAAATTGAAAAAATTTTAAAATATCAGTTGAGAAATCGTCATGGCCCATTGCGATTTCTCAACTGGTATTTTAAAAAAAAAATAAAATTTTCAGTTGGGAAATCGTCATGGCCCATGGCGATTTCCCAACTGATTTAAAAAAAAAAATGAATTTTAAGAATTAATCTGCAAAAAAAAAAAAAATGATATTTTGGTAAATAAATTTTTTTTGACAATATTAAGATAAAAAGATCGATTTTATCAAGTTAAGACCTACACATACCATCTAGCTACACTAGCTTAAATGAGATGTGTAAAGCCGATAACTAAACTGATCACTTTAATTTAATTGGATTTACTTCTATGTTTCTCTTAGAAATAAATCTATCAACTCATTTTATAAATCAAAATTCCAATTAATAGTAATCCACAATTATGAAAAATTCTAACATCCTTCCACTTAAACAACATTAATTGAGATTTTTAATTTTAAGAAAATAATTAATTTTTAAAGCAATAATTCTATGCTGATTTTTGAATTTGATGTGACCACAATTTAAAAAAATAAAATAAAAATAGCCCATAGAATGGCATCTCTAAACATAACACAGTCCAATAAGATAATTAAATACCCAATCATGGTAGCCTTTGTGCCCTTTAGTGACATAGGACACATTCATTGTTACAAGTACCCTTAATCCTATGGACAATGGATCCAAGTGTAATTGTGTAGTAAGAAAATAACACCAATGTGTGGTCTAAATGTGTTATTTTTCATTGTCAGTCCTTTTGCTGATTTCTCTTTATACCGTTGAAAATCCAAATGGCATCCAAATTTGCTCGTATGTCTCTCCTGTATATATTGAGATTCTTTGATGGTGTCATTCACGAGACATACACAACTGATATTAATTAAAGTCATACTTAAGACATCGAGTCGTAAATTTTTTAGGATAAAACATGTCAATAGACTATAAAATGTGCCCATACAATAATATATATATATATACACATAAATAATAAGGATAATGAATATATATATATAAACATATATATATATATATATACACATAAATAATAAGGATAATGAATATATATATAAATAAATATGTCCATTTAACTTGTGTACCTTATAGACATATATATTCAACTCAAACTATACCACATAGGTATTTCAACAATCACATTTGATGCATTCTACAAAGCAAAGAAACCTAAAACAATAATGGTTTCAAAATTGAAATTCATAATGCATATATTACCAAAATTGAAATTCAATTGCTTGAGGGCCAGCAATTTTATATATGATTAATAATTTAATAAATTAATCGTTGAATTTAGCAATATAATTGTACTTATCGTTTAAGTAAAATTTCAAAATTCGATATCTCTATCATATTGACCGGAACTATTATATTTTTTTTTTTATACATTTTAATGGTTAAAATTTTTTATATGAAATAAATAGTTAGACATTTTTAATTTACTTAAAATTTGACTTGTATAATCAACATGAATAAAGTATGAAATAAAACGGTAGTATTAAACAAACATAAATCATATAAAAAATTATAAAAATATGTAAAATTAAAATAATTTTACATAAAGGAATCTTCTTTGTTTCTAGGTATTAGTCATAAACATTATGATTTACATAAATAATTTTATACAAATTCTTTGACAGCTATGACAATTTTGCATAACATAAAACCCTCTTCCTTCATTTCAAGATATGATTGTATGCTCTTAGGTAAACTAGATTATGCACGCGTTTCGTTGCGGAATGTTATCAAATTTAAATTGATATTTTATAATAAATTTAAAAGATTAAAAAGTAAGAGAAGTAAAAATAATTTAAAAATAATAATAACTTCTATCCTTATAAGACACTTGGTATAAATTTGAGAGTTATATGAATGTGATCAATTAGATCCGACAATTTCAGAAACAACATAATTATACGATACGAACATAACATGAGAAAAATAATTAAAACATGACATGACACAAAAATAACATGAATATGACACAAATACACGAATGTGTCAAAATCTACATAAAACGAATTATTAACGTGTAAAAATTTATATACATTTATAATATTTTAAACACACGATAAAATAACACGAATATGTTACCGATATACAATTTTTTTTTCTAAATTGAATAATTATAACAAATTATGCAAAATATGAGATGAATTAAGACACGACACAAACACACAAATTTTTCTTTAAATTGGATCACAATGACAAATTATGCAAAATATTTAAATGAATTAGAACACTACACGAACACATTGAAAAAACAATTAAAATACGACACGGCACAAAAATAACATGAACACAACACAAATATACGAACGTGTCAAAAATCTACATAAAATAAATTATTAACATGTAAAAATTTATATAAATTTATAATACTATGAATAAAAAAAAAACACGAACATGAAAAATTATATGAACACGAACGAATATCCGAACGTGTCAAAATCTACATAAAATGAGTTATTAACATGTATAAATTATATAAATTTATAATATTTTGAATAGACGAAAAATAACACGAACACGACATGAATAGGCGTACGTGTCAAAATCTACATAAAATAAATTATTAACATGCAAAAATTATATAATTTATAATATTTGAAACACAAAAAATAATACGAGCGCTAAAACAACACGAATAATACAAACACTAAAACAACACGAACACACAATTTTTTTTTCCTTTCCTTTCTTTCTTAATTAAAGACATGAAAATATCTAAACTAACCCTCCAACCCCTTTAATACCCTTGATTAGGTCTTAACTAACCCTACACCTAAAATTTTCAATTCTCTCCTCTCATTGATTTGGGATTGTTTTTATATTAAAGTTATAGATAAGGTTTTGTATGATGTCTTATTAAAATATTTTAATTATAATTATAAATTTATTTTTGTTTCAAAAAAATTGAAATTCAGTTCAAAGAGTAATAAATCATACAATGAATCAAATATTCGAATATAAAAAATTAAAAAAATTAATATGTCAATACCATTTTTTTGTGTGGTAATCCTAGATACCTGCAAGGCTGAATCCTATTGGATAGGCCTTATTGTTATCTCAAAAAAAATTGAACTTCTAATATTGATGAAAATACAGTGAATAAGAAAGATGATTATCATGAAAATTAGACTGTACCAAAATATATATATATATATATAATTCATTTAATTGGTGTTTATAAGTATTAATTATAATTATTTAATTCTTATATTAAATATTTTTTTATTTAATATTTTACTTTTATTAAATTAAAAAATAATAATTTATTAATTATATATTTTTTAAATATTACTTTCTGACATTACTTAACATTTCCATATATATTAAGCTTTTTTGGAAGGTGGCAGATGGAGACAACACAAGTTGGTGAAACTAGACAGGGTAGAAAAAGAAGACAAATTTGAAGGCTAATAAAAGACATTATTATTGATATTATATATATATATATATTTCATAATCAATCATCAATAGCTTGTGTCTGTTGTTATATTTCTAAGTTAGTCAATTCTAGCAGTTTTTTAGAAGAAAAAAAAAGGGAGACAAATTCAGTCAAGAAAATGCATTCCTTGAGTGACACTGACAGGGAGAGAATCCTAAAAATCCCACATGTCCATATATATATATATATATATATATATATATATATATATTCTATGTTTTCACCATATCCAGTTTTTCAATGAAACTTTCTTGACCTTGAGCTCTTGCAAACAGCCTTGGGGCTGGGGGCCTATCTCCCCACACTCCTGCCTGGATGCTGGACCCTTTTTAACTAGCTCAATTTGGATCCCAGGTTGTTGCTGCCTTGCTTGCAGGAGCTTGGGTCAAGCCTATGCAGGGTTGGCCAATGGCTACCTCTCAGGGGGGGAGTAATTGAGTAAAGTGAACTACCAGAGCCAAACTCTAGGACTTAATACTTTCTTACTTGGTTAAATATTTTAACTTTTCAGTCCACAAGTATATATAAGGCACCCTTCGATATTGATAAGGATAGGCTCAATCCATTTGGATGGCAGGTGGTTTGATTTTGATGAGATTAAAAATAATAATGATAATGAAATTAGTTATCGTAACGATAAGATTTAATATTAAAATTAAAATCAACAATTGAATATGTATTTAGATACAAAGTATAGTGAAATAAAATGTAGGTAGTACAAATATAGTATTACTACTTCATGTTGATACTTTTATTTATTATCAAACTATCATACATAAAATAGTATTACCATTTAATCTTATCCATGTATTTAGTATTATTAAATTTATTATTTTTATAATACCAAAAAATTTACAACTTATTGTTAATTTTGTACTTATTTTCTTACAAAATTACTTATTTTATTATTGTGAATAAGTCAAAAGTAGTATTTACAACTTATTATTACTTTTAAATTTATTTATTATCAAATTACTCAATTTATTACTCCTTTTCAATAAAAAAGTAATATTAATGCATTTTATTATCTTTACATTTGTTAGTTATCCAATTACTTAATTTCTTACTCTTTTTAATAAAAAATAATATTACTACATTTTATTATGTAAAATAAAAATATAAAAAAAATGTAAAATAAAAATTATATAATTTTGTATCACTTAGGTAACACATTTAGTAATTTGGTAAGAATAATATGTGATTTAAAAAGAAAAATATGTAAAATAAAAATTACATAATTTTCTTACCACTTATTAAAAAGGTACAAAAAAATATGTAAAATAATATTACTACATTTTATTATGTAAAATAAAAATATAAAAGAACAAAATGTAAAATAAAAATTATATAATTTTGTATCACTTAGGTAACACATTTAGTAATTTGGTAAGAATCATATGTGATTTAAAAAGTAAAATATGTAAAATAAAAATTACATAATTTTCTTACCACTTATTAAAAAGGTACAAAAAATTACAAAATATATTATCAAAATATTTAACAAATTTAGTAATCTGCTAAGAATAACATGTAATTTGATAAAAAAACGATGTGAAATGAAAATTATATAATTTTATCACTTATTCAAAAGGTAAACAGAATTATAAGATATATTATCAAAATATGTAAAACATTTAGTAATTTGATAAGAATAATATGTAGTTAAGTAAGAAAAAAGATGTAAAATGAAAATCACATAATTTTCTTATCACTTATTCAAAAGGTAAATAAAAGTACAAGATATATTATCAAAATATGTAATACCTTCAGTAATCTGGTAAGAATAACATGTAATTCAATAAGAAAAAGATGTAAAATAAAAATTTACATAATTTTCTTATTACTTATTCGAACGGTAAAAGAAAATATATTATCAAAATATTTAACGAATTCAGTAATATAGTAAGAATAATATGTAATTCGATAAGAAAAAAGACGTAAAATGAAAATTATATAATTTCCTTATCACTTATTCAAAAAATAAATGAATTACAAGATATATTATCAAAATATTTAATAAATTAGTAATTTGATAAGAATAATATGTAATTCAGTAAAAAAAATGTAAAATAGAAATTACATAATTTTCTTATCACTGTCTTTTTTTGCCAAATTTTTTATCACTTATTTAAAAGATAAACAAAATTACAAGATATAATATCAAAACATGTAAACATTTAGTACTTTGATAAGATTAATATGTAATTTAGAAAAAAGATGTAAAATAAAAATTGCATAATTATTTTATCATTTATTATAATAATAATAAATTTTTACCATCATTTGCATCAGTTTATTATAAGCGTTTGTATTTGATGCACTGTCAGTGTATAGATCTATACACTGGCAGTGAATCCTACAATGACATCTCATGAAAAAACTAACCTCTAACCCTACAACTTAACTTTTAACAAGTGACATCGTAAGATGCACTATCACTATATAGATTTACATACTGACAGTGTATCAAATATAAATCCTTATTATAATGTAAATGATATAAGAGAAATATGTAAACGTAATGAAAGATTGTAATGGTGAGGTATATTAGAATGTGTACTTGTAAAATGATAAATTTCTAATCTATTGAATTTAAAAAAAAAAAAAATAAATATGATTTAAAACTTTTAATAGGTAATTTTTAATATTTTCCCTAAATTATAGAAAAACTTTAATATTATTTTTCATGTTAGTATTTACGTTAAAATCAACAATCTAGATTTATTTTTTTTATTATTATTAATACCACAGGCTTCAGAGAGATAGATTTTTATTTTTTTTATTATCATTAATACCACAGATTTCATAGAGAGCTAACAAAGAGAGTTAAATTTAACGGTTTAGAATGTGTACTCGAACCCTAATGTTTTTCAAAGCGTTAATGAGTACTCAATCAATTGAATCAACCCATGTTGGCGATCTAATTTTTTTTTTCTTTATGTCTAGATTTATTATTGTATATTTATAACATTTCAAATTATTTTTTAAAAGTTATTTGTTATATATTTTACTAATATGATAATATATTTATAGAATTTTTTATTTCTTAAAATTTTTCGTTTAAACATATTTTTTAACATGTGTATATATGTTATGGTGTTAATTATATACATACAAGTGAAACTTAAGTTAGATACAGTAAAACGTGTATTCGTATCGTGTTTGTATTATTTTTTTTTTGTCACAATCATATTTAAAGTGTTATATATTTATATAAAATTTGATACGTTAATAATTTGTGTTATATAAATTTTGATACATTTTTGTATTTTTATCTATGTTCATGTTATTTCTTTATATTATTTTATATTTTATATCATATTTTAATTATTATTTTTTTATATAGTATTTGTGTTATATAACGTCTCCAAAATTACCACGTGTAACCTAAGTGATTAGGAAAAAAATGTTGAAACCTAACTGAGCAGCTGCTGAAATCAATTAGACTTTGTTTACGGTTTTTGACATCAAAAATTATTTTTTATCATAAACATAATGTTAAATAGATAAAAAAATTAATTTTTATTATTAAAATTATAGTTTGGAAAGCCAAACTAAAAAGTCAAAAAATATAACTTTTGAATTTTAAAAATTGATTTTTGGATAAAATAACTTTATTATTCTCACATCTTTACACTTTTATTATTTTAAATATATATATTTTTAATATTTTAATTTTTTATAATATTTTTTTCATAATAATACTAAATATTTAAAAAAATTTAAATTATAATTTTTTTTATATTTTTTCAATTCAAACTTTTTCCAACTGCTATCCTAAATTAGCCCTTAGAAGCGCAAAGGAATTGTTCCTTACCTTTTCTTCCTCTCCTCCGATCACGACTCCCACCCAGCCAGCGGCGCACCTTCCTCCACAGTCCGTCACAGCCGTCTTCCTCGCGCACTCAGAGGCCAGCTGAGTCCTAGAGCCAGCCATCCCTTCCGGGGTTCCGCCTTCATCAGCTCCTTCAAAACCTTCATCAGTTCCACCCCATCAAAGCCGTCTCCCTCAGTCTGATCAGTCACTAAGGATTTTTGTTCAATAAAGAGATTCTTCACTCTGGTAGCTCTGCTTTCTTTTTTCGTTTCCTAGAATCTGTAATTGAATCAAATATTATTTATTTTTAAAGTGTATTACTACTCTGCCACTGGCTTAAATTGCTAAAGCAATAACCTGCTTATGGTCTTATGATTATATGTGCATTCAAAGACCAGGGGAGGAGTTACACTTTGTGTTGGAAAAAGATCCTAAAAGATCAAAATTTTATGGGTCTGATTAACTTGCTTGTTTTAAGTGTCATCTGACTTGCCAACTTAAATTTTGATGGTCAATATGTTTATGTTTTCACTGCTTAGCTCTCTGGTGCTTTTTATCTTGTAATGTCTGTTTTTTTTTTCCTCTTTTGTTGAGGCAATGTTCTTACTTTGTCCCTGTCTAATTTCTTATTTTTATCTGTATTTAATTTTTAGTGCAGTGTTTTATATCCATAATTTTAGTATTGAATTTTGAATTTTTTTTAACTAAGACCCGAGCTTGAGCGAGTTCGAGTAACTTATTTTTATCTCGATGCCGAGCTCGAGTTAAAAAAATTAAACTCGATCAAGTTCGAGCTTGGAGCTGCAAAATAGGAGTAGAGTCCGAGCTCAAGTTTTGTAGTGTTTTTGGCTCGGCTCTATTAAACCCATAATAGAAACTATAGAACTGCAATATTGATCAACCAAAAACATTTACTTTTATATAGTGGTAGAAAAAAGAGAGTCGTGGTTGATTTATTTTTATGATTTTATTTTGTTGATTGAATTCAGAAATTATGGTGTCTGGTTTGATAAATGCAAATCCTGTTATGTACGAGAAGAAAGAGCGACGGGTTCCTTTACTTTTTGATATCCCTTTTCTGCTCTTCTTATTATTTATTAATTCCTTTACTTTTTTTGTATAGTTTTTTTCATATCCAAATAGAACATACCTTGAAAAGAATCTGCGTATATTGAGAATAGTGTTTTCCATATTTTAGATTAAATTATGTGGAGCAAGTTATTTGATTTTCTTAATATTCTCAAATCATATTAGAGATATAAAGGATCATGAGCATCCCTACTCTTTAGAAGAGTTTAAAGTTATTAAGGCTATACCAGATCACTGCACCAGATCACTCCAACAACAAATCTATCAAACCTTAGCCACTTACTTTAGATAAGTTTGTTGTAATTCAAAATACAAACTCATGAATTTTAAATGTAAACCAATCTGTAACTTGAAAATAGGATAAGCTTAGCTTATCATCTTAGCTTCCCAACTCACTATATATATTCAGAACTTCAATACAGTAATAGTGTGGTTCATCATTTCATCATCTCTTTAGTTTCTATAAAAGTAATAACTGAAGACGCCATTGAAGTAGACAACGAGCGTAGTTATGTTAGGTAAAATGATCAAATTATCTGTTATTTATATGCTTCTTGCTCATTTTTCTATCATATTCAGTTTAATCAAATGGTTTTCTTATTGGTTTGTTTATTCAGGGTCACATTTGCTCCTACTGTTGAACAATGTAGTATGGCTACGGTTATTGGTCTTTGCTTGATAGTCAAACTTATGAGGAGTCTCCCTTCTCGCTACAAGATATTTGTCTTTCTGACTTTTTATTTTTTCCTGTTTGAGTTTTAAGCTAACATGCAGTTTCTATCGCTATATGAATTATGTAAAGCCAATTATTTGTTTTCTTCTTTTCTTTGGTTATAAGGAATGAATGGATAAGAGCTTAGTCCCAAACAATGTTCAATATCCCTGATCATAAGCATTTTATATGGTGTGATTGGATGGTAGAAAATTGGGGACAAGAAAAGAGACTTTCCTAAATTTGTTGGATTAGTTCCATGAAATAAAAAGGCAATCAATTACTTTTTTGCATATCAGACTTGCAACCTGCAAATTTGTTTCTCATTTCTTTCATCTTAATAACTGAAGTCTGAGACCTAAAATTTTGTTTCTTATCTCACTAGAGATGCTCTGCTGATCTGAGTAGCTTGTTTTGCTTCAGAAATTCCCTTGATAACTAAAATTCCATTGGGGTTCTTCATAACATATTAAATACTTTTAAATTTGCTGCTAGACTAATCTAAGACTGAATTTTTTTTCTTGTAAATGCAGCAGGTAACCCTAATGTCATCCATTGCTAATGCAGCGATATGTTGACTTGTTATACTGTCCACATGAGGATATGAGGCTTTCAAACCCATATATAGGGTTTTATCATTGGGAACCCCATGCCTCAACTCATAGTTAGTAGTTCAGATAAGATGAGTGGTCAATAAATCAATTAATGATAAGTTCTTACTAGGCCCCTATATAGAAAAACCCGTTTCACAAAATTGTCTGCATGGTTTGTTGATTAACGATTCGATCAAATTATTTGGATTATTATTTGTTCCTCCTATATGTCATGTTTGGTATTCTGTTGATCACAGAAATTATACATGGTTCTTATTCTGAAGATTCTCTTCGCACATTGTTGCCCTATTTTTCTGCCTCTGACTCTCCCTTACCTTCCCCGTGCTAATGATTGTTCTTTATCGTGTTTAGATGGATATAAGGGTCGCACCTGGAACTCATGCAACTGAAGCTGCAGGTACTTTCTCGCTTTCTCTGGTGGTCAATGCCAACTTCGTTTCCAAAAATAAGTTGTGGAAGGAGAGAGATTTCTAGATTAACTTTAAATAAGTGTGGTATAGACCTATGTTGCTCCTACTTTTCATTTTTTTGAAGTATTTGTGTCTGACACATATCTGGACATGGGTGTGGAGATATGATCCTCCAAGGACCTTCCAAATATATGAAAATCTTGGAAAAAATTGAACATACCCGTATCGAACATATACCTGTATCCAACACTCACACCCGTTGATAACTCTATGAAATAGAGTTAAAAAAACTTGTTGTCGGATTTATCACGCAAGTGCACGTTATCGCAAACAAGTAATAAAGTGAAAGTAGAGTATCGTTCTCACGAGGAATTGCTACTAGATTCGTTAAATATTAAAATTAGAACAATTTAATCTTATCCAAACAATTAATTAAATAGTGTAAAATAAGAACTAATAAAAGAAATTAATAAAAGAAAGCAAATGCTCAACATCTTGCTTATCATGCCTATCAGACTGAATGCTTCAAAGCTGTTAAGCAAATGTTCCATTTCTTTGGTGACTATATGGGTGCTGGCATGATCCAGTTTTCCATTATGCCACAACCACCAACACAATTTGATGCCCATGATGAGGAAGAGGCAGAGGACGAGGAAGAGGATGATTAAGAGCTTTCCCGTGTTTTCTTCAATGACATAGGAGTTTTTTTATTCTTACTCTTATTTTTTTTCAAACATTGGGGACAATGTTTTGTTCAAGTTTGGGGTGTTACCTGTTTTCTTATCTTTTAGTTTATTATGCTTATTAAGTTTGTGTGTCTTTTTCGTTTATTGTCAATATTTATGTTTAGGAGTAAAAAAAAAAAAAAAATTGCTTGAAATATTGTGCACTTATTATAATGAGGTCTTAGTCCTATGATAAAATTTTAGTTATTGATTTATCTTGAATCTTGGGAAAAACATAAGTATAATTTTAATTTGTGTTCAATTCTATTGTTAGTCTCATGTTAGGATGTGATTTTCAATAATTGAGCACTTGATTTTTTGCTTAAATTTGCATTGTTTATTTAAAGAATGCTTATTTTGATGTGAATTACGCTTTGTCTAGAAGCCTAAAATTTGTTTGATTCTCTCTCGAGGCGAAATCCTAGACAACACTAAGTTGAGGAGATGATTTAGGCCATTTGTGGATCGTTTGAACCTTTCTAGCCTACCTATGCATATTAATATCCTTAGTCCACCTCTTTGAGCCTAATTGATATATATATATATATATATATATTTTTTGATTGTCACATCTTTTAGCCTAGCCTAATAAAAAAAAAAATCATGAAAAACCCTCACTACATAAGCATGTGTATGATATTACAGGAAATAATTATGAGTCATGATAAATTTGAGTGGAATGGTGA
Organism: Fremontodendron californicum; assembly: GCA_030761205.1. Lineage (NCBI taxonomy): Eukaryota > Viridiplantae > Streptophyta > Magnoliopsida > Malvales > Malvaceae > Fremontodendron > Fremontodendron californicum. The sequence goes on from JAULJL010000004.1 coordinate 7,725,157, forward strand.
TTTTCAATGAATGAAAATGTAAAAAAAGAAAAGATTATGATTCTTCGAAAAAGAAGAACAGACAAAAAAGAAAGTAAAGTGGTGAAGAAAAGGAAGATGTATTCAAGGAATATAGAATGTAATTCGAGGAAAAGACTATGACTTTTCGAAAATCCTGAAAAAAAAATGAAAAGTGCCTATGGATGAATTAAACCGAAATATATCATTTATCCTATCTTGATCCTAGTATTACATTACAAGCTGACCTACTTGATCATTGATAAAGAGTTAGTCTATATTAGTGGAGAGAGAGATGAAAAGCAAAGGCTAAATGCTCAATTTGAGACCAAACTTATTATCGTTTAAGTGGATCAGGATGAAACTTTTTATTTGAGTCTAATAAAGGTCTAACATTTTCGAGTTGTGACAAATAAGGACTTATCCATGGGTTTGACGGGCACGCGCAAAGAGTGGTCTTCAAAAGGAATGCTGACATGGACTTTTTTTTTTTTTTTTTATACATTTGGCAAGAGAAAATGGTCATATGGCATGATAGATGATCACATGTGTAATTTTAAAATACCAAAAATTGACTTAACCTCTATCTAATTAATTAATCTAAATTTATTAATTAAAATTTCACCCAACCAAAAATTAATCAATAACCAAAAATTCAAAATTAAAAACCCAGAAAGATTGAAAAAAATAAATAAATAATTTAATTTCTAAATCACATTCTTCTCTATCTTCGGGAAAAACATCCCAGATCTAAGCATCCCAGATCTAAACATCCCAGATCTAGAGAACTATGAATCTTAATACACCAATTCAAGTTTGTCGACTTAAAGAGCTTGGTTTATAAGTTTATTTTTCCATTTAAAAAAAATAAAAAATAAAAGAAAAAAAACCGAAAAAAGAGTTAAAGAAGAATGTCTTGAGTTAAGTCCCCTGATTGCAAGAAACACATCATACCTGCTTCCATTCTCACCATGCTAAATAATCATCTCATCCAAAAATCTCAACTCAATCATAGATTCTTTCCTTCACCTTAACCACCACCATTTCACCATAATCATCACTTCCCTTAAAACACTACGTAAGAGCAATATTACAAGAACCAAAACCATACATTTTAAACACCAAAATTAGCCACAATTCAAGTGAGAAAAGCCAAATAAAAAAAAAATCCCAAAAGCAAAATACAAAAATTTCAACAAAAGATTTCCAATAAATTAAGCTTGATATCTTGAATGTGAAACTTAGATAGGCTTTCTAAGCTTTTTGAAAGTAGAAGAGAGAAAGGGAAAAGGAGTGTGAAAGAAGACTTTGGCAACACAAGAGAGAGAAAGAAAAAAATAGTGAAAAGATGGGTACGTCAACTCTCGGCAGAGTATACCCACGTCCACTGTCTCTACTACCGTTCCTGTCACGGAGGAGACCACGATAGACAAACAAATCATCCAGGTAGAAAATGTGGTTGTTTTTTGGGTATTACTAGTAATTTGATGGTGGGTTTTCTGCTGAATAAGGATTCACTGATTTTCGATTTTATGAAGATGGGTTTTGAGTTTCTTTCTTTCTTTCTGAAATTGTGAATGGATTTGGAGATTAGGGTTTATTAAATTAGGGATTTGAGTTAGGTTACAAAATTAGGGATTTTATTTTTTATTTTTTTGGATTTTACTTTTTCAGAATTATTTCATGTTTTTTTGAGTGCCAGATGTATAAAATAATTACATGTTAGCATTATTTTTTGATTATTTGGCGCGTATCCCTCAAACATAGTCATAAATCCTTATTTGTCACAACTCAAAAAGGTTGAACCCTTAATAGATTGAAATGAAAGGTTTAATCCTGATCCATTCAGGTGCTAATAGATTTGGTCATAAATTGAGCATTTAGCCAAAAGAAAACACATGAGAATTTAGTATCAATTCGTATTTTGCATGAGCATAAACTTATTCGGATTGCATGCAATGATTTGTAAAGAGATTATAACACACACTGAAAATCTATTTAAGCATGAGACATACGATTGAATTGAGTCATAAATTTGGATTATATTTGTGTTCTACTTTGAGTTGAGATTTTGAGATAACTTTTGAGGAAAATTAAGGAAGTCATTATTTAAATGCACTAATCTCTAGTTTTGTGTTTTGAGTCGTTTTATTTTATTTAGCTCTGTTTTGTTTTGCTCGAGGACTAGCAAAATCTTAAGTTTGGAGGTGTGATAACTCTATGAAATAGAGTTATTTTACCATATTTTGTTTTTTTTTTAAATTAGCTAAGTCCTTGTAGTTTAAACTATTAATTAATTATTTTTAGTAGTTTTTTAATTTAGTTTTATTTATTTTATGTTTAATTTAGTTATTAATTTAATGTATTTTGTAGAGCAAGAAGGAGAGAATCAGCTCATATATGGAAAATTCAAGCTGGAAGCAGTTGCTTAGCCACAAAGTTTTCATTTTTCAGACTTTTAGAGCTCTATAAATAGGAACTATTAGGACTTTATTAAAAACCTTCTAAGCTCTTAGCTTTAATTTTCTGAAGAGGAGAGCAGCCACCACAAGTTTGCAAAGAGCTAAGAGAGGTTTTGGAGACTAGAAGACTGAAGTCCTGCAACATTAGTTTTCTCTTTTCCATTAATCTTCTTTTATTCTCTTGTAGTTTTATGATGGTGAAACTCCTTTGTTTATTGTTTTCAATGTTGAGTATGAACTAAATTTCCCTTTTTAGGATTGCAATGGAACTCAACATGTAGTTTGGATTATTTTACTCTCTTTCTTGAATTAATGATATTTGATATTGTTTATTTTATTTTGTGTTTAATGCTTTTAATTGTCTGATCATCAATTAAATTGATTTGTTAACTTAAATACAAATTTTAAAAGGGAGTTTACTGTTAAACATAGATTGCATAACATATGTTTCATATTCATTTATTAGGATGAATTGAGTTGTATGTAGGGTAGGAATACACTTACGTGTCATCTGTAACCAATTTTAGAGTCTAAGCTTAATGAGTTCCTCTTTAATTCAATTTTCATAGGAATATAGTTAATTGGTTAAGAGAGATATTTTTATGAGACCATGGAAGATTCTTATACATAGATCAGAACTCTAAGTTAATAACTCAAGGTCATTAATCAAGTTAAGAGAGTAGGAGAGGTTCATACGAAGTCTTGAGGGAAATTGTAATCTTAGGCTTTTATCCATTGATTTAAATCTCAATATTAATTTGCTTTTTTTTATTAGTTCTTATTTTACACTCTTTAATTAATTGTTTGGATAAGATTAAGCTGTTTTAATTTTAGTATTTAACGAATCTAATAGCAATTCCTTGTGGGAACGATACTCTACTTTCACTTTATTATATGTTTGCGATAACGTGCATTTGCGTGGTAAATCCGACAACACCCGCGTCTGAGTAACATAAGTACAGATTTCACACTTATTTAACTACTAACTAGTTACTATCTAACCAGAATGAATATTTAGTATGATATAAATAGGAGTCAATCAGTCGAGAATAGTAACACAAAGCTTGTTTGCTATCTCAATTTCTCTTTTCTTGTTTAATGCAGTTAATAAACAACTGAATGATAAAGAACGTGTTGCAGCTGCACTAGAAAACCCAAACCTTTTGTATATGGTTGATGAATGTCTGGCTCCATCCTATGGTTGAATGTACCATATTAGTATGTCTTCTATATAGTCTTACTTGTGGTGTTTTCAAGTGCCAGTCTTGTGTGCTGCATCTCACAATTGTCTAGAATGTAATTTATAAAGAGCATCAAAATTCTTTTGCAACCATTCAACTTGGTTTTCCAACCCAGCATCCTTCAAGGCATTCATTGCTGAATGATGTAGCCTTCCATCCAGCTGAGTTCCTTCAGCTTTGATGTCCTGCAGAAGCTTCACCAACTCATCAACCCGACTCGTTTTAGAAAAAACCCCAACCATGATGCCAGCCATAGCCTTATCGATCAATCCCCCATTTAACCTAAACTCCTTGTAGAATTTCACACTCATCTCATACTCCCTTGCTCTATTGTAAGCTGTAATGATAGTAGTGTAGCTAACTTTATCTGGTGCCAGTTTTCTTCGTTTCATTTCTTTCCAAAGCTTCTCAACCTGTCTCAAGTTCTTGACTCTCCCATGCATGTCCATCAAAGAATTGTAAATCCATACATTTGGCTGACACCCTTTTTGTTTCATTTTACCCAAAAGCTTCATTGCATCTCTTATCCTCCCTGCTTTCCCATACATTGATATCAAGCTAGAATGTGCCACAACACATTTATCAAACCCCTTCTGCTGCATCTCTGAAAATACCGTTTCGGCTTTCAAGTCGAGACCGATACGACAGTAGGCATTGATGATCGAGGCATAAGTTACTTGACCTGGTTTGCAGCCCTGCAAAATGAGCTCCTCATAAACTACAATGGCAGATTGATACCCTCTTCTTTTGGTGTAGCCATTGACTATTGTACAGAAAATACAATCAGAAACCTTTATGTTTGCATCCCTCATGACCCTTACAACTTCCAAAGTTTTCTCTAATAACCCTGCTTCTATATACATCAGAACAAGCTTCAAAAACACTTCTGGATCCCTTACCAGTCTCCTTTCTTCTGCCTCTTTGAACAGTCCTTCAACTACACTTAAATCACGAATGCTAGCAAATGAGCGTATCAAAGAAGAGTAAACTGAAGAAGTCACTAAAATTCCTTTCTTCGTCATGTCTCTGAAATATTCAAGAGCTTCATAAGCTCGACCTGATTTGGCCAATGACTCACATAGGATACAGTATATACGAGGTGCAACCGGTGTCAAGTTTAACTTCCTAGTTTCAAATTCATCAAATAATGAGGAAACTTTGTCCATATCACCAATTTGCTGATAAGCTTCCATTATCTGGCAATAAGTTTCAGAATCCTGAAAAATTCCTTCGAGTTTCATTGTTTCATATACAGCAATTGTGCTTCTAAACATGTGCAACTTGTTATAACCTGCCATTGCTGAATTAACTGCAATGACAGCAACTTCCATATCTGATTTAAACACTTGAAGCAAAGTCTCCACAACCTTGAATTTTCTAGCTCTAATACTAGATTTAATTAAAATTCTAGAACAAGTATAAGGATCAGGCAAGACATGGTAATGCTTAAAATCCTCTGAAAGAGACATAATTAAATCCCATTTCTTGGATTGGACCAAGTACCTGATTAGAAGCTTTAACATTGGTTTTTCTGGTATGAACCCTGGCTTTTGTTTTGCTCTCTCATAGTAATCATAAGCTAGATCTTCACTCTGAGTATCTTGCAATAACCCACACAAAAACCTATTCAAATTACCCACATCTGGTAGAAAAAATTGTTGAGAATCATGAGATTTTAGGCCCGACTTGGTGATGGGCACATTGGCTGATGCATCATGATCCTCTAGGATAGCAGATGAACAACCTGAGGAGTTGATGTGGAATAATGGAAGGTTGGAGGTGGGGAATGAGACAAAGTGAAGGGTTTTGCATGATGAGAAGAGACCAAATTTTCTGGTTTTTGATGCGCAGGAATCAGTTGAAGCTAAAGACCAGTCTGGAGAACTGGAAATGGCCATTTTTGGGGGGAGATAAGGTTAATGGAACTGTTGGACTTGGAACAGAACTGAACTACTTGGTGGAGCTACATAAATAGATTATCTTTTCATGGATTGGATTTTGCCATGTCTGCATGTATTATATGAACCAATAAAAACATGACAAGTGGAATTTAAATCTATCTATCTTCTTTTTTTTTTTTTTTGTGAAAATGATAAAGGATTGCCTTCTGACACGTGTTCTATTTGCAGCAACTGGAATGGCCAGCAGTGCCAAACAGTGGATAGAGGCAGAGAAGAGTTTGCTGAGTGGGACAGAAACAACATTTTACTGGCCTGAGAAAGGGAAAGAAAAGAATAGTTAAAATATCAAAAAAATTCTTTGAATTATATTATTTTTAAAATAATTTTTTATATTTTTATTGTATTTAAATAAATTTTTATTTTTTGATTTGTACTCAAATAAATTTTTATTTCAAATTTTAAAATTTGATTTATATTAAGGATTTATTTAATTATAAATAAAAAGTTCAAGCCTATTTCGATACAAGTTAAAGGTTAAACGATTATAAATTAAAAGTTAAAGATTTATTTGAGTGTAATAAAAGTAAGTTAAAAATTTATTTGAGTGTAATAAAAGTATCTAGATAAAGTGATAAAATTCAAAAAAAAAAAAACTAAAAGAATAATAAAATTAAAAAGAAAAAAAGAAAAAGAAAGTTTAAACCAAAGGGAAAAAACTAGTTACTAGCTTATATGACTTTATTATGATTACTGAGAATTGAGATTATTTCATAATCAATCATCAATAATTGCTGTATGTATATAGTTATATGCTAATTAACCAAATCTACCTACCACCATATAGGTGGTGCATCTTTCAAAAGGTAAAAGGAGGAATTCAGTCAATAAAATCTTCTTTTTTATTTTTTTTTATTTTTGTATTCACAAAGAGAAATCAATGAAAATCAAATCAACGACAAAAAAAAAAAATGCTTTTCAAGCATGACATTTGACAGAGAGAGAATATTAAATCCCTCATTCATATTTTTCACCTAACCGTGCCTTGAATTTTTGGACCTCTTAGGCATCATCAAAATTGGACTAACTTAAAATAATAAAATATATATGTTATAGGAGTACTATATTATAGTGATTTTTGAGCTGGGCCTATGTTATCATTTTTTTTTTTAAGTATTCGTATTCAATACATATTCGAACATAAATATATGAATATAATCTTTTAAATATATATAATTTTTTTTTTTAAAAAGTTGAATATAACCATATCCAACCCTCATATTGAATTCAAATATCATAGCTAGGAGCATCTACATCCAATGGAAAATAAACTACAAGAAAAAAATTTGGAGTAGTGGATTTGATATAATTAAGCAATTAAGCAAACAAATAAAAGCTTCTCGTTCCAATGCAACATTGTGATCACAAATGAAACTTATATCTCGTTTAGTATTACTGTTGACACAATTTTTGAGGTCAAAAGTTATCTTTCACCTCAAACGTAATGCTAGATGGGTAAAAAAATTTAACTTTTGAGGTTGAAATCATGGTTTGACAATCTAAATAAAAAAACCAAAAAATAAAGCTTTTGAGTTTTAAAAGTTGATTTTTGAATAAAATAACTTTATTATTCTCACATCTCTACACTTTTATTATTTTAAACATATATATTTTTTTGACATTTCAATTCACTCACAACATTTTTTTTTACAACAATAACAAACATTTGAAAATTTTTAAACCATAAATTTTGACCGTACTTTTTAAACACATTTTTTTTAATTTAAATTTTTTTCAACAATAATACTAAATTAGTCCTTACTTACATATCAAACAGCAAAGCCTGTGATTGATACAAGGTAAAAACATCAAACATAAGTGAAAGAGACTGCAAAATATTCCATCTAATTTTATCTCCGCTATTTGCTAACTTTCTATTTATACACACAAGATGAAGAAGAAAAAACAAAAGTACTTGAATTACTGGTATGTCTTGTCTGAAATCACCGTTATGGAGCAACCAACTCAATTTTCCTCTAATTTCCAAATATCATTTCTTAGTTTTCTCGAATTTGTTGGTTGTTGCTACAAATTGTGTTGTTCGAATTTTTTTATTTTTTTTAAAGTATTTATGTTTGACATCTGTATCCGATATATATTTTGACATGAATATAAAGACATGATCTTTCAAGTACCTTTCAATACATGAAAAATTTAAAAAAAATTTAATATACCCGTATCAGACACATATTCGTATTCGACATTCGAATTCAAATAGCATAAAGTACAAATGTCATGCATGCTTGAATAATTTCATGCTAAGCCAATGGAAATATACGGCAACCACAACTAGGGGAAGTGTTAAGGGCACCAAGTAGCAGTAGTACCTGTTAAATAAAGGGAAAGCAAAAATAAAGTAAAATATATATAGGGACTTCAAATGTTTAAACATCATTAAAGAACATAAACATCAAGACGAAACGAATTATCAAGTCTCCTAACAAAAATCGAAACTCAACAAGTGAACTAATAAATAAATAAAAAAAAAAAAAACAGAAAAAAGAGGTTTTTAGTTTTTACTGTCCAGCTTATTGATTCCATTTTTTTTCCCTCTCATTTTCCATCATCCAAACACAACCTTAAATTAAAACCTTAGCAACAGAGAGACAACAGTATACTCGAAAATTTGCAAACCCGAAATCGAAAGGAAAATTATTAAAGAACATAAAGACGACAAACTGACATTACCTGTCGTTTCGGATGGCTGCAATCAGAGGATAATTCGACGGCGGGAGAAGCTTCGAGATAAAAGCGGTGAAGAGAAATCCAGTCAAGACAAGGGATCCAATTCCCACGAACAACGCCCCCCCAAACGTCGTCGTTCTTGACCTACTACTACTGCTATCCTCAGAAACCACCATTGATTCGATTAACGGATTTCCAGACCCAAGAAAAACAGATCAGATCTGGAAATGTTGTCATATTTTAGCTTTTACGTTTTAATTTTTATTAAATATGGAAAATAAGTAAAATTGCATGGTGAAAAAAACCGGGTCGCAACCCGAATTGGGGGAAAGGGCCAAAACCCGAACTATTTTTTATTCTTTTTTTTTCCCCTTCTTTAATGCACATAAGAACCTGGAATTTACTCATAATCTGATAAAAATTGAAAATTTGATATTAATCTAATTGAGTTGAAATTAAAATCATGATCATCACAGGACAAAACCCTAATCTTCTTTCATTGCATGGAACTTGGGAAACTGTTTTTTTTTCCCTTTGAATTCTTTGTATTGTAAAACTAAAATATGTTGGAAGCAAAAAAAAAAAAACAAGAGCAAATTCTAAACTTATATTTGGATTTTTTCTCTTTTAGTTTTTACAGATGTACAATATGTGTAAAATTCTGTAGTTTGCTTAATATACATTCAAGTTTATATCTAAATTCTAATGTGTGCTTCTGTAAAACTGTAACATTGTAAGAGTAAAAAAAAAAAAAAAGGGGGGGGGAGAGGCCTTTCTTTTTTTGGGACTATTGCTTAATTGTTCATGATGCCAAAGCAGCCAAATAACTTGCTGTGCATGAGCTTGTTGGAGTGCCAATGATCCGCAGCCAAACCCATTGTGAGTCCTGAACTTTCTGAATTTCTGCCAACTGCACCATTTAATAATTTTCATTAGCTTCTTATTCATTTCTTGATCCTGACAAAGCTTTAGTAAAGTTTTTTTTTTATATATTTTTCTTCGATTCGACAATGAAAATAAGTGTACATGTTCAATGTTGTTCGTTTGTCATGGATCCCAGAAATTTTTTATTGGGAAACTCGAGGAAAATGATGTAAAGAACTTTACTTCATTTTTTCCTGCTATTCGGAGAGTTATAATTTGTTATGACATTTATGTTTGGAATTTGTTTCTTTGTATGACATGTTCATGAAGTTTATTATATACCCTTGTATGGCTATGTTTTGGTTACTTAGGATGATTAATACGATGTTTGAAATTAGAAACATGGATGAATTATTGTTTTGATTGCTTACTCTGCCATCTCTTAGCTCGAATATAACCGAATCTTCAGAAAATGGAATTGGTCTTGTAGGAGCAACCTGTATGTAGTTGTAGAGATTTTAGAAGTCAGTTTGATATCACTATCTTCTGTAGGCTTGTAGGAATAAGTGTATGTTTGTTGATAGCTGGATACAAACCTTTGGGTCACAGTTTCTGTTGGGATCATTTGGATTCTCCATATTGCTATCTAAACTAGCTGTGAGATCATTATCGGAACAAACTTGTCGCTTTCTATCATGTGCTCCCGTTTCTGTTTGATCTTCAGTAGCTTTATCTCCATTTTGTGGGAAACCACAGTTTTTCCATCTCCATGTCAATTGGTCCATGTACCTTAAGTATATGTTTCCATCTGAACCTATCAAAAACAGTTCGTTGCCTTCGAAACATGGACTGGGAGGAGCAACCAAGGTAACATCTTTGCATGGAGTGCCGTGTTCCACCCAGTTCCAACCATCCCATGCATTCCAGTGATATTCAACTAGTCCACCATCTTCTGAAAGCATGAAAAGTGAACCTGTTAGTGAAAAGAACAAAGGCCTCATAGCAGTTCCTGGCAACCTGGATAAAACCAAATGCTGAGATTGGTGATGCACATGCCACAACTCAGTCACTTTGTTATACTGGTAGAGCCGGCCATTTCTTCCAACAACAAACACTATATTTTCCCTAAAGATTTCTTGGTCTATTATGCATGCAAGTTTGGTTTCTGGAGGGTTTCGGCAGTCTTTCCATTTGAACTTCCTCAGGGCAACCTACATGACATTTAAGAATGTTGGTTAGTGCAACACTTTGAGAACATTTCAAAGAATCTGTATCACTAGTTTTAGGAGTTTAGAAACTGGAATTATGTTTGAAGTGTCAAACTTTACATTTTATACTTTTAAATTTAACTAGCACTCAGCTGCGCCTGACACTGTGTAATACCATTTTGGATCCTCAGAATGCGGTGCTGCTTAAGGGATAATGTTAAATTTTGCTCTAGTAAAAAGGTTTTAGGTATAATATGGCGAAAATGAGTTGCATTGAGTTAGTACTTGAATATATAATTCAAGGCTTGTATTTCTTATGAAAGAATTTCAAAAATAATAGTAGCATTGTTGTTATCTTGCCCTTTTGGTCTTTTCTTTGTATTTCTTATTTTTTAGGAGGAAAAGAAAACTAAACAAACCATGATGTACTTAACCTGTTTGCTTTTCTCATTTTATTTGATTTCTGCAACTTACACTGAACTGCAGTAGTCTTCCGCTTTTGCTGACGAAGAAGAGTGCATCTTCTGCTGTGACTTTCAGTTTACCTGGCATACCATCCCAAGGAGGGCCTCCAATAACTTGCCTTCCTTTCCTCATTGCAGTGCAATTTATCCATGCTAGCTCATTGCTGCTCCTTTCTCTGATAAGCAAGGTTCCATACACGTCAACAAAAAATAAACTTCCATTGTAGTTTCCTAGGGCACCTCTCATAGGTGTTGAATGATCGTGTCTTAACCAGAGCCATACACTTTCAGTGTAAAGATATTCAAAGGTCAAACCACCATCTGTTATGATAAAAAATGATACACCTGCTTGCATCACCCTCAGTCGGAAATTAGTGTTGATCCAGTTATCTGGGAAACTATATTCTTCTGATGCTTTCACTAATCTACTCCTGGATGTGCCTAGAGATAAGTAATCTTCTTGTGCTTTATTACCCTTTCTCCTCCTCGTCAGCGATCTTGTATTTCCTGAATCATTTGGTTCATCTTTTATGCCTGCTATGCAATTCATAGGTCCACGTTCTTCTGTACAATACTCTGCATTCCATCCTTCTGTCTCAGGGGCATCTAAAATTGACCAGACATACTTAGATGATAATTTTTTTCGCATGTTAAATTGATTCGTTGGCCCTGAATTTTCACCACCTAGGCCAGGTAGATGTAACTCTGCAAGTCTACCATCATCCAATGCAAACAGTGTCCTGCCAAGTTGAAATTTCAGTCCTGCAATACCTCTTGCAGCTTTTGCGTTTGGTGGATGCATATGATTCTGCCATGCTTCTGAAATTTGGTTCTCTTGAGCTGTACCTGTCTTCACATGCAAAAGTTACATCAAGGATGTAGTATGGTTGCTAGATTATCTAGAAAATTGTAACTAGTGGGTTATCCAAGTGCATCATCATTTTAAGACTACGTAGTTTCATGCATTTATCCTTTCTTGCTTGGAGGTCTCATATAACAAAAGCTTTGAATTCCCATAATTACAGGTACATAAGAAAGGACAACCTCATTTTTCCTCCCTGATTGACTTTAGAGTTTTTGCAAGTGAATTTGGTTCTAGGAACTTAGAGACTTCTGTTATAGTTAGTTTTTTGCGGCTGAGATTTGAGTCATCTTCATTGTTCAATTAAACTCATTGAATTGCAAGTTGCATTTCAAATTCTTTTTGTAACTTTTTTACTGCTGAACTTAATGCTGATTGCTTTATCATCTATACCTCATTTTGACTTTCTAATTATCTTCTGTAATGGCCCCTTGAGACATTTTTCCTTTAGTCCTTTTCATGCTTCTTCAGCTTTATATCAATAAGTGATTGCTCTGATATATAGGAGTATTTGGAAGTGACTAAGACAATACTTTAATTTGAAGGCCACTGGCATATGTATTATGTATAGTTAGATGTGGAAATATCTTATATTATTGGTTTCCACATTTTGCAGTTACCTTTACTTCTTGTGTTCTAAATCTTATTATTTCTTTTCTACTTTTTTGGTGGACTGTATTAGCTTCTCTTATATCCACATACATATTTTAACTGGTTTCTCGATCACAAGCAAAGCAAGAAATACATAGTGTTGGCACCTTAGAGAAAATGTTTATTAGAATTATACTCTGATGTGGTCCAGAATGATATTGCTATTGACTTCAATATAATGTATGAAAAAACTATGTTACTTGAACTAGGAATGAGTGTCGGATAATGTTATGTGTCCGACACAAGGATGTTCAATTTTCTTTTCAAGTTTTTCTTATATTGGAGGGTCAGACTTCCTTAACCATATTTGTTGGATATATGTTAGACACACGTACTTCAAGGAAAATGAAGAGTCGGAGCAACATAGTGAGAAAAGAATAGTATGAAGATCTGGGAACCATACAGTTTAACCTCATAAAAAACTAATATGTTTTCAAGATATCATTTAAGGGAGATTACCTCAAACTATTCAACTTTTTTTTCCTCTACAAGGAAAAAAGGCATAAGAGAAAGAGTACTGGGTTGCTTTACAACCCTACTTGACTTACCTGAATGTTTTGGTATTCTATACTCAAAAACTGATCCAGTGGATGTAGTGAGAAACAATGAGAAGAACCTTTCATTTGGTTCATCTTCCAGCAAGGGAGTAATAGATGTCAGGTGATGATCTTCTGGACTTCCATGGGTTATCCATTTCCATTTCCTTTGATGTAGCCGTCTCTCTACCAATTTACCTCCCTGTATATTTAATGAAGTTTGTCAGACATCACATCAAATTTAGGATAATAGGATATGTACACATTTTGTGGTGCTCTAATGTGTAATTAGTTTGTAAGTATTGGTGATATGTGAGTGTATGAATTTTTTATGCAGAGTACCTTTGTTAGGAGAAACAAGGATACAGAGTGATCTCCACTCAAGCCATGTATCGTGCACCCCAGTAAAGGTATCAGAGAACCATCCTTTGCTGTTTCTTCACTCTGTAGATGCTTCTTCCATGATGGCCTCGAGCTCTTATCATATTCATAGAGATCACCTGTAGAACTATTGCACCATTTCATGTTTAGCTGATCACTTTGGTAATCTTAAAACTGAAAATAAAAACAACTGATTATAAATTTATACTCTGATAACAACATACATAGACATTCATGACATTCACACATAACTCTTTCCTTCAGATCTTAGTATCTTTTTTTTAGGGTTTTATTTATTTATTTATTGTGCATTGATTTCTCCATTTGACAATACTTTTCATCTAGCTAACTTTGAGTTGTGTATTTGTCAGAAAAGAATGGGATAAGGTCTATATTTACTATCTAGTCAAGGTGGTGGATCAAATTTAGCACTCATCTTTGAACATGTGCAATTTTATCATTGTGCTTTATAATTTGGTTCAAAATAATAAAAAATTAATGGTAAAAGAATATTCTTTGAGAAATAACGGAATATTCTACAAAATTTGTTAACTTTTGACCATCTTTGAATCACATTAGAAAGTATAGTGTTAAAACTGCATCCGTTCAAAGATGAGTGGTAAATTTAAATCTTGTGCCTTGTTAAACTGAGGATCTCGATATCTCTTTACTGTACAAAAAAAAAAGAATAGACTAAAGGATTTTGGATGTGTGTGTGTACTTACGAAGAGAAAGAGAGAGCACCTTATTGTATATACTACTTCTGTTCTGATTCTAGCTGCGTCAGCTATTGCTGCAACATCTGCTCCTGGTGGTCGGCCATGATTCTCCCACCTGTTCTATGTTTACAGCACATAATCCCAACTGGATATTAGACTCTCCTACTGAAATCTAAATCTCATTTATAGAGACTGGCATATGAGACTTGAGGCATCAATGGTAGCAATGAATGAAGGTCTCTACTTGCATTAAGACTTTGAAAGAAAAAAGTTCTACCTTGGAGGCTCAACCTCACTGAGCTCTAACAACAAGCCATTCTTTGTACTGAAATAAACTCTCCTGCATTGAGTTCAGGAAAATTAAGAAACTATTAGTAGAGACACATTGCGTTTATATTGCAATGAAATCATGCCCCTGCATTAAGTATTAATCCCTGAAGCAAAATTTTTAATAGTGAATAAATGTACTTACAGCCCATCATATGAAACAGTACCGGACTTTATTTGAATCACTGAACTCTGTTCTGCTTCTTTATTTGTACTTTGATTGAATGCAGGTTTGAACTCCACCCAAATTGGCTGTGAGCTGTCACTGAGTTGCATCTGAAAAAGGAGGATAAATCAGCCAATAATAGCAGCAAGGAACCCTTGTGATCACAATCTAAGTAAGTCTCTTTTGCAAGATGTTATATGTTATATTATTTTGGCTATTAATTCAAAATGTTGAGAATGGAGTTTTGAAAGTAGACTATGATTGCGATTCTGCCTTTTTTTGGAGTGGAGAAGAGAGTTTACTTTAACTAGCAAGTTTATGCTCAATTACAACTGTAACCTGAATTAAAATCATCATTGCAATAGTTTGTATTTTGTAGGCTAAAATGGGGATCACAAGCTGAAATAATCAAAGTGGACTATTCACTCTAAAATCCCTTGACTTGAGGGATTTTAAGAAGTGAGCTATTCAGGGTTTGGTACATTGGTGCACCTCCAAACAGGTTAGAGTAAGCCTTTTGCTCCTTTTCACTTTACTCTCTCCTACCACCCCTCCATCCAAACTTACTGAAAAAGTAAGTGCTTTGCATTGGTGTTGGCCTTATTTCCTGTTAACTATGATTGGAATATATCCTAACACTGGTGCAGTGGTGCCTGAGATCCTCCATTCATAGTTTATGTATTTGAAAAACACCATTGGATTCTTTTCCTACCAGTTTTGGTTCAGGATAATTGGTATTTGATTTCATAGTGTTTTATATATGCATGATGCTCAAAGTGATTATGTGCATGCTTTATATCTGCTCTATGGTGTGACTCTTATTAACATGGCTTCTCACTCTAATCTAGTGCCTGTAAAACTAGACTCTCAAATACTTCTCAGAAAATTGTAGAAACCTTTTAATAGCAGGCACTTACACAAGGGGGAACATGATCCAAATATTGTTTAGTTGCAATTTACTTTGTCCACTTACCACAAGAAGAAATCCAGCTCATCCCAATTGCAACCTTTACCCCTCCCAACTTTAGGATAACCAGACAACTATTAAAACAAAATTAAAGGGAGAAACCAAAAATTGAGTAGGGTGTTTGATTCTAGTGTTGTTTCTTTGCTTATATAACAATACTGTAATTTTTCTGAATTTAAAAGTACTCAAAAGTTTGACTATAGAATCATGTATAGTTCATACTATTTCATCTAATGTAGATTTTGAAAGCAACTGGTGCTTAGTGGTACCTGATATAGATATCCTTCCTCTGAGATAGCAAGAATTGTCTGGTTGACTATCAAAACAGAAACTGCATGACCTGCTGATATCTGCAAGTCATGTGGTGCTATCACCCAGTGAACTCCATTCCAGAACCTCTCATAGATAGACCCACTTTCACCGGTGATCCAAATGGATGTATCTGACATTTTAGTCAAGGAAATTCTTTTTCTAAGAGGCAAAACTGTATAAGAGTTCTCCTCTAGTCCTCCCATATCACCATCCCTCATTTTTAACTTCTTCTTTTGGTTAGAAACATCTTTTTCATTTCCTAAGTGCTCTTCTTTGGTCTTTGCTGTTTGATCAATCAAACCCACTTTAGTACAGTTATCATTAACACAAGATACAAGATCAAAAGGAAGTTTCACTTCAACCCAGCTGTTGGATTCCTCTTGAAACTCCCAGAACCGATCTGTTCTCTGCTCGAATTGTCGAGTTGTTTGTTGAACAAAAGGTGGGCACCATGAGGCAGAAGTAAGGAAGACAAGGTAGCTTATTGACAAAAGGACCCAGATGAAAATTATTAAATGGAATATAGACATGGTAGCTGAAGAACCTGAAAAAAGGGAAGAGGAAGCCAGATATAACAGAACTCTTCCAAACTAAGATATGCTGATTGTGTCATGAGCAAGTTAGGTTGGTTTGTACAGTTTGTGGGTGCCCCATATGGACCATAGCCAAAAAGGTTATCCTGAAGTATTGAAAGAACTAACCATCACTTTTGGAAAGACAACTGCTCCCCTTTCATGGCCACTCTATTGCCATGAGAACAAGAGAAGGAAGATTATGGGTGTGGGGGTCCATGAAAGAAAAAGGAGAGAAATAATTAAAAAAAAAGGAGAGAAATAATTACATTGTACAGATTTCTTAGATTGTAACTACCCCTATATTGCAGGGCATCTGTATTTGTCAACTCTCTTGCGGTAACAACGACTAATAACAGCAAAATCAAAATTTCTCAATACCTTTTAATTGTTTAACTTGTTTTGTACTCTGCATGTGTTGTTTGCAGCTAGTGATGCTTTTTTCTCACCTAATTATAAGGACTTTTTGTCAGTCTTGTATTTATTAAATTGCTATATTTTAAGTTTAACCAGTATGGTAAACTGATGGTTGAAAACATGCTTGCTTACTTTTATAAAGTAAATCTATTTCTTGAAATTCCTCTACTAACTTCACTGTCCAGACCAAGGAATAGATTCATTGTATGTATTACATGTTGCATTCAGGTGAGTTCATCCTGCTCAATGATCAAATGACTTTACAACTACAGCCTCTTGATCAATACCCGTGGGGTCCATTAAGGGTCCTTGGTTCTAAGCATAGAATCATGAAGATTTTTCTGTAGAATTCTTCTATCTTCTCATTTTACTTATAGGATGCATGAGATTGGCAATTTATGTATCTATTACGTGTTTATATATTTTTCATGTCATAATTGTGTTTAAGGTGCTTTATATTTATATAAATTTTGACGTGTTAATAATTTGTGTTATATAAATTTTAGCATGTTTGTGTATTCTTGTCGTATCCAATACTATCAGGTTTACATGTGACATGTGTTAGCTGAGGTACGATGTTACTGATTTTCTATGGTCATTGGTAAATGAAAGAGACATACCAAGTTGGGCTGATCAAGGGGTTTATTTAATGACATAAATTTTCTTAGGGCAATTCTTTCAAAAGACTTTCATGTTCATCTTTTTTTTTTTTTTTTTTATATTATATATATATATATATATATATATACATGCATGATGGGTGTGAGAGCTGTCATCATCCATGCATGATCCACATATTATCATTGGCCTTTTCAATTTTGGTAGATGTGAATCCACATATTATGGCACATACCATGTAGTGAATAGTGAAGAATACCCAAATCATCCATTGGAGGAATCTAAAAGCATTTATTCATCTAAGTGGGGCCTACATGAGTTGTTGTGATCTTGGATTTTGCAGCTAAACCTGTGCCATCCTTGAAGTATTGGAATCTTGGGTCGGCCACTAGAAAGAGGCTAAAAAGAATCTAATCTCTTAAAATTCAAATTAGCATATGAGAAAGTACATATATTTTCCTCTATACACGAAAAATAAAGATGTAGATCATATGATTTAATCTAGTTAATTTATACAATCATCTTAAAAAATGACAGTTAATAGATTTGAAATTTAAACTTTAATATTTATAATTTTTTTTTTTAGATTGTAACTTTTTTTTATTTAAAAAATAAAAATGTTAACCTTTTTGTTTATAGTATTGTCAATCATTTCACTTGATTAATCAAATGGTGACCATTTATTTGGATCCCTAGTGAATCTTGCGTGGATTGACTTTTATAATATAAAAAGCCAAAATGACAAATTATTGAACTAATCAATCAGATTTATGCTTTTAACAAAGAATCAGACAACAAATAAGATAAAAGCAAGCAGCGAAATTAATAGAAGATCAATTTCAACTTGAAGTCTAACTATGCTCCCGCACTTATCTGAAGCCATTTTGCTTTCCCAAAAGATGTTTTGATTGATTGGGATTTCTTGTGGCTCTTCCAAATTCAAGCTTATTATATATAATTTTAAGTCATTAATGTCATCAAAGACACCTTAGTTGTTAAAATTTGAGATTTCAATTTGAATTTAAATTCGGATTAAAAAATTGTTATATGTCATTGTTTTTGTATTTTTTAATAAATATCAGTCAAAGGTACATTTAGACTTTGCTTAAGCTTAATACTCTCTATGTAGCCCCATCCAGGGTGAAGCCCTAAGCTATGGCCTCGATGCAGGTGCGATGAAGGGTGATCCAGATGTGCTTGGAGGTGAAAAAGGCACAATGTTCCCAGCCGAAAGTCACCCATAGCCAGTACTAAACCTGTTCAAAGATCGGGTAACTTGTTCGACTCATATTGAGTCGAGTCTAGATAAAGATATTTTTGATTCGGACCATCTATCTACTCAGTTTATTGTTTAAAAAATAATTTTTTGAATTTATTATTATTATTTAAACAGTAAATTGGGCTTGCTCGCCCGCCTAGGATCGAATTTGGGTAAAGAAAATGAAAATTTTTCGAGTCATGATCCAACCCGACCCATGAATAGGTCCAAAGCCTCCCATTTAATGCATAAAAAAATAACTCTTGTGAATCCATGTCATTGTGTAATCATGGATCGAGTTCGGGTCAGATTGCCTGATCTGGACCAACAATTTAGGTTTCAAATTTTACTCAAACCTATTCAGATTTGTAAATGGTACAGCTCAAATATGCCTAGATTACTTTTTTCTAAAAAAATTAAAATATGTTTTTTTATTTAGTCTTTAATAATTTAATTTTTTTTATTAAGTTTAAAATATGAATTACTTGACATAATTTCTAATGTTTACAAAGCAATATTACATATTTATCCTTTATATCATATAAGTAATATAATATAATATATAAATAAAAATATATATTATATAATTAAAAAATGGATCGAGTTGGTCAGACTCATGTCTTGAATGTTGGAGTCAAAGTTCGATCCATTTTTTAAACAAGCTTTATCTTTTCAAACTCATTTTTCGAGCTTTATATTTTAGCTCAAACCCACCCAAATATTAGACATGCCTTTAAATTTGAGCGGATAACTCGATTCTTGAATAAGTCTAAATTATATATGTACTAAAACAATAATAATTTTATAAAAATTAAAGTTTGATTATGTATAGATGTGAAATTAATGTGAATCTATATAAGATTTTCTTTGTAAACAATTATAAATTACTTATTTACTATTTAATGGCAATTTTCTTGGTAGTTCTATCAGAAGTTAAATTGTACTTAGCTGCTAAAAGATTTTGAGATCCAATGTCCATGTACTCTTTTACCAAAGGGGAGAGAATTTACTTGTAAAGGGGATGCTATTATAAATGATCGTTGTGAGATGAGAAAGGGTTAGGTTAGAAGAAGAATTGACTGTATCAAGATTCAAGAGGGAAAAAGGTGCACATGTTTCTTAATTTCAATATTTGTTGGATGGTTGGTTTTAACTTTTATTGAGAAACAACATAAATTTAATGCCTTTCTTGCCAATTGTAGCCACTAGCAAATATTAATCATGCAAATAGTCAAATAACTATTTCATCCCAAATATGGATTGACTAGATAATCTTTTGATTTTTTTTTTTTTCATTTTGCATATATGGAAATTATATCATTCAATTCTAGTGGAGTTCTTACACTCTACAAGAAGAGTTAGTAAGGTGACACATATCTTTTAGATATATTAAAATAAATAAAAAAATTAATTTTACAAAAGAAATGAAACATGCGATAGTCTTTAAATCCGATTATGAAATTAAATTTTTTTACTGCCGGTATATAAAAAATGAACTCATATATATATATATATATTTCATTTGAAATATTCAGCTGAACCTCTTTGATATCAAGCATTCATGATTACATCTTCTTTTTTTTTTTTTTTAATCTTTGCACTTCATTCTTTTTGATTTAATGATAAGTGCATGTATTTTTCAAATAAAATTGAATTCGAATTTTAATAATTTTAGTACAAATTATTACCTTATGATTTTTTTTTTTGTAAAGAGGGTTGGTGTTGTGGTTGGAGACATGGAATTTGGGTGGGAATTACATTGCAAAGAGAAGAGTCCAAAAAGGTGGTGGCCATCTTCACCATCCAAATACGAAATAGAAAGAAATTGTATGGGAAAGCGACATCACATGATATGAATCTGTAGTTTAGTTCAATTGGTTCATATAAGCATTTTTTAGAGGTGGTATATTTTCAGTAGATTTGAAGTTTGAATCTAAGCATCTGTAACCCTTCCCCTTATTCTCTAATTACGTTTTACGACCTCCGTAAAAAAAAAAAAAACATCACATATGCCCTCTTCTTTCCCTTAGACCTTAGTGACCTTACTTTGATAAAAAAAAGATAGCCTACTTGTTTGGCTAACCTTTCCTTTTAAGCATGCAAAAGGTTTTTAATCTTTTATTATCGTGCCACATGCTTTTTTAGCCACACTTTTTTGCACCATTTCGACCAATATATGATGGTATCTTTGATAGTATCAATATTAAAATTTGATATAACTCCTTATAAATATGAGATTTTTCAAAAGAATACAAGGTATCAAATTACGGTTGCTTGAACTCCAAGTAACATCTTTTTTGAATTAAAAAAAAAAAATTCTTTCCTCATAAAATGTAGAAGTTGAAAGTGATTTTTTTTTTTTTATAAAAAAAAGAAGTTCTTTCTCTATTTTATTTATGGATGATGATGTAAGTTTGGTTGATCTATTCGGAAGGGGGGTTATGTAGACTTGGCAATTAAAAAAGTAACATACTTGGTAGGGTAATTAATAAGGTAAAGGCCAAGTATTGCTTATGAAAATGGGTTCTTAATGTGACCATTAATTAATTTTAGTGGTTGTTTTTTTTGGTACATAAATTTAGTTTTTGTGATATCTTCAAAAAAAGAAAAAAAATAGTGGTTGATGAAGCCAATTAATATCCTAACTTTTTTTTTTTTTTTTTAAAGTATCTGTGTCCGACACATATTCGAATATAGATATGAGGGCATAATTCTTCAAATATATGAAAAAAAAATTAGTATACCTGTGTAAAACACATATTTATATATGACACTCACCCCGAATACAAGTAATATAGATTACTACTAGTTATTAATTATTATTAGAAAAAAAAAAAACTATATTAAGTTATTGTCTTTGGGTTTTAAAGATATAAAAGTGAACAATCTTGGGAGTCACCAATATTGGGAAGGTTTTACCATTACACTCTCGATTCGATAGGAATTAGTTTTTCATCAATAGGGATGGAGAACACCTCAGGTTTAGACCAAAAAAATAAATAAATATAAAAGTGACTTTTAATGAGTTAATAACTATAATTGTAATATAGGGTAGTGATAACTCGTATAATTATATAGTTTTTAGTTATGTTTTATTATTGTTTTGTGTCAAATACGAGTTATTATTGTTTAGTCTAATTGTGTTTATGATCTTTTATATTTTTATGTAATTTGGTGTTTTTCACAAGTTTCTTTGAGTGATTTCAGATTACTAGAATTAAGGGCAAATCCAGTTCAGTTCCAGTTCCGACACCGTTTCCCATATCAGCTATATCTCGAGTTTCACTGAAGCAATAAGGCTGAAATTTGTAGCCGTGCAAAGCTAAGAGGCATATCTATCTTTTTCATGTTTTACACTTCTTGAAACGGAGTCGTTTTCCCTAGCGAAATCGACCATCAAGTTGGCTGATGTGCAATGACGTCTGTGCTGACCTGTTTTCGTATTTTGCCCATATATTCTTATCCACATCAGAAAATGAGCTGATTCCAACGGCTATGGATCCGTAACTGATAGGGGTATATTTTTCTAGAAGACAAGTTTATCAGATCGAGCCTCCAACATTGACAAAATCGACCATCAAGCTGGCTGATCAGAAATGTCATACAATATGACGAAAATTGTTAGAAAAATACACCCACCTATTATACCTACCTTTGAAATTTGCAAAGCTTGTCTCTTGTCATTTAGCCCTCCAAAATGTGTATAAATAGAGGGCCTTGGATGAGTATTGGGATACATTATACATTGGTAGGATATTAGCCATTGTAATAAAATTCTCTAAGTTTTCTTTTTCTTTCCTTTCTCTAGTTTTCTTTTTCTTTATTTTTCTTTTCATTTTCTTCATATCTAGTATGTGTTGCTAATCATATTGTTGAGGTGATGAGGTGAAGCTCTTGGTAAATGCTAAGGTTAGTCTCTTAAACATGAGCTAAAATGAATCATCATTTATAAACACTAGTATAGATAATATTTTCTTTTGGTTTAATATCATACTTGCAAAGTAGAGATCTTGATTCATTATTGACAATGAAAATGGCACAGTAAATGCTTGGTTTCATAACCTTGATTTATTGTAGACATATACCTTGGCATAAGGAATGCTTGGACTCTTTTTGTGAGTTTTGAGGACACCAAATGAACATAATATCATATGCTATGGACGTTGGACAATTTGGACTGAATTGCTAAACCTTCCGATTGGAATCTCCCTTATGTGTGAATTTCAATTGTGTAATAAAACAAGATTAATCTTAGCATAACACCAAGAGTGGATTCTCTAACCTCAACATCTTTTCTTATTGTTTTTATATCTTGTTTAATTTCTTTTATTTTATTTTGTTTATTTTGTTCTCTAATATCTTGTTTATCTTGTTTTCTTGTTGATTCCCTAATATCTTATTTACTTTATTTTTCTTATATATTTATAAACTTATACTTACTAGTACGCTTCCCTGTGGTTCGACCTCGGACACCCGAGAATTTATTACTTGAACATAACCTGCACTTGGGTTTACAACTCTTAATTGAGTCTCCATCAAGTTTTTGGCGCCGTTGCCGGGGAGGCAATACTAAGTATATAAGTTTATAAGTATATTTATTTTTATTGGCTGGTTATACCGCCTATATTTATTTTTATTGGCTGGTTATACCGCCTAATTTGTATATTAACTTTGATTTATTTTGGCTGGTTATACCGCCTAATTTTCTATATATTTATATTTATATTGTATATTAACTTTGTTTTATTTTTATTGGCTGGTTATACCGCCTAATTTGTATATTAACTTTGATTTATTTTGGCTGGTTATACCGCCTAATTTTCTATATATTTATATTTATATTGTATATTAACTTTGTTTTATTTTTATTGGCTGGTTATACCGCCTAATCTGTATATTAACTTTGTTTTATGCTTGTTTGGCGACGTGATTTTAGATCTCGTCGTTTAGTTAGATTTTATTGTGAAACTTTTTTAGGTAATCTTTCTAATACAACTCCTACCATGTGCACGATGGACGTGTAACGGTAAATGTCGTTCTATTGGGATTCCGTCCTCTAATCGAGATGATAAAATTGAATTCATTAAGGATAGACTGAGTAAGGAGAATTTGGGTAATATCCAACTTTCTCTTGAGACGCATCCTAGTGGAGACGTACAAAGAGAAATTCTTGATTTATGGCCGCAATTCCAAAGGGAATGGCAACATCTTGGGAATCTGATGTTAAAAGACCCTGTTTGCCAGCTTGTAAGAAAACTGGATGGGAAGCATATCCTCGACTCATAGAAGGCGTTTAAGCCGTTTCTGGACGTAAAACCAGAGGAAGATGCCAAATACACTTTCGGCGACATTAATACTCTTGACTTTTACGGTTGATTTTTCTTCTCTTTTTGATTTTCTTCCTGAAATCACGCAAAAATCTTTTGTTAGGTTAACATTTTCTTCTGACAGGTCAGATACACTTTCGGCGACATTATTACTCTTGTCTGATTCACTACTCAGTCCTCTATATATTACACCATGTACTCATTCTCTTTCAGGCACTCGAAAAAAAAAATGGAAAGTACTTCGTCCCAACGCATTAAAAAAATTTGTGTCTTTGGAGGTGCTTATCCAGGGAAAAATAACATATTCGCTGATGAAGCCATAAGAGTTGGAGTAATACTTGCCCAACAAAAGATCCAGTTGATTTATGGAGGCGGTAGTACGGGTTTAATGGGAGCAGTCGCTACAGCAGCACACGCCGGAGGAAGTCCAATTCTAGGAATCGTGCCAAAACTATTCACAGATTTTTGTGGACCTACCGTGGGTAAGGAAATACAAGTCTGGAGTATCCCTGAACGGATGACAATCATGTACCATTCTGCCGATGCATTCATTGCTTTACCAGGAGGTCTAGGTACATTGGAAGAAATAGCTTGCGTGGCTTCTTGGTCATCTTTGGTCACAAATAAGAAACCCATTGGTTTGCTTAATATTAATGGTTATTTTAGTAATTTGCTTTCATATTTAGATAATGCTGTGGATAATGGATTCATGTTTTCAGAGGCAAGGAGAACCATAATTTCTGCTACAACCATTGAAGATTTACTCAAAAAGCTCCAAGCTTATGAGTGTTTATCTGCTACGGTTGTTTCGCAAACGCTCGGAAAAAGAAAAAGAGATATGGACGAGCAAGGAGTGGATTGCACTTTGTCTTTGTGACATTATCTAACATTTTGCTTGTTGTGTCTCAGTTATAATAAGTGGTTAGCAACCTCTGCAGGTAATATCTCCTAAATTCTACCTTTAAAATTTGACATTGGGGACAATGTCATATTTTAGTAGGGGGTAAGGGACATATTTTGCTAATTTAAAAAAAAATTGTTGTGTTTTAAGACATTTAGAAGTATTCATTCTGAACAAGGTCTGAGTAAGGGAGACTTGAGACATACCTTGTCAGTTTGATTTAATCTTCTTCTTCTTCTTCTTCAAAAAAAAAAAAAAAAAGCATGTTTAGACTTAGTGTGTTTTTAGTGTGTTTTAGTTACTTTCAATACTATAATGAGATATGAATTGCATAAGTCTAAAACAGATTTATTAGTGAGAAGATTTTCATGAGAATTGAGCTTGATATCAACCTTTTTATGAGCCAATGTTAATATGATATGTTGATTGAGAAAGAAGCATGTTTAGACTTAATCTGACTTGTATAATCATCCTTGTGAGTTTTTGAGCCTATAATGATTGATGCATTATACAAATCAATCTAATTTCTTTCTTGAGTGCTCTTATGATTACATGATTATCTAGAACTTGCTTTAAACCGTTTGAGACTATATTGATACATGTGACAACATGAATATGATAGAGGCATTAGGATTATAACCAAAACCAAACAGCCATCCATTATTAATGTTCTACGAGAACATCCCCACTAGTGAGCCAATTTGAGCATACATTAAATATGCTGTTTTATTGGTAACCACAACTTACACCTAGCCTAAATATACTTATATCCTTACCCTTGTTCTAAAGATGGATTTTATATTTTGAGACATATTGCAAAAAAACAAGGGATATTTTTAGTTGAAAATTTGGGTAAGAAACAAAAGATAAGTGTGGGGGAAGAAAAGAAAAGAAAAAGTCAAGAGAAAAAGAAAGGGATCATTGTCAAATACATTCCCATATTAAAAAAAAAAAAAAATCTTCTCTTGAACTTCTAGAAAAAGATGTTACAAAGTTGGTTAGAATGATGCAAAGGCTCAACATGAATATTTAGCCTATGTTATTATGTGCTTTATAAGAGTTTTGAGAAGTTTTATTTGTATGATCTTATTATGTCTCTAAACTCTATGAACTCTTTGGAACCTTTGTGATATCTTTATCCTTTTGTTCTTTAACCACATTATAACCCTTTGGCCCCATTACAACCTTGAATAAAGACCTCTTGATTTATGAAGTTGTATGATCTAAATAGTGGAGAATAGGTGGACAAGCAAGCATATGGTAGAAGTGTTTTCATGAGATTGATTGAGTGTAAACACTTTACCACTACTTTAAAGAGTGAAAATCAAGAGAGTATCCCATGTGAGAAGTTGAGATTAAGTTTGAATATACACTATTTTGATTGAAATATGTTATGTTAATATTGGCTTAACTCAAACTATTTACATTCAAGCAAGATTTTTTTGTGAATTTCTTTAAGCTATTGATTAGTTTTTAAGACTTGTCCAATGATTATCTCTAATTTATATTGGAAGGATTAGTTAAAATTATTATTTTTAGTTTTTCTTATGTCTTCAATGTTTGTGGGTATCGTCCTAGCAAACCCTCACGAGACTAAACTCGTCCACTAGGGACACCTAGGGGTTTAAAGGCTTGTGTCACATGCTAAGTGCCACCGTGATTTCCTACGAAAATGGATTAGATTAGATTTTCTTATTTTATTTTTATTGAGTCGTTGCTAGGGACTAGCAACAATCTAAGTGTGGGGGTGTGATAACTCGTATAATTATATAGTTTTTAGTTATGTTTTATTATTGTTTTGTGTCAAATACGAGTTATTATTGTTTAGTCTAATTGTGTTTATGATCTTTTATATTTTTATGTAATTTGGTGTTTTTCACAAGTTTCTTTGAGTGATTTCAGATTACTAGAATTAAGGGCAAATCCAGTTCAGTTCCAGTTCCGACACCGATTCCCATATCAGCTATATCTCGAGTTTCACTGAAGCAATAAGGCTGAAATTTGTAGCCGTGCAAAGCTAAGAGGCATATCTATCTTTTTCATGTTTTACACTTCTTGAAACGGAGTCGTTTGCCCTAGCGAAATCGACCATCAAGTTGGCTGATGTGCAATGACGTCTGTGCTGACCTATTTTCGTATTTTGCCCATATCTTCTTATCCACATCAGAAAATGAGCTGATTCCAACGGCTATGGATCCGTAACTGATAGGGGTATATTTTTCTAGAAGACAATTTTATCAGATCGAGCCTCCAACATTGACAAAATCGACCATCAAGCTGGCTGATCAGAAATGTCATACAATATGACGAAAATTGTTAGAAAAATACACCCACCTATTATACCTACCTTTGAAATTTGTAAAGCTTGTTTTTATTTAGTCATTTATTTTGTCACATTATTTAGCATATACTATGTCCATGCATTTTTATTTTATTTTCATGCATATTTTATGATAGCATTATTTTATGTTTCATGTCATTTCTTGTCACTTAGATCATATTCCATGTCATTTAGGTTGTATTATTTATAATATATCATGTCATTTAAAATATGCCATATCATTTAAAATTGTCATGTCATTTAAATAATTTTATTTCATTTCGAATATACCATGATACTTAGGATTTTTCATTTCATCTAGAATATACTATGCCATTTAAATTATTTCATATCATTTAGGTTGCATTATATTATTTAGACTCTGCTATGTCATTTTATTTATGTCATACATATTCATATTCATTTTTTTTAATGTTTTTTTTTTTAAAAAGACAATGATTTTCAATAAAAACAAAGATATTCCCGAGTTAAAATAATTCATGAGTTCTCTACCGGGTTTGCTGGAGAGAATGTCATCAATTATCATTAATAAAGGAATATCTTACTTTCAAAAAATGAGAATGATTCGAAATTTTTTTCAAATAAATAAATTTTTTTATATTTTGCCAATTTTGTCGGGGAATATAGGAAAATTTTGAATTAATAAATTCCGAATCATTTTCAATAAAAAAATGGAATTATTTTTCTTTAAATTGGGAATTAACTTGAAATACTAAATTAAAAATCGATTTTTTTACAGAGACTTGAGATAGCGTGCGATTAATAAGGTACCATTTTATATGGGCGTTGTGGGGGTGTTAATCCTTCCCTGCACGTAAACGAGTGTCAAACCCGATTCTTCTATTTTCTCTGGTTTATAACGCAGACTTGAGATTGATTTTAAAAATGTTTTAATTAATTTGAAAATATTTTATAAAACCGTTTTTAATAGGTGACCGATCACATCTAGGTAAAAAAGATTGGTGGCGACTCAATGTCTTTTTACGAGGCCGTTTGCATACTCTCGACCTTGTATTTCAATCTAGAGGAATTAAGTCGTATTCTCCTCTGTATCTGTTTCCCTCACTCGAATGGGTCCCTGCGACGGGATCACGTATCGACAACAGGGACCTCCCAAATATTTTCACCTAAATTTTTCAAAGAAAACCTTGTATTATATAGAGTACCGACCACATTGATGCGAACACCCATATGGTATTGACCGGTACGAGCTGGTACGTACTGGTACTGACTGGTACAAAAACCGAAATGGTACGAGACTAGTACGATTTCGGTTTACCTTAACAATGATACGTACCGACCGGTACGGTTGATATCGTATAGTACCGACCACATTGATGCGAACACCCATATGGTTCCCTGCCTCATGACCAGGGATGGCGATTGATACTAAAAATTAGATATCAAACATTATTTGATTTTATTATTTTTTTTAATTCAGAAATTGTGAATTTGGATAATTTTTTAATTCGAATATTAGATTTATCAACAGATATAGATATGAATTTTTAGATATATGTTATCTAAATCCGCTTTGATTTTGATGCAAATAATGTCAAAAATCTATTATCCGAATTCGCTTTATTTATACGAATAATCGAATTTGATATTTGTTTATATATTTAATTCTTGTTTAATTTTATATTTTTATCTTAAAAATAAATAATTTAATAAATTCAAATATTTAATAGATTCGAGCTTTCTTTGGCGCTGATATTTATCGCAATTTATCACGATAGTATTTATTAAGTTCGCAACCATAATAAACACGAATTCGACTGGAAACACATTTGCAATTGCAATTTAAATTCTTATTGTAATATAATCAATCTATTTTAAATGGATGACCTTTTAACAGTTAATTCACATATCTACTGTCTCTGTTACTGCTGTTTCTTCATTCTCATGTTTCCTGCTCTTGCTTTCCCTTAGAAGAGTGAGGGATGCTATTTTTTTTTTTATACTTTTTTTTGGTTGACGAGGGTGGGTGTTGGGGTTTTTTTTATCAGAATATAGCCAATTTTTTTTATTTTTTATTTTATCGAAATACCTTTTCAAATTAATTTCCAAAATTCGCTAGTTTTAAAATAAGCTGGAAAATCGCCATCCCCCATGGCAATTTCCCAACATGAAATTGAAAAAAATTCAAAAAAAAAAACCAAGCAAAATCGTCATGGGGGGTGAAAATTTCCCTCGGTTTTGAATTTAAAAAAAAAAAAATTAATCTAATTTTAAAATACTAACGGTTATAAAAAAAAATTGCTAATTTTTTTTTAATTTTGTATTTTAATTTTAAAAATTGCAAACGGGTATAAAAAAAAAATTACCTTTGCTTGTTTTTAATTTTATTTTAATATATATACTAAAATTTTATAATTTATTTAATTTTATAAAAAATAAAATAAAATTTATTATTTTAATTATATAAAAAATAAAATATAATTTATTATTTGAATTTTATAAAAATGAAATTTTATTTCTTATCAAATTAAAAAAAATATTTCTTATTAAAATTTTATATAAAAATATTTATTTCTTATTAAAATTTTATATGAAAAAAATTTATTTCTTATTTAAATTTTATATAAAATAAAATTTTATTTCTTATTTAAATTATATATAAATTAAAATTTGATTTCTTATTTAAATTTTATATGTGAGATCTGTAACAAACGGGTGTAAAAAAAATTACCTTGGTTTGTTTTTTTTTTTTAAAATATATATACTAAAATTTTATAATTTAATTTTATAATTTTGAAAAAATAAAATAAAATATTTATTGAAATTGTATAAAAAAAATTTAATTTTTATTGAAATTTTATAAAAAATTAAAATAAATTTATTTTTTTAATTTTATTAAAAACAAAATTTTATTTCTTATTAAAAAATAAAAAAGAAATTATTTCTTATTAAAATTTTATTTCTTATTTAAATTTTATATAAAATAAAATTTTATATAAAAAATTTAATTCTTATTTAAATTTTATATAAAATAAAATATTATTTCTTATTTAAAATTTATAGAAATTAAAATTTAATTTCTTATTTAAATTTTATATAAAGTAAAATTTGATTTCTTATTTTAATTTTATATAAATTAAAAATGAATTTCTTATTTGAATTTTATATAACAGTAAATTTTATTTCTTATTTTAATTTTATGCTGTAGAAAATTTTGGAATTGGATTCCTTCTGCAATGAATAGGACTAATGATTTAGGGTTAGAGATAAGTTTTAGCTTTTTTAGTCAATCAAATGCTGCAAAAAATATTGGAATTGGATTCCTTTTACAATGGATGGGACTATTGACCAGATTTAGGGTTAGGATTTTAGTTATTTTCGAGTCAATCAAATGTTGTAAAAAATATTGGAATTGGATTCCTTCTGAAATAGATGGGACTAATGATTTAAGATTAAGGTTAGGATTTCAGCTATTTTTCAGTTAATCAAATTCTGTAAAAATATTGGAATTGGATTCCTTCTGCATTGGATGGGACTAATGATTTAGGGTTAGGGTTTCGGCTATTTTTCAGTCAATCAAATGCTGCAGAAAATATTGGAATTAGATTCCTTCTGCAATGGATGGGACTATTGGACAGTCCGGTACAAAGGATGAGATTTATCATCAGTTTTTTCATTGAATGAGTTATCAGTTTTTCAGTCAATTGATTTACAATACCTCTTCATCCGGTACAACACAAAGGATGGGATTTGTCATCTGGTACAACACAATGAACCATTATAAATTCATAATATTGAAAAAGGTTTACAATACCTCCTATAGCAATTTTTCAATCATATTTTTTCTTATTGCTAATACCTCCTCATTCTCATCCTTCTCTATTTCTTCTTTCTTTTGTTGAGTGATAATACCTCCATTCTCATCCTTCTCAGTTTCATTACTACACAACATGAGCAACAGAGTGATCGCATTGGTCTACTATAATGGTCAAATTCATAATACTGATGAATGTGCTACCTTTGATTGTGAACGTCCTAAAAGCTTTCGTGTTGATGAAGACGTCACATTAGAGGAACTGAAGCTGCAAATTCATACAAAAATTAAAGCTGAAAATAGAAAAAGAGTTTCAGAGATTAAGTATAGGCATCCTCTTTCTATTGGTGAAGGATGTGTCCGATATAGAAAATTTCTACTTGAAGATGATGATGATGTTAGATGCAGGTTTTATGCTCACGAGACATTTGCAAATGTTGGTGTACTTGAGTTATATGCTGATATAGAGGATGTTCACAATGATTGTGGGCCTTCAAATGTTCGCATTACAGAAAAATTTCCCACAGAAGATGATGATAATGGGTCGTTCTATGTTCACACTACATACGACGTTCCCACAGAAGAAGTCTGTTAGCTATATTAGCTTTGAATTGATCTTAATTTTGAAATGACAAACTCTTAAGCTTAACTAGCTTGAGATTAAAGTATTCTTAATTTAGCATTTTTCATTTAATCTTTTTAATAATACTTTGGAAAATGCTAAAACATTTTAAACTCCTTTATTTTTCTCAAAATACATGTTATTAAATATATATATGTTTAAAATATTTTTGAGAAAAATTGACCTCTCTTCAAAAGCAAAAGAAACCATTTTATTGAAGAGGGGATCGATCCCCTAAGTATGGGATCGATCCCAGGATCGATTCCTCGAGAGTCAGTAGCTACTGATCTCTGGACGACAGTAAGGGATCGATCCCCTCAAGGAAAGGATCGATCCCTTGACTCCAATAGTCAAATTTTTTAAAGGAGAAAAAGGAGAGGACCGATCCTGCAATCATAGGATCGATTCCATGCGTACTGCACTGACTTCCAAGTACGATTTTTTGGAGGAAACAACGGCTCTATTTGGCATTAAATGATCCAAATGGCCATATTTGATATTGAAGGCATTAAAGGGTGTTTCCAACACTTCAACCATTAAGACACTCTAAGAGAAGCAAATCAAAGCAAGAATTTTCATATTCTCTCTAAGCTTTCAAGTGTTCATTGTGCTCAAGCTCAAATTCATATTGTATTCATTTTATCATTGTAATAGTCTCTTCATTTATTGTGCTTAAACTCAGCAAACACTTTCCTATTAGAGGATCATTTTAGTTTGCAAACAAATCTTCATTCTCTAAAGGGGTTTGAGTTTTTGAGTGACTTGTTCTTAAGGATTTGGGTAGAATTCTCAAGGGGTCAAGAGGGTTCTATCTAAGCCTCAAAAGATAGTGATTGTAAGGTTATACCTTAACCTCAAAGGTAGTTTTTCACTAGTGGATTGGTGAAGCATCTTGGCAAGGAAGTGCCAAGAAGAGAAGACGTAGGCACAAAGTGGAAGTGTCGAACCTCTATACATCGAGTGTTTGATCCTCTTTCCTTACTCTTTATTTTAATTACTTGTGTTGATCATTTATTTCATATTGAATTTGATTTCTTAATTTCCATAAATTAAAAATTCAAATTTATTAGTGAAAATTTTTAAAAACCAATTCACCCCCTTCTTGGTTAATCTATACACTTGAGCTAACAATTGGTATCAGAGCTATTGGTATCTTTTGTAGGTCTAACAACCTTGAGAAAAGATCCTTCTAAGTTCAAAGATGTCTCAAGTGTGGAAGAAAGTGGAAAATGATGAATTCGAACATTAAGCTTGTTTGATGGCTTTTGATCCAATGCCACATCCATGGGTCTTGAAGGTCACTCCACCATGAGACCTCTTCTATTCAATGTGAGAACTATTCCTATTGGATAACTAGGATGAAGCTTTTTATTCAAGCAAATGATTATGAAGTTTGGAAGATCATCATGAATGGTCCACTCATTCCAAAGAAAAAAGTTGGAGAAACACAAGTGCCTAAGGATGAAGATGAATGGGATGAAGTAGACACCAAGATGGTTCAATTGAATGCCAAAGCAATGCACACTCTATTTTGTGCTTTGGGTCCAAGTGAATATAATAGGGTCTCTCTTTGTGACAATGCTAAGCAAGTTTGGGACAAATTGGCAATCACTCATGAAGGAACAAACCAAGTGAAAGAATCAAAGATAAGTATGCTCACTCTTGATTATGAACTCTTCAAGATGAAATCTGAGGAAAGTATAAAAGAGATGTTCGATCGATTTACAGATGTCATCAATGGCTTGAAGGGTCTTGGAAAGACATATCCCAACAAAGAAATGGTCAAGAAGTTGTTAAATAGTCTTTCTAAATCTTGGGAAGCTAAAGTGACCGCCATTGAAGAAACTAAATATCCTAATACTCTTTCCTTAGATGAACTCATTGGTTCTCTCTTAACCTATGAGATGAAGATCAAGCATGGGCAAGAGTCAACAAAGAAGTTTGGTGTTGCTTTCAAATCAACCATTCAAAAAGAAGAAAATGAAAAGGGTGATAAGAAATGGCTATGTTTGCAAAAAGATACAAAAACTTCATGAGGATGAACAAAGGAAGGAGACCTCAAAGAAGAGACATGGTGAGAGGTGAATCAAGTAAAAGGGAGAAAGATCAAATCATATGCTATGAATGTAAGAAACCGGGTCACATGAAATTTGAATGTCCCTTATTGAAGAAACAAAACTCAAAGAAACCAATGAAGAAAGCTATGGTAGCTACATGGAGTGATAGTGACACATCCGACAATGATGAGTCATATGATGATGAAGTGGCCAACCTTTGTCTCATGGCACTTGAAGAGCCTAAGGTATCTTCTAACTCTACCAATTTGAGTTCATATACTTTTGATGAATTGCAAGATGCCTTTGATGATTTAGCTTTTGAATTTGGGTCCATGAGTCTAAGATATAAGAAAATAATTTCAAAGTTGAAAGATGAAAATGACTTTTTGATTAAAATCAAGAATGATTGTGAAAAGAAAGTTGATGATTTGAAAAATTGAAATTGATGATTTGACAACAAAGAATGTAAACTTGCATAATTCATTTTCTAGATTCTATATAGGACATCAAAAGCTTAATGACATGCTTGAAACACAAAGAGTTTACTTTGAGAAAAATGGTTTAGGTTATGATGGTGATGAAAAGGAAACTCATTTCAAAAATTTCTTTGATAAACCAAGTAAATCATATGAAGCATCTAGCTTCTGCACATATTGTCATAAACTGGGTCATTCAATCCAATCTTGTCCCTTGAAGGTTGTCACTTATAGAAGTAAGCTCACTAAGAGTGTGTGGATTCCTAAAGGAGTTAGCACATCTCAAGATGAGATTACTAAAATGAAGTGGATCCCTAAAGGCACAAGAATTGTGAACACTAATTCTTAAGGACTCAAAAAAATTTGGGTACCCAAAACCAAAACTTGACTTTGTGTTTTTAGGTGGATGAGCATTGTGTCAAGGTAGATTCAACAAATTTCGAAATTTCACTCCTCCATTCACGTTTTGTTTGATCTTTCTACACAAATTCATTATCCCTTTTACTTCTCTACACAATTTCATCCAAAACCCAACTCAAAATCACTCAAAACCACCTCCAAAAATCACCACCCACCAAGTGTTTGATAAAATGCCTCACCAAAAATCCTACACAGCACATATTCGGCCCTTTCCAAGAAAACCCATTCGAATTTGTTGTTTTCGAGTTCGGCCACCTCCAAACACCTCATTTCATCATTTGGCACAAATTTCTTTCAAAACTTTTTGTCAAAATCTCCACCAAAATTCGAAACCTGCCAAGTGTTCGACAGAAGTCCTCAAACATATCCACTATTTAAAATGGCTCCTAAGCTGAAAGTAACTGCTAAACGCAAATCCACCGTCGGACCATCCTCCTCCAAAAGAGCAGCACCCTCAAATCCACAAGTTTTTGACTTGTGCTTTCCAAACCCACGAGCTCGAATCAAATTTCATCCTTCATTCGCTAAATTGCCGGTTAAACGGACTCATGTGATTGATGTGAACTTCCTCCAGGTATTCGATTTTCGATATCTCATAAACCTTGAGATATTCGGTTGGATGCCTTTCATTTCACTAAGCTATCCCGTGAATGAGAACCTAGTCAGAGCATTCTTTAGCAATGCCATATTCAACCGCGAGGACAACGACACCAACGATGGGATCGTGTGCGAAATCAAGACCTATTTAATGGGTCAAGAAATCATCATCACACATGATGAAGGTTTCTTTCCCGATGATGTGCGAACACTAAAAAATGATGCTTCACTTCTTCCATTGCATGACCGGCTTCTCCACATCATCTTCTCACACGTTTTTCGACAGTTCGGCACCAAGTACTCAACCCTCAGAAACACTGACTATTGGTGGCTCCACCAGTTCCGTTCAAATCAACGGCCAAACCTTGCACATTTTATCTTCATGAATCTCCTCCGTGTCATCAGTGGCTCAACACGCACCTTAGTCTTTGGTATGGTCATAAGCTATTACATCAAGGCAATTGGGATCGATGTCTCATGTGATCCGGGAGTCCTGCCCTCCAAAAGCACCATGATTGGACTTCCAATGATTCACAACATAGGCTATCGACAAAACGACCTTGGTGAATAGATCCGAGTTCATGCCAAACATGTAGAAGACCATGATGGTGATGCACCATCGGTTGATCCACAAGTGCCACCCACTGTTGGTGCCTCCTCCACCTCCTCCGTGCCCTTTGACTCTCAAGCGGGCATTGATGCTATTATGGGTAAGCTTGATTCTCTTCAGACTTATTTTGATACACAGCTAAACCATTTCTCTACGAGGATGGATGGGCTTGACGAACAAATTATTTCTATTCTTTACCATGTCACCACTGAATTTGCCTTTCTTCGACAACATGTCGATTCAAGGATGGATTATATGGATACCTGATTTTCGGACATGTCCGCATTCTTTGTACCACCTCCACCCTCTGATGATCCATCTCACTAGGGTGTTTTTTCGACTAAGGAATAGATGCGTTTAGGTGTGTTTAGGTTCTTAATGCGTTCGTATTTTCTATTGGGACATTATCTATGTAGTTCGGATTTCTCATGTTTTTATCTTTGAACTTACAATTATCTTTCTCATATATATATATATATATGTTTATGCAATTGAGACTTTATGCATATGGTGGATATTCCTTTATTGACTATTGCTTTGGTAGATATTGCTTTGATGATTAGATATTGCTTTGTTCTTGTTGGAATGCCATTTTCTTTGGGGCTATATTGATCTGTTGGCATTGAATTGCAATATTTTTTTGACATATTGATATATTGCTCTTGGATTGCTATATTGTATACCTCTTAGCTTTGAATTGATATATTTTTGATATTACAAAAAGAGGGAGAAAATTCACATTACCAAATTTGCTTTAAGTGAACAAAAATGAAATATATGATAAAAAGCAATTTTTCATATGTGCTTAAATGTTTGTCTTGCTTGTCCTTTATTTGTATTTTGCAAAGTTAAAAAGAATGCTTTAATTAAGGAGGAGTTTTTATGAAAATCCTTATCTCTTTAATTAAGGGAGAGTTTTTACAAGCAAATTTTTCTTAAGTTTTGTCATATCAAAAAGGGGGAGATTGTTAGCTATATTAGCTTTGAATTGATTTGAAAACAATGGTATTTACAACTTAATTAGCTATATTTCAATAAATAAATAAAAAATTAGCTATATTTTGATAAAAAAATCAGGTGTTGGTGCTGGTAATTACAACTGTTACAATGTGTTTGACTGGAGAGAAAATTAAAGTTTGTTAAAAAAGGAGAGAATCAGAAAGAAGAGAATTTTCTTTTAACATTGTCCTTCTAATCTGCTTTCAAGTATCTATAAACATGGAGAGAATTAAAAATGAAGTGAAATCAAAGAGAAAAAGAATATAACTAATGCAATACTCATACTTAATTTTGAGAATTTTCCATTAAATTTATGACCTAAAACATGAATCATAGTTCTGTTATGGTACACTCATATCTTTTTTTTCCCCTCATTAACCTTCTTTTGGAAATAGTGAGTACTTAAATATCACTTTAACTAGAATTAAGTCCCCGCTTTGCTGAGGTAGTTTTATTTTATTTTTAATTAATTAATAATAATAAATTAATTTGAAATTATATTTTATTAAATAATAACTTTTTATTAAATTAATTATAATAATATTTTATTAATTATAAAAATTAAATTTATGATAATTATTTATTTGTAAATTACGTAATACAAATGCATTTTTAAATTTTATTTATATATATTTAAAAATATTTAGACCTTATTGTATAATGTATATTTTTATTTATAGGAGGTAAAAAATAATAAATAAGAAAATAAAATTATGGTTTCTATTTTACTCTCTCATAGGTCGATTTGCTCACATAGATTAGCAGTAAGTTCATTTTTATTTTTTATTTTTACTTTTTTCCCGAGCGAGTTGGGTACTGAACCTAAATTGACCCACGAATCAATGTGCGAACTAACCGTTTTAATTTTTTTCTCGAATCGATCGGGTACGGATCCTAAACTGATCCGCGAGTCAACGTGTGGACTAACCCCTTTAAATACATTATTTAAAATAAAAAAATAATTAATAATATATATTTTTTACATTTTCCGTGTGGGTCGGGTACGGATCTTAAATCGACCCGCGAGTCTACGTGCGAACTAACCCCTTTAAATGCATTATTTAAAAATAAAATAAAAAGTAAAAATAATTAATAAAAAAATTTTTTAAATTTTTTTTCCCCAAGTGGCTGAGGTATAGATCCTAAATCGACCTAAGAGTCAACGTGCGAACCAGCCCATTTAAATAAATCATTTAAAAATAAAATAAAAAATAAATTAATAAAGTTAATTTATTTTTTTAACTTTTTTTTTTGTGCTCGGGTATGGATCCTAAATTAATCCGCGAGTCAACGTGTTGACCAACCCCTTTATATACATCATTTAAAAATAAAAACCTTAAAAGTAAAAAAAAAATTAATAAAATAAAATATTAAAATTTTTTTGAACGAATCGGATACGGATCTTAAATCCACCCGTGAGTTACCGTGCAAACCAACCTTTTTAATTATATCATTTAAAAATAAAATAAAAAACTTTAAAACAAAAAATCTAAAAAAAAAAGACTAAAAAAACTAAATAAATAACAGACAATAAAAATAAAGATACATTAGGGATTTTTATTTTATTTAATGTTATAGAATAAGACAAATTTATCCTTAACACATTTCAAAAAATAAAATAAAAAACTTTAAAACTAAAAATCTAAAAAAAAAAAACCTAAAAAACAACATACAATAGAAATAAAGAGACATTAGAGAT
This sequence comes from Fremontodendron californicum, assembly GCA_030761205.1. Taxonomy (NCBI): domain Eukaryota; kingdom Viridiplantae; phylum Streptophyta; class Magnoliopsida; order Malvales; family Malvaceae; genus Fremontodendron; species Fremontodendron californicum. The sequence goes on from JAULJL010000004.1 coordinate 7,763,646, forward strand.
TTTTTTTATTTAATATTACAAATTTATCCTTAACACATTTCAAAAATGCCTATCGGGTCTCTAAGGACTCAAAAATCATATATAGAGATTACTTCACTTCTTTCCTATCATTCAACTTCCTCTTCTCCCCCATCATTTTGAACACACTTTTCATTCTTGCTCCATTGAATGTCTATTTTTTTTTAAATTAAAGGCCATTGAATGTCTAATTATGGTAGTTATACGTTTTTCAAACTTTTTATTTACCACCCTTATCACTCCGTATTTTAAATAAAATTCATAAAATATTGAATCATATTTACCACCCTTATCACTCCTTATTTTCTTGCTTAGTTGATTTTCGGCCTTAATTTTTAAATAGTTTAAAAAACTTCCAAGATCTCGTCTTTGCTTCTTAGCAAATAGACATAACAGTATCTTTTTACCACCTATAGTTTGCACAAACTTTAAGTCACATATATCAGTGTGAATTAAATCTAGAGGTTTACTACTTCTTTCTATCGAATAGAAAGGAGGCTTAGCCAATTTGGATTCCACACAAATTTCCCATTTGTGATTTTTATCAATAACAATTTGCGGAAGCAAATCCAAATCTAAATTGTTTATTCTCTGCAAGGTCTTGTCCCACACATGACCTAATCTACCATGACATAATTAGAGGACACCATCAAATAATCAGAAGAAATAATTTAATTATTATTCTTGTTCTTTGGCATAACATCCATAATATTGAGCTTAAAAAGCTCATCACATAGATATCCTCTACCCAAAAACATGCCACATTTAGTGAGTACACATTTATCCGACTCAATTATAAGTCTAAACCCGTTATTGCTCAACATAGAGCCGGAAACCAAATTCTTACGAATTACAAGAGTATGAACCACATTGTTCAAATTTAGTTATTTAACAGATGTCATCTTGAGCACCACCTTATTCATGGCCTCGTACCGAAGAGTTTCTCATAAATATTTGTTTCTTTATACTCGGAGAAACTCTTTCTATCAGAACAAATGTGACAAGTGACATCGGTATAAACCCACCATGTCTTAGGGTTTTCTACCATGTTTACTTGTGATACTGCAACAGCGAGCTCAATCTCATTATCATCAACTATGTTGGCTTGAGCTCTTTTCTTGTTCTGACGGTAGTCCTTTGCTCGATGACCGGGCTTGTTACATATGAAACAAGTTCCCGTGAACTTCTTGAAATCCATTCCCTTATTAGCTTGGGAAGAGCTAGAACCAACAAATTTTCTCTTATTGGTTTTGTGCGAATGTTCTACAACATTTGCCTTGGCTTCCATGGTCTGAGCTTTAACCCTTTTTTCTGAACCACAGTTATCCTCCTCGATTCATAACCGAATAATCAAGTCCTCTAAAGTTTCTCCTTTCTCTTGTACTTTAGATAGTACTTGAAATTCTTCCAAGAAGGAGGCAATTTCTCTATCAAAGCTGCCGTTTTCAAATGATTCACTAAGAATCATTCATTCGGCAATAATCTCATGGAGGATCAACTGATATTCTTGGACTTGACTAATCACGATTTTTTGTGTCCACCATTTGAAATCCATAAACCGGCCAACCACAAATTTCTTCGTGCCGGCATCCTCGGTTCTGTATTTTCTCTTTAAGGACTCCCATAACTCTCTCGCTGTCTTGATTGGGCTATACACGTTGTATAATATGTTGTCCAATCCGTTGAGGATATAGTTCTTGCATAGGAAGTCAGAATGCTTCCATGCTTCCACCGAGCTACAACCATAGTATCGGTCTCTCCCTCTTTAGGAATCGAGGCCTCCTCCCTTAAGAACCGGGCTAGGTTCAGAGTGGTTAAATAGAACAACATTATTTTGCTGCCAACGTTTGAAGTCCAGACCACTGAACTTCTCGGGTTTCTCACCATGTCTAACATGTGGTGGCATTAGCACTACAGACGCACTTGCATTTACGATAGACCGTTCTGTCATCTATTATTTAAAATAACAAGATCACCTTTATATATATATATATATATTTAGAATATATATATATATATATAAATACACACATATATATATATAGAATACATATATTACAAATACATATATACAAACAAATATATGTTCACAGAAATATATATTTTCACAAATATATTACAAATATATATATTCCAATCACATATATATATATATATATATTATACAAATAAAATACATATATGATAACTCGTATAATTATATAGTTTTTAGTTATGTTTTATTATTGTTTTGTGTCAAATACGAGTTATTATTGTTTAGTCTAATTGTGTTTATGATCTTTTATATTTTTATGTAATTTGGTGTTTTTCACAAGTTTCTTTGAGTGATTTCAGATTACTAGAATTAAGGGCAAATCCAGTTCAGTTCCAGTTCCGACACATTTTTCCATATCAGCTATATCTGGAGTTTCACTGAAGCAATAAGGCTGAAATTTGTATCCGTGCAAAGCTAAGAGGCGTATCTATCTTTTTCATGTTTTATACTTCTTGAAACGGAGTCGTTTTCCCTAGCGAAATCGACCATCAAGTTGGCTGATGTGCAATGACGTCTGTGCTGACCTGTTTTCGTATTTTGCTCATATCTGCTTATCCACATCAGCAAATGAGCTGATTCCAATGGCTATGGATCCGTAACTGATACGGGAACCTTTTTCTAGAATACCATATGATCAGATCAGGCCTCCAATATTGACGAAATCGACCATCAAGTTGGCTGATGTGCAATGACGTCTGTGCTGACCTGTTTTCGTATTTTGCCCATATCTTCTTATCCACATCAGAAACTGAGCTGATTCAAAGGGCTATGGATCCGTAACGGATAGGGGAACCTTTTTCTAGAAGACCATGTGATCAGATCAGGCCTCCAACATTGACGAAATCGACCATCAAGTTGGCTGATCAAAATTGTCATACAATATGACGAAAATTGTTAGAAAAATTCACCTACCTTTGAAATTTGTAAAGCTTGTCTCTTGTCATTTAGCCTTCCAAAATGTGTATAAATAGAGGGCCTTGGATGATTGTAGAGGATCATATTGTACATAGGTAGGATATTAGCCATTTTAATAAAATTCTCTAAGTTTTCTTCTTCTTTCTTTTCTCTAGTTTTCTTTTTCTTTAGAGAGAGCAAGAGGTTGGATAATTAATATTCTTCCTCTTCTTCTTTCTTTCTTTTATTTTCTTCTTAGATTTTCTTTAATTTTATGTTTATGTTTACAATGCCTATGCTAGGCTAAACTTCTATTTGGTTAAGGGTGATTTCAAAGCCCTAGACATGTTTTGTGATTGATTTTCAGATTCTATCTATCATTAATTTTCTATCAAAGTTGCTTATGTTCTTCTACAAGAATTGTTCATGATGTTGTCTAGATTTATTTAGGTGTACAACTAGATAGATCTTGATAATTATCTATTGCTAGTTTAGGAGTCTTGATCCGTGTAATTGTCTTGATTTTCTATTCATAAGTGGCAATTTGTGATTAATGATTATGGTCAAGTTTTCAATAATTGCAAAGTGGAACATAACCTAAGTTGAACAATCCGAGCTTATGTGTTTGTTGCTTAGATCAACCTATCTTTCTCATCATAAAGCTGCCATTAAATTGAATTTAGAGAGCTTATTCTAGGTTGTTTAATGGTTAGAGATTAAATAGAGAGCTTGTTCTATTTAACGACAAACTAAGGAAAGATTGGGGTAACAGAGCTTGTTGTTATCTACGGTTGTTAACTTTGATAGTTGGTTGATATTGATAGATCTGAAATTGATTCTTAATGATGTCTAGTGGTGGAGAATGAAACCTTAACCATATTTTTCATACTTGATTCTTCTTACTTACTTGTTTTCTTACTTTTCTAGTTTGCTTATTTTTAAAAAGTATATTTATTTTTATTGGCTGGTTATACCGCCTAATTTGTATATTAACTTTGTTTTACTTTTATTGGCTGGTTATACCGCCTAATTTAGTATATATATTTTTATTGGCTGGTTATACCGCCTAATTTAGTATATATATTTTTATTGGCTGGTTATACCGCCTTGCATCTTCTTCTTATTATTTACTTTAGTTTAAATCTGGCTTCAAAAACCCCTTTTCTTTTATTGTTCTTGAATTTAAGTTTTAAACTATTAACTTATAAACTAAAACCCAATCCCTGAGGACTCGACCCTTGCTAACTACTATACTTACAATTTATCTTTTTAGTGCAAGGTTAAATAAGATACACTCTTTTGGGTGCATCAAATTTTTGGCGCCGTTGCCGGGGATTGTTTTCTTTAGTCTATTTGTTACTTGGTTTATTCTTATTTTCAGTTCTAATTAGTTTTATTTTCTTGTACATACAAGTTTTTCTTATCAAATTTTGAAAAAAAAAAAAAAAAAAAAACGATGGAGTTGAGCAATCTAACACTTGAAGAGTTGGTGGCATACATGAACATGGAGAATCAACAAGCCAATCTCACTTCCCTAGTTCAACAATTGGCCATGGGAGGATGTCAAGGCCATCAAGTGTTCCAAGACCAACAGTATAATCATTACTCAAACACTTACCATGAGGGATGGTGGGATCATACTAATTATGGCTACTCAGAAAATTACCAAGAAGTAGATCCTTATGCCAATTACACTCATCCATCTAGCTTGAATCAATCATGGTCTCAAGAACCAGATCTTCTTCAACCACCACATATGACTCAAAACTCAGGTACTTTTTTAGAAGATCTTGTCTATTCTCTTGTTACTGATACATTGCAATTTCAACAGGAAACAAGGGCAAGCATCCAGAGTTTGGAAAAGCAAATGATCCAATTGACTAGTAGTATGGTGGGATGGGTAGCACAAAGATCTGAAGAACTCCCTGCCCAAACAATGATTAACCCAAAGGAGAATACTACTATTGTGACCTTGAGGAATGAGGAACAAGATGAGGATGAGACAAAGTTAGAGATGAATTCTATTCTTGAGGATAATGAAGCCAATGATCCAAATAAGAGTATTTCGGCACCTGAGGTAACGTTTGAGATTCCAATTTTTACTAATGTTTCTTCTCCACCTTTTCCTAGTAGATTCGCAAAGTTCAAAGAGGATGAACATGAACAAGACACGCTGGAAACCTTAAACAGTTTGTTTGTGGATGTCATTCAACAAGTACCAAAAGATGCACCATTCCTCGATGAGATATGCACCACCAATGATGATGGAATAATACTTGTAATGGAGAATGCATCCACTGTTGTGCAAAGAAAGCTTCCTCTCAAACGCATAAATTTGGGAAATTTCATGTATGAGCCTGACAAGCCTAAAAAGCCAAGAAGGGGTGTTGGTTAGATTCAAAACACTAACTCAAGTGTTAATTGGGAAGGCAGCCCAATTAAAGATGAAATTGCCAACCTTCCATATTCAGATTTGCTTTCTCTTTCTTTTCCTTTTTCTTTTATTATTTTTATTGTTTTTATTTTTATTTCTTATGTTTCTTTGTTAATTGTGTTTACTGTTTTTAAGTTCATTTAGGCTGCATAAGTTTCTTTTGTTTAATAGTTCTTTTCTCTTACATATAATTCTTGCATTGGGGGATAATAGCATTACATTAATGACAATGTAAGAATTATGTGTGGGGGGAAGAATTTAGGATTTTATTTAGAGTGTTTTGTTTTTGAGTCTTTTTATGTTGTTTTTCTTTCTGACCCTTGTTTTGAAAATAACTAGATGTAAATATAATTTTTATTTTTTTTATTTTTTAACCCCGGTTAAATGGCGGATAACGGTACTCCGTGATTATTTAAATCGGTTCCATCAGCTACCCACAAAACTGATATTGTATATAAATTTCTCTTTCAATTTCTCTTTCATTTTTTTCAGGATGGATGATATTCTCACAAGATTGCAGAAACGATTTCCTCCTTTTCCTCGAAATATTTTACTGAAGCTTTACCAAGTTCGACTTGAAAGATTAAGAATGCTTATGCACAAAGGGATTCCTGACGACATACGTTGGATAATTGAAGCCAAGGTACGTGAAGATGAATATCTTCCTGTTTTGCATTTACCAGGTACAGGTAGAAGCACTTTTGCAAAGAAGCGACGAGCAAAGCGCATGAGTTCAAATTGCCACAAATGTGCACGATGGACGTGTAACGGTAAATGTCATTCTATTGGGATTCCGTCCTCTAATCGAGATGATAAAATTGAATTCATTAAGGATGGACTGAGTAAGGAGAATTTGGGTAATATCCAACTTTCTCTTGAGACGCATCCTAGTGGAGACGTACAAAGAGAAATTCTTGATTTATGGCCGCAATTCCAAAGGGAATGGCAACATCTTGGGAATCTGATGTTAAAAGACCCTGTTTGCCAGCTTGTAAGAAAACTGGATGGGAAGCATATCCTCGACTCATAGAAGGCGTTTAAGCCGTTTCTGGACGTAAAACCAGAGGAAGATGTGAGCCACAATCACAACTACAATAAATGACTTCTCAGCTTTTGGTTTGATTTGCAATAACTTTATTTTGTTTTAATTTACGTGTTGTTCGATTTGTGTAATTATTCTCGTTTTTTTTTATTTGTCTTTTACGGTTGATTTTTTCTTCTCTTTTTGATTTTCTTCCTGAAATCACGCAAAAATCTTTTGTTAGGTTAACATTTTCTTCTGACAGGTCAGATACACTTTCGGCGACATTATTACTCTTGTCTGATTCACTACTCAGTCCTCTATATATTACACCATGTACTCATTCTCTTTCAGGCACTCGAAGAAAAAAAAATGGAAAGTACTTCATCCCAGCGCATTAAAAAAGTTTGTGTCTTTGGAGGCGCTTATCCAGGGAAAAATAACATATTCGCTGATGAAGCCATAAGAGTTGGAGTAATACTTGCCCAACAAAAGATCCACTTGATATATGGAGGCGGTAGTACGGGTTTAATGGGAGTAGTCGCTACAGCAGCACACGTCGGAGGAAGTCCAGTTCTAGGAATCGTGCCAAAACTATTCACAAGTTTTTGTGGACCTACCGTGGGTAAGGAAATACAAGTCTGGAGTGCCCCTGAACGGATAACAATCATGTACCATTCTGCCGATGCATTCATTGCTTTACCAGGAGGTCTGGGTACATTGGAAGAAATAGCTTGCGTGGCTTCTTGGTCATCTTTGGTCACAAATAAGAAACCCATTGGTTTGCTTAATATTAATGGTTATTTTAGTAATTTGCTTTCATATTTAGATAATGCTGTGGATAATGGATTCATGTTTTCAGAGGCAAGGAGAACCATAATTTCTGCTACAACCATTGAAGATTTACTTAAAAAGCTCCAAGCTTATGAGTGTTTATCTGCTACGGTTGTTTCGCAAACGCTCGGAAAAAGAAAAAGAGATATGGACGAGCAAGGAGTGGATTGCACTTTGTCTTTGTGACATTATCTAACATTTTGCTTGTTGTGTCTCAGTTATAATAAGTAGTTAGCAACCTCTGCAGGTAATATCTCCTAAATTCTACCTTTAAAATTTGACATTGGGGACAATGTCATATTTTAGTAGGGGGTAAGGGACATATTTTGCTAATTTAAAAAAAAAAAAAAATTGTTGTGTTTTAAGCCATTTAGAAGTATTCATTCTGAACAAGGTCTGAGTAAGGGAGACTTGAGACATACCTTGTCAGTTTGATTTCTTCTTTTCAAAAAAAAAAAAAAAAGTTTGTTGTGTTTTAAGCAATTTAGAAGTATTCATTCTGAACAAGGTCTGAGTAAGGGAGACTTGAGACATACCTTGTGAGTTTGATTTTAATCTTTTTATGTTTACTTGTTAATTTTTGTTTAGTATTTTAGGATTATTTAGGTTGCATGAGTTTGTTTTGTTTTGAGTCTTAGTTGTTCCTATTCTTATGTTATTAGTTCTTTTCTCTTACACATGATTCTTTCATTTGGGTTAATAGACTTACATTGAGGACAATGTAAGAATTAAGTGTGGGGGGAATGATTTAGGATTTCTTTTATTTTTGTCTACTATTTTTTTTTATGAGTCTTTATTATTATTATTATTTTTTTAGTATGTTTTAGTTCCTTTTTAATACAATGATGAGATATGAATTGCATAAGTCTAAAACAGATTTATTAGTGAGAAGATTTTCATGAGAATTGAGCTTGATGTCAACCTTTTTATGAGCCAATGTTAATATGATATGTTGATTGAGAAAGAAGCATGTTTAGACTTAAAACTGACTTGTATAATCATCATTGTGAGTTTTTGAGCCTATAATGATTGATGCATTATACAAAGCAATCTAATTTCTTTCTTGAGTGCTCTTATGATTACATGATTCTCTAGAACTTGCTTTAAACCATTTGAGACTATATTGATGCATGTAACAACATGAATATGATAGAGGCATTAGGACTTTTTTTAACTAGGGCCAAACAGCCATCCCTTATTGATGTTCCAAGAGAACATCCCTCTAGTGAACCAATTTGAGCCTACATTGAATAAGCTATTTATTTGGTAACCACATCTTACACCTAGCCTAAACACATTTATATCTTTACCCTTGTTCTAAAGATGGACTAGAATGTTTGAGACATATTGCAAAAACAAGGGATATTTTTTGAAAATTTGGGTTAGAACAAAAGATAAGTGTGGGGGAGGAGAAAGAAAAAAGTCAAGAGAAAAAGAAAGGGATCATTGTCAAATACATTCCCATATTAAAAAAAAAAAAAAAAAAAAAACTTCTCTTGAACTTCTAGTTAAAGTAAAAAAAAAAAAAAAAAAGATGTTACAAAGTTGGTTAGAATGATGCAAAGGCTCAACATGAATATTTAGCCTATGTTATTATGTGCTTTATAAGAGTTTTGAGAAGTTTTATTTGTATGATCTTTTTATGTCTCTAAACTTTATGAACTCTTTGGAACCTTTGTGATATCTTTATCCTTTTGTTCTTCAACCACATTACAAACCCCTTGGCCCCATTACAACCTTGATTAAAGACCTTTTGATTTATGAAGTTGCATGATCTTTTAGTGGAGAATAGGTGGACAAGCAAGCATATGGTAGAAGTGTTTTCATGAGATTGATTGAGTATAAACACTTTACCACTACTTTAAAGAGTGAAAATCAAGAGAGTATCCCATGTGAGAAGTTGAGATTAAATTTGAACATGCACTATTTTGATTGAGATATGTTATGCTAATATTGGCTTAACTCAAACAATTTACATTCAAGCATGATTTTTTGTGAAATTTTTTAAGCTATTGATTAGTTTATAAGACTTGTTCAAATATTGTCTCTAATTTGTATTGAAAGGATTAGGAGTAAATATTTTTAGTATATGTAGTTTATTTATATGAAGTTTATTTATATTTTAATTTTTCAATGTTTGTGGGTATCGTTCTAGTAAACCCTCACGAGACTAAACTCGTCCACTAGGGACACCTAGGGGTTTAAAGGCTTGTGTCACATGCTAAGTGCCACCGTGATTTCCTACGAAAGTGGATTAGATTAGATTTTCTTATTTTATTTTTATTGAGTCGTTGCTAGGGACTAGCAACAATCTAAGTGTGGGGGTGTGATAACTCGTATAATTATATAGTTTTTAGTTATGTTTTATTATTGTTTTGTGTCAAATACGAGTTATTATTGTTTAGTCTAATTGTGTTTATGATCTTTTATATTTTTATGTAATTTGGTGTTTTTCACAAGTTTCTTTGAGTGATTTCAGATTACTAGAATTAAGGGCAAATCCAGTTCAGTTCCAGTTCCGACACATTTTTCCATATCAGCTATATCTGGAGTTTCACTGAAGCAATAAGGCTGAAATTTGTAGCCGTGCAAAGCTAAGAGGCGTATCTATCTTTTTCATGTTTTATACTTCTTGAAACGGAGTCGTTTTCCCTAGCGAAATCGACCATCAAGTTGGCTGATGTGCAATGACGTCTGTGCTGACCTGTTTTCGTATTTTGCCCATATCTGCTTATCCACATCAGCAAATGAGCTGATTCCAATGGCTATGGATCCGTAACGGATACGGGAACCTTTGTCTAGAAGACCATATGATCAGATCAGGCCTCCAATATTGACGAAATCGACCATCAAGTTGGCTGATGTGCAATGACGTCTGTGCTGACCTGTTTTCGTATTTTGCCCATATCTTCTTATCCACATCAGAAAATGAGCTGATTCAAAGGGCTATGGATCCGTAACGGATAGGGGAACCTTTTTCTAGAAGACCATGTGATCAGATCAGGCCTCCAACATTGACGAAATCGACCATCAAGTTGGCTGATCAAAATTGTCATACAATATGACGAAAATTGTTAGAAAAATTCACCTACCTTTGAAATTTGTAAAGCTTGTCTCTTGTCATTTAGCCTTCCAAAATGTGTATAAATAGAGGGCCTTGGATGATTGTAGAGGATCATATTGTACATAGGTAGGATATTAGCCATTTTAATAAAATTCTCTAAGTTTTCTTCTTCTTTCTTTTCTCTAGTTTTCTTTTTCTTTAGAGAGAGCAAGAGGTTGGATAATTAATATTCTTCCTCTTCTTCTTTCTTTCTTTTATTTTCTTCTTAGATTTTCTTTAATTTTATGTTTATGTTTACAATGCCTATGCTAGGCTAAACTTCTATTTGGTTAAGGGTGATTTCAAAGCCCTAGACATGTTTTGTGATTGATTTTCAGATTCTATCTATCATTAATTTTCTATCAAAGTTGCTTATGTTCTTCTACAAGAATTGTTCATGATGTTGTCTAGATTTATTTAGGTGTACAACTAGATAGATCTTGATAATTATCTATTGCTAGTTTAGGAGTCTTGATCCGTGTAATTGTCTTGATTTTCTATTCATAAGTGGCAATTTGTGATTAATGATTATGGTCAAGTTTTCAATAATTGCAAAGTGGAACATAACCTAAGTTGAACAATCCGAGCTTATGTGTTTGTTGCTTAGATCAACCTATCTTTCTCATCATAAAGCTGCCATTAAATTGAATTTAGAGAGCTTATTCTAGGTTGTTTAATGGTTAGAGATTAAATAGAGAGCTTGTTCTATTTAACGACAAACTAAGGAAAGATTGGGGTAACAGAGCTTGTTGTTATCTACGGTTGTTAACTTTGATAGTTGGTTGATATTGATAGATCTGAAATTGATTCTTAATGATGTCTAGTGGTGGAGAATGAAACCTTAACCATATTTTTCATACTTGATTCTTCTTACTTACTTGTTTTCTTACTTTTCTAGTTTGCTTATTTTTAAAAAGTATATTTATTTTTATTGGCTGGTTATACCGCCTAATTTGTATATTAACTTTGTTTTACTTTTATTGGCTGGTTATACCGCCTAATTTAGTATATATATTTTTATTGGCTGGTTATACCGCCTAATTTAGTATATATATTTTTATTGGCTGGTTATACCGCCTTGCATCTTCTTCTTATTATTTACTTTAGTTTAAATCTGGCTTCAAAAACCCCTTTTCTTTTATTGTTCTTGAATTTAAGTTTTAAACTATTAACTTATAAACTAAAACCCAATCCCTGAGGACTCGACCCTTGCTAACTACTATACTTACAATTTATCTTTTTAGTGCAAGGTTAAATAAGATACACTCTTTTGGGTGCATCAATATATATATAAATTACTAACAGCAAGTAACTATATATACAATTAAGAATTCCATCAAAACATTTTAATCAAAACATCAAAACGATTCGGATGATCAGGACCAAAATCATGATTTACCATCAAGTAAGAATCATAAATATATATAACAAACACAATATATATTAGAAAATATATATATACAAACAATATATATATAAATTATAAAAAAGTCCAGAACATGGTAATCTATATATATATATTACCAACTAATGTGTTAATAAAAATCACTATATAAAATATATGTAAAACAACAAGCCAAGAGGCCCTAGACCCACCTCTCAAGCGGCGGCTTTTCAATGTATAACAGAATTCAAAAACTTTTCACTCTTGCATGAAACAGCGGATTCAAATATGACCGAATCAATACAAAGCTAAAAGAGATTTTCTTTTAGACATTCCTTGGTTCGGCCACAGAGTTCTAGAGAAACAAATTTTCATTCATGAAAAACTTTTCCAAACACACGAAATGTTTCATGCATGAAAAGTAATATATATATATATAAAATATTCCAAATATATATATATATATAACAAACAGTAGCAAATTATAAACCGAATAAAAAAGCTTTCAATTCTTGTCTTGGATTGAAGACAACGATGTCTTCAACATTATTACTATAGCGCTTTACAAAATTATACAGAATGAAACAATGTGTTCATACAGGGAGGCGCGACAAGTTTACCGAAACCTTGTATTTAACAACAGTAATGAAATAATAACAAAACCAAATAATATAATCGTCTTAAGATTGTTGGCAATCTTATAAGCAATTAGAAATATTTCATTACTACTAAATATAAATTAAAAGATTAAAGAACAGATTACTTATCTGTAATTCCGGCAGAACAGCATATAAAAAATACGAACATTCCAGAATGGAAAATTGACAACACCTACAGGTTAATCCGAATACAGAAAAAGGATAATCGAGTCAAGGTTGGACCTCTGACCTTAAGACGATTATTGCCTGTCTCTCAGGTGCTAACAGTATGTCGCAATTCGTCTCTCAGGCCTCCTCAATTACGTTGCAATCAAGAGCACACTTTTAGAAACACGGCGAACCAGAAAAATGTCGGTCTCTCTCACAGAAGACACATGAAAAGACAAGAGCAGTATAGAAAAATTAGGAGAAATTTTCGGTACTTTAAAAGACAAGCACTGCTCAGGTTTATATAGAAAAACATATCACTTTTCGGAACGGACACATCATTTGGAACAAAACCTGTTCGGCCAAACAGGCAGCTTTTGAAAATAAAAAGGTTCTTAGTTTAAACCGAACAGACAAAACTTTTAACAAACAAAAAGGTTCGATCCGAAAAGATACTTCTTAAACAGACAAGTCTCTTGGTTGGAGAATACTGAACCGGTTCGGTTTGGACTGAATAAAAATATCGATTGGGCAGTAAAAAATTAATTACTGCCCAAACCCAACCCGACCTAGCCCGGCTCGGCGGCGCGCGTGTGGTCCAGCTCAAGTTGTGTAGGTTTTCATCCACCACAAAACTTGGGTGCCCCTTGGGGCCCAACCCCACATGGAAACAAGGCTTATAAATACCACAAGCTTATGCCTTTGTTTATCCTATGTGGGGTTCCACACCAATCACTAACATCAACCAACTTTCTTCCTCTTCAAGTGGGTATAAAGAGATTAATTTCTCATTCAAACATGATATCAATTGTGTACATAAATTATGCACCGTGTATTTACTTACGACAACCTACGTATTAAAATACGTATTTCGTATTTATATACCAAATAATATATTGATATCCAACAGGAACAACTTTAGAAACTGGGATCTGTGTCTTATTTGATTTCTTGATGTAAAATTTCCACTATCCTTTCTTTCTTCTGTCAAGTTAATTGTTACAAATAATACTTTACCCATTATGCTTCTATTGTTTGGTCCACACTTGAGTTTATTATGATCTAGGTTGAAGTGTACAACACAGAAAGAGCATTACAAAAGATCAAGCGCCGCCCTATGTCTACTGGTCTTAATGTTAAAGAGAAACGAAACCAGTCTATTGGTCACCTGCAAAGTATATGAAAAGTTTAAAAGTGGCACCAGATGAAAAGCTGCAGATGCAGTCATTAAGGATCCTCATTCATTACTTTTTCTTGTGTAATTTCTGTTTTAGGAATTTAGAATTTTCTGTATTTTATTGTTCAGTGCAGAATCATAGTTTCTGCCAATGATGTTGAAGTTCAAAGTTGAAACCAATACATATATGATATGAACTTGGGAATAGACGTGCTCATGGATCGGGTCAGGTCACGGTCTGAAATTTTTTCTTCCTTACTCAGATTTGGCCCATTGATCCGTTTCACGGTTCAAAAAAAATAAATTTATATTAATATTTATAATTAAATTTAAATAAAAAATAATTAAAAATTTTAAAAATGACTTGATCAACAGGTTACTACCAAGTATAATTGAAGTCATTACAAATGGTTGGCTAACGAGATGAGATGAGAAAGCCCTTTGGACGACTTAGGCTCTATTTGGATGAACGGTGAGATTGATTCTAGTGATATTAAAAATAGCAGTGGTGGTAAGATTAATTATTGTAAAGGTGAGATTAAAATCAGTGGTGGAATATATGTTTGGATGCATATACAGCACTGGAGGTGAGATGAATTATAATTAAAAAAAAAAGAAAAATTTCATTAAGGACATTAGATTAAAATTTGTATATAATAGATTTATAACATAATTGAGAAATTAATAAATTATTAAAATTAAAATAAATAAAATAAAATTATATTTACACATTTAAAAATAAAAATAATATTAAATGAATATATAAAAAATTTATTTAAAATAATAATTATATAAATGATTTGTTAAATAATTATAAATTTATTTTAAATAAAAAAAAATAACCAACAAAAAGAAAAAAAAACTAAAACTAAAGATAAAGATAAAAAAAAAATATAGGGTCAAAATGGAAAATAAAAACTTCAATGGAAGAAAATTTTCCACCAGAGCTTTTTCCACCAGTGGAATTTTTTCCCCCTACTGGTGGCCAACTAGATAATTTGCACTGGAGTTTTGCTATTCAAACGGATAGTTCCAACACGTTTACACCAAAAAGGTGCTTTAACGCACCGAATCGGTGCTAACTGGTGTTCCAAATGCACCCTTAGTTTGGATTCAACCGCACGTCTGATGGGATGGAATCTTTTTTTTTTATTTTATGAGGGGGATTTCCCCCTTACTAAAAGCACCTCCAGTCATGGAATCCAATTAATAACTAGACCCCCGATGAAAGAGGGTAATTCTTTTTTTACCCCCTTCCATTATTTTTCTTTTATTTTTTAAAAAAAATTTAAAAAATTTATTTTTTTAACATAAATATAATTTTGAATATAAATATAATTTTAATATATATTTTATTATTTAATAATTTTTAATTATTTATTATATATATATACACATTTTAATTTAATGTCCTTAATAGTTTTTTTTTTTTTCATTATAATTCACCACCGTTACGTTTGAATCAAAATACATGATTTTAATATCACCGAAACCAATTTCATCCTCCATGTAAATGGAGTTAGTTTTCAAGCACCGGCTAAATTTGATTGTATCTCAGGTCACGAGGCAAGATCTCGCTATAGATAGGGAATGACCCAAGAAACTAGTGCAATTTGATTGCTTCCGCATTAGCTTCATCCTTCAATGGTCTTTCCGAGCAAGTACTTGCCACTCTACTGTCTTGCAGAGATGCTTGACTATGAAGTTGGTCAGAAATCAAAGTTCTTGCCCCCAAAGCCCTACCTCTTTTTTCATTCTTTCTTCATGCTTTCTAACTTTTGAGAAGATTTCAGCAGTTTGGATATTAAATGGAGTTGAAGTCTTAAGGGGAAAAAGTGCTATATATATTTACATAAAAAAAAAAAAAAAAAACTGGGTTTGACACCTAGGTTGGCATTGATGTATGAATGCATAATTGTACCATAAAAACCAGCTATAAATTCACAATGTAATTTGACTACATTTGAATTACAAAGGTTCTCTCTAACTGAATAAGAGTTTTAGACCTACTTAATTCACTTGCATGCCTAATTTTTTTTTGCACTTCTGCTAGTTGGAATTTGGATCATGATTCGTGAAAAAACTTGACTACTTTTACATTACACCGCGGCACTACAGCTGTTGCTGCTGAAACTAAAGAATAAGTAGGACCAAGTTTGAAGGGGTTTGATTTACTTGAGTTTGGTTTTTAATATTTTTGAGGCTTGTAAGGATTATGGGTGTTAATTCTTACTGTCTTTTGTGTTTTTTGAAGTTGGAGAAGAGAATTTATGAATTGGGAGTTGAATTGTGGGATTATGTGTGGACCGATAAAGCTACAGACTATTTCTTTTGCTTCTCACTTGGATTTGCAAAACCTTTTTTAATGGGAGGCTGCTCTGCTGTCTTGTGGTTGGAATTAAAGTGATATGGTGTATGACTTGCTCTTAAAGGCTATATTGATGGATTTGTTAGTAGGATTTAGCTCCAGCAGATTATGGATTCTGCTCCTTGTGACGCATGTGTATCTATGTTGGATATTCCCTAAGAAGTTGGATGTGTAATTGCTTGCTCGTTTATGGCTTTTAAGCTTTTTGCAGGAGTTTATGGGAGTAAGAGTCTTTTGTTAATTATGATGTTAAGATGTCTAGGTGTATGGTATTGTATCCACATTTTTTGGGTGCTTTTTGTTAGTTTTTTGGTATTTAGATGTGATGTGTTATGAGGGATAATCTTGCAGAGATTTATGTCTTTGCTTTTCTAGCTCTTGACTAGTTTTGTAATCTTTGAATTACTTGATAAATTTCTTTGGCTTAGCGAAAAAGAAAAAGGACCAGACGAATCATTGATGCAAGTAACAGGTAAAATGGACCGATCAGAGTGAGAGTTGTGACTAATTTACCTGTCCAAACAAAAGAAAAACAGCTACCAAAAGGTGGTGATTGGGTTATAATGTTATAATTTTGACCGTAATTTAAATCCTTATATAGACTAACTATTTCCTAGTCATTCCAATTTCCAAACCTGGTATCGGCCTTCATTTTTATGTATCAACCCTTTCAAGTCCACACATCCAAGTTTCATTGAGAGAAAAAGGCTTTGCTCTCCGATGGAATCTTCAGCAGAAAACCAGTTTCAAGGCAACAATAATAATACAGAGTATGATGAAGAAAGCTACTCATATGCCGCCCAGATCGTCAACTCTTCTGTGCTACCCATGTCTATGCATGCAGCAATTCAGCTTAACATCTTTGAGATCATAGCCAAAGCTGGTCCAGATGTCAAGCTCTCCCCAAAGGAGATAGTAGCCCAGTTACCCACCAGGAATCCAGAGGCGCCCTCGATGCTGGACCGCATATTTAGAGTTTTAGCCAGCCATAGTATCGTTGGTTGCTCCATGGCTGATGATGAACGGGGTAATCTCAGAGGCTCTATGGTTTGACGCCTGTCTCCAAATTCTTTATTCGAAATGAAGATGGGGTTTCATTAGGCCCCTTGATGGCCTTGCTTCAGGATAAGGTCTTCCTTCATAGTTGGTTTGTGTTTTTTTTTCCTCTCTCCTCATTTCTTTAATCCTTTTATTTTTTTTTTTTACGTAAAAGTATCAGGTTTTTCTTATCACAATATAGCTAAAAAAAATATATTTATTGAAATATCGTTGTTTTGAGATTAATTTTCAAAATTCGCTTGTTTTAAAATCAGCTGGGAAATCGTCATCCCCCGTGACGATTTCTCAACGTAATTTTTTTTAAAAAAATTCAAAAAACACCAAGGAAAATCGCGATCCTCATGACGATTTCCCTTAGTGTAAATTGATTTTTTTTTTTAATTTCACCAAGGAAAACCACCATGGGGGGTGGCGATTTCCCTTGGTGGTATATATATATTTTTAAATTTTTTTATTAAAATTTAAAACTCCAACGGTTAGAAAAAAAGAAAAAAAATTGCAAATTTGTTTTTAAATTTTGTATTTTAATTTTAAAAATTACACACGGGTATAAAAAAAATTAAATAAAAAAAAGTTTTTGTTTTTAAAAAATATATATACTAAAATTTTATAATTTTATAATTTTATAAAAATAAAATATAATTTATTATTAAAACTTTATAAAAAATAAAATTTTATTTCTTATTAAAATTTTAAAAAATAAAATTATATTTCTTATTAAATTTTATATCAAAAAATTTATTTCTTATTTAAATTTAATATAAATAAAATTTATAATTTCTTATTTAAATTTTATTGTGAGATCTGTAACAAACGGGTATAAAAAAAAATTAAAGAAAAAAATTAGCTTGGTTTGTTTTTATTTTTTTAAAAATATATATACTAAAATTTATAATTTATTTAATTTTTTTGAAATTTTATAAAAAATAAAATAAAATTTATTATTTAAATTTTATAAAAAATAAGATTTTATTTTTTATTAAAATTATAAAAAAATATATTTCTTATTATAATTTTTATATAAAAAAATTTATTTCTTATTTAAATTTTATATTATATACAATTTTATTTCTTATTAAAATTTTATTTTAAGAAAATGAATTTCTTATTTAAATTGTATATAAAATAAATTTTGATTTCTTATTTAAATTTTATATAAATTAAAATTTGATTTCTTATTTAAATTTTATATAAATAAAAATTTGATTTCTTATTTAAATTTTATATAAATTAAAATTTGATTTCTTATTTAAATTTATATAAAAATTAAATTAATTTCTATTTGAATTTTATATAAAATTAAATTTTATTTCTTATTTTAATTTTATGCTGCAGAAAATATTGGAATTGGATTCCTTCTGCAATGGATGAAACTAATGATATAGGGTTAGGGTTTCAGCTATTTTTCAGTGAATCAAATCCTGTAGAAAATATTAGAATTGGATTCCTTCTGCAATTGATGGGCTTATTGACCAGATTTAGGGTTAGAGTTAGGGTTTCAGCTATTTTTCAGTCAATCAAATGCTGCAGAAAATATTGGAATTGAATTCCTTCTACAATGGATGGGACTAATGATTTAGGGTTAGGATAGGTTTCAGCTATTTTTAGTCAATAAAATGCTGCAAAAAATATTGGAATTGCATTCCTTCTGCAATGGATGGGACTATTGGACAGTCCGGTACAAAGGATGGGATTTATCATCAGTTTTTGCATTGAATGAGTTATCAGTTTTTCAGTCAATTAACCCTAGTAAGAAAAAAGGAATCAGATTCCTTCTTGCACAAAGGATGGGATTTGTCATCCGGTACAACACAATGAACCATTATAAATTCATAATACTGATGAAGGTTTACAATACCCCCTACAACAGTTTTTCAATCAGATTTTTTCTGAGTGCTAATACTTCCTCATTCTTATCCTTCTCTATTTCTTCTTTCTTTTGCTGAGTGATAATACCCCCATTCTCATCCTTCTCAGTTTCATTACTACATAACATGAGCAACAGAGTGATCACATTGGTCTACTATAATGGCCAAATTCATAATACTGATGAAGGTGTTACCTTTGATTGTGAACGTCCTAAAAGCTTTCGTGTTGATGAAGATGTCGCATTAGAGGAACTGAAGCTGCAAATTCATACAAAAATTAAAGCTGGAAATAGAAAAAGAGTTTTAGAGATTAAGTATAGGCATCATCTTCTATTGGTGAAGGATGTGTCCGATATAGAACATTTCCACTTGAAGATGATGATGATGTCAGATGCATGTTTTATGCTCATGAGACGTTTGCAAATGTTGGTGTACTTGAGTTATATGCTGACATAGAGGATGTACACAATGATTGTGGGCCTTCAAATGTTCGCACTACAAAAAACTTTCCCACAGAAGATGATGATTCAGGGCTGTTCTATGTTCACACTACATATGATGTTCCACAGAAGAAGTCGTTCCGCTATCTCAAGCTACAACATTTCATAATACATTAGCCTCACAAACAATTCTTACTGCCCTCGAAGATGTGCCAGCTGGTGTTGATCCTGTTCCACCATGTGGAGTCCATGGTGAATATGTTGGTGACTTTAGTGAGCACGAAGAGGATGCTAAATTCGCAAGTGATGACAACAGTAATTCTAACCCAGACGTCGTCGCTGCTGAGATCAACACTCATGGAGATCTTCCCCCATATGAGGTTGCATCCCATATGCACACTCTGGATCTAGAGGCAATTCAAGTGCCAGAATTTCCTGAGTATGCTCATACATTAGCTACGCCTCTGACATTTGATCCATCTACAGTTGATCTATGTGTTGGGTCACTATTTCCAACGAAAGAGGCAGTGCTTTAAGCTATTAAGCACTATAACATCAAAAACTCTGTAGATTATAGAGTAATTGAATCTGAAAGGACCAAATATTATGCCAAATGTCTAATGTAAGGGAAAGGGTGCAATTGGAGAATAAAGGCTGATGCACCCAAAAGAGTGTATCTTATTTAACCTTGCACTAAAAAGATCAATTGTAAGTATAATGATTAGCAAGGGTCGAGTCCTCAGGGATTGGGTTTTAATCTATGAGTTATTAGTTTATAACTTACGTTCAAAGAAAACAATAAAAGAAAAGGGGTTTTTGAAGCCAGATTTAAACTAAAGTAAATAATAAGAATAAGATGCAAGGCGGTATAACCAGCCAATAAAAATATATATACTAAATTAGGCGGTATAACCAGCCAATAAAAATATATATACTAAATTAGGCGGTATAACCAGCCAATAAAAATAAAACAAAGTTAATATACAAATTAGGCGGTATAACCAGCCAATAAAAATAAATATACTTTTAAAAATAAGCAAACTAGAAAAGTAAGAAAACAAGTAAGTAAGAAGAATCAAATATGAAAAATATGGTTAAGGTTTCATTCTCCACCACTAGACATCATTAAGAATCAATTTCAGATCTATCAATATCAACCAACTATCAAAGTTAACAACCGTAGATAACAACAAGCTCTGTTATCCCAATATTTCCTTAGTTTGTCGTTAAATAGAACAAGCTCTCTATTTAATCTCTAACCATTAAACAACCTAGAATAAGCTCTCTAAATTCAATTTAATGGCAGCTTTATGATGAGAAAGATAGGTTGATCTAAGCAACAAACACATAAGCTCGGATTGTTCAACTTAGGTTATGTTCCACTTTGCAATTATTGAAAACTTGACCATAATCATTAATCACAAATTGCCACTTATGAATAGAAAATCAAGACAATTACACGGATCAAGACTCCTAGACTAGCAATAGATAATTATCAAGATCTATCTAGTTGTACACCTAAATAAATCAAGACAACATCATGAACAATTCTTGTAGAAGAACATAAGCAACTTTGATAGAAAATTAATGATAGATAGAATCTGAAAATCAATCACAAAACATGTCTAGGGCTTTGAAATCACCCTTAACCAAATAGAAATTTAGCCTAGCATAGGCATTGTAAACATAAAATTAAAGAGAATTGATGGAGACTCAATTAAGAGTTGTAAACCCAAGTGCAGGTTATGTTCAAGTAATAAATTCTCGGGTGTCCGAGGTCGAACCACAGGGAAGCGTATTAGTAAGTATAAGTTTATAAATATATAAGACAAAGAAAGTAAACAAGATATTAGGGAATCAACAACAAAATAAGATAAACAAGATATTAGAGAACAAAATAAACAAAATATAAAAGAAATTAAACAAGATATAAAAAAAACAATAAGAAAAGATGTTGAGGTTAGAGAATCCACTCTTGGTGTTATGCTAAGATTAATCTTGTTTTATTACACAATTGAAATCCACACATAAAGGAGGTTCCAATCGGAAGGTTTAGCAATTCAGTCCAAATTGTCCAACGTCCATAGCATATGATATTATGTTCATTTGGTGTCCTCAAAACTCATAAAAAGAGTCCAAGCATTCCTTATGCCAAGGTATATGTCTACAACAAATCAAGGTTATGAAACCAAGCATTTATTGTGCCATTTTCATTGTCAATAATGAATCAAGATCCCTACTTTGCAAGTATGATTTTAAACCAAAAGAAAATATTATCTATACTAGTGTTTATAAATGATAATTCATTTTAGCTCATGTTTAAGAGACTAACCTTAGCATTTACCAAGAGCTTCACCTCATCACCTCAACAATATGATTAGCAACACATACTAGATATGAATAAAATGAAAAGAAATGTAAGAAGCATAAGTAAATAAAGAAAAAGAAAACTAGAGAAAGGAAAGAAAAAGAAAACTTAGAGAATTTTATTACAATGGCTAATATCCTACCTATCTACAATGATCCTCTTACAATCATCCAAGGCCCTCTATTTATACACATTTTGGAGAGCTAAATGACAAGAGACAAGCTTTATAAATTTCAAAGGTAGGTATAATAGGTGGGTGCATTTTTCTAACAATTTTCGTCATATTGTATGACAATTCTGATCAGCCAGCTTGATGGTCGATTTTGTCAATGTTGGAGGCTCTATCTGATCAAATGGTCTTCTAGCAAAATATACCCCTATCAGTTACGGATCCATAGCCGTTGGAATCAGATCCTTTGCTCATGTGGATCGGAAGATATGGTCAAAATACCAAAACAGGTCAGCACAGACGTCATTGCACATCAGCCAACTTGATGGTCGATTTCGCTAGGGAAAACGACTCCGTTTCAAGAAGTGTAAAACATGAAAAAGATAGATATGCCTCTTAACTTTTCACTGTAAAAAATTCAGCCTTATTGCTTCAGTGAAACTCCAGATATAGCGGATATGGCAAAAGGTATCGGAACTGGAACTGAATTGGATTTGCCCTTAATTCTTGATTTAACCTAGTAATCTGAAATCACTCAAAGAAACTCATGAAAAACACCAAATTACATAAAAATATAAAATATCATAAACACAATTAGACTAAGCAATAATAACTCGTATTTGACACAAAACAATAATAAAACATAACTAAGAACTATATAATTATACGAGTTATCACACCCCCACACTTAGATTGTTGCTAGTCCCTAGCAACGACTCAATAAAAATAAAATAAGAAAATCTAATCTAATCCATTTTCGTTGGAAATCACGGTGGCACTTAACATGTGACACAAGCCTTTAAACCCCTAGGTGTCCCTAGTGGACGAGTTTAGTCTCGTGAGGGTTTGCTAGAACGATACCCACAAACATTGAAAAACTAAAATATAAGTAAACTACATACACTAAAAATATTTACTCCTAATCCTTTCAATATAAATTAGAGACAATCTTTGAACAAGTCTTATAAACTAATCAATAGCTCAAAGAATTTGACAAAAATTCATGCTTGAATGTAAATAAATGAGTTAAGCCAATATTAACATAACATATTTCAATCAAAATAGTGCATATTCAACTTAATCTCAACTTCTCACTATACTCTCATGATTTTCACTCTTTAAAGTAGTGGTAAAGTGTTTACACTCAATCAATCTCATGAAAACAGTTCTACCATATGCTTGCTTGTCCACCTATTCTCCACTATTTAGATCATACAACTTCATAAATCAAGAGGTCTTTTTTCAAGGTTGTAATGGGGCCAAAGGGTTATAATGTGGTTAAAGAACAAAAGGATAAAGATATCACAAAGGTTCCAAAGAATTCATAGAGTTTAGAGACATAATAAGATCATACAAATAAAACTTCTCAAAACTCTTATAAAGCACATAATAACATAGGCTAAATATTCATGTTGAGCCTTTGCTTCATTCTAACCAACTTTGTAACATCTTTTTCTTTACTTTAACTAGAAGTTCAAGAGAAGATTTTTTTTTTTTTAATATAGGAATGTATTTGACAATGATCCCTTTCTTTTTCTCTTGACTTTTGCCTCTATCCTCCCCCACACTTATCTTTCGTTCT
Source organism: Fremontodendron californicum (assembly GCA_030761205.1). Taxonomy (NCBI): domain Eukaryota; kingdom Viridiplantae; phylum Streptophyta; class Magnoliopsida; order Malvales; family Malvaceae; genus Fremontodendron; species Fremontodendron californicum. Next base: position 7,787,206 of record JAULJL010000004.1, read on the forward strand.
AACCCAAATTTTCAAAAAGTATCCCTTGTTTTTGCAATATGTCTCAAAATATATAATCCATCTTTAGAACAAGGGTAAGGATATAAGTATATTTAGGCTAGGTGTAAGTTCTGGTTACCAATAAAATAGCATATTTAATGTAGGCTCAAATTGGCTCACTAGTGGGGATGTTCTCTTAGAACATTAATAATGGATGGCTGTTTGGCTCTGGTTATAATCCTAATGCCTCTATCATATTCATGTTGTCACATGTATCAATATAGTCTCAAACGGTTTAAAGCAAGTTCTAGAGAATCATGTAATCATAAGAGCACTCAAGAAAGAAATTAGATTGATTTGTATAATGCATCAATCATTATAGGCTCAAAAACTCACAAGGATGATTATACAAGTCAGATTAAGTCTAAACATGCTTCTTTCTCAATCAACATATCATATTAACATTGGCTCATAAAAAGGTTGACATCAAGCTCAATTCTCATGAAAATCTTCTCACTAATAAATCTGTTTTAGACTTATGCAATTCATATCTCATCATTGTATTAAAAAGGAACTAGAACACATTAAAAATAATAATAATAATAATAATAAAGACTCATAAAAAAAAATAGTAGACAAAAATAAAAGAAATCCTAAATCGTTCCCCCCACACTTAATTCTTACATTGTCCTCAATGTAAGTCTATTAACCCAAATGAAAGAATCATGTGTAAGAGAAAAGAACTAATAACATAAGAATAGGAATAACTAAGACTCAAAACAAAACAAACTCATGCAACCTAATTAATCCTAAAATACTAAACAAAAATTAACAAGTAAACATAAAAAGATTAAAATCAAACTGACAAGGTATGTCTCAAGTCTCCCTTACTCAGACCTTGTTCATAATGAATACTTCTAAATTGCTTAAAACACAACAAACTTTTTTTTTTTTTGAAAGAAGAAATCAAACTGACAAGGTATGTCTCAAGTCTCCCTTACTCAGACCTTGTTCAGAATGAATACTTCTAAATGGCTTAAAACACATCAATTTTTTTTTTTTTTTTTGAAATTAGCAAAATATGTCTCTTACCCCCTACTAAAGGTAGAATTTAGGAGATATTACCTGCAGAGGTTGCTAACCACTTATTATAACTGAGACACAACAAACAAAATGTTAGATAATGTCACAAAGACAGAGTGCAATCCACTCCTTGCTCGTCCATATCTCTTTTTCTTTTTCCGAGCGTTTGCGAAACAACCGTAGCAGATAAATACTCATAAGCTTGGAGCTTTTTGAGTAAATCTTCAATGGTTGTAGCAGAAATTATGGTTCTCCTTGCCTCTGAAAACATGAATCCATTATCCACAACATTATCTAAATATGAAAGCAAATTACTAAAATAACCATTAATATTAAGCAAACCAATGGGTTTCTTATTTGTGACCAAAGATGACCAAGAAGCCACGCAAGCTATTTCTTCCAATGTACCCAGACCTCCTGGTAAAGCAATGAATGCATCGACAGAATGGTACATGATTGTCATCCGTTCAGGGATACTCCAGACTTGTATTTCCTTACCCACGGTAGGTCCACAAAAACCTGTGAATAGTTTTGGCACGATTCCTAGAACTGGACTTCCTCCGGCGTGTGCTGCTGTAGCGACTGCTCCCATTAAACCCGTACTACCGCCTCCATAAATCAACTTGATCGTTTGTTGGGCAAGTATTACTCCAACTCTTATGGCTTCATCAGCGAATATGTTATTTTTCCCTGGATAAGCACCTCCAAAGACATAAATTTTTTTAATGCGCTGGGACGAAATACTTTCCATTTTTTTTTTCGAGTGCCTGAAAGAGAATGAGTACATGGTGTAATATATAGAGGACTGATTAGTGAATCAGACAAGAGTAATAATGTCGCCGAAAGTGTATTTGACCTGTCAGAAGAAAATGTTAACCTAACAAAAGATTTTTGCGTGATTTCAGGAAGAAAATCAAAAAGAGAAGAAAAATCAACCGTAAAAGACCAATGCAAAAAAAAAAAAGAGAATAATTACACAAATCTAACAACACGTAAATTAAACCGAAATGAAGTTATTGCAAATCAAACCAAAAGCTGAGAAGTCATTTATTGTAGCTGTGATTGTGGCTCACATCTTCCTCTGGTTTTACGTCCAGAAACGGCTTAAACGCCTTCTATGAGTCGAGGATATGCCTTCCATCCAGTTTTCTTACAAGCTGGCAAACAGGGTCTTTTCACATCAGATTCCCAAGATGTTGCCATTCCCTTTGGAATTGCGGCCATAAATCAAGAATTTCTCTTTGTACGTCTCCACTAGGATGCGTCTCAAGAGAAAGTTGGATATTACCCAAATTCTCCTTACTCAGTCCATCCTTAATGAATTCAATTTTATCATCTCGATTAGAGGACGGAATCCCAATAGAACGACATTTACCGTTACACGTCCATCGTGCACATTTGTGGCAATTTGAACTCATGCGCTTTGCTCGTCGCTTCTTTGCAAAAGTGCTTCTACCTGTACCTGGTAAATGCAAAACATGAAGATATTCATCTTCACGTACCTTGGCTTCAATTATCCAACGTATGTATTCAGGAATCCCTTTGTGCATAAGCATTCTTAATCTTTCAAATCGAACTTGGTAAAGCTTCAGTAAAATATTTCGAGGAAAAGAAGGGAATCGTTTCTGCAATCTTTTGAGAATATCATCCATCCTGAAAAAAAATAAAAAAAATGAAAGAGAAATTGAAAGAGAAATTTATATACAATATCAGTTTTGTGGGTAGCTGATGGAACCGACTTAAATAATCACGGAGTACCGTTATCCGCCATTTAACTGGGGTTAAAAAAAATGTATTATTATTATTATTATTTTTTTTTTTGGAAATTAGTAAAAATTATATTTACATCTAGTTATTTTCAAAACAAGGATCAGAAAGAAAAACAACCTCCTCTTGAGTAACATGATTTTCCAAAAAGAGTTTGAGTCTTTGTCCATTTACCTTGAATACGTTACCATTTTGAGGATTCTCAATGTCAACTGCTCCATAATGATACTCATGCTTAACCACAAATGGGCCAGTCCATCTTGATCTCAACTTACCAGGAAATATGTGAAGTCTAGAATTATAAAGTAGAACTTTTTGCCCAACATCAAATGTTTTTCTTGAAATTAACTTGTCATGAAAGGCTTTAGTTCTTTCTTTATGAATTTTAGAATTCTCATATGCATCATTTCTGAGTTCCTCAAGTTCATTTATGACTGGAAAAGTTTCATTCTCACCCAAAAAGGAATATTTTAGCTCGGATGGCAATGGTTTTAAATCCAGCTTGGGTGGTTCAATAGTTGATGGTACAGTGACATTTGTGAGTGATGGGAGTTCCTCAAACTTTTGTTTCCAACGATGCTTATCCTGAAAAGAATTTAACAAAGAATCAGTGTGTGAAATTTCTGAAGCATTATCAAACTCACATTCAATTAAATAAGCTTCTAAAGGATCATGGAATGTGGTAGTGGTGAGATGTTCATGAACAAGTTCTTCAATGAAATCCACTTCATGTACTTCTGAATCATCACCAGGTTGCTTGCAAATGTTGAACACATTTAATTCTAAAGTCATATTTCCAAAAGAAATGTTCAAAATACCATTCCTGCAATTTATCAGAGCATTAGAAGTTGCAAGAAATGGACGGCCTAATATAACAGGAATTTGAACATTTGGATTTGAAACAGGATGTGTGTCCAAAACAATAAAATCAACAGGGAAGTAAAAATTATCAATTTGAACCAAAACATCTTCAACTATCCCTCGAGGAATTTTTACAGAACGATCAGCTAGTTGAAGTGTAACAGGTGTTTCCTTGAGTTCACCTAAACCTAACTGTTGATAAACAGAAAAAGGCAAAAGATTAACACTAGCACCAAGATCAAGCAATGCACGTTCTATTCTAGTGTTTCCAATGATGCATGAGATTGTTGGACATCCAGGATCTTTGAATTTTGGTGGAGTAAGGTGCTGAATGATTGAGCTCACACTTTCCGTCAAAAATGCTTTCTTTTGTACATTATGTTTCCTTTTAACTGTGCACATGTCCTTCAAAAATTTAGCATAAGATGGAACTTGTTTGATTGCATCCAATAAAGGAATGTTAATCTTAACTTGTTTGAAAAGTTCATAAATTTCTGCATTTTGATTCAAATTCTTTATTGTTTGCAACCTTTGAGGAAAAGGAGCAGGATGCATACCTTTTTCTTTGTCCAAATTTTCAAGAAGTTCAGACTTACCATCATCCTTACCATTACTTTTCGGAGGGGAAGGAGGATCTTGGTCTTTTGATGGAATGTTTTTGTCAATTGCCTTTCCACTTCGAAGAGTTGTGATAGAACTGGCATTTTCCTGTTGAGTTTCATTGGAGCAAGAAACAAGAGATTGAGTAGAAGGGTTAGGCTGAGGTTGAGCAGGAAACTTACCTTTTTCTTGAGTGCGTAATGAAGCTGTCAATGTGGACAAGGTGTTTTTGATCTCATTGATGTCCTGTGAAGTTTGGTTATTCACATTTGCTTGTGTTTGCATGAATGCTTGCAATGTCTCTTCCAAGGTTTGTACACGTGAAGGTTGATAGGAAAAAATGTTGCCCGACTTTTGAGATTGTGGTACCTGAACATGATTATTATTCCGCCAACTGAAGTTGGGATGATTTCTCCATTCAGGGTTATACGTTTCAGAGTAAGGAGAAGGAAAAGGCTTTTTAAATGTGTTTATGGAATTTACTTGATCATGCAACGCTTCTTTAAGAATGGGAATGTTTGGACATTCAGAAGTGGGGTGTCCCATGATTTCACAAATTCCACAACTTTCTTCATTTTTAACCATTTTGACTTCTTTTACTTCTCTAAGTTCCATGGCTTCAATCTTTCTAGCCAAATTAGCTACTTTAGCTTTTATCTCATCTTCTTGACTAAAATGATATTTACCTCTATTAGAAACAAGATTAGATCTATTGGAACTTTCAGAGGAATTATCTGTGTGCCAGGCTTGAGAGTTATCTGCCAAATGGTCTAGGTAGTCAAAGGCTTCTTCAGGTTCTTTTTCTAGAAACTCACCGTTACACATTGTTTCAACAAATTGTTTAGTTTCGGGAGTTAAACTTTCATAAAAGAAACTAATAAGACGCCATTTTTCAAAACCATGATGTGGACAAGAACTTAACAAATCTTTAAAACGCTCCCAGCACTGAAAAAATGCTTCATTTTGATTTTGATTGAAATTTTGAATCTGTCTTTTCAAAGCAGTAGTTTTATGTGCTGGGAAAAATTTCTTTAGAAACTCAGTTTGTAATTCTTGCCATGTGCCAATTGACCTTGGTTTTAAATTATGAAGCCAAATTTTTGCTTTATCTTTTAAAGAAAAAGGAAATAATTTTAGCTTGACAATTTCATTTGTACATTGTTGGTCATTAAAGGTGACACATACATCTTCGAAGTCTTTTAGAAACGAGTAAGCACTTTCCGATTCTAACCCATGGAAATTTGGAAGCAAAGCTATCATACCTGGTTTAAAACGAAAGTTGTTCGCATTGAGAGGAAAAATAAAACAAGAGGGTGATGAGCTTCGAGTTGGTTGCAAGTAGTCATGCATGGTGCGTACTTGTCTGTTCTCATCTTCAGCATGAACACTTTCATTGTCAGCCATGGTAGGAGTTGTATTAGAAAGATTACCTAAAAAAGTTTCACAATAAAATCTAACTAAACGACGAGATCTAAAATCACGTCGCCAAACAAGCATAAAACAAAGTTAATATACAGATTAGGCGGTATAACCAGCCAATAAAAATAAATATATACAAAATTAGGCGGTATAACCAGCCAATAAAAATAAATATAGGCGGTATAACCAGCCAATAAAAATAAATATACTTATAAACTTATATACTTAGTATTGCTTCCCCGGCAACGGCGCCAAAAACTTGATGGAGACTCAATTAAGAGTTGTAAACCCAAGTGCAGGTTATGTTCAAGTAATAAATTCTCGGGTGTCCGAGGTCGAACCACAGGGAAGCGTATTAGTAAGTATAAGTTTATAAATATATAAGACAAAGAAAGTAAACAAGATATTAGGGAATCAACAACAAAATAAGATAAACAAGATATTAGAGAACAAAATAAACAAAATATAAAAGAAATTAAACAAGATATAAAAAAAACAATAAGAAAAGATGTTGAGGTTAGAGAATCCACTCTTGGTGTTATGCTAAGATTAATCTTGTTTTATTACACAATTGAAATCCACACATAAAGGAGGTTCCAATCGGAAGGTTTAGCAATTCAGTCCAAATTGTCCAACGTCCATAGCATATGATATTATGTTCATTTGGTGTCCTCAAAACTCATAAAAAGAGTCCAAGCATTCCTTATGCCAAGGTATATGTCTACAACAAATCAAGGTTATGAAACCAAGCATTTATTGTGCCATTTTCATTGTCAATAATGAATCAAGATCCCTACTTTGCAAGTATGATTTTAAACCAAAAGAAAATATTATCTATACTAGTGTTTATAAATGATAATTCATTTTAGCTCATGTTTAAGAGACTAACCTTAGCATTTACCAAGAGCTTCACCTCATCACCTCAACAATATGATTAGCAACACATACTAGATATGAATAAAATGAAAAGAAATGTAAGAAGCATAAGTAAATAAAGAAAAAGAAAACTAGAGAAAGGAAAGAAAAAGAAAACTTAGAGAATTTTATTACAATGGCTAATATCCTACCTATCTACAATGATCCTCTTACAATCATCCAAGGCCCTCTATTTATACACATTTTGGAGAGCTAAATGACAAGAGACAAGCTTTATAAATTTCAAAGGTAGGTATAATAGGTGGGTGCATTTTTCTAACAATTTTCGTCATATTGTATGACAATTCTGATCAGCCAGCTTGATGGTCGATTTTGTCAATGTTGGAGGCTCTATCTGATCAAATGGTCTTCTAGAAAAATATACCCCTATCAGTTACGGATCCATAGCCGTTGGAATCAGATCATTTGCTCATGTGGATCGGAAGATATGGTCAAAATACCAAAACAGGTCAGCACAGACGTCATTGCACATCAGCCAACTTGATGGTCGATTTCGCTAGGGAAAACGACTCCGTTTCAAGAAGTGTAAAACATGAAAAAGATAGATATGCCTCTTAACTTTTCACTGTAAAACTTCAGCCTTATTACTTCAGTGAAACTCCAGATATAGCGGATATGGCAAAAGGTGTCGGAACTGGAACTGAATTGGATTTGCCCTTAATTCTTGATTTAACCTAGTAATCTGAAATCACTCAAAGAAACTCATGAAAAACACCAAATTACATAAAAATATAAAATATCATAAACACAATTAGACTAAGCAATAATAACTCGTATTTGACACAAAACAATAATAAAACATAACTAAGAACTATATAATTATACGAGTTATCAAGAATCTAAGAAGGAAATAAAAGAAAGAAAGAAGAAGAAGAAAATAAAGAAAAAGAAAACTAGAGAAAAGAAAGAAGAAGAAAACTTAGAGAATTTTATTACAATGGCTAATATCCTACCAATGTACAATGCCTCATACAATCATCCAAGGCCCTCTATTTATACACATTTTGGAGGACTAAATGACAAGAGACAAGCTTTACAAATTTCAAAGGTAGGTATAATAGGTGGGTGCATTTTTCTAACAATTTTCGTCATATTGTATGACAATTCTGATCAGCCAGCTTGATGGTCGATTTTGTCAATGTTGGAGGCTCTATCTGATCAAATGGTCTTCTAGAAAAATATACCCCTATCAGTTACGGATCCATAGCCGTTGGAATCAGATCATTTGCTCATGTGGATCGGAAGATATGGTCAAAATACCAAAACAAGTCAGATCAGACGTCATTGCACATCAGCCAACTTGATGGTCGATTTCGCTAGGGAAAACGACTCCGTTTCAAGAAGTGTAAAACATGAAAAAGATAGATATGCCTCTTAACTTTTCACTGTAAAACTTCAGCCTTATTGCTTCAGTGAAACTCCAGATATAGCGGATATGGCAAAAGGTGTCGGAACTGGAACTGAATTGGATTTGCCCTTAATTCTTGATTTAACCTAGTAATCTGAAATCACTCAAAGAAACTCATGAAAAACACCAAATTACATAAAAATATAAAATATCATAAACACAATTAGACTAAGCAATAATAACTCGTATTTGACACAAAACAATAATAAAACATAACTAAGAACTATATAATTATACGAGTTATCAAGAATCTAAGAAGGAAATAAAAGAATGAAAGAAGAAGAAGAAAATAAAGAAAAAGAAAACTAGAGAAAAGAAAGAAGAAGAAAACTTAGAGAATTTTATTACAATGGCTAATATCCTACCAATGTACAATGCCTCATACAATCATCCAAGGCCCTCTATTTATACACATTTTGGAGGACTAAATGACAAGAGACAAGCTTTACAAATTTCAAAGGTAGGTATAATAGGTGGGTGCATTTTTCTAACAATTTTCGTCATATTGTATGACAATTTTGATCAGCCAACTTGATGGTCGATTTTGTCAATATTGGAAGCTTGATCTGATCACATGGTCTTCTAGAAAAATGTTCCCCTATCAGTTAGTGATCCATAGCCGTTGGAATCAGCTCATTTTCTGATGTGGATCAGAAGATATGGGTAAAATACCAAAACAGGTCAGCACAGACGTCATTGAACATCAGACAACTTGATGGTCGATTTCGCTATTAAAAACGACTCCGTTTCAAGAAGTGTAAAACATGAAAAAGTTAGATATGCCTCTTAACTTTGCACGGTTAAAATTTCAGCCTTATTGCTTCAGTGAAACTCCAGATATAGCTGATATGGCAAAAGGTGTCGGAACTGGAACTGAACTGAATTTGCCCTTAATTGTTGATTTAACCTAGTAATCTGAAATCACTCAAAGAAACTCGTAAAAAAACACCAAATTACATAAAAATATAAAAGATCATAAACACAATTAGACTAAGCAATAATAACTCGTATTTGACACAAAACAATAATAAAACATAACTAAAAACTATATAATTATACGAGTTATCACACCCCCACACTTAGATTGTTGCTAGTCCTCGAGCAAAAACAAATAAAAATAAAATAAGAAAATCTAATCTAATCCACTTTCGTAGGAAATCACGGTGGCACTTAGCATGTGACACAAGCCTTTAAACCCCTAGGTGTCCCTAGTGGACGAGTTTAGTCTCGTGAGGGTTTACTAGAACGATACCCACAAACATTGAAAAACTAAAATATAAATAAACTACATATACTAAAAATATTTACTCCTAATCCTTTCAATACACATTAGAGACAATCTTTGAACAAGTCTTATAAACTAATCAATAGCTTAAAGAATTTCACAAAAAATCATGCTTGAATGTAAATTGTTTGAGTTAAGCCAATATTAACATAACATATTTCAATCAAAATAGTGCATATTCAAACTTAATCTCAACTACTCACATGGGATACTCTCATGATTTTCATTCTTTAAAGTAGTGGTAAAGTGTTTACACTCAATCAATCTCATGAAAACAGTTCTACCATATTCTTGCTTGTCCACCTATTCTCCACTATTTAGATCATACAACTTCATGAATCAAGAGGTCTTTAATCAAGGTTGTAATGGGGCCAAGGGGTTTGTAATGTGATTGAAGAACAAAAGGATAAAGATATCACAAAGGTTCCAAAGAGTTCATAAAGTTTAGAGACATAATAAGATCATACAAAGAAGCTTCTCAAAACTCTTTACAAGTACATAGTCACCTAGGCTGGATATTCATGTTGGGCCTTTTCTTCATTCTAAACAACTTTGTAACATCTTTTTCTTTTTCCCCAAATTCAAGAGATGATTCATATTTTTTTTTTACATAGGAATGTATTTGCCAGTATTCCATTTCTTTTTTTTTTCTCTTGACTTTTCTTTTCTTTCCCCCCCCCACACTTATTTCTTGTTTCTAACCCAAATTTTCAATAGATCTTCCTTGTCTTTGCAACTTGTCTCAAAACATGCTAATTCATCTTTGGAACAAAGGTAAGATATAAGTATATTTAGGTTAGGGACAAGTTATGGTTACCAAAGAGATAGCTTATTCAATGTAGGCTCAAATTGGTTCACTAAGGGTGTGTTCTCTTGGAACATCAATAAGGGATGGCTGTTTGGCCCTGGCTAAAAATCCTAATGCCTCTATCATATTCATGTTGTCACATGCATCAATATAGTCTCAACAAGGTCTAAAGCAAGTTCTAGAGAATCATGTAATCATAAGAGCACTCAAGAAAGAAATTAGATTGATTTATATAATGCATCAATCATTATAGGCTCAAAAACTCACAAGGATGATTATACAAGTCAGATTAAGTCTAAACATGCTTCTTTCTCAATCAACATATCATATTAACATTGGCTCATAAAAAGGTTGATATCAAGCTCAATTCTCATGAAAATCTTCTCATTAATAAATCTGTTTTAGACTTATGCAATTCATATCTCATCATAGTATTGAAAGTAACTAAAACACACTAAAAACACACTAAGTCTAAACATGCTTTTTCTTATTATTTTAAATTAGCAAAATATGTCCCTTACCCCCTACTAAAATATGACATTGTCCCCAATGTCAAATTTTAAAGGTAGAATTTAGGAGATATTACCTGGAGAGGTTGCTAACCACTTATTATAACTGAGACACAACAAGCAAAATGTTAGATAATGTCACAAAGACAAAGTGCAATCCACTCCTTGCTCGTCCATATCTCTTTTTCTTTTTCCGAGCGTTTGCGAAACAACCGTAGCAGATAAACACTCATAAGCTTGGAGCTTTTTGAGTAAATCTTCAATGGTTGTAGCAGAAATTATGGTTCTCCTTGCCTCTGAAAACATGAATCCATTTTCCACAGCATTATCTAAATATGAAAGCAAATTACTAAAATAACCATTAATATTAAGCAAACCAATGGGTTTCTTATTTGTGACCAAAGATGACCAAGAAGCCACGCAAGCTATTTCTTCCAATGTACCCAGACCTCCTGGTAAAGCAATGAATGCATCGGCAGAATGGTACATGATTGTTATCCGTTCAGGGATACTCCAGACTTGTATTTCCTTACCCAAGGTAGGTCCACAAAAATCTGTGAATAGTTTTGGCACGATTCCTAGAACTGGACTTCCTCCGGCGTGTGCTGCTGTAGCGACTGCTCCCATTAAACCCGTACTACCACCTCCATAAATCAACTGGATCTTTTGTTGGGCAAGTATTACTCCAACTCTTATGGCTTCATCAGCAAATATGTTATTTTTCCCTGGATAAGCACCTCCAAAGACACAAATTTTTTTAATGCGCTAGGACGAAGTACTTTCCATTTTTTTTTCGAGTGCCTGAAAGAGAATGAGTACATGGTGTAATATATAGAGGACTGCGTAGTGAATCAGACAAGAGTAATAATGTCGCCGAAAGTGTATCTGACCTTTCAGAAGAAAATGTTAACCTAACAAAAGATTTTTGCGTGATTTCAGGAAGAAAATCAAAAAAAGAAGAAAAATCAACCGTAAAAGACCAATAAAAAAAACGAGAATAATTACACAAATCGAACAACACGTAAATTAAACCGAAATGAAGTTATTGCAAATCAAACCAAAAGCTGAGAAGTTATTTATTGTAGTTGTGATTGTGGCTCACATCTTCCTTTGGTTTTACGTCCAGAAACGGCTTAAACGCCTTCTATAAGTCGAGGATATGCTTCCCATCCAGTTTTCTTACAAGCTGGCAAACAGGGTCTTTTAACATCAGATTCCCAAGATGTTGCCATTCCCTTTGGAATTGCGGCCATAAATCAAGAATTTCTCTTTGTACGTCTCCACTAGGATGCGTCTCAAGAGAAAGTTGGATATTACCCAAATTCTCCTTACTCAGTCCATCCTTAATGAATTCAATTTTATCATCTCGATTAGAGGACGGAATCCCAATAGAACGACATTTACCGTTACACGTCCGTCGTGCATATTTGTGGCAATTTGAACTCATGCGCTTTGCTCGTCGCTTCTTTGCAAAAGTGCTTCTACCTGTACCTGGTAAATGCAAAACAGGAAGATATTCATCTTCACGTACCTTGGCTTCAATTATCCAACGTATGTCTTCAGGAATCCCTTTGTGCATAAGCATTCTTAATCTTTCAAATCGAACTTGGTAAAGCTTCAGTAAAATATTTCGAGGAAAAGGAGGAAATCGTTTCTGCAATCGTGTGAGAATATCATCCATCCTAAAAAAAAAATGAAAGAGAAATTGAAAGAGAAATTTATATACAATATCAGTTTTGTGGGTAGCTGATGGAACCGACTTAAATAATCACGGAGTACCGTTATCCGCCATTTAACCGGGGTTAAAAAAATTAAAATAAAATTATATTTACATCTAGTTATTTTCAAAACAAGGATCAGAAAGTAAAACAACATAAAAAGACTAAAAAACAAAACACTCTAAATAAAATCCTAAATTCTTCCCTCCACACATAATTCTTACATTGTCATTAATGTAATGCTATTAATCCCAAATGAAAGAATCATGTGTAAGTGAAAAGAACTAATAAACAAAATAAACTTATGCAGCCTAAATGAACTTAGAAACACTAAACACAATTAGTAAAGAAACATAAGAAAAAAGATAAAGAAAAAGAGAGCAAATCTGAGGATGGCAGTTTGGCAATGCTTTCACTAATTAGGCTGCCTCCCCCAATTAGCACTTGATTTAGTGTTTTGAACCTAACCAACACCCCTTCTTGGCATTTTAGGCTTGTCAGGCTCATACATGAAATTTCCCAAATTTATGCGTTTGAGAGGAAGCTTTCTTTGCACAACAGTGGATGCATTCTCCATTACAAGTATTATTCCATCATCCTTTGTGGTGCATATGTCATCGAGGAATGGAGCATATTTTGATACTTGTTGAATGACCTCCACAAACAAGTTGTTTAAGGTTTCCGGCATGTGTTGTTCATGTTCTTCCTCCTTGAACTTTGCAAATCTACTAGGAAAAGGTGGAGAAGAAACATTAGTAAAAAGTGAAACCTTAAACGTTACCTCAGGTGCCGAAATACTCTTATTTGGTTCTTTGGCTTCATTATCCTCAAGAATAGAATCCATCTCTAATTTTGTTTCATCCTCATCTTGTTCCTCATTCTTCAAGGTCACAATAGTAGCATTCTCCTTTGGGTTAACCATCGTTTGGGCTGGGAGTTCTTCAGATCTTTGTGCTACCCATCCCACCATACTACTAGCCAATTGGCTCATTTGCTTTTCCAAACTCTGGATGCTTGCCCTTGTTTCCTGTTGAAATTGCAAAGAATCAGTAACAAGAGAATAGACAAGATCTTCTAAAGAAGTACCTGAGTTTTGAGTCATATGTGGTGGTTGAAAAAGATCTGGTTCTTGAGACCATGATTGATTGAAGCTAGATGGATGAGTGTAATTGGCATAAGGATCTACTTCTTGGTAATTTTTCGAGTAGCCATAATTAGTATGATCCCACCATCCCTCATGGTAAGTGTTTGAGTAATGATCATACTGTTGGTCTTGGAACACTTGATGGCCTTGACATCCTCCCATGGCCAATTGTTGAACTGGGGAGGTGAGATTGGCTTGTTGATTCTCCATGTTTATGTATGCCACCAACTCTTCAAGTGTTAGATTGCTCAATTCCATTGTTTTTTTTTTTTTTTTTAAATTTGAAAAGAAAAACTTGTATGTACAAGAAAATAAAACTAATTAGAACTGAAAATAAGAATAAACCAAGTAACAAATAAACTAAAGAAAACAATCCCCGGTAACGGCGCCAAAAATTTGATGCACCCAAAAGAGTGTATCTTATTTAACCTTGCACTAAAAAGATCAATTGTAAGTATAATGATTAGCAAGGGTCGAGTCCTCAGGGATTGGGTTTTAATCTATGAGTTATTAGTTTATAACTTACGTTCAAAGAAAACAATAAAAGAAAAGGGGTTTTTGAAGCCAGATTTAAACTAAAGTAAATAATAAGAATAAGATGCAAGGCGGTATAACCAGCCAATAAAAATATATATACTAAATTAGGCGGTATAACCAGCCAATAAAAATATATATACTAAATTAGGCGGTATAACCAGCCAATAAAAATAAAACAAAGTTAATATACAAATTAGGCGGTCTAACCAGCCAATAAAAATAAATATACTTTTAAAAATAAGCAAACTAGAAAAGTAAGAAAACAAGTAAGTAAGAAGAATCAAATATGAAAAATATGGTTAAGGTTTCATTCTCCACCACTAGACATCATTAAGAATCAATTTCAGATCTATCAATATCAACCAACTATCAAAGTTAACAACCGTAGATAACAACAAGCTCTGTTATCCCAATCTTTCCTTAGTTTGTCGTTAAATAGAACAAGCTCTCTATTTAATCTCTAACCATTAAACAACCTAGAATAAGCTCTCTAAATTCAATTTAATGGCAGCTTTATGATGAGAAAGATAGGTTGATCTAAGCAACAAACACATAAGCTCGGATTGTTCAACTTAGGTTATGTTCCACTTTGCAATTATTGAAAACTTGACCATAATCATTAATCACAAATTGCCACTTATGAATAGAAAATCAAGACAATTACACGGATCAAGACTCCTAGACTAGCAATAGATAATTATCAAGATCTATCTAGTTGTACACCTAAATAAATCAAGACAACATCATGAACAATTCTTGTAGAAGAACATAAGCAACTTTGATAGAAAATTAATGATAGATAGAATCTGAAAATCAATCACAAAACATGTCTAGAGCTTTGAAATCACCCTTAACCAAATAGAAGTTTAGCCTAGCATAGGCATTGTAAACATAAAATTAAAGAGAATCTAAGAAGGAAATAAAAGAAAGAAAGAAGAAGAAGAAAATAAAGAAAAAGAAAACTAGAGAAAAGAAAGAAGAAGAAAACTTAGAGAATTTTATTACAATGGCTAATATCCTACCAATGTACAATGCCTCATACAATCATCCAAGGCCCTCTATTTATACACATTTTGGAGGACTAAATGACAAGAGACAAGCTTTACAAATTTCAAAGGTAGGTATAATAGGTGGGTGCATTTTTCTAACAATTTTCGTCATATTGTATGACAATTTTGATCAGCCAACTTGATGGTCGATTTTGTCAATATTGGAAGCTTGATCTGATCACATGGTCTTCTAGAAAAATGTTCCCCTATCAGGTAGTGATCCATATCCGTTGGAATCAGCTCATTTGCTGATGTGGATCAGAAGATATGGGCAAAATACCAAAACAGGTCAGCACAGACGTCATTGCACATCAGCCAACTTGATGGTCGATTTCGCTAAGGAAAACGACTCCGTTTCAAGAAGTGTAAAACATGAAAAAGTTAGATATGCCTCTTAACTTTGCACGGTTAAAATTTCAGCCTTATTGCTTCAGTGAAACTCCAGATATAGCTGATATGGCAAAAGGTGTCGGAACTGGAACTGAACTGAATTTGCCCTTAATTGTTGATTTAACCTAGTAATCTGAAATCACTCAAAGAAACTCGTAAAAAAATACCAAATTACATAAAAATATAAAAGATCATAAACATAATTAGACTAAGCAATAATAACTCGTATTTGACACAAAACAATAATAAAACATAACTAAAAACTATATAATTATACGAGTTATCAAAGGCAACATTTATGAAGAAGAAATAGGCATCGGAGATTAGAAAATATGAAGGGCCTCATACTTGCACATCGGGGAGGATTTCACAAGATCATTGCAAGTTAGATTCTAACATGATCTGTTCATGCATTCTGTCATTGGTCCAAGCAAATCTAGAGATCTTCGTTTCAGTTTTGATCGCTGAGATGCGAATTCGGTATGGATACATCACCTCCTATAAGAAAGTGTGGAAAGCAAAGCAAAAGACAATTGGTCGAGTTTTTGGCGATTGTGATAGATCGTACAATGAGCTACCTAAATGGTTAGGTGCAATGCAATATTTTGTGCCTGGTACAATTGTGGAATTGCAAACGGTACCTGCATATCACGGTGATCGACTAGTCCAGGGTAAGAGAATATTCCATCGACTCTTTTGGACATTCAAATCGTGCATTGAAGGGTATCCATATTGTAAACCTATTGTGCAAATAGACGGTACTTTCTTATATGGAAAATACAAAGGAACATTATTGTTAGCTATTGTACAAGATGGCAACCGAAACATACTGCCAATTGCCTTTGCCATTGTGGAGGGTGAGACAACGGAGGCTTGGTCATTCTTTCTCACTAATTTGCGTAGATATGTGACAAAACAGCCTGGCACGTGCTTGATGTCTGATCGACATGAAGCCATCAAAGTTGCGATCAGACGCGATGGTAGTGGATGGAATCCTCCACATGCATATTCAGTGTATTGCATTCGACACATTGCAGCTAACTTTATGAAAAAGTTTAACAATAAGGAATTGCGTCGACACATTGTTAACATGGGTATGGAATCGAATCATAGTTATTTTATCTCTTATATTTCCTTTAGTATATAAAATAATACTGAAATTCACAGGTCTTTTGTTTTTAATTTTATTAGGATACGAGTTGAGGCTACCGAATTTTCATTTCATGTATGAGAATCTTTGTGGAGAAAATGCAGAGGCGGGTAATTGGCTTGATAGGATCCCCAAGGAGAAGTGGGCCTAATTATATGATCAAGGAAGACGCTATGGCCATATAACAACCAACCTAGCTGAATCTATCAATTTGGTGTTGAAGGGAACGCGTCATCTTCCCATTATTGCTTTAGTGCAATCAACTTATTATAGGTTGGCTGCACTTTTTGTTAAGATGGGGAACAAGCAAATTGCAATGATGGAGGGAGGGCACACATACTGTGAAACAGTCATACAGGCTATGCAAGAAAATAGCAGGAAAGCTAACTCCCACTTTGTTCGTAATTTTACGTGAGCAAATCAATCTTTTCTGATTGAAGAGTTAGTTGATCCACAAGAGGGTGTTTCTGCAATGAAGTACAAAGTCAAGCCTAGTGACATATGGTTTGACTGTGGGAAGTTTCGAGCACAAAGGTTCCCTTGTTCACATGTAGTTGCTATTTGTGGACATGTCCATGTAGATTGCATGCAATATGTGGACAATGTCTATAGACTAGAAACTATATTGAATGATTATAGACATGAGTTTGAAGCAGTTGGAAATGAAGGTTATTGGCCTCAATATGATGGTCCAAGAGTGTGTCCCAATCAAGAAATGCGGAGAAATCCACATGGTAAAATCAAGTTGTATACGTAATGAAATGGACCTCAGGGAGAAAGGCCAACCAAAACGTTGTGGATTATATAGAAATGAAGGTCATAGCCATCGAAAATGTCTGCATCAATCTGCAACAATAAAGGAATTACATGTTTTGATAACCTGTAATATTTATATATTTTTCCATTAAGGGAAAATGTTAAGCAAGTTTTTTTCTTCTTATCATGTAATTTGGATTATTATTTTATATAAAATTAAGAAAATTTATAAAAATATATTGAATAATAAATTAAATTACATTTTTATAAATTAAATAACAACATTAACATTTTAGTTAGATATGCTTAATAAAAAATTAAAAATAACAATTAATTTCTCAACAAATTTAAAATAAATAACATGAAATACAAAACATATAAATTTATATATTACAAATTTAAAATACATTATTCTCGTTATATTGATAAAAGTACATTTATTCTAATTATTGCATGGTGTAAAGCAACAGTGTCGAGCCCTCCTAGTGCGTGGTGGTTGGACCCATCATTCAACCTCTTTAGTGGCACGTATTCACAGTCGACCGCGACCTCTTGTTGTAACTTCCACTGGTTCCGGTTGTATGTCATCCGCCATTTCTTCTGTATCAAAAATTTAAAACCCACTACTAGAGGAGCCAACACCTAGTTCACTCATAAAAGGAACCTGACTACTAGATGGACCCACAAATGATGTACCTTCAAATGCTGACGCAGGGGTTCCAAACTGATACATTGATGTTAGATATGCTGAACTTGGACTTAGGATGGGGACCTGGTCATCTAACCTCGTCATTGGCGGTGATGGTCGGTAACACTCATCAACGTCATATCCGGAATGACTGACGGAATAACGATAACTAGATGGTACTCCATGATCTCGTTCAGGTTCAGGATGACTAAATGACATCCTCGGTGCAGTGAACTCCGATGAGGTCGGTTGACGCGTCCGCCCACATTGTCGGGTAGGTCTAGGAGCTTCCATATCCTATGTAGGAGGGACTGGAGTTGAAGTTCGTCTGGTAAATGGCATACTCCTAACATCCTCATATACCGACGATGGACAAACAAAAGGCCGACCTTCATTTTTATACCACCCTATGTAATCATTAGATGTGTTGAAATTATTACCAACAATTGGATAACCTATCGGAATTCGTTGAGAACATATATTCCACCAATGGATCCAATGTTCATGCTTCGTAGGCCAGAATTCTTCATTATGCCCACGCATGTCGATCTTGTGAAGCTTATCAAGGTTCACCGGTGCTTGCAGAATTGGTTGTTGCATCCCATATTGTCGCAACACCCAGTCAGTTTGGTGCCACTCTACATATGAAAAGCATATCAATGTTGTGTTTGCTTTCCATATATTACAATTATTGTAGGAATCCGATGGGAGGCATGCCATAATTTCACTTGAGGAATATGGAATCCATGGAAACTGCAAATAATTATTACAAATTATTAGTTTCATATGGATTAAATACAAAAATACTTGAATGTAACAATCGAAACATTTACCTTATCATATCCTACTCGATCCAGTCGCGATCTTATACTTGCAAGGTGGGTCGGAGTCTCGATAAAATCTATACTCCTACTCCTACTCCACCTGTTAAAATGCATATAAAATCTTAATAGACCTATAAAAACAAGTTCGTACAAAATTAATAAAATAGTAAAGATTATTACCTGCTTGCAAGGGGGTATAAAGCCGAAAAATCCACGCGCGGAGCAAGAACTGGCAACCGATACCAAGCCCTTGATTGTAGAAGCACTAAACATCCACCTATGTCATGGCTTTTTGGAACTGTAGCCCAGCACAGTTCCCTATACAAAACCGCTAAACACGCAGAACCCCAACTATAATTTGCCGCATGCTCTAAATCACGTAGTAATAGAAGATACATTAAATGTACCCGACTGCTCGATTTGTCAGGCATTAGTAATCCTCCAATTAAACGTAAAATATATACTCTAGCAGCATATTGTATCTGTTCTTTAGTTGCGTGTAATGAAAGATTTTGAAAGGATTTCAACCAATTTAGTCTCACCGTTGAGCCAGATACATACTCATCTGGAGGTACCGCACCCAATAGATTTTGACACTTTTCATTCCAATCTAGCAAGCTTCCTCCTGTAACTGCATCTCCATGGACCGGAAGTATTAATAAGATTAAAATTGTAAAATAAATAATTTTTAAAATTTAAAATTTATTGTTATCAAATAATATAATTATATTTAATATTTAATTTTCAGTAAATTATGAAACAATTCTACTTAATCCAATGTAGTAACTAACCCTATTTGTACACTAACAGGATAATCAAAATACATAATTACAGGAGTTGAACATGTAGCCGGAGATATGTTCCAAAATTTTCCTAAAGGAGATGCAATTTTTATGAAGGTAACACTAAAATATTATATCATTTGCACTACAATTTTTCCCTTCATCTACAATTCTGAGTGACATAGTAATTGCTAATTATTAGGCTCTTTTTTAATCAGTTACTGCATTGCATTGGATGTTTGATTTTTTTTTTTTGCTTTATCAAAAGTTGTTAATATCAGGAAACAAATTAATGAATGACAAAACTTGCAAATGTTACAGTCGATTCTTCATGATTAGAGCGATGATCATTGTTTGAAGCTGTTGAAGAATTGTTGCAATGCCATTCCGGATGACGGAAAAGTTATTGTGGTTGATGTTGTAGTCCCGATTGAGCCCGAGGCTAATGATCATGTGAGAGGAATTTTACACAAGGATGTGATTATGATGATGCAGAATCTAGGAGGGAAGGAACGGACCAACCAAGAATTGGAAGCCTTGGCAACTAAAGCTGGATTCAGTGGCATATGAGTGTTTTATTTGTAATTTGTGGGTCATGGAGTTCTTCAAGTAGTTGGACTTCGTATCATTGCTCAAATTTGCTCCTCACCTGGAAATGTAGCTTATTTTCAAGGCTTTGCCATGTTGGAATTTGGTCTTAAAACAAATGTGAAATTGATCTACATGTTCATGAATTTGTAGTGATTCATTAACTTAATTTATTTCATTCATGAATTTGTTCATTCATGTATTAGTATTAATTTCATTCATGTATGCTTAGGTCCCTAATGACCTATAAATTGGTGCTTTGTGATTTTGGAAATCTTATTCTACAATTCAAACATTCAACAATTAGTTCAACAATTCTAAAAGCTCTCTTCTTCCTTTGTTCTTTCTACTCTAGAGCTTAGGAATCTGTTATTGTAGAGAGAAAATTGAGTCAATTCCTTAAGTTCGTAGACCTTGGAAAACTATGCAATTCTTCAAGGTGGTGTTGTTGAATTCCTGGGAGGCAATTGCATTGAATTCATGTGCACCAAGTGACGGGCAATTTCGCCTTAAGGGGGTTTCATCCTTGGCAACAACGTTAAGTTCTCTATACTTCAATTTTTCCTTCTACAAGTAAGTTTTCTAATATTCTATTTAAGGGCATGCTATTTAATTGTTGCAAGTAAACTTTTCAACAAGGTTTTTACAAATATACAAAATATCTCCAACAATCTTAAGGCGAAATTATCTATTTTTTATTTTGTTTATTTGTTTTCTTTGTTGGGTTACTTGCTTAACCAATATTTATTTTGTTTATAAATATTGGTGCTTGGATTTTCTTATTTTAAATGCATGCTTAAATTCAATATTTTAATTTATAATTATATTGGTGCTAGTGTATATTTAATTATGATTAAACCAATATCTTAATTTATTATTATATTGGTGTTTGGTTTTGATTGTGTTATAATCAATATTTATTTTATATTGGTTTCAAATAACATGTCATCTATTTCTTTTCACACTTTTGAAAATGTTGTGGCTAAAATTTCTTCGAAATGGAGGATTCCACCATCACCCTCGTTGGTGCATGGTGAGAAACCTGAAAAGTTTGATGAGTCAAACTTTAAGAGGTGATAGCAAAGGTGCTATTTTATGGAATCAAGTACATTCCTTCAAATACCTCAAAGTGTGGGGGTGCCTTGCTAAGGTAGCAATACCTGATCCCGAAAAGGTCATGATAGGACCTAAAACTGTGTTTGGTACCTCATTTGATAGGATCATGACCTAGTCCTTGAGGGTAAGAGAAGGACATGTGGGAAAATGTCAACTCTGTGCAACAAGGGTACTCGGGTGTGATCTTGGCGACGATGAGAGTATTGGCATAGTAAGTGGGGGAAAGTGTCATGGTCTGGCATCGGCATGCCTTGGTGCTACCATGACTACCCCGATGCGGAGCAAAGGTCGAGACCTTGTCCATGGGATAGGTGATCCCTGATGGTGCCAAGAGTGGCACAAGCCCTGGAATCAAACCATTAGGCTATAAAAGGATAGTCAAGAAGAAGATGAAAGCTGATGGGAACTATTGACAAATACAAAGCTAGGCTTGTTGTTAAAGGATACAAACAACAAGAAGGTGTGGATTATTTTGATACATACTCACCTGTATCTAGAATTACATCCATACGAACGTTAATAGCCATTGCTGCTATTAACAAGTTAGAAATACATCAAATGGATGTAAAGACAGCTTTCCTAAATGGTGACCTTGACGAAGAGGTTTATATGGAACAACCCGAGGGGTTTGTTGTTAAAGGAAAAGAAAGTAAAGTGTGTAAGCTTGTCAAGTCATTGTATGGTTTGAAACAAGCTCCTAAACAGTGGCAATAAAAATTTGACAAAGTTATGTTGTCAAATGGTTTTAAAATCAACGAGGCTGATAAGTGTGTCTATGTGAAGAACATTGATAAGGGCTATGCCATTGTATGTCTATGTGTAGATGACATGTTGATTTGACAGCAATGAGTACATGATTAAATTTACAAAGAACGTGTTAACTAAAAGGTTTGACATGAAAGACTTAGGCGTTGCAGATGTCATACTAGGAATTAAAATTTCTAGCACATCTGATGGATTTATATTGTCCCAATCTCATTATGTTGAGAAATTCTCGACAAATTTTCCAAAGGTGACAATAGCATTGTCAAAACACCAATGGACTTGAGTGTACATCTGTTCAGAAATAAAGGTGAAGGAATACTCCAACTGGTGGCCAAAGCCAGTGCCAGCAATTTGTATCCATTGTGATAGTCAGTCAGGAATTGGAAGGGCACAAAATATCATATTTAATGGTAAGCCTAGACATATACGTCGTAGACATAATACCATTAAACACTTGCTCTTGAATGGAATTATTTCAGTTGACTATGTAAAGTCAAAGGAAAATATTGCGGATCTGCTAACAAAAGATTTAACAAAAGAGCTTGTGTATAATTCATCGAGGGGAATGGGCTTAAAGCCTTTAAAAGATGAAAAGTGTTATGATGGTAACCCTACCTACTTGACTGGAGATTCCAAGATCTAGGTTCAAAGGGAAAACTAAGTCATATTGCACTTTAAGTGGCACTTGGAAATTATTATTTCCTACTTATTCATATGATGAAAAAGTGCTAGCTGCAGCGAGATAAGAATGAGCTATGCTCTTAATGATTCTCATATCTTGGTTTGCAAATGGAGTATAAGCAGAATACTCTTAATGAGAGATCACCTATATGAATGAGAAATATGGCCGTTTCTTTGAGAATTTTTAAAAGATTGAATTCTCTGAAGCATTCATGAAACCAGGACTTGTTCAGGGTCAAAATGAACACAATCGTGAGAACGAATGGAATCTCTAGGTAGAGGCTATGTGAGTACTATTATCTTGGTTTACACGAAAGGTTGAATAGTTCAAGACATCGCGTTCACTAGTTAGCCGAGTAAATCCGATAGTACTTCACTAGGGAAGGTTCAAAGCTAAAAGCTACCTCTCCTGATGTAGTTTTCTTCCACTTCAATTTTCTCTCTACAAATCCTTTGCGTCTTCATACTGGTCATCAATTTCCATTCATGTGGGGGATTGTTGGAATTTGGTCTTAAAACAATATAAGTGAATGTGAAATTCATCTACATGTTCATGAATTTGTAGTAATTCGTTAACTTAAATTATTTCATTCATGAATTTGTTCATTTATATATTAATTTTTCATTCATGTACCATATATGTTCATCCTAATGTACATTCATGTATTAATTTCATTCATGTATGCTTAGGTCCCTAATGACCTATAAATAGGTGCTTTGTGATTTTGGAAATCTCATTCTATAGTTAAACATTCAACAATTGTTTCAACAATTCTAAAAGCTCTTTTCTTCCTTTGTTCTTTCTACTCTAGAGCTTAGGAATCTGTTATTGTAGAGAGAAAATTGAGTCAATTCCTTAAGTTCGTAGACCTTGAAAACTGTGCAATTCTTCAAGGTGGTGTTGTTGAATTCCTGGGAGGCAATTGCATTGAATCCGTGCGCACCAAGTGACGGACAATTTCGCCTTAAGGACAAAGGGTTTAATCCTTGGCAACAATGTTAAGTTCTCTATACTTCAATTTTTCCTTCTACAAGTAAGTTTCTAATATTCTATTTAAGGGCATGCTATTTAATTGTTGCAAGTAAACTTTTCAACAAGATTTTACAAATATACAAAATATTCCCAACATGCCAAACTAGCAAAAGGATGGAAAAGAATAAAGTGAATGCTTGTTTTTTAATTAAGGGGCAATTATTACTGTTTGTGTCGGTAGTGGACTTAGGGATAGGTATCTGAAAGAGGAAGAAAATACGTTAAGAGAGACCGAAGGTTGTTCCAACGTTGGCTCTTCGACACTCAAGTCAATATGTGGAAGAGGCAGATAAAAAACAAAGGTTAAGGATGATTCCAAGACCACTGCCAACATCAACCACACGGTTGAGCTACTCAAAGCTCTTCAGGATCTTCTTTAGAACCATAGTTAGGGATGGCAAAATCCGATCCAACCCATGGATTACGCACCAATCCGTTCCGAATGTAGAAGTTTTTTTTTTTTTTTTTTTGAAAAGTGGGGATAGGGTGGTTTTAATAAATGCTTGATCTGCTACGCCCCGCCTCGCTTTTTGAAATTACTATCTTACCCCTTAAAATATTTTATATTTTCTCTTATATTAGTATATATATTAGATATATATACTAAAATTATATATACTAATTGTTGCAACCTCTTTAAAAAAAGTGTCCAAAAAACTGCTCCGTCGCGTGACAATCAACTTTGTTAAGAGTGTGACGTTGGAAAAAATAGAGGAAAAGATGACTTAATTCCTCCTAAATTGAAATTGAGAAGGTACAAAAACGACCTCGAAAAAGAATTGGAGTCGCTACCAATCTTTTTTGGCTAGGTGTGACCGGCCACCTATTAAAACCGGTTTTTATAAAACATTTTAAAATTAATTAAAATATTTTTTAAAAACAATTTTGAAGTCTGCGCTTTGAACCAGAGAAAACAAGTGCGGGTTCGGGAGTCGGTTACGTGTGGGGAAGGATTAGCACCACCACAACGCCCATATAAAACAGTACCTTATTAGTCATGTGTTATCTCGAGTCTCGCTGAAAGTCGATTTTAAATTTGGTGTTCAAAAATAATTCTTAAAAAAAATCATATTTTTATTTGAAAGTTACCCGAAATTTATTAACATAAAATTTTTCATATTTCCCAACAAACTTGGCAAAACATATAATTTTTTCTTATTTTGAAATCGTCCGAATCACCCTTGTTTTTGGAAAAAAGATATTCCGTCGTTGATGATAATTGATGATATCCTCCCTGGCAAATCCAGCAGAGAACTCATGAATTATTTTAACTCGGGAATAATCTTATTTTAAAAAAACATTATTTATTATTTTTTTTATTTTAAAATAAAAAAATGATCATGAATATGCAAAAATATTACTAAGAGAAAAAATTAAACAAACATGCATATTTATCACGGCATGACAAATATTTTATTATGATATGGCCAAAAGGATGAATGACATGGCATGCATGACATGACAGAATTTAAATGACATGGCTAAAAGAATTAATGACATGGCATGTGAATTAATGACATGAAAAATCCTATTGTGACATGGCAAAAGAATTAATGACATGACATATGAATTAATGACATGGCAAATCCTATTATGACATGGCAAAAGAGTTAATTACATGGCAAAATATAAATGACATGGCCAAAGGGATGAATGACATAGCATGCTTGACATGACAAAATCTAAATGACATGGCCAAAAGAATTAATGTCATGGCATGTATATTAATGACATGGCAAATCCTATTGTGACATGGAAAAATAATTAATGACATGGCATGCTTATCATGGCAAACATTTCATGACATGGAAAATATTAACATGGCATATATGACACAAGCATTAATCATAAAAATGACATTATCATAGAATATTCATAATCACATCATATTATGAATAACAACATGAATATTAGATCATAAAATGACATCATCATGGAATATTCATATACATGGAATTTGCATGATTAAGATGGCAAATATAGATATCATAACATATTCACACATCATCATTTTGAAATTGATTTTCATATGAAGAATCGCATAAATGGCATATGTCGGAAAATATTACCGTACTCCCCGGCAAACCCGGCAAAGCTTGAAAAATAATTCTTTCATATGAAATTTATATGATTCCAAGTAAAATGAAAATAATACTTTTCGATTCCATAAACACGTGTGTTGAATAATTTCCTAACCTCCCCGGCAAACTCGGCAAAGCTTAAGAACTAATTCTCGCCAAATGTTTAGGAAACTGAGAGGCATGTTCTTATACCAAATTAAATGAAAACATTTTTAAATATGCAATGCATGAAGATATATTTCTCCTTGAAGTAAGGATATCCATATACCTAAAGAAGGTATCCTACTACTTTTGAAAGAAACTTAAATTGGACTTTTAAAAATCGAAGGACTTTGAGCTTGGATTTAAAAAAAATTGGAATTTTTGGATGGAAAAAAAGGCCTTGGCCGAAACCCCCCTCTAAAAGGGCTCTAGTTTTCCTATTTTTTAAAACTCGATTGACTATCCATGACCCGATCTTTGTAGAATCAATTTTTATCCTTGAGATAACATGGAAAACAACCTAAAACAGTAGCTAATAACTCCAATCAGCCTCTTATTTTTACAAATCAAAATAAAAAAATTACTAGTTTAGAAAAACTAATTTCTGACTCCCAAAACCAGTTTTGAAAAACTATTTTTCCACCCCTTATAAAAACTTCAAAAAATTCTGAAAAAATCGTTTTAGACTTGAAACATGATGTTCTTTATGAGGAAAAATCAGCTTTAAATTTGGACTAGAAATGACTTGATCAAAATTGCATTAAAATCAAAATGTAGACTAAAATCTGTTTTACCAAAATCCATATTTCCAACCTTGATAAAAAAAAATTTAAATATCTTGGAAAAAATACCAAAGGCTCACCTAAGGGTCTGCTGAATATGGTTAAAAAATCTTTTTATTTTTAGAAAAGGAACTTAGTGAAAAAAAAAGCTCAAAGTTAGACTATCCAACTTAACAACCCATTAATTTTTCAAATAATTTGCACAAGAGACTTTGGCTAGAGACCATTGATTGGTCTTAGCCAAAAATCAAGTTGAAGATGGTATGAATGCATGATTTTACAGCCAAACAAAACATATGAAAATGATCAAACATAAGCTAAAAAAAAAAGCAAGAAAAACCAAGGTTGGCTCAATGGTTGATTCCTTGGATATAGTCCCACCTAACCGAAATCAAAATCCTCAAGCTTATCAAACCTTTTATTTGATTTTTTAAAAGAAAAAACCAAAGGAGAAAATCTATCCTACC
Organism: Fremontodendron californicum; assembly: GCA_030761205.1. Lineage (NCBI taxonomy): Eukaryota > Viridiplantae > Streptophyta > Magnoliopsida > Malvales > Malvaceae > Fremontodendron > Fremontodendron californicum. The sequence goes on from JAULJL010000004.1 coordinate 7,814,394, forward strand.
ACAATGGTGAAACCCACAATCAACAAGCAAGCAAGAAAATCAAGCAAAGACAAGCACAATAAAGCCCTCTAGGTTTCGGCCATGGTGAAAATATGTTGAAAATTTTTATCAACTTTGTTATTTTGTAAAGAATAAAGAATAAAGGAAAGAAAACCTTTAGAAATTTATTTTGAAAACCTTTTATTCAACAAAGAAAGTTAACAACCACATGAAAAAAGAAGAGAAAAAGAACATTAAATCAAAGAAAATAATTGAAGAAGAAGAGAGGAAATAACTACCTAGCAAAGATTTCCAAATCAAGCCCTCAAACTTTTCCTTCTTTCTCTCTTTTTTCTTTTTCTCCTTTCTTCCTCAAAGAGTGTAGTGAATAGCCTTAGAAAAAAAAATGAATTTTCCTTTTTCTTAGGGCTGGCCGAATCCCCCCTTATATGAGGTAGTGCTCATCTTTATTTAAGCCTTTATCATGCTTTGCATGCTCTCCCAACATCTTTGCCACATAGCTAATTATTGTCCCATCCTTGCATGATGCTTTCCTTAAATTAAGGGTTCTTGTCCCTTTTTTGCATGATGCTTCCCTTAAATTAAGGGTTTCATAACCTCTCATTGGCTAATAATGCCACCTAAATTATTCTTATCTCCTATCTCTACGAAATATCTAAGCCACTTGTCATGATCATATGGTTTATTACCAAAATATCTTTCTAGGTGGCATTTTTAATCCTATTTGGCATCATCAGATGCTCTTCACATGGCTTTGCAATTTGTAGGCCTCCTATTGGCCAAAAATGCCATGTAGGCAAGTTGTGGAGAATCTTGTCCTTTCTTAAAAATGTCATCTTGCTATTCAATCTTGGCCATTTGATTTAAGATGATCACAGTCCCACCTTCCATCCATCAGCTGGCAGAAAATGTCTTGGAATTTTCCAGGCCATTCCTCTTTTTTTTTTTTTTTTTTGCAAAATAGGGATTTTTGATTTTTTCGGTAAAATTGCATTTTGGCCCGCAAACTTAATTTATTTACAAATGGACCCCAATTTCATATTTTTCTTTTTTTAATCCATCCCATCCAATATAAAACTCAGTTTTGGAGGTTTTCATAATTTTTCGAGCTCGTTTTCTATTTTTCTTGGATTTTTCTCTAAAGTTTCCATTTCATCCAATATAAAACTCAGTTCTGAAGGTTTTCATAATTTTTATAGCTTGTTTTCTTTTTTTCCCGGATTTTTCTTTGAAATTGCAGATTAGTCTCTCGAATTTAGCATATTAGCGTTTCAGCCCCAATTTTGGGTTTTATTCTTCTCATTTACTTTTTTCCATCAAAAAACTAAGTTCTGCAAAGTTTCACAATTTTTTGAGCTTGGATTCTATTTTTCTCAGATTTTCCAAAATTACCCTTTAGCCCCTGAAACCTCGATTTTACTTGAAACGGGCCAAAATTCCAAATTTTCTTTTTCCCATTGCATTTTTCATATATTGAATTGGATTTGGACTGAAAATGCCAAATTTTTACATCCGAATTCCTCTCCTATTTAGTTTTTTTCTTTTTTCCTGAAAATTGGAAATTTTCTCGTTTTTACCGGTTCTCCCCCAATCGGCTCTTCCTTGGGATCCACTTCAAATTAGGACTTGGGATATTTTTATTTATTTATTATTCATCAACTGGGGGCTTCAATTTCATGAATCAGACCATCTCTGTAGTTTTCCCCAAAATTGTGAATTTCTTATTTATTCATTAAATCCTTATTTTCTTTTTTCTCTTCAAACCACATCTTCCTTCAACTCTGCTTCAAAATTTGACCTTTCAATATCCATATTTATTGATCTTATTTCATTCTAGACCTCCAATTTTGTCCAATTTGATCGTTTACGTGCTTTTCTCCAAATTTGCAAAATTTGGCATTTTCTGCTACAATAAATTTTACATTTTGCCTTTCAACCCGTCTATCTTCGATTGTAGATCTCCGATTATCAAAATTATTTCACCACTGTTCAATTCAACTTTGAATCTTGATTTTGACAGAGAGTTGACTTTTTCAATGGTGGACTTTTTTGGGATTGACTTTTTTGTAGTTGACTTTTTTGAAGTTGACTTTTTCATTTTGACTTTTGAATCAAAGTCTTTGAGACCCATCTGTGCAATGAAGGAAGATTCTTTGCATTTCGGGAAGTTGAAAGGAGAACTCACCTTGTTTAGGGGGCTCAGACAAAATTAGACGTCTACAACTGCCCCTCTTTGACTATTGCTGAGAATTAGGAATCAGGCAAAGATAAAATAGACAACAATTTTGTCCAGTTAGTGAAATCACATGTGAAGGATAGAAGGGAGAATTTTCTTCATTTATTTCTTTGGTTTTTTTTTTTCTTACATTTTTGTAAACTGAAAAATAAAAGAATTTTGTCCTTAAATTGAGTTCCGTGACTAATGAAGGCTTGACCAGTCTTGAAGAAACGAGTTTGATTTCTTTTATAAAAAATGTTTGTCCTTAAATTGAGTTCCCTGACTAATCAAAGCTCGACCCGTCTTAAGAAAACGAGTTCGAATTCTTTTAAAACAAAAAGGTTTGTCTTTAAATTGAGTTCCCTGACTAATCAAGGCTCGACCCGTCTTAAGGAAACGAGTTCGATTTGCAAGAGAAGACAATACCTCGGTAGAAGTCCCGAGGCCTTATCTTATCTTAGTGTGAAATTATATGAATGACATGTGTGGGATATTTTACTGAACTCCTCGGCAAACCCAACAGAGTTTTTAGAAAAATATCTTTTCTTATGACATGTATATAGTTTTGGGATAAAATCATATTTTTTGAAAAATGATAAAAGAATTGGTCCTTAAATTGAATTCCCTGACTAATCAAGGCTCGACCTGTCTCAAGGAAATGAGTTTGATTTGCAAGAGAAGAAAATACCTCGGCGGTGATCTCGGGGCCTTATTTGATCTTGGTGTGAAATTATTTAAATGACATGTGTTAGGATATCGAACTCCTTGGCAAACCCAACAGAGATTCAGAAAAATATCTTTTCACATGACATGTATATAATTTTGGGATGACATCATATTTTTCGAAAAAGATTGTAAATAGAAGAATTTGTCCTTAACTTGAATTCCCTGACTAATCAAGGTTCGACCTTTCTTAAGGAAACGAGTTCGATTTGCAAGAGAAGAAAATACCTCGTCGGTAGTCTCGGGGCCTAATCTCATCTTGAGATAACCTTACTGACGAAACCACAAATTGGAACAACTTGGGTGAACCAATAATTGGGTGATGACCTGGGTGAAACCGAAAGTCGAGAAAGATTTGGGTGAAGCTAGAAATTGAAATGACTTGGGTGAAACTGAAAGTCGAGAAAGATCTGAGTGATGCTAGAAATTGAAATGATTTGGGTGAAACTGAAAGTCGATAAAGATCTAGGCGAAGCTAGAAATTGAAATGACTTGGCTAAAATCGAAAGTCGAGAAAGATCTGGGCGAAGCTAGAAATTGAAATGTCTTGGGTGAAACTGAAAGTCAAGAAAGATCTGGGTGAAGCCAAAAATTGAAATGACTTGGGTGAAACCAAAAGTCGAGAAAGATCTGGATGAAGCACGAAATTGAAATGACCTGGGTGAAATCGAAAGTCGAGAAAGATCTAGGTGAAGCCAGAAATTGAAATGACCTGGGTGAAACCGAAATCGAGAAGGATATGGTGAAGCCAAAAATTGAAATGACCTGGTTGAAACCAAAAATCGAGAAAGATCTGGGTGATGCTAGAAATTGAAATGGCTTGGGTGAAACGAAAAGTCGAGAAAGATTTGGGTGATGCTAGAAATTGAAATGACTTGGGTGAAACCGAAAGTCGAGAAAGATCTGGGCGAAGCTAGAAATTGAAATGATTGGGTCAAACTGAAAGTCGAGAAAGATCTGGGCGAAGCTAGAAATTGAAATGACTTGGGTGAAACCAAAAGTCGAGAAAGATCTGGGTGAAGCCAGAAATTGAATAACCAAAAATTGAAATGACTTGGGTGAAACCAAAAGTCGAGAAAAATCTAAATGAAGCTAGAAATTGAAATGACCTTGGTGAAATCGAAAGTCGAGAAAGATTTGGGTGAAGCCAAAAATTAAAATGACCTGGGTGAAACCGAACGTCGAGAAAGATCTGGGTGAAGCCAGAAATGGAAATGACCTGGGTGAAACCGAAAGTCAAGAAAGATCTGGATGAAGGTAGAAATTGAAATGACCTGGGTGAAACCGAAAGTCGAGAAAGATCTGGATAGAGCCAGAGATTGAAATGACCTAGGTGAAACCGAAAGTCGAGAAAGATCCGGATGGAGCCAGAGATTGAAATGACCTGGGTGAAACCAAAAGTCGAGAAAGATCTGGGTGAAGCCAAAGATTGAAATGACCTGGATGAAATCGAAAGTCAAGCAAGATCTAGATAAAGCTAGAGTTATTTTCTACGAGATGACCTGGGCAGAGCCAAATGTCAAGAAGAGATATGGTGAAGCCAAAGATTTTGAAAACGATTCTTGGATGTCTTGTCTATAGTTTTTGAAAATGTGTTGGAAATTAACTTGGAGGATTTGAGAGAGGATGCAAATGCTTCATGATGTAGATGCAAATGTCTTTAATTGATGCAAATGCTTCATGATGCAGATACAGAGATTAAACAAGATGCACATGCTTCATGGTGCAAATGTAAATGTCTTGGATTGACGCAAATGCTTCTTGATGCAGATACAGAGATTGAATAAGATGCAAATGCTTCATGGTGCAAATGCAAATGTCTTGGATTGATGCAAATTCTTCTTGATGCAGATGCAGATATTGAATAAGATGCAAATGCTTCATGGTGCAAATGCAAATATCTTGGATTGATGTAGATGCAAATATTGAATAAGATGCAAATGCTTCATGGTGCAAATGCAAATGTCTTGGATTGATGCAGATACAGATGCAGATATTGAATAAGATGCAAATGCTTCATGGTGCAAATGCAAATGTCTTAGATTGATGCAAATGCTTCTTGATGCAGATACAGATATTGAATAAGATGCAAATGCTTCATGGTGCAAATGCAAATGCTTTTTGATGCAGATGCAAATATTGAATAAGATACAAATGCTTCATGGTGCAAATGTAGAAATTAAATATGCAAATGCTCCTTGTTGCAGATGCAAAGACTAACAAATATGCAAATGCTTTATGGTGCAAATGTAGAGATTTATCAAAGTGCAACTGCTTCTAAATGATGCAAATGCAAATATCCTTGAATGATGTAACTACTTCATGAAATGGTGCAGATGCAAAGATCAACACCGTGCAAATGCTTCTAAATGATACAAATGTAGAGATTAACAGTGTGCAAATGCAACTGCAAATCGTGTTCTTGTAAATGGTCCATAAATGGTGTAACTGCAGTTACCACACAATAATAGAGATGCAATGATCCTAAAAATGATGCAATTGCTCGAGATGATGCATATGAAAATATCCATGAAGGATGTAAATGTAATGGTAAAACGCCGATACTCATGGAATGATGCAAATGCGAATATCCATGAATGATGCAAATGCTTCCTGACACGGTGTAGATGCAAAGCTTAATAAAGAGGTAAATGCTCATGAATGATGCAAATGTCCCCGATTATTTTTCTAGACTTTGGCTTAGCCTTTCCAATTCATTCTTCCTTTTCAAATCAGAGTGTATCTTGAACGCTCGTGCCCTATAAGAGATCATTCCCTTTTCAATCCTTGGCTATCTTTTTGCCCTAACATTTTTCAAACTCTTATCAATAGAAGTCTGAGCCGGATGTTCATTCCTTCTTTACATTTCCGGGAGTCAAGATCTACCTTAGTACTCCCATACCCTTGGGTTAGAAAAACTCTTGTCTCATGTCAACATCAAAAATGGTTATTTCAAAAATATTTTTATTTGTTTGTTTTTTTGAAAAAAAAAATTACTCATTTAATGAAAACTTCTAAGCCAAAAAAATTAACCCCATAATGTGTGACATACAAATCTCTTGAAGACTGATGATCATTGTTAGAAATTTTCTAGATGTCAATTTGGGTTTTCAAGTTGAATTGAAAGACTTGGTACAACAAGAAGGAAACTTCACAACAAAAATGTATGTCCCTTCTAGGCTTACAAATGGAACAAGTTTTATAAAACATGAATTCCTTGAGAATCAAACAAATTCAACATTCTTTTAGTTTCCATATCATGGCATTTTGATAAGAGTCAAGATTGGCCAGGATGTTTAAACTGGAAAGTTAATTTTGGAGGAAAAAAATCTCAGTTTTTTGAAGTCAATCCTCCAAATGAGAGCTGACAGTTTAGGAGGTTCAAGAATTCCTAGATGTTCATTGATTTCTTCAAGATGACCTCTTCTTTTGTTGTGGCATTGGTACTGACATAGATGGCATCGAAAATTCCCATTTTACTCTAGACTGCCTATTTTTGGGTTTTCACCCTAGGAGTCCCATTTTTTCCATTTTTTCTTTCTTTTTTATTGTTCCACCATGCACTTGAGAATTATAAATTCTTCTATAATAAAATGATAATTCGATGAGATGGGATAAAACTGAGGAAAAACCCTTCAAGTTAAATATTCATGCTTGATCAAAATGGATTTTTAAAGCACGTAATGTAGCCAAGGTTCGGGGTTCAGAAAGAAAGGATAAATAGGCCCAAAATATGTGTTTAAGGGTAATCAAATCAAAGATCATTTCTTGAGGAGGATTCCTTTTGAAACATTTGCCCCTTTTGGACTTTTCTTCCTTTTTTTTGGCTGTTACTCTTTTTCTTCTTTGTTCTTGGCTTTCATTTCGTCATCTTTTTCACATTTCCCTTTTTTTCAACATTGGCTTTCGTTTGGCCATGTTTTCTACATTTTTCTTTTCTTTCTTCTTTTTTCCTCTTGGCTTTCATTTCGCCATCTTTTCTACATTTTCCTTTTTCTTTTCCTTTTGCATCTTCATTTCGACAGAGTGAACCTATATTTATTTGGGAGCTCAATTTGCTTTGTATCTGTCTTCGAGTTAGGACTCATTTCTCCATGATCTTTGAGAATATCTTTCCTCGCATTTGCCCCCAGTATATAGGGTGATTCTTGATCAGGGTTCAAAGAAGAAAGAATTATTTTGGCTCAAAGGGGTGACTATAGATAATTTCTTTTTGTGAAAGGGATATGAAAGATGACCATTTCTAATATCAAGCACAATATTCTCATTGAAAAGCAATCCCCAGGGGGAATAAATAATTAGAATTTCATTTTACACTTCAAAATCATCTGAATTCTCATATGCATGATATCACAATTTTTCCTTATTTTTTTTCTTCTTTTCACATGCCCCAATGATTCATGCGTTAATTCCCCCTTATCCACCATGTATCCATCATTTCTGTATATGATGCCCCAATTTGATTAACAATGAGAATTTGTATCTTTACAAGGAACATCGCCAGTCTAGGTCTATATTGAAAAGGCTGAGTTTCAATCTTGGGTTTGCTTGAAGTGACAAGGAAAATATGGCCCAAAAATTGATTTTCTCTGGGATATGGGTAATCTGGTTTAGTCATTGTGCCCCAAGGTGTCAATCATGAAGTGATGCTTGGGAAATTGGTGTTTTGTGGTTATTGGAAAAGCTGTGAATGGTTTTAGCACAACCTTGACACACATAAAATTACCATGATCTAGATTCTTGAAAGAATGTCTCATTTATTCGAGTTTCCAAGGAGCTCGAAAAATTTTCAAAAATTTCGTTCCTTTGCTCATAGGCTAGACTAGGATCTACATCTTTGCTTATTTTGTAGTGACAATAGTTTATGAAGTTCAATCATTCATATTGCTTGAAACATTAGGTCTTTCAAGTGGTCTCGGTTCAAGAGATTTAGGAATAGGAAAGCCCAAAAGATAGGTGGGAGGGTATTGGGTCATTTCTAACAATGATCATCGATGTTCTCGAGAATCTCTATTATTAAAACCTCCTTAATGTTTGTTTTTGCACATTCAAATTATTGTTAAAACACAATAAACACAAAAGCATTTTAAAATTCAAAATTCATTTATTTTATATGGATGTCAACATAAGACAAGTGCTTTCATTATGAGGCATAGAACTACATGCATCAAAAACTCCCTTCTTGACATGTTTTCCCATAATTCAAACCGGCTATTCCTCGATACTCTTTTCAACCTTTATGTCTTCCTCCACCATTATGACATCCATAATGGTCTCATCATTCCCATTCAGTGAATTCTCTCTGTTGTCTGACCTTTGTTTCTTCCCCACATCTAACTACCCTTTATTGATTAGTGTTTGAACCTTTCATTTTAAACATATGCAATTTTTTGTAGAATGTCCTCTAATTTCAAAATGATAATCGCAATATGCATTCTTGTCATATCAACTCGGGTATGGGGGTTGGATAGGCTCTACTAGAACTTTAGTAAGGAGTTTCTCTTCGACCAGCTGGGGCAATAGTTTAGAGTAAGACAAGGGGAGTGGCTCAAACCGATTTCTTTTTCAGATGTTCTTTGGCTTTCTCTGGCTGACAAGAGGTTGAAGATTTGATGGATTTTGAGAGGCCATCGGTATAAGTATGAACCCTGGGATATGTTGTTCATAGAAGGACAGGATAGTTGGTATGAAAGGGCCTAAAGATACGGGGCAAAGACTTCCATAGCTTGGACATCTTTCTTTTTCTTTTTGGGTGTCCTGTTTCTCTCTGCATTGGATGTTTTATCTCCTTCAGTTTCCCAGTATTGATAGCATTCTCAATCCTTTCCCCGGAGATTACCATGTCCAAAAAATTCTTCGTGGCATTGCCAATGAGTCTATCATAGTACGGGGCCTGTAGTGTATTCACAAAAAGAACAGTGGTTTCCTTCTGAGTCAGGGGCGATCGTACTTGGGTGGCCATGTTTTTCCAGCTCTGAGCAAACTCTTTGAAGCTTTAAGTAACCTTTTTCTCCATATTTTGCAAAGTGAGACGGTCAGGCACCATATCCGTCACATGCTTGTATTGGCTTAAAAATGCATTAGCCAAATCAATCCAAAAGCGAATCCGATCCTTGCTCAACTAATTATACCACCTAATTGTGAACCCGTTGAGGCTATCCTGAAAGCAGTTGATCAAAAGCTTATCATTATCCGTATGGCCCATCAACTTTCAGCATAATATAGTGATGTGAGCTAACGGATCGGTTGTACCATCATATTTCTCAAAATTGGGAACCTTGAATTTAGGATGAATAACTAAATCGGGGACCAAGCAACTTCCGTTTGCATCTACACTTCCAAATACATCTGTGCTTTCTAATGCGCAGAGCCTTTCATCTAATAGCTAGTATTTCTCTTAGAAATTTGCCGAGTCAGCCCCATTCAACGCAACCAATTTCAATTTTGCTTGTTCAACTGGATTATCTAAGTTCAGGACGTTGACGAGATTAACTTTGTTATGAAAAGACTGGATATCTAACATTACGACCCCATTCTGACCTTTTGTGCCTCTAACCCTTCTCTGGTGGCCAAGTTTCCAGTTTATCCCTTTCCCTTGATTGCGGTGGACACCAGCTCCATCAGTTTAGTCATCTGATCTCTAGATTCTGCTTGAGATTTTGACAACTGTTCTCGTAATTCTTCCTGTGCCCTTTCCATTATCTCCATCTGAGCAGCTTGTTCACTCTCCGTAGCTATGGCCTGTGTTATGAAGGTGCTCAGTACTACTTATACCTCTGATTTGAAATGGAAATTTCTTCAAAAACTCTTACAGCCAAGCCAATTTCTGTTTTATCCCCCCAAGTGTGTGTCATGATGAATGAGCCATGAATGTCGTGAATGTAACACGATGTCTATATGATGCGTGTAAAGAATAAACAAATTAATACATGAACATATATAGTGAAATCATGCTAACTATGTTTGTCATGAATGCAACCTGATGCCAACATGATGTATGTAAAGAATAAACAAATCAATGCATGAACATATACAGTGAAATCATGCTAACTATGTTTGTCATGAATGCAACCTGATGCCAACATGATGCATGTAAAGAATAAACAAACCATTGCATTAACATATACAGTGAAATCTTGCTGACTATGTTTGTCATGAATGCAACCTGATGCCAACATGATGCATGTAAATAATAAACAAATCAATGCATGAACATATACAGAGAAATCATGCTGACTATGTTTGTCATGAATGCAACCTGATGCCAACATGATGCATGTAAAGAATAAACAAATCAATGCATGAACATATACAGAGAAATCATGCTGACTATGTTTGTTATGAATGCAACATGATGCCAACATGATGCATGTAAAGAATAAACAAATCAATGCATGAACATATACAAAGAAATCATGCTGACTATGTTTGTCATGAATGCAACCTGATGCCAACATGATGCATGTAAAGAATAAACAAATTAATTCATGAATATATATAGAGAAATCATGCTGACCATGTTTGTCATGAATGCAACCTGATGCCAACATGATGCATGTAAAGAATAAACAAATCAATGAATGAACATATACAGAGAAATCATGCTAACTATGTTTGTCATGAATGCAACCTGATGCCAGCATGATGCATGTAAATAATAAACAAATCAATGCATGAACATATACAGAGAAATCATGCTGACTATGTTTGTCATGAATGCAATCTGATGCCAACATGATCCATTAAATCAATGGACGAACATATACGGAGAAATCGTGCTGACTATGTTTGTCCTGAATGCAACCTGATGCCAACATGATGCATGTAAAAAATGAATGAATTAACACAAAGGTATATACAAAGAATGACCATGTATGTCACAAATGTATTTTACAATGAATGACCATGCATGTTATGACTGTAACATGACGTAAATATGATACATGTAAAGAATAAATGAATTAATCACAAGGGTATATACAAATAATGACCATGTATGTCACAAATGTATTCTACAATGAATGACCATGCATGTTAGGACCGCAACATGAAGTCAATACGATAAATGTCAAGAATAAATGAATTAAACACAAGGGTATATACAAAGACATTATCAATGATTAAACGAAATTGGTAAGACCAATCTTGGTTATTCAAAAATCTCATTATGCAAGATTTTTTCCCCAAATTTAATCCATGATTTTTTGAAACATGTTTCCCCCCACAAAAATAAAAATATTATTTTCCAAAACCAATTTTTTTTAAAAAACTTTTGGGGTAGTAGATCTTATTATGGCACGGGTGTCCAAATGTTCATTCAACACTATCGGTTTATAATTCTTATTCAATCAGTGAATGTTTATGCAATTAACAAATGAGATTATTATCACCATCTGTTTATTGAAAAGAATTGTCGCAACCTAAAAAAATAACAAGTCTCATTGCAAGACTTTATTATTTCTTAAGCGTGACATTAAAAAAAACCGAGGAAAAGTCAACTTAATTCCTCTAGAAAAATGAAGGTTTTGAACATGACTTTGAAAAAGACATGGAGCCGCCACCAATATTTTTTAGCTAGGTGTGATCGGCCACATATTAAAACCGATTTTATAAAATATTTTAAAATTAATTAAAACATTTTTAAAACCAATTTCAAGTCTGCGTTTTAAATTAGAGAAATCAAAGAAACGGGTTCGAGACTCTGTTACGTGTGGGGAAGGATTAGCACCCCCACAACGTCCTTATAAAACAGTACCTTATTAATCATGTGTTAGCTCAAGTCTCGGTAAAAAAGACGGTTAAATTTAGTATTTCAAGTTAATTCTCAATTTAAAGAAAAATAATTCCATTTTTAATTGAAAATGATCTGGAATTTATAAATTCAAAATTTTCCTATATTCCTCAACAAACGTGGCAAAATATAGAAATTTTTATTAGTTTGAAAATTTTCCGAATCATTCTCATTTTAAAGAAGATATTCCATTATTAATGATAATTGATGATATCCTTCCCAGAAAACCCGGCAGAGAACTCATGAATTATTTTAACTCGGGAATATCCTTATTTTATTGAAAATCATTACCTTTTTGAAAACATTTAGAAAATATGAATATGTATGACATAAATAAAATGACATAGCAAAGTCTAAATAATATAATGCAACCTAAATGATATGATATAATTTAAATGTCTTAGCATATTCTAAATGAAATGAAATATCCTAAGTTATATGATATATTCTAAATGAAATGAAATGACCTATGTAACATAATATATTCTATATGAAATGTAATATCCTAAGTCATATGATATATTCTAAATGAAATAAAATATCCTGAAGGACATAATATATCCTATATGAAATGAAATAATTTAAATGACATGGCAAATATGAATGATATGACATATAATTTAAATGACATGGAATATAAAATAATGCTACCATATAATATGCATGAAAAAAAAAATGAAAATAATAATGCATGAACATAGTATATGCTAAATAATATGACAATAAATAACTAAATAAAAAGCATAGGATATCATGAAATATTCAAAACCATATAATAAACAATATAACATCAAAAAATATCAAACAAAATAATAACATTACCATAGAAATTATTATAGCAAAAATCACATATTATATAAAATGCATGAATATGAAAAATGCAATGCATGAAAATGTATTTTTCCTTTAATTAAGGAAATCCGTATATCTAAAAAGATATCCGGCTACCTTGGGAAAATATATCAAATTAAATATTCGAAAATCAAAATACTTTGTGATTGTTTGAATACAATTTTTTTAAAAGCTTAGATTAAAAATAAAACTTGGCTAAACCTTTTTTAAATGGCTCTAATTTCTTAAGTTTAAAATCTCGGACTTGACCACCCTTAACCCGAGACTTAAAAAATCATTTTTAGAGTTTAAAAAGGCTTAGAAACTACCCTAAGTCAGTAGCTAAACTTCCTTATCAGCCCCCTCTAAGTAACTTAACCAAAACAGAAAAATGATTTTCCTTCAAATTCAATTCTGACTCCACTGTCCAGTTTTAAACCACGATTTTTTACCCTATTTTTAAAAATTCTAAAAAATATATAAAAAAAAAACATACTGGAGAGTCAAGACATGTAAAACTACACGGAAAAAAATCAGCTTAATTTTATGATTAAATATGACTACCCAGAAAAATCGGGAAAGTACGAGTATTGGGTGAAAAAACTGTTTTGCCAAAACATATTTTTTGCATTTGATAAAATCATTTAAAAATCAAAGTAAAAATATTTAAGACTCTCTAAATGACTCACAAATAGTAGCTAACACTTTTAAAAAGTTAGACAAAAATTAGCTAAGTAGAAAAAATCACTAAGGTAGAATAATAAATTTGACAACTCTTTAGTTTTCCACAAGTATGCTTAAGAGAGCATGACTTTGAACCATTGATTGGCCTAAGTCATAAGTCAAATGGCAAGGACATGGAATGCATGAAAAATACAGCAAATATGATGCATGAAATGCATGATTTTAAACCTAAATGTCATGAAAAATACATGGTATCAATAAAATGACTTAGACCTAAATGAATTTGCATGGCATTTAATGCAACCTAGGTCTAAAATGCATGGTTATGCATGGCAAAACAAACCAATCCTACATCTAAAATATGCATGGCAATAACACAAACACAAGGCATGCTTAAACCAAATACTCAACCAAATGTCATGAAAATGCAAACCTATCAACTAACATAACAAAAATGCACACACAAAGCAAATAAAGTGAAGTGGCCGAATGGCCTCATGTTCAAAGTGAGCATGGTATTTTCACAAACACTTGATATACTAACATACTTAACTAAAACATAACACTCAAATCATGCAAATATAAAGTAGATGTATGAAAACTAACAAGCATTTTCACAAACACATGGATTTCAAAATATAAAACATAAACAAACTTAAACATTTTGAAAACAGAAAATCAAAAATGCAAGAACATGATAATAGACTCATAAATGGAAATAAGCAAGCAACCAAATTAAAACAAGCTTCAAGTATATGTAGTAGAAGAAGACTTAAAGCATCAAGACTTATTTAATATAAAAAATAACATGAAATAACAAAGCAAAACAGCAACTAAAACAAAAAAAAAATGGGCCATTCGGCCATGTCAAAGAACAAGGAAAAAAATATTTCAAGAATTTTTTATAAGAAAAGATGAAGAAAGAACTTAAAGAAGAACATTAAAAACTCTTATTTAAAATGAAAAATCAAAAGAAACTCACCAAAATAATAATCAAAACAGCAAATCAAGAATGGAAAATCAAAGAAAGTGCAAGAGTATGGTGCTAAAAGCAACATCTAGAAGCTATCTTTCAAGCTTTTTCTCTTCAAACTTTCTTTTGTTTTCTAAACTTTTCTTTTTGCTTCCTAAAAATGGAGAGAAAATCAGCCAAAAGCAAGAGAGACTAGAGAATGAAATGTGCTGAAAATGAAAGAATAAGGATTCCTTATAGTGGCCGAAACCCCCCTCTCTCTAGGCTAGCATGTTGTCCTTTTTCCCTCAACCAATTTTCATCCAAGGGCTATTGATCCAAGATGTTTAAAACATGAAATTATCACGCTTGGATTAGGCCATCAGCTATCCAAAATTACATCTGTTCAAGAATCTTAAGCCATTATGTTGACACTCTCCCTCTTCATGCATTGGTCCATGTGGCTTATTTGCAAAGGCTTGATCAAAAAAATCACTAACTAACTCTTCATTTTTGGCCTCTTGATTAAAAAATCAGAAACCTCCTTCCCATCCTTGGGCCTTGGCCGGCTAGCCCTCCTTCTTCCAGCCCATGTTTGATTTTTTTGAAAGGCAAGAAAAGCCCTTTTCGGTTTCTTGGGTAAAATGACCTTTTTGCCCCTCGAATGCAAATAAATGGAAAACGGACTCCAAATTCAAATTTTCTTTCTTCAATAATTTCAAAATAATAGAAAATTGAATTCTGGAAGTTTTCAAAATTTTTAGAGTCCATTTGCTATTTATTTGGATTTTTTTTTTCAAAATTGCCCTTTTATGCTCCCAAATTTTACCATTTTTTAAACGAGCTCCAAATCAAGATTTTTCTTCACCAATATCTTCCAAATAATTTAAAAGTGTGATCTGGAAGTTTTCATAATTTTTGGAACTCATTTGGTATTTTTTCAGGATTTATCCACTTGAATTACTACATAGAAGGCCCGGGATTTGGCCATTTTGAAAACGAACTCCGAATCAAGATTTTATTTCTCCAATATCTTCCAAAGAATTAAAAAATGAGATTTGAAAATTTTGAAAATTTTTGGAGTTCATTTGCTATATTTTTGGGATTTATCTTCTTGAATTTCTGCATAGGAGACTCGGAATTTGGCCATTTTGCAAACGAACTCCGAATCAAGATTTTCTTTTGCCAATCTCTTCCAAATGATTTAATAATGAGATTTGCAATATTTCAGAATTTTTGGAGTTCATTTGCTGTTTTTCCCAAATTTTCCAATTTTGCCCTTTTACCTGCGAAACCCAATTTTGCTCAAAACAAGTCCGATTTTTAGATTTTCTTCAAACTGAGCCTTGGGCTATCCCTTTTTAATCACTCCTCATCCATTAGGGGCTTTATCCCTATCGAGTCGGGCCATTTATGTAATTCTTCCCAGTTTCACCGAAATCTACCAAAAACCCTAATTCTAGGTTTTCTTCCGGATTGACTTTTCTTTTAGTTTTTCTTTCAAGTGGCTTCTCCATTACCCGTAGTTAGTGCTTATCTTTCATTTGGAACCTTCAATTTCGACCAATTCGATCGTTTAAGCACTTTTTCTCCAAATTTCCCGGATTAGGGTTTCCTTTCTACTGAATCTCCATATCCCAACTTTCGAACTCCATATCTTTCGATGTAGACCTCGGATTATCAAAATTCTTTTGCCATTTTTCAATTGAACTTCAAATCTTGATTTTGAAAGTGGGTTGACTTTTTCAGTAATTGACTTTTTGGGGTTGACTTTTTAGGGTTGACTTTTTTCATGTTTGACTTTTTATGCTCGCCCTCTTAAACTAATCTCGAAGTACCACCTACAGGATGAAAAAAGTCTTTTTACATTCTCAAACATCAATTTAGGAAGAAAATATACCTGTTTTAGTGGTCCGGACAAAATTAGGTGTCATAGCTGCCCCTCTTTGACTATTGCTGAGAATCAGGAATCAGGCAAAGATAAACACTAATTTTGTCCGTTTAGTGAAATCACATGTGAAGAGAAGGGGATTTCTTTTTTTCTTTTTCCATTTTCATTCATCAATTTTTTTTTTTTTTTTTGTTGAGAAAAACTGTAAATAAAAGATATTATCCTTAAACTAAATTCCCTGACTAATCAAGGTTCGACCCGTCTTAAGGAAACGAATTCGATTTGCAAGAAAAAAATTGTGCCTGGAGGTCTTAAGAATGATGCCCGGAGGTCTCAAGCATGATGCCCAGAGGTCTTAAAAATGGTGCCCGGAGGTCTTAAGAATGGTACCCGGAGGTCTTAAAAATGGTGCCTGGAGGCCTTACCCGTGATTTGAAAATACCTTGACAACGGTCTCAAGGCTCGACTCATTTGATAAAATAGAATGAATTCGATTTAAAACAAAAAGAAATACCTCGACGGTGGTCTCAAGGCTTGACTCATTTGATAAAACAGAATGAATTCGATTTAAAACAAAAGGAAATACCTCGACGGTAGTCTCAAGGCTCGGCTCATTTGAAAAAACAAAATGAATTCGATTTGAAACAAAAGGAAATACCTCGACGGAGGTCTCAAGGCTCGACTCATTTGATAAAACAGAATGAATTCGATTTAAAACAAAAAGAAATACCTCGATGGAGGTCTCAAGGCTCGACTCATTTGATAAAACAGAATGAATTCGATTTAAAACAAAAAGAAATACCTCGACGGAGGTCTCAAGGCTCGACTCATTTGATAAAATAGAATGAATTCGATTTAAAACAAAAGGATATACCTCGACGGAGGTCTCAAGGCTCGACTCATTTGATAAAACAGAATGAATTTGATTTAAAACAAAAGGAAATACCTCGACGGAGGTCTCAAGGCTCGACTCATTTGATAAAACAGAATGAATTCAATTTAAAACAAAAGGAAATACCTCGACAGAGGTCTCAAGGTTCAACTTATTTGATAAAACAGAATGAATTCGATTTTAAACAATAGGAAATGCCTCGACGGAGGTATCAAGGCTTGACTCATTTGATAAAATAGAATGAATTCGATTTAAAACAAAAAGAAATACTAAGAATGATTATGGGTTTGGTTCATTTGGAAAAGAATAAATTTAACTTGAAAATGAAAGGAACATACCTCGACGGCGGTCTCGGGACTCGACTTATTTGAGAAGCAAAATGAGTTCGATTTGGAAAGAAACGTACATCGACGGTGATCTCGGGGCTTGACTCATTTGAAAAACAAAACAAGCTCACTTTGGGGAAGTCCAAGTTTTCCTGATTTCTACAATGTTAACTAAATGCAATGATGAGAATGACATGCTTTGCAAATGCTTGTATGTTTCCTAAGAATGAACGCAATCAAATGATTGTGTCGTGATTTCTAATCCATGGTTTCTTTGAGATTCACAGATTATTCGACTTCATGATAGAGTCTTCAATTGTTCATTGATGCCCCACTTAAAGAATCCTTCACTCAAGATAACTTGTCAAACAGTCTTAGTTTCTGACTTTCGCCGAAATTCATAGATTTTCTGACTTCGTGATGGAGTTTCCAACACGTTCACTGTTTTCTTTTCTTGGTGAACTTTCCAAACCTTTCCCAAGATTTGAATCTATTCCTTAGTAATACATGGAAATCCTTTTATTTAAAGATTTTTTATTACTAATCATCATTCAATTTAATAACAATCATAATGCATCTCAAAAATGTATGAAAGAAAATATGAATCAAGCAAAAATTGTTATGAAAAGGATAACAAGAATTTATTGCAAGAAATGTTTTAAAATAGTAAAAATAAATATCAAGGATATAAGAAACAAATGTAAAGTTACAGGTTGTAGATGCCCCGGATGCGGAATATCTTGGACCCCTCTTTTTTGAAACCATCTGAAATTTCTCTTGAACGAGCGATTTACTTGGGTAACCTCTCGGCTTCCGTAGTTACATCAGACTGAGTTGTTCCCCTTTCTTTTGATTGGCAGATACTTTCTCCCTCTTTACACGGAGCATTGATTTGAACTTTTAATCAGTACCTGAGCCGCCCTATGTGGGTTTTCAACTCAAGTGTCCTCCATTCGGTATTAAGTCACCCTTTGAGGGTTTTCGACTTAAACCTCTCCTTTTACATTATTTTTTCATTTCCATATTTTTTTGTATTCTACCATGCATCTGAGAATTCTAAATGTTTCCAAGGTAAAAATGTCAATTCAAAAGATGGGAAGAATTCTGAGAATAACTTTTCAAATTAAATATCCATGCTTGATCAAAATGGGCTTTTAAAGCACGTAATGTAGGCCAAGGTTTAGATTTAGAAAGAAAGGATAAAATAGGCCCAAAGTGTGTTTGAGGGTGATTGGATCAATGATTATTTCCTGAGGAGAACTCATTCTTGAAACACTTGTCCCTTTTTGGACTTTCTTTTCTTTCTTTTTTACTTTTTACTTTATTGGCTTTCATTTGCCACATTTTTCGATGGCTTTTTTTTCGCCATGATTTTTTGATTATTTTTCCTCGTATTTGCCCTCCAATGTAGAGGGTGATCTTTGATCAAGGTTTAAAGAAAGAAATAATTCCTAAGGCTCAAAGGGGTGACTAAGGATAATTTTTTCTTAGTGAATGGAATATGAAAGATGGCCATTCATCATATCAAGCATGAATATTTTCCTTGAAAAGCAATTCACAGAGGAAATAGATATATAGAATTTCCATTTTTACACTTGGAATCATTCAAATTTCCATGTGAACAGCATCACACCCTTTTTTTTCAAGCATAATACTTCTTCAGTTCATCAGCATTCACGGGATTTTTTAAATCCTCCCCGTCCATTCTAGTTAAAATCAATGGTCCTCCAGAAAAAGCTCTTTTTACCACATAGGGTCCTTCCCAAATTTGCGCCCATTTTCCTCTCGGGTCCTTCACTATAGGGAGAATTTTCCTTAGTACCAACTCCCCCTCTCAGAACTGTCTGGGAAGAACTTTCTTGTTATGGGCTTGAATCATCCTTTTCTGATACAACTGCCCGTGACAAATTGCTTTCAATCTTTTCTCCTCGATGAGATTCAACTTTTCATAATGAGCTCTAACCTATTCTGCTTCCTGTAGGCCAACTTCCATCAAAACCCGAAGTTAAGGAATCTCAACTTCAATAGGTAGCACTGCTTCCATCCCGTATACGAAAGAAAATGACGTTGCCCCTTTAGATGTACGGACCGAAGTACGATATGCATGAAGAGCAAAAGGCAAGATCTCATGCCAATCCTTGTACACATTGGTCATCTTCTCAACAATCTTCTTAATGTTCTTATTGGCTGATTCTATTGTCCCATTCATCTTCGAACGGTAAGGTACCGAATTATGATGTGTGATCTTGAATTGAGTACACACTTGTCGGCATATGATTTCTTTCTTAATGAATCTGCATACCACCAACTTTGTTACATTCGCATAGGAAGCAGCTTCTACCCACTTTGTGAAATAATCTATGGCCACCAAGATGAAACGATGTCCATTTGAAGCTTTCGGGGTAATAGGCCCTATCATATCCATTCCCTACATTGAAAAGGGCCACGGTGCAGTCACAACATGTAATGGTGATGGCGGCACATGAATCTTATTTGCATATATCTAGCATTTATGGCACTTCCAGGTATAACTAATGCAATCTCCTTCCATCGTCAACCAATAGTACCCTGCCCTCATAATTTGTTTAGCAAGCATGTGACCATTAGCATGAGTGCCACATATCTCTTCATGGACCTCTTCTATAATTCTCCGAGCTTCAGCAGATCCGACACATCTCAACAAGACTTGGTATTTTCCTTTCTTGTAGAGAATCTCACTGTCTAGAACAAAACCCATTGCTAGCCTTCTCAGAGTCCTCTTGTCATTCTTTGTTGCTTGTTCTGGATACTGTTGACTCCTGATGTACTATAAGATGTCGTTATACCAAGGAAAGCCATCTGCTTCTTTTTCAATACTCAGACAGTGGGCAGGAGACTCATATATACTCGTCTTTATTGGTATAACTTCAGCCCCTTCATTCACTTTAAACATTGATGACAAAGTAGCCAAAGCATCTGCCATTCGGTTTTCTTCCCGAGGGAAGTAATTGAAATTCACTTCTTCAAATTCCGCCAATAAACTCAGTATGAGTTCTCGATATCGAATTAGCTTTGTATCTTGGGTTTCCATTCTCTTCGTAGCTGGTATATCACTAAGGCTGAGTCTCTAAAAACTTCCAATACTTTGATTTTTTCTGTCCACTGCAGCACGAAGGCCCATAGTACATACTTCATACTCGGCAGTATTGTTTGTACAATCAAAATCCAATCTAGCAGTGAAAGGATAATAATCTTCTTCTGGGGATATAAGCACTGCACTGATTCTATGCCCCATGGCATTAGATATGCCATCAAAGTACATTTTCCATACTTTTTTCTTCAGGGGAATCTCATCTTCTTGTGAAATATACATCAAATCTTCATCTGAGAAGTCAAAGTTCAACGGCTCATAATCTTCCACTGCTCGATTTGCTAAGAATTCAGCCACTGCACTGCCCTTGATAGCTTTTTGACTTACATATACAATGTCGTACTCTAACAATAAAACCTGCCATCTTGTCGTTCTCCCTAACAAATAAGGTGCTTCCAACATGTACTTGACTGGATCCAGTTTGGCAATCAACCACGTTGTGTGGTACAACATGTATGGTCTCAGTCTTCGAGTAGTCCAAGCTAAAGCACAACACAACTTTTCTACCGACGAATATTTCAACTCATAATCTGTGAACTTCTTGCTGAGGTAGTAAACTGCCTGCTCTTTCTTTCCAGTCTCATCAAGTTGCCCCAAAACACAACCATGGATCTCTCAAATACTAATAAATACAGTATCATTGGTTTATCCAAAACAGGTGGCATTAGTACTAGTGGGTTGGATAGATAATGTTTAACCTTTTCAAATGCAATCTGACAACTTCATCCCATTCTCCTGGATCACATTTTCGTAGTAACTTAAATTTTGGATCACACTTTTCGGTTAATTGAGAAATAAACCGAGCAATGTAATTCAATCTCCCCAGAAAGCCTCTTACTTTCTTTTGAGTTCGAGGTGGTGGCAGATTTTGAATGGCCTTCACTTTATCCGGGTCAATCTCAATTCCTCTTTTGCTGACGACAAAACCGAACAATTTCCCTGAGGTGACTCAAAAAGTGCATTTTGTCGGATTTAGCTTGTCTAAACTTCTTTAATCGTTCAAAGAGCTTCTTAAGATTCGTAATACGCTAATCTTCTCCTTGTGACTTTGCGATCATATCATCAACATAGACCTCAATTCCCTTATGCATCATATCATGAAACAAGGTCACCATGGCTCTTTGGTATGTTGCCCCAACATTCTTCAACCCAAATGGCATTACCTTATAGCAGAAGGTTCCCCACATTGTAACAAATGTGGTTTTCTCCATATTTTTTGGTGCCATCTTGATCTGATTGTATCTTGAGAATCCGTCCATGAAAGAAAATAAAGAACTCTTCGTCGTATTATCCATCGGAGTATCAATATGGGGCAAAAGGAAATTATATTTAGGGCTGGCCTTGTTCAAATCTCGGTAATCAACGCACATCCGTTCTTTTCCATCCTTCTTTGGTACTGGAACAATATTTGTCACCTATTTTGGATATTTTGCCACCTCTAAGAACCCAGCATCAAATTGCTTCTTCACCTCCTATTTTATCTTTAACAGCATGTCTGGCCTCATTCTTCTCAACTTTTGCTGAATTGGCTTGCATTCTGGCCTTAAAGGGAGCTTATGAACCACAATATCCGGATCCAACCCTGTCATATCTTGGTAAGACCATGCAAATACATCCACATATTCCTGGAGCAAGGCTATCAATTCACCCTTTATTGATGATGACAATGAAGTCCCGCTTTTGACTTCCTTTATCTCTTCACCATCTCCCAAATTTATCATTTCCAATAATTCCTTATTAGGAAGTACTTGTTTCTCCTCTTGTTCTATTTTCCTTAATAGATCCGGAGGTAGACCATAATCCTCAGTATCTTCGTTAGCCTCAAAATCACCCGTGCAAATGGGTCTTTCAAAATCAATTTCAGAATTACTACCAGGAAGGTCCTCATATTTTGCATTCGTACACCTGTAAATAGGTGGAGAAGAAACAATATAAGAAAATATATAATGAAAACAAAATAAATAACAAAAATGAAAGAATATGGACACATCAATATGGATAAAATGCATTGTGCTTGTTATTTATTGAATGAAAATGTTTAAACAAAAAGCCCATTACAGAAAAAAAAAAAAAACTCTTAATATCTCTGGGTAAAGATATTTAAGATTGTTTTTTTAAAGTATTACGTTGGAATAGACTTAAAAACTATGGGCAACTCAGTCGCACTCTAATTGGTTAGTCTATATCCTGGTGGACAAGGTCGCACCATCCAGTTCGCACTATCACTTTCCATCCCTTCTTTCCCGATCATGCAAATCACCATATCCTGAATCTGTCCCCCTTTATTCACATGGAATTTTTCAAAAGCTTGCTCAATCATTATGAGTACATCTTCTGAATTCTTTTCTCTAAATAGAAAACCAGCAGAGCGAAAGTTGTGAAGAATTGGTGGGAAAGTCATGGGTACCCATTCAATATCCATACCCGTGAGACGGGCAATTCTTCTTTGTCTGTTCCTTTCAACCTGTTTCCTATTCTCATGGGCCTTCGGAAGATACCCTAAGCCAAACCGGTCATTCTTTCCCATTGCTTCCATTGCTTGGGCCATCCCTTGAAGATATTTCCCCAGACCTTTTCCAGCCCTGCAGCCTTTTCCCACTGTGGTTTTTACTCCCAGCCTTGTGTTATTGGACAATCTTGGTTTTGGAATTTTTGTCCTTCAGCGACGAAAATTGCATTTACGAATTTCAAAGACCGAAAAGAACATTTTACGACATCTTCATTGGGCTCAACATAAGGAGATTCAGTAGATACGGAGGCTATTATGTCTTCTTCTCCTGATATAGTGATCGAACGGTCCTCCATCACAAATTTTAGCTTTTGGTGGAGAGACGAGGGTACAGCCCCTACTGAATATATCCATGGCCTTCCCAACAAGAAATTATAAGACGGATTAATATCCATGACCTAGAAGTTCATCGTATAAGTGCATGGGCCTATCTCCAGAGGAACCTCAATAGTTCCTATTACCTCTCTCCTTGTACCATTGAAAGTCCTGAATACTGTGCAACTCGGTAACATATAAGACATATCCACTGGCAACTTATACAGGGTTGCCAAGGGCATTACATTTAATGAAGAACCATTGTCCAGAAGCACCCTTGGTAGTGTATGCCCTTTGCAAGTAATTGTTATGTGAAGAGCCTTTGTGGACCCAATACCATAGGTGGTATTTCATCATAACTGAAAAATATATGGTCGTCCGCTGCAATGTTTCCCACCAGCCTGTCTAATTTTTCTACTGATATATTGTTAGCCACGTATGCCTGATTCAACACTCTTAACAGGGCATTTCTGTGTGGCTCTGAATTGAAAAGCAAAGATAAGATTGAAATTCTAGCTGGTTGACGTTGCAGTTGTTCAACCACGCTATACTCACTGTGCTTTATGAATTTTAAGAACTCACAGGCTTCCTTCTCGTTTACCGATTCCTTTATCCTGTTTGCCGGGGCTGATCCCCTCTCTACTTCTTTTGACAAATCCATCTCAATATGGATTGGTTCAACTACTTTTTTCCCTTTGTCTGCCCCTCTGTCTTTCCCTGTTAACCCCTGTTCAGTAGCTTCAGGAGCATAACACCTTCTACTTCGTGTTAAATGCCCCACACCTGTGATATCTTGCTGACTCAAAGACCTAGGCATAATTATGTTGCAGTCGTATTTCCATGGTGCAGCTTTATTTTCCTTGTATGAAAAAGAAACAGGAAAATCAGTGATTAACTTAGATGCACTTTCCTCAACGACTAGCATAACTTTCTCCTCTGGTTCATCATAATAGATGATCAAGGGTCTTCCTATCCCGTAGCCAACTGCATTCTCAATAACTTCTATTTCCTCATCTGTCTCTTCGTAAAACTGGGTCTCCCCATTATCCATAATCTTTTGAACTTTAATCAAAAAGTCTCTGCAGTCTTGTATGACATGATATTCACACTTATGGAACGGGCACCAATTCTGCACCCTCTTTGCAACCATTTTTAGATTGTCTGTATCTCCTATCATTCCTGCCTTGACCATCTCGACCCATACTGTTAGCATCAGAGTCTTGACTTCCCTGACATCCCTTTTTAACCTTCTAACTTCCCCTGTTGATACTGCATTTACCCGATTCTCAGCATGATCGGGCAATGGGTTTCTCGCTATATTTGGCCCATTCTTTGACCCAAACTTCACAACTTCGATATTAATTAAGCTTTGGACTTTCTTTTTGAAAGCAATGCAATCCTCCATTGAATGCCCCTGAATTCCTGCATAGTTGGTATTTGCATTGTACCATCTTGGGTAAGGTGGAGTCAAAGGTTTAAGATATACGGGCGCGACAAGTTGACCTTGTAGTAGTTTAGGATATAGCTCACCTTAGGTTGTAGGAATGGGATGAAACTGAGGTTTTTGATCGTTCCTTGGTGAACGATAGTCATTGCGCGCGGGACCTTGAGTGTTTAGGATGGTATTTTCTAGGAAGGGTTATTTGTGGGGATATACCAGTTGGGAACGGCTGTTGTGGTATATTGGTATAGGGGAATGGATTTTGGGTAAGGTGGTTCACATTGGGGTAGTAAAATTATACCCCGTGTAAGGTGTCGGAGGTGCATAATATGTGGTTGGAGTATAAGGCTTTGGAGGTGTGTTTGGTGTATAGGGGTATTGATTGAAACTGACTGCATGTGTCTCCTCCTTCTTCTTTGCAGGAAAAACTCTCTTCGGGGTAGCAGACTCACCCCCTTCCATTTTCCCGTTCTTAATAGCAGACTCTATCATCTCCCCAGATATCACCATATCTGCAAAGTCCTTGGTGGCACTTCCCACCAATTTATCATAATAAGGTGATTTCAAGGTATTGATGAAAAGCACTGTAGTTTCCTTGTTGGTTAAAGGGGGTTGCACTTGTGTAGCCAGGTCTCTCCATCTTTGAGAATATTCTTTAAAGCTTTCAGTAGCTTTCTTTTCCATGTTCTGGAGAGTTAGACGATCAGGCACCATGTCTGTCACATGCTTATAGTGTTCCATGAAAGCTTTGGCGAGATCCATCCAGGAACGAATCTTAAAACGGGTAAGCTGGTTATACTACCGAGTTGCGGACCCTGTCAAACTATCTTGGAAATAGTGGATGAGCAATTTGTCGTCTTCATCATGTCCGGTCATCTTCTGACAATACATGATCAGATGCGCTTATGGGTTGGTAGTTCCGTTATATTTTTCAAAGTCTGGTACTTTGAACTTTGGAGGAATCACCAGACCGTGCACTAAACTCATCTCTTTGGCATCTAGATTGCCAAATAGCTCTGCTTCTTCAACTGCCCTCAACCTTTCCTCCAGCAGCTGATATTTTTTCTGGGATTATGCAGTTTCAACCCTCTTCAGTTCAGTTATCTTTGCCTTTTCCTTTTCAGCCATTTCTTCAAAGTCTGGAACTTCTACATCAATTGGATCACCCCCAATATTACCCCTTTTAGGACCAAAATTTTGTGCTTCAACCGCTGGTTGGATGTAAATATAGGATGCTGCCCCAGTCGGAAGTTCATTTCCCACAGGCTGGCATGTCTGGCCATTCTTCTGTACCACCTTTAGTCAGTCTTCCTGGTTCATTGCCCCCATTCCTGTAACTGAATTTTCTCCTGGCCACTTCTGCCTCATCATGGTACTCATCATCTCCATGAGTTTGGTCATTTGTTCCCGTGACTCCTCTTGAGACTTAGCTAACTGTTCCTGTAGTTCTTTTTGAATTCTTTCCATCCTTTTAATTCTAGCAAGCTGATTGTTCTCCATAGCTCTTGCTTTAGATCGGGTATTGTAAGGGTATCGAAAGTCTGATTCTTTCTGAGTGCGACCAATTATACCTTTAGTTTTAAAAACCATGGATTAGAAATTATTGACACATTTCTTATTTTATTTTATAAAAATGAATGAATGAATAAATGACTAAATGTTAATGAATGAACAAATAAGTAAACGACTAAGTATATGAACCTAAATGACTAATTATAAAGAATAAATTAGTGGACAAATAAATAAATGACAAAGTGTATGAACAATTTATAAAGAGTAAATGAATGAATGATTATGAATATAAATGAATGAACAACTAAAATATATAAAAGAAAGAACAAATGAATGATGAATGCATTTAAAAGTATTGGCCCCAGGATAATTCCAACCAAACGGTCTTTCATTGATTTCCTGGAACTAAATACATCAAAGAAAAGATCACTGCTTAAGACAATCTGATAATCTATCTCTTCTAATTTAAAAATGCTATTACAAAATACTGGTCCTATAGTAACTCTCTCAGATCTTGAACCTTTTTCACTGTCCTCTTTTGACTGCCTTGCTCTTCAATCTGACCCCTACTTGTTCACGACCCTTTGACATGTTAGCAGAAGCATCACCGTGTAAGCTTTTCTTAGCTTGTTTCTCCAGTTGATTGGCTCGGGCTTCCTTATGCTTTGCTCTTTCTGCCCAATAGTTCTTCTCCTTCTTGAGGTTTTTGACTTCTTGTTCCCATTCCTCGGAAGTCTTAAGAGTCCCCTCGAATCTGAGCTCGAAACGGTACCTCTTGTTCTCCAAGTGTAATTCCTGACGATCGCTTTTAGCAGTGTCCCTTTCTCTCTTGATCTTTTCCTTTTCTCTTTCTGGGGCTGATTCCCTATTTTTCATATTCTCAAGCTCTTCTTGCAAACGGGCAATTTCCTTGCTCATTTGGGCCTTTTCTTTTTTGAATTCTGCCCTTGTGATTTCTAACTCCGATGGCACTTCCTTGGGCGGCGAACTCAAATGCTAAACTTCTTCCCCATCTGATGTCAACAACCTATCATTAACCTCGATTCCCTCCATGTCAGGTAATCAGGTGTGACGATGTCAGCATATCTAGCTACCACCACTCGATGAGTTTCTTTCCATGCTACTACAATCTCATATACCTTTCCCGAATATCCATCTTCTCCATAAGCAAATTCCAAATTACTAAGGTCATGGGTCATAGGAGTAAACTGACGGGATTTTGATTGTCTCAGTACTAGCAGTGGTGCATAGCTCACTCCTCCCCATACTCCCAATAATGGAACAGAAGCTTTATCTCCGCACTTGTACAATGTCGGCATAGGAGCTATCCATGGAGCTCTCCAAATTATCATCTCAGCCCTGATATTCCAGAATATATTGATCCATTGTTCCTCAGTCCTATTTTCAAGCCAATCTCTCTTAAGAAATTCACCAATTGGTGCAAAAGATTTCCAGTATGAGCGAATAGGGAAATTCTCCTGTTTACAAAAATGACTCTGAACCCATATGTAAAGGAGCTGTATACAACCTAGAAAACGCCCTTTTCCTTCCCGTTTACAGAAATTCAAGGATCGGATTGTTTCTGCTATAATTGTCGGGGCTGGGTTTATCCTTTGCTCAAATTTCTCAAAAACATCAAATATCGCTACATCCACATACCCTAATGTCTTTGGAAAGATAACTAAACCATTGATAGCCAAAGCAAAAGTATTCCTAACTGTCTCCTTACTTGAATGGCTATGAATTAAGGTCCGTAAAATGTCCCATGATATATAGTAGCTTACCCCATTTTAGACAACATGGCTTTCGACCCAATTTCTTTCCACTCCCAGAATTTTAAACACTTTTTTCTTGAAACCCGGCGTCTTTGTATCCTTCAAATAAATACGGTCGGGAATAACATTCTCAATATGCAACAAGGTCGAATATTCCTCTATGGTTGGAGTCATATCCTCTCGGTTGAAGGTAAAACACCGATAAGCGGGATTACAGAATTGCATCATAGCCCGGATTACCTCACCATTGACCTTAACCTGAACTAGCAGTGCTATGTCCCCATAAATATGAGTGAAGGCTTTTTTTATATATGTTCCACTGATTCCATATATCCATCAATTCCCGAAGATCATTTTGCTTGATAGTAAGATCAACCTCGGCTGGCAATGCTGACATATATCCCATCTTCAAACAATCCCCATTATCCTGCTGACCTTTCTCGGACTATTTCCTAACCTCTAAATGCTTCTCGACCACTGAGACACTCTGACCCTCCATGAAAGCCCTTTTGATTGAATATTATCCCGAGACCAATAACTTTCCATGTGCAAAAAATGATGACAAGAATGCAAAAAAAAAAAAAAACAAAAACAACAACAAAAAGAAAATGAATCAGTAACGGGAATAAATACGAATAATACAAAAAACATATAATTCGAAACAATAATTATCCCTGAGGATGCCAACAAAATTTCGGCATTATAACACCCCTGGGATGAAATACCAACATTTATTACGGGGATTGTGATGTACGTTCATCATCGTCCGATTTTCAAAAATAAACTTATTCTGATAGTAGAATAGAAGGTAAAAGGATTGGAAATATTTCTCCATGTGTTCTTAACTTTGGGATATCTAATTGGAAATCCGGCATGGCTTCGCCTAGGTTTACTATATGAAGGTGAATTAGTTCTAAACGCCCCGAATTGTTCCTCACTGTAGCCGGTGAAGGCTAGTAAGGCACCCTGATAAAAGCGGGTTCAATTCGTTAGAGTCTATTTCCCTAGCCCATGCGAATTGTTAATCACGAAGGCTTAGGTAATTTAGTACTCCAGAAGTGTTTCACTAGCCCATGCGGATTGTTAATCACGAAGGCTTAGTTACTTTGCTCCCACCTAAAAGGACGGAACCCGGGTATACGATTCATGATATACAAATGCACGTGTAGTGTGTGAGGAGAAATAATAAACCTTTCACCACCTATTCTACATCCCTTATTCTAAATGCCCCAACAAGATTAAACAACATAAACCATCAATTAATCAATAAATGAATATATGCACCAAAATAACCAGAGAACAATTATAATATGTATGCACATGAATATGGACATATTTAAAAACATTTCATTATTTTTGAAATTATCCTTATTTTTTAAAATGTTAGAATTAAAATTAAATACCAATTAAACCAACAAAACTAAGACTTTGATAACACACGACTAATTCTAGGCCTGACTCTCTAATGGTCCCTAGTGGAGTCGCCAAGCTGTCGCAACCTAAAACAATAACAAGTCTCATCGCAAGACTTTATTATTCGTTAAGCGTGATATTAAAAAAACCGAGGAAAAGTCGACTTAATTCCTCTAGAAAAATGAAGGTTTTGAAAATGACCTTGAAAACGACATGGAGTCGCCACCAATCTTTTTTAGCTAGGTGTGATCGGCCACCTATTAAAACCGGTTTTATAAAATATATTAAAATTAATTAAAACATTTTTAAAACCAATTTCAAGTCTGCGTTTTAAACCAGAGAAATCAAAGAAACGGGTTCGGGACTCGTTTACGTGTGGGGAAAGATTAGCACCCCCATAACGCCCGTATAAAACGGTACCTTATTAATCATGTGTTATCTCAAGTATCGGTAAAAAAGTCAGTTTTAAATTTAGTATTTCAAGTTAATTCCCAATTTAAAGAAAAATAATTCCATTTTTAATTGAAAATGATCCGGAATTTATAAATTCAAAATTTTCTTATATTCCCCAACAAATGTGGCAAAATATATAAATTTTTATTAGTTTGAAAATTTTTCGAATCATTCTCATTTTAAAGAAGATATTCAATTATTAAAGATAATTGATGATATCCTCCCCAGCAAATCCGGCAGAGAACTCATGAATTATTTTAGCTCGGGAATATCTTTATTTTATTGAAAATCATTACCTTTTTGAAAACATTTAAAAAATATGAATATGAATATGTATGACATAAATAAAATGACATAGCAAAGTCTAAATAATATAATGCAACCTAAATGATATGATATAATTTAAATGTCTTAGCATATTCTAAATGAAATGAAATATCCTAAGTTATATGATATATTCTAAATGAAATGAAATGACCTAGGAAATATAATATATTCTATATGAAATGTAATATCCTAAGTTATATGATATATTCTAAATTAAATAAAATATCCTAAATAACATAATACATCCTATATGAAATGAAATAATTTAAATGACATGGCAAATATGAATGATATGGCATATAATTTAAATGACATGGAATATAAAATAATGCTATCATATAATATGCATGAAAAAAAAATGAAAATAATAATGCATGAACATAGTTTATGCTAAATAATTTGACAAAAATAACTAAATAAAAAGCATAGGATATCATGAAATATTCAATACCATATAATAAACAATATAACATCAAAAAATATAAATCACAATAATAACATTACCATAGAAATTATCATAGCAAAAATCACATATTATGCAATGCATGAAAATGTATTTTTTCCTTTAATTAAGGAAATCCGTATATCTAAAAAGATATCCGGCTACCTTGGGAAAATATATCAAATTAAATATTCTAAAATAAAAATACTTTGTGATTGTTTGAAAACAATTTTTTGAAAAGCTTAGATTAAAAATAAAACTTGGCTAAACCCTTTTTCAATGGCTCTAATTTCCTAAGTATAAAATCCCGGACTTGACCACCCTTAAACCGAGACTTAAAAAATCATTTTTAGAGTTTAAAAAGGCTTAGAAACTACCCTAAGTCAGTAGCTAAACTTCATAATCAGCCCCCTCTAAGTAACTTAACCAAAATAGAAAAATGATTTTTCTTCAAATTCAATTCTAACTTCACTATCCAGTTTTAAACTAAGATTTTTTACCCTATTTTTCAAAATTCTAAAAACTCTAAAAAAAATAGTGGAGACTTAGGACATATAGAACTACATGGGAAAAAATCGGCTTAATTTTCTGATTAAAGATGATTACCCAGAAAAATAGGGAAAGTAGGTGAAAAAACTGTTTTGCCAAAACATATTTTTTGCCTTTGATAAAATCATTTAAAAATCAAAGTAAAAATATTTAAGACTCTCTAAATGACTCACAAACAGTAGCTAACACTTTTAAAAAGTTAGAAAAAATTGGCTAAGTAGAAAAAATCACAAAAGTAGAAATAATCAATTTGACAACTCTTTAATTTTCCACAAGTATGCTTAAGAGAGCATGACTTTGAACCATTGATTGGCCTAAGTCATAAGTCATATGGCAAGGACATGGAATGCATGAAAAATACAGAAAATATGATGCATGAAATGCATGATTTTAAACCTAAATATCATGAAAAATGCATGGCATCAATAAAATGACCTAGACCTAAATGAACTTGCATGGCATTTAATGCAATCTAGGTCTAAAATGCATGGATATGCATGGCCAAATAAACTAATCCTACATCTAAAATATGCATGGAAATAACACAAACATAAGGCATGCTTAAACCAAATACTCAACCAAATGTCATGAAAATGCAAACCTATCAACTAACATAACAAAAATGCACACACAAAGCAAAGAAAGTGAAGTGAAGTGGCCGAATGGCCTCATGTTCAAAGTGAGCATGGCATTTTCACAAACACTTGATATACTAACATACTTAACTAAAACATAACACTCAAATCATGCAAATATAAAGTAGAGGTATGAAAACTAATAAGCATTTTCACAAACACGTGGATTTCAAAATATAAAATATAAACCAAACTTAAACATTTTGAAAACAGAAAATCAAAATGCAAGAATATGATAATAGACTCATAAATGGAAATAAGCAAGGAACCAAATTAAAACAAGCTTCCAGTATATGTAGTAGAAGAAGATTTAAAGTATCAATACTTATTTAATATAAAAAATAACATGAAATAACAAAGCAAAACAGCAACTAAAACAGAAATAAAAATGGGCCATTCGGCCATGTCAAAGAACAAGGAAAAAAATATTTCAAGAATTTTTTATAAGAAAAGATGAAAAAAGAACTTAAAGAAGAACATTAAAAACACTTATTTAAAAACAAAAATCAATAGAAACTCACCAAAATAATAATCAAGACAGCAAATCAAGAATGGAAAATCAAATAAAGTGCAAGAGTATGCTGCTAAAAACAACCTCTAGAAGCTATCTTTCAAGCTTTTTCTCTTCTAACTTTCTTTTCTTTTATTTTCTAAACTTTTATTTTTGCTTCTCAACAATGGAGAGAAAATCAGCCAAAAGCAAGAGAGAATAGAGAATGAGAGTGTGCTGAAAATGAAAGAATAAGGATTCCTTATAGTGGCCGAAACCCCCCTCTGCCTAGGCTAGCATGTTGTCATTTTTCCCTCAACCAATTTTCATCCAAGGGCTATTGATTCAAGATGTTTAAAACATGAAATTATCACCCTTGGATTAGGCCATCAGCTATCCACAATTACATCTATTCAAGAATCTTAAGCCATTATGTTGACACTCTCCATCTTCATGCATTGGTCCATGTGGCTTATTTGCAAAGGCTTGATCAAAAAAATCACTAACTCACTCTTCATTTTTGGCCTCTTGATTAAAAATCAGAAACCTCCTTCCCATCCTTGGGCCTTGGCCAACCAGCCCTCCTTCTTCCAGCCCATGTTTGATTTTTTTGAAAGGCAAGAAAAGCCCTTTTCGGTTTCTTGGGTAAAATGACCTTTTTGCCCCCTGAATGCAAATAAATGGCAAACAGACTCCAAATTCAAATTTTATTTTTCCAATACTTTCAAAATAATAAAAAATTGAATTCTGGAAATTTTCAAAATTTTCCAAGTCCATTTGCTATTTATTTGGAATTTTTCTTCCAAAATTGCCTTTTTATGCCCCCAAATTTTACCATTTTTTAAACGAGCTCTAAATCAAGATTTTTCTTCACCAATATCTTCCAAATAATTTAAAAGTTTGATCTAGAAGTTTTCATAATTTTTGGAACTCATTTGTTATTTTTTCGAGATTTATTCGCTTAAATTACTACATAGGGGGCCCGAGATTTGGCAACTTTGAAAACGAACTCCAAATCAAGATTTTCTTTCGCCAATTTCTTCCAAATAATTAAAAAATGAGATTTGCAAATTTTCAAAATTTTTGCAGTTCATTTGCTATTTTTTCGGGATTTATCTTCTTGAATTTTTGCATAGGAGACCCGGGATTTGGCCATTTTGCAAACGAACTCAGAATCAAGATTTTATTTTTCCAATCTCTTCCAAATGATTTAAGAATGAGATTTGCAATTTTTCAGAATTTTTGGAGTTCATTTGCTATTTTTCCCAAATTTTCCAATTTTGCCTTTTTACCTCCGGAACCCGGTTTTGCTCAAAACAAGTCCGATTTTTAGATTTTCTTCAAACTGAGCCTTGGGATATCCTTTTTTAGTCACTCCTCATCCATTATGGGCTTTATTCCTACCGAGTCGGGTCATTTCTGTAATTCTTCCCAATTTCACCGAAATCCACCAAAAACCCTAATTCTCGGTTTTCTTTCGGATTGACTTTTCTTTCAGTTTTTCTTTCAAGTGGCTTCTCCATTACCCGTATTCAGTGCTTATCATTCATTTGGAACCTTAAATTTTGACCAATTCGATCGTTTAAGCACTTTCCCCAAATTTCCCAGATTAGGGTTTCCTTTCTACTGAATCTCCATATCCCAACTTTCGAACTCCATATCTTTCGATGTAGACCTCGGATTATCAAAATTCTTTTGCCATTTTTCAATTGAACTTCAAATATTGATTTTGAAAGTGGGTTGACTTTTTTAGTAGTTGACTTTTCGGGGTTGACTTTTTCAAGTTTGACTTTTTATGCTCGCCCTCTTAAACTAAGTCTCGGAGTACTACCTGCAGGATGAAAAAAGTCTTTTTACATTCTGAAACATCAATTTAGGAAGAAAATATACCTATTTTAGTGGTCCGGACAAAATTAGGTGTCTACAAGAATGAGATAAAAAATACAACCATAGATGTACATGCTCTATTCACATATACATGAAATGTGCAAAATGCAAAATGTTTGAATTTTTTTTTTATATTTTCAATTTCAAAAAGTCAATGAACATTTGCCCCAGCAGTATCCAATTATTTAGGCATAACAATGCCTTTGGAGAGGAAATTTAAATTTATTATTGGTGATACGATGTACGTTCATCATCGCCCGATTTATGAATCTTGTTCGGGATGCAAAATAAATAGCAAAAGGTCAGAAGCATTCCTCCATGTGTTCCTAGCTTCGGTGCATTTAACGAAAATCCGGCATGGCTTCGCTTAGGTTTACTATATGAGGTCGCATTAGGTTCTAACGGCTCCAAATTGTTCCTCACTATCGCCGGTGAAGGCTAGTAAAGCACCCCGATAAAAACGGGTTCAATTTGTTAGAGCATATTTCCCTAACCCATGCGGATTGTTAATCACGAAGGTCTAGGTACTTTAGTACTCCGGAAGTGTTTCACTAGCCCATGCGGATTGTTAATCACGAAGACTTAGTTACTTTGCTTCCACCTAAAAGGACGGAACCCGGGTATAGGGCTCATGTTATGCACATGCACGTGTAGTGTGTGAGGAGGAACAAACAAATCTTTCACCACCTATTCTACAACCCTTATTCTAAAGATTCCAACAATTTATTGAAACAAAGATCAAGAATAGTGGAACGCATTAATCAATCAGAAAGTAAGAGTAATATTCAACATTAAATAACCAGAGAACAATAATAATATGCATGTACATGAGTATGATCATATTCAAGAACATTTTATTATTTTCAAAATTCTCCTGATTTAAAAAAAATGTAGGAACTAAAATTAAATACCAACTAAAACAGACAAAATTAAATACCAACTAAAATTAAATTCTAGGCCTGACTCTCTAAATGTCCCCAGTGGAGTCGCCAAGCTATCGCAACCTCTTTAAAAAAAAGTGTGCGACAAAACTGCCTCGTCGCGGGACAATCGGCTTCGTTAAGAGTGTGACGTTGGAAAAATAAAGAAAAAGACGACTTAATTCATCTTAAATTGAAATTGAGAGGGTATGAAAACAACCTCGAAAAAGAAATGGAGTCGCCACCAATCTTTTCTGTCTAGGTGTGATCGGCCACCTATTAAAATCGATTTTTGTAAAACATTTTAAAATTAATCAAAATATTTTTTAAAACTAATTTTGAAGTCTGCACTTTGAACTAGAGAAAACAAGTGCGGGTTCGGGAGTCGGTTACATGTGGGGAAGGATTAACACCCTCACAACACCCGTATAAAACGATACCTTATTAGTCATGTCTTATCTCGAGTCTCGGTGAAAGTCGATTTTAAATTTGGTATTTAAAAATAATTCTTAAAAAAAATCATATTTTTATTTGAAAGTGATCCGAAATTTATTAACATAAAATTTTTCATATTTCCTAACAAACTGGGCAAAACATGGAATTTTTCCTTATTTTGAAATCCTCCAAATCACCCTCGTTTTTGGAAAAAAGATATTCCGTCGTTGATGATAATTGATGATATCTTTCCCGGCAAACCCAGCAGAGAACTCATGAATTATTTTAACTCGGGAATAATCTCTTTTTAAAAAAACATTATTTATTTTTTATGTATTTTAAAATCATAAAAAATGATCATGAATATGCAAAAATATTACTAAGATAAAAATTAAACAAACATGTATATTTATCATGGCATGGCAAATATTTTATTATGACATGGCCAAAAGGATGAATGACATGGCATGCTTGACATGGCAGAATCTAAATGACATGGCCAAAAGAATTAATGACATGTCATGCTTGAAATGGCAAAAATATTAATGACATGGCCAAAAGAATTAATGACATGACATATGAATTAAAGACATGGCAAATCCTATTATTACATGGCAAAAGAGTTAATGACATGGCATGCTTGACATGGCAAAATATAAATGACATGGCCAAAGGGATGAATGACATGGAAAAATCTAAATGACATGGTCAAAAGAATTAATGACATGGCAGGTGAATTAATGACATGGCATGCTTATCATGGCAAACATTTTATGACATGACAAATATTAACATGGCATATATGACACAAGAATTAATCATAAAAATGACATTATTATAGAATATTCATAATCACATCATATTATGAATAACAACATGAATATTAGATCATAAAATGACATCATCATAGAATATTCATGTACATGGAATTTGCATGATTAAGATGGAAAATATAGATATCATAACCTATGCACACATCATCATTTTGAAATTGATTTTTCATGTGAGGAATCGCATAAATGGCATATGTCGAAAAATATTACTGTACTCCCCGGCAAACCCGGCAAAACTTGAAAAATAATTCTTTCATATGACATTAATATGATTCCGAGTAAAACGAAAATCATACCTTTTGATTCCATAAACACGTGCGTTGAATAATTTTCTAACCTCCTCGGTAAACTTGGCAAAGCTTAGGAACTAATTCTGGCCAAATGTTTAGGAAACTGAGAGGCACGTTTTTATGCCAAATTAAATGAAAACATTTTTAAATATGCAATGAATGAAGATGTATTTCTCCCTGAAGTAAGGATATCCGTATACCTAAAGAAGGTATTCGACTATCTTTGAAAGAAACTTAAATTGAATTTTTAAAAACCGAATGACTTTGAGCTCGGATTTAAAAAAAGTTGAAATTTTTGGATGGAAAAAAAGGCCTTGGCCGGAACCCCCCTCTAAAATGGCTCTAGTTTTCCTATTTTTTTAAAACCTGCGTTGACTAACCATGACCCGATCTTTGTAGAATCAATTTTTATCCTTGAGATAACATGGAAAACAACCTAAAACAGTAGCTAATGACTCCAATAAGTCTCTCCTTTTTACAAATAAAAATCAGAAAATTACTAGTTTAGAAAAACTCATTTTTGACTCCCAAAACTAGTTTTGAAAAACTATTTTTCACCCTTTATAAAAAATTCAAAAAATTTTGAAAACATCAGTTTGGACTTGAAACATGATGTTCTTTATGAGGAAAAATCATCTTTAAATTTTGTTCAAAAATGACTTGACCGAAATTGCATTAAAGTCAGAACAGTAGACTAAAATTTGTTTTACCGAAAACCATTTTTCCAACCTTGATAAAAAAATTAAAAAATATTGGAAAAAATATCAGTGGCTCATCTAAGGGTCTACTAAATATGGTTAAAAATACTTTTATTTTGACAAAAATAACTTAGTGAAAAAAATTCTCAAAGTCAGAATATCCAACTTAACAACCCATTAGTTTTTCAACTAATTCGCACAAGAGACTTTGGCTAGAGACCATTGATTGGTCTTATCCAAAAATCAAGTTGAAGATGGTATGAATGCATGATTTTACAGCCAAACAAACATATGAAAATGATCAAACATAAGCTAAGAAAAATAAACAAGCAAGAAAAACCAAGGTTGGCTCAATGATTGATTTCTTGGACATAGTCCCACCTAACCAAAATCACTTGATAAAAATCAAGATCCTCAAGCTTCTCAAACCTTTATTTTGATTTTTTAAAAGAAAAAACCAAAGGAGAAAATCTATCCTACCACAATGGTGAAACCCACAATCAACAAGCAAGCATGAAAATCAAGCAAAGACAAGCACAATAAAGCCCTCTAGGTTTCGGCCATGGTGAAAATTTGTTGAAAACTTTTATCAACTTTGTTACTTTGTAAAGAATAAAGAATAAAGGAAAGAAAACCTTTAAGAAATTTATTTTGAAAACCTTTTATTCAACAAAGAAAGTTAACAATCACATGGAAAAAGAAGAGAAAAAGAACATGAAATCAAAGAAAATAATTGAAGAAGAAGAGAGGAAATAGCTACCTAGCAAAGATTTCCAAATCAAGCCCTAAAATTTCTCATTGTTTCTCCTTTTTTCTCTTTTTTTTTTCCTTTTTCTCCTTTCTTCCTCCAAGAGTTTAGTGAATAGCCTTTGAAGAAAATGAATTTTCCTTTTTCTTAGAGCTGGCCGAATCCCCCTTATATGAGAGTGTGCTCATCTTTTCTTTAGCCTTTATCATGCTTTGCATGCTCTCCTAACATCCTTGCCACATGGCTAATTCTTGTCCCCTCATTGCATGATGCTTTCCTTAAATTAAGGGTTCTTGTCCCTTTTTTTCATGATGCTTCCCTTAAATTAAGGGTTTCATAACCTCTCATTGGCCAATAATACCACCTATATTATTCTTGTCTCCTATCTCTACAAAATATCTAAGCCACTTGTCATGATCATATGGCTTACTACCAAAATATCTTTCTAGGTGGCATTTTTAATCCTATTTGGCATCATCACATAGCTTTCACATGCTTTTCACATGGCCTTCACATGGCTTTGCAATTTGTAGGCCTCTCATTGGCCAAAAATGCCTTGTAGGCAAGTAGTGGAGAAACTTGTCATTTCTTAAAAATGTCATCTTGCTATTCAATCTTGGCTATTTGATTTAAGATGATCACATTCCCACCCTCCATCCATCAGCTGGCCGAAAATGGCCTGGAATTTTCTAGGCCATTCCTCTTTTTTTATTTGCAAAATGTCCCTTTTCGGTAAAATTGTATTTTGGCCCCCAAACTTAATTTATTTGCAAATGGACCCCAATTTTGGATTTTTCTTTTTTAATCCATCTCATCCAATATAAAACTCAATTCTGGAGGTTTTCATAATTTTTTGAGCTCGTTTTCCATTTTTTCCAAATTTTTCTCTAAAGTTTCGGTTTAGTGCCTTCCAAACTTTGTCTATTTCCATTTGAGCTTTGATTCTGGATTTTTCTTCTCCAGTCTATTCCATCCAATATAAAACTCAGTTTTAGAGCTTTTCATAATTTTTCGAGTTTGTTTTCTATTTTTCCCGGATTTTTCTTTGAAATTGTGGATTAGTCTCCCGAATTTAGCATATTTGCGTTTAGCCCCAATTTTGGATTTTCTTTTCTCATTTCCTTCTTTCCATCATAAAATTCAGTTCTGAAAAGTTTCGCAATTTTTTGAGCTTGGATTCTATTTTTTCCGGATTTTCCAAAATTATCCTTTAGCCCCTGAAACCTCGGTTTTGCTTGAAACGTGCCAAAATTTCAGATTTTCTTTTTCCAATGCCTTTGTCATATATTGAATTGGAGTTTGACCAAAAATACCTGACTTTTACATCTGAATTCCTCTCCGATTTATTTTCTTTTTTCTTTTTTCCTCAGAATTGGGAAATTTTTCGTTTTTTTCGTTTCTCCCCTAATTAGTTGTTCCTTGGGATCCACTTCAAATTGGGACTTGGGATATTTTTATTTATTTATTATTCATCAACTGGGGCTTCAATTTCACCGAATCAGACCATCTCTACAGTTTTCTCCAAATTCGTGAATTTCTTATTTATTCATTAAATCCTTATTTTCCTTTTTCTCTTCAAACCACATCTTCCTTCAACTCCGCTTCAAAATTGGACCTTCCAATATCCAAATTTATTGATCTTATTTCATTCTAGACCTCCAATTTTGTCCAATTTGATCGTTTACGCACTTTTCCCCAAATTTGTAAAATTTGGCATTTTCTCCTACACTGAATTTTGCATTTTGTCTTTCAACCTCTCTATCTTCGATTGTAGATCTCTGATTATCAAAATTCTTTCACCATTGTTCAATTCAACTTCGAATCTTGATTTTGACCGAGAATTGACTTTTTTAGTGGTCGACTTTTTCAAGATTGACTTTTTCAGAGTTGACTTTTTTATTTTGACTTCCGAATCAAAGTCTTGGAGACCCGTATGTGGAATGAAGGAAGATTTTTTGCATTCCAAGAAGTTGAAAGGAGAACTCACCTTGTTTAGGGACCCGGACAAAATTAGGTGTCTACACTAATATTTTATATATATACTTTTAGTATATATGTATATTATATATATTAAAAAAAATTATATATTAAAATTACATTCATAAATAAATTATAATATAATTTTTTACAATATTAAATTAAAAATAATTAATAAAAATTGGTATGTAGCAGAGTGAAGTACCGTGGAGCGATTATGGATGTAATCGACATTCATGGAGGTAGATGTTTCCAACATCCATGCAAGAGTGGGATAAAAGTGGATAATACAATCTCAGCCCCCGCCCTACTCCATTGTCATCCCTAACTATAGTCGTCACTTGATTCAACCTTGGGTCCCTCCTAGGATATTCAAATGCGTTTGTTCCATGGACCTTGTCAAATGGAACTCCTCCTTGAAGAATTGCATCCTTCAGCTGCGACCTACCATGTGCATTATTATGTAGGAATATTTCTTAAGTATAAGACCTATGTATCTAATATATAACAGCTAAGGGTCTGTTTGGTTTCAAACGAACCCCAATCAGGTGCGATTGGGACCAGAATGGTGAAATTGTGTTAGTCTCCTTTTTTTTCACTGAAACTTCAAGTTACGGTGGAGAAAAAGACCTTTTAGTGACAGGGTCTTTTACTTTTTAAACCTATTTAGTTTTTTTTTTTATTATCATATAATAAATTAATAAATGATTTATATAATAAAAAGAACTAATTAGAAATAGAAATAATATATTATTATTTTTAATTATCTATTAATAAAATAATTATTTCACAAAAATATAATTTCATAATTTTTAATTTTATAAATATCAAATAATTTAAAAGTTTCATTATATATACATTTTAATCTAATGTCTTTAATGGTCATTTTCTTCTTCTCACTATAATTTACTTCATCGTCACAACTGCTTTTGCATCTAAACACATATCATACCACTGATTTTAATCTCACCGCTATAATAACTAATCTCACCTTCACTGCTATTTGTAATCTCACCGGAGTCAATTTCACTGGCCATCCAAATGGAGCCTACTGTATATGGATTCCATCGCGCCTATAGCACGATGGAATCTTGATAACTCGTATAATTATATAGTTTTTAGTTATGTTTTATTATTGTTTTGTGTCAAATACGAGTTATTATTGCTTAGTCTAATTGTGTTTATGATATTTTATATTTTTATTTAATTTGGTGTTTTTCACGAGTTTCTTTGAGTGATTTCAGATTACTAGGTTAAATAAAGAATTAAGAGCAAATCCAGTTCAGTTCCAGTTCCGACACCTTTTGCCATATCAGCTATATCTGGAGTTTCACTGAAGCAATAAGGCTGAAATTTTAACCGTGCAAAGCTAAGAGGCATATCTATCTTTTTCATGTTTTACACTTCTTGAAACGGAGTCGTTTTCCCTAGTGAAATCGACCATAAACTTGGCTGATGTGCAATGACGTCTGTTCTGCACCGTTTTGGTATTTTGACCATATCGCCCGATCCACATGAGCAAATGATCTGATTCCAACGGCTATGGATCCGTATCTGATAGGGGTATATTTTTCTAGAAGACCATTTTAGCAGATCGAGCCTCCAACATTGACAAAATCGATCATCAAGCTGTCTGATCAGAATTGTCATACAATATGACGAAAATTGTTAGAAAAATGCACCCACCTATTATACCTACCTTTGAAATTTGTAAAGCTTGTCTCTTGTCATTTAGCCCTCCAAAATGTGTACAAAGTTGGTTAGAAT
The DNA here is from genome assembly GCA_030761205.1 of Fremontodendron californicum. NCBI lineage: Eukaryota > Viridiplantae > Streptophyta > Magnoliopsida > Malvales > Malvaceae > Fremontodendron > Fremontodendron californicum. Next base: position 7,856,248 of record JAULJL010000004.1, read on the forward strand.
GATGCAAAGGCTCAACATGAATATTTAGCCTATGTTATTATGTGCTTTATAAGAGTTTTGAGAAGTTTTATTTGTATGATCTTATTATGTCTCTAAATTCTATGAACTCTTTGGAACCTTTGTGATATCTTTATCCTTTTGTTCTTTAACCACATTATAACCCTTTGGCCCCATTACAACCTTGAATTGAGACCTCTTGATTTATGAAGTTGTATGATCTAAATAGTGGAGAATAGGTGGAAAAGCAAGCATATGGTAGAAGTGTTTTCATGAGATTGATTGAGTGTAAACACTTTACCACTACTTTAAAGAGTGAAAATCAAGAGAGTATCCCATGTGAGAAGTTGAGATTAAGTTTGAATATACACTATTTTGATTGAAATATGTTATGTTAATATTGGCTTAACTCAAACTATTTACATTCAAGCAAGATTTTTTGTGAATTTCTTTAAGCTATTGATTAGTTTTTAAGACTTGTCCAATGATTATCTCTAATTTATATTGGAAGGATTAGTTATAATTATTATTTTTAGTTTTTCTTATGTCTTCAATGTTTGTGGGTATCGTCCTAGTAAACCCTCACGAGACTAAACTCGTCCACTAGGGACACCTAGGGGTTTAAAGGCTTGTGTCACATGCTAAGTGCCACCGTGATTTCCAACGAAAATGGATTAGATTAGATTTTCTTATTTTATTTTTATTGAGTCGTTGCTAAGGACTAGCAACAATCTAAGTGTGGGGGTGTGATAACTCGTATAATTATATAGTTTTTAGTTATGTTTTATTATTGTTTTGTGTCAAATACGAGTTATTATTGCTTAGTCTAATTGTGTTTATGATATTTTATATTTTTATGTAATTTGGTGTTTTTCACGAGTTTCTTTGAGTGATTTCAGATTACTAGGTTAAATAAAGAATTAAGGGCAAATCCAGTTCAGTTCCAGTTCCGACACCTTTTGCCATATCAGCTATATCTGGAGTTTCACTGAAGCAATAAGGCTGAAATTTTAACCGTGCAAAGCTAAGAGGCATATCTATCTTTTTCATGTTTTACACTTCTTGAAACGGAGTCGTGTTCCCTAGTGAAATCGACCATCAAGTTGGCTGATGTGCAATGACGTCTGTTCTGCACCGTTTTGGTATTTTGACCATATCGTCCGATCCACATGAGCAAATGATCTGATTCCAACGGCTATGGATCCGTATCTGATAGGGGTATATTTTTCTAGAAGACCATTTTAGCAGATCGAGCATCCAACATTGACAAAATCGATCATCAAGCTGGCTGATCAGAATTGTCATACAATATGACGAAAATTGTTAGAAAAATGCACCCACCTATTATACCTACCTTTGAAATTTGTAAAGCTTGTCTCTTGTCATTTAGCCCTCCAAAATGTGTACAAAGTTGGTTAGAATGATGCAAAGGCTCAACATGAATATTTAGCCTATGTTATTATGTGCTTTATAAGAGTTTTGAGAAGTTTTATTTGTATGATCTTATTATGTCTCTAAATTCTATGAACTCTTTGGAACCTTTGTGATATCTTTATCCTTTTGTTCTTTAACCACATTATAACCCTTTGGCCCCATTACAACCTTGAATTGAGACCTCTTGATTTATGAAGTTGTATGATCTAAATAGTGGAGAATAGGTGGAAAAGCAAGCATATGGTAGAAGTGTTTTCATGAGATTGATTGAGTGTAAACACTTTACCACTACTTTAAAGAGTGAAAATCAAGAGAGTATCCCATGTGAGAAGTTGAGATTAAGTTTGAATATACACTATTTTGATTGAAATATGTTATGTTAATATTGGCTTAACTCAAACTATTTACATTCAAGCAAGATTTTTTGTGAATTTCTTTAAGCTATTGATTAGTTTTTAAGACTTGTCCAATGATTATCTCTAATTTATATTGGAAGGATTAGTTATAATTATTATTTTTAGTTTTTCTTATGTCTTCAATGTTTGTGGGTATCGTCCTAGTAAACCCTCACGAGACTAAACTCGTCCACTAGGGACACCTAGGGGTTTAAAGGCTTGTGTCACATGCTAAGTGCCACCGTGATTCCAACGAAAATGGATTAGATTAGATTTTCTTATTTTATTTTTATTGAGTCGTTGCTAAGGACTAGCAACAATCTAAGTGTGGGGGTGTGATAACTCGTATAATTATATAGTTTTTAGTTATGTTTTATTATTGTTTTTGTGTCAAATACGAGTTATTATTGCTTAGTCTAATTGTGTTTATGATATTTATATTTTTATGTAATTTGGTGTTTTTCACGAGTTTCTTTGAGTGATTTCAGATTACTAGGTTAAATAAAGAATTAAGGGCAATCCAGTTCAGTTCCAGTTCCGACACCTTTTGCCATATCAGCTATATCTGGAGTTTCACTGAAGCAATAAGGCTGACATTTAACCGTGCAAAGCTAAGAGGCATATCTATCTTTTCATGTTTTACACTTCTTGAAACGGAGTCGTGTTCCCTAGTGAAATCGACCATCAAGTTGGCTGATGTGCAATGACGTCTGTTCTGCACCGTTTTGGTATTTTGACCATATCGTCCGATCCACATGAGCAAATGATCTGATTCCAACGGCTATGGATCCGTATCTGATAGGGGTATATTTTTCTAGAAGACCATTTTAGCAGATCGAGCATCCAACATTGACAAAATCGATCATCAAGCTGGCTGATCAGAATTGTCATACAATATGACGAAAATTGTTAGAAAAATGCACCCACCTATTATACCTACCTTTGAAATTTGTAAAGCTTGTCTCTTGTCATTTAGCCCTCCAAAATGTGTACAAAGTTGGTTAGAATGATGCAAAGGCTCAACATGAATATTTAGCCTATGTTATTATGTGCTTTATAAGAGTTTTGAGAAGTTTTATTTGTATGATCTTATTATGTCTCTAAATTCTATGAACTCTTTGGAACCTTTGTGATATCTTTATCCTTTTGTTCTTTAACCACATTATAACCCTTTGGCCCCATTACAACCTTGAATTGAGACCTCTTGATTTATGAAGTTGTATGATCTAAATAGTGGAGAATAGGTGGAAAAGCAAGCATATGGTAGAAGTGTTTTCATGAGATTGATTGAGTGTAAACACTTTACCACTACTTTAAAGAGTGAAAATCAAGAGAGTATCCCATGTGAGAAGTTGAGATTAAGTTTGAATATACACTATTTTGATTGAAATATGTTATGTTAATATTGGCTTAACTCAAACTATTTACATTCAAGCAAGATTTTTTGTGAATTTCTTTAAGCTATTGATTAGTTTTTAAGACTTGTCCAATGATTATCTCTAATTTATATTGGAAGGATTAGTTATAATTATTATTTTTAGTTTTTCTTATGTCTTCAATGTTTGTGGGTATCGTCCTAGTAAACCCTCACGAGACTAAACTCGTCCACTAGGGACACCTAGGGGTTTAAAGGCTTGTGTCACATGCTAAGTGCCACCGTGATTTCCAACGAAAATGGATTAGATTAGATTTTCTTATTTTATTTTTATTGAGTCGTTGCTAAGGACTAGCAACAATCTAAGTGTGGGGGTGTGATAACTCGTATAATTATATAGTTTTTAGTTATGTTTTATTATTGTTTTGTGTCAAATACGAGTTATTATTGCTTAGTCTAATTGTGTTTATGATATTTTATATTTTTATGTAATTTGGTGTTTTTCACGAGTTTCTTTGAGTGATTTCAGATTACTAGGTTAAATAAAGAATTAAGGGCAAATCCAGTTCAGTTCCAGTTCCGACACCTTTTGCCATATCAGCTATATCTGGAGTTTCACTGAAGCAATAAGGCTGAAATTTTAACCGTGCAAAGCTAAGAGGCATATCTATCTTTTTCATGTTTTACACTTCTTGAAACGGAGTCGTGTTCCCTAGTGAAATCGACCATCAAGTTGGCTGATGTGCAATGACGTCTGTTCTGCACCGTTTTGGTATTTTGACCATATCGTCCGATCCACATGAGCAAATGATCTGATTCCAACGGCTATGGATCCGTATCTGATAGGGGTATATTTTTCTAGAAGACCATTTTAGCAGATCGAGCCTCCAACATTGACAAAATCGATCATCAAGCTGGCTGATCAGAATTGTCATACAATATGACGAAAATTGTTAGAAAAATGCACCCACCTATTATACCTACCTTTGAAATTTGTAAAGCTTGTCTCTTGTCATTTAGCCCTCCAAAATGTGTATAAATAGAGGGCCTTGGATGAGTATTAGGACACATTGATACATTGGTAGGATATTAGCCATTGTAATAAAATTCTCTAAGTTTTCTTTTTCTTTCCTTTCTCTAGTTTTCTTTTTCTTTATTTACTTATGCTTCTTACATTTCTTTTCATTTTATTCATATCTAGTATGTGTTGCTAATCATATTGTTGAGGTGATGAGGTGAAGCTCTTGGTAAATGCTAAGGTTAGTCTCTTAAACATGAGCTAAAATTTATAAACACTAGTATAGATAATATTTTCTTTTGGTTTAAAATCATACTTGCAAAGTAGGGATCTTGATTCATTATTGACAATGAAAATGGCACAGTAAATGCTTGGTTTCATAACCTTGATTTGTTGTAGACATATACCTTGGCATAAGGAATGCTTGGACTCTTTTTGTGAGTTTTGAGGACACCAAATGAACATAATATCATATGCTATGGACGTTGGACAATTTGGACTGAATTGCTAAACCTTCCGATTGGAACCTCCCTTATGTGTGGATTTCAATTGTGTAATAAAACAAGATTAATCTTAGCATAACACCAAGAGTGGATTCTCTAACCTCAACATCTTTTCTTATTGTTGTTTATATCTTGTTTAATTTCTTTTATATTTTGTTTATTTTGTTCTCTAATATCTTGTTTATCTTATTTTGTTGTTGATTCCCTAATATCTTGTTTACTTTCTTTTTCTTATATATTTATAAACTTATACTTACTAATACGCTTCCTTGTGGTTCGACCTCGGACACCCGAGAATTTATTACTTGAACATAACCTGCACTTGGGTTTACGACTCTTAATTGAGTCTCCATCAAGTTTTTGGCGCCGTTGCCGGGGAGGCAATATTAAGTATATAAGTTTATAAGTATATTTATTTTTATTGGCTGGTTATACCGCCTATATTTATTTTTATTGGCTGGTTATACCGCCTAATTTTCTATATATTTATATTTATATTGTATATTAACTTTGTTTTATTTCTATTGGCTGGTTATACCGCCTAATCTGTATATTAACTTTGTTTTATGCTTGTTTGGCGACGTGATTTTAGATCTCGTCGTTTAGTTAGATTTTATTGTGAAACTTTTTCAGGTAATCTTTCTAATACAACTCCTAACATGGCTGACAATGAAAGTGTTCATGCTGAAGATGAGAACAGACAAGTACGCACCATGCGTGACTACTTGCAACCAACTCGAAGCTCATCACCCTCTTGTTTTATTTTTCCTCTCAATGCAAACAATTTTTGTTTTAAACCAGGTATGATAGCTTTGCTTCCAAATTTCCATGGGTTAGAATCAGAAAGTGCTTACTCGTTTCTAAAAGACTTCGAAGATGTATGTGTCACCTTTAATGACCAACAATGCACAAATGAAATTGTCAAGCTAAAATTATTTCCTTTTTCTTTAAAAGATAAAGCAAAAATTTGGCTTCATAATTTAAAACCAAGGTCAATTGGCACATGGCAAGAATTACAAACTGAGTTTCTAAAGAAATTTTTCCCAGCACATAAAACTACTGCTTTGAAAAGACAGATTCAAAATTTCAATCAAAATCAAAATGAAGCATTTTTTCAGTGCTGGGAGCGTTTTAAAGATTTGTTAAGTTCTTGTCCACATCATGGTTTTGAAAAATGGCGTCTTATTAGTTTCTTTTATGAAAGTTTAACTCCCGAAACTAAACAATTTGTTGAAACAATGTGTAACGGTGAGTTTCTAGAAAAAGAACCTGAAGAAGCCTTTGACTACCTAGACCATTTGGCAGATAACTCTCAAGCCTGGCACACAGATAATTCCTCTGAAAGTTCCAATAGATCTAATCTTGTTTCTAACAGAGGTAAATATCATTTTAGTCAAGAAGATGAGATAAAATCTAAAGTAGCTAATTTGGCTAGAAAGATTGAAGCCATGGAACTTAGAGAAGTAAAAGAAGTCAAAACGGTTAAAAATGAAGAAAGTTGTGGAATTTGTGAAATCATGGGACACCCCACTTCTGAATGTCCAAACATTCCCATTCTTAAAGAAGCGTTGCATGATCAAGTAAATTCCATAAACACATTTAAAAAGCCTTTTCCTTCTCCTTACTCTGAAACGTATAACCCTGAATGGAGAAATCATCCCAACTTCAGTTGGCGGAATAATAATCATGTTCAGGTACCACAATCTCAAAGGCCGGGCAACACTTTTTCCTATCAACCTTCACGTGTACAAACCTTGGAAGAGACATTGCAAGCATTCATGCAAACACAAGCAAATGTGAATAACCGGACTTCACAGGACATCAATAAGATCAAAAACACCTTGTCCACATTGACAGCTTCATTACGCACTCAAGAAAAAGGTAAGTTTCCTGCTCAACCTCAGCCTAACCCTTCTACTCAATGTCTTGTTTCTTGCTCCAATGAAACTCAACAGGAAAATGCCAGTTCTATCACAACTCTTCGAAGTGGAAAGGCAATTGACAAAAACATTCCATCAAAAGACCAAGATCCTCCTTCCCCTCCGAAAAGTAATGGTAAGGATGATGGTAAGTCTGAACTTCTTGAAAATTTGGACAAAGAAAAAGGTATGCATCCTGCTCCTTTTCCTCAAAGGTTGCAAACAATAAAGAATTTGAATCAAAATGCAGAAATTTATGAACTTTTCAAACAAGTTAAGATTAACATTCCTTTATTGGATGCAATCAAACAAGTTCCATCTTATGCTAAATTTTTGAAGGACATGTGCACAGTTAAAAGGAAACATAATGTACAAAAGAAAGCATTTCTGACGGAAAGTGTGAGCTCAATCATTCAGCACCTTACTCCACCAAAATTCAAAGATCCTGGATGTCCAACAATCTCATGCATCATTGGAAACACTAGAATAGAACGTGCATTGCTTGATCTTGGTGCTAGTGTTAATCTTTTGCCTTTTTCTGTTTATCAACAGTTAGGTTTAGGTGAACTCAAGGAAACACCTGTTACACTTCAACTAGCTGATCGTTCTGTAAAAATTCCTCGAGGGATAGTTGAAGATGTTTTGGTTCAAATTGATAATTTTTACTTCCCTGTTGATTTTATTGTTTTGGACACACATCCTGTTTCAAATCCAAATGTTCAAATTCCTGTTATATTAGGTCGTCCATTTCTTGCAACTTCTAATGCTCTGATAAATTGGAGGAATGGTATTTTGAACATTTCTTTTGGAAATATGACTTTAGAATTAAATGTGTTCAACATTTGCAAGCAACCTGGTGATGATTCAGAAGTACATGAAGTGGATTTCATTGAAGAACTTGTTCATGAACATCTCACCACTACCACATTCCATGATCCTTTAGAAGCTTATTTAATTGAATGTGAGTTTGATAATGGTTCAGAAATTTCACACACTGATTCTTTGTTAAATTCTTTTCAGGTTAAGCATTGTTGGAAACAAAAACTTGAGGAACTCAGAAAAGATGCATATGAGAATTCTAAAATTCATAAAGAAAGAACTAAAGCCTTTCATGACAAGTTAATTTCAAGAAAAACATTTGATGTTGGGCAAAAAGTTCTACTTTATAATTCTAGACTTCACATATTTCCTGGTAAGTTGAGATCAAGATGGACTGACCCATTTGTGGTTAAGCATGTGTATCATTATGGAGCAGTTGACATTGAGAATCCTCAAAATGGTAACGTATTCAAGGTAAATGGACAAAGACTCAAACTCTTTTTGGAAAATCATGTTACTCAAGAAGAGGTTGTTTTTCTTTCTGATCCTTGTTTTGAAAATAACTAGATGTAAATATAATTTTTACTAATCTTCAAAAAAAAAAAAAAAAAATACATTTTTTTTTAACCCCGGTTAAATGGCGGATAACGGTACTCCGTGATTATTTAAGTCGGTTCCATCAGCTACCCACAAAACTGATATTGTATATAAATTTCTCTTTCAATTTCTTTTTCATTTTTTTTCAAGATGGATGATATTCTCACAAGATTGCAGAAACGATTTCCTCCTTTTCCTCGGAATATTTTACTGAAGCTTTACCAAGTTCGATTTGAAAGATTAAGAATGCTTATGCACAAAGGGATTCCTGAAGACATACATTGGATAATTGAAGCCAAGGTACGTGAAGATGAATATCTTCCTGTTTTGCATTTACCAGGTACAGGTAGAAGCACTTTTGCAAAGAAGCGACGAGCAAAGCGCATGAGTTCAAATTGCCACAAGTGTGCACGATGGACGTGTAACGGTAAATGTCGTTCTATTGGAATTCCGTCCTCTAATCGAGATGATAAAATTGAATTCATTAAGGATGGACTGAGTAAGGAGAATTTGGGTAATATCCAACTTTCTCTTGAGACGCATCCTAGTGGAGACGTACAAAGAGAAATTCTTGATTTATGGCCGCAATTCCAAAGGGAATGGCAACATCTTGGGAATCTAATGTTAAAAGACCCTGTTTGCCAGCTTGTAAGAAAACTGGATGGGAAGCATATCCTCGACTCATAGAAGGCGTTTAAGCCGTTTCTGGACGTAAAACAAGAGGAAGATGTCAAATACACTTTCGGCGACATTATTACTCTTGTCTGATTCATTACTCAGTCCTCTATAGATTACACCATGTACTCATTCTCTTTCAGGCACTTGAAAAAAAAATGGAAAGTACTTCGTCCCAGCGCATTAAAAAAATTTGTGTCTTTGGAGGTGCTTATCCAGGGAAAAATAAAATATTCGCTGATGAAGCCATAAGAGTTGGAGTAATACTTGCCCAACAAAAGATCCAGTTGATTTATGGAGGCGGTAGTACGGGTTTAATGGGAGCAATCGCTACAACAGCACACGCCGAAGGAAGTCCAGTTCTAGGAATCGTGCCAAAACTATTCACAGATTTTTGTGGACCTACCTTGGGTAAGGAAATACAAGTCTGGAGTATCCCTGAACGGATGACAATCATGTACCATTCTGCCGATGCATTCATTGCTTTACCAGGAGGTCTGGGTACATTGGAAGAAATAGCTTGCGTGGCTTCTTGGTCATCTTTGGTCACAAATAAGAAACCCATTGGTTTGCTTAATATTAATGGTTATTTTAGTAATTTGCTTTCATATTTAGATAATGCTGTGGATAATGGATTCATGTTTTCAGAGGCAAGGAGAACCATAATTTCTGCTACAACCATTGAAGATTTACTCAAAAAGCTCCAAGCTTATGAGTATTTATCTGCTACGGTTGTTTCGCAAACGCTCGGAAAAAGAAAAAGAGATATGGACGAGCAAGGAGTGGATTGCACTTTGTCTTTGTGACATTATCTAACATTTTGTTTGTTGTGTCTCAGTTATAATAAGTGGTTAGCAACCTCTGCAGGTAATATCTCCTAAATTCTACCTTTAGTAGGGGGTAAGGGACATATTTTGCTAATATAAAAAAAAATTTTGATGTGTTTTAAGCCATTTAGAAGTATTCATTCTGAACAATGTCTGAGTAAGGGAGACTTGAGACATACCTTGTCAGTTTGATTTCTTCTTTCAAAAAAAAAAAAAAAAAAAAGTTTGTTGTGTTTTAAGCAATTTAGAAGTATTCATTCTGAACAAGGTCTGAGTAAGGGAGACTTGAGACATACCTTGTCAGTTTGATTTTAATCTTTTTATGTTTACTTGTTAATTTTTGTTTAGTATTTTAGGATTATTTAGGTTGCATGAGTTTGTTTTGTTTTGAGTCTTAGTTATTCCTATTCTTATGTTATTAGTTCTTTTCTCTTACACATGATTCTTTCATTTGGGTTAATAGACTTACATTGAGGACAATGTAAGAATTAAGTGTGGGGGGAACGATTTAGGATTTCTTTTATTTTTGTCTACTATTTTTTTTTATGAGTCTTTATTATTATTCTTTTTTTTTTAATGTGTTCTAGTTCCTTTTTAATACAATGATGAGATATGAATTGCATAAGTCTAAAACAGATTTATTAGTGAGAAGATTTTCATGAGAATTGAGCTTGATGTCAACTTTTTTATGAGCCAATGTTAATATGATATGTTGATTGAGAAAGAAGCATGTTTAGACTTAATCTGACTTGTATAATTATCCTTGTGAGTTTTTGAGCCTATAATGATTGATGCATTATACAAATCAATCTAATTTCTTTCTTAAGTGCTCTTATGATTACATGATTCTCTAGAACTTGCTTTAAACCGTTTGAGACTATATTGATACATGTGACAACATGAATATGATAGAGGCATTAGGATTATAACCAGAGCCAAACAGCCATCCCTTATTAATGTTCTAAGAGAACATCCCCACTAGTGAGCCAATTTGAGCCTACATTAAATATGCTGTATTATTGGTAACCACAACTTACACCTAGCCTAAATATACTTATATCCTTACCCTTGTTCTAAAAATGGATTTTATATTTTGAGACATATTGCAAAAAAAAAAGGGATATTTTTAGTTGAAAATTTGGGTTAGAAACAAAAGATAAGTGTGGGGGAAGAAAAGAAAAGAAAAAGTCAAGAGAAAAAGAAAGGGATCATTGTCAAATACATTCCCATATTAAAAAAAAAAAAAAAATCTTCTCTTGAACTTCTAGTTAAAGTAAAGAAAAAGATGTTACAAAGTTGGTTAGAATGATGCAAAGGCTCAACATGAATATTTAGCCTATGTTATTATGTGCTTTATAAGAGTTTTGAGAAGTTTTATTTGTATGATCTTATTATGTCTCTAAATTCTATGAACTCTTTGGAACCTTTGTGATATCTTTATCCTTTTGTTCTTTAACCACATTATAACCCTTTGGCCCCATTACAACCTTGAATAGAGACCTCTTGATTTATGAAGTTGTATGATCTAAATAGTGGAGAATAGGTGGAAAAGCAAGCATATGGTAGAAGTGTTTTCATGAGATTGATTGAGTGTAAACACTTTACCACTACTTTAAAGAGTGAAAATCAAGAGAGTATCCCATGTGAGAAGTTGAGATTAAGTTTGAATATACACTATTTTGATTGAAATATGTTATGTTAATATTGGCTTAACTCAAACTATTTACATTCAAGCAAGATTTTTTGTGAATTTCTTTAAGCTATTGATTAGTTTTTAAGACTTGTCCAATGATTATCTCTAATTTATATTGGAAGGATTAGTTATAATTATTATTTTTAGTTTTTCTTATGTCTTCAATGTTTGTGGGTATCGTCCTAGTAAACCCTCACGAGACTAAACTCGTCCACTAGGGACACCTAGGGGTTTAAAGGCTTGTGTCACATGCTAAGTGCCACCGTGATTTCCAACGAAAATGGATTAGATTAGATTTTCTTATTTTATTTTTATTGAGTCGTTGCTAGGGACTAGCAACAATCTAAGTGTGGGGGTGTGATAACTCGTATAATTATATAGTTTTTAGTTATGTTTTATTATTGTTTTGTGTCAAATACGAGTTATTATTGCTTAGTCTAATTGTGTTTATGATATTTTATATTTTTATGTAATTTGGTGTTTTTCACGAGTTTCTTTGAGTGATTTCAGATTACTAGGTTAAATAAAGAATTAAGGGCAAATCCAGTTCAGTTCCAGTTCCGACACCTTTTGCCATATCAGCTATATCTGGAGTTTCACTGAAGCAATAAGGCTGAAATTTTAACCGTGCAAAGCTAAGAGGCATATCTATCTTTTTCATGTTTTACACTTCTTGAAACGGAGTCGTGTTCCCTAGTGAAATCGACCATCAAGTTGGCTGATGTGCAATGACGTCTGTTCTGCACCGTTTTGGTATTTTGACCATATCGTCCGATCCACATGAGCAAATGATCTGATTCCAACGGCTATGGATCCGTATCTGATAGGGGTATATTTTTCTAGAATACCATTTTAGCAGATCGAGCCTCCAACATTGACAAAATCGATCATCAAGCTGGCTGATCAGAATTGTCATACAATATGACGAAAATTGTTAGAAAAATGCACCCACCTATTATACCTACCTTTGAAATTTGTAAAGCTTGTCTCTTGTCATTTAGCCCTCCAAAATGTGTATAAATAGAGGGCCTTGGATGAGTATTAGGACACATTGATACATTGGTAGGATATTAGCCATTGTAATAAAATTCTCTAAGTTTTCTTTTTCTTTCCTTTCTCTAGTTTTCTTTTTCTTTATTTACTTATGCTTCTTACATTTCTTTTCATTTTATTCATATCTAGTATGTGTTGCTAATCATATTGTTGAGGTGATGAGGTGAAGCTCTTGGTAAATGCTAAGGTTAGTCTCTTAAACATGAGCTAAAATTTATAAACACTAGTATAGATAATATTTTCTTTTGGTTTAAAATCATACTTGCAAAGTAGGGATCTTGATTCATTATTGACAATGAAAATGGCACAGTAAATGCTTGGTTTCATAACCTTGATTTGTTGTAGACATATACCTTGGCATAAGGAATGCTTGGACTCTTTTTGTGAGTTTTGAGGACACCAAATGAACATAATATCATATGCTATGGACGTTGGACAATTTGGACTGAATTGCTAAACCTTCCGATTGGAACCTCCCTTATGTGTGGATTTCAATTGTGTAATAAAACAAGATTAATCTTAGCATAACACCAAGAGTGGATTCTCTAACCTCAACATCTTTTCTTATTGTTGTTTATATCTTGTTTAATTTCTTTTATATTTTGTTTATTTTGTTCTCTAATATCTTGTTTATCTTATTTTGTTGTTGATTCCCTAATATCTTGTTTACTTTCTTTTTCTTATATATTTATAAACTTATACTTACTAATACGCTTCCTTGTGGTTCGACCTCGGACACCCGAGAATTTATTACTTGAACATAACCTGCACTTGGGTTTACGACTCTTAATTGAGTCTCCATCAAATCTTTTTTTTTTTTGTGAGGGAAAAATCTCCCTCACCGACTGGCCCCCCACTAGGGGTGGATGCACCCCCAACGGGGGCTTTTATTCCACTGACCTAGACTGGAGGGGCAGGGATCCAGTGATCCACTAGACCCCAGTGGAGGGGAGAAATCCCCCTTTTACACCCTCCATTTTTTGTTTTTTTTTCATTCTTTTTTAAATTTTAATTTTATTATATATTTTTAATATAAATATAATTTTAATAAATTTTAATTATTATTATTTAATATGAATATAATTTTAATAATTTTTAATTATTTATTATATATATACATATTTTAATTTAATGTTCTTAATGATTATTTTTCTTTCTCACTATAATTCAACTCTTCATCACCGCTTCGTTAACATTTAATTCAGCTATATAATTCAGCTCATCACTTTTTAATGGAAGAGTCAATTGATTATAGGGAGAACTCTTTGAATCAATGCACCAGAGACATCTAACATACTACAAAAATATTAGAGCAACACAAAAAAAAAAAAAAATTCAATTTTAAAAACTGAGATATTCATCAGACAAGTTGAACTAAAAATTCTTTTTAAGTCAAAGGAGGCAACGAAAAAGAACACCGTTTAGAAGAAACAAAAGGAAAAAACTTATCAGAGTTGGATTAGACCAGAAAACTTGACCCAATCTGTTTGTTAGACAGAAACAATAAAATCTTAGTTAGGTTTCTTTTGAAAATCGAAGTGGAGAGAAAATGATTTAGAGAACTACTTGGTTCAGAAACAGCGTCGGAGAAAATAGCAATAAGAAGAAGTGAAGCGACGGAGACACTGGCGATAACAATGGTGGCGAAGATGGTGAGAGTGACAGAGAGTGGTTTTGATTTTCAAATTTTAGGATTTGATTTTCAAACATTAAGGTAAAGGAAGGGAGTATTGAATTGAAAGAGAATTAAACAAATTTTTAAAGTAAAAAACATAATGAAGAAAGTGAAAATTACATTCATATGAGAAAGAAAAGAGGAAAAAAATGTTGGTTGAATTTGTTATTTAAACCTATGACCTCATAGTGCCCCAAAATCCTAACAACACACGCAATTTTATTGAGTTAATAGCATCAATGATTTTCAAACTTTTAAGGTATATTTTATATTGGTTCTTAAATTTCAAAACGTATCAATCAGATCCTCGATCTAATAGTTTTATATCAATGTGGTCCTTCAGTTAGCAAAACCATTAGATTATGCGTTAAATGATAGATGACATATGACGTATAAATTACAAAAATGTCATCTGCTGGTTATTCTTTTTGTCTTTATTCCTTATTCCTTTATTCTTTATTCTTTTTCTTTTTCAAATTTTATATTTTCCTTTCTCTTTATTTATAAATAAATACAAAAAATAAAAAATTAATTTAAATTAATTTTTTGAAAATATAATTAATTTATAAATATATAAAATATTTATTTAAATTTACTTTTATAAAAAACTATTTTTAATTTTTTTTTTGTTTCTTTTCTTTTCCTTTTATATTCTTTATAAATAAACTAAAACATAAAAAATAATTTATATTATATTATATTAAATTAAATTAAATTTATAAATATTAAATAATTTATTAAAAATATAGAATATTTATTTACATTAATTTTATAAAAATTATTTTAAGTTTGTTTTTACTTTTTTCCCTTTTTCTTGTTAATAAATAAATACAAAGAAGAAAAATAATAATTTATAATATAATTAAAATTTAAAAACTAAATAATTTATAAAAAAATAAATTTTCTTTTCTTTTTTATTTATTGTTATAAATAATTAAATAAAAATTAATTATTTTGTAAGAATTAAATAACTTATAAAAATAATATATTTATTTATTTTAATTAATTAAAAAAGTTATTTTCCTTTTTCTTCTTTATTTTTTCTTTCCTTTTATAAATAAATTAATTTTGTAAAAGATGAAATAATTTATCAAATATAAATATTTATTTACATTATTTTTTTTTTGTAAATATATTTTATTTTCCTTTTTCTTTCTTTTCTTAATTTTTTTTAATTCTCTTCACCTAACTCTCATCGATCGAAAAAGGGAAATTTGAATCCCTATTGCCAGTCTGACCATGCGAAGGATCAGACTGCCATTCATAAAGCTCGATAGGCATTGCAAGAGACCAAATTTGATCCCTCGCGCTAGATCAAGGAGGGTTCAGTTTGACCCTTTATAGCAGATTCGGTCAAGGTAGTTGCCGTCTCAATTTCATCATTTGAGTAAACATAAAAGGTTTAAAACAAAAAAAAATGAATGTAAATAAATATTTTATATTTATAAATTATTTAATTTTTTATAAAAAATAATTTGTTTAGAAAAAGAAAAAGGGAAAAAAAAAGAAAAAGGAAAAGGAATTTTATTTTTTATTATAAATTAATGTAAATAAATATTTTACATTTTTATAAATTATTTTATTTTATTTTAAAATATAATATAAATTATTTTATTTATTTATAAATAAGAAAAAGGAAAAACAAGAGAACAAAGTAAAAAAAAAAAAGAACTTAAAATATTTTTATAATATTAATGCAAATAAATATTTTATATTTTTTATAAATTATTATTTTTTATAAAATTAGTTTAAATTATAATATAATTATAATTTATTATTATTTTTATTTATAAAGAGGAGAAAAAATAAAAATATAATAAAGAAGAAATAAAATATAAAATATTTTATTGTTATGTTTTTATAAATTAATTTAACTAAATATTTTATATGTTTATAAATTAATTATATTTTTAAAAAATTAATTTAAATTATTGTATAAATTATTTTTATTTTTTGTATTTATTTATAAAAAAATAAAATATAAAATATAAAATTTGAAAAAGAATAAAGGAACAAAGAAAAAAGATAAAAGATAAAAATACAAAAAGAAGGATCAAATTGGCAAGATGACATTTTTGTAATTTATACATCATATGTCATTTGTCATTCAACGTTTATTCTAACGATTTTGTTAACGGAAGGATCACATTGATACAAAAGTATAAGATCAAGAATCTGATTAATACACTTTGAAATTTGGAGACCAATATAAAATATACCCTAAAATTTAAAAATCATTGGTGCTATTAACTCAATTTTATTTGAAAAAGAAAAATCAATTGAAAATTTGAAAGTTGGGGCGATTCTTCAAAACCTAAGAAAAATGTGTCCTTAAAAATAACAGTTTTTGTAGAGACCCTCATTTTTCCCGGATGCCTAATATTCATTGGCGGATATTTTATAGTGTAAACAGTTTCAAAACTAATTATTAAATTCAAATTCAAGTCAAAATTTTTTAACACTAAAACGGCTAAACTTCATTTTTTTTAAAAAAAAATTTAAGTCAAATTGTCTAACACTAACTATCTTTGACGAGGGCCGACCGAGGGCTACATTTCCATTTATTTATTTATTTATTTATTAAAAAAACCCTTAGCAACTTTTTGTCAAGTAAAAAATTAAAACTTAGGGATGACAATTGATTTATTTCTTTGAATCCGAATAATTTATGAATTCAAATATTGAATTTATAAAATTCAAATCTTTCATCTCCAAATTAATTAATTAAGCATGGCGTCTTGTTCATAAAACTGGGAAACAAGCTGACTTTTACATGGCAAAGATCATGTAATTACCGTCTCGTTGATGATTTTTTTTTTTTTTTAATACATATAAGAGGATAAATAAAGGGAGTAGGTGGTTTTTTTTTTTTTTTTTTAAATGTTTGAGATGATTAAAAATTAAATTATGATTATTTAATGTAAAAGTTTAACGTTCTGTCAACATTAAAATATAATACTACCTTTTTCTTGCCCTTAAATTGTTTTTGTTTGTATATATGTAATTGACTTTCGTAAAGATTATTATTATTAAACTTAAAAAAATTTTATTATATTGATTTTTCATAATTTTTAATATTAAAAGCAAAAAATATATAAAAAGTAATTTTAGAATATAAAAATATATATTAAAATTTCAAAATAATGAACATAATTTTTATTTATGAAAAAAAAATGATGAACATAACTTTGAAATATAAAAAGTTGAAAAAACATTTTGCAAAGGTTGGAGTAATAATCATATCTGACTCATATATATATACATATAAACGGAAATGGTAATATATGTGTTTAGTGGATCCGGCTCCTCCTCAGTCCATATGTAAGATCTCGTCATGTGTATTTTTTTTAAATCAACGTCTGAAATTTCCCTTAACAAAATTGTAAACTTTTTTTTTATTGACAATATGCAACTATCTCTTTGCGTTTTTAAATAAACAATCTGCATCTCTCTTGCAGACAATATTGGATCTCTCCAGCAAGTTGTTTGGAAATAAAAGAATATTCTCTCTCCATGTTCATGTAATGCAGCATATTTCCATCGTATTGATCATGCTTCAACTTGAATTTTCTATTTTTCTCCTCAAGGCAAATTGCTCAGATTAGGTATGTTTCAACTTTTGGATCTCTACATAATAAAACTTAATATGGAAGGTGCTGTAAAACTTTTGATGCACTCTGATTTTGTTAATGAAAGTTCATTTTTCTGCCATAAAATATATATATATATATGGAAGCATTTTTTTGGCATTAGAAAGACATATTCTGCCATTTAAGGCTCTAGTAATAGGATATAAGGAACCATAAAGGGTTTGAGGCCATAAATATGAATTTATTTTAGTTTCCTTTCAATTCTTGGGTTTTGATATTGAAAGGTTTATTTTTGTTCTTTAAGGTCATAGCTTTAGGTCTCCTCGATTTTATTTTTTATTTTTTTCGATTTGAGATTTCTTCAATTAGTATCTTTGATTGTTATCTTAGACGTTGGTTTAATAAGAATACACATGACGAGATATTACATATGGATTGACCTTTTCAATCCATTTAATGGATTGAAGAATAATACACGTGACGAGATCTTGCATATGGATTGACCTCTTTCAATTTAATGGATTGGAGAGAAGTCGGATCCGTGTTTAGTGATATTGATTAAAATAATAGTTTAAAAAATATAATTAATTATTTAATTTAATTTTAAAAAATAATATATTAAATATAAAAAAATATAAAAATAATTTTTAATCAATAGACACGAGAATTATTTGTGTGCAGTAACGTTTGGATGAATAGGCGGGGGAATGCCGCTAATTCTGAACGACCTTTGGACTAATTCCTCTACAATCTTGACTGTTCATTTATTTTATATTTTATTATAAAGAAAAGTTGAGCAGTATCAGACCGTAAGGTTTTTTAGAAAATATAAATGTCTTTATTCCAATGGGGACCCCTTTATGGTCATTCTTGTGGAATTTTGTTTTGGTTTTACCCTATTTATTGTCATCCCAGAGCCACCTGGTTTTTCATATATCGATACCTTTTTCTAAATCCACAGTCCAAAACCCGAGTTTCATTGGCAGAAAAAATCTCTCCAATAATTCAATGGGATATTCAGCAGAAACCCAATTCCATGGCAACAACATTAATACAGAGCAAGATGAAGAAAGTAGTTTCTCATATGCCATGCAACTTGTGAATTCCACTGCCTTGCCCATGTGTTTGCATGCCTCAATTCAGCTGGAAATCTTTGAAACGATAGCCAAAGCTGGACCAGAAGCCAAGCTATCACCAGAAGAGATAGCAGGCCAGTTACCAACCCAGAACCCAGATGCGGCCATGATGCTAGACAGCATACTTAGACTTCTAGCCAGCCATAGTGTTCTCGGTTGCTCTTTGGCTGTTGATGAAAAGGGTGATGCCAAGAGGCTTTATAGTTTGGCGCCTGTGTCTAAATTCTTTATTCCAAATGAAGATGGTGTTTCATTGGGTCCCTTGGTAGCCTTGGTTCAGGACAAGATCTTTCTGGATAGCTGGTTTGTGTTTCTTTTTTTTTTTTTCTTTTTTTCTTCTCTTACTCCTTTACTTGCCTGGATTGAAATAACTCTTTCATGTTCAGACTTCAGAGTGGATGGAATTGGAGGTCCAATGGTCTCAGTCCTCAACTACTTTTTCTCTTGTCTATTTGTAACTTTAATTAATCAGGTTTTATCTGGTAGGATAGATAAAAAAAAAAAAAATTGGAGGAAGTAAAAAGTAGAAGGAAAAAAAATTACCAGTGTGTTTGGTAAAAATAATTGAGAAGTTGAAACAAAATATAATTTTTTTTCTTCTATTATTTAGTAGAGTTGAAAATTTGAAAAAAAAAAATATATATATATATATATATAATGATAAAAATTTGAAAAAAAAAGAAAGAAAATTATATAATTTTATCATTATAATCTTTGTAAATTAAAAAAAAAAAGTAAAATCTAAACATGATGGATAATTTTGTAAATATTTTACATTAAACTCACACTTCTCTCATTTTTTCTTTTCTTTCACTTTTCTTTTTTATGAAATAATTCTTTTTAGTTTTTTATTTTATCAAACACAACCAAAGTTAGTGATATTTGGGTATTGAAAATATGGGTTAAGATCCAATCCATTATTTTTTTATCTATTACTTTTTAATACATTCATCATTACTATTGACATGTGTAGGGCCTATTCATTAATTGTGAAAGTTTCACATGTGAATGATGATTAAGATGTATTGAAAAGTAATAGATTGAAAAAATAGTAGAGAGGAGTCGGACCCTTGAAATATAATTAAGCAGCAGCTAAACTATACTACTCATTAATATTCTTGGATTTTTTTTTTTACATTAAACATGTATAGTCAATTCTCAATCAAATCCTTGCAATATGCTAGGATGTATTATTCAATGTAGGATTCTTAATTTTTTTTTTGAAAGAAAAATATTTTAATACTCAATAAAATAATTCAATGTAAAATAAACAAAACTATTTTTTTTTTTTCAATTAAGCAATCTTCCAAAGGTTGTTTATATCTATTTGTCAATGATTTTGACTATCAATATGTCCCACTTCCCATTTGTTTACGAAATTAATTTCTTAGAACCTTTTTAATAAATATTAAGCGAAATATTAATCAGTGCTAGTGACATTGGCTAAGGTGAAATTTAAGGAAAAAATTACAATTAATGAATTGTTTTTTTTAATTCAATAAAAATAATGCATTAAATGTAAAAAACTTTTTTTAAAATAATAATTTAATAATTTTTAATCAATATTTATAGACACCGGTTAACTAAACTCAAATATTAATGGTCAAATCAAAAAAATAATATTAAAAAGCTCAATTTTAGATTTATTTATGAGTTAAGTCTTGAAGAAAATTTTTCAAATTCAATTCGACCGGAGTCATTTTATTTTATTTGAAAATATATTTAAAATAAACAAACCTAAATGAGCCGACTTGACTTGAGCTGGAGCTTGGTAGTTAAAGGAGTCAACTGATTTGGCCTATTCATCGGCACAATTTCCTTACTAAACAATTTGCTTGGCTTTTCATCCGCGACTCCTACATATATTGCTATAGGTCGCAGCTGAAGGATGCGATTCTTGAAGGAGGAATTCCATTTAACAGGGTCCATGGAATGCACGCGTTTGACTTGCCAGGGAAGGACCCAAGGTTCAACAAAGTTTTCAATACTGCAATGATGAATCACACCACTATAATCATGAAGAACATCCTGGAGACCTACAAGGGCTTTGAACGCCTCAACCAAGTGGTTGATGTTGGCGGTGGTCTTGGAGTCTCCCTTAGCTTCATCACTTACAACTATCCTTCTATTAAAGGAATCAATTTTGACCAGCCCCATGTTATACAACATGCTCCACCCTACCCTGGTAAGATTAATCCGATGATTGACTCAAAATGTATATTTGATTAAGCCATATATATATATATTAATATAAAAGAGGTCACAATCTGAAAATATAGAAAGGTATTACAGATGCTGCGATTCGAATTTCAAACTTACTAAATATCATATTTGAATGATAACTGCATGAACCAACTAGACATAGTATTACAAAGTCATTAGCACCTAATCATTTTAATATGATTGAAGTGGTCTGCTAATCACACCATAGAATGGCTGCCAATCTTGCAATTATTATATAGTACTTGATGGAAAAATAATTGACTTAATTGAATTGAAAGCAGAAACGATCTCCAAAGTTCTATGCATAGCTTAAATTAAGGTTCTTGCAATGTTAAATTTCTGTAAGTTTAACTGACAAATTAATTACTGTAATATTGCATGCCTAATGTCATGTTTTGTTTGGTTACGTACTCTAGTTTGGTACTACTTTAGACTGTTTAAAAGCTCTAACAGGCAAATCAACATAGCAGGCGTTGAACATGTGGGGGGGAATATGTTTGAAAGTGTTCCTAAAGGAGATGCCGTTTTCATGAAGGTGAGATACTGATATCATTTGCAGTCAATTTCATATTTTTTTTTATTTTCTTCAGAACCAAAAATCATTTACAAACTATACGAAGCAGCAAATTTGAAATTCAAAAAAATAAAAAAGGAACAAACTTTACTAGTTGGAATGTTGGATTGCTTTATGTTATATTATGTGGACTCTTCATTTTTTTTAAGTATTTATGTTTGACACCTGTATTCTATACATATTCAGACATGGTATGAGAATATGATCCTACAAATAAAAGAAAAAAATTGAGTATATCCGTATCGGACACATCTATATCCCGTATTCATTCCAAGTTCGAATAACATATATAGCCTTTATGCAATCTAAAAAAACCCAAATTTTTTTAAATTTCATCTCTAAAATATATATATATATATATTAAAAAAAAAAAAAAGAGGCAAGATTGGTGGGTAATGGTATAAGTTTGCGAAAATTGCAGTGGATACTTCATGACTGGAGCGATGATCATTGTGTGAAGCTGTTGAAAAATTGTTACAAAGCCATTCCGGATGATGGAAAAGTAATTGTGGTTGGTGCTGTCCTACCCATTGTGGCTGAGACTAATGCGGCATCCAAAGCCAATTCAGAACTTGATGTGGTTATGATGACTCAGAATCGAGGGAAGGAACGAACAAAGCCAGAATTCGAAGCCTTAGCAACTACAGCTGGATTTAGTGGCGTCAGATATGAGTGTTTCGTTTGTAACTTTTGGGTCATGGAGTTCTTCAAGTAGTTAGTTCCTTTCCTATAAATATCATTTCAAATTAAAGCTGAGATTTCAAGCTTTGCCTACTCTTGCAAAAAAAAGGAACAAAAATAACAATGCTATTTTGTATTGAATTATGTTAGTTCCCTCGTTGAAGATGGTTCTTGATCTTCTCTTACAATCAAAATATTTATGAATAAAATAAAATAATTAAGATTAAAGTGGGAGCTATTTGTTTCTTCTTAATTTGTTTATTTTTTTTTTTAAATATATATGGAATTATGGATGATATAATTAATTAAGGATTAAAAGAAATTAAGAGGGATAAGTTCATTGTAGGATGAAAAACTGACTTATTCCAAGAATTATGGAAACTCAATTCTAAATAATATTTAAAAGTAATTTGACCTTTATAAATAATTATTAGTGTTTTTCTTTTTTCTTTTTTAAAGAAAAACATTTCATTGATCATTTTTCCCTTTGTATTCTTTTTTCTTATCTTTTAATTTTCACTATAAATTAATTACTTTCCTCTCTCACTTTCTAACATTAATTATTTCTTTTCCTCAATACCAAATTAATACAATTAATTCTTTATTCAATGAAGCTAATAGAAATAATTCAGAAAAGAAATACTTTCATGAGTAAAGTAAGACCTGGTTTGGGGTTTCTTTTTTGATGAGTTGCCAACTGCAAAGCGAAGTATGTTATTATCAACAGTTGATTATGATAGCCTACCTAAGGGAATCCATGGAAAAACTTCCAAGTTGTCGCCCCAAGTCATTGGAAAAGGAACTGACTTAGTTCACAGTCCGTAGACACCAAATAGCCGCATATTTTTAAGCCTTTAACCCATCATTAACATAATCGGTTATAATATTTTTACAAGAAACAATTATTTCATCAAAAGAATAGAAGTTCCTAAATTTTATTTTAAAATAAAAAAATATCAATTATTATATATATAAAGATTATTATTTGCTACACTGTCACTAAAATATTTAGATTCCACAAGCAGATTAATAGGATGACATATAATGGTATGATATAGTAAAAAAAATAAATAAAAACTAATTAAAAAAAAAAGTAAAACATATGGCAACCTTTTAACCCACTTGTGGAGATTAAAAGTGTACCAAAAACGAACCCTAAATATAATCTTGAAAAAAAATAGTAGTACCGTCAAAACAAAACCCGATTTATATTTTGAGAAATTATCTCATACACGTTAGTAGAGTTTTTAAATTATACAAATAGAGTTAGTATGATCACATATATCTTTTAATGTATATACAAAAGATAGTTCTTTATACACTGGTAATGAAATTTTTTAACTTAAGTGGTGTTAAAAGACTGTCACATATCTTTTTTTTTTTTTTAAATTAGTTTTTTTTTAAATATATCATAAGGGTATGTGTCATGTTGCTAACCATACTTGTGAAGTTTAAAAAATTCATTGATAGTGTATGAGATAATTTCTCTAATATTTTATCAACTCAAAATTTTTAAATCATAATACTTTTTTTTTTCTTTCTCTTACACCGGTTTTTTTAATAAGTTCTTTATATTTTTTATGTAGCACTTGAGTAATTATTCTTCAATTCTAATAAATAAAAATAGATTATTGTTATAGAAAAATATGAAAACCTAACCATTATAAATAAAATAATAGAAACTTAGAAGTTTTATTTAAATAACCAAATATTTTTTTTATAAATAATAGCTTATTGCTAAAAAAAAAAATGATATACTTTTATTAATTATAAAACAAACAATTTAATATAAAATGGTATGAATTTGACTTTTAACTAAGTGAACGGGGAGAACTTTTTCTTAATAAATCCTTTTTGCTAGACAATTAGCCTTGCCATCTTTGTCAATAAAAATTTGCTTCACTTATTTCTTTATCTGTGGGCATACTTTATTTTTCTTTTAATCTTTTTCACTTATTTGATTTTTAATCAATTGTTAATTTTTTTCATAATGAATATTTTATTTTTATTACTTCATTCAAAAATAAAATAGGTTTATTTAATTAGTCTATTGAATTTTTTAAATAATAACTAACTATTTTTTTATATTTATTTCAGTAATTTGATGTTTAAAAAATTTCAAATATTAAATATTAAATATTAAATATTATAATTTTAAAATTTTATATTTTGCATATAAACATATATATATATATATATATATATGTATGTAATAGAGGTGTGTTTTTATGTATGTGTATATAATATATATTATGTTAGAGAATTTGGAAATGGACTATCTATATGATTATTTTTTTTTTTTTAAAATACTGATAAACCCAAACTGAAATACATCGGTATTGATATATACCAATACCAAAACAAAAATGGTACGCCTACTAGTAGTGATGAGTAATAATCGATTGGAACCGATTTAACCTACTGAAATCGACCACAAGATATTAATTCGATTCAATTTATTCATTTTCGATATTGATTGGTTAGGAAAAATAATTTATTTGGCTAGTTCGATCGGTTATCAGTTTTCAAATATATTTTTAAGTCTAAATTCTAAACCCTAAATCTGAACTAATCGATCTTATTGATTTATTTTAAAATATTATAATATAAATACAATATAATTTATATAATATTAAAATGATTTATTAAGAAAAATATAATTTATCTTATGTTAAAATATATAATATAAATATAAAACAATTTTTATATAATAATATAAATAATATATTTTTTGAATAATTAAACCAAACGAATCGATTGAATCGATCGACTTAAGTTGATTTCGACTATTTTAATTAGTCATTTAATTTAATTTGATTCGGTTCGATCTCTTATTTCAAGTGAGATCGATTAATTTGGTTTTCAAATTTTCAAAACCAAACCGATCGAATGTTCTTCCTTTTCTATCGGTACAATACTAACTATTTTGATTGAAAGAATTCTCGAAAGAATTTTCATTTTCATAGGATTAAAATATTAAATCAATTAATAGATAAATTTTTTTGAGGCTACTCGATAAAAGAATTTTCAATCTACTTGATAAAAACTTTTTTGAGCTTATTAGTATTTTTCATTTTTTATATATTATATATTTTATGTATAATATTCATATAATTTGTTCTGGAAACAAAAATATATACAAAAAAAATGTTTGGATCCAATACCAAAGTCACATGCTGTGAGATGGACGGTACCGATGGTCTAAAACTAAAAGTTTAGTTAAGCAATACTTATGGAAACCGGACAAAAGAGTTAACCGGTTATAACTATAAAAATTTATGGTGGACAAATGTCCGTGATTTCAAAAAGAAATCACGGACTATGTGGGAAGGGTTTTCCATTGGAAAAAACCTGTCTAGATCATGGAGGGACGCTAGAAATATAATTAGTATTTTAAGAAAATTTGTTATATTTAATATATTATTTTTATTGAATTAAAAAAAAAATAATTACACTTTTCTTTTTATAAATAAAACTTTGACATCAAAGTACTTGAAAGGTCCTTGTATTATACCTTCTAGTATAAATTAGTCTCTGTAAACATTCGATTTTGTCGAGACATTTGAAATGTTGATTTTGGGTTGCCTTTGGGTTCTAGGCCCAATTATAATCCAAATACCCAATTT
Organism: Fremontodendron californicum; assembly: GCA_030761205.1. Taxonomy (NCBI): domain Eukaryota; kingdom Viridiplantae; phylum Streptophyta; class Magnoliopsida; order Malvales; family Malvaceae; genus Fremontodendron; species Fremontodendron californicum. The sequence goes on from JAULJL010000004.1 coordinate 7,882,058, forward strand.
GGGTCAAGTCATTATTGTATTTTTATTTCTTATATTTATTTTTATATGTACTCTTTCCGGATAAAACTAAAAATATAAAAAAAGGGATAAGGTAAGGGATTTTAAATCCTGGATAAACAATGACTCTCCTTTAGTTAAGAATTTGGATTTGTGTAAAATATGGAGACTAACTTTACCTTAAACTAAAATTCTTGAGTCTAATTGATAGGATCCAAGATGGCCCAATCCCATGGAAATTTCTATATGGGCCAAAATCCAAGAAGATCTAAGAAACATGACAAGAATGAGTGGAATTCACTTAAGCTATGTTGCAAGTTATTCAAGAAATGCTTCAACATGCAAGATGAGCTTGCATCCAAGTTTGGTCCATGTGATTCAAGAACACAAGGTGGCACATTATTTAGGCTTATTTTAAGTATTGTAATTACTTAGGCTTTTGGGTCTGACTTATGTAATATGTCTAATAGGCTAAGTGGGGTCTACCTTTATTAAACTTGTTGGACATCCTTTTTAATTTATTAGGTTTGAGCTTGAGCATGTTTAGTCCATAATTTAAGTAGTCTTTCTTATTTAAATTAAGACTAGCCGAATTTACACTTGTAATGGGATTGAGAGTGTGCTTGGTTGATTATTAAGTCTTGCACTTAGGTTAGGATTTCTTGGCTGACAAGGACTTGCATTTGGATTAGTATTCTATTAGGATAGCTGATTAGGTTATGTAGGGAGGCTATAAATACTATGTCCTAGCCGCCAACAATTAATTATCTTTTGATCAATTAAGTCTGATTTTATTCTATGAGAGTTTTCTCTTTTAGTTCTTGAAAGAACTTAAAACTTATCAAAGAATTCTTCATTGTGGCATTCAACACCTTCAAACTTAGGTTCTTGAAACAAGCATTCTTGAGATCTAGCTAGCTTAGCTTATCTAGGTTCTTTGAAACATGATTTCACTGGGTTTAAGTTTTCATTACCTGAAAATCTTGGCTTTTCTAGGTTAGGTATCCTAAATTGTTAATGGTTCAAAGAGTTCAACCCCACGGGTTCGCATCATTTGGTATCAAAGCTTAGGCTTCCAATCAGGTCTAATCTTTTTATCCTCTTTACCATATTGCAGGGTTTATGTTAATATCCTTTTATTAATCTGACAAGATTTTTGGGATTTCAGATATTTTTGTCTTAGGGATTATAGCTTTAGGCATTCTTTGTCTTAGAGTTATAGTTTTAGGCTATTTCGTTTGGGGTTTCATTCTTGAACGTTGGTTTAGATCAAGATTTTACTTCTTGAATTCTTGATTTATTAAAAATTGTTCTTGACTGTTCCTGATCTGTTCTTGAAAAAAAAAATCAAGAATTGAGAGGGGCATTCAAACAGTCTAAAGAAAGAAAAAAGAAAGTCATCCGAGATTCCAAGAAAATCAAGAAAGTCTCATGAAAAAAAAAGGAAAGAAATCAATGTGTTCGAATAGAAAAAAGAAGAAAAAAAGTTTCGAAAAAGATTGAAAAAAAGAGGAAAGAATCGACATTCATATTTCTTTTTACTAACCAAAGTTGTTTTGCAGCAATTTTAAGACGTCTCTCACATGTGGCGACGAAGTAAAGCAGGCTCTGCAGGAGATGAAAGAGTTCACCTTATTTGTTTGGGAGGTTTGTGCAACAAAAAAGAGAGAAAAAGAAAGTGAGGTGACTGCAAATAAAGAAAAGCAAGAGGAAACGAGAGTAAAAAAGAAAGTGAAAAAAAATAGAGGTGGCTGAAAATAAAGACACAAGAGAGGAGCCACTAGTGGAAAAGGAGACAATTCCTGCCGAGAGAAACAAAGAATTTGAGAATTTTTCTGATGTAAAGGAGAGTAAGGTTCTTATTCTTGATGCTCCTAACCAATCTCTTCCTATTTTGCCTGTTTCTTTGTTGAAGGATTGTGAGGATTTATTTTCGGAGGAGTTACAGGATGGGTTGCCATCCATAAGCGGCATTGTGCATCACCTTGATTTAGTACCTAGCCCCGTCATTCTCACACACAAGGCTAAGATTCGAGGGCGAATCTTTTCGAGAAAAAAGAGAATGATAGGATCCAAGATGGCCAATCCCATAGCAATTTCTATATGAGTCAAGATCCAAGAAGATCTAGGAAATATGACAAGAATGGGTGAAATTCACTTGGGTCATGTTTCAAGTTATTCAAGAAAGGCTTCAACATGCAAGATGGGCTTGCATCTAAGTTTGGGCAATGTGATTCAAGAACACAAGGTGGCACATTAAGAGGGCTTATTTAGGCTTATTTTAAGTCTTGTAATTACTTAGGCTTTTAGGCATGACTTATGTAATATGTCCAATAAGCTAAGTGGGGTCTACCTTCATTAAACTTATTGGACATCTTTTTTAATATATTAGGTTTAGGTTTGAGCATGTTCAGCCTATAATTTAAGTAGTCTTTCTTATTTACATTAGGACTAGCCGAATTTACACTTGTAATGGGATTGGGAGTGTGCTTGGCTGATTATTAAGTCTTGCAATTGGGTTAGGAGCCTTGGCTGACAAGGACTTGCATTTGGATTAGTATTCTATTAGGATAGCTGATTAGGTTATGTAGGGAGGCTATAAATACTATGTCTTAGCCATCTACAATTAATTATCTTTTAATCAATTAAGTCTGATTTTATTCAGTGGAAGTTTTCTCTTGTAGTTCTTGAAAGAACTTAGAACTTATCAAAAAAAATTTCTTTGTGGCATTCAACACCTTCAAACTTAGGTTCTTGAAACAAGCGTTTTTGGGGTCTAGTTAGTTTAGCTTATCTATGTTCTTTGAAACAGGATTTCACTGGGTTTAAGTTTTTATTGTCTGAATCTTGGCTTTTCTGAGTTAAGTATTTCACTGGGTTTAAGTTTTTATTGTCTGAATCTTGGCTTTTCTGAGTTAAGTATGCTAAATTATTAGTGGATTCAAAGGGTTCAACTCTACGGGTTCACATCACTAATTCTCTATATAAATCGACATAATACACAACAATGAGGGGGAAGAAGAAGCAATCACACAATTCAGAACAACAACAAGAAGAGAAATTAGTAACCCATACTTCAAAAAGCATAAATCGAAAGCCGCACCTTGAGCAAAATTCTCGTGCTTCAACCTTCTCAATTGAAAAAAACCAGCAAAAGCACATTAAACAGAAATTCCAAACCGGGAAGAAACCAGGCCGCAACCTGCTCTTAACCAATCTTGCACCGGCCGCCTTGGATCTTGGCGTCGTTATCACCATCCTCAACGCGTCCATGTACATGATGAACAGTGGCTAAAAGAGCTGTGAATATTATTGTTTAAGGGGTGCGTTGGATAAAGCAGACAGAAGAACAAATCCATTTTTTAATCCCATGGCTCCAGAAGATTTAATCTACAATGAGGTGGACAAGCTTCTTGAAACTATTAATGCTTTGGTCATGAAAAGGATGAGAAGGTGCTTCCCCCAATCGGCTATGAGATATTGAAAGTTGTGCTTCCACAGTTCAATTATTGTGTGATATTTTTATTTACTTATTTTATTCGTTTACTTATTATTAATTTAAGTTTTACTTATTTATTTCTTTCATTATTAGTTTGTTTAAATTGATTGTTTTATTTTTTGTTTGTTTATATTATTATTATTATTATTATTATTATTATTATTATTATTATGTACATATTATTTTAGTATGGGATATTTTATTGCTTGACACTTGATATTTGTTTTTTTTTTTTTTTTTTAAATTCTTGTTGCATATTAATTTCTTATTGTATAGTAATTTTTTTTATTAATTCCTATTTTTTATTAACTTTTATTTGTTTAATTTCTGTGAATATTTTTATGATTAATTTGTTACTTGATTTTCTTTAAGTTTTGGATTTTGTGTAAATTAATGGTTATCTATTTAATATTTGTTTATCTCTTATTTTATTATTTGTTATTTATTTTATTTCATGTTTAAGATAATTGAAATTGGATTAGGTAGATTGAATCTTAACATTTAGATAAGACCAATTTAGGATAATATGTGACTTATATAGTACTATCTCTAGATAGACGTTGTGGGGGTACTCATTCTTCCCCACATGTAACCGAACTCTCAAACCTAGTTCTGAAACGTAGATCGGAACCTATTCTTTTTAGGGTTCCTTAGTCAAGCTTAAGATTACTTTAAAAATGATAGATTCATATAGGTGACTAATAACACCTAGAAAGATGATTAGTGGCGACTCCATGATTTGCGTCTAGCATGCTGAATTCGTATTTGGCACGTTATGACAGTTTGGCGACTCCGCTGGGGACTTTAGAGAGTCGAGCCATAGGTTAGTCACATGTTATTTTGGATCTTAAAGTTGGTCTTAAATATTTTATTTATTTATTTATTTATTTATTTGTATTTATTTATTTTATTTTGATTTCTAACGTTTTTAATCATTTTCCTTTTTTTTTTTTTTACTTTGTTTTGTTTTTTTTATAGGTATTTTTGTGAGTCAAAGGTTTGCTATGTTCCTTCGCACACACCGCACTGGAATGAACATAAGCCCTATCCCGGGCTCGTCCTTTTAGGAGGGGGTAAAGTAACTATGCCTTCGTGGGGTGATAACCTTCGTATGGGCTAGTGAAACACCCTTAGAGTGTAAAGTACCTATGCTTTTGTGGGGGTGATAACCTCCGTATAGGCTAAGGAAATACTCTCACCCAAGTTGCCCTTTTCGGTTGGAGCCTGTAATGGGTGAGGATTGGGATGCCTTACTCATCCTCCATGGATGAAGTTAAGGAGCAATTTGGGAACCTTTATAGCTTGGTCAAATAATCCTGAACCCAACATGTAGTCAAACTTAAGAGGCCAACCTAAGGATAAAGCCATGCCAATCTTGTATAGAATGACCCTAAATAAGACACATGAAGGAATGCCCTTGTATATATATATATATATATATATATATTTATTTATATTTATTTTATTTCACATTTTTTATTTTTTGAGAATTTCACTTGTGTTTTTTTCTTCGATGTCATCTGTATTTAATTTTCTTATGTTGAGCTTGTAAAATCCTTATGTATGTTATTTGAAATAACTTCATGTATTTGCATCATTTAAATGTACATTTTTCGTAATACTAGTATTAAATTTTGTGAATATTTTAGTGACTATCATTTGAATTAACTTTTTTTTTTTTTTTTTTACATTTATTTTCATGCATTGGCATCATTTAAGTATTTCTTGCATATTTATCATGCATGCATATGCATTTCATGAAAAATGTGACTTAAATTTAAAAATTTGTGGTAACGAAGGGTTCAAGGATAGCTAAAATAATCAAAGATCTTGGGGCATTCCTACAATACTCGTTCACGGGTTAAAGCAATGACAGAGGAATAGGCTTCTAAGATGAACGAAATAGAAAAGGCACAGGATGAAATGAGAGAACAATTGGCCAAGATGATAGATTTGATGATGAATTTGAATCCTACAATACTCTTTCACAGGTTAAAGCAATGGCAAAGGAACAAGCTGCTAAGATAAACGAAATAGAAAAGGCACAGGATGAAATAAAAGAATAGTTGGCCAAGATGATAGATTTGATGATGAATTTGAACAAGCAAAAAGGGGTAGAAGAAGTAACTACTCAAGAAAAGAATCATTCACCAGATGATGAAGATCATACATATTTGCCTGGTTTAAGTCAATTCCAAGCTCAAACTGGGATGCCAGTGACATCATCAGCTTCTCAACACCGATTCTCAAGATACATCATTCTTGCGTCTGGGGCAAAATTGTCAGATCCTGTCCAAGTTTCAGATTTAGATGATCCTAAAAAAGCAAGAAAGGCTAAAGGTAGTTGATGATATTGACTCTCGCAAAATGAGTCTTATAGAGGAAAGACTTCGGGCTGTTGAGGAGATGGATTTTTATGGCGTCATGGACATTGCTGGGCTTTGCTTGGTGCCCGAGGTAATCATTTCGCCAAAGTTCAAGACTCCATATTTTGAGAAATATGATGAGACTATATGCCCGATAACACATGTCACAATGTATTGTAGAAAGATGGTTGCTCACACACGTAATGACAAGTTGCTGATACGTCTTCCAAGATAGTCTCACGGGGTCCGCTACAACATGGTATGTCCAATTGAATAGAACCCGCATCTATTCATGGAATGAGCTGGCAAGGGCATTTATAGCGCAATACAAGCATATTGTTGATATGGCTCCAGATCGTTTAAGCTTACAGAATATGGAGAGGAAAGCTACTGAAAGCTTTAAAGAGTATGCCCAGAGATAGAGAGACGTTGCTACCCAAGTCCAACCACCTATCACTGAAACGGAAATTAGAGTCTTATTTGTTAGTTCTCTCAAAGCACCATATTATGATAGGATGATTGGAAATGCCACCAAGAATTTTCCAGACATGGTAATCTCCAGGAAGATAATTGAAAATGTTATAAAGAATGGTCGGCTTGAAGTCGGAGAGACATCCAATGCAAAGAGAGATGGGGCATCTAAAAAGAAAGAAGAAGATGTTCAAGCTGTGACTTTTGGAGGTCAATAGGTAGGAGGTTTTCCCCCACACCATCCATATCCCATGAATCAACATTATTATCCCACCATGAATAATGTTGCATCACACCCTTATCCATCAGCACCACAACCAATTTCTCGGCCAAACTTTTACCCTCAAACATTTGTTCCTATGCCTGGCCCATGCATACCAGCAGCTAGACCTATGGCTCAACCTAGTCCTCCAGTGAATAATCAGAGAGGACCTCGAAATAACAAAGAAAACCCGTATTCACCCAATTTCGATGTCCTACACGGATTTGTTCCCACATCTCATTAAAATCAACTTGTTGCACATGTCCACCTAGAACCTTTGAAACCTGCTTTCCCTGAGTGGTATGATGTTGATGCTCGATGTGAATATCATTCTGGGATGCTGGTCATTCTATAGAAACTTGCTCGGTTTTTAAAATAAAGTGCAAAGTTTGATCAATGCGGGCCTGTTGAATTTTGACAAGTAAGGGGAATCAAATGTTAGTGTTGGCCCATCTACACAGGGGCATAATGGTGATGAGGCTTAGAATGAAAGATTGAGGCTGTTGGTTATCCTTGAACTCTTTTTCTTTTAAAGTAATGTAGTTGGATCTTTAAATGTTAAGACTTAATTTATTTTTTATCATTTCAATGAATTGGCAAGTGTTATGCATTTTCATTTTCATTTCCTCTTTCACTTATTATTTCTTCCTTTGCTTTTATATATTTTGCCTACCCTGTCAATGTCACCCATGTCAAGTTTCCAAGTAATGAATATGGTGACAATCATGACAATAATATGGGATTCAATTTGAAAGTTATATCCGTATTGGTGAACTTGAACATATATGACCATACTTTGCCATTTGATTTTGTTGAGATTATTGTGGAAAAAAAAAAGATGAAAGTTGATATGCAGTTTGTCATGATTGAAGGGAAATTTTTAGAATTGCTTCTCAAGTATGTTAAGTCTTCTAGGATGAATTTCTACAAACTTGTCATTTTTCAATAAATGTTATTCAATGAGAATGTTTACTGTAGACACCTAATTTTGTCCGGACCACTAAAATAGGTATGTTTTCTTCCTAAATTGATGTTTCAGAATGTAGAAAGACTTTTTTTCATCCTGGAGGTGGCACTCCGATACTTAGTTTAAGAGGGCGAGCATAAAAAGTCAAACTCAAAAAAGTAAACCTCGAAAAAAGTCAACCCCGAAAAAGTCAACCCCAAAAAGTCAACTATTGAAAAAGTCAACCCAATTTCAAAATCAAGATTTGAAGTTCAATTGAAAAATGGCGAAAGAATTTTGATAATCCGAGGTCTATATCAAAAGATATGGAGTTCGAAAGTTGGGTTATGGAGATTCAGTAGAAACGAAACCCTAATCCGAGAAATTTTAGGAAAAATGCTTAAACGATCGAATTGGTCAAAATTGAAGGTTCCAAATGAAATATAAGAACTGAATATGGGTAATGGAGAAGTCACTTGAAAGAAAAACTGAAAGAAAAGTCAATCCGGGAGAAAAACGAGAATTAGGGTTTTTTGTGGATTTCGATGAAATCGGGCAGAATTACAGAAATGGTCCGAATTGGTAAGACTAAACCCCAATGGATGAGGAATGATTAAAAAGGGATAGCCCAAGGCTCAGCTTGAAGAAAATCTAAAAATTGGACCTGTTTTGAGCAAAACCGGGTTTCGAAGGCAAAAGGGCAAAATTGGAAAATTTGGGAAAAATAGCAAATGGACTCCGAAAATTATGAAAATTTGCAAATCTCATTCTTAAATCATTTGGAAGAGATTGGCGAAATAAAATCTTGATTCAGAGTTCGTTTGCAAAATGGCCAAATCCCGGGTTTCTTATGTAGTAGTTCAAGAAGGGAAATCCTGGAAAAATAGCAAATGAGCTCCAAATCTTCTGAAAATTTGCAAATCTCATTTTTAAATTATTTGGAAGAGATTGGTGAAAGAAAATCTAGATTCGGAGTTCGTTTGCAAAATGGCCAAATCCCGAGCCTCCTATGCAATAATTCAAGAAGATAAATCCCGGAAAAATTGCAAATGGACTCCAAAAATTTTGAAATTTTGCAAATATCATTTTTAAATTATTTGGAAGAGATTGGCGAAAGAAAATCTTGATTTAGAGTTCGTTTGCAAAATGGCCAAATCCCGAGCCCCTATGTAGTAATTCAAGCAGATAAATCCCGAAAAAATACCAAATGAGCTCCAAAAATTATGAAAACTTCCAGACCACACTTTTAAATTATTTTGAAGAGATTGGTGAAGAAAAATCTTGATCTAGAGCTCGTTTAAAAAATGGTAAAATGTGGGGGCAGAAAAGGGCATTTTTGAAAAAAAAAATCCAAATAAATAGCAAATAGACTTGGAAAATTTTGAAAACTTCCAGAATTCAATATTTTATTATTTTGAAAGTATTAAAAAAATAAAATTTGAATTTGGAGTCCGTTTGACATTTATTTGCACCCGGGGGGCAAAACGGTCATTTCACCCAAGCAACCGAAAAGGGCTTCTTTTGGCCTTTCAAAAAATCAGACTTGGGTTGGAAAAGAGAAGTGCTGGCCTGCCAAGGCCCAAAGGAAGGAGGAAGCTTCTGATTTTTCAATCAAATGGCCAAGAATTAAGAGTTAGTTAGAGATTCTTTTTTATCAAGCCATTGTGATTAAGCCACATAGGCCAAGGGAGAGTGTCAACATTATTCTTGAATAGCTGTAATTATGGACAGCTGATATGCTAATCTAAGGGTGATCATTTCATAATTTTTCACCTTGAATCACTAGCCCTTGGAAGGAAGTTGGTTGGAATCAAAATGACAACATCCTAGGGGAGGAGAGAGGTAAAATTCTGCCATCACATAGAGGGAGCAGATTTTTTATTTTCTGGAATTCATTTTTCAGATTTCTCTGGTTTTTGCTTAGTTTTTCTCTCTTTGGTTGAAAGCAAAAAGAAAAAGTTTAGAAAAGAAAGGAAAGTTTGAAGAGATAAAGGTTGAAATATAGCTTCTTGAGGTTGCTCTTGAGCACCAACTCTTGCACTTTCTTGATTTTCCATTCTTATTTTTGCTATTTTGATTATCATTTGGTGAGTTTTTCTTTTTAAATAAGTGTTTTTTATTGTTCTTCTTAAGTTCTTTCTTCATCTCTTTCTTAAATATTTTGTTTACAATTTTTTTTCTTATTTTTCTTTAATGGCCGAATGACCTACATTTTTTTTTATTATGGTTGCTGTTTTTGATTTAATTCATCATGTTATTTATGTTATTCTTTAATTTTGATGCTTTAAGTGTTCTTCTACTTCATATATTTGAATCATGTTTTAATTTGGTTGCTTTCTTTGTTGCCATTTATGATTTAAATATCATGTTCTTGCATTTTTAATTTTCATAGGATTAAAATATTAAATCAATTAATAGATAAATTTTTTTGAGGCTACTCGATAAAAGAATTTTCAATCTACTTGATAAAAACTTTTTTGAGCTTATTAGTATTTTTGATTTTATATATTATATATTTTATGTATAATATTCATATAATTTGTTCTCGAAACAAAAATATATACAAAAAAAAATGTTTGGATCCAATACCAAAGTCACATGCAGTGAGATGGACGGTACCGATGGTCTAAAACTAAAAGTTTAGTTAAGCAATACTTATGGAAACCGGACAAAAGAGTTAACCGGTTATAACTAAAAAAATTTATGGTGGACAAATGTCCGTGATTTCAAAAAGAAATCACGGACTATGTGGGAAGGGTTTTCCATTGGAAAAAACCTGTCTAGATCATGGAGGGACGCTAGAAATTTAATTAGTATTTTAAGAAAATTTGTTATATTTAATATATTATTTTTATTGAATTCAAAAAAAAATTAATTACACTTTTTTTTATATAAATAAAACTTTAACGTCAAAGTACTTGAAAGGTCCTTGTACTATACCGTCTAGTATAAATTAGTCTCTGTAAACTTTCGATTTTGTCCAGACATTTGAAATGTTGATTTTGGGTTGCCTTTGGGTTCTAGGCCCAATTATAATCAAAATACCCAATTTGGGTCAAGTCATTATTATATTTTTATTTCTTATATTTATTTCTATATGTACTCTTTTCGGATAAAACTAAAAATATAAAAAAAAGATAAGGTAAAGGATTTTAAATCCCGGATAAACAATGACTCTCCTTTAGTTAAGAATTTGGATTTGTGTAAAATATGGAGACTAACTTTACCTTAAACTAAACTTCTTGAGTCTAATTGATAGGATGCAAGATGGCCCAATCCCATGAAAATTTCTATATGGGCCAAGATCCAAGAAGATCTAAGAAACATGGCAAGAATGAGTGGAATTCACTTAGGCCATGTTGCAAGTTATTCAAGAAATGCTTCAACATGCAAGATGGGCTTGCATCCAAGTTTGGTCCATGTGATTCAAGAACACAAGGTCGCACATGAAGAGGGCTTATTTGGGCTTATTTTAAGTATTGTAATTACTTAGGCTTTTGGGTGTGACTTATGTAATATGTCTAATAGGCTATGTGGGGTCTACCTTTATTAAACTTGTTGGACATACTTTTTAATTTATTAGGTTTGAGCTTGAGCATGTTTAGTCCATAATTTAAGTAGTCTTTCTTATTTAGATTAGGACTAGCCGAATTTACACTTGTAATGGGATTGAGAGTGTGCTTGGTTGATTATTAAGTCCTGCACTTAGGTTAGGATTCCTTGGCTGACAAGGACTTGCATTTGGATTAGTATTCTATTAGGATAGCTGATTAGGTTATGTAGGGAGGCTATAAATACTATGTCTTAGCCGCCTACAATTAATTATCTTTTGATCAATTAAGTCTGATTTTATTCAATGAGAGTTTTCTCTTTTAGTTCTTGAAAGAACTTAAAACTTATCAAAGAATTCTTCATTGTGGCATTCAACACCTTCAAACTTAGGTTCTTGAAACAAGCATTATTGAGATCTAGCTAGCTTAGCTTATCTAGGTTCTTTGAAACATGATTTCACTGGGTTTAAGTTTTCATTGTCTGAATCTTGGCTTTTCTGGGTTAGGTATCCTAAATTGTTAATGGTTCAAAGAGTTCAACCCCACGGGTTCGCATCATTTGGTATCAAAGCTTAGGCTTCCAATCAGGTCTAATCTTTTTATCCTCTTTACCATATTGCAGGGTTTAGGTTAATATCCTTTTATTAATCTGACAAGATTTTTAGGATTTCAGATATTTTTGTCTTAGGGGTTATAGCTTTAGGCATTCTTTGTCTTAGAGTTATAGTTTTAGGCTATTTCGTTTGGGGTTTCATTCTTGAACGTTGGTTTAGATCATGATGTTACTTCTTGAATTCTTGATCTATTAAAAATTGTTCTTGACTGTTCTTGAAAAAATAAAATCAAGAATTGAGAGGGGCATTCAAACAGTCTAAAGAATGAAAAAAGAAAGTCATCCGAGATTCCAAGAAAATCAAGAAATTCTCATGAAAAAAAAGGAAAGAAATAAATGTGTTCGAATAGAAAAAAGAAGAAAAAAATATTCGAAAAAGAGGAAAGAATCGACATTCATCTTTCTTTTTACTAACCAAAGTTGTTTTGCAACAATTTTAAGACGTCTCTCACATGTGGCGACGAAGTAAAGCAGGCTCTGCAGGAGATGAAAGAGTTCACCTTATTTGTTTGGGAGGTTTGTGCAACAAAAAAGAGAGAAAAAGAAAGTGAGGTGACTGCAAATAAAGAAAAGCAAGAGGAAACGAGAGTAAAAAAGAAAGTGAAAAAAATATAGGTGGCTGAAAATAAAGACACAAGAGAGGAGCCACTAGTGGAAAAGGAGACAATTCCTGCCGAGGGAAACAAAGAATTTGAGAATTTTTCTGATGCAAAGGAGAGTGAGGATTCTTATTCTTGATGCTCCTAACCAATCTCTTCCTATTTTGCCTGTTTCTTTGTTGAAGGATTGTGAGGATTTATTTTCGGAGGAGTTACAGGATGGGTTGCCATCCATAAGCGGCATTGTGCATCACCTTGATTTAGTACCTAGCGCTGTCATTCTCACACACAAGGCTAAGATTCGAGGGCGAATCTTTTCGAGAAAAAGGAGAACGATAGGATCCAAGATGGCCCAATCCCATAGCAATTTCTATATGAGTCAAGATCCAAGAAGATCTAGGAAATATGACAAGAATGGGTGAAATTCACTTAGGCCATGTTGCAAGTTATTCAAGAAAGGCTTCAACATGCAAGATGGGCTTGCATCTAAGTTTGGGCAATGTGATTCAAGAACACAAGGTGGCACATTAAGAGGGCTTATTTAGGCTTATTTTAAGTCTTGTAATTACTTAGGCTTTTAGGCATGACTTATGTAATATGTCCAATAGGCTAAGTGGGGTCTACCTTCATTGAACTTGTTGGACATCTTTTTTAATATATTAGGTTTAGGCTTGAGCATGTTCAGCCTATAATTTAAGTAGTCTTTCTTATTTACATTAGGACTAGCCGAATTTACACTTGTAATGGGATCGGGAGTGTGCTTGGCTGATTATTAAGTCTTGCAATTGGGTTAGGAGCCTTGGCTGACAAGGACTTGCATTTGGATTAGTATTCTATTAGGATAGCTGATTAGGTTATGTAGGGAGGCTATAAATACTATGTCTTAGCCGTCTACAATTAATTATCTTTTAATCAATTAACTCTGATTTTATTTAGTGAAAGTTTTCGCTTGTAGTTCTTGAAAGAACTTAGAACTTATCAAAAAATTCTTTTTTGTGGCATTCAACACCTTCAAACTTAGGTTCTTGAAACAAGCGTTTTTGGGGTCTAGTTAGTTTAGCTTATCTATGTTCTTTGAAACAGGATTTCACTGGGTTTAAGTTTTTATTGTCTGAAGCTTGGCTTTTCTGAGTTAAGTATGCTGAATTATTAGTGGATTCAAAAGGTTCAACTCTACGGGTTCACATCACTAATTCTCTATATAAATCGACATAATCACACAACAATGAGGGGGAAGAAGAAGCAATCACACAATTCAGAACAACAACAAGAAGAGAAATTAGTAACCCATACTTCAAAAAGCATAAATCGAAAGCCGCACCTTGAGCAAAATTCTCGTGCTTCAACCTTCTCAATTGAAAAAAACCAGCAAAAGCACATTAAACAGAAATTCCAAACCGGGAAGAAACCAGGCCGCAACCTGCTCTTAACCAATCTTGCACCGACCGCCTTGGATCTTGGCGTCGTTATCACCATCCTCAACGCGTCCATGTACATGATAAACAGTGGCTAAAAGAGCTGTGAATATTACTGTTTAAGGGGTGCGTTGGATAAAGCAAACAGAAGAACAAACCCATTTTTTAATCCCATGGCTCTAGAAGATTTAGGGCTAGTTTAGCATTGCTGTTGGAAAAAGCTTGGGTTGGAAAAAGCTCAAGTTGAAAAAAGTGTGTTTATAAAGTGTGGTGAAAAAGGGTGGTTTAAAAACTTTTAAGTGTTTAGCATTGCTGTGAAAAAGAGTTGTAGGAAATTGAAATGTCAGAAAAAGATATGTTTAAAATAATAAAAGTGTAGAGATGTGAGGATAATAAAGTCATTTTATCCAAAAGCCAGCTTTTAAAGCCCAAAAGCTATATTTTTTGGCTTTTTGGATTGGCTTTTCAAACCATGGTTTCAACAGCAGAAGCCAATTTTTTTAATCTGTTTAGCATTGCGTTTGCGGTGAAAAGCAGCTTTTGACTTCAAAAGCTGTGCCAGAAGCAATGCTAAACGAGGCCTTTATCTACAATGAGGTGGACAAGCTTCTTGAAACTATTAATGCTTTGGTTATGAAAAGGATGAGAAAGTGCTTCCCCCAATCGGCTATGAGATATTGAAAGTTGTGCTTCCACAGTTCAATTATTGTGTGATATTTTTATTTACTTATTTTATTCGTTTACTTATTATTAATTTAAGTTTTACTTATTTATTTCTTTCATTATTAGTTTGTTTAAATTGATTGTTTAATTTTTTGTTTGTTTATATTATTATTATGTACATATTATTTTAGTATGGGATATTTTATTGCTTGACACTTGATATTTGTTTTTTTTTTTTTTTAAATTCTTGTTGATTCTTATTGTATAGTAATTTTTTTTTTATTAATTCCTATTTTTTATTAACACTTATTTGTTTAATTTCTGTGAATATTTTTATGATTAATTTGTTACTTGATTTTCTTTAAGTTTTGGATTTTGTGTAAATTAATGGTTATCTATTTAATATTTGTTTATCTCTTATTTTATTATTTGTTATTTATTTTATTTCATGTTTAAGATAATTGAAATTGGATTAGGTAGATTGAATCTTAACATTTAGATAAGACCAATTTAGGATAATATGTGACTTATATAGTACTATCTCTAGATAGACGTTGTGGGGGTACTCATTCTTCCCCACATGTAACCGAACTCCCGAACCTAGTTCTGAAACGTAGATCGGAACCTATTCTTTTTAGGGTGCCTTAGTCAAGCTTAGGATTACTTTAAAAATGATAGATTCATATAGGTGACTAATAACACCTAGAAAGATGATTAGTGGCGACTCCATGATTTGCATCTAGCATGCTGAATTCGTATTTGGCACATTATGACAGTTTGGCGACTCCGCTGGGGACTTTAGAGAGTCGAGCCATAGGTTAGTCACATGTTATTTTGGATCTTAAAATTGGTCTTAAATATTTTATTTATTTATTTATTATTTGTATTTATTTATTTTATTTTGATTTCTAACGTTTTTAATCATTTTCCTTTTTTTTTAGTTTGTTTTGTTTTTTTTTTATAGGTATTTTTGTGAGTCAAAGGTTTGCTATGTTCCTTCGCACACACCGCACTGGCATGAACATAAGCCCTATCCCGGGCTCGTCCTTTTAGGAGGGGGTAAAGTAACTATGCCTTCGTGGGGTGATAACCTTCGTATGGGCTAGCGAAACACCCTTAGAGTGTAAAGTACCTATGCTTTTGTGGGGGTGATAACCTCCGTATAGGCTAGGGAAATACTCTCACCCAAGTTGAACCCTTTTCGGTTGGAGCCTGTAATGGGTGAGGATTGGGATGCCTTACTCATCCTCCATGGATGAAGTTAAGGAGCAATTTGGGAACCTTTATAGCTTGGTCAAATAATCCTGAACCCAACATGTAGTCAAACTTAAGAGGCCAACCTAAGGATAAAGCCATGCCAATCTTGTATAGAATGACCCTAAATAAGACACATGAAGGAATGCCCTTGTATATATATATATATATATTTATTTTACTTCACATTTTTTATTTTTTGAGAATTTTACTTGTGTTTTTTTCTTCGATGTCATCTGTATTTAATTTTCTTGTGTTGAGCTTGTAAAATCCTTATGTATGTTATTTGAAATAACTTCATGTATTTGCATCATTTAAATGTACATTTTTCGTAATACTAGTATTAAACTTTGTGAATATTTTAGTGACTATCATTTGAATTAACTTTCTTTTTTTTACATTTATTTTCATGCATTGGCATCATTTAAGTATTTCTTGCATAATTATCATGCATGCATATGCATTTCATGAAAAATGTGACTTAAATTTAAAAATTTGTGGTAACGAAGGGTTCAAGGATAGCTAAAATAATCAAAGATCCTGGGGCATTCCTACAATACTCGTTCACGGGTTAAAGCAATGGCAGAGGAATAGGCTTCTAAGATGAACGAAATAGAAAAGGCACAGGATGAAATGAAAGAACAATTGGCCAAGATGATAGATTTGATGATGAATTTGAATCCTACAATACTCTTTCACAGGTTAAAGCAATGGAAAAGGAACAAGCTGCTAAGATAAACGAAATAGAAAAGGCACAGGATGAAATAAAAGAATAGTTGGCCAAGATGATAGATTTGATGATGAATTTGAACAAGCAAAAAGGGGTAGAAGAAGTAACTACTCAAGAAAAGAATCATTCACCAGATGATGAAGATCATACATATCTTCCTGGTTTAAGTCAATTCCAAACTCAAACTGGGATGCCAGTGACATCATCAGCTACTCAACACCGATTCTCAAGATACATCATTCCTGCATCTAGGGCAAAATTGTCAGATCTTGTCCAAGTTTCAGATTTAGATGATCCCAAATAGCAAGAAAGGCTAAAGGTAGTTGATGATATTGACTCTCGCAAAATGAGTCTTATAGAGGAAAGACTTCGGGCTCTTGAAGAGATGGATTTCTATGGCTTCATGGACGCTGCTGGGCTTTGCTTGGTGACCGATGCAATCATTTTGCCAAAGTTCAAGACTCCATATTTTGAGAAATATCATGAGACTAAATGCCCAATAACCCATGTCACAATGTATTGTAGAAAGATGGTTGCTCACACACGTAATGACAAGTTGCTGATACGTCTTCCAAGATAGTCTCATAGGGTCCGCTGCAACATGGTATGTCCTATTGAATAGAACCCGCATCCATTCATGGAATGAGCTGGCAAGGGCATTTATAGCGCAATACAAGCATATTGTTGATATGGCTCTAAATTGTTTAACCTTACAGAATATGGAGAAGAAAGCTACTGAAAGCTTTAAAGAGTATGCCCAGAGATAGAGAGACGTTGCTACCCAAGTCCAACCACCTATCACTGAAAAGGAAATTAGAGTCTTATTTGTTAGTTCTCTCAAAGCACCATATTATGATAGGATGATTGGAAATGCCACCAAGAATTTTGCAGACATGGTAATCTCCAGGAAGATAATTGAAAATGTTATAAAGAATGGCCAGCTTGAAGTCGGAGAGACATCCAATGCAAGGAGAGATGGGGTATCTAAAACGAAAGAAGAATATGTTCAAGCTGTGACTTTTGGAGGTCAATAGGTAGGAGGTTTTCCTTCACACCATCCATATCCCATGAATCAACATTATTATCCCACCATGAATAATGTTGCATCACACCCTTATCCATCAGCACCACAACCAATTTCTCGGCCAAACTTTTACCCTCAAACATTTGTTCCTATGCCTGGCCCATGCATACCAGCAGCTAGACCTATGGCTCAACCTAGACCTCCAGTGAATAATCAGAGAGGACCTCGAAATAACAAAGAAAACCCGTATTCACCCAATTTCGATGTCCTACACCGATTTGTTCCCACATCTCATTAAAAATCAACTTGTTGCACATGTCCACCTAGAACCTTTGAAACCTGCTTTCCCTGAGTGGTATGATGTTGATGCTCGATGTGAATATCATTCTGGGATGCTGGTCATTCTATAGAAACTTGCTCGGTTTTTAAAATAAAGTGCAAAGTTTGATCAATGCGGGCCTGTTGAATTTTGACAAGTAAGGGGAATCAAATGTTAGTGTTGGCCTATCTACACAGGGGCATAATGGTGATGAGGCTTAGAATGAAAGATTGAGGCTGTTGGTTATCCTTGAACTCTTTTTCTTTTAAAGTAATGTAGTTGGATCTTTAAATGTTAAGACTTAATTTATTTTTTATCATTTCAATGAATTGGCAAGTGTTATGCATTTTGATTTTTATTTCCTCTTTCACTTATTATTTCTTCCTTTGCTTTTATATATTTTGCCTACCCTGTCAATGTCACCCATGTCAAGTTTCCAAGTAATGAATATGGTGACAATCATGACAATAATATGGGATTCAATTTTGAAAGTTATATCCGTATTGGTGAACTTGAACATATATGACCATACTTTGCCATTTGATTTTGTTGAGATTATTGTGGAAAAAAAAAAGAATATGAAAGTTGATATGCAGTTTGTCATGATTGAAGGAAAATTTTTAGAATTGCTTCACAAGTATGTTAAGTCGTCTAGGATGAATTTCTACAAACTTGTCATTTTTCTATAAATGTTATTCAATGAGAATGTTCACTGTAGACACCTAATTTTGTCCGGACCACTAAAATAGGTATGTTTTCTTCCTAAATTGATGTTTCAGAATGTAGGAAGACTTTTTTTCATCCTGCAGGTGGTACTCCGAGACTTAGTTTAAGAGGGCGAGCATAAAAGTCAAACTCAAAAAAGTCAACCTCGAAAAAAGTCAACCCCAAAAAAGTCAACCTCGAAATGTCAACTATTGAAAAAGTCAACCCACTTTCAAAATCAAGATTTGAAGTTTAATTAAAAAATGGCGAAAGAATTTTGATAATCCGAGGTTTATATCGAAAGATATGGAGTTCGAAAGTTGGGTTATGGAGATTCAGTAGAAAGAAAACCCTAATCTGAGAAATTTTAGGAAATCTGCTTAAACGATCGAATTGGTCAAAATTGAAGGTTCCAAATGAAATATAAGCACTGACTATGGGTAATGGAAAAGTCACTTGAAAGAAAAACTGAAAGAAAACTCAATCCGGGAGAAAAACGAGAATTAGGGATTTTGGTGGATTTCGTTGAAATCGGGCAGAATTACAGAAATGGTCCGACTTGGTAAGACTAAACCCCAATGGATGAGGAATGATTAAAAAGGGATAGCCCAAGGCTCAGCTTGAAGAAAATCTGAAAATCGGACTTGTTTTGAGCAAATCCAGGTTTCGAAGGCAAAAGGGCAAAATTGGAAAATTTGAAAAAAATTGCAAATGGACTCCGAAAATTCTGAAAATATGCAAATCTCATTCTTAAATCATTTGGAAGAGATTGGCGAAAGAAAATCTTGATTCAGAGTTCGTTTGCAAAATGGCCAAATCCCGGGTCTCTCATGTAGTAATTCAAGAAGGGAAATCCCGGAAAAATAGCAAATGAGCTCCAAATCTTCTGAAAATTTGCAAATCTCATTTTTAAATTATTCGGAAGAGATTGGTGAAATAAAATCTTGATTCGGAGTTCGTTTGCAAAATGGCCAAATCCCGGACCTCCTATGCAATAATTCATGAAGATAAATCCCGGAAAAATAGCAAATGGACTCCAAAAATTATGAAATTTTGCAAATCTCATTTTTTAAATTATTTGGAAGAGATTGGTGAAATAAAATCTTGATTTGGAGTTCGTTTTCAAAATGGCCAAATCCCGAGCCCCTATGTAGTAATTCAAGCAGATAAATCCCGAAAAAATACCAAATGAGCTCCAAAAATTATGAAAACTTCCAGACCATACTTTTAAATTATTTGGAAGATATTGGAGAAGAAAAATCTTGATATGGAGCTCGTTTAAAAAATGGTAAAATGTGGGGGCATAAAAGGGCATTTTTGAAAGAAACAAATCCAAATAAATAGCAAACAGACTTTGAAAATTTTGAAAACTTCCAGAATTCAATATTTTATTATTTTAAAAGTATTAAGAAATTAAAATTTGAATTTGGAGTCCGTTTGACATTTATTTGCATCCAGGGGGCAAAACGGTCATTTCATCCAAGCAACCGAAAAGGGCTTCTTTTGGCCTTTCAAAAAATCAGACTTGGGTTGGAAAAGAGAAGTGTTGGCCTGCCAAGGCCCAAAGAAAGGAGGAAGCTTCTGATTTTTCAATCAAATGGCCAAGAATTAAGAGTTAGTTAGAGATTATTTTTGATCAAGCCATTGTGATTAAGCCACATAGGCCAAGGGAGAGTGTCAACATTATTCTTGAATAGCTGTAATTATGGACAGCTGATATGCTAATCTAAGGGTGATAATTTCATAATTTTTCACCTTGAATCACTAGCCCTTGGATGGAAGTTGGTTGGAATCAAAATGACAACATCCTAGGGGAGGAGAGAGGTAAAATTCTGCCATCACATAGAGGGAGCAGATTTTTTATTTTCAGGACTTCATTTTTCAGATTTCTCTGGTTTTTGCTTACTTTTTCTCTCTTTGGTTGAAAGCAAAAAGAAAAATTTTAGAAAAGAAAGGAAAGTTTGAAGAGATAAAGCTTGAAATATAGCTTCTTGAGGTTGCTCTTGAGCACCAACTCTTGCACTTTCTTGATTTTCCATTCTTATTTTTGCTATTTTGATTATCATTTGGTGAGTTTTTCTTTTTAAATAAGTGTTTTTTATTGTTCTTCTTAAGTTCTTTCTTCATCTCTTTCTTAAATATTTTTTTTTTACAATTTTTTTTTCTTATTTTTCTTTAATGGCAGAATGGCCTACATTTTTTTTTATTACGGTTGCTGTTTTTGATTTAATTCATCATGTTATTTATGTTATTCTTTAATTTTGATGCTTTAAGTGTTCTTCTACTTCATATATTTGAATCATGTGTTAATTTGGTTCCTTTGTTTGTTGCCATTTATGATTTAAATATCATGTTCTTGCATTTTTAGTTTTTTGTTTTCATAATGTTTAAATTTTTGATGTTTTATATTTAGTATATCAAGTGTTTGTGAAAATGCTTGTGAGTGTCTCTACCTTGTGTTTGCATGATTTGAGTGTTATATTTTAGTTGAGTATGTTAGTATATCAAGTGTTTGTGAAAATGCTTGTTATTTTTAGTATCTCTACTTTGTGTTTGCATGATTTGAGTGTTATATTTTAGTTGAGCATGTTAGTATATCAAGTGTTTGTGAAAATGCCATGCTTGTTGGAGCTTGAGGCTATTCGGCTACTCCATGTGTTTTACATTGTATGTGCATTTTTGCCATGTTAGTTGGTAGGTTTTGCATTTGCATGACATTTGATTGAGTTTTAATTTAAGTATACCAAGTGTTTGTGAAAATGCGATGCTTGTTAGGAACCATAGGCCATTCGGCCACTCCTTGTATTCTAACATTGTGTGTTGCATTTTTGCTATGTTAGTTGATAGGTTAGCATTTGCGTGATATTTGATTGAGTTTTTGGTTTAAGCATGCCTTGTGTTTGTGTTATTGCCATGCATGTTTTAGTCATTAGGTTTGGTTTATTTTGCCATGCATGTCCATGCACTTAGACCTAAGTTGCATTAAATGCCATGCAAGTTCATTTTGGTCTAGGTCACTATATTGATGCCATGCATTTTTTCATGACATTTAGGTTTAAACTCATGCATTTCATGCATCATATTTGTTGTATTTTTCATGCATTTCATGTCCATTCCACTTGACTAATGACTTAGGCCAATTAATGGTTCAAAGTCATGCTCTCTTGAGCACACTTGTGGAAAATTAAGGTTTGTCAAATTGATTATTCTACCTTTGTGATTTTTTTTACTCAGCCAATTTTTATCTAACTTTCAAAAAGTCCTAGATACTATTTGTGAGTCATTGTGTGAGTCTTAAATATTTTTACTTTGATTTTTAAATAATTTTATCAAAGGCAAAAATGTATTTTGGCATAACAGTTTTTTTTCACCCAGTACTCGTACTTTCCTAATTTTTCTGGGCATTCATCTTTAATCCGAAAATTAAGCTGATTTTCCCGTGTAGTTTTACATGTCTTGAGTCTCCAGTATGTTTTTTAGATTTTTTTTGAATTTTGAAAAATAGGGTAAAAAATCGTGGCTTAAAACTGGACAATGGAGTCAGAATTGAATTTAAAGAAAAATCATTTTTCTGTTTTGGTTAAGTTACTTAGAAGGGGCTGATTAGGAAGGTTAGCTACTGACTTAGGGTAGTTTCTAAGCCTTTTTAAACTCTAAAAATGATTTTTTAAGTCTCGGGTTAAGGGTGGTCAAGTCCGGAATTTTAAACTTAGGAAATTAGAGCAATTTAAAAAAGGGTTTAGTCCAGTTTTTAGTTTTAATTTAAGCTTTTCAAAATTGTTTTCAAACAATCACAAAGTATTTTGGTTTTAGAATATTTAATTTGACATATTTTCCTAAGGTATCCAGATATCTTTTTAGATATACAGATTTCCGTAATTAAAGGAAAAAATACATTTTCATGCATTGCATTTTCCACATTCATGCATTTTATATAATATGTGATATTTGCTATGATAATTTCTATGATATTGTTATGATTTTGAGTTATGTTATATTGTTTATTTTATGACTTGGAATATTTCATGATATCCTATGCTTTTTATTTAATTATTTATTTTGTTGTTATATTATTTAGCATAAACTATGTTCATGCATTATTATTTTCATTTTTATTTCAATGCATATTATATGATAGTATTATTTTATATTCCATGTCATTTAAATTATATGCCATATCATCCATATTTTTCATGTCATTTAAATTATGTCATTTCATATAGAATATATTATGTTACCCAGGTTATTTTATTTCATATAGAATATATTATGTCACCTAGGTCATTTCATTTCATTTAGGATATATCATATGACTTAGGATATTACATTTCATATAGAATATATTATGTTACCTAGGTCATTTCATTTCATTTAGAATATGTCATATAACTTAGGACATTTCATTTCATTTAGTTTATGCTAAGGCATTTGAATTATATTATATCATTTAGGATGCATTATATTATTTAGATTTTGCTATGTCATTTTATTTATGTCATGCATATACATATTCATATCTTTTAAAATGTTTTCAAAAGGATAATGATTTTTTAATAAAAAAATAAAGATATTCCCGAGTTAAAATAATTTATGAGTTCTCTACCGGGTTTGCTAGAGGGAATATCATCAATTATCATTAATAAAGGAATATCTTTCTTTCAAAAAACGAGAATGATTCGGAAAGTTTTTCAAATTAATAAAAAGTTTTATATTTTGCCATGTTTGTTGGGGAATATAGAAAAATTTTGAATTTATAAATTTCGGATCATTTTCAATTAAAAATGGAATTATTTCTCTTTAAATTGGGAATTAACTTGAAATACTAAATTTAAAACCAACTTTACACCGAGATTTGAGATAATACACGATTAATAAGGTACCGTTTTACACGGGCGTTTTGGGGGTGCTAATCCTTCCCCATATGTAATCGAGTCCCGAACCCGTTTCTTTGATTTCTCTGGTTTAAAACGCAGACTTGAAATTAGTTTTTAAAATGTTTTAATTAATTTTTAAAATATTTTATAAAACCGGTTTTAATAGGCGGCCGATCACACCTAGCTAAAAAAGATTGGTGGCGACTCCATGTCTTTTTCAAGATCATTTTCAAAACCTTCATTTTTCCAGAGAATTAAATCGACTTTTCCTCGATTTTTTTTAATGTCATGCTTAACGAATAATAAAGTCTTGCGATGAGACTCGTTATTTTTTAGGTTGCGACAACTTGGCGACTCCACTGGGGACTATTAGAGAGTCAGGCCTAGAACTAGTTGTGTGTTATTTAAGTCTCGGTTTTGTTGGTTTAATTGGTATTTAATTTTAATTCCCATATTTTTAAGAGAATTTTGAAAATAAAAAATGTTTTAAATATGTCCATCGTCATGTGCATTCACATTATTATTTGTTCTCTGGTTATTTTGTTGTGTATATTTATATGTTTGCTTGACTGATGCTTTACATTGTTTGATTTTAGTGGGGTATTTAGAATAAGGGGTGTAGAATAGGTGGTGATAGGTTTGTTTTGTTCCTCCGCACACACTGTATTTGCATTTGCATAACATGAATCCTCTACCCAGGTTCCGTCCTTTTAAGTGGGAGTAAAGTAACTACGCCTTCGTGATGATCCTCCGTATGGGCTAGTGAAACACTTTAGGAGTATAAAGTATCTAATGCCTTCGTGATAATCCTTCGTACGGGCATAGGAAAATATACTCTAAAAAATTGAACCCGCTTTTATCGGGGTGCCTTACTAGCCTCCACCGGCAACAGTGAGGAACAATTCGGGGCATTTAGAACCGGTTCACTCTCATATAGTGAACCTAGGCGAAGCCATGCCGGATTTCCTTTAGATATACCGAAGATAGGAACACATAGAGGGACATTTCTAAACCTTTTGTTACCTATTTTACACTCTGAATAAATGTTGTAGATCAGGCAACAATGTATGTACATCGCCCGTAATAAATGTGATAATCCGCCCCAAAGGAACCGTGATGCCTATATAAGTAGATATTGTTGGGGCAAGTGTTCACTAACCTTTTGAAATTCAAAATACAAACATTCTTTTTCAAACACTTTGCATTTTTGCACATTTCATGCATGTGTGAATAGAGCATGTACATTTATCGTTGTATTTTTTATCTCATTCTTTGCAATAAACAGTTGGTAATAATAATTTCATTTGATGATTTCATAAAACCGGTAGTGTCACATGAACATTTGGATATTGTACCATAGTAGGATCCACTACCCCGAAATTCTTTTGAAAATAATATGATTGGTTTTTCATAGAAAAAAACATGTTTCAAAAAATCATAAATTTGGAGGCAAATCTTGCATAATGAGATTTTTGAATAATCAAGATTTAGGTCCCACCAATTTCATGTAATCATTGGTTAATTTATTTGTATCATGTTGACATCATGTCACAGTCCTAACATGCATGGTTATTCATTGTAGAATACATTTGTGATATACATGGTCATTCTTTGTACCTACCTTTGTATTAATTCATTTATTCTTAGCATGTATCATTTTGACATCATAGCATGCATGGTCATTCATTGTAGAATACATACATGGTCATTATTGGTATATACCTGTGCATCAATTTATTCATTTTTTAATGCATCATGTTGGCATTAGATTGCATCCATAGCATACATAGTCATCATAATTTCTCTGTATATGTTCATGCATTAATCATCAGTATATTCATGCACATAGGAATAGAGCATGTACATTCACAATTGTATTCTTAATCTCATGACATTTTCATTTGCACGAAAGGGGTTCGAGATATGAGGAATGAATCGGAGGAACGATTGGGTGCTTTGGAACGCAATCAAGAGGAATGTGGACATGAAATCCGGGAAATGAAAGAACAACTCGTCAAATTGCTGAAAATGGTTAAGGATATGGGTAAGAGTAAAGAGGAACTTTCTCAGGGCTCTGTATCGTCTTCGGATCAACCAAAACCATTAGGTCCAGAACATACAATCCTTGCTGGATCCTGCACTTGTCAATACCACAAAGGTTGCAATCCTAATGAAATTATGGACAAAATTGTGAAAATGATTAAACCTGAGAGCCTGATACCAAAGATAGAAACCTCAGATCCTGTACCATACCTGCAAACTGTTCTAGGTCCAAGCCAGTATCCCCAACCTACCATGGTCCAATCGTCCATTGGAATGACCACTACGGGATTCCTGAATCCCACTCCATCACCAACAACTGCCAATTTATACTATTTCCCTCATCAATCACCTTATCTAGCATCTGGGATAGGAACCTCGAGCTATGTACAACCTCCAAAGGCCTTGTGTCCAAATCCATACCCTTGCCTTGTTGTTCCTCCATCTCCCTATGTAAACACTCTGGTTCGGACCTTAGTGCCACCACCAAGGGCCCCAACTCTTAGGCCATGTGTGACTAAGAAATGACCCCAGGATAAGACCCAAATGCATTTTGATCCCGTTCCAATCAGCTACCGAGAGCTTCTCCCTATACTGATCCAAAATCACATGGTTGCCTGTGTCCTATTGAAATCCCTGTTACCACCATATCCAAGGTGGTATAATCCAAATGCAAGATGTGATTATCACTGTGGAATTGTTGGCCATAGCATCGAAGACTGTATAGCATTCAAAAAGAAAGTGCAAACTCTTATAGATGCCAAGTGGTTGGATCTATCGACACTAATTGATAGAGGACTGGGAAAGCGTCATTAGAATTAGGAGATTTATAGCATTGAGGTGGAAAGACTTCGGTCTTATATGATGTAATAGGATTTCACTTATTCAGTAGCCGGCTCTTATAGCCTTAGGATGCTAGGAAGAATAAAGTGCTTGTAAAGACAGTTTTAACTACTGCTCAGATTTTGTAAAACATGGTTTATACCATTGTGAACATTGTTATGGGAATGAATTGACTATGCTTGAAATTTATGAGATGTTGATGATTAAGTTCCTTCGATTCTTATTTCCTCCGTGATATCTTCCCCTTTTGCATTTTGCATCCGATCAATTATTGGTCATACCATACATTCATACATGTATCATGTTAGCATCAGGTTGCATTTATGCATCATAGTCAGCATGATTTCTTTGTATAGGCTCATGCATTAATTTGTCATATTAACATTAGGATGCATTCATGACATACATGGTCAGCATAATTTTCTTTGTATATACTCTGTATCAATCATTCATTGTTTGCATGTATCATAATTGACACCGTGTTGCATTCATAGGATATATGATCATTCATTGGGAAATATGCTAAAATGTACATGATCATTCATTGCATATATCCATGCGTTGATTTGTTTATTCTTTGCTTGCAACATGTTGGCATCGTGATTGCATTTATTACATACATGGTCAGCATGTTTCCACTATATATGTCCATACATCATTTTTTATTCTTCACATGCATCAAATGACAATCATGGCTCATTCATCATGACATACATTTGGGGGAAATAAAAACAGACGTTGGCTTGGCTTTAGGAGTCTTTGAAAGAATTTTCATTTCAAATCAGAGGTATAAGAAGTACTGAGTACCCTTTTAATACAGGCTAGTGCTATGGAGAATGAACAAGTTGCCCGAATGGAAAAAATGGAAAGGGAACAGAAAGAATTGCGAGAACAACTAGCAAAGTCTCAAGCAGAATTTAAGGATCAGATGACTAAATTGATGGAGCTGATGTCCGCCGTAATCAAGGGAAAAGGACACACTGAAAACTTTATCGCCAGGAAAGGGTTAGAGGCACAAAAGGGCCAGAATGAGGTCTTAATGATTGATGCCCAGAACACTGTTAAACCCGTCAATGTCCTAAACTTAGATGATCCAGCTGAACAGGCAAAGTTGAAAATGGTTGCAGTAAATGAGGTTGAGTTGGCAGATTCCCAAGGGAAATATCAGTTGTTAGATGAAAGGCTCCGGGCAATAGAAAGTACATATGTATTTGGGAGTTTAGATGCGAAAGAACGATGTTTGGTCCTCGATTTAGTCATTCCTTCTAAGTTCAAGATCCCTGACTTTGTGAAATATGACGGGATGACCGATCCATCAGCCCACGTCACTATATTCTGTCGGAAGATGACAAGTCATATAGATAATGATAAGCTTTTGATTCACTGCTTTCAGGATAGCCTCAGCGGGTCCGCAATTAGGTGGTATAGTCAGTTGAGTAAGGATCAGATTCTTTCTTGGAATGACTTGGCTAGGGTTTTTCTAAACCAGTACAAGCATATGACCACATGGCGCCTGACCATCTCACCTTGCAAAATATGAAGAAAAGAGCTACTGAGAGCTTCAAAGAATATGCGCAACGGTGGATGAGCCTGGCCGCCCAAGTACAACCGCCTTTAACTCAGAAGGAAACCACTGTCATTTTTGTGAATACACTGCAGGCCCCGTACTATGATATACTTGTCGGCAACACCACGAAGAATTTTTCGAACATGGTAATTTCAGGGGAGATGATTGAGAATGCTATCAAGGATGGGAAAATTGAAGGAGAAAGAACATCCAATACCAAGAGAAATGGGGCATTTGAAAAGAAAAAGGAAGATACCCAAGTCGTGGAAGGCTTTGCCCCACCTCCCCAATTCTTCTCGTATTAGCCATTTTACTCTACCCTGAACAATGTCTCTCAAGGTTCTTATCCCTACCAACCAATGACTTCAACTACACCAGAATTTACGTCTGTCTATCAATCGAACATATTTGGGAATAATCGAAAGAGGCATAAAAAGCGAAAAAGAAATCAGGTTAACCCCATTTCTGTGACATACAGTGACCTATTACCTCAACTCATCTAGAATCACCTTGTGACACCCATGCAATTAGAGTCTATGAAGCCCCCTTATCCGAGCTGGTATGATGCTAATGAGTGTTGTGGTTATCATTCTGGCAATCAAGGCCACTCAACAGAGAACTGCCCCACTTTGAAGTACAAGGTAAGGGATCTCATCAAGGCTGGTTCGATAAGTTTTGAAGATGGGAAAGCCAAGTGTCATAAGAAACATGGTGCATGATCATATTAGGTTTTTGACGCATGTAGTTCTATACACTGTGATGATGAAAGCACTTGTCTCATGTTAACATCTACATGAATTAAATGAATTTTGAATTTTAAAATGCTTTGTGTTTGTTATGTCTTAACAATAATCTGAATTTGCAAAAACAAGCATTAAGGAAGTTTTAATAATGGATAGTGTCAAGAAGATTGATGCTCAGTGTTACAAATGACCCAATACCTTCTCCCCTCTCTTTTAAGCTTTCCTGGGCCTAAACCCTTTGAATCGAGAACACTTGAAAGAGCTAATGCTTCAAGGAATATGAATGATTAAACTTCATAAAACCATTGTCATCACAGAATAAGCAAAGACGTAGATCTTAGTCTAGGCTATGAACAAAGGAATGAACTTTTTTTTTTTAAAAAAAAATTCGAACTCCTTGAAATTCAAACAAATGAGACTTTTTTTCAAGAATTTATATCATGGTAATTTGGTCTGTGTCAAAGTTGTGCCAAAACCATTCATGTCATTTTCAACAAACCATAAAACACTAATTGCCCAAACATCACTTCATGATTGACACCCTGGGGCACAATGATTAAACTAGATTATCCCCTGTCCTAGAGAAAACCCATTTTTGGGTCATATTTTCCTTGTCTCTTCAAAGAACTCAGATTTGAAATTCAGTCTTTTGAGTACAGACCTAGACTTGCTATGTTCCTCGTTGATACAAATTCTCATGGTCAATCAAATTGGGGCATCATATGTGGAAATGATGGATACATGGTGAATAAGGATGGACTAACGCATGAATCATTGGGGCATGGGATGAAAAATGAAAAAATAAAAAAATTTGTGATATCATGCATATGAGAATTCGGATGATTCCAAAGTGCAAAATGAAATTCTGAATATCTATTTCCCCTGAAGATTGCTTTTCAATGAGAATATTCGTGCTTGACATGAGGAATGGCCATCTTTCATATCCCTTTCGCATAAAAAAGAAATTATCCATAGTCACCCCTTTTGAGCCAAAAGAATTCTTTCTTTTTGAACCCTGATCAAGGATCACCCCCTACACTGGGGGGCAAATGTGAGGAAAGATCTTTTTAAAGATCATTGAGAAATAAGTCCCAGCTCAAAGACATATACAAAGCAAATGGAGCTCCGAATAAATACGGGCTCACTCTGTCAAAGAAAAAAGAAGAGGAAAAGATGGTGAAATGAAAACCAAGAAAAACAAAAGAAAAACACGAAAAAAAGTGTGAAAAGCGATGGCAAATGGAAGCCAAAAACAAGGAAAAAAAAGAGCAAAGTCAAAAGGAAAGAAATGTCCAAGAAGGGTCAAATGCTTCAAAAAGAATTCTCCTCAAGAAATGATCCCTTGGTCTGATTACCTCAAACACATATTTTGGGCCTATTTATCCTTTTTTTTTGAACCCTGAGCCATGGCCTACATTACGTGCTTTAAAAGTCCATTTTGATCAAGCATGAATATTTAACTTGAGGGGGTTTTCCTCAAATTTCATCCCATCTCATCGAATTATCATTTCACTAAGAAGGAATTTAGAATTCTCAAGTGTATGGTAGAATAAAAAAAAAGAGAAAATTGGAAAGAATGGGACTCTAGGGCGAAAACCCCAAAAAAATGGACGGTCTAAAGTAAAATGGAAATTTTTGATGCCATCTATGAAAGTGCCGATACCACAAAAAGAAAAGGTCATCTTAAAAAAGTGGTCATCGAGGAACATCTAGGAATTCCTGAACCTCTTAAATTGACAACTCTCATTCAGAGGATTGTCTTCAAAAATTGAAACTTTTTTTCTCCAAGATTAAACTTTCCGGTTTAAACATCCTGGCCAATCTTGACGCTTGTCAAAATGCCTTGATATGGAAACTAAAAGATTGTTGAATTTGTTTGGTTCTCAATGAATTCATGATTTATAAAACCTGTTCCATTTGTGAGCCTAGTAGGGATATACATTTTTGTCATGAAGTTTTCCTGGAAAAGCCAGAATCTTGTTATACCAAGCCTTGCCAATCCCAGTTAAAAAAAAAAATCCAGGTTGACATTTAGAGAAATTTCTAACAATGATCATCAGTCTTCAAAAGATTTGTACATCACACATTGTGGGGTTAATATTTTTTGTTCAGAAGTTTTCAAAATGAGAAAACAAACAAAGATATATTTTTTTGAAATACCCATTTTGATGTTGACATGAGACAAGGATTTTTCTAACCCAAAGGTATAGAACTGCCAAGATAGGTCATGACTTCCAGATATGAGAAGAAGAAATAGAACCCAGTTCAAATCTCTGTTGATGAAAGTTTGAAAACTGTTGGGGGAAAAGAGAATAGCCAAAATGAATTGAAGATATACTCTGATTTGAAGAGGAAAAATGAATTTGAAAGGCTAAGCCAAAGTCTAGAAAAACAACCGGGGCATTTGCATCACTCATGAGCACTCATCTCTTTATCGAGCTTTTACATTTGCATAGTGTCGACAAGCATTTGCATCATTCATGGGTATTTACATTGGCATTATTCCATAAGCATCTGCATTTTACCTTTACATTTACATTCTTCATGGAATTCGCATTTGCGTCATCTCAAGCAATTGCATCATTTCTAGAATCATTGCATTTTCATTATTGTGTGGTAATTGTAGTTACACCATTCATAAACCAGTTACATGAACACAATTAGTAGGGGCATCTGCATCATGAAACATGGGCATCAATCCAGGCCATTTGCATTTGCACCAAGAAACATTTACATCAATCCAAGCCATTTACATTTGCACCATGAAGCATGAGCACCTTGTTAAAAACATGTGCATCTGCATCATTTCTCAAAGCTTCTGGAGGAGTTACCCAGAATTTTACAATGAGCAAGTCTTTGGTGGTGATAGCCAAAGCTTCTGGAGGAGTTACCCAGAATTTTATAATGAGCAAACCTTTGGTGGTGATAGCCAAAGCTTCTGGAGGAGTTACCCAAAATTTTACAATGAGCAAACCTTTGGTGGTGATAGCCAAAGCTTCTAGAGGAGTTACCCAGAATTTTACAATGAGCAAGTCTTTGGTGGTGATAGCCAAAGCTTCTGGAGGAGTTACCCAGAATTTTATAATGAGCAAACCTTTGGTGGTGATAGCCAAAGCTTCTGGAGGAGTTACCCAGAATTTTACAATGAGCAAACCTTTGGTGGTGATAGCCAAAGCTTCTGGAGGGGATATCCAGAATTTTACAAATTTTAAAAGTGAACAAGTCTTCGGTGGTGATAGCTGAAGCCTCTGGTGGAAATATCCAGGGTTTTATAATTTTAATGAGAAATCTTCTTCTAGAGGAGTTACCCAGAATTTTATTCAACATGTGCAAATACATCAAGAAGCATTTGCATCAACCTAAGTTATTTGAATTTGCATCAAGAAAATTTGCATCAAATCAAGTCATTTACATTTGCATCAAAGACATTTGCACCCGTCTAAGTCATTTGCATCTACATCAAGAAGCGTTTGCATCAATTAAAGACATTTGCATTTACATCATGAAGCATTTGCATCATCTCTTAAAGCTTTCAGATATAATCAAACTCGTTTTGCTTCTCAAATGAGTCGAGCCCCGATACCACCGTCGATGTAGTTTCTTTTATTTTGAACTCACCGAACCCATAATTTTAACCCGTTTTAAAAAAATGAACAAGTCTTTGGTGGTGACAACTGAAGCTTCTGGAGGAGATACCCAAAATTTTACAAATTTTAAACAGTGAGAAAATCTTCGGTAGTGATAGCTGAAGCCTCTGTGGAGATATCGAGAGTTTTTAAATCCTTTGAAAAAGTAGAAAGTCTTCAGTGGTGATAGCTGAAGCTTCTGAAGGTGATACCCAGATTTTTTAAAAATTTTAAAACAGTGAGAAAGTCTTCGGTGGTGACAGCTGAAGCTTCTGGAGGAGATACCTAGAATTTTACAAATTTTAAACAGTGAGAAAATCTTCGGTAGTGATAGCCGAAGCCTCTGTGGAGATATCCAGAGTTTTAAAATCTTTTGAAAAGGTAGAAAGTCTTTGGTGGTGATAGCCAAAGCCTCTAGTGGAGATATTCAAAGTTTTACAGTTTTAAAAATGAGCAAGACTTTGGTGGTGATAGCCGAAGCTTCTGGAGGAGATATCCAGAATTTTAAACACAGCTGAGAACAAGACAGGTTAAGACCCCGAGACCATCGTCGAGGTCATTTCTTTTCTTGCAAATCGAATTTGTTTCCTTAAGACGGGTCGAGCCTTGATTAGTCAGGGAATTTAATTTAAGGACAAAATCTTCAGTTTACAGCTTTTTACAAAAAAGAAAAAGAAAAATGAAAAAAAAAAATGAAAAAAAAAATGAAAAAAAAAGAAAAAAGAAAAAGAAAACCCCTTTTCCCTTTCCTTCACATGTGATTTCACTGACCGTACAAAATTAGTGTTTGTTTATCTTTGCCTGATTCCTGATTCTCAGCAATAGCCAAAGAGGGGCAGCTGTAGACACCTAATTTTGTCCGAACCACTAAAACAGGTATGTTTTCTTCATAAATTGATGTTTCAGAATGTAAAAAGACTTTTTTTCATCCTGCAGGTGGTACTCCGAGACTTAGTTTAAGAGGGCGAGCATAAAAAGTCAAACTCAAAAAAAAATCAACACCAAAAAAGTCAACCCAAAAAAAGTCAACCCCGAAAAGTCAACTACTGAAAAAGTCAACCCACTTTCAAAATCAAGATTTGAAGTTCAATTAAAAAATGGCAAAAGAATTTTGATAATCCGAGGTCTACATCGAAAGAAATGGAGTTCGAAAGTTGGGTTATGGAGATTCAATAGAAAGAAAATCCTAATCCAGGAAATTTGGGGAAAAGTGCTTAAACGATCGAATTGGTCAAAATTGAAGGTTCCAAAAGAAAGATAAGCACTGACTACGGGTAATGGAGAAGTCACTTGAAAGAAAAACTGAAAGAAAAGTCAATCCGGGAGAAAACCGAGAATTAGGGTTTTTGGTGAATTTCGATGAAATCGGGCAGAATTACAGAAATGGTCCGACTTGGTAAGACTAAAGCCCCAATGGATGAGGAATGATTAAAAAGGGATAGCCCAAGGCTCAGCTTGAAGAAAATCTGAAAATCGACTTGTTTTGAGCAAAATCGGGTTTCGGAGGCAAAATGGCAAAATTGGAACATTTGGGAAAAATAGCAATGGACTCCAAAAATTCTGAAAATTTGCAAATCTCATTCTTAAATCGTTTGGAAGAGATTGGCAAAAGAAAATCTTGATTTAGAGTTCGTTTGCAAAATGGCCAAATCCAGGTCTCTTATTGAGTATTTCAAGAAGAAAAATCCTGGAAAAATAGCAAAATGAGCTCCAAATCTTCTAAAAATTTTCAAATCTCATTTTTAAATTATTTGGAAGAGACCGGTGAAAGAAAATCTTGATTCGAAGTTCGTTTGCAAAAAGTCCAAATCTCAGGCCTCCTATGCAATAATTTAAGAAGATAAATCCCGAAAAAATAGCAAATGGACTCCAAACATTTTGAAATTATGCAAATCTCATTTTTAAATTATTTGGAAGAGATTGGCAAAAGAAAATCTTGATTTGGAGTTCGTTTGCAAAATGGCCAAATCCCAAGACCCTTTGTAGTAATTCAAGCAAATAAATCCCGAAAAAATACCAAATGAGCTCCAAAAATTATGAAAACTTCCACATAAAACTTTTAAATTATTTTCAAGATATTGGTGAAGAAAAATCTTGATTTGGAGCTCGTTTAAAAAATGGTAAAATGTGGGGGCATAAAAGGGCATTTTTGGAAAAAAAATCCAAATAAATAGTAAACAGACTCGGAAAATTTTGAAAACTTCCAGAATTCAATATTTTATTATTTTAAAGTAATAAAAAAATAAAATTTGAATTTGGAGTCCGTTTGACATTTATTTGCATCCGGAGGGCAAAACGATCATTTCACCCAAGCAACCGAAAAGGGCTTCTTTTGGCCTTTCAAAAAATCAGACTTGGGCTGGAAAAGAGAAATGCTGGCCTTCCAAGGCCCAAAGGAAGGAGGAAGCTTCTGATTTTTCAATCAAATGGCCAAGAATTAAGAGTTAGTTAGAGATTCTTTTTGATCAAGCCATTGTGATTAACCCACATAGGCCAAGGGAGAGTGTCAACATTATTCTTTCATAGCTGTAATTATGGACAGCTGATATGCTAATCTAAGGGTGATAATTTCATAATTTTTCACCTTGAATCACTAGCCCTTGGATCAAAGTTGGTTGGAATCAAAATGACAACATCTTAGGGGAGGAGATAGGTAAAATTCTGCCATCACATAGAAGTAGCAGATTTTTTATTTTCTGGACTTCATTTTTCAGATTTCTCTGGTTTTTGCTTAGTTTTTTTCTCTTTGGTTGAAAGCAAAAAGAAAAAGTTTAGAAAAGAAAGGAAAGTTTGAAGAGATAAAGCTTGAAATATAGCTTCTTGAGGTTGCTCTTGAGCACCAACTCTTGCACTTTCTTGATTTTCCATTCTTATTTTTGCTATTTTGATTATCATTTGGTGAGTTTTTCATTTTAAATAAGTGTTTTTTTATTGTTCTTCTTAAGTTCTTTCTTCATCTCTTTCTTAAATATTTTTTTTTACAATTTTTTTTTTCTTATTTTTCTTTAATGGCCAAATGGCCTACATTTTTTTTTATTATGGTTGTTGTTTTTGATTTAATTCATCATGTTATTTATGTTATTCTTTAATTTTGATGCTTTAAGTGTTCTTATACTTCATCTATTTGAATCATGTTTTAATTTGGTTGCTTTGTTTGTTGCCATTTATGATTTAAATATCATGTTCTTGAATGTTTAATTTTCTGTTTTCATAATGTTTAAAATTGTTGATGTTTTATATTTAGTATATCAAGTGTTTGTGAAAATGCCATGCTTGTTGGAGCTTGAGGTTATTCGGCTACTCAATGTGTTTTACATTGCATGTGCATTTTTTCCATGTTAGTTGGTAGGTTTTGCATTTGCATGACATTTGATTGAGTTTTAATTTAAGTATACCAAGTGTTTGTGAAAATTCCATGTTTGTTAGGAACCATAGGCCATTCGGCTACTCCTTGTATTCTAGCATTGTGTGTTGCATTTTTGCTATGTTAGTTGATAGGTTAGCATTTGCATGATATTTGATTGAGTTTTTGGTTTAAGCATGCCTTGTGTTTGTGTTATTGCCATGCATGTTTTATTCATTAGGTTTGGTTTATTTTGCCATGCATGTCCATGCATTAAGATCTAAGTTGCATTAAATGCCATGCAAGTTCATTTAGGTCTAGGTCACTATATTGATGCCATGCATTTTTTTCATGACATTTAGGTTTAAACTCATGCATTTCATGCATCATATTTGCTGTATTTTTCATGCATTTCATGTCCATGCCACTTGACTAATGACTTAGGCCAATTAATGGTTCAAAGTGATGCTCTCTTGAGCACACTTGTGGAAATTA
Source organism: Fremontodendron californicum (assembly GCA_030761205.1). NCBI lineage: Eukaryota > Viridiplantae > Streptophyta > Magnoliopsida > Malvales > Malvaceae > Fremontodendron > Fremontodendron californicum. The sequence continues at coordinate 7,918,003 of JAULJL010000004.1, forward strand.
AGGTTTGTCAAATTGATTATTCTACCTTTGTGATTTTTTTTACTTAGCCAATTTTTATCTAACTTTCAAAAAGTCCTAGATACTGTTAGTGAGTCATTTTGTGAGTCTTAAATATTTTTACTTTGATTTTTAAATGATTTTATCAAAGGCAAAAATGTATTTTGGCAAAACAGTTTTTTTTCACCCAGTACTCGTACTTTCTCGATTTTTCTAGGCATTCATCTTTAATCAGAAAAGTAAGCTATTTTTTTCTCATGTAGTTTTACATGTCCTGAGTCTCCAGTATTGTTTTTAGATTTTTTTGAATTTTTAAAAATAGGGTCAAAAATCGTGGCTTAAAACTGGACAGTGGAGTCAAAATTGAATTTAAAGAAAAATCATTTTTCAGTTTTGGTTAAGTTACTTAGAGGGGGCTGATTAGGAAGGTTAGCTACTGACTTAGGGTAGTTTCTAAGCCTTTTTAAACTCTAGAAATGATTTTTTAAGTCTCGGGTTAAGGGTTGTCAAGTCCGGAATTTTAAACTTAGGAAATTAGAGCCATTTAAAAAAAGGGTTTAGTCCAGTTTTTATTTTTAATTTAAGCTTTTCAAAATTGTTTTCAAACAATCACAAAGTATTTTGGTTTTAGAATATTTAATTTGACATATTCTCCTAGGGTAGCCGGATATCTTTTTAGATATACGAATTTCCTTAATTAAAGGAAAAAATACATTTTCATGCATTGCATTTTCCATATTCATGCATTTTATATAATATGTGATTTTTGCTATGATAATTTCTATGATATTGTTATGATTTTGAGTTATGTTATATTGTTTATTATATGACTTGGAATATTTCAGGATATCCTATGCTTTTTATTTAATTATTTTTGTTGTTGTTATATTATTTAGCATATACTATGTTCATGCATTATTATTTTCATTTTTATTTCCATGCATATTATATGATAGTATTATTTTATATTCCATGTCATTTAAATTATATGCCATATCATCCATATTTGCCACGTCATTTAAATTATGTCATTTCATATAGAATATATTATGTTACCTAGGTTATTTTATTTCATATAGAATATATTATGTCACCTAGGTCATTTCATTTCATTTAGGATATATCATATGACTTAGGATATTACTTATCATATAGAATATATTATGTTACCTAGGTCATTTCATTTCATTCAGAATATGTCATATAACTTAGGACATTTCATTTCGTTTAGAATATGCTAAGGCATTTGAATTATATTATATCATTTAGGATGCATTATATTATTTAGATTTTGCTATGTCATTTTATTTATGTCATGCATATACATATTCATATCTTTTAAAATGTTTTCAAAAGGATAATGATTTTTTAATAAAAAAAATAAAGATATTCCCGAGTTAAAATAATTCATGAGTTCTTTATCGAGTTTGCTGGAGGGAATATCATCAATTATCATTAATAAAGGAATATCTTTCTTTCAAAAAACGAGAATGATTCGGAAAGTTTTTCAAATTAATAAAAATTTCTATATTTGCCACGTTTGTTGGGGAATATAGAAAAATTTGGAATTTATAAATTCCGGATCATTTTCAATTAAAAATAGAATTATTTCTCTTTAAATTGGGAATTAACTTGAAATACTAAATTTAAAACCAACTTTACACCGATATTTGAGATAATACACGATTAATAAGGTACCGTTTTACACAGACGTTTTGGGGGTGCTAATCCTTCCCCATACGTAATCGAGTCCGAAACCCGTTTCTTTGATTTCTCTGGTTTAAAATGAAGACTTGAAATTGGTTTTTAAAATGTTTTAATTAATTTTTAAAATATTTTATAAAATCAGTTTTAATAGGTGGCCGATCACACCTAGCTAAAAAAGATTGGTGGTGGCTCCATGTCTTTTTCAAGGTCATTTTCAAAACCTTCATTTTTCCAGAGGAATTAAATCGACTTTTTCTCGATTTTATTTTTAATGTCACACTTAACGAATAATAAAGTCTTGCGATGAGTCTCGTTATTTTTTAGGTTGCGACATTCACATTTGAGATGATAGATGGCCATTTTTCGTTTATCTTTCACATAAAAAAATCACCCATTTGCTACCCATTTTGAGCATTTTAATTTCTTTCAAAAGAAACCCAACCAAGGATCACTCTCTACCCTAGGAGGCAAAGTTTAGAAAGAAATCTGTTCGCAAAAAGAAAGCAAAAGTTGTACGATATTTTTGGGGCAAAGAAAGTTCCCTTTTTGTGAAAGAAAAATGACTGTTGATGAAAAAGTAAATGATGATGGAAAAAGAGTGTGTGATGAAGAGAAAAAAGAGAAAAAAAGGTGATTGATGAAAAAAAAAAGAAAAAAAAAGAAGTGATGACAAAAGATGATGTAAAATGATGAAAAAAGTGCAAATATGAATGCTGATGTTTCAAAGAAATGGTCCTTGGTTTGCAATCCTTAAACACATGTTTGATCCTATTTTATCCATTCTCTCATAATCCAAAACCCTGGTCTATATTACAAGCTTTAAAAGTCCATTTTGATCAAATGTGCATGTTCGGATTGGAGAATCATGTATTGAATTAGGACATGCTTGTGGTATCATCAAGGGATAATGAAGCATAGATGCATGAAGAAAACTCCAAAGAAGAAAAAAAAAAGGCTTATAACACTTTGATATGCTCAATTGCCTCCAAAAAGATTGAGGCGAATACATGATGAGTTTTTTTTTTTTTTTTGATACTTGGAGAAAGGAAACTGTTGTGAAGAAACTTCTTTTGAGTCACATGGCCATTGGATATAGTAGACATCTATTTGTGGAGTTCTTATGAAGTGAAAAGATTTTCTCGAGTGAAGCATTATTTTGAAAGAGATGAATGAAGGTGATTTGCTAAACACTGTGGGTAAATATTTTCTTTTGAAAAGAAAAAAAAAATGAAAAAAAGAAGAAGAAAGAAAAAAGAAAAAAGAGGAAAAAGAGGATTGAAAACTCAAAAAGGGCAATTTGATTCATAGAAGAATATCTAAGTTGAAAACTTGAAAAGGCAGCTTAGGTATTATGAAAGTCAGTGTTGTTTGAAGATTTCGTTGGGTGCATGATTTGGTCTAATGTAACTTAGAAAGATCAAGCATATCGATTGGATTGATTTTTGAAAAAAATCATGGATTAATTTGTTCAAGATTGTCAAAATATTCATTATATTGATATCCCACCCAAATATCTTTGTGATAATTCTTTGATTTGCCCATTTATTCTTGACATAGATTTGTCCTTTCAATAATAAAGACATTGTCTCCAGTTTACTTTGCTTCTTACCATTATTTGTTGTCATCTTTGCATCCCCATAATGAATGGAGGAAATGTTGATGCATTGCATTTGTTATAAAATTGGAATGATGATTGATAAATTAAAATAATAAATATAAAAGATCCATGCATTACTTTGAGAAGAAACTTAAGGATGATGTTCTGGGGCAAAAAGAAAGAATGATAAGAACCAGGAATGGGTGGAAATGTAAACACATTGGGCTTCTAAGCTAAAATATACACTTTGGAAATGGACAAATGCTGCATTTGAGAATGAATAAAATCGACAAAGGACTAGACCAGTGGATGAAACTTGTTAGATAGTTTTGAAGCTACATGTTTGGAAAGGATACAAAGATGAAATAATGAGCTTGAAGAACCATTTTGTTACCATGATTGGAGAGATGTGATGATTTTCATGCATTGCATTCATGACATTCGTTTCATGCATTGCATTCAAGACATCTGTTTCATGCATTGCATTGCATTCATGACATTCATTTCGTGAATTGCATTACATGACATTCATGGCATGCATTTAACATATAAGAAAGATTTTAGGTTGGATTTTTGAATTTTGAGATTAAACTTTTCCAAAATGAAATTTTTGGTTCCTCGATTGAGGAAAATTCTTTTAGATTTTGCACCTTGGTTGAAGAGATGGGTTTAGACCTTGGTAGAAGTGAGAATTTTTAAGATGAGAATCTTAATTTCAAATTTTCAAGATGAATTGTTTTCCAAAGTTAAGGTTTTTTTAAGATTAAATTTATTTTATCAAAGACGAGAATATTTTAGTGTGAATCCTTAGTTTAGTGTGAATCCTTATTTAGTGAGAATCCTTAATTTAGTGAGAGTCCTTAGTTTAGTGTGAATCCTTAGTTTAGTGTGAATCCTTAATTTAGTGAGAATCCTTAATTAAGTGAGAATCCTTAGTTTAGTGTGAATCCTTAGTTTAGTGTGAATCTTTGATTTGTGAGAATCCTTAATTTTGTGAGAATCCTTAGTTAAGTGAGAATCCTTAGTTTAGTGTGAATCCTTACTTTAGTAAGAATCTTTAGTTAAGTGAGAATTCTTAGTTTAGTGTGAATCCTTATTTTAGTGAGAATCCCTAATTTAGTGAGAATCCTTAGTTTTAGTGTGAATCCTTAGCTTAGTGCGAATCCTAGTTTTAGTGAGGATTCTTATTTTAGTGAGAATCCTTAGCTTTAGTGAGAATCCCTATTTTGGTGCAAATCCTTTAACTTTAGTGAGAATCCTTTGTTTCACTGAGAATCCTTATTTTGGTGCGAATCTTTTAGTTTTAGTGAAAATCCTTAGTTTCATTGAGAATCCTTATTTTAGTGAGAATCCTTAGTTTTGTGAGAATCCTTATTTTGGTGCGAACCCATTGTCTCTTAGTTTAACTGTGAATCCTTTATTTTAAAAGTTATAGCTTAGGTGTGAATCCTTTATTTTAAAAGTTTAGGTGTGAATCTTTTATTTTAAAAGTTTAAGTTGTGAATCTTTTATTTTTTAAAGTTTATGTGTGAATCCTTTATTTTAGAAATTTATGTGTGAGTCCTTTATTTTTAGTAATTGTTTATGTGTGAATCATTTATTTTAAGAGTTTAGGTGTAAATCCTTTATATTTAAAAGTTTATGTGTGAATCCTTTATTTTAAAGTTTAGTTGTGAATCCTTTATTTTTTAAAAAAATTATTTTTAAGTTGTGAATACTTTGTTTTCAAGTTATTTTTAAGTTGTAAATCATTGTTTTCAAGTTATGTTTAAATTGTAATTTTTAAAGTGTGTTTTAAAAATGAAAAGTTCCAAAGTTGGTATGTTTCTTTGAATGATTCGGTCTGAATAAAAAGTGTCTACATCTTTGCACACTTCCTGTTTCTCAGCAAATGCACAAAGAGGGACAACTGTACACACCCGATTTTGTCCGGACATTGGAAATGTTGATTTTGGATTGTCTTTGGGTTCTAGGCCCAATTATAATCCAAATACCCAATTTGGTTCAGGTCATTATTGTATTTTTATTTCTTATTTCTTTTATTTATTTTTATATGTACTCTTTTCAGATAAAATTAAAAATATAAAAAAGGGATAAAGTAAGGGATCTTAAATCCCAGATAAACAATGACTCTCCTTTGGTTAAGAATTTGGATTCGTGTAAAATATGGAGACAAACTTTACCTTAAACTAAAATTCTTGAGTCTAATTCCCTATATAAACAGGCATAATCACACAACAATGAGGGGGAAGAGGAAGCAATCACACAATTCAAAACAACAACAAGAAGATGATGCAGGCAGAAATCGGCTAGGATGGAACGTGAGGGGTGAAAGACAAATCAGGAGAATTGAAGAGAATGAGAACAATCCTCAAGAAGAGTCAAGAATAGAATCTTAAAGTGAAGAAAGCAGAAGAAGAAGAAGAAGAAGAAGAAGAAGAAGAAGAATAGAGAGGGAGAGAGAGGAGAGGGAGAATCAAGATTGTATTATTATTCATCATATCTACACTTTCTGTCTTTTGTACATTATATAGTGAAATAAATTGAAAACTAATCCAAAGTATAATAGAAATATACTAACAGTTTGTTAGCTCAATCAACTGTCTAAGACTATTTTTCCCACGTAACAATCCCTCATTCTCAAAACAAGCCTTGTCCTCAAGGCTGAAGATATGAAAATTTCATTTGTAGACCATCAAGGTACTTTTCCAGTGGGCGTATAAGTCTAGCTGCCAGCAGTTCTTGATCATATTTCCTTATCACATCTTGTTGGAGATAAGAGTGTCTGTAAGGCTTGACAAAAATTGATATTATTTCCTCATTTAGTGTGATTTTGCGATTATAATACTTGTCTGGTGGCAAACACTTAGGCTCTTCCAACAACCTTGCACATTTATGGTGGAAAATAGCACTATACAAAGTCCACGTTTGCAGCTTCTCTTGCCTCAATTCAACAATAGTAGTAATTTCATAAGGAAACTCTTCCACCTTATTGATCCCAGTTAGCATCAACTTATCATGTTTACACTTGTGCCCAAGGACATATAGACCATTACACCACAAACATAAACCTTTGGCCTCTTTCTCATCAAAGTCTATAGATTTATCCAGAGAAAGGTATTTCTTGAATGTATTTGAGGAAATTAGGGAGGAATTTGATAATAAAGGTTGGTTTCTTGGGATGACTTTGGGAGTTTGAGTGGGAGGCAGTAAAGGGGATTCTTTAAGGGTGGTAGTGGGTTCTTGGTGTATAGGTTTTATTGTTGATTCTTGAAGATGAGCAATTACAAAAGCATGTTGAAGAGTTTTTGGCATGAACAATTTGACAGATTTTTGTATAGCATTCTTAAATCCATTCAAGAACAAACTGGTTGCATAATCTTCATGTAAATCTACCTTCCCCAACAAAAATTCAAACTGATCATAGTATTCATCAACAGTTGAGGCTTAGCAACTCTGTCAAAGAGTCTTGTTCTTGAAGTTTGGCCTTAAATTGTTTCAAAAGCTCTTCCATGGCTTCTATCATTCTTTTGAAGTCTTGAGACTCTGAGCTTTCTTCCATTGCAGGGGCCAAGAAAATGCTCTGATACCAATTGATACAGGAGAAATCGGCTAGGATGGAATATGAAGGGTGTCGATACGTGATCCGTCTGTCACCGGGGGACCCGTTCGAGTGAAGTGGGGAAAACAACAAAGGGAAAGATGACTTAATTCCTTTTGAAATTAAAATGAGAGTTTGAAAACGACCTCGAAAAAAAAATGAAGTCACCACCAATCTTTTTTTGGCTACATTTGATTGGCCACCTATTAACTAGTTTTGTAAAACATTATAAAATTAATTAAAATATTTTTTTAAAACCAATTTTGAAATCTGCCTTTTAAACCAGAGAAGATCAAAAAGCGGGTTCGGAAGTCAGTTATGCGAGGGGAAGGATTAGCACCCCCACAACACCCGTGTAAAACAGTACCTTATTAATCATGTGTTATCTCGAGTCTTGGTAAAGAAGTCGATTTTGAAATTGGTATCTAAAACTAATTCTCCTTTTAAAGAAAAATAATTCCACTTGATTTGAAAATGATTCGAAATTTATTAATTCAAAATTTTCCTACATTCCTCGACAAATCTGACAAAATATAGAAATTTTTATGTATTTGGAAAGTTTTTCGAATCATTCTCGTTTTGAAAAAAAAAAAAGATATTCCATTATTAATGATAATTGATGATGTCCTCCCCGACAACCCGGAATAAAACTCATGAATTATTTTAACTCGGGAATATCTTTATTTTTTTGAAAATCATGATTTTTATTGCATTAAAAAACGTTTAAAAGAGATAGTTATGAATATGCAATTACTACTAATGACATGGCATATGAGTGAATGACATGGCATATGGATTAATGATATGGCATGCTTGACATGGCAAAATCTAGATGTCATGGCATAATCTAAATGACATGGTAAAATCTAAATGACATAGCAAAGATCTAAATAAAATGACAAGAATTAGTGACATGATAAAACCTAGATGACATATTAGAAATCTATATGACGTAGCAAAAATCTAAGTTAAATGGCAAGAATTAATGACATGATAAAATCTAGATGACATATTAGAAATCTATATGACATAGCAAAAATCTAAGTTAAATGGCAAGAATTAATGACATGATAAAACCTAGATGACATATTAAAATTCTACATGACAGTAAAAATCTAAATTAAATGGCAAGAATTAATGACATGATAAAACCTAGATGACATATTAGAAATCTATATGACATAGCAAAAATCTAAATTAACTGGCAAGAATAATCATAGAATATTCATAGTTATGCCATAATTAAAATGACAACATAAAATCTAAATCAAAAAAATGACATCACTATGGAATATTAACATATATATATATATATGGAATTTATAAGACCAAAATAGCAAAAATTAAATGTCATAAAATATGCATAAACATGAAAAATGTAAATGCATGGAAATGAATTTCTCCCACAAAATAAGGATATTCGTATATCTAAAAAGAATCCGACTACCTTTGGGAGAGACCTAAGTTGGATTTTCTAACTCGGATTAAAAAAAAAATCAGAATTTTGAGTGAGAAAAGAACTTGACCGGAAACAAGTTTTTAAAAGGCTTTAATTTTTCCTAGTTTTGAAACCTGGGGTTGACTAACCTTGACCCGACTTTTATAGAATCAAATTTCATGATTAAAAAGACTTGGAAATTAACCTAAGACATGAACTAATGTTTTAAATCAGCCCCCTCTTAGTGCCTTAAACAAAACAGAAAAATTATTGGTTCATAACAACAAATCTAACTTTACTGACTAATTTTGGAAACCGATTTTTTTACCCTTATAAAAAATTCAAAAAATCTAAAAACATTATGGGAGACTTAGAACATGTCAAACTCTATGGGGAAAAATTGGCTTAATTTTTAGACTAAGGATGACCTACCCGAAAATTCATGAAAGACAGAACAGTGGGTAAAAAAACTGCTTAACCAAAAAATATTTTAAACCTTTGATAAAAAAGTCCAAAAATCAGAATAAAAATATTAGCCTAATGAGAAAAAATCATAAAGTTAGAAAATCCAACTTGACAAATCTTAATTTTCCACAAGTATGCTCCTTAAAGCTTGGCTTTGAGCAATTGATTGGCTTAAGTCAAAAATCAAGTGGGAAATGCAAAAATGCATGAAATAAATGACATGGAATATGCATGACCTAGTGTCTAGAATGATATGTAAAATGACATAGAATATGAAAATGGCCTAAATGTCTAAATGAAATGTAAAATGAGCTAGCATATGAAAATGGCCTAAATGTCTAAATGAAATATAAAATAACATAGCATAGCATATGAAAATGGCCTAAATGTCTAAATGAAATGTAAAATGACATAGCATATGAAAATGACCTAAATTTCTAAATGAAATGAAAAAAATGACATAGCATATGAAAATGGCATAAATGTCTAAATGAAATGTAAAGTGACATAGCATATGAAAATGGCCTAAATGTCTAAATGAAATGTAAAATGACATAGCATATGAAAATGGCCTAAATGTCTAAATGAAATGAAAAAAATGACATAGCATATGAAAATGGCCTAAATGTCTAAATGAAATGTAAAATGACATAGCATATGAAAATGACCTAAATGTCTAAATGAAATGAAAAAATGACATAGCATATGAAAATGGCCTAAATGTCTAAATGAAATATAAAATGACATAGCATATGAAAATGGCCTAAATGTCTAAATGAAATTAAAAAATGACATAGCATATGAAAATGGCCTAAATGTCTAAATGAAATGTAAAATGACATAGCATACGAAAATGGCCTAAATGTCTAAACGAAATGAAAAAATGAAATAGCATATGAAAATGGCCTAAATGTCTAAATGAAATGAAAAAATGACATAGCATATGAAAATGGCCGAAATGTCTAAATGAAATGTAAAATGACATAGCATATGAAAATGGCATAAATGTCTAAATGAAATGTAAAATGACATAGCATATGAAAATGGCCTAAACTATATGACCAATAGCCACAATATGCAAAAGTATGTCATAAATCAAAAGAACAAAATGGTTAGCAAGAATATAAATAAATATAAAAATAAACAATAATAGAAATAAACAAGTTAAAGTAAGCAAAGAAATAAAATAAAATAATAAAAAATATGGAAAAGAAACTCCATGGTTGGTATATTGGACAAATCCCACCCTAACCATTATCACTTGATTCATATCAAGATCATGAAGCCTAACCATTGTTTTATTTGTTTTGAAAAAGCAAGAACCACAAGTAAGCTTTCATAAAACCTTTATTAAGCAAAGAAAATAGTAGGAAATCACATGAAAGAATGAAGAATAACATGAAGAAGAAGGAAAAAAATGTAAGAACCAAAGAGGAATGGCTACCTTAGCAAAAACTTTCTTTCTTTCCTTTCAAAAATCTTTTTTTCCCTAAGTTTTAGCTACTGCCCTTGTTTCAAAATCAGCCCACTTGTATTTGAAAAATGAAACCCCCTCTCCTTTTTACACCCCTTGGCCGGCAACCCCCTAGGTTTGGGATCAAATGGTTGTCATCAATTCATTTTTAATTTCTTACACAATATAAGCCCTTGGATCCAAGATATTCACATGACAATAAAAATGTCATCTTGCCAATTGATCTTATGCATTCAAGGATGTACTCATCTTTTCATAAGGTGCCTAAGCCACTGGATGAGCAAAGATATTTATTTGGTTACATGCAATTCCAACCATTAGATTTGTGCTCATCTTTCTTCCACCAATATTGGCCATTGGATGAGGACATTTGCATGACAATAAAAATCTTATCTTGCAATTAGATCTTGGCCATTCAAGGATGTACTCATCTTTTCATAAGGTACTTAGGCCATTGGATGAGCAAGAATTTTCATGACATTAAAAATGGCATCTTGTAGCTTGATATGGACCACTTGATGAAATGAATTAATTCTGAACCCTTCCCCCATGCATGGCCAGCCAAAGGCCTGGAATATCCCAGCAATCCCTTCACCTTTCATATTTTTTTAATTGCAAATTGGCCCCATTCGATTTCTTTAGTAAAATTGCACTTTGGCCCCCAAACTTGATTTTACTGTAAACGAACTCCAAATCCAATTTTTCTTTTTCCAATCCATCCAAATAAATATAATATTGAGATCTGGAGATTTTCAAAAATTTTCGAGCTCGTTTCCTATTTTTTTCAGAATTTTCTCCTCGATTTTTCGGTTAGTGGCACCCAAAATTCACCATTTTCATTTGAACTCCGATTCCAGATTTTTTTTTCATCTATATCTTCCAAAAAATATAAAACTCAGATCTGGAAGTTTTCATAATTTTTGGAGCTCGTTTGCTATCTTTCCCATAATTATCTTCTTGAATTTCGGCTTAGTGCACCCGAACTTTGTAATTTTTCAAATGAACTCCGGTTCTGGATTTTTCTTTGCCGATCTCTTCCAAAAATTATAAAATTCGGATCTGGAAGTTTTCATAATTTTTGGAGCTCGTTTGCTATTTTTCCCGAAATTATCTTCTGGAATTTTGGCTTAGTGCACCTGAACTTTGCCATTTTCAAATGAGCTCCGATTTCGAATTTTTCTTCACCGATCTCTTCCAAAAATTATAAAACTCAGATCTGGAAGTTGTCATAATTTTTGGAGCTCGTTTCTCATTTTCCCGGAATTAACTTCTGGAATTTCGGCTTAGTGCACCCGAAATTTGCCATTTTTCAAATGATCTCCGATTCTGAATTTTTCGTTGCCGATCTCTTCCAAAAATTATAAAACTCAGATCTGAAAGTTTTCATAATTTTTGAAGCTCGTTTGATATTTTTCCTAAAATTATCTTCTGGAATTTCGGCTCAGTGCACTCGAACATTGCCATTTTTCAATTAAGCTCCGATTCTGAATTTTTCTTCCCTGATCTCTTCCAAAAATTATAAAACTTAGGAATGCAAGTTTTCATAATTTTTCAAGCTCATTTGCTATTTTTTCCCGAAATTATCTTTGAGATTTTCCAATATTGCCCTTCAACCTCCAAAGCCTCATTTTGACTCGAAACGAGTATGATATTCGGCATTTATTTTTATACTGCCTTTATCCTATATTGAACTTGAGTTGGTCCGAAAACACCCAACTTTTACGATGAAATTCCCCTCCGATTTAGTTTTCCCCTTTTCAAACTCGAGAATTTTCTCATTTTTTTGTTTTTGCTCTAATCGGCTCTTCCTTTGGATTCACTTCAAACTGGGCCTGGGGCTATCTGTCATTACTCATTCTTTATCAACTAGACGTTTCAATTTCACCGAATTGGGCCATCTTTGCCGTTTTTCCCAAATTTGCAAAATTTATCCTTTTAATTAAAACCTAATTTCCGGTTTTTCTTCCAAATTGACTCTTCCTTTGGTTCTGCTTCCAATTAGCCCTTCCAATACCCACAGTCATTAATTATATTCTATTTGGAACCTCCAATTTTGACCAATTTGATCGTTTAAGCACTTTTCCCCAAATTTGTCGAATTAGGGCTTCCCCTACACTAAAATTTCCACAATCCCTCTTCCGAACTCTATATCTTTCGTTGTAGACCACGGATTATCAAAATTCTTTCACCATTATTCAGTTCAACTCCAAACCTTAATTTTTACCAAGGGCTGACTTTTTTTGTGGTTGACTTTTTAGAGTTGACTTTTTTGGAGTTGACTTTTTTGCATTGACTTTTCATGCTGAACTCCGAATCACAAGTCTTGGAAGACCATCTGCAAGATGAGAAGAGATTTACTGCATTCTAAAAAGTACAAGGAAAATTTTACTTGTTTAGAGGGCCCAGACAAAATTAGGTGTCTACAGCTGCCCCTCTTTGGCTATTGCTGAGAATCAGGAATCAGGCAAAGATAAATAAACAATAAATTTGTCCGATTAGTGAAATCATATGTAAAGGAAAGGCAAGAGAGTTTGCTTTATTCTTCATTTCCATTTATTTCTTCATCATTTTTTTTTCTTTGAGAAAAGTTGTAAATAGAAGATTTTGCCCTTAAATTGAGTTCCCTGACTAATCAAGGCTCGACCCGTCTTAAGTAAACGAGTTCGATTTGCAAGGGAAGAAAATACCTCGACGGTGGTCTCGAGGCCTTATCTTGTCTTGGTGTCAATTGTGTTGGGTTTAAATAGAAAATACCTCGATGGTGGTCTCGGGGCTCGACTCATTTGAGAAGTAGAACGAGTTCAATTTAAAAACAAAAGGAATGCCTTAACGTCAATCTTGGGTTCGACTCATTTAGAAAACAAGTTCGATTTGAAAACAAAAATACCTCGACGGTGGTCTCAGGGTTCGACTCATTTGAGAAGCAGAGCGAGTTCGATTTTAAAACAAAAGAAATGCCTTAGTGACGATCCTAGGGTCGGCTCATTTAGAAAACAAGTTTGATTTGAAAAAAAAAATACCTCGACGGTGGTCTCGGGGCTCGAATCTTTTTTAAAAACAAGTTCGATTTAAACAAAAAAAAATACCTCGACTATGGTCTCAGGGTTCGAGTCATTTGAAAAGCAGAACGAGTTCGATTTAAAAACAAAATACCTCGACGGTGATCTCGGGGTTCGACTCATTTGAGAAGCAGAACGAGTTTGATTTAAAAACAAAATACCTCGACGGTGGTCTCGGGGTTTGATTTATTTGAGAAGAAGAACAAATTTGATTTAAAAACAAAATACCTCGACGGTGGTCTCGGGGTTCGACTCATTTGAGAAGTAGAACGAGTTCTATTTGGGGAAACAAAATTTCCATGATTCCTGCAATGTTAGCCGAATGCAGTGATGAAAATGACATGTTTTGCAAATGCTTATAGGATGTATGTTTCCTAAGGATGAATGCAATCAAATGATTGTGTCATGATTTCTAATCCATGATTTCTTTGAGGTTCACGGACTGTCAGACTTCATGACGGAGTCTTCAACTTTTCACTGATGCCCTCACTTGAGGAGCCTTCGATCAAGATAAATTGTCAAAAAGTCCCAATTTATGACTTCACTGAAATTCACAAATTTTCCGACTTCATGACAGAGTCTTCAACACATTCACTGTTAACCTCTACTTGGTGAATTTTCCCATCATGATGTGCTGTTGTGTTTCCAAATTTTAGTAGTTCCCAAACCTCTTCTAAAATTTAAATCTGCTCCTTAGTAATACACTGAAATCCTTTTGTTTAAAGATTTTTATGTTTACTAAATTCATTCAATTTAATAACAAACAAAATGCATCACAGAATGTATGAAAGTAGGTATGAAACAACCAAATGTCATAAAAGGGATAACAAGAATTTATTGCAATAATGTTTAGATGACAGAGGTGAATATCAAGGATACAAGAAACAAATGTAGACTTGTAGGTTGTAGATGCCCCAGATACGGAATATCTTGGACCCTTCCTTCTTCAATTCATCTGAAATTTCTCTTGAATGAGCAATTTACTTGGGTAATCTCTCGGCTTTCGTAGTTGTATTAGACTGAGTTTTTTCTCTTTCTTCTGATTTTTTGATACTTTCTCCCCCTTTACACGGAGCATTGATTCAATCCTTGATCAGTACTTGAGCTGCCCTTTGCGGGTTTTCAACCCAAGTGTCCCCCATTCGATATTAAGTCACCTTTTGCGGGTTTTGGCTTAAACATCTCCTTTTACATTCTTTTTTTTTTGGTTCGTTCTTCCATGCATCTGAGAATTCTAAATGTTTCCAAAGTAAAAATGTCAATTCAAAAGATGGGATGAATTCTAAGAAAAAACCCTTCAAATTAAATATTCATGCTTGATCAAAATGGACTTTTAAAAGCACGTAATGTGGGCCAAGGTTCGGGTTTAGAAAGAAAGGGTAAATAGGCCCAAAAATGTGTTTAAGAGTGATTGGATCAAGGATCATTTCATGAGGAGGATTTATTCTTGAAACATTCGTCCCTTTTTGGACTTTCCTCTTCTTTTTTTTAGAATCTTTTTCTTTAATTCTTGGCTTTCATTTGCCATTCTTTGATTTCACACATTTTTTTCGATGGCTCTTTTTACCATGATTTTTGGGAGGTTATTTTTCCCCGTATCTGTCCTCCAGTGTAGAGGGTGATCCTTGATCAAGGTTCAAAGAAAGAAAGAATTCCTAAGGCTCAAAGGGGTGACTAGGGATAATTTCTTCTTAGTGAAAGAAGTATGAAAAGATGGCCATTCATCATATCAAGCACGAATATTCTCATTGAAAAGAAATTCTCAGGGGAAATAGATATATAGAATTTTCATTTTCATATTTGGAATCATTCGAATTTCCATGTGCACAGTATCACACTTTTTTTTTTTCTTTCTTTTCTTTCTTCAAGCATAGTACTCCTTCAATTCGTCAACATCCATGGGATTTCTCAAGTCATCCCTTTCCATCCGAGTCAGAATCAATGCTCCTCCAGGAAAAGTTCTCTTTACCACGTAGGGCCCTTCCCAATTTGGAGCCCATTTGCCTTGCGGATCATTCACTATAGGGAGAACTTTTCTTAGTACCAACTCTCCTTCTCAGAACTGCCTGGGATGAACCTTCTTGTTGTGGGCTCGAATCATCCTTTTCTCTTTGATAAGATTCAATTGTTCATAGCGAGCTCTAACCCACTCCACCTCTTCTAAACCAACCTCCATCAAAACACGAAGGGAAGGGATCTCAACCTCATAGGTAACACTGCCTTCATTCCATATACCAAAGAAAATGGCGTGGCACCCATAGATATGTGGACCGAGGTACAGTATGCGTGAAGAGCAAAAGGCACGATCTCATGCCAATATTTATACAGATCGTTCATCTTTTCAACGATCTTATTGACGTTCTTTTTGGCTGCTTCTACTGTCCCATTCATTTTTGGATGATAAGATGCCGAATTATGATGCATGATCTTGAACTGACTACACACTTCTCTCATCATCTTATTATTCAGATTGTGAGCATTGTCTGAAATGATTCTCTCTGGCAATCCATACCGACACATAATTTCCTTATTGACGAATCTGCATACCACTGACTTTGTTGCATTAGCATAAGAAGTGGCTTCCACCCACTTTGTGAAGTAATCTATGGCCACTAGGATGAAACGGTGTCTGTAGACACCTAATTTTGCTCGGACCACTAAAACAGGTATGTTTTCTTCTTAAATTGATGTTTCAAAATGCAAAAAGACTTTTCTCATCCTACAGGTGGTACTCCCGAACTTAGTCTAAGAAGACGAGCATAAAAAGTCAAACTTGAAAAAGTCAACCTCAAAAAGTCAACTACTGGAAAAGTCAACCCACTTTCAAAATCAAGATTTGAAGTTCAATTGAAAAATGGCAATTTTTTTTTGATAATCCGAGGTCTACATTGAAAGATATGGACTTCGGAAGTTGGATTACGGAGATTCAGTAGAAAGGAAACCCTAGTTCGGGAAATTTGGGGAAAAATGCTTAAACGATCAAATTGGTTGAAATTGAAGGTTCTAAATGAAGGATAAGCACTGAATACGGGAAATGGAGAAGCTACTTGGAAGAAAAACTGAAAGAAAAGTCAATTCGAAAAAAAATCGAGAATTAGGGTTTTTTGTGGATTTCGGTGAAATTTGGAAGAATTATAGAAATGGCCCGATTTGGTAAGACTAAAGCCCCTAATTGATGAGGAGTGATTAAACAAGGATAGCCCAAGGCTCAGTTTGAAGAAAATCTAAAAATCAGACTTGTTTTGAGCAAAACCGGGCTTCGAAGGTAAAAGGGCAAAATTGGAAAATTTGGAAAAAATAGAAAATGAACTCCAAAATTTCTGAAATTTGCAGATCTCATTATTAAATCATTTCAAAGAGATTGGCGAAGAAAAATCTTGATTCGGAGTTCGTTTGCAAAATGGCCAAATCCTAGTCCCCTATGTAGAAATTCAAGAAGATAAATCCCGAAAAAATAGTAAATGAGCTCCAAAAATTTTGAAAATTTGTAGATCTCATTCTTAAATTATTTGGAAGAGATTGGAGAAAGAAAATCCAGATTCGGAGTTCGTTTACAAAATGGCCAAATCTCGGGCCCATTATGCAGTAATTCAAGCAGATAAATCCCAAAAAATACCAAATGAGTTCCAAAAATTATGAAAACTTCTAGATCATACTTTTAAAGGAAGAGATTGGTAAAGAAAAATCTGGTTTGGAGCTCGTTTAAAAAATGGTAAAGTTTGGGAGCACAAAAGGGCAATTTTGGAAGAAAAATCCAAATAAATAGCAAATTGGCTCGGGAAATTTTGAAATCCTCCAGAATTAAATTTTTTATTATTTGGAAGTATTAAAAAAAATTGAATTTGGATTCTATTTGCTATTTATTTAGGTTCGAGGTCAAAAAGGTTATTTTATCGAAAAAACCGAAAAGGGCCTTTTCTTGTTTTTAAAAAAATTGAAGCATGAGCTGGAAGGTGAAGGGTCAGCCGGCCAAGGCCCAATGAAAGTCAGATATTTTTTTATTTTTAATCAAAAGGCCAACAATGAAGAGGAAGGTAGTTATTTTTGTGATCAAGCCTTTGAATTTGCAACACATGGACCAATGGTTGGGGGGGAGAATCTATTTATGACATCTTTATGACATCATAATTCAAGGGCTGATGATTCTAATCTAATGATGGATTTTTTTACATAGAAGGCATCTTAAGTGAAAGCCATTGGATGAAAAATAACCACCTACCTTCTAGAAGACTATACCATTCGGCCAAAGGGGCTTGGAGGCTGAAAAAAGGCAGTAGCTAATGGAAAAAATAGAGAAAAAAGAAAGAAAAAATAGAGGAGAAAAAAGGAGAAGGAAAAGAGGTGATTTAGCTTGTTTCTTCTTGATTTGCCTAGAGCAAGGTAACTATGCTCTTTCATGGTTTTTTTATACTTTGTTGATATGATTTTGTTGTTTTGATTGGTATTTTTGTTTTCCTTTCATGAAATAAACTTGTTTCTAAGGATCTACTACTTTGTTCTTAAAGAAAGTATAAAAAAAAAAGTTTTCATCAAAAATCCATGATGTTCGAATGAGTTTTTGTTTTGGAAAATGATTTTGTGTTTGATTTTTATTCATGAGCTTGATTTGTGGTAAGTTAGTTTATTTGTGTTAGATTAGCTTGATTTGTGGTAGGTTAGCTTGATTGTGATTAATAATATACCATGCTATGTGTTTGTGACACTGTCATGCTAGTTTAGGTTGTTCCATTTGGTCATGATGGATTTTCTTGAGCATGTTTGCTTGCTTAGTATGTTCCCATTCATGTTTACATATTTAGACCATACCTTGTGTTTGTTATATTGTCATTGATATGTTTATGAGTCATGTTAGTCAGCATTTTTGCATTATTATCATGTTTTTTACCATGTGTTTGTGTTATTGTTTGGCTAAGATTATATCTTGTTTTGTTTTTAGGACCATTCGGCCATTAGGGTCCTTTTTGCTTTATGTCTACATTTCCATTTTGTCTAGTTAATAAGTTTGCATTTCATGCCATAACATTGCGAATTTTGATTTGGTTTGCCAAGTGTTTGTGTTATTGGCTAAATAGGATTGCATTAGTCTATTTTAATGGTCATTCGGTTTCTTCATGTAATTCTTGCATTGTGTGTGCATTTGCATTATGTTTAGGTACCATTGCTTTGCATTATCATGCCATAAGAATGTGTATTAGTTGCTGTTTGTTCATGCATTAGTTTTAAGTTTATTAGTTACTATATGTTTATGCCATTTTCATGCATTCTCATGACATTTAAGGTCTAGAATCATATTGGTATTGCCATGCATATTCTCATGACATTTAAGGTCCAGAATCATATTGGTATTGCCATGAATATTCCCATGCATATAAGGTCTAGAATCATATAGGTATTGCCATGCATTTGCTATGTTATTTAGGTGTTAGGTCACTTTGTATTGCCATGCATCTCATGTCATTTTAGGTCTAAGTTTCATTTGCATTATCATGCATTTCATGCATTTTAGACCTAGGTTGCATTAAATGCCATGCAAGTTCATGTTAGGTCTAGGTCATATTCTCTATGCCATGCATTTTTCATGTTATTTAGGTCTTAAATCATGCATTTCATGCATCATATTTTCTGTATGTTCATGCATTTCATGTCATGACACATGATTTATGACTTAGGCCAATCAATGGCTCAAAGTCATGCTCACTTGAGCATACTTGTGGAAAATTAAAGAGTTGTCAAATTGATTATTCTACCTTTGTGGTTTTTTTTTACTTTAGCCAATTTTTATCTAACTTTTTAAAAGTGTTAGCTACTGTTTGTGGGTCTTTAGGAGAGTCTCCAACATTTTCCTTTGATTTTTAAATGATTTTACCAAAGGCGAAAAAACTTGTTTTTGCAAAACAGTTGTTCACCCAGTACTCGAACTTTTTCGATTTTTTTGGGAAGTCATCTTTAATCAGAAAATTATGCCAATTTTTTTTCATGTACTTTTACATGTTCTGAGTCTCCAATATAGTTTTTAGATTTTTTTTGAATTTTTAAAAATAGGTAAAAAAATCGTGTTTTAAAACTGGACAGTGGAGTCAGATTTGAATTTGAAAAAAATTCATTTTTCTGTTTTGGCTAAGTTACTTAGAGGGGGCTGATTAGGAAGTTTTGCTACTGTCTTAGGGTAGTTTCTAATCCTTTTTAAACTCTAAAAATTATTTTATAAACCTCGGGTTAAGGGTGGTGAAATCTAGAATTTTAAACTTATGAAATTAGAGGCATTTAAAAAGGGTTTAGCTAGGTTTTTATTGTTAATCTACGTTTTCCAAAATTGTTTTCAAACAATCACAAAGTATTTTGATTTTTAGAAAATTTTATTTGATATATTTTTCTAAGGTAGCTGGATATCTTTTTAGATAAACGGATTTCCTTAATTAAAGGAAAAAATACATTCTCATGCATTGCATTTTCCATTTTCATGCATACTATATAATATGTGATTTTTGCTATAATTTCCATGGTGTTGTTATTATTTTTGATTTATATTTTTGATGTTATGTTGTTTATTATATGGTTTTGAATATTTCATGATATCCTATTCTTTTTATTTAGTTATTTATTTTTGTCATATTATTTAGCATATAGTATGTTCATACATTATTTTTATTTTCATGCATATTATATGATAGCATTATTTTATGTTTCATGTCATTTAGATTATATGTCATATCATTTATATTTGCCGTGTCATTTAAATCATTTTATTCTATTTAGAATATATCATTTTATCTAGGTCATTTCATTTCATATAGAATATATTATGTCAATTAGAATATTTCATTTCATATAGAATATATCATGTTACCTAGGTTATTTCATTTCATTTAGAATATATCATGTGACTTAGGATATTTCATTTCATTTAGAATATGCTATGACATTTAAATTATATCATACTATTTAGGTTGCATTATATTATCTAGACTTTGCTATGTCATCTTATTTATATCACACATATTCATATTCATATTTTTTAAAATGTTTTGAAAAAGGTAATGATTTTCAATAAAATAAAGATATTCCCGAGTTAAAATAATTCATGAGTTCTCTATCGGGTTTGCTGGGGAGGATATCATCAATTATAATTAATAATGGAATATCTTCTTTAAAACGAGAATGATTCGGAAAGTTTTCCAAACTAATAAAAATTTCTATATTTGGCCACGTTTGTTAGGAAATATAGAAAGATTTTGAATTAATAAATTTTGGATTATTTTCAAATAAAAATGGAATTATTTTTCTTTAAATTGGGAATTAACTTGAAATACTAAATTTAAAAGCGACTTTTTTACTGAGACTTGAGATAACACATGATTAATAAGGTACCATTTTATACAGGCATTGTGGGGGTGCTAATCCTTCCCCACACGTAACCGAGTCCCGAACCCGCTTCTTTGATTTCTCTGGTTTAAAACGTAGACTTGAAATTGGTTTTAAAAATGTTTTAATTAATTTTAAAATGTTTTATAAAACCGGTTTTATTAGGTGGCAGATTACACCTAGCTAAAAAAGACTTGGTGGCGACTCCATGTCTTTTTCTAAGTCACTTTCAAAACCTTCATTTTTCAAGAGGAATTAAGTCGAATTTTCCTCGTTTTTTTTTATGTCAAGCTTAACGAATATAAAGTCTTGCGATAAGGCTTGTTATTTATTAGGTTGCGACAGTGTCCATTTGAAGCCTTCGGGGTAATAGGCCCGTACTCATGTGCATGCATAGTATTGTTATTCTCTGGTTATTTTCTTGTATATTATTATTCTTTGCTAGATTAATGCTTGACACTATTTAATCTTGTCTTTAATATTTTTGTCGAGATACTTAGGATAGAGGTTAGGATAGTTGGTGAAAGGTTTGGTTGTTCCTCCTCAGACACGACACTTACATTTTGCATAACATGAGCTCTATATCCGAGTTCTGTCCCTTTAAGTGGAAGTAAAATACTACGCTTCGTGTGGCAATAGCCTCCGCATAAGCCGGGGAAATGAACTCTAACAAATTGAATCCGATTTAATCGGGGTGCCTTACTAGCCTTCACCGGCGACATTGAGGAACAATTCGGGGCCTTTAGAATTGATTCACCCTCATATAGTGAACTTAGGCGAAGCCATGTCGAATTTTGGATTAGATATCCCGAAGCTAGGAACACTTGGAAGAGAACTTCTTACCTTTTACTATTTACTTATTTTATTTTATCTTATTATGATTTTTGATCTTATTATCCCATTACTAACTCATTTCTGTTTTGTTTTCATTTCATGCATCATTGTCATTTAGGGATATTTGCCTTAAACCGGATGCCAACCGAGGAGTTTTTCGTTATAGTCATGGAACGTCAATACCTTTAATCAGTATCAGTAGTTAGCAAGACATACCAAAACGTCAGAACTGAGTCCGAGATGAATCAGCGCGATAAAGGAGACTGTTTGGCCGTGGGTTTTGTGTCTATACTTGCTGAGTCAGTTCACTTGGATTTTGTTCGAAATGACCTCGTGGGGTTAAAGGAAATTTGGAGACAGTGGGGATTTGAGAGGAAGAATGAGTTTACTAGGAAATATGGTGACATAGCTCTACTTCTCCCGATCGAGGTGGCAAGCAGTTGATTAGGGCCATAGTACAGTTTTGGGATCCTTCATACCGGTGCTTCACTTTTAATCAGGAAGATATGGTGTCCACCATTGAGGAATATTCTATCTTGCTCCGTGTTGAGTCAGCAAATCCAGATACATTTTATTGGAAAGAGAAAAAAACATCGAGCTGTCGGAAGAAGCTTTCCAAAATGATGGGTATAGATATCCCGGTAGATTCCCCACAGATAAAAAAAAGGGTTCAAGCGATTGCATTCCTTGGGTATTCTTGCAGAATTATATCAAGAGCAACCCGGATGATGATCATGTGGTGGATGTCTTTGCTCTGGCGATTTATGGTTTGGTCCTATTTTCAAAAGTGAAAGCTCATGTCAAAGTAGTTGTGGTGGATTTCTTTGATCGGTTGGACAAACATATTGATCCTTCTTCTGCCATTCTTGCTGAGACGATCAGGTCACTCAGTCACTGTCAAAGAAGAGGTAAAGGGCGTTTCAAGGGTTGTGTACAGCTTCTTTATGTCTGGATTCACAGTCACTTTTGGGGAGATGATAATGGTAAGCTCCACCCCTACTGAAGACGTGTGTTCCTCTTATAGAATTAAACAATAAGAAATGGTCAAAGAAAGGGGATAAGAAGCAATGGATTAAGACTCTCCGTCACTTAGGAAAGGAGGATATAACTTGGAGGGCTCCGTGGATGCCACTTGTGTAACAACCGAGGTTACGTACGATCGTGCAAAGTCAAACCCCAAAATTTTTAAGGGCAAACATGGAAATTGGTAAGAAGTTACAAGTGAATGAAATAAAAGAAGAAAAGATCAAATTGAACAAATTAAAAAGTTTAAGGGCCTAATGGTTATTTACGAAAAGTTGAGGGACCAATGTGCAATTATCCAAAAATTTAAAAATATCTTTTAAATTTATCTTTATCTCTTGAAAGATTCTAGAAATTTTGCTTCCTCTTTCAAGTGATAGCCGACCATCCTCCTCTTCATTCCCTCAAAATTCTCTTCAAGCATTTCCACCAAAATCTCATCAATAATAACATTCAAGGTTAGTTTCTTGATTAATTCTTCCTTTTCTCTAGATATTCTACATGAATATGCTAAGATTTTAGCTCCATAAACATGTTAAGGTCTGAAAGTCCATCTATTAAGTATGAGTTTTACTCTCTTTTGGTAAGAATTAAAAGGATTTGAAAGTATGAACAAGAAAATGGGAAGAAAAAGCAAAACAGGGGAATTGAGCATACCTTCTGTTCCGATTTTCTGGGTTCTGGACAGCTGGGTTTGTATTTGTTTTTATATTTTTCCTAGAAACTAGATTCAATATGAGAATTTTGGTTTTTGAATCACTCAAAACCAATAATCGGTTAAAAAGATAAAATTCGATGAAGTTGGCTATCCTGTTTTGACCCCTGTTTTGGCATAGTTTTAGGATTTATCAAACTTGATCATGATTTTTTTATAATTGTCTAAGTTATTTATTTTCTTCATAAAGTAGACTTATTGGCTGAGATAAACCAATTGGAATCACTTCAAAATTTCTTATCAAACTCAAGTTATGACTTTTCTAATCTAGTTTGACAGTAAGGAATTCATTGCTTAAGAGAAATATAGTACTAAATGATGATTATGGATTATGGAAATCTCTAAGGCATGGAGTACTAGAAAGGAATTTGATAGGGACATGAATATGCAGTCGAATTATGGAGAAAATGATTATGGAAATGATATTAAAAATTAAGGATAAGTTGTTTGAGTATGAGAAATTAGTATTGACTTTGGGGTAGATTAATGGGACTTAAGTTGCATTCATAATTGCATAATGCTTTGAGTATGTATAAATACCAATTATCGTTAATCTCTAGGCCACGTAGATCCAACGTCACTCAAGGATCTCGAGGTTACAGGCCGAGAAGTATAGGGAGATCATCTCAAAGACTGTGAGTAGACTATAACTATAGTTATCTGGAGTTTCTTTAATTATAATTTATTTAGCATGATATTTATTTTACGTATTAAAGATATATGCAATATATAAACATATGAATTGATTTTGTTATTAATGTGCATGTATTTCAAGAAATATTATATCGAGCAAGTTGGGTGATTTATAAAATATGATTATACATAGATTTTGACATACATGGTTTTGTCTCCATCTGACTTAATGTATGAGATTATACCCTTGATCGGAATACGGGAGCTGCGTGCTATGCCTTTGTGGTGGGAGCTATCTCCAGAGTCCCAATTTCGTGATACTAGACTGGGGTATGGGAGCAGCGTGCTATGCCTTTGTGGTGGGAGCCACCTCCAGAGTCCCTATCCCGTTATATTAGCCTTATGGGGGCACATCATAGCAATACATATGCCTTTGGGGCGTCCGTGATATTGGCCTTTGGAGCCAGCTACTAGTATGCCTACATGGATATTATCTGGTTATTACATGGATGTATGGATAAATCTTATACATGACAGTAAGTTGGGGTCCAATTATATGAAACTTGATTTACTTTATAGATTTTATACATTGATTTGTTATTATAATATTGTTTTACATTTGAAAACTTCGTTATTTATTCGAATTATTCATTATAGTTTTACTATTATTTATTTTGGAAACGTCTTTTATGTTTTAAAGGTTATCATCATAGTTTCCAAATGTTTTAAAAGTTGTCTACTCACTGAGATATTCATATATCTCACCTTTTCATGTTTCTCATTTTCAGGTTACAGTTAGGTGTCGGGATTGCTGCCTTCCTCTACCCTCTGCATCTAATAGTATATTGACGTGGTGAGCATCGTACTTAAATTTCTAGAAGTCTTGTTCTTTTGATGCCTTTTATCTAGTAAACCTTTCTTAGATAGGTTTAGTTTTAGATAAATTGTATATATTTGAAGTTATGAGACAATAAATCAATATGTATTGACTTGAATATAGATTGATCATGGATAATATTCGAATATGCATGTATAAATGTGATAAATGGTATTGAGAAATATTGCTTGCTGAGAATATAAACTGAATGTCATTTGCACGATGGCTATAGTTAAGATAGAAAGGAAACTCTGCCAGATTTTAGGTAGATACTCCGGACAGGGTGTTACAATTTGGTATCAGAGCATAGGATATAAGTCCTGTAGACTTAGGAACTGTTTGTTGATGTATTAAAAGATTGTCACTTGTGCAGGAAATTAGACACGATGCCACCACATCGAAGAAGAAGGCCTAGAATCAATCCCCTACCCCAAAATAGGGATAGGAATAGAAATGAGAATATTGATGGCAAGTTGGAGCACAAGCTTCAGTTGCTGGTTCATCTTCTATTGTTGCACCCCCAGTGGCACCCCCAATAGCTGACCTTAATTTAGCTGAGGCAGTTGCGGCCTTGGCAAGAGTAATTCCCGTTTTGACTGCCCTTGCTGAAAATGGGATAGTTGATTACTGTAAAGACCTGAAGAATATGGGTTGCAAGATTTTTACGGGATCTTTGGAATCAGAATTAGCTTGGAAATGGCTTAAAAAAATTGAGACTACTTCCATTACTCTTCAAATTCCCGAGCGCATGAGGTTACCATGTGCGATGCAATTCTTGGAAGATCATTCACACACATGGTGGAAAACTAAAGTGCAAAGGTATGCTGGACGTCCTGCCATAACCTGGGCAGACTTTCGAAGAGAGTTTGAGGAAAAATACTATTCTCGGGCTTTGTAGGAAAAGAAATAGACTAAGTTTATGAATCTAAAGCAGGGTAGTATGTCAGTAGCAGAGTATGAGCAGAAATTCAGCAAGCTATCAGAATTTGCTCCATCAGTAGTAGCCAACGATGTTGACAGATGCAAGAAATTCCAAGATGGGCTACATGTTAGTATTCGGGATAGGCTGACGACCTTGGATACAGATGATTTTAATAAATGGGTCAACATGGCAATCAAAGCTGAACAGAATCTGAAAGAAATGAAAGACAGAGAAGAGAAGTTAAAAAAAAAAGGGACAGTCCTCCAGTGAGAACGTGAGGCCTAAGAAAAGTTATTTAGAAAGCAGTACCAATAGTTACAAACCCTCGAGATTCCAAAAGGGATCAGACATAAAACCTTTTAGTGGTGCTTCTAGTAGGCCTACCACCGGACCTCAATAGCAGACTAGATCGCTGCCTAAGAGGTCAGGAGGACCTGTGACCTCGACTTATTCTCAGTGTCCCCATTGTGGGAGGAATCATCCTGGTGAATGTTGGAGACTATAGGGTGTATGTTTTTACTGCAAAGAACCGGGACATATGAAACGGGATTGTCCCAAGCTGGAGAATAAGGGAGCTACCAGTCAGTTATCAGTGGGTAAAAAAAAAAAGACCCAACCTACTACTACGCCTCAGCCGACAACAGTTAGAGATAGAACTGGGGCACAATCTCAATTTGGTTCATCTACTGATCCTCGACAGAGTGGACAGCCTGGCAGGCCTCGAACTGCAGCCAAAACTTATGCTATGACCCAACAGCAGGCTCAGGCTACTCTTGAAGTGGTTACAAGTATTCTCTCAGTTTCTAAGGAAAATGCTAGAATCTTAATAGATCCAGGTGCAACTCATTATTTCGTTGCTAATTCATATGTCATGCATTTGGGTAGAGAGTCTAGGAGGTTAGACATTCCTATGGTCGTTAGTACCCAAGTGGGGGAAATTTTGAAGATTGATGTGGTTTATCTGGGTTGTATCGTTATGGTTCAGGAGCATGAATTACCAGTTGATCTGTTTCCATTAGGAATGTATGATTTTGATGTGATTTTGGGAATGGATTGGTTGTCTAAGCATAATGCAGTGACAGATTGCTTTTCCAAAAATGTGACTTTTAAGAAGTCGGGAGACTTGGAGTTCACCTTTCAAGGAGAAAGGAAAGTTTTACCTTCTTGCCTTATCCCTACGATAGCAGCCAATAGATGCTTGCAGAAAGGGTATTCTACTTACCTTTCTTATGTGATTAACAAGGACATACATGAGGCAAAGTTGGAAACATACCTGTGGTCAAAGAGTTTCCTGAGAACTTTCCTGAAGAATTGATCGGTTTACCTCCTGACAGGGAATTGGAGTTTACTATCGACTTAATCCCTGGTAGTGCTCCTATTTCTCAGGCACCCTATAGAATGGCACCCTCGGAGCTAAAGAAATTGAAAGTGCAATTGCAAGACATAGTTGACAGAGGTTTCATTCGGCCTAGTGCTTTACCATGGGCAGCACTAATTTTGTTTGTAAAGAAAAAGGATGATACTTTACGGTTGTGCATCGACTACCAACAACTGAACAAGGTCACCATTAAGAACAAGTATCCTTTTCCAAGGATTGATGACTTGTTTGATCAGTTGCAAGGTGCGAGTGTATTCTCCAAAATAGACCTAAGGTCAGGTTATCATCAATTGAAGATTAAAGAATATGATATTCCAAAGACTATTTTTAGAACTCGATATGGTCATTATGAATTCTTAGTTATGCCTTTTGGTTAACTAACGCACCTGCAGTCTTTATGGATTTGATGAATAGGGTGTTCCGACCCTACTTAGATAAGTTTGTCATTGTGTTTATCGATGACATCCTAGTTTATTCCAGAAATGAGGATGATCATGTAAGCCATTTGAGAACGGTGTTGTAAACTATGCGTGAAAACAACTTTATGCTAAATTTTCCAAGTGTGAATTCTGGCTGGACAAAGTAGCATTCCTTGGTCACGTAGTATCTAAAGAAGGGATCTTTGTAGATCCACAAAAGATAAAAGCTGTAGTTTCTTGGGAAAGACCCACGATTGTCATAGAAGTTAAAAGCTTTCTCAAATTGGTAGGGTACTATCGAAGATTCGTGGAAGGATTTTCCATGATTGCCTCTCCTTTGTCGAAGCTAACATGGAAGCATGCTAAGTTTGAGTGGACTGATGAATATGAGCAAGCTTTCCAAGAGCTTAAGCGTAGATTGACCACAACACCTATTCTTACACTACCATCATGGACTGGAAGCTTTGTGGTATACAGTGATGCCTCGAAGCGAGGTTTGGGTTGCATTTTGATGCAAAATGGGAAGGTGATAGCTTATGCTTCTCGACAACTAAAACAACATGAGCAAAACTATCCCACTCACGATCTAGAGTTGGCGGCAGTGGTGTTTGCACTAAAAATTTAGAGGCATTATTTGTTTGGAGAAAAATGTACAATCTACACTGATCGTAAGAGTTTAAAATATCTGATGGATCAGAAGGAACTTAATTTGAGGAAAAAGAGATGGTTGGAATTGATAAAAGATTATGATTGCGTAATTGACTACCACCCAGGAAAGGCTAATTAGTGGCTGATGCTCTTAGTCGAAAGTCTTCTAGTTCTCTTGCTCATATCAGAGCGACAGAAACCTTTACAAAATGAGTTGAAGTCTTTACCTTTGGAATTGATGATTGATGAGAATGATCTCCTAATAGCCCACTTGAAGGTTAAACCGATTCATATTGATAAGATACGTGAAGCACAGAATAATGACCCTATGTTGGTAAAGTTAAAGCAAGAAGTAAGGGATAGCGTGAGGACTGACTTTCAAATAAAGGATGATGATGTACTGATAATAAGAAATAGGCTTTGTGTGCCTCAGGATAAAGAACTCCGGAAGGTGATTTTGGAGGAAGCTCATAGTTGCATCCTGGTAGTGTGAAGATGTATCGAACCTTAAGAGAACACTATTGGTGGCAAGGTATGAAATGGGACATAGCTTAATTTGTTTCTAGATGCTTGGTATGCCCATAAATTAAAGCCGAGCATCAAAAACCTTTAGGGAAATTGAACCCGCTACCTATTCCTCAATAGAAATAGGAAGATATTGCTATGGATTTTGTTTCAGGATTGCCAAGAACGCAGTCTGGTTATGATAGCATTTGGGTGATTGTTGATCATCAAACAAAATCAACTCACTTTTTGCCAATCAAGAAGAATTTTTCCACGAAAAGGCTGGCTAAACTTTATGTGAATGACATTGTTAGGTTACATGGTGCCCCAGTATCGATTGTATCTGATCGAGACCCCCGATTCACATCTCGATTTTGGCCAAGTTTGCAGAATGCTATGGGCACTAAACTCAAGTTCAGTACCATTTTTCATCCCAAGACGGATGGACAATCTGAACGGACAATTCAAATTTTGGAAGATATGCTCAGATCTTGTATTATGGAACTCAAAGAAAACTGGGATGAACACTTGCCTCTAGCAGAGTTTGCATATAACAATAGTTATCAGTCCAGCATAGACATGGCTCCGTTTGAAGCCTTGTATGTAAGGAAGTGCAGAACTCCGGTGTCTTAGGATGATACAGATGAAAGGAAATTGCTAGGTCCAAAAATTGTTATGATGACTACAGATAAAGTAGAGGTAATCCGACAAAAGATAAAAATAGCTTAAGATTGACAAAAGAGTTATGCAGATAATCGGAGAAAAGATTTAGAGTTTGAAGTTGGTGATATGGTGTTTCTGAAAGTGACTCCTTGGAAAGGAGTAATCCGGTTTGGAAGACAAGGAAAGCTGGGTCCTCGATATATAGGGCCGTATGAGATCATCGAAAGGATTAGCCCAGTTGCTAATAGATTGGATTTACCAGAAGAATTGTCATGAATTCATAATGTGTTCCATGTTTCTATGCTCCGAAAGTACATTTTCGATTCTTTACATATATTGAAGGACTTGCCTATGGAAATTGAGAAAAATTTAACTTACGAAGAGCAACCGGTTGAGATTTTGGATAGAAAGGACCAAGTTCTAAGGACTAAGACTATTCCATTAGTGAAAGTTATTTGGAGGAATCATTCATATGAAGAAGCTACATGGGAAAGGGAGGAAGATATGCAGACACAATATCCTCACTTGTTCAATCAAGTTGGTAAGAAAATTTCGAGGATGAAATTTTTCTAAGGGGGGAAGGTTGTAACAACCGAGGTTACGTACGAACGTGCAAAGTCAAACCCCAAAAAATTTTAAGGGCAAACTTGGAAATTGTAAGAAGTTATAAGTGAAGGAAATAAAAGAAGAAAGGATCAAATTGAACAAATTAAAAAGTTTAAGGGCCTAATGGTTATTTAATAAAAGTTAAGGGATAAATGTGCAATTATCCAAAAATTAAAAAATATCTTTTCAATTTATCTTTATCTCTTGAAAAATCCTAGAAATTTTGCTTTCTCTTTCAAGTGATAGCCGGCCATCATCCTCTTCATTCCCTCAAAATTCTCTTCAAGCATTTCCACCAAAATCTCATCAATAATCACATTCAAGGTTGGTTTCTTGATTAATTCTTCATTTTCTCTAGATATTCTACATGAATATGCTAAGATTTTAGCTCCATAAACATGTTAAGTCTGAAATTCCATCTATTAATTATGATTTTTGCTCTCTTTTGGTAAGAATTATAAGGATTTGAAAGTATGAACAAGAAAATGGGAAGAAAAAGCAAAACAGGGGAATTTAGCATGCCTTCTGTTCTGATTTTTTGGGTTCGGCACAGCTGGGTTTGTATTTTTTTAATATTATTCCTATAAACTAGACTTCAATATGAGAATTTTGGTTTTTGAATCACTTAAAACCTATAAGCGGTTAAAAAGATAAAATTCAGTGAAGTTGGTTGTCCTGTTTTGGCATAGTTTCGGGATTTATCAAACTTGATCAAGATTTTGTTCTAATTGTCTAAGTTAGTTATTTTCTTCATAAAGCAGACTTATTGGCTGAGATAAACCAATTGGAATCACTTCAAATTTCCTTACCAAACTCAGGTTATGATTTTTCTAATCTAGTTTGATAGTAACAAATTCTTTTCTTAAGAGAAATATAGTACAAAATGATGATTATGGATTATGGAAATCTCTAAGGCATGGAGTACTAGAAACGAATTTGATAAGGACATGAATATGGAGTCGAATTATGGAGAAAATGATTATGGAAATGATATTAAAAATTAAGGATATGTTGTTTGAGTATGAGAAATTAGTATTGACTATGGGGTAGATTAATTGGATTTAAGTTGCATTCATAATTGCATAATGTTTTAAGTATGTATAAATACCAATTATCGTTAATCTCTAGGCCACGTAGATCCAACGTCACTCGATGATCCCGAGGTTACAGGCCGAGACGTATAGGGAGATCATCTCAAAGACTGTGAGTAGACTATAATTATAGTTATCTCAAGTTTCTTTAATTATAATTATAATTTATTTAGCATGATATATTTTACGTATTAAAGATATATGTGATATATAAACATATGAATTGATTTTGTTATTAATGTGCATGTATTTCAAGAAATATTATATCGAGCAAGTGGGATGATTTATAAAATATGATTATACATAAATTTTGACATACATGGTTTGGCTTCATCTGACTTAATGTATGAGATTATACCCTTGATCGAAATATCGAAGCCGCGTGCTATGCCTTTATGGCGGGAGCCACCTCCAGAGTCCCAATTTCGTGATACTAGATTGGGGTATAGGAGCTGCGTGCTATGCCTTTGTGGTGGGAGCCACCTCCAAAGTCCCTATCCCGTTATATTAGCCTTTTGGGTGCACATCATAGCGACACATATGCCTTTGGGGTGTCCTATAGTGATATTGGCCTTTGGGGCCGGCTACTAATATGCCAACATGGATATTATCTGGTTATTACATGGATGTATAGATAGATCTTATGCATGACAGTAAGTTGGAGCCCAATTATATGAAACTTGATTTACTCTACAGATTTTATACATTGATTTGTTATTATAATACCGTTTTATATTTGAAAACTTCCCTATTTATTCGAATTATTCATTATAGTTTTACTATTATTTATTTTGGAAACGTCTTTTATGTATTAAAGGTTATCATCATAGTTTCCAAATGTTTTAAAAGTTGTCTACTTACTGAGATATTCATATATCTCACTTTTTCATGTTTCTAATTTTCTGGTTACAGTTAGGTGTCGGGATTGCTGCCTTCCTCTACTCTCCGCTTCTAATAGTATATTGACGTGGTGGGCATCGTACTTAATTTTCTAGAAGTCTTGTTCTTTTGATGTCTTTTATCTAGTAAACCTTTCTGAGATAGGTTTAGTTTTAGATAAATTGTATATATTTGAAGTTATGAGACAATAAATCAACATGTATTGACTTGAATATAGATTGATCATGAATAATATTCGAATATGCATGTATAAATGTGATAAATGGTATTGAGAAATATTGCTTGCTGAGGATATAAACTGAATGTCATTTGCAGGATGGTTATAGTTAAGATAGAAAGGAAACTCTACCAGATTTTAGGTAGATTATCCGGACAGGGTGTTACAACTTGGGTCGATCTTGTACCGTTGCGGTGAGAATTTATGGGTTTTGCTGTTGGGAATTTGGGGGGTCGTTAGCTATGCACCATTACTATTGCAGAGGCAGTATGGGTCCAAGCAGTTTATCCCGATGACTCATGATCTTATCTCGATGGATTTCTCCTATGGTGAGCCCGGATATATGGGAAGAATACGTGAAGTCATAATGGCATGGAAAAAGTTATACCGATCACAAGTGGGTAGGTATACCGACAATGCCACTTCGGCATATCTAGTATGGAGGGCTAAGAAGCTTCGCAACATTGTGCTTCCCGCCAATGATGCCTCTGTTCATCCAATCATTCTTCAGCCCGAACCGGTAATGCCGTCAGAAGTTGAGCTGGTTAGGCAGGAATTAAAAAAAGATAAAGGGGATTTGAAGCGAGAATGTGATAAGCTTCAAGAAGATGTCGAGGACTTGAAGACTAGGCTTGAGATCTAAGAGACAAAGACAAGCAAAGTGGTCAAAGAGAGAGATACAGCATTGTGCGATATATTAGATCTGCACCGAGAAAACAAGAAGATAAAGGCCACAGGAAGATTTACGGGAGCTAGCATTTCTTTTAAAGCACATGAGAAAGAAATAAAGAAACTTCAAATGGAATTGGACTATTGGAAGAGTAAGGCTAAGGAAGGTGAAGAAAAAAAGTCTGGGTTTTCTCATAAGTGGTAAAAATAGGAGGATACAAGTTCTTTAATGTCAACCAAGCTAGAGAGATGTAAGCAAGAATACGAACAGTTAAGGTTGGGAAATGAGAAGGGAAGAACATCCCTGATGCGCAAGAAGAATGAGTCACTCCATGTGACTATTCAGACCATAGAGTAGTAGCCGCAAGCCGAGAAAGTCGACATTGCTGATATCATCCGAGAATACTGGCAGGATAAGTGAGATGGTTGAAAGGATGAAAACTTCGAGGAGTATGATCAGCGACTGTTGCATTTGTTGGAAGAAGCTCAAGACTAGTATGAGCAAATATTTCTATGTAACTCGATGTTGAGAAATGTGTTGTATGAAGTTTTCTATGAATTAATAAAAAAACCTTTGGCTTTTGGATCCGATTTTAAGGCAAATACCACTAGTTTCATCTTCATGAAAGCACTCTCCATTTACCAACTCATTCATCACATTCATTTATTTATTTATTGATAAACATGTACATTTCAATCATTCATACTTTCATACGCTCAATAAATACTTTAAATAATCACAGAGTTCTAATCCATGGTTTTTGAACTCAAGGTAAAAATTGGGCGTCCTCCAAAAGAACCAGATTTTCAGCACCGTTATAATACCAGATCTCAGACCAGTATTATGGAAAACGAGCAAACTACCTATATCAAAAAGATGGAAAGGGCTCAGAAGAAACTACAAGAGCAATTGGCTAAGTCCCAAGAAGAATCAAGAGAGCAGATGGCCAAGCTTATGGAAATGATGAATGCCATGCTTAGGCAGAAAGGGCCAGTTGAGAATTCAGTTGTGGGAAGAGTGGTAGTAAATCAAGAGGATCTACTTGAAGCCGTACAATTAAATGGCCAAACATCCCAAAATGCTGGAAATGAGTTTCCGACAGAGGCAGCGCCTTTTGTTTATATCCAACTGATGGCAGAAGCAAAGAAACAGGCTCTTGGAAATGTCAACATCGGGGCTGACCAACTGATCTTGTTGATGTTCCGGATTTTGAAGAGCTCACTGAGAAAGAGAAAGCAAAGATGGTCGAATTAGAGAAGATTGAATCTGCTGAATCAAAAATAAAGTATCAATTATTGGAAGAGAAGTTAAAGGCCGTGGAACGTGCATAATTGTTTGGCAGGCTGGATGCCAAGGAAATGAGTCTGGTGCATGGCCTGGTAATTCCCTTAAGTTTAAGGTACCAGATTTTGAAAAGTATAATGGGACCACCAACCCATTGGCACACTTAACCATGTACTGCTGAAAAATGATGGGGCATGATGAGGATGAAAAGCTGCTCATTTGCTGCTTCCAAGATAGCTTAACAGGTTCTGCAACCCTTTGGTATAATCAGTTAACCCGGACTAAGATCCATTCTTGGATGGATTTGGTCAGAGCCTTTATGGAACATTACAAGCACGTATATGATATGATACCTGACAGATTCTCGCTGCAGAACATGGAGGAAAAGACTACTGAACCAACCCATTGGCACACTTAACCATGTACTGCTGAAAAATGATGGGGCATGATGAGGATGAAAAGCTGCTCATTTGCTGCTTCCAAGATAGCTTAACAGGTTCTGCAACCCTTTGGTATAATCAGTTAACCCGGACTAAGATCCATTCTTGGATGGATTTGGTCAGAGCCTTTATGGAACATTACAAGCACGTATATGATATGATACCTGACAGATTCTCGCTGCAGAACATGGAGGAAAAGACTACTGAAAGCTTCAAGGAGTATTCTCAAAGGTGGATAGATCTGGCCACTCAGGTGCAACCCCCTCTGACTAGTAAAGAAACTATGGTTCTTTTCATCAACAATTTAAAGACACCGTACTATGACAAGTTGGTGGGTAACGCCACTAAGAATTTTGCTGATATGGTCATTGATAACTCGTATAATTATATAGTTCTTAGTTATGTTTTATTATTGTTTTGTGTCAAATACGAGTTATTATTGCTTAGTCTAATTGTGTTTATGATATTTTATATTTTTATGTAATTTGGTGTTTTTCACGAGTTTCTTTGAGTGATTTCAGATTACTAGGTTAAATCAAGAATTAAGGGCAAATCCAATTCAGTTCCAGTTCCGACACCTTTTTCCATATCAGCTATATCTGGAGTTTCACTAAAGCATTAAGGCTGAAATGTTTACAGTGCACAGTTAAGAGGCATATCTATCTTTTTCATGTTTTACACTTCTTGAAACGGAGTCGTTTTCCCTAGCGAAATCAACCATCAAGTTGGCTGATGTGCAATGACGTCTGTTCTGACCCGTTTTGGTATTTTGACCATATCTTCTGATCCACATGAGCAAATGATCTGATTCCAACGGCTATGGATCCGTAACGGATAGGGGTATATTTGTCTAGAAGACCATTTGATCAGATCGAGCCTCCAACATTGACAAAATCGACCATCAATCTGGCTGATCAGAATTATCATACAATATGACGAAAATTGTTAGAAAAATGCACCCACCTATTAAACCTACCTTTTAAATTTATAAAGCTTGTCTCTTGTCATTTAGCTCTCAAAAATGTGTATAAATAGAGGGCCTTGGACGAGCATTAATTATACATTGGTAGGATATTAGCCATTGTAATAAAATTCTCTAAGTTTTCTTCTTCTTTCCTTTCTCTAGTTTTCTTTTTTATTTACTTATGCTTCTTACATTTCTTTTCATTTTATTCATATCTAGTATGTGTTGCTAATCATATTGTTGAGGTGATGAGGTGAATCTCTTGGTAAATGCTAAGGTTAGTCTCTTAAACATGAGCTAAAATGAATCATCATTTATAAACACTAGTATAGATAATATTTTCTTTTGGTTTAAAATCATACTTGCAAAGTAGGGATCTTGATTCATTATTGACAATGAAAATGGCACAGTAAATGCTTGGTTTCATAACCTTGATTTGTTGTAGACATATACCTTGGCATAAGGAATGCTTGGACTCTTTTTATGAGTTTTGAGGACACCAAATGAACATAATATCATATGCTATGGACGTTGGACAATTTGGACTGAATTGCTAAACCTTCCGATTGGAATCTCCCTTATGTGTGAATTTCAATTGTGTAATAAAACAAGATTAATCTTAGCATAACACCAAGAGTGGATTCTCTAACCTCAACATCTTTTCTTATTGTTTTTATATCTTGTTTAATTTCTTTTATTTTATTTTGTTTATTTTGTTCTCTAATATCTTGTTTATCTTGTTTTGTTGTTGATTCCCTAATATCTTGTTTACTTTATTTTTCTTATATATTTATAAACTTATACTTACTAATACGCTTCCCTGTAGTTCGACCTCGGACACCCGAGAATTTATTATTTGAACATAACCTGCACTTGGGTTTACAACTCTTAATTGAGTCTCCATCAGTCATATCCAGTGAAATGATAGAAACCGCCATTAAGAGTGGAAAGATGGAAGGTGGAGAATCTTCAACTCCAAAGAAGGCAATCCCCGCCAAAAAGAAAGAAGGGGAAACTCATACAGTCAGTTATAACCACCATCCCTATACACCTCATGCACCTTATACACCTTACTCGGCATACAATCCCTACTACACTACTGTGAACCACCTTACCCAAAACCCTTTCCCTTAGACAGCCATACCGCAACAACCATACCCAACTGGCATATCCCCGCAAATAGCCATTCCCCAAAACACCATCCCAAACATCTAGAATATTATTCGTAATGACCAAAGACCACCAAGGAATAATCATCAGCCTCAATTTGATCCCATTCCTACAACTTATGGTGAGTTATACCCAAAACTATTACAAGGGCAGCTTGTTGCACCAATATACCTCCAACCGTTGAAACCACCATATCCCAAATGATATAACGCAAATGCTAACTACGCATATCATGCGGGAATTCAGGGGCATTCGACCGAGGACTGCATCTCTTTTAAACGGAAGGTCCAAAACTTGACTGATATTGGGGTAGTAAAGTTTGGATCTAAGAATGGGCTTAATGTTGTGGGTAACCCATTACCCAACCATACGGAGGCTAAGGTGAATGCGGTTGTGTCAGCGAAAGTTGGTAGGATAAAAATGGATATCAGTAAGATGAAGACGCCAATGATAAAAGTATGGTTTGAAATGGTCAAGGCTGGGTTAGTTTAGGATGAAGCCAGTTTGAAAAGGGTTGCAAGTAAGACAAAGGATTTTTGTCCATTTCACAGATGTGAGGGTCACACTATGCAGGGGTATGAAGGTTTTCTAGCCAAAGTTCAGAAAATGATGGATGAGGGCGAGGCCCAATTATATGAAGAGACAGAGGAAGATATAGACACTACTGAGAATACAGCTGGTTATAGGGTGGACAGACCTTTGGTTATCTATTATGATAAGCCGAAAGAAAATGCTATCTCGAGTGATAAAGAACCACGCCAAAGTTGATTATAGAGTTACCATCTTCTTTCCCATACAAAAGAATAAGGCCACACCTTAGAGATACGTTTGCAGTATGGTAACGTTGGGCTCTTCAACTTAGCAAACAGCAACCGATATAACAGGTATAGGACATCTAACTCGCAGTGGTAGATGCTATGCCCCCGAAATCGTTGAACAAAGTCCGATACAAAAGGCAAGAGGATTTGACAAAGGTAAGAGAATAGCAGAACCGGTCCATACATATATGGATCAGTCAAAGGGAATGGAGAAAAATTCAACCTCGATTAACAAGGTAAAGGAGCCGGTAAATGATAAAGAAGCTTGCAAAATCTTGAAGTTTATAAAACACAGCAAGTACAGTGTGGTAGAACAATTGCACCATCAACCAGCAAGGATTTTGGTCATTTCACTGTTACTAAACTCAGAGCCGTATAGAAATGCCCTGCTAAGGATTTTGAATCAAGCATATGTGGCCAACAACATATCAGTGGAGAAGTTAGGTCGGTTGGTGGGGAACATCACAACAGATGACCATATTTCCTTAAGTTATGAGGAGATACCATCCAACGGTGTAGGATCTACTAAAGCCTTTCATATCATGACTATCTACAAGGGGCACATTCTGCCACGAGTACTCTTGGATAATGGTTCTTCTTTGAATGTGATGCCCTTGGCGACCTTGTCCAAACTGCTGGTCGACATGTCCTACATGCTACCTAGCCACACTATAGTCAGAGCCTTTGATGGCACCTAACAGGAAGTGATGGGAACCATTGAAGTTCCACTTGAGATTGGTCCCTGTATCTATAAGGTTGATTTCCAAGTTATGGACATTACCCCGTCTTACAACTGTTTATTGGGAAGGCCATGGATCCATTCTGTTGGGGCAATACCATCAACTCTCCACCAAAAATTAAAGTTTTCAATAGAAGGACGCCTGGTCAGCATATCGGGAGAGTAAAACATCATAGCCTTTGCGTCCACTGACTCCCCCTACATAGAACCGAATAAGGATGTTGTAGAATGCTCATTCAGGTCACTGGAATTTGTTAATGCTGTATTCATTATTGAAGGACATAAAATTCCAAAGCTGAAGCTGTCCATGAATACTAGGTTGGGGATGAGAACGACAGTAGGGAAAGGATACAGAGTAGGAAAAGGACTAGGGAAATATCTCTAGGGGATAGCCAGAGCAATTGAAGTAATCGGGAAGAAAGATCGACTCGCTCTCGGATATCTCCCAAAAGCTCACGAAAAAAGGAAACAAGTGGAGAAAAATCGAAAGAGGAGGATGGCCCATCTCGGGTATGTATATAGAGTGGGAGCCCATGACTTTTCCATCAATCCTTCACATCTTCCGTTCAGGTAGCTTTGAGTTTGGGGAGAAGGATTCTGATGATGTGTTAGTAATGATAGAATAAGCCTTTGAGAAGTTCTACCTGAGCAAGGAAGAACAGCTGCAAGACATGGTAATCTGCATGGCCGGGGAAGAAGGAATGGGAAATAGAAATGCAAGTTGGATGGTGCGTCCATGTCCATCGGGCTATGAATTAACAAACTGGATTACGACCGAGCTTCCTATAGTTTTTAGGTCTACTCTAGAGTAATACTCTGAAACAATCTTAATTGTCTCTGCCTAAGGACATTAAGAATCTTTCTGTACGGGCTTATGTTTAAAACTCTTAATTTAATAAATAACAATCACGATGCATTTTCTTCATATTGATGTGTCCATATTCTTTCATTTTTGTTATTTCATTTTATTTCATTATTAATTGCCTATATGCCTTCCTATATTGTTTCTTCCTCACCTATTTGCAGGTGTAGGGATGCAAAATATGAGGACCGTCCTGTTAATAATTATGAAATTGATTTTGGAAGACCCATTTGCACGGGTGATTTCGATGTCAACGAAGATGCCGAAGATTATGGTCTACCCCCGAATTTATTGAGAATAATAGAACAAAAGTAGAAGCAAGTATTGCCTCATAAGGAGCCGTTAGAAGTGATAAACTTGGGGAATGGAGAAGAATTATAGGAGGTCAAAATTAGGACCTTAGTGTCACCATCAACAAAGTGTGAACTGATAGCCTTACTCCGAGAATATGTCGATATATTTGCATGGTCATACCAAGACATGCCAGGGTTGGATCTTGATATTGTGGTTTACAAACTCCCTCTAAGGCCAGATTGCAAGCCAATTCAACAGAAATTGAGAATGATGAGGCCTGACATACTGTTAAAGGTGAAAAAAGAGGTAAAAAAGCAGTTCGACATCGGGTTATTTGAAATGGCAAAATATCCGAAATGGGTAACGAATATTGTCCCAGTTTCAAAGAAGGATGGCAAAGTACGGATGTGTGTTGATTATCGAGATCTGGATAGGGCCAGTCCTAGAGATAATTTCCCTTTGCCTCACATTGATACCTTGGTGGATAATACGACAAAAAGCTATATGTTTTCCTTCATGGATGGATTCTCAAGGTACAATCAGATTAAGATGGCATCGGAGGATATGGAGAAAAACACGTTTGTGATGATGTGGGGAACGTTTTGCTATAAGGTGATGCCGTTTGGATTGAAAAATGTCAGGGCAATATACTAGAGACCCATGGTAACTTTGTTCCATGATATAATGCATAAGGGGATCGAAGTTTATGTTGATGACATGATCAAAAGTCACAAGGAGAAGATGAGCATGTTTCGAATCTTAAGAAGCTCTTCGAAAGATTAAGAAAGTTTCAACTCAAACTAAACCCAGCAAAATGCACTTTTGGAGTCATTTTGGGGAAGTTGTTAGGTTTCGTCGTCAGTAAGAGGGGAATCGAGATTGATCCAGATAAAGTAAAGGCCATCTAGAACTTGCCACCACCTCAAACTCAAAAAAAAAGTGAAAAGCTTTTTAGGAAGATTGAATTACATTGCTCGATTTATTTCTCAGCTAACCAACAAATGTGATCCAATATTTAAGCTACTTAGGAAGCGTGATCCAAGAGAATGGGATGAAGGGTGTCAAATCGACTTTGATAAAGTTAAGCACTATCTATCCAACCCATTAGTGCTAATGCAGCCTGTTTCGGAGAAACCAATGACACTGTATTTATCAGTATTTGAGAAAATTATAAAGGGCAACGGGGTAGCCGAGTTCTTAGCAAGTCGAGCAGTTGAAAATTATGAGCCTTTGAACTTTGATTTCCCTGATGAAGACTTGATGTATGTCTCGCAAGAACATGGGATTCCTTCTAAGAAGAAAATATGGAAAATGTGCTTTGATGGCGCATCTAATGCCATGGGCACGGGATCGACGCAGTGCTCATATCCCTAGAGGAAAATTATTATCCTTTCACTGCCATATTGGATTTTGATTGTACAAACAATACCGCTGAATATGAGGCTTGTACTATGGTCCTCCGTGCTGTCGTAGATAGAAAGATCAAAATACTATAAGTTTTCAAAGATTCAGCCCTAGTGATATACCAACTACGGGGAGAACGGGAAATTCGAGATGCAAAGTTAATCGATACCGAGATCTCATACTGAGTCTGATAGAGGAATTCGAAGAAGTGAGTTTCAACTACTTCCCCCAAGAAGAAAATCGAATGGCGGATGCTTTAGCCACTTTGTCGTCCATGTTTAAAGTAAATGAAGGGGCCGAAGTTGTGCCAATAAAGATGAGCATATACGAGTCTCCTGCCCACTGCCTAAGTATCGAAGAAAAAGCGGATAGCCTCCCTTGGTATTACGATATCTTGCAATACATCAAGAGTCAACGGTATCCTGAACAAGCAATAGAAAATGATAAGAGGACTCTGAGAAGATTGGCAATGGGTTTTGTCCTAGATGGTTAGATTCTCTACAAGAAAGGGAAAGACCAAGTTCTATTGAGGTGTGTCGGGTTTGTCGAAGCTCGAAGAATCATTGAAGAAGTCCACGAAGGGATATGTGGCACTCATGCCAATGGTCACATGCTTGCTAAACAGATTTGAGCGCAGGATATTATTGGTTAACAATGGAAGGAGATTGCATTAGTTATTCCTGGAAGTGCCATAAATGTAAGATATATGCAGATAAGATTCTTGTACCTCTATCACCATTGCATGTCATGACTGCACCATGGTCATTTTCGATGTGGGGAATGGATATGTTTAATTATTTTCAAAATTCTTCTTTTTATTAAAAATTGTGGGAATTAAAATTAAATACCGGATAAAACTGACAAAATCGAGATTTTTGATAACAAGCGACTAACTCTAGGCCTGACTCTCTATGAGAGTAGTCTACATCTCTTTTGCTATCTCATGCTTCCTAAATTCTCGCATGATGTCATTCTCCATACTGCATAGCAACGTAATGCGAGCAATGGAGTTCTTTTTTTCCAGGCCTCATAAGCCTCTCGGTCCCTTTTATATTGGGCCATATTCCCATCTTCAGGCTCTTCTAGGACATTGTTTAAAACTTGAAGAACTTCTTGTTCTTCCAATAGATACTGGATTTTCATATTCCAGATTTTAAAATTATCCCCATTGAGCTTCTCACCCTTGTTAAGCTCAGCAACAATGTTTTTCAAAGCAAATGCCATTTCAATGAAGGATATTCTACATTAAGAATACATGCACTTATTAATGCGTAGCATACACACATATATATATATATATATATATATATTTCACAATCCTAAATAATTAATGACAATCATTCATATAGTATGAAACCAAAAGTTCAGTATGTTTCACAATCAAATTTCATAACTATATGTTTAATTATATTAGTTTATTTTATTATAAAATAAATAAAACTAAACTAATAACAAATATCTTAGAACTCCCACTTGGTGCAATATTACTTCATAAATTGCAAAACACATTATCACATAGATAAATAATAAAGTTTTATGCATATTTTTAAAATATTTACATGAAAGTAGTTACACAATTTAAACATACAGATATAAAATATTTATCCTTTGTCTCGAAAACAAACTAGTAATTAAACATATCCTAATTATAAAAGTTCATAAAAAAATGTAAGTTTCGATAACTTGTCGAATAACAGGGATGGAATTCAAAAATTTCTTTGACAACTTGATATCCAAATTAGCCATACACGGAGTATCCAAAATTTTGTGTTTCCCATTATGGATAGTTGGGCCGATAGAGAGGGTTCTTTCTCGCCCCCATCCTCACATGTGTCTTCACAAATTTTTTAATCAAAGTAGCATACCCTTGATTTTTCTCATCAGACATCCGAAGGTCATCCAAAATACCTTTCTTTCTATCAGTTAGAAGTGATTCTCTTAACATAAAATATTTAATGTCATCACTTCTAATATGTGCGTTACCTTTCCAGATCACTTCTTGAATTTTATTATTTACGGTAATGATGTGTTTGACAATGTCGTCATTATTCGGATCCATTCGGTAGTTTGTCAAATCTCGTAAAAGGTTATAGACTCTCTCAAATTG
Source organism: Fremontodendron californicum (assembly GCA_030761205.1). Taxonomy (NCBI): domain Eukaryota; kingdom Viridiplantae; phylum Streptophyta; class Magnoliopsida; order Malvales; family Malvaceae; genus Fremontodendron; species Fremontodendron californicum. The sequence continues at coordinate 7,960,885 of JAULJL010000004.1, forward strand.
GGCTAAGGTCCTAATTGCCATTGGAGTTCGGACGATTCTCGGCATCTCTTTCTGTAACAAATACAGAAAAAATATAACAATCATCATATATACAACATATCTATATAGCCTCACTTAGTCCAAATTATAAAGTTTGTTTTTTAACTAATAAATCTTATTTAAATCGAATGCTTTAAGAGCATTCGTACAACATTCAATCTTTATTATATATATATATATATATATAACTATGTTTACAACATTGTTATTATTAGGTGGGATCTTTAATATTATATACTATATATAATATTTACAAAAAAAATTTAAGACAGAAACATAAATTTCTAAGTCCCAACCATTCTCGGTTGCAAAGAATTAATATATATATATATATATATATATATATTCAAAACCTTGCCATTTACGGATTTAATAAAATATATATAGATTATATATATATATATATATTTATTCACGAAGAACTAATTTAAAGAATAAAAATGGCTCCGTAACATTTTTACATCATTTACGTAAATAATATAATCTTACACACTTTGTATACGAATTTATGGCTTTCGAATTTATTCCGATTTGGATTTCAAGAGCATTATTACAGACAAACAATTATAACAAAAACGTGCTTGCATAATATCATAAATCAAACCAATAAACCTTTGATACCAATGTAAGATTATCACATAAATATAATTTATAAAAAATAAATTGCGGAATTAAATAACAATGAACTTACAAGATCATTCGGTGATAAACCTTGGTTTGATTCACTGATCAGGAACAAAATCACGCTACAGAAATTGTTCGATTTCTACGACACTAAATTCCTTTTCGTTTGTAGAGAATAGTAGTATTGTTTTGTTGCTTTTCTCAGAGAAAAACTTTTTTTTCTTTTCTTTCTATTCGGTTTCTTCCCGAATACTGTACCTTTCTATTTGTGAAAAAAAAGGAAGTTATTTTTACTTCTTGCGGTTACATGCAAAAGCATGTAAAATCTCACATCCCACTCACGTGGGGATGTTACTTTAAACTGCCTTGGCAGTTATCAAAGAGGTGTCTACGGCACCTAAGAAACATTCCCTTTTAGACTAAACTTAAGTTGTCTTAGGTCGGGTACCACCCACTATGGGCGGACTCGATACCAAATTCCAACACGAAGATGGTGTCACGAGTCAAATGAAACAAACTCAGTTAAGAAATTTACATAAAAACTAAACTAAAGTTATAATAATACAATGAAATTATGGGTCTTTAGGTCTTTTGATTTAAAAAAATAACTATCCACTACAAAAATTACTCACCCTTTTTAATATCTTTTAATGTTTTAGAAAATTAGAGTTTGCACACCCACCATGCGGGTGAGTATTTTTTTTAAGAAAAGTAATTATTTTTTAAAATAAATAAGCAGTTTTTAGGTAGTTTTTTTTATATAAGAACTAATTTGTGATTCGTGCAATGCATGAATTTTTATTTTTTAAATATGTATAAATACACACGAGTAAATATTTTTTTTAAAACTATATTTAAACTTTCAAAATTTATATATCCAACTGATATATTATAAGAAAATTAAAATTTTTGAAATTTTTTTGTCAAATACCAAATATATATTAAATAGTATTATTTAGCAATAAAAATGATAAAATAAATAAAAGTTTTATTAAGTAAAATTAAATTTCTTCAATTTTCACTACTTTATCTGTAGTGATATTCATGCTTGCATAAAATTTAAGGAAGACGATGTTAAAGAATCCAACTTGTCTATGGTTGTTGGGGATGAGCAATGGAATTGGATGTTTCTATTGCAAATAATGTATATGCATGCACATATGTTAGGGACTTCAAGCCATCTAATGTTTCTAATGCTATTAATGTTCACCATATTCATGCATGCATAGAACCTAAAACAGTCGGTATTGAAGAACCCAGGTCGTTAATGATCGTTGGGAATGAGCAATGTCAAGCTGTCGTATTTAGTTTGGATGACTATCAAGTAATTCTAAAGAATGGAGGACAAAACAACATAGAAAAACAACGGTAGCAATAGATAAGTGAATAGATAAGAAGTATAAGATTTATTTTTTAATAGCACACACGAAAAAACAACTATTGAAACCACAAAGTAACAAAGAAATACAGCAAGCACAAACACAATTTTTAGAAAAAATGATTCTATTTATAGTTCAATTGGATAGTTTTTTAAATTTAACATAAACCTTTTTATAGTTCTGTCATTCATATATTTAATAAGTGAATAGATAAGAAGTATAAGATTTATTTTTTAATAAATCTTAACAGATTTGATGGTTTTTCAAATTTAAGATAAATATTTTGATAATTCTGTTAGAATTTTAGATTTAATAGAAAAAACTTTTTGATTTTAACTTATAATGCGATGTTTATTTGAAGATTAAATAAATAGATAAGATTTGTTAAGTATAAAAATTAAAAAACTTGGATAAATCATTTTTTTGAAAATTTTTAATTTAAATATAATATAATTAAGATTAGGCTTGTCCAAACTTCAATAATATTTATTTTTTTGAAAATTTTTAATTTTAATATAATATATAATTAAGATTAAGCTTGTCTTATGGGATTCGGCTCCTCTCCAATCCATTAAATGGACTGGAGAGGCCAATCCATACATTCATTAAAAAAAATTGTTTTTTATATTTTTATTATTTTAATGTATAAATCTAACAATAACGGCAAATAAAAATGTACCTCTTAAAAATATTGTCTCCTTTTCATGGACTGGATATGTAAGATTCAGAATCAAATAAAAAGTTAATCTCTTCCGAACCTTTTTCCACATGCTGCCATTCCCATTGCATTGATAAGATTTAATAACTTTTTATTATTTTTTCATGACACAGCCGGATCTAGAATTAAACTCAAAAAAGTAATTAATGAAATATATATATTTTTTTTTAAAGTTTTGTGATGCTTTTCGCCTGCAACTAGTTTAAGCGATTAGTTTTCCACATATTTTGTTTGTTTTATGTTTTATTAATATTATTATTAAACAAATCTCAATCCTTTATTATCATTATAAAATAGATGTCATAATCTTAGATATGGACTGGAGAGGAGCCGAATCCTGTCTTACGTGTCATCAAGAGGATATGTCCACGTAAACTTTCATGTCAGCTTACTTGGCTTATATGTCATAAAAATATACTATCCACGTAAATGTCTATGTTAGTAGAGTTTACACAATCAACATGTACCTTGTTATATTATATATATATATATATATATGATGATGAATAATTTTTTAAATCAAAAATATGTTTTAAAAATAAATTAAAAAGACATTAACATCCCTTATTCTATAGTCATTATAATTTTTTATTTTTTTTTTTTGATAATTTTCTTAACTGAGTTGTTGTCAATTGATTTGTGACACAAACTCATTCACTCTTTTTATAATAACTAATATTTGTTATCACATGCATTCGCATGTGAATGCTCGTTAACTTATTTATTTTTGAATAGATAGTTGTATATTTTAAAAAATAAATAAAAATAATAAAATGTATACTAACTAAAATTTGCATGTAAAATTTATTTCATGTACAAATTATTATATTATTTTTAATATTAATGCAAAATTAATTATGAAGATAAAAAAATTTAATGTAAATTTTAACTTTTTATTTATATTAAATTAATTAATTCACTTTTTAAGATTAATGAAAAATTATAACTTTTAAAATAAAACAATTCTACAAAAAATTTTAATTTTTTTTATTTATTATCAAATTAATCCATTTAACGAAAGTGTTTTAATAAAATTAAAATTCTTACTTATAAATTAGATAAATATTATTAATAATAAAAAATATTTATAATGACAATTTAGAAATATAGTGAACAACGATAATTATTTCCGTCAGTTCAAAAGATTTTTCATATTCGTGCTTTTATATATATTATAGATTATATATATAGATATCTACTCACTAAAAATACTACTCACCTATTTTTTAACTTATTATTCCTTTTAAAATATAATATTTTTCTTTGGAAAATATTTTTTTTACCCACAAAGTGGGTTTGAAAATTCTAGTCTTATTTTATCCTATTATCTCCATAAACTTGCTTAATATTATACATATAGATATAGAGATGTATCTATATATAATTATATATACTATTTATCTCTACTATTAATAATAAAAAAAATTGACTATATTTGAAATTTGAAATTTATCTATACATTCAATTGAAAAAACTACCGATTTATAGTTATATTAGTTTTTTTTTTTTACCTATTTTTTTTCACTTATTTTTTCTTTCGCTTGTCATAATCAATTTTATAATAATGCGTTAAACTAAATTGATGTCAAGAATTAAGCGACACTAACTCAATATCAAAATAATAACAAATAAAATTATTATAAAATGTATAAAATTATGGATACACATATCTTTTTACTTTAAAAAAGAAATAACTTCTGACTAAAAAATCTACTCGTCTTTGTTAAATATAGATCTCTTTCAAAACACAATTTCTCTTTTTTTTTTTTTCTTTTCAAAACATTATTTTTTTTTTCAGCTACATAATGGATATGCCTAATTCTAGTACAAGTAGATTTAATTTTCTTGGTGCATTATTTATTTTTCAATATCTTCTCCATTTTTTCTTTTAAAAAAATACTTTATCCATTTTTCTCTATTTAATATTTTTGTAAACCAAAAACAACCTAGGGCAACAAGATATATTTTCTTTCTACTATTCTTTTCATTCAAAAACCCTAATATGCGGCTAACGAAAACGTCGTCCGAAGAAGCCGACGCTGTGAGTTTGGGCCTGCAGGTAGTGAAGCTAGCTCTACTCAATGATGCAAAGGCAGGATTCATAGGAAACTTCGCTGGCTCACCGCTGTCCCTCACCATCTTCCTAAATCTTTTAGCATCGGGATCGAAACGGAATGTGCTAGACAAATTCCTTACGTGTTTGGGATCAAAAAGTTCAGATGAACTCTACCAAAAATCAACAAGTCTATTGTCTCTCTGAAGCAGTGAAGATTCCTCAAACAAGGATATTGAAGAGCCTTTGGTACTTATGAACAATGGGATGTGGGTTGATCAAAGGTTTTCTGTGAAGCCGGCTTTCCAAGATGTCATCGACCGTGTTTATAAAACTGAAGTTAGATTTCTTGATTTTCAAAACAAGGTACAATATTTCTTTATTTATTTGTTCTTAATTTTTTTAAACAGTTTTGCATATGTGATATAATTATATAATGAGAATTACTTACATGAGTTCAAATCTCCCTCAACTTCAAGAAATGTAAAGAAAGTTATTAGGAAATTGGAAGATCATATACTCTTGTTAACTAACACCAAGCGATTTTTAATTTTAATTTGATTGTTTTTTCCTGGTTCTATGGACTTGATCTAAGGGTTTGGGATTTGGGGGATCTAGCCTTAAACCTATAATAACTTTCTGCCAAAGCTCGTGATCTAATGTCATTCTTTTTATTTTCAATTCACATGCTTTTATTAGCTTTATCATAACTATGATTTTGGGGTAGTTTTTACTATGCTAGAAAAAAAGAAAAAAAAAAGTGCTCTCAGGTCACGGTAACTCTCTTTATTAATATTTTATTATTATTATTATAAAAAATCATCTCATCCTTCCATAGTTAGTAAAATTTTTAGATTCAAAATTATAGATTAGTTGGACAGCACATATCTTTTGAGTATATTCAAAAATTAAAAAATAAGACATGTGGAATCAAAAAATTTCACCATCAATATATCAAAAATGAACCCTATTATTATTATTATTATTTGAAAAGGGTAGACTCAAACTCATTTATCAGAAATCATACACCAATCAACTTAATCAAATGTTTAAATATCCAATTAAATTGGCATTTTGTTTATGTACCTTTGTTCCTTTTGCTTTACTAATGATAGCAAGTATATATAACAATGCACCTATTGTCTATTGCATGGAAAATATATAATAATTTGGTAAACAATGAACTGTTTGTGAAGGGTTCTGAACTAGCAGATGAAGTGAATTCATGGGTAAAGAAAAAGACTAAAGGGCTCATCAAAAATATTTCAAGGGAGAATGGGAACGTCAGTTTGATACAGAGCTGACCAAAGATGGCAAATTTTACCTGCTGAATGGCGAAGATGTTCAAGTTCAATATATGTGTAATTACTCTGAGCAACATTTCAACTTCTTAAGCTACCTTATCGATTCGGCGGAGATAAAAGGAGATTCTTTATGTATATCTTTCTCCCTACCGACAGGATCAATGGACTGAAAGAATTGATAGATCAGTTTGATTCCAACCCGGATTTCTTGAATAAAAAATTCAAGCTTTATCAATGGCGCATTCACAATCTCAAAATCCCAAAATTCAAATTCTCATGTGGTTTTAGGGCTTCAGATTGCATGGAGCGTTGGGATTTGGAACTCCTAAACTAAGTAGTTTGGAGATGTTAATGGAGACAAATGGTGAAGATCGTCTTGTGGGAGCTATTCATAGGTCTTATATTGAAGTTAATGAGGAATAGAAGTTGCGGCTGTTGATTCAGATGAAGATTGTGGATGCTCTGTAACAACCGAGATTACGTAAGATCGTGCAAAGTCAAACCACAAAAATTTAGAGGTAAACTTGAAAATTGGTAAGAAGTCATAAGTAAAGAAAATAAAAGAAGAAATGATCAAATTGAACAAATTAAAAAGTTTAAGGACCTAATGGTTATTTATGAAAAGTTGAGGGACCAATGTGTAATTATACCAAAAATATAAAAATATCGTTTTGATTTATCTTTATCTCTCGAAAAATTCTAGATTTTGCTTCCTCTTTCAAGTGATAGCTATCCATCCTCCTCTTCATTCCCCAAAATTCTCTTCAAGGTATTTTCACCAAAATCTCATCAATAATCACATTCAAGCTTAGTTTCTTGATTAATTTTTCTTTTTCTCTAGATATTCTACATAAATATACTAAGATTTTAGATCATATAAATGTTAAGGTATGAAATTCCATCTATTAAGTATGAGTTTTACTCTCCTTTGGTAAGAAGTAAAAGGATTTGAAAGCATGAACAAAAAAATGGGAAGAAAAAGCAAAACAGGGAAATTGAGCATGCCTTCTGTTCTGATTTTTTGGGTTTGGTGTAGATGGATTATATATTTTTTTTGATATTTTTCCTAGAAACTAGACTTCAATATGAGAATTTTGGTTTTTGAATCACTCAAAACTGATAAGCGGTTAAAAAGAAAAAATTCGGTGAAGTTGGCTGTCATGTTTTGACCCCTGTTTTGGCATAGTTTCGGGATTTATCAGCTTGATCAAGATTTTGTTCTAATTGTCTAAGTTAGTTATTTTCTTCATAAAATAGACTTATTTTCTGTGATAAACCAATTGGAATCACTTCAAAATTCCTTACCAAACTCAAGTTATGATTTTTCTAATCTAGTTTGATAGTAAGGAATTCATTGCTTAAGAGAAATATAGTACTAAATGATGATTATGGATTATGAAAATCTCTAAGGCATAGAGTACTAGAAAGGAATTTGATAAGGACATGAATATGAAGTTGAATTATGGAGAAAATGATTATGGAAATGATATTAAAAATTAAAGATATGTTGTTTTGAGTATGAGAAATTAGTATTGACTTTGGGGTAGATTAATGAGACTTAAGTTGCATTCATAATTGCATAATGCTTTGAGTATGTATAAATAACAATTATCGTTAATCTCTAGGTCACGTAGATCCAACGTCACTCAAGGATCCCGAGGTAACATGCCGAGACGTATAGGGAGATCATCTCAAAGACTGTGAGTAGACTATAACTATAGTTATCTCGAGTTTTTTTAATTATAATTATAATTTATTTAGCATGATATTTATTTTACATATTAAAAACATATTCGATATATAAACATATGAATTGATTTTGTTATTAATGTGCATGTATTTTAAGAAATGTTATATTGAACAAGTTGGATGATTTATAAAATATGATTATACATAGATTTTGACATACATGGTTTTGGTTCCATCTGACTTAATGTATGAGATTATATCCTTGATCGGAATATGGGAGCTGCGTGCTACGTCTTTGTGGTAGGAGCCACCTCCAGAGTCTTAATTCCGTAACATTAGCTTGGGGTATGGGAGCTACGTGCTACGCCTTTGTGGTGGGAGCCACCTTCAAAGTCAATATCCCGTTATATTTTCTTTTCGGGAGCATATCACAGCGACACATATTCTTTTGGGCATCCTATGGTGATATTGGCATTTGGGGCTGGCTACTAGTATGCCTACATGGATATTACCTGGTTATTACATGGATGTATTGATAAATCTTATGCATGACAGTAAGTTGGAGCCCAATTATACGAAACTTGATTTACTCTAAAGATTTTATTCATTGATTTGTTATTATAGTACTATTATATGTTTGAAAAATTCGCTCTATGTTCGAATTATGCATTATAGTTTTACTATTATTTATTTTGGAAACATCTATTATGTTTTAAAGGTTATCATCATAGTTTTCAAATATTTTAAAAGTTGTCTACTCACTGAGATATTCATATATCTCACATTTTCATGTTTTCAGTTAAGTGTCGGGATTGCTACCTTCCTCTACTCTCCTCTTCTAATAGTATATTGATGTAGTAGGCATCGTACTTAAAATTCTAGAAGTCTTGTTCTTTTGATGTCTTTTATCTAGTAAATCTTTTTGAGATAGGTTTACTTTTAGATAAATTGTATATATTTGAAGTTATGAGACAATAAATCAATATGTATTGACTTGAATATAGATTGATCATGGATAGTATTCGAATATGCATGTAGAAATGTGATAAATGGTATTGAGAAATATTGCTTGCTGAGTATATAAACTTAATGTCATTTGCATGATGATTATAGTTAAGATAGAAAGAAAATTCTGCCAAATTTTAGATAGATTATCCGGAAAGGGTGTTACAATTTGGTATCAGAGCATAGGATATAGGTCATGTAGACTTAGGAACTGTTTGTTGATGTATTAAAAAATTGTCACTTGTGCAGGAAATTAGACACGATGCCACCACGTCGAAGAGGAAGGCCTAGAATCAATCCTCTACCCCAAAATAGGGATAGGAATAGAAATGAGAATATTGATGAGCAAATTGGAATACAAGCTTCAGCTGCTGGTTCATCTTCTATTGCTGCAGCCCCAGCGGCACCCCTAGTAGCTGACCTTAATTTAGCTGAGGCAGTTGCAGCCTTGGCAAGAATAATTTTCTCTTTGACTGCCCCTGTTGAAAAGGGGATAGTTGATTACTGTAAAAACCTGAATAATATGGGTTGCAAAATTTTTACGGGATCCTTGGAATCAAACTTAGCTTGGACATGGCTACAAAAAATTGAGCCTACTTCCATTACTCTTCATATTCCCGAGCCTATGAGGTTAACATGTACGATGCAATTCTTGGAAGATCATGTACACACATGGGTGGAAAACTACAGTGCAAAGGTATGCTAGACATCCTGCCATAACTTGGGCAGAGTTTCGAAAAAAGTTTGAGGACAAATACTATTCTCGGGCTTTGCAGGAAAAGAAATGGATTGAGTTTATGAATCTAAAGCAGGGTGGTATGTCAGTAACAAAGTATGAGAAAAAATTCAGCGAGTTATCAAAATTTTCTTCATCAGTAGTAGCCAACGATTTTGACAGATGCAAGAAATTCCAAGATGGGCTACATGTTAGTATTCGAGATAGGCTTACGACCTTGGATACAGATGACTTTAATAAATGGATCAACATGGCAATCAAAGCTGAATAGAATCTGAAAAAAATGAAAGACAGAGAAGAGAAGTTCAGAAAAAGAAAAGGGCAGTCTTCCAGTGAGGACGTAAGGCCTAAGAAAAGTTATTTAGAGAGCAGTACCAATAATTACAAACCCTCAAGATTTCAAGGGGAATTAGACAGAAAACCTTTTAGTGGTGCTTCTAGTAGACATTCCATCGAACCTCAACAGCAAACTAGATCGCTGCTTGGGAGGTCAGGAGGACCTCAGACCTCGACTTATCTCAATGTCCCCATTATGGGAGGAATCATCCTGATTAATGTTGGAGACTACAGGGTGTATGTTTTTATTGCAAAGAATCGGGACACATGAAACGGGATTGTCCCAAGCTAGAGAACAAGAAAGCTATCAGTCAATTATCAGTGGGTCAAAGGGAAAGGACCCAACCTACTGCCACACCTCAGCCGACAGCAGTTAGAGATAGAACTGGGGCACAATCTCAAGTTGGTTCATCTACTGGTCCTCGACAGGTGGACAGCCTGGCAGGCCCCGAATTGCAACCAGAATTTATGCTATGACCCAACAGCAGGCTCAGGCTACTCTTGAAGTGGTTACAGGTATTCTCTCAGTTTCTAAGGCAAATGCTAGAATCTTAATAGATTCGGGTGCAACTTAGACTTTTGTTGCTAATTCATGTGTCATGCATTTGGATAGAGAGTCTAGAAAGTTAGACATTCCTATGGTCGTTAGTTACCTAGTGGGGGAAATTTTGAAGATTGATGTGGTTTATCTGAGTTATATCGTTATGGTTCAAGAGCATGAATTACCAATTGATCTGTTTCCATTAGGAATGTATGATTTTGATGTGATTCTAGGAATGGATTGGTTGTCTAAGCATAATAAAGTGATAGATTGCTTTTTCAAAACTGTAACTTTTAAGAAGTCGGGAGATTTGGAGTTCTCCTTTCAAGAAGAAAGGAAAGTTACCTTCTTGCCTTATCTCTACGATGGCAACCAATAGATGCTTACAGAAAGGGTATTCTACTTATCTTGCTTATGTGATTAACAAGGACATACATGAGGCAAAGTTGGAAACCATACCTGTGGTCAAAGAGTTTCTTGAGATCTTTCTTAAAGAATTGATCGGTTTACCTCCTGACAGGGAATTGGAGTTTACTATCGACTTAATCCCTAGTAGTGCTCTTATTTCTCAAGCACCCTATAGAATGGCACCCTCGGAGCTAAAGTAATTGAAAGTGCAGTTGCAATACCTAGTTGACAGAGGTTTCATTCGGCCTAGTGCCTCAACGTGGGGAGCATCTAATTTGTTTGTAAAAAAAAAGGATGGAACTTTAAGGTTGTGCATCGACTACCGGCAACTGAACAAGGTCACCATTAAGAACAAGTATCCTTTGCCAAGCATTGATGACTTATTTGATCAATTGCAAGGTGCAAGTGTATTCTCCAAAATAGACCTAAGGTCGGGTTATCATCAATTGAAGATTAAAGAATTTGATATTCCAAAGGTTGCTTTTAGAACTTGATATGGTCATTATGAATTCTTAGTTATGCCTTTTGGGCTAACTAATGCACCCGCAGTCTTTATGGATTTGATGAATAGGGTGTTTCGACCTTATTTAGATAAGTTTATCATTGTGTTTATCGATGACATCCTAGTTTATTCCAAAAATGAGGATGATCATGTAAGCCATTTGAGAACGGTGCTGCAGATTGTGTGAAAAGCAACTTTATGCTAAATTTTCCAAGTGTGAATTCTAGCTGGACAAAGTAGCATTCCTTGGTCATGTAGTATCTAAGGAAGGGATCTTTGTAGATTCATAAAATATAGAAACTGTAGTTGCTTGGGAAAGACCCACGAATGTCACAGAAGTTAGAAGCTTTCTCGGATTGACAGGGTACTATCGAAGATTCGTAGAAGGATTTTCCATGATTGCCTTTCCTTTGTCGAAGCTAACACAAAAGCATTCTAAGTTTGAGTAGACTGATGAATGTGAGAAAGCTTTCCAAGAGCTCAAGCGTAGATTGACCACAGCACCAGTTCTTACACTACCATCAGGGATTGGAAGCTTTGTGGTATACAGTGATGCCTTGAGGTGAGGTTTGGGTTGCGTTTTGATGCAACATGGGAAGGTGATAGCTTATGCTTCTCAGCAACTGAAACAGCATGAGCAGAACTACCCACTCACGATCTAGAGTTGGCGACAGTGGTGTTTGCACTAAAATTTTGGAGGCATTATTTGCTTGGAGAAAAATGTACAATCTACACTGATCATAAGAGTCTGAAATATTTGATGGATCAGAAGGAACTGAATTTGAGGCAAAGGAGATAGTTGGAATTGATAAAAGATTATGACTGCGTAATTGACTATCACCCAGGAAAGGTCAATGTAGTGGTCGATGCTCTTAGTCGAAAGTCTTCTAGTTCTCTTGCTTATATCCGAGTGATTCAAAAACTTTTACAAAATGAGTTGAAGTCTTTACCTTTGGAATTGATAATTGATGAGAATGATCTCCTAATAGCCCATTTGAAGGTTAAATCGATTCATATTGATAGGATACGTGAAGCACAGAATAATGACTCTACGTTGGCAAAGTTAAAGCAAGAAGTAAGGGATGGAGTGAGGAATGACTTTCAAATAAAGGATGATGATGTACTGATAATAAGAAATAGGCTTTGTGTGCCTCAGGATGAAGAACTCCGGAAGGTGATTTTGGAGGAAGCTCATAGTGCACCATACGCATTGCATCCCAATAGTGTGAAGATGTATCGAACCTTTAAAGAACACTATTGGTGGCAAGGTAAGAAAAGGGACATAGCTGAGTTTGTTTCTAGATGCTTGGTATGCCAACAAATTAAAGCCGAGCATCAAAAACCTTCAGGGAAATTGAACCCCCTACCTATTCCTCAATGGAAGTGGGAAGATATTGCTATGGATTTCGTTTCGGGATTGCCAAGAACGTAGTCTGGTTATGACAACATTTTGGTGATTGTTGATCGTCTAACAAAAGCAGCTCATTTTTTGCCAGTCAAGAAGACTTTTTCCATGGAAAGGCTAGCTAAACTTTATGTGAACGACATTGTTAGGTTACATGGTGCCCCAGTATTGATTGTATCTGATCGAGACCCCCGATTCACATCTCGGTTCTGGCCAAGTTTGCAGAATGCTATGAGCACTAAACTCAAGTTCAGTACCTCTTTTTATCCCCAGACGGATGGATAATCTGAACAGACAATTCAAATTCTGGAAGATATGCTCAGATCTTGTATTATTGAACTCAAAGGAAACTGGGATGAACACTTGCCTCTTGCAAAGTTTGCATATAACAATAGTTATCAGTCCAACATCGACATGGCTTCGTTTGAAGCCTTGTATGGAAAAAAGTGCAGAACTCCGGTATGTTGGGATGATATAGATGAAAGGAAATTGCTAGGTCCGAAAATTGTTATGATGATTGCAAACAAAGTAAAGGTAATCCGGTAAAAGATAAAAATAGCTCAAGATCGACAAAAGAGTTATGCCGATAACCGGAGAAAAGATTTAGAATTTGAAGTTGGTGATATAGTGTTTCTGAAAGTGACTCCTTGGAAAGAAGTAATCCGATTTGGAAGACGAAGAAAGCTGGGTCCTCGATATATAGGGTCGTATGAGATCATCGAAAGGATTGGCCTTACCGAAAGAATTGTCACGAATTCATAATGTGTTCCACGTTTCTATGCTCAGAAAGTACATTTTCGATTCTTCACATATATTGAAGGACTTGCCTATGGAAATTGAGAAAAATTTAACTTACGAAGAGCAACCAGTTGAGATTTTGGATAGAAAGGACCAAGTTCTAAGGACTAAGACTATTCCATTAGTGAAAGTTCTTTGGAGGAATCATTCATATGAAGAAGCTACATGGGAGAAAGAGGAAGATATGCGGATTCAATATCTTCACTTGTTTAATCAAGTTGGTAAGTAAATTTCGAAGACGAAATTTTTCTAAGGGGGGTAGGTTGTAACAACCGAGGTTACATAAGATCGTGCAAAGTCAAACCCCAAAAATTTTAAGGGTAAAATTGGAAATTGGTAAGAAGTTATAAGTGAAAAAAATAAAAGAAAAAAAGGATCAAATTGAACAAATTAAAAAGTTTAAGGGCCTAATGGTTATTTATGAAAAGTTGAGGGACCAATATGTAATTATACCAAAAATATAAAAATACCTTTTAAATTTATCTTTATCTCTTGAAAAATTCTATAAATTTTTCTTCTTCTTTCAAGTGATAGCCGGCCATCCTCCTCTTCATTCCCTCAAAATTCTCTTCAAGCATTTCCACCAAAATCTCATTAATAATCACATTCAAGGTTAGTTTCTTGATTAATTGTTCCTTTTCTCTAGATATTCTACATGAATATGCTAAGATTTTAGCTCCATAAACATATAAAGGTCTGAAGTTCAATCTATTAAGTATGAGTTTACTCTCTTTTGTAAGAATTAAAAGGATTTGAAAGCATGAACAAGAAAATGGAAAGAAAAAACAAAACAGGGAAATTGAGCATGCCTTCTTTTCTTATTTTTTGGGTTAGGCACAGCTGGGTTTTTATTTCTTTTATATTTTTCCTAGAAACCAAACTTCAATATGAGAATTTTGGTTTTTGAATCACTCAAAACCAATATGCGGTTAAAAAGATAAAATTCGATGAAGTTGGCTGTCCTGTTTTGACCCCTGTTTTGGCATAGTTTCGGAATTTATCAAACTTGATCAAGATTTTGTTCTAATTGTCTAAGTTAGTTATTTTTTTCATAAAGTATACTTATTGGTTGAGATAAACGAATTGGAATCACTTCAAAATTCTTTACCAAACTCAAGTTATGATTTTTCTAATCTAGTTTGATAGTAAGAAATTCATTGCTTAAGAGAAATATAGTACTAAATGATGATTATGGATTATGGAAATCTCTTAAGGCATGGAGTACTAGGAAGGAATTTGATAAGGACATGAATATGGAGTTGAGTTATGGAGAAAATGATTATGGAAATGATATTAAGAATTAAGGATATGTTATTTTGAGTATGAGAAATTAGTATTGACTTTGGGGTAGATTCATGGGACTTAAGTTGCATTCATAATTGCATAATGCTTTGAGTATGTATAAATACCAATTATCGTTAATCTCTAGACCATGTAGATCCAATGTTACTCGAGGATCCCGAGGTTACATGCCGAGACGTATAGGGAGATCATCTCAAAGATTGTGAGTAGACTATAACTATAGTTATATGGAGTTTTTTTTAATTATAATTATAATTTATTTAGCATGATATATATTTTACATATTAAAGACATATGCAATATATAAACATATGAATGATTTTGTTATTAATGTGCATGTATTTTAAGAAATGTTATATCGAGCAAGTTGGATGATTTATAAAATATGATTATACATAGATTTTGACATACATGGTTTTGGTTCCACCTGACTTAATGTATGAGATTATAACCTTGATCGGAATATGGGGGTTGTGTGCTATGCCTTTGTGGTGGGAGTCACCTCCAGAGTCCCAATTCCTTAATATTAGCTTGGGGTATGGGAGCTGCATGCTATGCCTTTATGGTGGGAGTCACCTCCAGAGTTCCTATCCCGTTATATTAGCCTTTTGGGGGCACATCATAGCGACACATATGTCTTTGGGGCTTCATATGATGATATTGGCCTTTGGGGCCGGCTACTAGTATGCCTACATGGATATTACCTGGTTATTATATTGATGTATGGATAAATCTTATGCATGACAGTAAGTTAGAGCTCAATTATATGAAACTTGATTTACTCTTCAGATTTTATTCATTGATTTGTTATTATAATACTGTTATATATTTGAAAATTTCGCTATATATTCGAATTATTTGTTATAGTTTTACTATTAATTATTTTGAAAACGTCTATTATGTTTTAAAGGTTATAATCATAGTTTTCAAATGTTTTAAAAGTAGTCTACTCACTGAGATATTCATATATCTCACATTTTCATGTTTCTCATTTTCAAGTTACAGTTAGGTTTCGGAATTGCTACCTTCCTCTACTCTCCGTTTCTAATAGTATATTGACGTGGTGGGCATCGTACTTAAAGTTCTAGAAGTCTTGTTCTTTTGATGTCTTTTATCTAGTAAACCTTTTTGAGATATGTTTACTTGTATATATTTGAAGTTATGAGACAATAAATCAATATATATTGACTTGAATATAGATTGATCGTGGATAATATTCAAATATGCATGTATAAATGTGATAAATGGTATTGATAAATATTGCTTGCTGAGGATATAAACTGAATGTCATTTGCAGGATGGTTATAGTTAAGATAGAAAGGAAACTTTGCCGGATTTTAGATAGATTATCCGGATAGAGTGTTACATGCTCTCTAGTGAATCATTCACCAAAGTTAGTCTTGAATTTCATTGCAGATCATTATTTCATGTTCATGGTCGGGGAAGATGCATCCAATGTTCCATTTTTCATTGGAGCTAGTTTCCCTTTCCATCTTTTAAGTAAAATTGAAATGCATGCCTAGTTTATTTTTGAGACTTTTTATTTAGTACGTAAACATTTGACAAATTGAATAAATTAAGATGCATTTTCTTTCAAGTGTGTTTATATTCCCTTTGTTATTTTTTTTTTTTTTTCCTTTTCTAAGGGCTATGCAATTGACATGGTCGGAGGTGTACTTGTTTTTATTCTTTATGCACAAAGAATCAACCGGATTAATGTTAATTCAATTTAAAATAAAATGCACCGATCATCCATGCATGTGATATTTTATTTTATTTTCATTCATAACTTTTAAAACTCGATAATTTAGAATATACCATGTTAATAGTGTTAATGCTTATTCACTTAGAATTTCACTACATGCATAAGTAGAATTAAAAATATATAAACAAAAGATAACTAATTTGAATTGACGGAATAGAATATATTAATATTTATATACGAACAATACAATAAAGAAATAAATGAACAACTCACTGATTTGTTGAACACAAAAAAATTACGATTGAGTCAAGGTAAAACCTCTGACCTTAAAACGATTTTTGCCTGTCTCTTAGGTGCTTACAGATTAATGCAACTCGTCTCCCAGGTCTCCTCAATCACGTTGTTGTTGAGAAAACACTCAAAGGCAACACAGCGAACCAAAAAATGAAATCGGTCTCTTTTTGAAAAACACCAAAAAACCGAGAGCAAGGAGAAAAACAAAGTGAATGAAATAGACACTGCTCTCGGATATATATAGTAAACTAGAAGACTGTTCGGACAAGACACAACAGTTGGAAAGAACCGTTCGGACAGACAAAACCTTTGGAACAGAAACGGTTCAGTTTGGTCCGAACAGACATGTCTTAAATAAGACAAGTCACTTGATCGGTTGGGCTATACCTGTTCGATTTGGACCGAACAAACAGGTTTAATTGGTTGGTTGGGCAGTAAAAAATTAATTACTGACCAAAGCCCAGCCCGACCCGCGCGTGTAGGTCTCCACCCTTCACAATAACTTGGGTGCCCCTTGGGGCCCAATCCCACCTTGAACCTAAGCCTATATAAACACAAGCATAAGCTTTTGTGTTTCCAATGTGGGATTCCACACCACGCTAAATATCAACCAACTTCTTCCTATTCAAGTGGGTGTTTTTGAGATCAATCTCTCATTCAATATTGATATCAATTGTGTACATTAATAATACAACGTATATCTACTTACGACAACCTACGTATTCATAGACGTATTTCTTATTTCGTATTTATACACAAATAAATCAATTGATATCCAACAACAAGAACATCAACCTAACATAAATTTTATTTTTCTCAAAAATGAAACAAGCTTACATTTTCTTACCACTTGATGGATGTTTATATTAGTATGAATATGGTCATACATAATAATCTTATATTTCATTAAGGATTTATATTTGATGCACTGTCAGTGTATAGGTCTATACACTGATAGTGCATCCTACGATGCCACCTGTTAAAATGTTAGGGTTAGAGTTAGTGTTAAGGTTAGGGTTAGGAGTTAGTGGTTAGGGGTTAGTTTTTTAATGAGGTGGCAGTGTAGGATTCACTGTCAGTGTATAGACCTATACACAATGCATCAAATACAAACCCTTTAATTAAAATATAATATGTGAGATGCATTTATATATAATTGCTGTATATTATTTCTAGATATATATTGTATATATAGATATAATTTTTTGATATAAAATTATAAGCAAATTTATTTGAATATTGATAAAAAAATTATTTTTCAAATTATCGATTTTTTTTTATTATTTATCAAAATACGCTGATATTTGTACAGACTACAAAAAATAACAAGGGAAGTCGCCATATCCCTTGGTTAAATTTTAAAAATTTTGAAAAAAGAAGAAGGGAAGTCGCCATGTGATATGGCAACTTCCCATCATGTAATACAAAAAAAATTGAAAAAGAAAAAAAAATATAAGGGAAGTCGCCATATCATATTGCGACTTCCTTTCTGTTTTTTTTTTTCAATTTTTTTTTTTAAAATACCAGTTCGAAAGTCGCCATATGATATGGCGATTTTCGAACTAATTTTTTTTAAATTTAAAAATTTTGACCGTTTTCAAACGGTAAAAAAAAAATTAAATTGAAGGCAACGGTTATGTGACCGTTGCCTTCAAATTTTCACCAACCCAACAACCCCATTTTTAGATCCTATAAATACCCCCTCAAATTCATTTTTTTTCATACATAAACTCTCAAATTCTCTTCCTCTTATTTCATACAAAAAAAATCTCAAATTTTTTCTTAGCGTTGATTCTTCATTCTTCCATACAAAATCTCTTAGTATTGATTTAAAACTGGCTTCATCATTATTGAGGTTGCAAGAGAATCACATATCCGCAGTTATATGTCAAAAGGTTAGTAAATTTTTTAAAATTTTTAAAATTTTAATTAATTATCATTATAATTTTTTATTAATTTTTTATAAAATTATAAAAAATTTATAATTTTATAATAATTTTTATAATTAACTATCATTATATGTCAAGAGGTTGCATTATTAATTTTTTATGATTTTATAATTATTTAATTTAATTAATTATCAATAAGATACTGTTCACGTCTTACGTACGACAATTTTTTTTTGAAGATCTACATCCATATGTTACTGACCACTTAAAGAGTGTCGAATTTAATTATGCAAGTCAAATTTGACAATGTATGCTTCTGTCAGACTTAATTAGTGCGTTGGTTGAACGATGGAGACCCGAGACGTACACTTTTCATTTTTCGTGTGATGAATGCACGATCACTCTAGAAGATGTTGCGCTTCAACTTAGACTACCAGTGGATGGCATGACAGTTACAGGCTAAGTCTTCTAGATTGGAATAAAGAGTGTCAAAATTTATTGGGCATTGTACCTCCAGAAGAGTGTCTCAAGGGCTCAATGGTGACAAAAACTTGGTTGCAGTCATTTCAAAATCTCTCCAAAAATGCAAGTGAATAAGAGGGAAAATATGCTTCTAGAGCATATATTTTACGTTTGATTGGAGGAATGCTAATGCCCGACAAATCGAGTAGTCGGGTACATTTAATGTATCTTCCATTGCTTCGTGATTTAGACCATGCAGCAAATTATAGTTGGGGTTCTGCGTGTTTGGTGTTTTTGTTTAGAGAACTATGCCGGGCTACAGTTCCAAAGAGCCATAACGTAGATGGGTGTTTACTACTTCTACAGTCATGGGCTTGACATCGACTGCCATTTATTACTCCGCGCGGGAATTTTCCGTCTGTATAACCCTTTGCAAGCAAGTAATAAAATTGACTATTTTATTAATTTTATACAAACTTGTATTTTTATAAGTCTATTAAGATTTTATATGCATTTTAACAGGTGGAGTCATCCTAAAGATTGTAGCGATATTCCGATCGACCTTTCAAGTATAAGATCACGACTAGATCAAGTAGGATATCATAAGGTAAAAGTTTCGATTGTTACATTCAAGTCTTTTTGTATTTAATACATATGAAACTAATAATTTGTAATAATTATTCGCAGTTTGTGTGGATGCCATATTCTTCAAATTAAATTATGACATGCATCCCATCGGATGCCTACAATACAGCATTGATATGCTTTGCATATGTAGAGTGACACCACACTAACAGGGTGTTGCGACAATTTGGGATGCAACAACCAATTTCGCAACAACCGGTGAACCTTGATAAGGTTCACAAGATTGATATGCATGGGCATCAAGAAGTATTTTGGCCTACGAAGCATCGACAATGGATCCAGTGGTGGAATCTACATTCTGAACGAATTTCAACGGGTATACCCATTGTTCGTAATAATTTCAATCCATCTGATGATTACATAAGATAGTATAAAAATGAAGGTCAACCTTTTGTTTGTCCACCGTCGGAGTTTGAGGATGTTAGGAGTATGCCATTTCCCGGACCAACTTCAAATCCAGTCCCTCCTACACACGAAATGGAAGTTTCTAGACCTAGCCGACAACATGGGCGGACGCATCAACCGGCCTCATCACATGCGGCGGAGTTCACGGCACCGAGAATGTCATTTAATCATCCTGAACCTCGACCAGAACATGGCGTAGCATCCAGTCATCGTTATTCCGTCAGTCACCCCAGGTTTGGTGTTGATAAGTGTTACCGACCATCACCGCCAATGACGAGGTTAGATGACCAGCTCCTCACCTCAAGTCCAAGTTCAGCATATCTAACTATAATGTATCAGTTTGGAATCCCTGCGTCAACATTTGATGGTACATTGATAACTCGTATAATTATATAGTTCTTAGTTATGTTTTATTATTGTTTTGTGTCAAATACGAGTTATTATTGCTTAGTCTAATTGTGTTTATAATATTTTATTTTTTATGTAATTTGGTGTTTTTCACGAGTTTCTTTGAGTGATTTCAGATTACTAGGTTAAATCAAGAATTAAGGGCAAATCCAATTCAGTTCCAGTTCCAACACCTTTTTCCATATCAGCTATATCTGGAGTTTCACTGAAGCATTAAAGCTGAAATTTTTATAGTGCATAGTTAAGAGGCATATCTATCTTTTTCATGTTTTACACTTCTTGAAACGGAGTCGTTTTCCCTAGCGAAATCGACCATCAAGTTGGCTGATGTGCAATGACGTCTGTGCTGACCTGTTTTGGTATTTTGACCATATCTTCCGATCCACATGAGCAAATGATCTGATTCCAACGGCTATGGATCCGTAACGGATAGGGGTATATTTTTCTAGAAGACCAATTGATCAGATCGAGCCTCCAACATTGACAAAATCGACCATCAATCTGGCTGATCAGAATTGTCATACAATATGACGAAAATTGTTAGAAAAATGCACCCACCTATTATACCTACCTTTGAAATTTATAAAGCTTGTCTCTTGTCATTTAGCTCTCCAAAATGTGTATAAATAGAGGGCCTTGGATGAGCATTAAAGGGACATTGGTAGGATATTAGCCATTGTAATAAAATTCTCTAAGTTTTCTTCTTCTTTCCTTTGTCTAGTTTTCTTTTTTTTTTTTATTTACTTATGCTTCTTACATTTCTTTTCATTTTATTCATATCTAGTATGTGTTGCTAATCATATTGTTGAGGTGATAAGGTGAAGCTTTTGGTAAATGCTAAGGTTAGTCTCTTAAACATGAGCTAAAATGAATCATCATTTATAAACACTAGTATAGATAATATTTTCTTTTGGTTTAAAATCATACTTGCAAAGTAGGGATCTTGATTCATTATTGACAATGAAAATGGCACAGTAAATGCTTGGTTTCATAACCTTGATTTGTTGTAGACATATACCTTGGCATAAGGAATGCTTGGACTCTTTTTGTGAGTTTTGAGGACACCAAATGGACATAATATCATATGCTATGGACGTTGGACAATTTGGACTGAATTGCTAAACCTTCCGATTGGAATCTCCCTTATGTGTGAATTTCAATTGTGTAATAAAACAAGATTAATCTTAGCATAACACCAAGAGTGGATTCTCTAACCTCAACATCTTTTCTTATTGTTTTTATATCTTGTTTAATTTCTTTTATTTTATTTTGTTCTCTAATATCTTGTTTATCTTGTTTTGTTGTTGATTCCCTAATATCTTGTTTACTTTATTTTTCTTATATTTTATAAACTTATACTTACTAATACGCTTCCCTGTGGTTCGACCTCGGACACCCGAGAATTTATTACTTGAACATAACCTGCACTTGGGTTTACAACTCTTAATTGAGTCTCCATCAAGTTTTTGGCGCCGTTGCCGGGGAGGCAATACTAATTATATAAGTTTATAAGTATATTTATTTTTATTGGCTGGTTATACCGCCTAATTTTCTATATATTTATATTTATATTGTATATTAACTTTGTTTTATTTTTATTGGCTGGTTATACCGCCTAATCTGTTTTTTAACTTTGTTTTATGCTTGTTTGGCGACGTGATTTTAGATCTCGTCGTTTAGTTAGATTTTATTGTGAAACTTTTTCAGGTAATCTTTCTAATACAACTCCTACCATGGCTGACAATGAAAGTGTTCATGCTGAAGATGAGAACAGACAAGTACGCACCATGCGTGACTACTTGCAACCACCTCGAAGCTCATCACCCTCTTGTTTTATTTTTCCTCTCAATGCAAACAACTTTCGTTTTAAACCAGGTATGATAGCTTTGCTTCCAAATTTCCATGGGTTAGAATCGAAAAGTGTTTACTCGTTTCTAAAAGACTTCGAGGATGTATGTGTCACCTTTAATGACCAACAATGTACAAATGAAATTGTCAAGCTAAAATTATTTCCTTTTTCTTTAAAAGATAAAGCAAAAATTTGGCTTCATAATTTAAAACCAAGGTCAATTGGCACATGGCAAGAATTACAAACTGAGTTTCTAAAGAAATTTTTCCCAGCACATAAAACTACTGCTTTGAAAAGACAGATTCAAAATTTCGATCAAAATCAAAATGAAGCATTTTTTCAGTGCTGGGAGCGTTTTAAAGATTTGTTAAGTTCTTGTCCACATCATGGTTTTGAAAAATGGCGTCTTATTAGTTTCTTTTATGAAAGTTTAACTCCCGAAACTAAACAATTTGTTGAAACAATGTGTAACGGTGAGTTTCTAGAAAAAGAACCTGAAGAAGCCTTTGACTACCTAGACCATTTGGCAGATAACTCTAAAGCCTGGCACACAGATAATTCCTCTGAAAGTTCCAATAGATCTAATCTTGTTTCTAACAGAGGTAAATATCATTTTAGTCAAGAAGATGAGATAAAAGCTAAAGTAGCTAATTTGGCTAGAAAGATTGAAGCCATGGAACTTAGAGAAGTAAAAGAAGTCAAAACGGTTAAAAATGAAGAAAGTTGTGGAATTTGTGAAATCATGGGACACCCCACTTCTGAATGCCCAAACATTCCCATTCTTAAAGAAGCGTTGCATGATCAAGTAAATTCCATAAACACATTTAAAAAGCCTTTTCCTTCTCCTTACTCTGAAACGTATAACCCTGAATGGAGAAATCATCCCAACTTCAGTTGGCGAAATAATAATCATGTTCAGGTACCACAATCTCAAAAGCCGGGCAACACTTTTTCCTATCAACCTTCACGTGTACAAACCTTGGAAGAGACATTGCAAGCATTCATGCAAACACAAGCAAATGTGAATAACCAAACTTCACAGGACATCAATGAGATCAAAAACACCTTGTCCACATTGACAGCTTCATTACGCACTCAAGAAAAAGGTAAGTTTCCTGCTCAACCTCAGCCTAACCCTTCTACTCAATGTCTTGTTTCTTGCTCCAATGAAACTCAACAGGAAAATGCCAGTTCTATCACAACTCTTCGAAGTGGAAAGGCAATTGACAAAAACATTCCATCAAAAGACCAAGATCCTCCTTCCCCTCCGAAAAGTAATGGTAAGGATGATGGTAAGTCTGAACTTCTTGAAAATTTGGACAAAGAAAAAGGTATGCATCCTGCTCCTTTTCCTCAAAGGTTGCAAACAATAAAGAATTTGAATCAAAATGCAGAAATTTATGAACTTTTCAAACAAGTTAAGATTAACATTCCTTTATTGGATGCAATCAAACAAGTTCCATCTTATGCTAAATTTTTGAAGGACATGTGCACATTTAAAAGGAAACATAATGTACAAAAGAAAGCATTTCTGACGGAAAGTGTGAGCTCAATCATTCAGCACCTTACTCCACCAAAATTCAAAGATCCTGGATGTCCAACAATCTCATGCATCATTGGAAACACTAGAATAGAACGTGCATTGCTTGATCTTGGTGCTAGTGTTAATCTTTTGCCTTTTTCTGTTTATCAACAGTTAGGTTTAGGTGAACTCAAGGAAACACCTGTTACACTTCAACTAGCTGATCGTTCTGTAAAAATTCCTCGAGGGATAGTTGAAGATGTTTTGGTTCAAATTGAAAATTTTTACTTCCCTGTTGATTTTATTGTTTTGGACACACATCCTGTTTCAAATCCAAATGTTCAAATTCCTGTTATATTAGGCCGTCCATTTCTTGCAACTTCTAATGCTCTGATAAATTGCAGGAATGGTATTTTGAACATTTCTTTTGGAAATATGACTTTAGAATTAAATGTGTTCAACATTTGCAAGCAACCTGGTGATGATTCAGAAGTACATGAAGTGGATTTCATTGAAGAACTTGTTCATGAACATCTCACCACTACCACATTCCATGATCCTTTAGAAGCTTATTTAATTGAATGTGAGTTTGATAATGCTTCAGAAATTTCACACACTGATTCTTCGTTAAATTCTTTTCAGGATAAGCATCGTTGGAAACAAAAGTTTGAGGAACTCCCATCACTCACAAATGTCACTGTACCATCAACTATTGAACCGCCCAAGCTGGATTTAAAACCATTGCCATCCGAGCTAAAATATTCCTTTTTGGGAAAAATTCCTTCTCAATGGAGCCCCCAAGATAAAAGGAAGTTTCTGAATGAGGTAAAGAAGTTCTACTGGGATGACCCTTACTTGTTCAAATATTGTCCTGATCAAATTTTTCGAAGATGCATTCCCGACAATGAGGTAAGTAGTGTAATTAAGTTTTGTCATTCCGAGGCATGTGGTGGTCATTTTTCATCAAAGAAAACTGCTGCAAAAATTTTACAGTGTGGATTTTACTGGCCAACTTTATTCAAAGATGTATATGAGAATTCTAAAATTCATAAAGAAAGAACTAAAGCCTTTCATGACAAGTTAATTTCAAGAAAAACATTTGATGTTGGGCAAAAAGTTCTACTTTATAATTCTAGACTTCACATATTTCCTGGTAAGTTGAGATCAAGATGGACTGGCCCATTTGTGGTTAAGCATGTGTATCATTATGGAGCAGTTGACATTGAGAATCCTCAAAATGGTAACGTATTCAAGGTAAATGGACAAAGACTCAAACTCTTTTTGGAAAATCATGTTACTCAAGAAGAGGTTGTTTTTCTTTCTGATCCTTGTTTTGAAAATAACTAGATGTAAATATAATTTTTACTAATTTCCAAAAAAAAAAAAAAAATAATAATAATAATAATACATTTTTTTTAACCCTGGTTAAATGGCGGATAACGGTACTCCGTGATTATTTAAGTCGGTTCCATCAGCTACCCACAAAACTGATATTGTATATAAATTTCTCTTTCAATTTCTCTTTCATCTTTTTTAATTTTTTTTTCAGGATGGATGATATTCTCAAAAGATTGCAGAAACGATTTCCTCCTTTTCCTCGAAATATTTTACTGAAGCTTTACCAAGTTCGATTTGAAAGATTAAGAATGCTTATGCACAAAGGGATTCCTGAAGACATACGTTGGATAATTGAAGCCAAGGTACGTGAAAATGAATATCTTCCTGTTTTGCATTTACCAGGTACAGGTAGAAGCACTTTTGCAAAGAAGCGACGAGCAAAGCGCATGAGTTCAAATTGCCACAAATGTGCACGATGGACGTGTAACGGTAAATGTCGTTCTATTGGGATTCCGTCCTCTAATCGAGATGATAAAATTGAATTCATTAAAGATGGACTGAGTAAGGAGAATTTGGGTAATATCCAACTTTCTCTTGAGACGCATCCTAGTGGAGACGTACAAAGAGAAATTCTTGATTTATGGCCGCAATTCCAAAGGGAATGGCAACATCTTGGGAATCTGATGTTAAAAGACCCTGTTTGCCAGCTTGTAAGAAAACTGGAAGGGACACCTAGGGGTTTAAAGGCTTGTGTCACATGCTAAGTGCCACCGTGATTTCCAACGAAAATGGATTAGATTAGATTTTCTTATTTTATTTTTATTGAGTCGTTGCTAAGGACTAGCAACAATCTAAGTGTGGGAGTGTGATAACTCGTATAATTATATAGTTCTTAGTTATGTTTTATTATTGTTTTGTGTCAAATACGAGTTATTATTGCTTAGTCTAATTGTGTTTATGATATTTTATATTTTTATGTAATTTGGTGTTTTTCACGAGTTTCTTTGAGTGATTTCAGATTACTAGGTTAAATCAAGAATTAAGGGCAAATCCAATTCAGTTCCAATTCCGACACCTTTTTCCATATCAGCTATATCTGGAGTTTCACTAAAGCATTAAGGCTGAAATTTTTACAGTGCATAGTTAAGAGGCATATCTATCTTTTTCATGTTTTACACTTCTTGAAACGGAGTCGTTTTCCCTAGCGAAATCGACCATCAAGTTGGCTGATGTGCGACCTGTTTTGGTATTTTGACCATATCTTCCGATCCACATGAGCAAATGATCTGATTTCAACGGCTATGGATCCGTAATTGATAGGGGTATATTTTTCTAGAAGACCAATTGATCAGATCGAGCCTCCAACATTGACAAAATCGACCATCAAGCTGGCTGATCAGAATTGTCATACAATATGACGAAAATTGTTAGAAAAATGCACCCACCTATTATACCTACCTTTGAAATTTATAAAGCTTGTCTCTTGTCATTTAGCTCTCCAAAATGTGTATAAATAGAGGGCCTTGGATGAGCATTAAAGGGACATTGGTAGGATATTAGCCATTGTAATAAAATTCTCTAAGTTTTCTTCTTCTTTCCTTTGTCTAGTTTTCTTTTTTTTTATTTACTTATGCTTCTTACATTTCTTTTCATTTTATTCATATCTAGTATGTGTTGCTAATCATATTGTTGAGGTGATGAGGTGAAGCTTTTGGTAAATGCTAAGGTTAGTCTCTTAAACATGAGCTAAAATGAATCATCATTTATAAACACTAGTATAGATAATATTTTCTTTTGGTTTAAAATCATACTTGCAAAGTAGGGATCTTGATTCATTATTGACAATGAAAATGGCACAGTAAATGCTTGGTTTCATAACCTTGATTTGTTGTAGACATATACCTTGGCATAAGGAATGCTTGGACTCTTTTTGTGAGTTTTGAGGACACCAAATGAACATAATATCATATGCTATGGACGTTGGACAATTTGGACTGAATTGCTAAACCTTCCGATTGGAACCTCCCTTATGTGTGAATTTCAATTACGTAATAAAACAAGATTAATCTTAGCATAACACCAAGAGTGGATTCTCTAACCTCAACATCTTTTCTTATTGTTTTTATATCTTGTTTAATTTCTTTTATTTTATTTTGTTTATTTTGTTCTCTAATATCTTGTTTATCTTGTTTTGTTGTTGATTCCCTAATATCTTGTTTACTTTATTTTTCTTATATATTTATAAACTTATACTTACTAATACGCTTCCCTGTGGTTCGACCTCGGACACCCGAGAATTTATTACTTGAACATAACCTGCACTTGGGTTTACAACTCTTAATTGAGTCTCCATCATACATCATTTGTGGGTCCATCTAGTAGTCAGGTTCCCTTTATGGGTGGACTAGGTTTTGGCTCCTCCAGTAGTGGGTTTTCATTTGTTGATACAGAACATATGGGTCCCTCTAGTAGTGCGTTTCCATCGACTGATGTGGGTCATTTCCATGAGCATGCGAATGACATATAATCAGAACCAGTGGCGGTAGGTCAAGGACGAGGTCGACAACGAATACGTGTCACTGACGAGGTTGAATAACGGGTGCAACCACCACGAAATAGGAGAGCTCGACACTGTTGCTCAACACCACGCGATACGAAAGCTCCTCCGTAAATAATTAGAATAAACGTACTTTTTGTATAATAATCATGTATTTTTGTATATTTTTTAATAATATAATTTTTGTATAATAATGGTGTACTTTTTGTATTTTTCTTTCATTAAATGTAATGTTATT
The DNA here is from genome assembly GCA_030761205.1 of Fremontodendron californicum. Lineage (NCBI taxonomy): Eukaryota > Viridiplantae > Streptophyta > Magnoliopsida > Malvales > Malvaceae > Fremontodendron > Fremontodendron californicum. Next base: position 7,989,036 of record JAULJL010000004.1, read on the forward strand.
TAAAATTTTAAACTATTTTTTTTTAATTTTGTTATTAATTTTTAAATTTTAAAAAAATAGTTTGGGAAACGATATAATTTTTTTTTTAAAATTTTTTTAGTTTTGTAAAATTATTTTTTAATATAATTTTTTTAAAATTTAGTTTTGTAAAATTTAGTTATACAATTTAAATTTTTTTATCGTTTTCCAACGGTGTAATTTTTAAAAAACTTAATTTCGAAAACGGTAGATTTTTTTTTTTAATTTTATAAATTTTTTTTTTAATTTATTTTTTAAAATTTTAATTTTGTAGAATTAAATATACAATTTAATTTAATTTTACCATTTTAAAATAGTAGCATTTTTTAAATTTAAAAAAAAAAACAGTTCGAAAGTCGCCATATCATATGACGACTTCCGAACTGTAAAAAGCAATTTTTTTAAAAAAAAAATACGAAGAGAAGTCGCCATATCATATGGCGACTTCCCTTCTTAATTTTTTAAATTTTTTATAAATTTAACCAAAGGAAGTCGCCATATCATATGACGACTTCCCTTGTTATATATTTTTTTTATCCGTACAACAAACAGGGTATTCTGGTAAATAATTTTAAAAAATCGATAATTTGAAAATTATTTATTTTTTTAGCAATATTCAAATAAATTTGCCTACAATTCTGCATTTTATTATTACAAATTAAGTTTTATTCGTTAAAAAATATTAATTATTATTGTATCAAAACACACAAAATTACATTTTTTTTTTCAAAAAACAAAATATAACCAAACAATCTCAACTTGTATAAATCAAGGACGATATATCATATGTATAAGATAATATCTTATTGTAGTTTTTCTTTTATCAAAATAAGGAGATAATATAAATATAACTTTTGATTTAACATAAAAAATTATTTAATAATATAATGAATAAAAGTTTCATATTTATATAATTAAAATTGGTATATAAATATATGATCAACTGAAAAATATTTCTAGTTAGGACACTGAAAACTTATCTTAAATTCTTTCTTTGCAAACTGTTTGATAAATAGTTTTGGTTCTGTTATACTTTATTTGGACCGTTGATCTGATCTACTAGTTTCGATCAGCTTTTGATGGTGGAAGTGGAGATGATGAGTAGGATTAGGAAGCTCATGATTAGCTTGAACTCAAAGGCATATAAGAGAAGAGAACCAACAACTATGTGTACCTATCTTCTATACCTATCATATAAAAAAAATCCTGTCGACACGTGTCGATTTTTTTGACATGTATTGAGTTATTTTTTATTTTTTTATTTTTAAATAATGTATTTAAAAATGTTGATTCACACGTTGATTTGTGAGTCGGATTTAGGATTCATATCATATCCGTTCAATTTTTTTTTTTAATTTTTTTTACTAATTATTTTATTTTTAAATGACGTATTTAAAGGGGTTGGTTCGAACATTGACTCGCGAGTAAATTTAAGATCCGTACCCGAAATACTCGAGAAAAAAATTTAAAATTTAAAATTTAAAATATTTTTATTAGTTTTTAGTTTTTTATTTTATTTTTAAATAATATATTTAAAGGGGTTGGTCCGCACGTTGACTCGCGGGTCGATTTAAGATCCGTACCCGATCGGTTCAGAAAAAAAAGTTAAAAAAGTTATTAATTATTTTTATTTTTCTTTTAAATGATTTATTTAAAAGGCTGGTCAGCACATTGATTTGCGAATCGATTTAAAATCCCTACCCTACTCTCTCGAGAAAAAAAAGATTAAAAAAAAAATAAAACTTACTGCTAATCAATGTGACATACATGTTAAGCTCTTTTTCTTGACGACGTGCTTTTTTTTCCTTTTTAATTTTAAGTCGACCCAATGAGAAAATAAAATACAAATCATAATTTTATTTTGTTATTTTTCTTTAATTATTTTTTTTCTTCTATAAATAAAAATATACACTATACAATAAGGTCTAAATATTTTTAAAAAATAGATATAAATAACATTTAAAAATACATTTATATTATATAATTTATAAATAAAAAATTATTATAAATTTAATTTTCATAATTAATAAAATATAATTATATTATTATTATAATTTAAAAATAAAAATAATTTTATTTTATTTAATATTAAGTTTTTTTTATTATTAATATTAAGTTTTTTATTATTAATTAATTAAAAATTATAAAAACCCCAGCAAAGCGGGGGTTAACTCTAGTTAATAGAAAAGCAAAACCTGGATTCAAAATGAAGCTTTGCCCTTCCACTTGCTATTATAATATTATTGCCGGGGCCAAATATGGGTCAAGTTATTTATTTCGCTTTATTTCAAGGTGCAATTGAGTGCTCTCGTATATTGGAACAACTTTTAATGATAATTATATATATGAGAAAATCTAATGGTAAAAAATATTTAAACATTGGACCGTATCTTTCGCGATTTGTTTATGGGATGGATTGGATTGGGTTGAGTCGAGTTCCGATCGAATTCAAATAAAATATTAACAAATTTCATAGTTACCTAAACTCGATTCGATCCAAAATGTGAGATTCATTATTTATCAAGCCAGCTCATATTTTCAAATGGACAATCCATGCCCGTACACACCTGCCTAAATTTTTTAAATAAAAGAATGAAATAATCATTATATTGAATATTAAGTAAGACAAATGTATAACAATATTGGATTAACAAAAGGGATAATGTCATGTATGACTCTTGAAGTTTATCAAATTTATCAATGTATTACTTGTATTTTAAAAATGTTCAATGTGTGACCTGTACTATCAAACCGTGTATCAGTGTGGTACTTTGACTTAATAACGTTAAATATAGATGATGATGTGATATTAACCAATCAGGTGATGACACAATACATCACCTGATTTTTTAGAAATTAATATATGAATTATTGTAAAAACAATTTAGAAAAAAAAAGAACAAAATATTTTAAAAATATAAAATATTTAAAATTATATTTTTAAAAAAATTAATATAATTTTTCTTTAAAAAAATTTTAATTTTAATTTTAAAAATTAATATCTATTTTTCAAAAAAAAAAATTAAAAAATTTACAGAATAGAAATATTTAACTAAAATTATTTTTAAAATTAAAATATTTTAAAATTACTTGTTAAAAAATTTATAACAACTGAATTTAAAAGAAAAAAATCTAAAAATTACAAAAATTACAAAAATTGAAATATGAAATTTATTTTTTTATTTTTTTAAAAATATTTATAAAAAACTACTAATATTAAAATATGATTTTTTTATTATAAATTTTTTAAACATATATATTAATTTTTTTTCCTTTCCTCCTTCCTCTCTCTCCCCCCTTTCGACCTAATTCAGGTTATTTCTAGCTAGTTACTGGTTGAGTTTGACCAATGGATGCTGAACCCAGCGTTGGTAGGCCAAAACGGCTTGAAATAAGGCCAAAAACAACCTAAAATCAAGCTAGAAACGCCCTAAACTCGTGCCAAGTTCGGCCTCCCTTGGCCAAACCCAGTCGATGGCTAGCTGAAAATGGCCCGGAATAAGAGAGAATCGGGAGGGAGAGGGAAAGGGGAGAGAGAAAGGAAAAAAAAAAGGGAAAGAAAAAAGATATTATTTTTATTTTTAAAATTAAAATAATACTTTTTTTTTAAATACACATGGCATCATTATGTAATGTCAAGTGTCAAGTTTTCATTGGATACAAAAGTCACGTCACCTAATATTTAACGTTGTTACTGATAAGTACTACAATAGCACACGAAGTGAAACTTCAAGTATCAAAATAGATATTTGTAAGGTAGAGGTATCACTTTGAAAATTTTAATAAACTTCAAGGGCCATTTGTAACATTATCCCTTAACAAAACTATATCCATACAACACAAGTTTACCTTCCAAAATTAAAATATATATATAATATGATATTATATGATATTATATATATTTTTCAAAAAATATTATATATAAATATAATTTATATAAAAATATATAACTATTGGACTGGGTCTGCCCTTAAATATAATGCCCAAGACTCGACCCGTTTAAAAAATGGACTTCCTATTTGTACTCAAACCCGTCTAATGGACCTAACATTTATGTTCATGCCCTCTATGATATCGGACTAATCTTTAAATTTGAATGAATAATTCAACCAATAAACATATCTACTTAAAAAAAAAGGTTTACATCTGTATAGCCAAGCTTTGATTGTTTTGCACATATTAATTTTTACTCTAAAAATTAATTTGTAGCACCAAATTAACAACATAACATTATATTGTCAAATAAAAAATTTTAACTTTATAAAAATTTTCACAAATTTATTTTGTATACATTTACAATAACACCACAACTAGTTTAGAAGAATCTTTACACATGAATATTGTAGACTTAAGAAACTTATCACTACAGCAAAATAGATCATTAGCAGCATTTTTTTAAACATTAGCGGCGTTTATTTTTGCTGCTAATTACTTTGCGACTTTTTAAATAAACGCTGCGATAGCTAAAGTCGGGGAATTTACCGACGTTTCTACTAGAATCGCCACTAACATTGTGGCGTTTGTTGGTATTTCATTGGCGTTTTTAAACGACTGAATAGTTCTCCGAATTGCAGAATTCGATGGGACTTTAGCGGCATTTGTGAACCAGAAACGCCGCTATTTAAACAAATTTAGCGGCATTTTGTATCCACAAACGCCGCTAATTGGAAGAATTTAGCGGCGTTTGTGGTTCTTAAAATGCCGCTAACATTTGCATTTGTTTCTTATTAAACATTTGAAATTTAGTGGTGTTTGTTCTTAAAAGGCCACTAAATTTCCAGAATATTTTTTAAAATATATTTATGTTGTTTAAAAATGTATTTATCAATAATATCTACAATAATATTTACAAAACTGTTTAACAATATACAAATAACAAAAATTATAAAAAAAAAACCATAATATAAAGATATATTAAATATATATTATAGAATATCATTATACAACAATTGTATTACTTAACACATAAAATCCAATTACAACTTAAAAAAGCTAGAGTTACAAATGTTCAAAGTTCAAGGACAATCGTAAGAGGAACGTTTTTCCGGAGCAAGTTTGTTCTCATGTTATGAACCCTACTAAGAAAAGTTAAAAAACGTAATAAATATATAAGATATTAAGTTATAAAAAAATAAGATAGTTAACAACGAAAATATTATATTACCTGAGATGAAAGATTTTGTGAACTCGTTGCGTCTGCTGAGAACTTCTGTTGCACTAAATTCATCAACGAATCAAACTGTGTCTGCAGTTGCTGATATCTTTTTTTTATCTTCTTCTCTCTGCTTCTCTCTGTGTTTCCTTTTCCTCAAAACATTGTTGCATATTTTTCAAATCTTCTCTCAGCATCTGAACTTCATGTGTAGAGTAGCTTTGTGAAGAAGAATAAGTATATCGCTGATGTAGACACCAAATTTTGTCCGGACCCCCTAATCAAGATAAGTTCTCCTTCAACTTCCTGGAATGCATAGAATTTCCTCTAATTCCACAGTTGGGTCTCTAAGACTTTGATTTAGAGGTCAACACAAAAAAAGTCAACTTCTAAAAAGTCAACTCTAAAATGTCAACTACTGAAAATGTCAACTTTTTGGAAAATCAAGATTCGAAGGTGAATTGAACAATGGTGAATAAATCTTGGCAATTGGAGATCCACAATTGAAAATAGGAAGAAAATTTGAAGGTGGAAAGACAAATTGCAAATTTCAGTGTAGGAGAAAAGCATGAAATATCCAAATTTTGGGAAAAGTATGTAAACGATCAAATTGAATGAAATTGAAACCTCAAATTGAAGGATAATCAATAAATAGAAGTACCTTAATGTCCAATTTTACAAAGATTTGAAGAAAAACTGGACAAAAGGGAAAAATTGGAAATTGCCATTTTGGGGAAAAATATGAAAATTTTCATGGGAAAAAGTATATATAAATGATCAAATTGAACAAAATTGAAGGTTTAAAGTGGAATAAAATCAATAAATAAACGTATCCGAAGGTCCAATTTAAAATGGAACCGAAGGAGAAGTCAACTTGAAGAATAATTGAAAAAATAAAGATGTGAATAAATGGAAAAATACAAATTTGAGGAAAACCATGGAAATGGTCAAATTGAGAAAAATTGAAGGTTCAAAGTGGAATAAGATCAAATAAAGGTATCCAAAAGTCCAATTTAAAGTGGATTCAAAGGAAAAGTCAATTGGAAAATAGAAGCCCAAAAAGAGAATAAAGAGGAAATTCCCAATTTGCGAAAAAAGAGGAAAATCAAATTCAAAGGGAATTCGGATATAAAAAATTGGGCAAAATGGGTCCAACTCCAATTCAATATTTGATAAAGGGGATGAAAAAAGAAAATATCGAAAATTGGCCTGTTTCGAGTAAAATCAAGGTTTCAGGGGCTAAAATGCAATTTTGGAAAATCCGAGAACAATAGAATTCGAGCTCGAAAAATTGCAAAACTTTCCAGAATTAAGTTTTAGGATGGAAAAAGGGAAATAAGAAGGAAAAAACCCAAAATTGGGGTCGAAATGCAAATAGGCTAAATTCGAGGGACTAAACCGCAATTTTAGAGGAAAATCCAAAAAAAAATGAAAAACGAGCTCGAAAAATTATGAAAACTTCCAAAACCAAGTTTAATATTGGATAGGATGGATTGGAATATAAAAATCCAAAAATGGGGCTGAAATGAAAATAGGCAAAGTTCGGGAAAACCAAAATGCAATTTTGAAGAATAATCTAGAAAAAATGGAAAACGAGCTCCAAAAATTATGAAAACTTTTAGAACTGAGTTTAATATTGGATAGGATGAATTAGAGGAAAAAAATCCAAAATTGGGGTCCATTTGTAAATAGATCAAGTTTGGGGGCCAAAATACGATTTTATCGAAAAATCGAGAAGGGACCAATTTGCAAATAAAAAAGAGGAATGGCATGGAATATTCCAGGCCATTTTCAGCCAAATAGAGAGAAGGGGGCTGAGAGAAGTGATTTAATGGTCAAGATGGAAGATAAAGTAGATATTTTTAAAGAAATCACATGATTCACCACTACTTACCTATGTGGCATTCTTTGTCAAAGAGAGGCATTTTAATTGTAAGGATGGAAGGTTATTGGCCAAGGCCATGTGATGGCCATATGATGATGCCAATTGGATAAAGAATGCCAACTAAGAAGATATTTTGTTGGTAAGCTACATGATCATGACAAGTGGCTAAAGAAAGGTTGTAGAGATAGGGACAAGAATAGTTGAGGTGGAATTTAGAGCCAATGAGAGTGTTACTTGGTCCCCAATTTTAGGAGATGGCCATGAGGAAAGGGGAAAAGAAATAGCCATGTGGAAAGGAGGCTGGAAAAGCATGTAGAAAGCATGACTAGAGAAAAAAGATGAGCATGCACTCTACACCAAGGGGGTTCGGCCAAGGGCAATATACAAGGGGTCTCTCTTCATTTTTTTCACACAGATTCACAACATTTTGGAGAAAGGGCAGTAGCTAAAACCTCTCAAGGAGAAAAGGAAAGGAAGAGAGAAAAAAGAGAAAAAAGGAGGAAGTTGGAGAGGATTTTTGGAAGCTTTGCTAGGTAATTTTCTTCTCTTCTCATGTTCTTCATTTTCTTTTCTTTTCTCATTCATTTGCTTCATTTTTTTTCTATGTTAGTTTCATATTTTCTCATTCAAAACAAAGGTTTCTTGAAAAGGTTTCAAAAAGGTTTACTACTTCTTCTTCTCTTTTTCATAAAATGTCAAAGTTTATAAAAATTTTCCTACATGTTTTTACCTTGGCCGAAACTCGTAGTGTTTATTGTTCTTGTATTTTGCTCATTTTTCTTGCTTGCATGTTGGATGTGGGATGTATTATTGTGGTAGGACAGATACTTATCTTTTGATTTCTTTCAAAAAAAATAAAATAAAAAGGTTTGATGTGCTTGAGGATCTTGGTTTTACCAAGTGATTTTGGTTAGGTAGGGTTATGTCCAAAGAATCAACCATTGAGCCAACCTTTATTTTTCTTTGTTTTTTTTATATTTCATCATATTAATATGCTTGTCTTTCTGAAAATGATTCATATTACATGGCATATTGTGTGTGCTTGTTGGGAAATGATGTTAGTGCTTGATGACCTTGGTCTCCCACCAAGAGATGGCTAAGTAGGATTCATTTCTAAAAAGTTAGCCTTGAGCCCATCATTTGTGCTTCCTGTAAAAATGTGTTTTCAATCTATTTCCAACTTGATTTTGGCTAGGATCAATCAATGCATAGCCAAAATCTATTTTTCAAACTAGTTGGAAGAAAACAATGTTTTACAAGTTGAGTATGCTGATTTTGGGCAATGTTTTCACCATGCATATTTTGTCAAAATGAAAAACCATTTTTACCTTACTAAGTTTAGCATGTTATGAACCTAAAATAATTTTTTCATATTTTTTCAATTTTTTTAAAGGTTCTAAAAAATAGCCTTGCAAAACCGGATTTTGGTTGGCTAGAACTAGTTTTAAAGTTTGCAAAAATCTCATTTTTTTTACTGAAGGGGAAGGGTTGGCCAAAACCTATATCTATTGTTTTGGGATGCTTTCCATGTTATTTAAAAAAAAAAAAATTGGTTTTATGAAAAACGGACCATGGGAAGATAAAACGAGTTTCTAAATCAAACAAAAACAAGGTTTCTTACTTTATGGCCATTCGGCCACCCTGAATGTCCACTTCAAAAATTGCAATTTTTTATACTTATTTTGGCTTTCAAAATGCTGCATTCAAATTTTATTTAAAGATACTCGAATATAAATTAAGGGCATTCAAATGCCCCCAAATCCAAGCCAAAATCCATGCCCAAAATCTCTCATTTTTAATATCAAATTTAGGTTTCTTTCAAAGGTAGTTGGACTTATTTTTAGGTGTTTAGATATCCTCTCTTCAAGAGAGAAACACATTCCATTTTCATGCATTGCATATTTTAAAATGTTTTTATTTAATTTAGCGTAAAAACGTATTTTTCGATTTCCTAGACATTTGGCGAGAATTAGTTCCTAATCTTTGTCGGGTTTGCCGGGGAGGTTAGAAAATTATTCAACGCACGTGCTTATGGAATCGAAAGGTTGATTTTTGTTTTACTCGAAATTGTATACGTATCACATGAAAATATATTTTTCCAAAGTTTTGTCGGATTTGTCGGGGAGTTCGGTAAAATATCCCATCACGTGCCATTTATATAATTTCATCAAAATGAAAACTCATGAAATTTAATTTCAAAATAATGATGTGTGCATATTTCATGATCATGCATATTCCATGATATCTACATTTGCCATCTTAATCATGCAAATTCTATGTTTATGAATATTCCATGATGATGTCATTTTATGATCTAATATTCATGTTTCCATATTTTATTATGATGTGATTGTGAATATTCTATGATGATATCATCTTTATGATTGGTGCTTATGTCATATATGTCATGTTATGTAGGCCACGTCATGAAATATTTGCCATATCATGAATATATGCCATGTCATGAGTTACTTACCGTGCTATGTATGTCATGCCATGAAATCTTTGCCATGTCATGTATAATATGTCATTAATTCTTTGCCATGTCGTGATAAAGTTTGCCATGTCATTAATTCTTTTGCCATGTCATAATAAAATGTTTGCCATGCCATAACAATTATGCATGTTGTTTAATTTATATTTGTACCTTAATAGTAATTTGTATATCTATGGTCATTTTTTATATACTATTTTCAATGCATAAAAATTAATGAGTTTTAACAAAAATAAGATTATTCCAAAGTTAAAATAATTCATGAGTTCTCTGTTGGTTCTGCCGGGGAGGATATCATCAATTATCATTAATAGCGAAATATCTCTTCTTTTTTTTAAACGAGGGTGATTCGGTATAGATAAAAGTTTCTCTGTTTTGCCGGGTCTATCGGAAAACATGGAAAAAAATTTGCACTAATAAATTCTGGATTATTCTCAAATAATATGATTGTTTTATTAAAAAAAAAAGAGGGAATTATTTTTCAATATCAAATATAAAACCGACTTTTGCCGAGACTCGAGATAACACACAATTAATAAGGTACCGTTTTATGCAGGCGTTGTGGGGGGTGCTAATCCTTCCCTGCACGTAATCGACTCCCGAACTCGTTTTTGTTTTCTCTCTGGTTCAAAGCGCAGACTTCGAAACTGGTTTTGAAAAAATGTTTTAATTAATTTTAAAATCTCTTACAGAAATCGATTTTAATAGGTGACCGATCACACCTAGCCAAAAAAGATTGGTGGCGACTCTATTTTCTTTTTCGAGGTTGTTTCCAAACCCTCAATTTTGTTTAAGAGGAATTAAGTCGTCTTTTCCTCTTTTCCCTTTTTTAAGGTCACTTGACGGGATCCCTTTTTAATGTCACTTGACGATATTTCCTTTTTTTTTTATTTAAGAGGAGTTTAGACAGCTTGGCAACTCCGCTGGGGACACTTAGAGAGTCAGGCTTGAAATTAGTCATGTGTTTTCAAAGTCTCGGTTTGTCAATTTTAATCGGTATTTAATTACAGTTCCCATATTTTTTTAATAAGGAGGATTTTGAAAATAATAAAATGTTTTAAATTTTTTCATCCTCATGTACATGCATATTAATACTGTTCTCTGTTTATTTAAGTGTTGTATATTATCATTACTCTTGGTTGATTAATGCTTTCCCTCATTTGATTCATTATTTTAAATAAGTTGTTGGGGTATTTAGAATAAGGGTTGTATAATAGGTGATGAAAGGTTTGTTTGTTCCTCTTCACACACTATACGTTCATTTGCATAACATGAGCCCTATACCCGGGTTCCATCCCTTTTAAGTGGAAGTAAAGTAAACTACACCTTCGTGACTAACAATCCGCACAGGCTAGCGAAACACTTTCGGAATACTAGAGTACCTATGCCTTAGTGACTAACAATCCGCATGGACTACAAAAATATGCTCTAAAAAATTGAAATCCGTTTTAAATCGGGGTGCCTTACTAGCCTTCATAGGCATTAGTGAGGGGCAATTTGGAGCTTTTAGAACCTGATTCACCCCCATATAGTGAACCATATGGAGCCAGTCTAGGCAAAGCCATACCGCTTTCTAGATAGATGCATCGAAGTTAGGAACACATGGGGAACATCTCTATCCTTTTGCTACTTATATCACATCTAGAATAAGTTTCTTAAGTTGGGTGAGGATGAATGAACATCGCATCGCCCGTAATAAGTGTGATATTTCTACCCCGAAAGCGTCGTAATGCCGAAAAATGGGGACCCTTTTTGTTGTATCATATGTTATGTTATTACCTTTGAATTCCTTTCTTTACTAATTTGTTTCCTTTCTCTTGCATGCATCATTGTCATCACATGTGCACTTTGAAGGTCATTGGTCTCGTGATACTCTTCAACCAATAGGGCTTTCATGGAGGGACAGTTTGCCTCAGTAGTTGAGAAGCATAGAGCCGTCAGATAATGGTCGGAATTATCTCTGAAAAAGGATAAAGATTTTTTGAATGAGGGTTATGCATCGACGTTTCCAGATAGGGTTGATCTCGTCATTCGGCTTAATGATCTCAGTGGATTGACAAACATTTGGAGCCAGTGTACCACAGCGGAGAAAAATATTGTCACCGAATTTTATGGGGACATGGCACTATTGATCTCTGTCAGAGTCAATGATGCACTACTCCGAGCCATGGCTCAGTTTTGGAATCCTTTCTATCGGTGTTTCACTTTTAACTAAGAGGATATGACTTCGAGTATTGAAGAGTATTCGGCCCTGTTACACATTGAACATTCCGTCCCGAATCTGGTATATCTGAAGAGTTCAAAGAGATAGCCAAGATTTTTGGGGTGGATATGAGTTGGGTCGAGAATCATATGGTTAAGAAAGGGAAAAGCGATTACATCTCATGCGTTTTCCTAAGAGCATTAATTCAGAGTCACCCTAGTCAGGAAATAGCTTGAGGCATCTTTGTCTTGGTCGTATATGGGTTGGTTATTTTCCCAAAGACATTGGACATATGGAGATACCTGTGTTTGACCTTTTCGAGAGATTGGGACAGAAGATAAATCCCTCTCCAGTAATTGTGCGGAGACGATTCGATCTTTGAACTTTTGGAGGAGGGTCGAAAAGGAGCGCATCATCGGATGTTCACAGCTTTTTTATGTCTAGATTCGGGTCATTTTTTTAAGAAGGAAAAGGCTTCCCTTCGCCCTTATACAAAGGCTTTTGCATCGATGAGGGAATTTCTCGAGAGAGATTGGCCCGAGGGTATAATCAAAAAGCAATGGATTGCTATTCTCAAAAACCTCAAGAAATAGGAGGTGATTTGGAGAGCCCCGTGGATACTTCCTCTACCAATGTTATACAAATATGGGGATAAGGCATGGGTCCAATTGTTAGGGATATGGGGAGGTGTGAGTTACGCACCATTGATGGTACAGAGACAGCTTGAATCTCGTCAGTTCACTCCTCCGACCCACGAGCTTAGTCGACTAGAATTTGCCTACAGAGAATAAGGGTATGTGAGACTAGTACGAGAGGTCACTAAAGCATGGAAGAAAACTTATCTGGTAGAGGTTTCTAGATATGCCGACAATGTCACACCAGGTTACATGGTGTGGAGAGCCACTAGGATTAATGATACAATCTTGGCACCCGATGGAAATGATGTTTCACTGAGGGATCTGCAACCGGAAGAAGTGTCATCCAAGTTAGAGCTCATGAAACTAGAATTTGAAAAAGAAAAGGCCAGAATGAGCAAGGAAATCACCCGACTCCAAGAAGAGATCGATGACTTGAATTTTAAGGGTTTGATCCGAGACAAGGAAATAGAAAAGGTTGTGAATGAACAGTATATCACAAAGAGCGATCTTAGGGACTTGCAACTAGAGAACAAGAAGCTCAGATTTTAGATAAGGTACGATGGGTTATCAAGTCTTCCGAAGAATGGAAGAGAGAAACCAAAGAACTCAAGAATAGGTTGGATTTCTGGAAGGGCAAAGCAAAAAAAAAGGAAGCAAGGGCTACCAAGTTCTCCCAAGAAAGGTGTTGGTGTATGCCCTAGAGCCAATCGGTTTGATCAGGCATAAACTACCAATAATACAAATCCATCACTATATCTTAGTGATACAAGGTTTTCCTTCATGTTAGTACAATGATAAAGACTTATTAACTACAAATCGGATGAAGCCCATGGAACATAAAGGCCTTGCAAAGGAATTATTTATAATTGTGAGATCCTTATGCATCAAAGCCTTGTTCCTAAAACGGTCCTGGTCATCGTATTGCCAAGACGGGGCATTGGCAAAGCTCAAAGACTAATACATGTTAAGCCTACTTACTTAGTAAGCAACTGATCTCACGTGTTGAAGTATAAGGGATACTTTAGGATAACATGTACGTTCTTGTCTGTTGAACAAGTTCATTGAACATGGCCCGCTGTGAGAACTCTATTTGGTATTCTCACTCAAGTGTCTATGGAAACGTTCTCACATGTCAGTTGTGTAAGTAGTCTCATCTGACATGTGATACTAGGTCATCTTGTATGTGAATTGTCATGCTTTGATTTCATCACGAACGGGTCCCAAAGAGTGATGCTTATGGTAGGGTGATTTTGGGTTTGACATGAAGCATACGAAGATGGATGAGTGATCCAGAGAGGATTCACCACTCCAAGTGACATCGGAGACATATCTCATATGTTCTTGGCTTAAGTTAACTTGATGGAGTCTCTGGCCAGAGTATGATGAATTTAGGAGAAATAGTTTCTCTAAGTTGACAAAGTTAACCAATGGCTACAAGAACTAATATGGATTGAACATGAGTAGACACTGCACCATGCTCATGGTCTTTCCGAGATATTTGTTGAAAGGACCGAATTACACTGATAGACTGAACACGAAAGGTTATGTCGAGACTGAACACGAAAGGTTATGTCGAGACTAACTTGACTCTCCAGTATTTGGGTGGTCATTATGGCTTGCTAGAGTATGCTCATGATCTATGAATGTAAATTAATTAGATTAATTATATTCATTGCCAACATATTGGAAGCCTAATGGGTCACACAAAGAAAGGTGAATTAAGAGGTTAAAATGGAAAGAGCCTAATTGATTAAATTGAGAATTTAATCAATAAGGACTTAATTAAATAGTTTAATTAAGTGGAAAGACTTAAGAGCAAATACATAAGAGTTATGTTATAGCCCTTAGTTATGTTATACCTATATAAACAACATGATTGTCGCAACCTAAAAAACAACAAGTCTCATCGCAAGACTTTATTATTCGTTAAGCTTGACATTTAAAAAAACTCGAGGAAAAGTTGACTTAGTTCCTCTTAGAAAATGAAGGTTTTGAAAATGACATTGAAAAAGACATGGAGTCACCACCAATCTTTTTTAGCTAGGTGTGATCGACCACCTATTAAAACCGGTTTTATAAAATTTTTAAAATTAATTAAAACATTTTTAAAACCAATTTCAAGTATGCGTTTTAAACCAAAGAAATCAAAAAAGCGGGTTCGGGACTCGGTTACGTGTGGGAAAGGATTAGCACCCCCACAACGCCCGTATAAAACGGTACCTTATCGTGTGTTATCTCAAGTCTCGGTAAAAAAAGTCGGTTTTAAATTTAGTATTTCAAGTTAATTCCCAATTTAAGAAAAATAATTCCATTTTCTACTTGAAAATAATCCAGAATTTATTAATTCAAAATTTTCCTATATTCCCCAACAAACGTGGCAAAATATAGAAATTTTTATTAGTTTGGAAAACTTTCCGAATCATTCTCGTTTTAAAGAAGATATTTCGTTATTAATGGTAATTGATGATATCCTCCCCAGCAAACCCGGTAGAGAACTCATGAATTATTTTAACTCAGGAGTATCTTTATTTTATTGAAAATCATTACCTTTTTCAGAATATTTTTAAAAAAATATGAATATGAATATGTGTAACATAAATGACGTAGCAAAGTCTAGATAATATAATGCAACCTAAATGGTATGATATAATTTAAATGTCATAGCATATTCTAAATGAAATGAAATATCCTAAGTCATATGATATATTCTAAATGGAATGAAATAACCTAGGTAACATGATATATTCTATATGAAATGAAATATCCTAAATGAAATGATATGTCCTAAGTGACATAATATATTATATATGAAATGAAATATCCTAAGTCACATGATATATTCTAAATGAAATGAAATATCCTAAGTGACATAATATATTCTAAATGAAATGAAATGACCTAAGTGACATAATATATTATAAATGAAATGAAATGACCTAGGTAACATAATATATTCTATATGAAATGAAATATCCTAAGTCACATGGTATATTCTAAATGAAATGAAATGACCTATGTAACATAATATATTCTAAATGAAATGAAATGACCTAGGTAACATAATATATTCTATATGAAATGAAATATCCTAAGTCACATGATATATTCTAAATGGAATAAAATGATTTACATGACATGACAAATATAAATGATATGACATATAATCTAAATGATATGAAATGACAAGAAACATGAAATAATGCTAACATATAATATGTATGAAAATAAAAATAATAATGCATGAACATAGTATATGCTAAATAATATGACAAAAATAAATAAATAAAATTCATAGGATATCATGAGATATTCAAAACCATATAATAGACAACATAACATCAAAAAATATAAATAAAAAATAATAACAACACCATGAAAATTATCATAGCAAAATCACATATTATATAGTATGCATGAATATGGAAAATGCAATGCATGAGAATGTATTTTTTCCTTTAATTAAGGAAATCCGTATATCTAAAAGGATATCCGGCTACCTTAGAAAAATATATCAAATTAAATATTTTAAAATGAGAATACTTTGTAATTGTTTGAATTTTTTTTTGGAAAACATAGATTAAAAAATAAAAACCTAGCTAAACCCTTTTTAAATGGCTCTAACTTTCTAAGTTTAAAATCTCGGTCTTGACCACCCTTAACCCGAGGTTTATAAAATTATTTTTAGAGTTTAAAAAGGATTGGAAACTACCCTAAGACAGTAGCTAAACTTCCTAATCAGCCCCCTCTAAATAACTTAGCCAAAACAGAAAAATGATTTTCCTTCAAATTCAAATCTACCTCCACTGTCTAGTTTTAGAACACGATTTTTTAACCTATTTTTAAAAATTCAAAACAATCTAAAAAAATACTGGAGACTCAGAACGTGTAACACTACACATGAAGAAATTGGCTTAATTTTCTGGTTAAAGATGACTGCCCAAAAAAATCGGGAAAGTATAAGTACTGGGTGAAAAAACTGCTTTGCCAAACATATTTTTTTACCTTTGATAAAATCATTTAAAAATCAAAGTAAAAATGTTAGAGACTCTCCTAAAGACTCACAAACAGTAGCTAACACTTTTGAAAAGTTAAGCAAAAATTGGCTATGTAAAAAAAATCACAAAGGTAGAATAATCAATTTGACAACTCTTTAATTTCCCACAAGTATGCTCAAAATGAGCATGACTTTGAACCATTGATTGGTCTAAGTCATAAATCATGTGGCAGTGATATGAAATGCATGAAAATACAGCAAATATAATGTATGAAATGTATGATTTAAAGCCTAAATGACGTGGAAAATGCATGGCATCAATACAATGACCTAGACCTAACATGAACTTGCATGGCATTTAATGTAACCTACGTCTAAAATACATGAAATGCATGATAATGCAAGCACAATCTAAAGCTAAAAAATGCATGGCAAATACACAAACATATAGCATACTTAAACAAAATACACAACAATATATCAAAGAAATGAAAACCTATCAACTAGCATAATAAAAATGCACACATAAAGCATAAGAGAGGGGTAGCCGAATGGTCCATATGGACATGGCATTTTCACAAACACTTAACACACTAACATGTATAGCTAAAGAATAATACTTAAATCATGCAAATATAAAGTAAAGGCATGAGAACCAATAGGCAATTTCACAAACACATGGATTAACAAAATATAAAACAAACTTAAATACTTTGAAAACATAAAATCAAAGATGCAAGACAAATAAAATAAACATGATAACAAGATAAAAACTCAACAATGGAAACAAGCAAGCAACCAAATCAAAACAAGCTTCATATTTATGTATTTTAAGAAGATTTAAAGCATCAAAACTTGTTAAATACCATGAATAACATGAAATAAAAAAGCAAACAGCAACTACACAAAATCAATAGGCCATTCGGCCACTCTTCAAATCATGAAAAATAAAATTCAAAGCTCTTTCCAAGAAATTTTAAAGAAGAACTTAAAGGAGAAACTTAGAAACACTTATTTTAAAAAGGAAAATCAAAAGAAACTCACCAAAATAGCAATCAAAATAGCAAATCAAGAATGGAAAATCAAGGAAAGTGCAAGAGTATGGTGCTTAAAGCAACCTCTAGAAGCTATATTGCAAGATTTTTCTCTTCTAAATTTCTTTTATTTTCTAAAATTTTCTTTTTGCCTTTCAAAAATGGAGAGCATTCAGCAAAAATCAGAATGTGAATAGAGTAAAAATGAAAGAGAGAACCCCTGCCCCTTATAGTGGTCGGCTAGCCCCTTGGAAGAACCTAGGAGGTTCTAGAATTTTTTCAACAAATTTGATTCTATGGCCTTCAATCCAAGATGCCTTCTATGTAGGATTCTCACCCGTAGATTAGAATCATCATCCCTTGAATTATGAAGTCATAAATATATTCTCTCTCCAACCATTGCTCCATGTGTTGCAAATTCAAAGGCTTGATCACAAAAATAACTACCTTCCTCTTCAATGTTGGCCTTTTGATTAAAAATCAAAAAATATCTGCCCACCATTGGGCCTTGGCCGGCTGACCCTTTCTCTTCCAGCCGATGCTTCAATTTTTTAGAAACAAGAAAAGGCCCTTTTCGATTTCTTCGATAAAATGACCTTTTTGCCCCCCGAACATAAATAAATATCAAACGAACTCCAAATTCAAAAATATTTTTTTTAATACTTCTGAAATAATAAAAAATTAAATTATGGAGGTTTTCAAAATTTTTCGAGCCCATTTGCTATTTATTTGGATTTTTTCTTCCAAAATTGCCCTTTTATGCTCCCAAACTTTACCATTTTTTAAACGAGCTCCAAATCCAGAATTTTTTACACCAATCTCTTCCAAATAATTAAAAAGTGTGATCTGGAAGTTTTCATAATTTTTGGAACTCATTTGGTATTTTTTCGGGATTTATCTGCTTGAATTATTGCATTATGGGCTCGGGATTTGGCAATTTTGCAAACGAACTCCAAATCCGGATTTTATTTCGCCAATCTCTTCCAAATAATTTAAGAATGAGATCTGCAACTTTTCAAAATTTTTGGAGCCCATTTACTATTTTTTCGGGATTTATCTTCTTAAATTTCTGTATAGGGGACTCGGGATTTGGCCGTTTTGCAAACGAACTCTGAATCAAGACTTTTCTTCGCCAATCTCTTCAAAGTGATTCAAGAATGAGATCTACAAATTTTTCAGAATTTTTGGAGTTCATTTGCTATTTTCCAATTTTGTCGGTTTGCCTCTGAAGCCCGATTTTGCTCAAAACAAGTCCGATTTTCAGATTTTCTTCAAAATGAGCCTTGGGCTATCCTTGTTTAATCACTCCTCATCAATTAAGGGTTTAGTCTTACCGAATCGGGCCATTTCTATAATTCTTCCAAATTTCACCGAAATCTACCAAAAACCCTAATTCTCGGTTTTCTTCCGAATTGACTTTTCTTTCAGTTTTTCTTCCAAGTAGCTTCTCCATTACCCATTGTCAATGCTTATCTTTCATTTGGAACCTTCAATTTCGACCAATTTGATCGTTTAAGCACTTTTCCCCAAATTTCTCGAATTAGGTTTTCCTTTCTATTGAATATCCGTAACCCAACTTTCGAACTCCATATCTTTCAATGTAGACCTCAGATTATCAAAATTCTTTCACCATTTTTCAATTGAACTTCAAATCTTGATTTTGAAAGTGGGTTGACTTTTTTAGTAGTTGACTTTTTGAGGTTGACTTTTTAGGGTTGACTTTTTCAAGTTTGACTTTTTATGCTCGCTTTCTTAGACTAAGTCTCAGAGTACCACCTGCAAGATAAAAAAATCTTTTTACATTTTGAAACATCAATTTAGAAAAAAAAATACTTGTTTTAGTGGTCCGGACAAAATTAGGTGTCTACAGCTGGCCCCTCTTTGGCTATTGCTGAGAATTAGGAATCAGGCAAAGATAAACAAATACTAATTTTGTGCGGTTAGTGAAATCACATGTGAAGAATAGGGGAAAGGGGTTTTCACTCACTTCCATTTTTCATTCATCATTCATTTTTTTTTAAAGCTGTAAAAATAGAAGATATTGTCCTTAAATTGAATTCCCTCACTAATCAAGGCTCGACTCGTCTTAATGAAACGAGTTCGATTTGCAAGAGAAGAAAAGACCTCGACGATGGTCTCGGGGGCTTAACTTGTCTTGTGCTAAGCTGTGTTTAAAATTCTAAGTATCTCCTCTAGAAGCTTCGGCTATCACCACCAAAGACTTGCTCAAGCAAATGTAAAACTCTTGATATCTCCAAAAGAGGCTTTGGCTATCACTACCAAAGACTTGTTTACTTTTAAAGCTGAAAAACTCTGGATATCTCCATCAGAGGCTTTGGTTATCACCACCAAAGACTTGTTCATTGTTTAAAACTGTAAAAACTCTGGAAACTTGTGCCTGGAGGTCTTAAGAGTGGTGCCCGGAGGTCTTAAAAATGGTGCTTGGAGGCCTTACCCGTGATTTGTAAAATTATGCCTGGAGGTCTTAAAAATGGTGCCCGGAAGCCTTACCCATGATGAAAATACCTTGACGATGGTCTCAAGGCTCGATACAAAATGAATTCGATTTAAAACAAAAGGAAATACCTCAACGGTGGTCTCAAGGCTCGACTCATTTGATAAATCAGAATGAATTCGATTTAAAACAAAAGGAAATACCTCGATGGTGGTCTCAAGGCTCGACTCATTTGATAAAACAGAATGAATTCGATTTAAAACAAAAGGAAATACCTCGACGGTGGTCTCGAAGCTCGACTCATTTGATAAAACAGAATGAATTTGACTTAAAACAAAAGGAAATACCTTGACAGTAGTCTCAAGGCTCGACTCATTTGATAAAACAGAATGAATTCGATTTAAAACAAAAGGAAATACCTCAACGATGGTCTCGAAGCTCGACTCATTTGATAAAACAGAATGAATTTGATTTAAAACAAAAGGAAATACCTCGATGGTGGTTTCAAGGCTCGACTCATTTGATAAAACATAATGAATTCGATTTAAAACAAAAGGAAATACCTCGACGGTGGTCTCAAGGCTCAACTCATTTGATAAAACAGAATGAATTTGGTTTAAAACAAAAGGAAATATACTAAAAATGATCCTGGGTTTGATTCATTTGGAAAAAATAAATTTAACTTTAAAATCAAAGGAACATACCTCGACGATGGTCTCAGGGCTCGACTCATTTGAGAAGCAGAACGAGTTCAATTTGGAAAGGAACATACCTCGACGGTGATCTCGAGGTTTGAATCATTTGAGAAGCAGAACGAGTTTGATTTGGGGAAGCCAAAGTTTTCCTGATTCCTGCAATGTTAGCTAAATGCAATTGTAGACACCTAATTTTGTCCGGACCACTAAAACAGGTATGTTTTCTTCCTAAATTGATGTTTCAAAATGTAAAAAGACTTTTTTCATCCTGCAGGTGGTACTCCGAAACTTAGTTTAAGAGGGCGAGCATAAAAAATCAAACTTGAAAAAAGTCAGCCCCGAAAAGTCAACTACTAAAAAAGTCAACCCACTTTCAAAATCAAGATTTGAAGTTCAATTGAAAAATGGCGAAAGAATTTTGATAACCCGCGGTCTATATCGAAAGATATGGAGTTCAAAAGTTGGGATTTGGAGATTCAGTAGAAAGGAAACCCTAGTCTAGGAAATTTGGGAAAAAATGCTTAAACGATCGAATTGGTCAATATTGAAGGTTCCAAATGAAAGATAAGCACTGACTACGGGTAATGGAGAAGCCACTTGAAAGAAAAACTGAAAGAAAAGTTAATCCGGGAGAAAACCGAGAATTAGGGTTTTTGGTGGATTTCGATGAAATCGGGAAGAATTACAGAAATGGCCCGACTTGGTAAGACTAAAGCCCCCAATAGATGAGGAATGGTTAAAAAGGGATAGCCCAAGGCTCAGTTTGAAGAAAATTTGAAAATCAGACTTGATTTGAGCAAAATCGGGTTTCGAAGGCCAAAGGGTAAAATGGGAAAATTTGGGAAAAAATAGCAAATGGACTCCAAAAATTCTGAAATTTTGAAAATCTCATTCTTAAATCATTTGGAAGAGATTGGCCAAATAAAATCTTGTTTCGGTGTTCGTTTGCAAAATGGCCAAATCTCGGGTCTCTTTTGTAGTAATTCAAGATGGAAAATCCCAAAAACATAGCAAATGAACTCCAAATCTTTTGAAAATTTGTAAATATCATTTTTAAATTATTTGAAAGATATTTGAGAAATAAAATCTTGATTCGGAGTTCGTTTGCAAAATGGCCAAATCCCGGGTCTCCTATGCAGTAATTCAAGAAGATAAATCCTGGAAAGTAGCAAATGGACTCCAAAAATTTTGAAAATTTGTAAATCTCATTTTTAAATTATTTGGAAGATATTTTAAAAAGAAAATCTTGATTCGGAGTTCTTTTGCAAAATGGCCAAATCCTGAGCCTCCTATGCAATAATTCAAGTAGATAAATCCCGAAAAAATACCAAATGAGTTCCAAAAATTATGAAAACTTCTAGATCACACTTTTAAATTATGTGGAAGATATTTGTGAAGAAAAATCTTGATTTGGAGCTCGTTTAAAAAATGGTAAAATGTGGAGGCATAAAAGGGCATTTTTGGAAGAAAAAATCCAAATAAATAGCAAACGGACTCGGAAAATTTTGAAAACTTCCAGAATTCAATATTTTATTATTTTGAAACTATTAAAAAATAAAATTTGGAGTCCGTTTGCATTTATTTGCATCGGGGGGGCAAAAAGGTCATTTTACCCAAGAAACCGAAAAGGGCTTCTCTTGCCTTTTAAAAAATAAAAATTGGGCTGGAAAAAGGAGTGCTCACCAGCCAAGGCCCAAGGAAGGGAAGGAGCTTCTGATTTTTCAATCAAAAGGCCAAAAATTAAGAGTTAGTTAGTGATTTTTTTTATAAAGCCATTGCAAATAAGCCACATGGGCAAATGCATGAAAAGGGAGAGTGTCAACATATTGAACAGCTATAATTATGGACAGCTGATGGCCTAATCTAAGGGTGATAATTTCATGTTTTTTCACCTTGAATCACTAGCCCTTAAATGGAAATTGGTTGGAGTAAAAATGACAACATCCTAGTGAGGGGAGAGGGAGGTTTCGGCCAGCCTATAGGTGAAGGAGTCTCTTCATTTTCAGCACTCTCATTTTTCATTTTCTCTCTTGGTTTGGCTGAGTTTTCTCTCCATTGTTGCAAAGCAAAAAGGAAAGTTTAGAAAAGAAAAGAAAGTTTGAAGAGAAAAAGCTTGAAAGATAGCTTCTAGAGGTTGCTTTTAGAACCAACTCTTGCACTTTCTTGATTTTAAATTCTTGTTATTGCTATTTTGATTATTATTTTGGTGAGTTCTCTTTTGATTTTACATTTTAAATAAGTGTTTTTAATGTTATTTTTAAGTTCTTTCTTCATCTTTTCTTTAAAAAAGAGTTCTTACAATTTTTTTCTTTCTTGATTTTCTTACCATGGCCGAATGACCTATATATTTTTTGTTGTTGTTGTTTTGCTTTGATTTGTCATGTTATTTTTGTTATTTTTTTAGCTTTGATGCTTTAAATCTTCTTCTACTACATATACTTGAAGCTTCTTTTAATTTGGTTGCTAATTTATGGCTATTTATGAGTTTATTATCATGTTCTTGCATTTTTAATTTTTTGTTTTCATAATGTTTAAATTTGTTGATGTTTTATATTTAGTATATCAAGTGTTTGTGAAAATTTTTGTTAGTTTTAATACCTATATTTTATATTTGCATGATTTGAGTGTTATATTTTAAGTATTTGGTTCAAGCATATCAAGTGTTTGTGAAAATGCCATGCTTGTTTGGAGCTTGAGGCCATTCGACCACTTCATGTTATTTTGCTTTGTGTGTGCATTTTTGTTATGTTAGATGATAGGTTTGCATTTTTATGACATTTGGTTGAGTTTTTGGTTTAAGCATGCCTTGTATTTGTGTTATTTCCATGCATATTTTAGATGTTAGGTTTGGTTTATTTTGCCATGTATGTCCATGCATTTTAAACCTAGGTTGCATTAAATGTCATGCAAGTTCATATAGGTCTAGGTCACTATATTGATGCCATGCATTTTTTCATGACAATTAGGTTTAAAACCATGCATTCCATTCATCATATTTGCTGTATTTTTTCATGCATTTCATGTCCATGCCACTTGACTAATGACTTAGACCAATTAATGGTTAAAAGTCATACTCTCTTGAGTATACTTGTGGAAAATTAAAGAGTTGTCAAATTGATTATTCTACCTTTGTATTTTTTTTTTACTTAGCCAATTTTTTCATAACTTTTTAAAAGTCCTAGCTACTATTTGTGAGTCATTTTGGGAGTCTTAAATATTTTTACTTTGATTTTTAAGTGATTTTATCAAATGCAAAAAATGTGTTTTCGCAAAACAGTTTTTTCACCCAGTACTCGTACTTTTTCGATTTTTCTGGCATTCATCTTTAATCAAAAAATTAATCCTATTTTTTCCCGAATATTTTTACATGTCCTGAGTCTCCAGTATTTCTTTTTATAGATTTTTTAGAATTTTTAAAAATAGGGTAAAAAATCGTGTTTTAAAACTGGACAGTGGAGTTAGAATTGAATTTGAAAGAAAATCATTTTTCTGTTTTGGTTAAGTTACTTAGAGAGGGCTGATTAGGAAGTTTAGCTACTGACTTAGTGTAGTTTCTAAGCCTTTTCAAACTCTAAAAATATTTTTTTAAGTCTCGGGTTAAGGGTGGTCAAGTTCGGGATTTTAAACTTAGGAAATTAGAGCCATTTAAAACAGGGTTTAGCCAAGTTTTTATTTTTAATCTAAGCTTTTCAAAATTATTTTCAAACAATCACAAAGTATTTTGGTTTTAGAATATTCAATTTGATATATTTTCCTAAGGTAGCCGGATATCTTTTTAGATATACGGATTTCCTTAATTAAAGGAAAAAATACATTTTCATGCATTGCATTTTTCATATTAATGCATTTTATATAATATGTGATTTTTGCTGTGATAATTTCTATGGTATTGTTATTATTTTGATTTATTTTTTTGATGTTATATTATTTATTATATGGTTTTGAATATTTCATGATATCCTATGCTATTTATTTAGTTATTTTTTTTGAAATATTATTTAGCATATACTATGTTCATGCATTATTATTTTCATTTTTATTTTCTTGCATATTATATGGTAGCATTATTTTATTTTCCATGTCATTTAAATTATATGCTATATCATTCATA
Source organism: Fremontodendron californicum (assembly GCA_030761205.1). Taxonomy (NCBI): domain Eukaryota; kingdom Viridiplantae; phylum Streptophyta; class Magnoliopsida; order Malvales; family Malvaceae; genus Fremontodendron; species Fremontodendron californicum. The sequence goes on from JAULJL010000004.1 coordinate 8,013,715, forward strand.
TTTGCCATGTCATTTAGGACATTTCATTTCATTTCATATAGAATATATTATGTTACCCAGGTCATTTCATTTCATTTAGAATATATCATATGACTTAGGACATTTCATTTCATAAAGAATATATTATGTCACCTAGGTCATTTCATTTCATTTATAATATATCATATGACTTAGGTCATTTCATTTCATTTAAGATATATCATATAACTTAGGATATTTCATTTCATTTAGAATATGCTAAGGCATTTAAATTATATCATATCATTTAGGTTGCATTATATTATTTAGATTTTGCTATGTCATTTTATTTATTCCATGCATATATATATATTCATTTCTTTTAAATGTTTTCAAAAAAGGTAATGATTTTCAATAAAATAAAGATATTCCCGAGTTAAAATAATTCATGAGTTCTCTACCGGGTTTGCTGGGGAGGATATCATCAATTATCATTAATAACGGAATATCTTCTTTAAAATGAGAATGATTCGGAAAATTTTCCAAATTAATAAAAATTTCTATATTTTGCCACGTTTGTTGGGGAATATAGGAAAATTTTAAATTTATAAATTCCGGATCATTTTCAATTAAAAATGGAATTATTTTTCTTTAAATTGGGAATTAACTTGAAATACTAAATTTAAAATTGACTTTTTTTATCGAGACTTGAGATAACACATGATTAATAAGGTACCGTTTTATACGGGTGTTGTGGGGATGCTAATCCTTCCTCGCACGTAACCGAGTCCCGAACCCGTTTCTTTGATTTCTCTGGTTTAAAACGCAGACTTGAAATTGGTTTTAAAGATGTTTTAATTAGTTTTTAAAATATTTTATAAATCCGGCTTTAATAGGTGGCCGATCACACCTAGCTAAAAAATATTGGTGGCGACTCTATGTCTTTTTCAAGGTCATTTTCAAAACCTTCATTTTTTCTAGAGGAATTAAGTCGAGTTTTCCCCGGGTTTTTTAATGTCACGCTTAACGATTAATAAAGTCTTGCGATGAGACTTGTTATTTTTTAGGTTGCGACAGCTTGGCGACTCCACTAGGGACAATTAGAGAGTCAGGCCTAGAATTAGTCGTGTGTTATCGAAGTCTCGATTTTGTTGGTTTAATTGGTATGAATTTTAATTCCCATATTTTAAAAAAAATAAGGGTAATTTCAAAAATAATAAAATGTTTTTAAACATGTCCATATTCATGTGCATACATATTATAATTGTTCTCTGGTTATTTTGGTGCATATAATCATTTATTGATTAATTGATGATTTATGTTGTTTAATCTTGTTGGGGCATTTAGAATAAGGGATATAGAATAGGTGGTGAAAGGTTTGTTATTCCTCCTCACACACTACACGTACATTTGCATATCATGAGCCCTATACCCGGGTTCCGTCATTTTAGGTGGGAGCAAAGTAACTAAGCCTTCGTGATTAACAATCCGCATGGGCTAGTGAAACACTTCCGGAGTACTAAATTTCCTAAGCCTTCGTGATTAACAATCCGCATGGGCTAGGGAAAAAGACTCTAACGAATTGAACCCGCTTTTATCGGGGTGCCTTACTAGCCTTCACTGGCGACAGTGAGGAACAATTCGGGGCTTTTAGAACTAATTCACCTTCATATAGTAAACCTAGGCGAAGCCATGCCAGATTTCCAATTAGATATCCCGAAGTTAAGAACACAAGAAGGAATATTTCCAATCCTTTTACCTTCTATTCTACTTTCCGAATAAGTTTATTTTTTCAGACAATGATGAACGTACATCACAATGCCTATAATAAGTGTTGATATTTCATCCCAGGAGTGTTATAATGCCGAAATTTTTGTTGGCATCCTCAGGGATAATTATTGTTTTGAATTATATGTTTTTTTGTATTATTTGTATTTATTCCCGTTACTAATTCATTTTTTTTTGTTGTTTTGTTGTTGTTTTTTTTTTTTTTTGCATTCTTGTCATCATTTTTGCACATTTGAAGGTTATTGGTCTCGAGATATTATTCAATCAAAAGGGCTTTCATGGAGGGCCAGAGTGTCTCAGTGGTCGAGAAACATTTAGAGGTTAGGAAACAGTCCGAGAAAGATCAACGGGATAATGGGGATTGTTTGAAGATGGGATATGTGTCAACATTACCAGCCGAGGTTGATCTTACTATCAAGCAAAATGATCTCCAAGAGTTGATGGATATATGGAATCAGTGGAACATATCAGAAACAGAAGCCTTCACTCAGACTTATGGGGACATAGCACTGTTAGCTCAGGTTAAGGTCAGTGGTGAGGTAATATGGGCTGTGGTGCAATTCTGGAATCCCGCTTATCGATGTTTTACCTTCACCCGAGAGGATATGACTCTAACCATAGAGGAATATTTGACCTTGCTGCATATTGAGAATGTTATTCCCGATCGTATTTATTTGAAGGATACAAAGACGCCGGGTTTCTAGAAAAAAAAGTCTAAAATTCTGGGAGTGGAAAGAAATTGGGTCGAACGCCATGCTGTCCGAAAATGGGTAAGCTACTGTATATCATGGGACATTTTACGGACTTTAATCCATAGCCATTCAAGCAAGGAGACAGTTAGGAATATTTTTGCTTTGGCTATCTATGGTTTAGTTATCTTCCCAGAGACATTAGGGTATGTGGATGTGGCGATATTTGATGTTTTCGAGAGGCTTGAGCAAAGGATAAACCCAGCCCCGACAATTATAGCAGAAACAATCCGATCCCTGAATTTCTAGGTTGTATACAGCTCCTTTACATATGGGTTCAGAGCCATTTTTGTAAACAGGAGAATTTCCCTCTTCGCTCATACTGGAAATCTTTTGCACCAATTGGTGAATTTCTTAAGAGGGATTGGCTTGAAAATAGAACTGAAGAACAATGGATCAACATATTCCGAAATATCAAGGCTGAGATGATAATTTGGAGAGCTCCATGGATAGCTCCTATGCCGATATTGTACAAGTGCGGAGATAAAGCTTCTGTTCCATTATTGGGAGTATGGGGAGGAGTGAGCTATGCACCACTGCTAGTACTGAGACAATCAGAATCCCGTGAGTTTACTCCTATGACCCATGACCTTAGTAATTTGGAATTTGCTTATGGATGGATATTCGGGAAAGGTACGTGAGACTGTAGTGGCATAAAAGGAAACTCATCGGGTGGAGGTAGCTAGATATGCCGACATCCTCACACTGGATTACCTGACATGGAGGGAATTGAGGGTTAATGATAGGTTGTTGATATCAAATGAGAAAGAAGTTCAGTATTTGAGTTCGCCGTCCAAGGAAGCGCCATTAGAGTTAGAAATCGCAAGGGCATAATTCGAAAAAGAAAAGGCCCAAATGAGCAAGGAAATTGCCTGTTTCCAAGAAGAGCTTGAGGATATGAAAAATAGGGAGTCAACTCGAGAAAAAGAAAAGGAAAAGATTAAGAGAGAGCGGGACACTGCTAAAAGGGATCTTCAGGAATTACACATGGAGAACAAGAGGTGCCGTTTCGAGCTCAAATTCGAGGGGACTCTCAAGACTTCCGGGGAATAGGAACAAGAAGTCAGAAACCTCAAGAAGGAGAAGAACTATTGGGCAGAAAAAGCAAAGCATGAGAAAACCCGAGCAAATCAACTGGAGAAACAAGCTAAGGAAAGCTTACACAGTGATGCTTCTGCTGACATGTCAAAGGGTCGTGAACAAGTAAGGATCAAATGGAAAAGAAGACAAAAGAGTACAGTGAAAAAGGTCCAAGATTCGAGGGAGTTACTATAGGACCAGTATTTTGTAATAACATTTTTAGGAGAGACAGATTATCATATTGTCTTAAGTAGTGATCTTTTCTTTGATGTATTTAGTTCCAGGAAATCAAGGAAAGACCGTTTGGTTGGAATTATCCTGGGGCCAATACTTTTAAATGCATTCATCATTTGTTTGTTCTTTCTTTTATATATTTTATTTGTTCATTCATTTATATTCATAATCATTCATTCATTTATTCTTTATAAATTGTTCATACACTTAGTCACTTATTTATTTGTTCATTTATTCATTCTTTATAATTAGTCATTTAAGTTCATACACTTAGTCATTTACTTAGTTGTTCATTCATTAACACTTGTTCATTCATTCATTCACTCATTTTTTTATAAAATAAAATAAGAAATATGTCAATAATTTCTAATCCATGGTTTTTAAAACTAAAGGTACAATTGGTCACACTCAGAAAGAATCAGACTTTCAACACCCTTACAATACACGATCTCGAGTAAGAGCTATAGAGAACGATCAGCTTGCTAGAATTGAGAGGATGGAAAAAATTCAAAAAGAACTGCAGGAACAGTTAGCTAAGTCTCAAGAGGAGACACGGGAACAAATGACCAAACTCATGGAGATGATGAGTACCATGATGAGGCATAAGTGGCCAGGAGAAAATTCAGTAAAAGGAGTGGGGGCAGTGAACCAGGAAGACCGACCAGAGGTGGTACAGAGGAATGGTCAGACATCTCAACCTGTGGGAAATGAAATTCCAACTGGGGTAGCATCCTATATTTACATCCAACCAGCAGCCGAAGCACAAAATTTCGGTCCTAAAAGGGGTAATATCGGAGTTGATCCAATTGAGGTCAAAGTTCCAGACTTTGAAGAAATGGCAGAAAAGGAAAGGGCAAAAATGACTGAATTGAAGAGGGTCGAATTTGCTGAATCTCAAAAAAAATATCAGCTGCTGGAAGAAAGGTTAAGGGCAGTTGAAGGAGCAGAGTTATTTGGCAGTCTGGATGCCAAAGAGATGAGCTTGGTACACGATCTAGTAATTCCCCCAAAGTTCAAAGTACCAGACTTTGAAAAGTATAATGGGACTACCAACCCATCAGCACATCTGACCATGTACTGCAGAAGGATGACGGGGCATGATGATAATGAGAAACTGCTTATTCATTGTTTCCAAGATAGCTTGATAGGGTCAGCAACCCGATGGTACAATCAACTGAGTCGTACCAAGATTCGTTCATGGACGGATTTGGCCAGGGCTTTCATGGAATATTATAAGCATGTGTCTGACATGGTACCTGATAGGCTGTTGTTACAGAATATGGAAAAAAGGTCCAATGAGAGCTTCAAAGAATACTCGCAGAGGTGGAGGGATCTGGCCACACAAGTGCAACCCCCTTTAACTAGCAAAGAAACCATAATGCTTTTCATCAACACCTTTAAAGCACCTTATTATGACAAATTGGTGGGAAGCGCCACCAAGGACTTTGCAGATATGGTGATTTCTAGGGAAATGATAGAGTCCGCTATTAAAAATGGGAAGATGGAAGGGGGTGAGTCTGCTACCCCAAAAAGAGTTTTTCCTGCAAAGAAGAAGGAGGAAACACATGCAGTAAGCTTCAGTCAATACCCTTATACACCTCATACACCATACACACCACCAAGGCCTTATACTCCTACCACATCTTATGCACCTCCGACACCTTACACACTTTTCCCGGGCTATAATCCTTACTACCCCAATGTAAACCACCTTACCCAAAACCCATTCCCCTATACCAATATACCGCAACAACCGTTCTCGACTGCTATATCCCCACAAATAACCCTTTCTCGAAATACTGTCCCAAACACTCAGGGTCCCGCGCACAATAACCAACGTTCACCAAGGAATGATCAAAAACCCAAATTTGATCCGATTCCTACTATCTATGGTGAGCTATATCCTAAACTATTGCAGGGTCAACTTGTCGCACCCGTGTACCTCAAACCTCTGATACCTCCATATCTAAGGTGGTACAATGCAAATACTAACTGTGCATACCACGCAGCAATTCAAGGACATTCGACTGAAGATTGCCTGGCCTTTAAAAAAAAGTCCAAAGCCTGATTAATGCCGGAGTTGTGAAGTTTGGATCAAAGAATGGGCCGAATATAGTGAGAAACCCATTGCCCGATCATGCTGGGAATCGTGTAAATGCAGTATTGGTCGAGGAAGTCTAAAGATTAAAAAGGGATGTCAGGGAAGTCAAGACTCCGATGTTGACAGTATGGGTTGAGATGGTCAAGACAGGAATGGTGGAAGATGCAGACAATCTGAAAATGATTGCAAAAAGGGTGCAGAATTGGTGCCCATTCCATAAGTATGGAGGTCATGTCATACAGGACTGTGGAGATTTTCTGGTTAAAGTCCAAAAAATGATGGATAATGGGGAAGCCCGGTTCTATGAAGTGACAGAGGAGGAAATAGGAGTTATTGAGAATGCAGCTGACTATGGGATAGGAAGACCCTTGATCATCTATTATGATGAATCGGAGGAGAAAGTTATGCCAGTCATTGAGGAAAGTGCACCCAAGTTAATCATTGATTTGCCTGTTTCCTTTTCATACAAGGAAAACAAGGCTGCACCATGGAAATACGACTGCAGCATGGTTATGCCTGGGTCTTCAAGTCAGCAAGACATCATAGGCGTGGCGCATTTACTGAAGCGGAAGGTGTTATGCTCTTGAGGCTGTTGAACAGGGGTTAACAGGGAAAGACAGAGGAACAAATAAAGGGAAAAAAAGTAGTCGAGCCAGTCCATATTGAGATGGATTTGCCAAAAGAAATAGAGAGGGGATCAGCCCCGGTTAACAGAATAAAAGAACCGGTATGTGAGAAGGAAGTCTGTGAGTTCTTAAAATTCATAAAGCATAGTGAGTATAGCGTGGTTGAACAACTACAACGTCAACCAGCTAGAATTTGAATCTTATCCTTGCTTTTGAATTCAGAGTCAAATAGAAATGCCCTGTTAAGAGTTTTGAATCAGGCATACGAGGCTTATAACATATAGAAAATTTGGATAAGCTGGTGGGAAACATCGTAGCGGACGACTATATATTTTTCAGCTATGATGAGATACCACCCAATGGTATTGGGTCAACGAAAGCTATCCATATAACTACCACTTGTAAGGGGCACATATTACCAAGGGTCCTTTTGGACAATAGTTCTTCACTAAATGTGATGCCCTTAGCTACCCTATCCAAATTGCCAGTGGATATATCTTATATGATACCGAGTTGTACAATGGTTAGGGCTTTCGATGGTACAAGGAGAGAGGTCATGGGAACTATTGAGCCTCTGGAGATAGACCCATGCACTTATACAGTAAACTTCCAGGTCATGGATATTAATCCATCTTATAATTGCTTGTTGGGAAGGCCATGGATACATTCAGCTGGGGCTCTACCCTCATCTCTCCACCAAAAACTAAAATTTGTGGTGGAAGGCCGTTTGATCACTGTATTAGGAGAAGAATACATAATAGCCTTCGCATCTACTGAATCTCCTTATGTTGAGCCCAATGAAAATGCCGTAGAATGTTCTTTTCGGTCTTTGGAATTTGTAAATGCAGTTTTCGTCGCTGAAGGACGAAAAATTCCGAAACCAAGGTTGTCCAAGAACACAAGGCTGGGAGTAAGAACCACAGTGGGAAAAGGCTGCAGGGCTGGAAAAGGTTTGGGGAAATATCTTCAAGGAATGGCTCGAGCAATGGAAGCAGTGGGAAAGAAAGACCGGTTTGGCCTAGGATATCTTTCGAAGGCCTATGAGAAGAGGAAACAGGTTGAAAAGAATAGGCAAAGAAGAATGGCCCGTCTCACGGGTATGGATATTGAATGGGAACCCATGACTTACCCACCAGTCATTCATAACTTCCGCTCTGCTGGTTTTCTATTCGGGGAAAAAAGTTCAGAGGATGTACTTGTGATGATCGAGCAAGCTTTTGAAAAATTCCATGTGAATAAAGGGGGGTAGATTCAGGATATGGTGATTTGCATGATCGAGAAAGAAGGGATGGAAAGTGACAATACGAATTGGATGGTGCGATTGTGTCCACCAAGATATAGACTAACCAATTGGAGTGCGACCGAGTTGCCCATAGTTTTTAAGTCTATTCCAACGTAATACTTTTAAAAAAGTAATCTTAACTATCTTTACCCAGAGATATTAAGAGTTTTTTTTTTTTCTGTAATGGGCTTTTTGTTTAAACATTTTCATTCAATAAATAACAAGCACAATGCATTTTATCCATATTCATGTGTCCATATTCTTTCATTTTTCTTATTTATTTTGTTTTCATTATATATTTTCCTATATTGTTTCTTCTCCACCTATTTATTGGTGTGCCGATGTGGAATATGAGGACTTTCCTGTCAGCAATTCTGAAATTGATTTTGAAAGACCCATTTGCACGGATGATTTTGAGGCTAACGAAGATACTGAGGATTATGGTCTACCTCCGGATTTATTAAGGAAAATAGAACAAGAAGAGAAACAAGTACTTCCTCATAAGGAATTATTGGAAGTGATAAATCTGGGAGATGGTGAAGAGATAAAAGAAGTCAAAATCGGAATTTCATTGTCATCATCAATAAAAGGTGAATTGATAGCCTTGCTCCAGGAATATGTGGATGTATTTGTATGGTTTTACCAAGACATGCCAGGGTTGGATCCGGATATTGTGGTTCATAAGCTCCTTTTAAGGCCAGAATGCAAGCCAATTCAGCAAAAGTTGAGAAGAATGAGGCCAGACATGCTGTTAAAGATAAAAGAGGAGGTGAAAATGCAATTTGATGCTGGGTTCTTAGAGGTGGCAAAATATCCAGAATGGGTGGCAAATATTGTTCCAGTACCAAAGAAGGATGGCAAAGTGCGAATATGCGTTGATTACCGAGATTTGAACAAGGCCAGCCCTAAAGATAATTTCCCTTTGCCTCATATTCATACCCTGGTGGATAATACAACGAAAAGTTCTTTATTTTCTTTCATGGATGGATTCTTAGGTACAATCAGATCAGGATGGCACCAGAGGATATGGAGAAAACCACATTTGTTACAATATGGGAATCTTCTGCTATAAAGTAATGCCATTTGGGTTGAAGAATGCTGGGGTAACATACCAAAGAGCCATGGTGACCTTGTTTCATGATATGATGCATAAGGGAATTGAGGTCTATGTTGATGATATGATCGCAAAGTCACAAGGAGAAGAGGAGCATATTGTGAATCTTAAGAAGCTCTTTGAACGACTAAGAAAGTTTAGACTCAAGCTAAATCCGGCAAAATGCATGTTTGGAGTCATCTCGGGGAAATTGTTGGGTTTTGTCATCAGCAAAAGAGGAATTGAGATGGACCACGATAAAGTGAAGGCCATTCAGAATTTGCCACCACCTCGTACTCAAAAGGAAGTAAGAGGCTTTCTGGGGAGATTGAATTACATTGCTCGGTTTATTTCTCAATTAACTGACAAGTGTGATCCAATACTTAAGTTACTTCGAAAACATGATCTAGGAGAGTGGGATGAAGGTTGTCAGATTGCATTTGAAAAGGTTAAACATTATCTATCCAACCCACCAGTATTAATGCCACATGTTCCAGATAAACCAATGATACCGTATTTATCAGTATTTGAGAGATCCATGGGTTGGGTTTTGGGGCAGCTTGATGAAACTGGAAAGAAAGAACAAGCAGTTTACTACCTCAGCAAGAAGTTCACAGATTATGAGTTGAAATATTCGTCGGTAGAAAAGTTGTGTTGTGCCTTAGCTTGGACTGCTCGAAGACTCAGACAGTACATGTTGTACCACACAATGTGGTTGATTTCCAAGTTTGATCTAGTCAAGTACATGTTGGAAGCACCTTCTTTGTCAGGGAGGACAGCAAGATGGCAGGTTTTATTGTCAGAATACGACATTGTATATGTAAGTCAAAAAGCTATCAAGGGCAGTGCAGTGGCTGAATTCTTAGCAAGTCGGGTAGTGGAAGATTATGAGCCGTTGAACTTCGACTTCCCAGATGAAGATTTGATGTATGTTTCACAAGCAGATGAGATTCTCCTGAAAAAGAAAGTATGGAAAATGTACTTGGACGGCGCATCTAATGCCATGGGGCATGGAATCGGTGCAATGCTTATATCCTCAGAAGAAGATTGTTATCCTTCACTACCATATTGGATTTTGATTGTACAAACAATACTGCCGAGTATGAAGCATGTGCTATAGGCCTTCGTGCTGTAGTGGACAGAAAGATCAAAGTATTGGAAGTTTTGGAGACTCAGCCTTAGTAATTTACCAGCTACGAGGAGAATGGGAAACTTGAGATACAAAGCTAATCCAATACCGAGAACTCATATTGAGTTTATTGGAGGAGTTTGAAGAAGTGAATTTCAATTACTTTCCTCGAGAAGAAAATCGGATAGCAGATGCTTTGGCCACTTTGTCATCAATGTTTAAAGTGAATGAAGAGGCTGAAGTTGTGCCAATAAGGATGAGTATATATGATTCTCCTACCCACCGTCTAAGTATTGAAGAAGAAACAGATGGCCTTCCTTGGTATAACGACATCTTGCAATACATCAAAAGTCAACAGTATCCAGAACAAGCAACAAAGAATGACAAGAGGACTCTGAGAAGGCTAGCAATGGGTTTTGTGTTAGACAGTGAGATTCTCTACAAGAAAGAAAAAGACCAAGTCTTGTTGAGATGTGTCAGATCTACTGAAGCTCGGAGAATTATAGAAGAGGTCTATGAAGGGATATGTGGCACTCATGCTAATGGTCACATGCTTGCTAAACAGATTATGAGGGCAGGGTACTATTCGTAGACGATGGAAAGAGATTGCATCAGTTATTCTCGGAAGTGCCATAAATGCCAGATATATGCAGATAAGATTCATGTGTCGCCATCACCATTACATGTCATGACTGCACCATAGCCCTTTTCAATGTGGGGAATGGATATGATCGGGCCTGTTACCTCGAAAGCTTCAAATGGACATCGTTTCATTTTGGTGGCCATAGATTATTTCACAAAGTGGGTAGAAGCTGTTTCCTATGCGAATGTAACAAAGTCGGTGGTATGCAGATTCATTAAGAAAGAAATCATATGCCGTTACGGGTTGCCAGCAAGAATTATTTCGGATAATGCTCTCAATTTAAACAATAAGATGATGAGAGAAGTGTGTACTCAATTCAAGATCACACATCATAATTCGGCACCGTACCATCCGAAGAGTAATGGCACAATAGAAGCAGCTAACAAGAACATCAAGAAGATTGTTGAGAAGATGACCAATATGTACAAAGATTGGCATGAGATCTTGCCTTTCGTTTTTCATGCATATCGTACTTCGGTCCGCACATCTACAGGGGCAAGCCATTTTCTTTGGTATACGGGATGGAAGTAGTGCTGCTTATTGACGTTGAGATCCCTTCACTTCGGGTTTTGATGGAAGTTGGCCTAGAGGAAGCATAATGGGTTAGAGCTCGTTATGAACAGTTGAATCTCATCGAGGAGAAAACATTGAAAGCAATTTGTCACGGGCAGTTGTATCAGAAAAGGATGATTGGAGCCCACAAAAGAAGGTTAGTCCCAGACAGTTCTGAGAAGGGGAGTTGGTACTGAGAAAAATTCTTCCCATAGTGAAGGACCCGAGAGGAAAATGGGCTCTGAATTGGGAAGGACCCTATGTAATAAAAAGAGCTTTTTCTGGAGGAGCATTAATTTTAACTAGAATGGACGGGGATGATTTCAGAAATCCCGTGAATGTTGATGAACTGAAGAAGTATTATGATTAAAAAAAAATGTGTGTGATGCTGTGCACATGGAAATTTGAATGATTCCAAGTATAAAAATGGAAATTCTATATATCTATTTCCCCTGTGAATGGTTTTTCAAAGAGAATATTCATGCTTGATATGATGAATGGCCATCTTTCATATTCCTTTCACTAAGAACAAATTATCCTTAGTCACCCCTTTGAGCCTTAGGAATTATTTCTTTCTTTAAACCTTGATCAAGGATCACCCTCTATACTAGAGGGCAAATGCGAGAAAAAATAATAAAAAATCATGGCAAAAAAGAAAGCCATTGGAAAATGTGGCAAATGAAAGACAACAAAGCAAAAAAAGGAAGAAAAGAAAGTCCAAAAAGTGACAAATGTTTCAAGAATGAGTTATCCTCAGGAAATGATCCTTGATCCAATCACCCTTAAACACACTTTGGGCCTATTTTATCCTTTCTTTCCAAACCTAAACCTTGGCCTACATTACATGCTCTAAAAGCCCTTTTTGATCAAGCATGGATATTTAATTTAAAAGGTTATTCTCAGAATTCATCCCATCTTTTGAATTCATATTTTTACCTTGGAAGCATTTAGAATTCTCAGATGCATGGTAGAATACAAAAAAAAAATGGAAATGAAAAAAGAATGTAAAAGGAGAGGTTTAAGCCGAAAACCCGCAAAGGGCGACTTAATACCGAATGGAGGACACTTAAGTTGAAAACCCGCAAAGGGCGGCTCGAGTACTAATTAAAGTTCGAATCAATGCTCCGTGTAAAGGGGGAGAAAGTATCTGACAATCAGAGAAAAGGGGAACAACTCAGTCTAATGTAACTACAAAGCTAAGAGGTTACCCAAGTAAATTGCTTGTTCAAGAGAAATTTCAGATGGTGTGAAAAGGGAGGGGTCCAAGATATTCCGTATCCGGGGCATCTACAACCTATAACCGTACATTTGTTTCTTATATCCTTGATATTTATTTTTACTATTTTAAAACACTTTTGCAATAAATTCTTGTTATCCTTTTCATGGCAATTTTTTCTTGATTCATATTTTCTTTCATACATTCTTCATATGCATAATGATTGTTATTAAATTGAATGATGATTAGTAATAAAAAAAATCTTTCAATAAAAGGATTTCAAAGTATTACTAAGGAATAGATTTAAATCTTGGGGAAGGTTTGGAAAGTTCACCAAGTAAAAGAAAATAGCAAATGGGATAGAGATTCTATCACGAAGTCAGAAAATCTGTGAATTTCAGCGAAAGTCAGAAACTGAGACTGTTTAACAAGTTATCTTGAGTGAAGGATTCCTTAAGTGGGGCATCAATGAACAATTGAAGACTCCGTCATAAAGTCGGATAATCTGTGAACCTCAAAGAAACCATCGATTAGAAATCACGACACAATAATTCGATTGCATTTATTCTTAGGAAGCATACAAGCATTTGCGAAGCATGTCATTCTCATCATTGCATTTAGCTAACAGTGCAGAAATCAGGAAAACTTGGACTTCCCCAAAGTGAACTCGTTCTGTTTTTCAAATGAGTCGAGCCCCGAGATCACCGTCGAGGTACGTTTCTTTTCCAACTCGAACTCGTTTTGCTTCTCAAATAAGTTGAGCCCCGAGACTGCCGTCGAGATATGTCCCTTTCATTTTCAAGATAAATTTATTTTTTCCAAATGAACCAAACCCAGAATAATGCTTAGTATTTCCTTTTGTTTTAAATCGAATTCATTCTGTTTTATCAAATGAGTCGAGCCTTGAGACCTCCGTCAAGGTATTTCTTTTTGTTTCAAATCGAATTCATTCTGTTTTATCAAATGAGTCGAGCCTTGAGACCATCGTCAAGGTATTTTAATCACGGGTAAGGCCTCCGGGCACCATTTTAAAGACCTTCGGGCACCATTTTAAAGACCTTCGGGCACCTTTTTTAAAGACCTCCGGGCACCATTTTAAAGACCTTCCGGCACCCGTTTTAAAGACCTTTGGGCACCAGTTTTAAAGACCTTCAGGCACCATTTTAAAGACCTTTGGGCACCAGTTTTAAAGACCTTCGGGCACCTTTTTAAAGACCTTCGGGCACCATTTTAAAGACCTTCGGGCACCTTTTTTAAAGACCTCTGGGCACCATTTTAAAGATTTTCGTGAACCAGTTTTAAAGACCTTCAGGCACCATTTTAAAGATCTTCGGGCACCAGTTTTAAAGACCTTCGGGCACTATTCTTAAGATCTTCGGGCATAATTTTTTCTTTTCAAAATCGAACCCATTTCCTTAAGACGGGTCAAGCCTTGATTAGTCAGGAAATTTAATTTAAGGATAAAATCTTCAATTTACAGCTTTTTCAAAAAAAAAAAATTAAAAAAAAACCCTTTCCTTCACATGTGATTTCACTAACCGTACAAAATTAGTGTTTGTTTATCTTTGCTTCATTTCTGATTTCAGCAATAGCCAAAAAGGGGCAGCTGTAGACACCTAATTTTGTCCGGACCACTAAAACAGGTATATTTTCTTCCTAAATTGATGTTTCAGAATGTAAAAAGACTTTTTTCATCCTGCAAGTGGTACTCCGAGACTTAGTTTAAGAGGGCGAGCATAAAAAGTCAAACTTGAAAAAAGTCAACCCCGGAAAGTCAATCCCGAAAAGTCAACTACTGAAAAAGTCAACCCATTTTCAAAATCAAGATTTGAAGTTCAATTGAAAAATGGAGAAAGAATTTTGATAATCCGAGGTCTACATCGAAAGATATGGAGTTCGAAAGTTGGGATTTGGAGATTCAATAGAAAGGAAACCCTAGTCCGGGAAATTTGGGGAAAAGTGCTTAAACGATCGAATTGGTCAAAATTGAAGGTTCCAAATGAAAGATAAGCACTGACTACGGGTAATGGAGAAGCCACTTGAAAGAAAAACTGAAAGAAAAGTCAATCCGAGAGAAAACCGAGAATTAGGATTTTTGGTGGATTTCGGTGAAATCGGGAATAATTACAGAAATGGCCCGACTTGGCAAGACTAAAGCCCCCAATGGATGAGGAATGATTAAAAAGGGATAGCCCAAGGCTCAGTTTGAAGAAAATCTAAAAATCGGACTTGTTTTGAGCAAATCGGGTTTCAGAGGCAAAAGGGCAAAATGGGAAAATTTGGGAAAAATAGCAAATGGACTCCAAAAATTCTTAAAATTTGCAAATCTCATTCTTAATTCATTTGGAAGAGATTGGAGAAAGAAAATCTTGATTCGGAATTCATTTGCAAAATGGCCAAATCCCGGGTCTCTTATGTAGTAATTCAAGAAGGAAAATCTTGAAAAAATAGCAAATGAACTCCAAATCTTCTGAAAATTTTCAAATCTCATTTTAAAATTATTTGAAAGAGATTTGCAAAAGAAAATCTTGATTCGGAGTTCGTTTGCAAAATGGCCAAATCCCGGGTTTCTTATGTAGTAATTCAAGAAGATAAATCCTGAGAAAATAGCAAATGCACTCCAAAAATTCTGAAAATTTGCAAATATCATTTTTAAATTATTTTGAAGAGATTAGAGAAAGAAAATCTTGATTCGGAGTTCGTTTGCAAAATGGCCAAATTCGGGCCTTCTATGCAATAACTCAAGCAAATAAATCCCGAAAAAATACCAAATGAGTTCCAAAAATTATGAAAACTTCTAGATCACACTTTTAAATTATTTGGAAGATATCCATGAAGAAAAATCTTGATTTGGAGCTCGTTTAAAAAATGGTAAAATGTGGGGGCATAAAAGGGTATTTTTGGAAGAAAAAATCCAAATAAATAGCAAACGAACTCGAAAAATTTTGAAAACTTCCAGAATTCAATATTTTATTATTTTTAAAGTATTGAAAAAAGAAAATTTGAATTTGGAGTCCTTTTGCCATTTATTTGCATCCGGGGGGTAAAAAGGTCATTTTACCCAAGAAACCGAAAAGGGCTTCTCTTGCCTTTCAAAAAAATCAGACTTGGGCTAGAGAAGGGAGTGCTGGCCGGCCAAGGCCCAAAGAAGGGAGGGAGCTTCTGATTTTTCAATCAAAAGGCCAAAATTTAAGAGTTAGTGATTTTTTTGATCAAGCCATTGCAAATAAGCCACATGGGACAATGCATGAAGAGGGAGAGTGTCAACATTATTCTTGAACAGCTGTAATTATGGACAGGTGATGGCCTAATCTAAGGGTGATAATTTCATGTTTTTTCACCTGAATCACTAGCCCTTGGATGAAAATTGGTTGGAGTAAAAATGACAACATCCTAGTGAGGAGAGAGGGAGGTTTCGGCCAGCCTATAGGTGAAGGAGTCTCTTTCATTTTCAGCACTCTCATTTTTCATTTTCTCTCTTGGTTTGGCTGAGTTTTCTCTCCATTGTTGCAAAGCAAAAAGGAAAGTTTAGAAAAGAAAAGAAAGTTTGAAGAGAAAAAGCTTGAAAGATAGCTTCTAGAGGTTGCTTTTAGCACCAACTCTTGCACTTTCTTGATTTTCCATTTTTGTTTTTGCTATTTTGATTATTATTTTGGTAGTTTTCTTTTGATTTTACTTTTTAAATAAGTGTTTTTAATGTTCTTTTTAAGTTCTTTCTTCATATTTTCTTTAAACAAGAGTTCTTACAATTTTTTTTCTTGATTTTCTTACCATGGCCGAATGGCCTATATTTTTTTGTTTTTGTTGTTTTGCTTTGATTTGTCATGTTATTTTTGTTATTTTTTTAGCTTTGATGCTTTAAATCTTCTTCTACTACATATACTTGAAGCTTGTTTTAATTTGGTTGCTAATTTATGGCTATTTATGAGTTTATTATCAAGTTCTTGCATTTTTAATTTTCTTTTTTCATAATGTTTAAATTTGTTGATGTTTTATATTTAGTATATCAAGTGTTTGTGAAAATATTTGTTAGTTTTAATACCTCTATTTTATATTTGCATGATTTGAGTGTTACATTTTAAGTATTTGGTTCAAGCATATCAAGTGTTTGTGAAAATGTCATGCTTGTTTGGAGCTTGAGGCCATTCGGCCACTTCATGTTATTTTGCTTTGTGTGTGCATTTTTGTTATGTTAGATGATAGGTTTGCATTTTTATGACATTTGGTTGATTTTTTGGTTTAAGCATGCCTTGTGCTTGTGTTATTGCCATGCATATTTTAGATGTTAGGTTTGGTTTATTTTCCCATGCATGTCCATGCATTTTCAACCTAGGTTGCATTAAATGCCATGCAAGTTCATTTAGGTCTAGGTTACTATATTGATGCCATGCATTTTTTCATGACATTTAGGTTTAAAACCATGCATTCCGTGCATCATATTTGCTGTATTTTTTCGTGCATTTCATGTCCATGCCACTTGACTAATGACTTAGACCAATTAATGGTTCAAAGTCATACTCTCTTGAGTATACCTGTGGAAAGTTAAAGAGTTGTCAAACTGATTATTTCTACCTTTGTGATTTTTTTTACTTTAGCCAATTTTTGCCTAACTTTTTAAAAGCCCTAGGTACTGTTTGTGAGTCATTTTGTGAGTCTTAAATATTTTTACTTCGATTTTTAAGTGATTTTATCAAAGGCAAAAAAATATGTTTTGGCAAAACAGTTTTTTCACCCAGTACTCGTACTTTCCCGATTTTTCTCGGCATTCATCTTTAATAAAAAAAATAAGTCGATTTTTTCCCTTGTATTTTTACATGTCTTGAGTCTCCAGTATTGTTTTAGATTTTTTAGAATTTTAAAAATAGGGTAAAAAATCGTGGCTTAAAACTGGACAGTGGAGTCAGAATTGAATTTGAAAGAAAATCATTTTTCTATTTTGGTTAAGTTACTTAGAGAGGGCTGATTAGGAAGTTTAGCTACTAACTTAGGGTAGTTTCTAAGCCTTTTCAAACTCTAAAAATGATTTTTTAAGTCTCGGGTTAAGGGTGGTCAAGTCCGAGATTTTAAACTTAGGAAATTAGAGCCATTTAAAAAAGGGTTTAGCCAAGTTTTTATTTTTAATCTAAGCTTTTCAAAATTGTTTTCAAACAATCACAAAGTATTTTGGTTTTAGAATATTCAATTTGATACATTTTCCTAAGGTAGCCGGATATCTTTTTAGATATACGGATTTCCTTAATTAAAGGAAAAAATACATTTTCGTGCATTGCATTTTTCATATTCATGCATTTTATATAATATGTGATTTTTGCTATGATAACTTCTATGGTATTGTTATTATTTTGATTTATATTTTTTGATGTTATATTATTTATTATATGGTTTTGAATATTTCATGATATCCTATGCTTTTTATTTAGTTATTTTTTGTCATATTATTTAGCATATACTATGTTCATGCATTATTATTTTCATTTTTATTTTCATACATATTATATGATAGCATTATTTTATATTCCATGTCATTTAAATTATATGTTATATCATTCATATTTGCCATGTCATTTAGGACATTTCATTTTATATAGAACATATTTTGTTACCTAGGTCATTTCATTTCATTTAGAATATATCATATGACTTAGGACATTTCATTTCATATAGAATATATTATGTCACCTAGGTCATTTCATTTCATTTATAATATATCATATGACTTAGGTCATTTCATTTCATTTAAGATATATCATATAACTTAGGATATTTCATTTCATTTAGAATATGCTAAGGCATTTAAATTATATCATATCATTTAGGTTGCATTATATTATTTAGATTTTGCTATCTCATTTTATATATGTCATGCATATACATATTCATTTCTTTTAAATGTTTTCAAAAAAGGTAATGATTTTCAATAAAATAATGATATTCCCGAGTTAAAATAATTCATGAGTTCTCTGCCGGGTTTGCTAGGGAGGATATCATCAATTATCATTAATAACGGAATATCTTCTTTAAAATGAGAATGATTCGGAAACTTTTCCAAATTAATAAAAATTTCTATATTTTGCCACGTTTGTTGGGGAATATAGGAAAATTTTAAATTTATAAATTCCGGATCATTTTCAATTAAAAATGGAATTATTTTTCTTTAAATTAGGAATTAACTTGAAATACTAAATTTAAAACCGACTTTTTTTACCGAGACTTGAGATAACACATGATTAATAAGGTATTGTTTTATACGGGCGTTGTGGGGGTGCTAATCCTTCCCTGCACGTAACCGAGTCCCGAACCCGTTTCTTTGATTTCTCTGGTTTAAAACGCAGACTTGAAATTGGTTTTAAAGATGTTTTAATTAATTTTTAAAATATTTTATAAAACCGGTTTTATTAGGTGGCCGATCACACCTAGCTAAAAAAGATGGGTGGCGACTCCATGTCTTTTTCAAGGTCATTTTCAAAACCTTCATTTTTTCTAGAGGAATTAAGTCGACATTTCCTTGGGTGTCACGCTTAACGAATTATAAAGTCTTGCGATGAGACTTGTTATTTTTTAGGTTGCGACAGCAATGATGAGAATGAGTTGCAAATGCATGTATGTTTCCTAAGAATGAATGCAATCAAATGATTGTGTCATGATTTCTAATCCATGGTTTCTTTGAGGTTCATAGATTATCCGAATTCATGACGGAGTCTTCAATTGTTCAATGATGCCCCACTTAGGGAACCCTTGACTTAGGATAACTTGTCAAACAGTCCCAATTTTTTACTTTCGCTGAAATTCACAAATTTTCGGACTTCATGATAGAGTCTCAAATACATTCACTGCTTTCTTTTACTTGGTGAACTTTCCAAACCTTCCTTAAGTTTTAAATCTAGTCCTTAGTAATACTCTGAAATCCTTTTATTAAAAAAATTTTATATTTACTAATCATCATTCAATTTAATAACAATCATGATGCATCTCAAAAATATATGAAAGAAAATATGAAACAAGCAAAAATGTCATGAAAAGGATAACAAGAATTTATTGCAAGGAATGTTTTAAAAGTAAATATCAAGGATATAAGAAACAAATGTAAAGTTATAGGTTGTAGATGCCCCGGATGTGGAATATCTTGAACCCCTCCTAAACCATCTGAAATTTCTCTTGAATGAGCAATTTACTTGGGTAATCCCTCGGCTTCCGTAGTTACGTCAGACTTGAGTTGTTCCCCTTTTCTCTGATTTTCAAATATTTTCTCCCTTTTTACACAGAGCATTGATTCAAACCTTAGTCAGTACTTGAGCCGCCCTTTGCAGGTTTTCAACTCAAGTGTCCCTCTTTCGGTATTAAGTCACCCTTTGCGGGTTTTCGACTTAAACCTCTCCTTTTACATTCTTTTTATTTTCATTTTTTCTTTTTTTTTTCTTTTTTTTTTTTTGTATTCTACCATGCATCTGAGAATTCTAAATGCTTCCAAGGTAAAAATGTCAGTTCAAAAGATGGGATAAATTCTGAGAATAACCTTTCAAATTAAATATTCATGCTTGATCAAAATGGGCTTTTAAAGTACTTAATGTAGGCCAAGGCTTGGGTTTATAAAGAAAGGATAAATAGGCCAAAAAGGTTTTTAAGGGTGATTGGATCAAGGATCATTTCTTGAGGAGAGTTCATTCTTGAAACATTTGTCCTTTTTTTTGGACTTTCTTTTCTCTTTTTCTTTTTTCCTTCATTTGTTGGCTTTCATTTGTCATTCTTTGATTTTCACATTTTTCGATGGTTTTCTTTTTGCCATGATTTTTTATTATTTTTCGTCGCATTTGCCCTCCAGTGTAGAGGGTAATCCTTGATTAAGGTTTAAAGAAAGAAATAATTCCTAAGGCTCAAAGGGGTGACTAAGGATAATTTCTTCTTAGTGAAAGGATTATGAAAGATGGCCATTCATCATATCAAGCATGAATATTCTCATTAAAAAACAATCCACAGGGGAGATAGATATAAAGAATTTCCATTTTTACTCTTAGAATCATTCGAATTTCCATGTGCACAACATCACAATTTTTTGTTTCAAGCATAATACTTCTTCAGTTCATCAGCATTCACGAGATTTCTAAAACTCCACGTCCATCCGAGTTAAAATCAATGCTCCTCCAGAAAAAGCTCTTTTAACCACATAGTGTCCTTCCCAATTCGGAGCCCATTTTCCTCGCGGGTCCTTTACTATAGGGAGAATTTTCCTTAGTACTAAATCTCCTTCTCGGAATTGTCTACGACGAACCTTCTTGTTGTGGACTTGAATCATCCTTTTCTGATACAACTGCTCGTGACAAATTGCTTTCAATCTTTTCTCCTCGATGAGATTCAGTTGTTCATAACGAGCTCTAACCCATTCTGCTTCTTCTAGGCCAACTTTCATCAAAACCCGTAATGAAGGGATTTCAACTTCAATAGGTAGCACTGCTTCCATGCCATATACCAAAGAAAACGGCATTGCCACTGTAGATGTGCGGACCAAAGTGCGATATGCGTGAAGAGCAAAAGGCAAGATCTCATGCCAATCCATGTACACATCAGTCATCTTCTCGACAATCTTCTTGATGTTTTTGTTGGCTGCTTCTATTGCCCCATTCATCTTCGGACGGTAAGGTGCCGAATTATGATGTGTGATCTTGAACTGAGTACACACTTCTCTCATCATCTTATTATTCAAATTGAGAGCATTATCCGAAATAATTCTTGCTGGCAACCCATAACGGCATATGATTTCTTTCTTAACAAATCTGCATACCACTGACTTTGTTACATTCGCATAGGAAGCAGCTTCTACCCATTTTGTGAAATAATCTATGGCCACCAAGATGAAACGATGTCCATTTGAAGCTTTCGGGGTAATAGGCCCGATCATATCCATTCCCCACATTGAAAATGGCCATGGTGAAGTCATGACATGCAATGGCGATGGCGACACATGGATCTTATCCACATATATCTGGCATTTATGGCACTTCCGGGAATAATTGATACAATCTTCTTCCATTGTGAGCCAATAATACCCTGCTCGCATAATCTGCTTAGCAAGCATGTGACAATTAGCATGAGTGCCACATATCCCTTCATGGACGTCTTCTATAATTCTCCGACCTTCGGCAGATCCGACATATCTCAATAAGACTTGGTCTTTCCCTTTTTTGTAGAGAATCTCACTGTCTAGAACAAAACCAATTGCTAGCCTTCTCAGAGTCCTTTTCTCATTTTCTGTTGCTTGTTCTGGATACTATTGACTCTTGATGTACTGCAAGATGTCGTTATACCAAGGGAGGCCATCTGCTTCTTCTTCTATACTCAGACAGTGGGCAGGAGACTCATATATACTTATCTTTATCGGCACAACTTCAGCCCCTTCATTCACTTTGAACATTGATGACAGAGTAGCCAGAGCATCTGCCATTCGGTTTTCTTCTCGAGGGAAGTAATTGAAATTCACTTCTTCAAATTCCTCCAATAAACTCAGTATGAGTTCTCGGTATCGGATTAGCTTTGTATGTCGGGTTTCCATTCTCCCCGTCGCTGGTATATCACTAGGGCTGAGTCTCCGAAAACTTCCAATACTTTGATCTTTCTGTCCACTACAGCACGAAGGCCTATAGTACACGCTTCATACTTTCAACAGTATTGTTTGTACAATCAAAATCTAATCTAGTAGTGAAAGGATAATAATCTTCTTCTGGGGATATGAGGACTGCACCAATTCCATCCCCCATGGCATTGGATGCACCATCAAAGTATATTTTCCATACTTTCTTCTTCAGGGGAGCCTCATCTGCTTGCGAAACAGACATGAAATCTTCATCTGGGAAGTTAAAGTTCAACGGCTCATAATATTCCACTGCTCGACTTGCTAAGAATTCAGCCACTGCACTGCCCTTGATATCTTTCTGACTTACATATACACTATCGAATTCTGACAATAAAACCTGTCATCTTGTTGTTCTCCCTGATAAAGAAAGTGCTTCCAACATGTACTTGATTGGATCTAGCTTGGCAATCAACCACGTTGTGTGGTACAACATGTACTGTCTTAGTCTTCAAGCAGTCCAAGCTAAGGCACAGTACAACTTTTCTATCGACGAATATTTCAACTCATAATATGAGAACTTCTATCTAAGATAGTAAACCGCTTGTTCTTTCTTTCCAGTCTCATCAAGCTGCTCCAAAACACAACCCATGGATCTCTCAAATACTTATAGATACATTATCATTGGTTTATCCGGAATAGGTGACATTAATTCTGGTAGGTTTGATAGATAATGCTTAACCTTTTCAAAAGCAATCTGGCTTCCTTCATCCCATTCTCCTGGATCACGTTTTTGAAGTAACTTAAATATTGGATCACATTTGTCGGTTAACTGAGAAATAAACCGAGCAATGTAATTCAATCTCCACAGAAAGCCTCTTACTTCTTTTTGAGTACGTGGAGGTGGTAAATTCTGAATGGCATTCACTTTATCCAAGTCAATCTCAATTCCCCTTTTGCTGACGACAAAAGCCAGCAATTTTCCCAAGGTGACTCCGAAAGTGCATTTTGCCAGATTTAGCTTGAATCAAAACTTTCTTAGTCATTCGAAGAGCTTCTTAAGATTCGCAATATGCTCTTTTTCTCCTTGTGACTTTGCAATCATATTATCAACATAGACCTCAACTCCTTTATGCATCATATCATGAAACAAGGTCACCATGGCTCTCTGATATGTTGCCCTAGCATTCTTCAACCCAAACGGCATTACCTTGTAGCATAATGTTCCCCACATTGTGACAAATATGGTTTTCTCCATATATTCTAGTGCCATCTTAATCTGATTATATCCTGCAGTCCGTCCATGAAGGAAAATAAAGAACTCTTCGTCGTATTATCCACCAGAGTATCGATATGGGGTAAAGGGAAATTATCTTTAGGGCAGGCCTTATTCAAATCTCTGTAATCAACGCACATCCGCACCTTGCCATCCTTCTTTAGTACTGGAACAATATTTACCACCCATTCTGGATATTTTTCCACCTCTAAGAATCCAGCATCAAATTGCTTCTTCACTTCCTCTTTTATCTTTAACAGCATGTCTGGCCTCATTCTTCTTAACTTTTGCTGAATTTGCTTGCATTTTGGCCTTAAAGGGAGCTTATGAACCACAATATCTGGATCTAACCCTGGCATGTCTTGGTAAGACCATGCAAATACATCCACATATTCCCGGAGCAAAGCTATCAATTCACCCTTTATTGATGTTGACAATGAAGTCCCGATTTTGACCTCCTTTATCTCCTCACCATTTCCTAGATTTATCATTTCCAATAATTCCTTATGAGGAAGTACTTGTTTCTCCTCTTGTTCTATTTTCCTTAATAGATTCGGAGGTAGACCATAATCCTCAGTATCTTCGTTAGCCTCAAAATCACTCGTGCAAATGGGTCTTTCAAAATTACTGACATGAAGGTCCTCATATTCCACATCCGTACACCTGTAAATAGGTAGGGAATAAACAATATAGGAAAATAATATATAATGAAAATAAAATAAATAGCAAAAGTGAAAGTGAAAGAATATGGATACATCAATATGAATAAAATACATCGCTTGTTATTTATTGAATGAAAATGTTTAGTCAAAAGGCCCATTACAGAAAAAAAAAAAAAAAAAAAGCTCTTAAAATCTCTGGGTAAAGATAATTAAGATTGTCTTTTTAAAGTATTACTTTGGAATTAAGATAATTAAGAAAAAAAACTCTTCAAAAAAAAAACTCTTAAAATCTCTGGGTAAAGATAATTAAGATAATTAAGATTGTCTTTTTAAAGTATTTCAAAAGCTTGCTCGATCATTATGAGTACATCCTCTGAATTCTTTTCGCTGAATAGAAAACCAGCAGAGCAGAAGTTGTGAAGGATTGGTGGGAAAGTCATAGGTTCCCATTCAATATCCATACCCACGAGACGGGCCATCCTCCTTTGTCGGTTCCTTTCAACTTGTTTCCTCTTCTCATGGGCCTTCGAAAGATACCCTAAGCCAAATCAGTCTTTCTTTCCCACTACTTCCATTGCTCGGGCAATCCCTTGAAGATATTTTCCAAGACCTTTTCCATCCCTGCAGCCCTTTCCCACAATAGTTCTTACTCCCAGCCTTGGGTTCTTGGACAACCTTGGTTTTGGAATTTTTTGTCCTTCAACGATGAAAATCACATTTACGAACTCCAAAGACCGAAAAAAAATTCTACGGCATCTTCATTGGGTTCAACATAAGGAGATCCAGTAGATGTAGAGGGTATTATGTCCCATTCTCCTGATACAGTGACCAAACGGCCCTCCATCACAAATTTCAGCTTTTGATGGAGAGATGAGGGTACAGCCCCTACTGAATGTATCAACGGACTTCCCAACAAGCAATTATAGGACGGATTATTATCCATGACCTCCATGACCTGAAAGTTCACCGTATAGGTACATGGGCCTATCTCCAGAGAAACCTCAATAGTTCCCATTACCTCTCTTCTGGTACCATCAAAAGTTTTGACTACTATGCAACTCGATAACATATAAGACATATCAACTGGCAACTTAGACAGGGTTGCCAAGGGCCTTACATTTAATGAAGAACCATTATCCAGAAGCACCCTTGGTAGTATATGCCCCTTGCAGGTGGTTGTTATGTGAAGAGCCTTTATGGACCCAATACCATTGGGTGGTATGTCATCATAACTGAAATATATATGGACGTCTGCCGCAATATTTCCCACCAGCCTGTCTAATTTTTCTACCGATATGTTGTTAGTCACATATGCCTGATTCAACACTCTCAACAGGACATTTCTGTGTGGCTCCGAGTTTAATAGCAAAGATAAGATGGAGATTCTTGCTGGCTGACGCTGCAATTGCTCAACCACACTATACTCACTATGTTTTATGAACTTTAAAAACTCGCAAGCCTCTTTTTCATTCACTGGCTGTTTTATCTTGCTAACAGGGGCTGATCCTCTTTCTGCTTCTTTTAACAAATCCATCTCAATATGGATTGGTTCAATTGCTTTCTTCCCTTTGTGCATTCCTCCATCCTTTCTTGTTGATCCCTGTTCAACAACCTCAGGGGCATAACACCTTTCTCTTCGTGTTAAGTGCCCCACACCTGTAATATCTTGCTGACTTGAAGACCCTGGCATAAACATGCTGCAGTCATATTTCCATAGTGCAGCTTTGTTTTCCTTGTATAAAAAGGAAGAAGGTAAATCTATGATTAGCTTAGATGCAATTTCCTCAACAATCGGAGTAGTCTTCTTTGGTTCATCGTAATAGATGATAAAAAGTCGACTTATCCCATAGCCAATCGCATTCTCAATAACCTCTACTTCACCCTCTATTTCTTCATAAAACTGGGCTTCCCCCTTGATGCACCCAAAAGAGTGTATCTTATTTAACCTTGCACTAAAAAGATAAATTGTAAGTATAGTAGTTAGCAAGGGTCGAGTCCTCAGGGATTGGGTTTTAGTTTATAAGTTAATAGTTTAAAACTTAAATTCAAGAACAATAAAAGAAAAGGGGTTTTTGAAGCCAGATTTAAACTAAAGTAAATAATAAGAAGAAAATGCAAGGTGGTATAACCAGCCAATAAAAATATATATACTAAATTAGGCGGTATAACCAGCCAATAAAAATATATATACTAAATTAGGCGGTATAACCAGCCAATAAAAGTAAAACAAAGTTAATATACAAATTAGGCGGTATAACCAGCCAATAAAAATAAATATACTTTTAAAAATAAGCAAACTAGAAAAGTAAGAAAACAAGTAAGTAAGAAGAATCAAATATGAAAAATATGGTTAAGGTTTCATTCTCCACCACTAGACATCATTAAGAATCAATTTCAGATCTATCAATATCAACCAACTATCAAAGTTAACAACCGTAGATAACAACAAGCTCTGTTACCCCAATCTTTCCTTAGTTTGTCGTTAAATAGAACAAGCTCTCTATTTAATCTCTAACCATTAAACAACCTAGAATAAGCTCTCTAAATTCAATTTAATGGCAGCTTTATGATGAGAAAGATAGGTTGATCTAAGCAACAAACACATAAGCTCGGATTGTTCAACTTAGGTTATGTTCCACTTTGCAATTATTGAAAACTTGACCATAATCATTAATCACAAATTGCCACTTATGAATAGGAAATCAAGACAATTACACGGATCAAGACTCCTAAACTAGCAATAGATAATTATCAAGATCTATCTAGTTGTACACCTAAATAAATCAAGACAACATCATGAACAATTCTTGTAGAAGAACATAAGCAACTTTGATAGAAAATTAATGATAGATAGAATCTGAAAATCAATCACAAAACATGTCTAGGGCTTTGAAATCACCCTTAACCAAATAGAAGTTTAGCCTAGCATAGGCATTGTAAACATAAACATAAAATTAAAGAAAATCTAAGAAGAAAATAAAAGAAAGAAAGAAGAAGAGGAAGAATATTAATTATCCAACCTCTTGCTCTCTCTAAAGAAAAAGAAAACTAGAGAAAAGAAAGAAAACTAGAGAAAAGAAAGAAGAAGAAAACTTAGAGAATTTTATTAAAATGGCTAATATCCTACCTATGTACAATATGATCCCTTACAATCATCCAAGGCCCTCTATTTATACACATTTTGGAGGGCTAAATGACAAGAGACAAGCTTTACAAATTTCAAAGGTAGGTATAATAGGTGGGTGCATTTTCTAACAATTTTCGTCATACATGATGATTTTGATCAGCCAACTTGATGGTCGATTTTTTCAATTTTTCAGGCCTTATCTGATCACATGGTCTTCTAGAAAAATGTTACCCTATCAGTTACTGATCCATAGCCGTTGGAATCAGCTCATTTGCTGATGTGGATAAGAAGATATGGGCAAAATACGAAAACAGGTCAGCACAGACGTCATTGCACATTAGCCAACTTCATGGTCGATTTCGCTAGGGAAAACGACTCTGTTTCAAGAAGTGTAAAACATGAAAAAGATAGATATTCCTCTTAGCTTTGCACGGCTACAAATTTCAGCCTTATTGCTTCAGTGAAACTCGAGATATAGCTGATATGGCAAAAGGGGTCGGAACTGGAACTGAACTGGATTTGCCCTTAATTCTAGTAATCTGAAATCACTCAAAGAAACTTGTGAAAAACACCAAAATACATAAAGATCATAAACACAATTAGACTAAACAATAATAACTCGTATTTGACATAAAACAATAATAAAACATAACTAAAAACTATATAATTATACGAGTTATCACACCCCCACACTTAGATTGTTGCTAGTCCCTAGCAACGACTCAATAAAAATAAAATAAGAAAATCTAATCTAATCCACTTTCGTAGGAAATCACGGTGGCACTTAGCATGTGACACAAGCCTTTAAACCCCTAGGTGTCCCTAGTGGACGAGTTTAGTCTCGTGAGGGTTTACTAGAACGATACCCACAAACATTGAAAAACTAAAATATAAATAAACTACATATACTAAAAATATTTACTCCTAATCCTTTCAATACAAATTAGAGACAATCTTTGAACAAGTCTTATAAACTAATCAATAGCTTAAAGAATTTCACAAAAAATCATGCTTGAATGTAAATTGTTTGAGTTAAGCCAATATTAACATAACATATTTCAATCAAAATAGTGCATATTCAAACTTAATCTCAACTACTCACATGGGATACCCTCATGATTTTCACTCTTTAAAGTAGTGGTGAAGTGTTAACACTCAATCAATCTCATGAAAACAGTTCTACCATATTCTTGCTTGTCCACCTATTCTCCACTATTTAGATCATACAACTTCATGAATCAAGAGGTCTTTAATCAAGGTTGTAATGGGGCCAAGGGGTTTGTAATGTGGTTGAAGAACAAAAGGATAAAGATATCACAAAGGTTCCAAAGAGTTCATAAAGTTTAGAGACATAAAAAGATCATACAAATAAAACTTCTCAAAACTCTTATAAAGCACATAATAACATAGGCTAAATATTCATGTTGAGCCTTTGCATCATTCTAAGCAACTTTGTAACATCTTTTTTTTTTTTTTACTTTAACTAGAAGTTCAAGAGAAGTTTTTTTTTTTTTAATATGGGAATGTATTTGACAATGATCCCTTTCTTTTTCTCTTGACTTTTTTCTTTCTTTTCCCCCCACACTTATTTCTTGTTTCTAACCCAAATTTTCAATAAATCTTCCTTGTCTTTGCAACTTGTCTCAAAACATGCTAATTCATCTTTGGAACAAAGGTAAAGATATAAGTATATTTAGGTTAGGGACAAGTTATGGTTACCAAAGAGATAGCTTATTCAATGTAGGCTCAAATTGGTTCACTAAGGGTGTGTTCTCTTGGAACATCAATAAGGGATGGCTGTTTGGCTCTGGTTATAATCCTAATGCCTCTATCATATTCATGTTGTCACATGTATCAATATAGTCTCAAACGGTTTAAAGCAAGTTCTAGAGAATCATGTAATCATAAGAGCACTCAAGAAAGAAATTAGATTGATTTGTATAATGCATCAATCATTATAGGCTCAAAAACTCACAAGGATGATTATACAAGTCAATATCAAGTCTAAACATGCTTCTTTCTCAATCAACATATCATATTAACATTGGCTCATAAAAAAAAATGATATCAAGCTCAATTCTCATGAAAATCTTCTCACTAATAAATCTGTTTTAGACTTATGCAATTCATATCTCATCATTGTATTAAAAAGGAACTAAAACTCAAAAAAAAAAAAATAATAATAATAAAGACTCATAAAAAAAATAATAGACAAAATAAAAGAAATCCTAAATCATTCCCCCCACACTTAATTCTTACATTGTCCTCAATGTAAGTCTATTAACTCAAATGAAAGAATCATGTGTAAGAGAAAAGAACTAATAACATAAGAATAGGAAAAGCTAAGACTCAAAACAAAACAAACTCATGCAACCTGAATAATCTTAAAATACTAAACAAAAATTAACAAGTAAACATAAAAAGATTAAAATCAAACTGACAAGGTGTGTCTCAAGTCTCCCTTACTCAGACCTTGTTCAGAATGAATACTTCTAAATTGCTTAAAACACAACAAACTATTTTTTTTTTTTTGAAAAGAAGAAATCAAACTGACAAGATATGTCTCAAGTCTCCCTTACTCAGACCTTGTTCAGAATGAATACTTCTAAATGGCTTAAAACACAATAATTATTTTTTTTTTTTAAAATTAGCAAAATATGTCCCTTACCCCCTACTAAAATATGACATTGTCCCCAATGTCAAATTTTAAAGGTAGAATTTAGGAGATATTACCTGCAGAGGTTGCTAACCACTTATTATAACTGAGACACAACAAGCAAAATGTTAGATAATGTCAGAAAGACAAAGTGCAATCCACTCCTTGCTCGTCCATATCTCTTTTTCTTTTTCCGAGCGTTTCCGAAACAACCGTAGCAGATAAGCACTCATAAACTTGGAGCTTTTTGAGTAAATCTTCAATGGTTGTAGCAGAAATTATGGTTCTCCTTGCCTCTGAAAACATGAATCCATTATGCACAGCATTATCTAAATATGAAAGCAAATTACTAAAATAACCATTAATATTAAGCAAACCAATGGGTTTCTTATTTGTGACCAAAGATGACCAAGAAGCCACGCAAGCTATTTCTTCCAATGTACCCAGACCTCCTGGTAAAGCAATGAATGCATCGGCAGAATGGTACATGATTGTTATCCGTTCAGGGACACTCCAGACTTGTATTTCCTTACCCACGGTAGGTCCACAAAAACTTGTGAATAGTTTTGGCACGATTCCTAGAACTGGACTTCCTCCGGTGTGTGCTGCTGTAGCGACTGCTCCCATTAAACCCGTACTACCGCCTCCATAAATCAAGTGGATCTTTTGTTGGGCAAGTATTACTCCAACTCTTATGGCTTCATCAGCGAATATGTTATTTTTCCCTGGATAAGCACCTCCAAAGACACAAATTTTTTTAATGCGCTGGGATGAAGTACTTTCCATTTTTTTTTTCTTCGAGTGCCTGAAAGAGAATGAGTACATGGTGTAATATATAGAGGACTGAGTAGTGAATCAGACAAGAGTAATAATGTCGCCGAAAGTGTATCTGACCTGTCAGAAGAAAATGTTAACCTAACAAAAGATTTTTGCGTGATTTCAGGAAGAAAATCAAAAAGAGAAGAAAAAATCAACCGTAAAAGAGAAATAAAAAAAAAAACGAGAATAATTACACAAATCGAACTACACGTAAATTAAACCAAAATAAAGTTATTGCAAATCAAACCAAAAGCTGAGAAGTCATTTATTGTAGTTGTGATTGTGGCTCACATCTTCCTCTGGTTTTACGTCCAGAAACGGCTTAAACGCCTTCTATGAGTCGAGGATATGCTTCCCATCCAGTTTTCTTACAAGCTGGCAAACAGGGTCTTTTAACATCAGATTCCCAAGATGTTGCCATTCCCTTTGGAATTGCGGCCATAAATCAAGAATTTCTCTTTGTACGTCTCCACTAGGATGCGTCTCAAGAGAAAGTTGGATATTACCCAAATTCTCCTTACTCAGTCCATCCTTAATGAATTCAATTTTATCATCTCGATTAGAGGACGGAATCCCAATAGAACGACATTTACCGTTACACGTCCATCGTGCACATTTGTGGCAATTTAAACTCATGCGCTTTGCTCGTCGCTTCTTTGCAAAAGTGCTTCTACCTGTACCTGGTAAATGCAAAACAGGAAGATATTCATCTTCACGTACCTTGGCTTCAATTATCCAACGTATGCCGTCAGGAATCCCTTTGTGCATAAGCATTCTTAATCTTTCAAGTCGAACTTGGTAAAGCTTCAGTAAAATATTTCGAGGAAAAGGAGGAAATCGTTTCTGCAATCTTGTGAGAATATCATCCATCCTGAAAAAAAATGAAAAAAATTGAAAGAGAAATTGGAAGAGAAATTTATATACAATATCAGTTTTGTGGGTAGCTGATGGAACCGATTTAAATAATCACGGAGTACCGTTATCCGCCATTTAACCGGGGTTAAAAAAAATTATATTTACATCTAGTTATTTTCAAAACAAGGATCAGAAAGAAAAACAACATAAAAAGACTCAAAAACAAAACACTCTAAATAAAATCCTAAATTCTTCCCCCCACACATAATTTTTACATTGTCCTCAATGTAATGCTATTATCCCCCAATACAAGAATTATATGTAAGAGAAAAGAACTATTAAACAAAAGAAAAGAAAAACAATAAAAGATAGAATGATGGAGAGTAAGGAATATGCAAATCTGATATAATAGATGCTCTCCATCCTTTTGGGTTGCCTCTCCAAGAAGCGCTTGGTTTATTGTCCTCAGCCTGACTTAGACCCATGCCATTATTATTCAACATACTTTGGCTCAAAAAGTGGAAACTCCTCCACATCTTGTATTGGAAAGTTCTCATAGTAAGGCTTCAATCTATGACCATTCACTTTGAATGCCTTATCTGTTTTCGGGCTTTGGATTTCAACTGCACCATGAGTAAATACATTAGTAATAACAAAAGGTCCAACCCAACGAGAACGTAATTTACCTGGATATAACTTAAGGCGTGAATGGAAAAGAAGAACTTTTTGTCCAACAACAAATTCTTTTCTTGATATCATCTTGTCATGGAATGCCTTAGTCTTTTCCTTGTAAATCCTAGAATTCTGATAGGCATCATTCCTTATCTCCTCTAATTCTTGTAGGTCAAGTTTTCTTTTCTTTCCTATCTCATCCATCTCCATGTTGCATTGTTTGATAGCCCAATATGATTTATGTTCCAATTCAACCGGAAGATGACAAGGCTTACCATAAACAAGTCGATAAGGAGACATACCAATGGGTGTCTTATATGCTGTCCTATAAGCCCAAAGTGCATCATCAAGTCGTGAACTCCAATCCTTCCTATTTGGATTAACTGTCTTTTCAAGGATGGACTTAACTTCTCGGTTTGACACTTCAGCTTGCCCACTAGTTTGAGGATGATATGAGGTGGAGACCTTGTGTGTGATGTTATACTTCCTCAAAAGTGCTTCCATAGTCCTATTGCAAAAGTGAGTACCTCTATCGCTGATTATGGCCTTTGGCGTTCCAAACCTAGCAAAGATGTTAGTCTTGACAAAATCTGAAACAACTTTAGAGTCATTAGTCCTAGTGGATTTTGCTTCCACCCACTTTGAAACATAATCAACGGCAAGTAAAATATAAAGATTACCAAAAGAAGGAGGAAAAGGTCCCATGAAATCCATGCCCCATACATCAAAAATTTCAACAATAAGTATTGGAGTTTGAGGCATTTGATTTCTAGCACCTAAGTTACCTGTTCTTTGGCAACGATCACATGACTTGCAAAAGAGGTATGCATCTTTGAATATGGTAGGCCAATAAAATCCAGAATCAAGAACTTTCATGGCTGTTCTTTTGGATCCAAAGTGTCCTCCACATGCATAAGAGTGACAAAAGGTGAGAATAGATTGAAATTCAGTTTCGAGTACACACCTTCTTATAATCTGATCGGAGCAATGCTTCCAAAGGTAAGGATCATCCCATATGTAGTATTTGGCATCACTCTTGATCTTATTTCTTTGAGCTTGTGTCAACTCTTGTGGCAACTTCTTGGTAACTAAGTAATTAACAATATCAGCATACCAGGGAGTTGTTGTACTTATAAAAAGAAGTTGCTCATCCGGAAAGTTCTCATTCAAGGGTAGTGCATCATCTTCATGAACTAAACGGCTAAGATGGTCCGCAACCAGGTTGTCACTACCTCTCTTATCTTTTATCTCCAAATCAAACTCTTGTAAGAGAAGTATCCATCTAATCAACCTTGGTTTGGCCTCCTTTTTAGTGAGTAAGTACTTAAGGGCTGCATGGTCAGAATATACAATTACTTTAGTACCAATTAAATAAGATCAAAATTTTTCTAAAGCAAATACAACAGCCAAAAGTTCTTTTTCAGTAGTGGAATAGTTCAATTGAGCATCATTAAGAGTTCGTGAGGCATAATAAATGGCATGTGAGGCTTTGCCAATCCGTTGGCCCAAAACAGCTCCAATAGCATAGTCACTAGCGTCACACATGATTTCAAAAGGTACATTCCAATCTGGTGGTTGGATGATAGGAGCTGATGTCAAGAGTCCCTTCAATGTTTCAAACGCCTCTTTGCATTTATCATCAAAGTGGAAAACCACATCTTTTTGTAGTAGCTTGCAAAGAGGTAATGTGATCTTTGAGAAGTCTTTGATAAATCTCCTATAGAAACCTGCATGTCCAAGAAAAGAACGAACCTCTCTCACATTTGTGGGAGGTGGTAAAGAATGCATAATATCTATTTTAGACTTATCAACCTCTATCCCTCTAGAAGAAATAACATGGCCCAAAACTATTCCTTGTTCTACCATAAAGTGACATTTTTCCCAATTCAAAACAAGGTTAGTTTCCATGCATCTTTCAAGTACAAGTGTAAGGTTCTCTAGACATCTATCAAAAGAATCACCATAGACACTAAAATCATCCATAAACACTTCTATGATATTCTCTACATAATCTGAAAATATGCTAACCATACACCTTTGGAATGTAGCTGGTGCATTACAAAGACCAAATGGCATACGCCGGTATGCAAAAGTACCAAATGGACATGTGAATGTTGTTTTCTCTTGGTCCTCCGGAGCAATGGCTATCTGATTATAACCTGAAAAACCATCAAGAAAACAATAATGAGAATGGCCAGCTAACCTTTCAAGCATTTGATCAATAAAAGGTAAAGGAAAGTTGTCTTTGCGAGTTGTGGAATTAAGTTTACGATAATCAATACAAACTCGCCATCCTGTTTGAATCCTAGTAGGAACAAGTTCATTCTCATTATTTGTTACCACCGTTACACCTGATTTCTTTGGAACCACTTGGACCGGGCTCACCCATTTGCTATCCGAGATAGGATAGATCACTCCAACATCTAGGAGCTTCAGTATCTCCTTTTTCACAACCTCCATCATAGGAGGGTTCAATCTTCTTTGTGCTTCTCTTGTTGGTTTGGACCCTTCCTCTAACAAAATCCGGTGCATGCACATGGATGGGCTTATTCCCTTGATATCGGCAATTGTCCAACCAATTGCTGTTTTATGCTCTCTAAGCACCCGGATAAGTCGCTCTTCTTGCAAAAGTGTGAGCTCTTTGGCAATGATGATCGGTAGTGTGTCCTTTTTACCTAGGAACACATATTTCAAGTGGTTCGGTAGTGGTTTCAACTCTAAAGTTGGTGCCTGCAAAATGGAAGGTAGAAGTTTCTCATTAGATAAAGGCAAATCAATAAATGAAACATCAAACCTTGCATCTTTAGGTGGCAGCGAGTGTAAAGATTCTAGTGCCCCTTCCACATGGTCACTCAAGGCTAGTTTAGCATTCCCCATTCCGAGATGGTTGCTAAGGACTATTTCCACACTATCTTCACCATCTAGCTCATAAGCTTGCTGCACTAGTGAGTCAATCATATCAATATTAAAAACAGAATGCACATCACTAGGATATCTCATGGCCTCAAAAATGTTAAAGCGAATTATTTCACCATCAAATTCCATAGTTAAAGTGCCATCATGTACATCTATTTTAGTTCTTGCTGTTTTCAAGAATGGTCTCCCTAATAGAATAGGTGTGGGATTAGAAGACAACTCATCTTCCATCTCAATAACATAAAAGTCAGCGGGAAAAACCAATTCATTAACCTGTACAAGAACGTCTTCTACAACTCCTCTTGGATAAGTGTTAGAACGGTCAGCAAGTTGTATTATAACACCGGTTTCCTCTAATGGTCCTAGATTCAATGAAGCATAAATTGAATATGGCATGACATTAATAGATGCCCCTAGATCTAGCATAGCACGCTCAAACCTGGTGTTGCCTATCTTACAAGGAATGGTAAACATACCTGGATCCTTGCATTTAGGTGGGAGTTTCTTTTGAAGAACAGCTGACACATTCTCCCCCACACTTACCTTTTCATTCCATTTCAACTTCCGTTTAGATGTGCACAACTCTTTTAGGAACTTGGCATATCTTGGCACTTGCTTGATAGCATCTAGTAAAGGAATGTTCACCTCTACTTTCCGGAAAGTTTCCAAAATTTCCTTCTCTTGCTCCTCCTTCTTGGACTTTGCTAACCTGCCAGGAAAAGGTGGAGGAGTTATATAAGAAGGAAATGATGGTTTAGGAATTACCTTTTTTAGTGGCTCGTTGGGATGTGAAGAGGATGCCATGGTATTGTTCTCCCCTTGAGCACTATCATTTTGTGGTGTCTCTAGCTGTTTCCCACTTCTTAAAGTTATAGCATTGGCATTCTCTCTTGGATTCACTATGGTTTGGGAAGGTAATTTCCCAGAATCCCTTGCTTGCATTTGACTCATGGTTGTTGCCAATTGGCCTATTTGAGTCTCCAAATTTCGAATACTTGTCTTTGTTTCCTGTTGAAATTGAATTGTATTAGTAGAAAGAGCTTTAACAAGATCTTCAAGAGAAGTACCTGAATTTTGGGTGGGTGGTAGTTGTTGTCGGGTTTGGTATGGTTGTTGCACTCTTTGCTGAAAACCCGGTGGCCTGTGGTCAAATGGTGGAGGAATAGTTTGTGATTGGTTCCCTCCATAATTGAAGTTTGGATGATCCCTCCATCCTGGATTGTAAGTGTTTGAGTAGGGATCATATTTCCTTGATTGGTTCTGAAATCCACCCATGGCATTCACATGTTCATTGGTATCCTCTTGAAGTGTTGGACACATATCAGTTTGGTGCCCTATGTTTGAACATATGCCACAAGCCTTTATTTGTTGTATTTTACCTACAGCCAATTGTTGAACAAGAGAAGTCAGTTTATCAAATTTTTGTTCAAGGGATGATATACTTACCTCATTAACTCTCTTGGGTTGTGGTGGTGGATCTTGTCTCATTGAGAACTGTTGAGAATTGGCTGCCATGTTGGAGATTAATGTTCTAGCAGCCCTGGGAGTCTTATCAACTAGAGCTCCCCCACTAGCGGCATCTATCATACTTCTCTCCATGGGCATGAGACCTTCATAGAAGTATTGGATGAGAAGTTGTTCACTTATTTGATGGTGTGGACATGATGCACAAAGTTTCTTGAACCTCTCCCAATATTCATATAAGGACTCTCCGTTGAATTGCCGAATCCCACATATCTCTTTCCTAATGTTGGCAGCCTTAGATGCTGGGAAATACCTTTCCAAGAATGCTTTCTTCAAATCATTCCATGTAGCGATGGTCCCGGATGGTAGATAGTAGAGCCATTCCTTTGCCGAATCAGCTAGAGAGAATGGGAAGGCTCTCAACTTAACTTGCTCTTCCGTGACCCCTGTTGGTCTCATGCTTGAGCAAACTACATGGAATTCCTTGAGGTGCTTATTTGGATCCTCTCCTGCAAAACCATGA
The DNA here is from genome assembly GCA_030761205.1 of Fremontodendron californicum. Lineage (NCBI taxonomy): Eukaryota > Viridiplantae > Streptophyta > Magnoliopsida > Malvales > Malvaceae > Fremontodendron > Fremontodendron californicum. The sequence goes on from JAULJL010000004.1 coordinate 8,050,698, forward strand.
AAAGTTGGGAGAAGATGAATCAAACCAGATTTTAATTCAAATGCTACCTCAAGATTAGCATATTCAATGCATAATGGTTGTTGACCCAAGTCCGGAGCGGCTAGCTCCTTGAGAGTTCGGTTGTCAGCTGCTGCCATCTCTCCTTGCTTCTCTTGGATGTTTTGGATCAACTCCTCGATTGGTTGTTGGTGAGAAGTTATAAATTCCCGAATTTTCCTAAGTCGTAAGTCTTCTTCGGGAGCTTGGAACATTCACTAATAAAAAAATAAGAAAGTAAATAATTAGAACAGAAAATAAGAATAAACCAATAAACTAATAAACTAAAGTAAGCAATCCCCGGCAACGGCGCCAAAAATTTGATGCACCCAAAAGAGTGTATCTTATTTAACCTTGCACTAAAAAGATAAATTGTAAGTATAGTAGTTAGCAAGGGTCGAGTCCTCAGGGATTGGGTTTTAGTTTATAAGTTAATAGTTTAAAACTTAAATTCAAGAACAATAAAAGAAAAGGGGTTTTTGAAGCCAGATTTAAACTAAAGTAAATAATAAGAAGAAGATGCAAGGCGGTATAACCAGCCAATAAAAATATATATACTAAATTAGGCGGTATAACCAGCCAATAAAAATATATATACTAAATTAGGCGGTATAACCAGCCAATAAAAGTAAAACAAAGTTAATATACAAATTAGGCGGTATAACCAGCCAATAAAAATAAATATAATTTTAAAAATAAGCAAACTAGAAAAGTAAGAAAACAAGTAAGTAAGAAGAATCAAATATGAAAAATATGGTTAAGGTTTCATTCTCCACCACTAGACATCATTAAGAATCAATTTCAGATCTATCAATATCAACCAACTATCAAAGTTAACAACCGTAGATAACAACAAGCTCTGTTACCCCAATCTTTCCTTAGTTTGTCGTTAAATAGAACAAGCTCTCTATTTAATCTCTAACCATTAAACAACCTAGAATAAGCTCTCTAAATTCAATTTAATGGCAGCTTTATGATGAGAAAGATAGGTTGATCTAAGCAACAAACACATAAGCTCGGATTGTTCAACTTAGGTTATGTTCCACTTTGCAATTATTGAAAACTTGACCATAATCATTAATCACAAATTGCCACTTATGAATAAGAAATCAAGATAATTACACGGATCAAGACTCCTAAACTAGCAATAGATAATTATCAAGATCTATCTAGTTGTACACCTAAATAAATCAAGACAACATCATGAACAATTCTTGTAGAAGAACATAAGCAACTTTGATAGAAAATTAATGATAGATAGAATCTGAAAATCAATCACAAAACATGTCTAGGGCTTTGAAATCACCCTTAACCAAATAGAAGTTTAGCCTAGCATAGGCATTGTAAACATAAACATAAAATTAAAGAAAATCTAAGAAGAAAATAAAAGAAAGAAAGAAGAAGAGGAAGAATATTAATTATCCAACCTCTTGCTCTCTCTAAAGAAAAAGAAAACTAGAGAAAAGAAAGAAAACTAGAGAAAAGAAAGAAGAAGAAAACTTAGAGAATTTTATTAAAATGGCTAATATCCTACCTATGTACAATATGATCCCTTACAATCATCCAAGGCCCTCTATTTATACACATTTTGGAGGGCTAAATGACAAGAGACAAGCTTTACAAATTTCAAAGGTAGGTATAATAGGTGGGTGCATTTTCTAACAATTTTCGTCATACATGATGATTTTGATCAGCCAACTTGATGGTCGATTTTGTCAATTTTTCAGGCCTTATCTGATCACATGGTCTTCTAGAAAAATGTTACCCTATCAGTTACTGATCCATAGCCGTTGGAATCAGCTCATTTTCTGATGTGGATAAGAAGATATGGGCAAAATACGAAAACAGGTCAGCACAGACGTCATTGCACATCAGCCAACTTCATGGTCGATTTCGCTAGGGAAAACGACTCCGTTTCAAGAAGTGTAAAACATGAAAAAGATAGATATTCCTCTTAGCTTTGCACGGCTACAAATTTCAGCCTTATTTCTTCAGTGAAACTCGAGATATAGCTGATATGGCAAAAGGTGTCGGAACTGGAACTGAACTGGATTTGCCCTTAATTCTAGTAATCTGAAATCACTCAAAGAAACTTGTGAAAAACACCAAAATACATAAAGATCATAAACACAATTAGACTAAACAATAATAACTCGTATTTGACACAAAACAATAATAAAACATAACTAAAAACTATATAATTATACGAGTTATCACCCCTCATCCATCATCTTTTGGACTTTAGCCAAAAAATCCCCGTATTCCTCTATGATATGACCTTTACATCCATGGAACGGGCACCAATCCTCCACCCTATTTGCAACCATTTTTAAACTGTCACCATCCTCCACCATTCCCGCTTTTACCATTTTGACCCGCACTTTTATCATTGGGGTCTTGACTTCACTGACATGTTTTTTTAATCTTCTTTCTTCCCCTGTCAATACTGTATTTTCCCGATTCTCAGCATGATCGGGTAATGGATTTCCTGCTACATTCGACCCATTCTTTATCCCGAACTTCACCACCCCAGTATTAATCAAACTTTGGACTTTTTTCTTAAAGACAATACAGTCCTCAGTCGAATGCCCCTGGATCCCTGCGTGATATGCGCAGCTAACATTTGCGTTGTACCATCTTGGATATGGTGGTGTCAGAGGTTTGAGGTATACATGTGCAACAAGTTGACTCTGCAATAGTTTAGGATATAGCTCACCATAGGTGGTAGAAATCGGATCGAATTGGGGTTTCTGATCATTCCTTAGTGATCGTTAATCATTGCGTCCAGCACCTTGAGTGTTTGGGACAATGTTTTGGGGAAGATTTATCTGTGGGGATATGCCAGTTGGAAAAAGCTGTTATGGTATATTGGTATAGGAGAATGGATTTTAGGTGAGGTGGTTCACATTGGGATAGTAAGAATTATACCTCGGATAAGGTGGTGTGAGGTGTAGCAGGTACATAAGATATAGGAGAAGTATAGGGCCTGGGAGGTGTATATGGTGTAGGAGGTACATAAGGGTATTGATTGAAGCTAACTGCATGTGTCTCATCCTTCTTCTTTGTAGGGAAAACCCTATTCGGGGTAGCAGACTCACCCCCTTCCATTTTCCCGTTTTTAATGGCCGGCTCTATCATCTCCCTGGATATAACCATATCTGCAAAGTCCTTGGTGGCACTCCCCACCAATTTATCATAATAAGGTGCTTTCAGGGTATTGATGAAAAGCATTGTAGTTTCCTTATTGGTCAAAAGAGGTTGTACTTGTGTAGCCAGGTCTCTCTATCTCTGACAATATTCTTTAAAGATTTCAGTAGCTTTCTTTTCCATGTTTTGCAGAGTTAGACGGTCAGACACCATGTCCTTCACATGCTTGTATTGTTCCATGAAAGCTTTGGCTGGATCCATTCAAGAACGGATCTTAGTACGGGTAAGCTGGTTATACCACCAAGTTGCGGAACCTGTTAAGCTATCCTGAAAATAGTGGATAAGCAATTTTTCATCTTCATCATGTTCGGTCATCTTCCAGCAGTACATGGCCATATGCACTTATGCGTTGGTAGTTCCGTTATATTTTTCAAAGTCTGGTACTTTAAACTTTGAAGGAATCACCAAACCGTGCACTAAACTCAATTCTTTGGCATCCAGACTGCCAAATAGCTCTGCCCCTTCAACTGCCCTCAATCTTTCCTCCAGTAGCTGATATTTTTTTCAGGATTTTGCCGTTTCAACCCTCTTCAGTTCAGTCATCTTTGCCTTTTCCTTTTCAGCCAGTTCCTTAAAGTCTGGAACGTCCACATCAGTTGGATCAACCCCAATATTACCCTTTTTAGGACCAAAATTATGTGCTTCAGCCACTGGTTGGATGTAAACATAGGATGTTGCCCCAGTTGGAAGTTCATTTCCCACATGTTGGGATGCCTGGCCATTCTACTGTACCCCCTCGGGTCGACCTTCCTGGTTTACTGCCCCCATTCCTGTAACTGAATTTTTCCCTGGCCATTTCTGCCTCATCATAGTATTCATCATCTCTATGAGTTTGGCCATTTGTTCCCATGACTCCTCCTCAGACTTAGCCAACTATTCCTGCAATTCCCTTTGAGTTCTTTCCATCCTTTCAATTTTAGCAAGCTGATCGTTCTGCATAGCTCTGGCTTGAGATCGAGTATTTTAAGGGTGTCGAAAATCTGATTCTTTCTGAGTGAGACCAATTGTACCTTTAGTTTTAAAACCCATAAATTAGAAATTATTGACACATTTTTTATTTTATTTTATAAAAATGAATGAATAAATAAATGACTAAATGTTAAGGAATTAACAAATAAGTAAATGACTAAGTGTATGAACATGAATGAATAATTATAAAGAATAAATGAATGGACAAATAAATAAATGGCTAAGTGCATGAATAATCTTACAGTATAACTATATGAATGACTATAAATATGAATGAATGAATGAACAAACAAAATATATAAAGGAAAGAACAAATGAATGATGAATGCATTTAAAAGTATTGTCCTTGGGATAATTCCAACCAAACGGTCTTTCATTGATTTCCTGGAACTAAATACATCAAAGATAAAAGATCACTACTTAAGACAATCTGATAATCTATCTATCCTAATTCAAAAATGCTATTACAAAACACCGGTCCTATTGTAACTCCCTCGAATCTTGGACCTTTTTTACTGTTCTCTTTTGATTGCCTTGCTCTTCAATCTGACCCCTACTTGTTCACAGGCCTTTGACATGTCGGTAGAAGCATCACCGTGTAAGCTTTCCTTAGCTTGTTTCTCCAGTTGATTGGCTCGGGCTTCCTCATGTTTTGCTCTCTCTTTCCAATAGTTCTTCTCCTTCTTGAGGTTTTTGACCTCTTGCTCCCATTCCCCGAAAGTCTTGAGGGTTCCCTCAAATCTGAACTCGAAGCGGTACCTCTTTTCTCCAAGTGTAATTCCTGAAGATCGCACTTAGCAATGATGTCCCTTTCTCTCTTGATCTTTTCCTTTTCTCTTTCTCGAGCTGATTCCCAATTTTTCATGTCCTCAAGCTCTTTTTGCAGCCGAGTAATCTCTCTGCTTATTTAGGCCTTTTCTTTTTCGAATTCTTCCTTTGCAGTTTCTAACTCTGATGGCTCTTCCTTAGGTGGTGGACTCATGAACTGGACTTCTTTTCCATCTGATGTCAACAACCTATCATTAACCCTCAATTCCCTCCATACCAGGTAATTAGGTGTGACGATGTCATCATATCTGGCTACCTTTATCCGACGGGTCTTTTTCCATTCTTAAATAATTCCCCGCACCTTTCCTGAGTAACCTTCTTCTCAATAGGTGAACTCTAATAGAGCCAATCCATGAATCACTGGTGTGAACTGCCGAGACTCAACCTATCTTTGCACCAACAGAGGTACGTAGCTCACAGCTCCCCAAATCCCGAGTAGTGGAACCCCTTACTTGTCTCCACATTTGTATAATATCGGCATAGGAATCATCCATGGAGCTCTCCAAGTTATCAATTCACTCTTAAGATTTCGGAATAGGTTGATCCACTGCTCTACATTTCTGTCTTCGGGCCAATCTATCTTAAAGAACTCATTGATTGGTACTAGGGTTTTCAAATATGGTTTGAAAGAAACATCCTCCCTCTTCCAAAAATGACTCTGAATCCAAACATAGAGGAGCTGCATACATCCCATGAATCTTCCTTTTCCTTCCCTTTTGCAAAAATTCAAAGATCGAATAGTTTCTGAAGGATGGCTGTAGACGGATCTATCTTATGTCTTAACTTCTCAAAAAGGTCAACTATGGCCAACTCGACACGTCCCAGTGTCCCCGAGAAAATAACCAAACCATATACAGCTAAAGCAAAAATATCCCTAGCAGTCTCTCTATTTGGGTGACTTCGGATCAAAGATTGGAGAGCATCCCAAGGAATACACTTACTTTTCCCTTTTTAATTACATGTGCATCGACCTATTTGCTGTCCATTCCCACGATCCTAGCTAATTTCTTTTTAAACCCTAATGTCTTTGAATCCTTTAAATAAATCTGATCAGGGATAGCATCCTCAATACGTAACAAAACCAAATATTCCTCTATGGTCGGTGTCATGTCTTCCTTGTTGAAGGTGAAACATCGGTATGCTGGATTCCAAAAATGTACCATAGCCCGAATCAACTCACTGTTAATCTTAATCGACATCAACAATGCTATGTCTCCATATATCTGAGTGAAAATCCTCTTTTCTGACACATCCCGTTGACTTCAAATATCCATCTTACCCGGGAGATCATTTTGCCGGTAAACTAAATCTACCCGTTCTGGCAATACTGATATATATCCCTCATTTAAACAATCCCCATCTCTTTGCTGCTCTGACTTCGACCATTGCCGTACCCCTGCATGTTCTTCCACTATCGAACTAGCCTGACCCTCCATGAAAACCTTTTTGGTTGAAGATTATCCCGAGGCCAATAATTTTCCCTATGCATTATGATGACACAAAAAATGCATGAAAAAGAAACAAGTCAGTAAAGGTGAAGAAACCAAATAATAACAAAATAATTTAACATATATCCAATGAAAATTACGACGCCTTTGGGATGGGGTATTTAACTTATTACGGGCGAAACGATGTGCGTTCATCACCGCCCGATTTTGTAAAACTTAACCGGAATGTAAAATAGGTAACAAAAGGTTAGAAATTTCCTTCCATGTGTTCCTAACTTCGGTATATCTATAAAAAATCAGTAGGGCTTCGCCTATGTTGGCTCTACGGCTTATTATATGTGGGTCAACGAAGTTCTAAAGGCCCCGAATTGTTCCTCACTGTCGTCGGTGAAGGCTAGTAAGGCACCCTGATAAAAGCGGGTTCAATTTGTTAGAGTATATTTCCCTAGCCCATGTGGATTGTTAATAACGGGAGCTTAGGTAATTTATACTCCGGAAGTATTTTGCTAACCCATCCGGATTGTTAATCATGAGAGCATAGCTACTTTACTTCCACTTAAAGGGACAGAACCCGGGTATAGGGCTCATGATATGCAAATGCAAGTGTAGTGTGTGAGGAAGAACAACAAACCTTTTACCACCTAGTCTACAACCCTTATTCTAAATGCCCCAAACGAAATTAAACAACATAAATCATCAATTAATAAATATAAGCACCAAAATAACCATAGAACAATAATAATATGTATGCACATGAATATGGACACATTTTATTATTTTCAAAATTGTACTTATTTAAAAAAAAATATGGGAATTAAAATTAAATACCAATTAAACCAACAAAATCGAGACTTTGATAACACACGACTAATTCTAGGCCTGACTCTCTAATTTTCCCAGCGGAGTCGCCAAGCTGTCGCAACCTAAAAAATAACAAGTCTCATCGCAAGACTTTATTATTCGTTAAGCATAACATTAAAAAGAACCGAGGAAAAGTCGACTTAATTCCTCTTAGAAAATGAAGGTTTTGAAAATGACCTTGAAAAAGACCCAAGTCGCCACCAATCATTTTTAGCTAGGTGTGATCGGCCACCTATTAAAATCGGTTTTATAAAATATTTTAAAATTAATTAAAATATTTTTAACCAATTTCATGTCTGCGTTTTAAACTAGAAAATCAAAGAAGCGGGTTCGGGACTCGATTACGTGTGGGGAAGGATTAGCACCCCCATAACGCCCGTATAAAACGGTACCTTATTAATCTTGTGTTATCTCAAGTCTCGGTAAAAAAATTCGGTTTTAAATTTAGTATTTCAAGTTAATTCCCAATTTAAAGAAAAATAATTCTATTTTTTATTTGAAAATAATCCGAAATTTATTAATTCAAAATTTTCCTATATTCCCCAACAAACGTGGCAAAAGATAGAAATTTTTATTAGTTTGGAAAACTTTCCGAATCATTCTCGTTTTAAAGAAGATATTTCGTTATTAATGATAATTGATGATATCCTCCCCAGCAAACTCGACAGAGAACTCATGAATTATTTTAACTCGTGAATATCTTTTTTTTATTGAAAATCATTACCTTTTTCAAAAAAATTTTAAAAAAATATGAATATGAATATGTTTGACATAAATGACATAGCAAAGTCTAGATAATATAATGCAACCTAAATGGTATGATATAATTTAAATGTCATAGCATATTCTAAATTAAATGAAATATCCTAAGTCATATGATATATTCTAAATGGAATGAAATAACCTAGGTAACATGATATATTCTATATGACTTGAAATATCCTAAATGAAATGATATGTCCTAAGTGACATAATATATTCTATATGAAATGAAATATCCTAAGTGACATGATATATTCTAAATGAAATGAAATATCCTAAGTGACATAATATATTCTAAATAAAATGAAATAACCTAAGTGACATAATATATTCTAAATGAAATGAAATGACCTAGGTAACATAATATATTCTATAAGAAATGAAATATCCTAAGTCACATGGTATATTCTAAATGAAATGAAATGACCTAGGTAACATAATATATTCTAAATGAAATGAAATGACCTAGGTAACATAATATATTCTATATGAAATGAAATGAAATATCCTAAGTCACATGATATATTCTAAATGGAATAAAATGATTTAAATGACATGGCAAATATAAATGATATGGAATATAATCTAAATGATATGAAATGACATGAAACATGAAATAATGCTAACATATAATATGCATGAAAATAAAAATAAAAATAATAATGCATGAACATAGTATATGCTAAATAATATGACAAAAATAATTAAATAAAAAGCATAGGATATCATGAGATCTTCAAAACCATATAATAAATAACATAACATCAAAAAATATAAATAAAAAGTAATAACAACACCATGGAAATTATCATAGCAAAATCACATATTATATAGTATGCATGAATATGGAAAATGCAATGCATGAGAATGTATTTTTTTTCTTTAATTAAGGAAATCCGTATATCTAAAAAGATATCTGGCTACCTTAGGAAAATATATCAAATTAAATATTCTAAAATCAGAATACTTTGTGATTGTTTGAAAACAATTTTGGAAAACTTAGATTAAAAATTAAAAACCTAGCTAAACCCTTTTTAAATGGCTCTAATTTCCTAAGTTTAAAATCCCGGACTTGACCACTGATGGAGACTCAATTAAGAGTTGTAAACCCAAGTGCAGGTTATGTTCAAGTAATAAATTCTCGGGTGTCCGAGGTCGAACCACAGGGAAGCGTATTAGTAAGTATAAGTTTATAAATACATAAGAAAAAGAAAGTAAACAAGATATTAGGGAATCAACAACAAAACAAGATAAACAAGATATTAGAGAACAAAATAAACAAAATAACATAAAAGAAATTAAACAAGATATAAAAAACAATAAGAAAAGATGTTGAGGTTAGAGAATCCACTCTTGGTGTTATGCTAAGATTAATCTTGTTTTATTACACAATTGAAATTCACACATAAGGGAGATTCCAATCGGAAGGTTTAGCAATTCAGTCCAAATTGTCCAACGTCCATAGCATATGATATTATGTTCATTTGGTGTCCTCAAAACTCATAAAAAGAGTCCAAGCATTCCTTATGCCAAGGTATATGTCTACAACAAATCAAGGTTATGAAACCAAGCATTTATTGTGCCATTTTCATTGTCAATAATGAATCAAGATCCCTACTTTGCAAGTATGATTTTAAACCAAAAGAAAATATTATCTATACTAGTGTTTATAAATGATAATTCATTTTAGCTCATGTTTAAGAGACTAACCTCAGCATTTACCAAGAGCTTCACCTCATCACCTTAACAATATGATTAGCAACACATACTAGATATGAATAAAATGAAAAGAAATGTAAGAAGCATAAGTAAATAAAAAAAAAAGAAAACTAGAGAAAAGAAAGAAGAAGAAAACTTAGAGAATTTTATTACAATGGCTAATATCCTACCAATGTATCTTTAATGCTCATCCAAGGCCCTCTATTTATACACATTTTGGAGAGCTAAATGACAAGAGACAAGCTTTATAAATTTCAAAGGTAGGTATAATAGGTGGGTGCATTTTTCTAACAATTTTCGTCATATTGTATGACAATTCTGATCATCCAGCTTGATGGTCGATTTGGCAATGTTGGAGGCTCGATCTGATCAAATGGTCTTCTAGAAAAATATAACCCTATCAATTACGGATCCATAGCCGTTGGAATCAGATCATTTGCTCATGTGGATCGGAAGATATGGTCAAAATACCAAAACAGGTCAGCACAGACGTCATTGCACATCAGCCAACTTGATGGTCGATTTCGCTAGGGAAAACGACTCCGTTTCAAGAAGTGTAAAACATGAAAAAGATAGATATGCCTCTTAGCTTTGCACTGTAAAAAATTCAGCCTTATTGCTTCAGTGAAACTCCAGATATAGCGGATATGGCAAAAGGTGTCGGAACTGGAACTGAACTGGATTTGCCCTTAATTGTTGATTTAACCTAGTAATCTGAAATCACTCAAAGAAACTCGTGAAAAACACCAAATTACATAAAAATATAAAACATCATAAACACAATTAGACTAAGCAATAATAACTCGTATTTGACACAAAACAATAATAAAACATAACTAAGAACTATATAATTATACGAGTTATCACACCCCCACACTTAGATTGTTGCTAGTCCCTAGCAACGACTCAATAAAAATAAAATAAGAAAATCTAATCTAATCCATTTTCGTTGGAAATCACGGTGGCACTTAGCATGTGACACAAGCCTTTAAACCCCTAGGTGTCCCTAGTGGACGAGTTTAGTCTCGTGAGGGTTTGCTAGAACGATACCCACAAACATCGAAAAACTAAAATATAAGTAAACTACATACACTAAAAATATTTACTCCTAATCCTTTCAATATAAATTAGAGACAATCTTTGAACAAGTCTTATAAACTAATCAATAGCTCAAAGAATTTCACAAAAATTTATGCTTGAATGTAAATAAATGAGTTAAGCCAATATTAACATAACATATTTCAATCAAAATAGTGCATATTCAACTTAATCTCAACTTCTCACTATACTCTCATGATTTTCACTCTTTAAAGTAGTGGTAAAGTGTTTACACTCAATCAATCTCATGAAAACAGTTCTACCATATGCTTGCTTGTCCACCTATTCTCCACTATTTAGATCATACAACTTCATAAATCAAGAGGTCTTTTTTCAAGGTTGTAATGGGGCCAAAGAGTTATAATGTGGTTAAAGAACAAAAGGATAAAGATATCACAAAGGTTCCAAAGAGTTCATAGAGTTTAGAGACATAATAAGATCATACAAATAAAACTTCTCAAAACTCTTATAAAGCACATAATAACATAGGCTAAATATTCATGTTGAGCCTTTGCTTCATTCTAACCAACTTTGTAACATCTTTTTCTTTACTTTAACTAGAAGTTGAAGAGAAGAATTTTTTTTTTTTTTAATATGGGAATGTATTTGACAATGATCTCTTTCTTTTTCTTTTGACTTTTGCCTCTCTCCTCCCCCACACTTATCTTTCGTTCTAACCCAAATTTTCAAAAAGTATCCCTTGTTTTTGCAATATGTCTCAAAATATATAATCCATCTTTAGAACAAGGGTAAGGATATAAGTATATTTAGGCTAGGTGTAAGTTCTGGTTACCAATAAAATAGCATATTTAATGTAGGCTCAAATTGGCTCACTAGTGGGGATGTTCTCTTAGAACATTAATAATGGATGGCTGTTTGGCTCTGGTTATAATCCTAATGCCTCTATCATATTCATGTTGTCACATGTATCAATATAGTCTCAAACGGTTTAAAGCAAGTTCTAGAGAATCATGTAATCATAAGAGCACTCAAGAAAGAAATTAGATTGATTTGTATAATGCATCAATCATTATAGGCTCAAAAACTCACAAGGATGATTATACAAGTCAGATTAAGTCTAAACATGCTTCTTTCTCAATCACATATCATATTAACATTGGCTCATAAAAAGGTTGATATCAAGCTCAATTCTCATGAAAATCTTCTCACTAATAAATCTGTTTTAGACTTATGCAATTCATATCTCATTATAGTATTGAAAGTAACTAAAACACACACTACGTCTAAACATGCTTTTTTTTTTTTTTTTTTTTGAAGAAGAAGATTAAATCAAACTGACAAGGTATGTCTCAAGTCTCCCTTACTCAGACATTGTTCAGAATGAATACTTCTAAATTGCTTAAAACACAACAAACTTTTCTTTTTTTTTTTTTTAAATTAGCAAAATATGTCCCTTACCCCCTACTAAAATATGACATTGTCCCCAATGTCAAATTTTAAAGGTAGAATTTAGGAGATATTACCTGCAGAGGTTGCTAACCACTTATTATAACTGAGACACAACAAACAAAATGTTAGATAATGTCACAAAGACAGAGTGCAATCCACTCCTTGCTTGTCCATATCTCTTTTTCTTTTTCCGAGTGTTTGCGAAACAACCGTAGCAGATAAATACTCATAAGCTTGGAGCTTTTTGAGTAAATCTTCAATGGTTGTAGCAGAAATTATGGTTCTCCTTGCCTCTGAAAACATGAATCCATTATCCACAGCATTATCTAAATATGAAAGCAAATTACTAAAATAACCATTAATATTAAGCAAACCAATGGGTTTCTTATTTGTGACCAAAGATGACCAAGAAGCCACGCAAGCTATTTCTTCCAATGTACCCAGACCTCCTGGTAAAGCAATGAATGCATCGGCAGAATAGTACATGATTGTCATCCGTTCAGGGATACTCCAGACTTGTATTTCCTTACCCACGGTAGGTCCACAAAAATCTGTAAATAGTTTTGGCACGATTCCTAGAACTGGACTTCCTCCGGCGTGTGCTGCTGTAGCGACTGCTCCCATTAAACCCGTACTACCGCCTCCATAAATCAACTGGATCTTTTGTTGGGCAAGTATTACTCCAACTCTTATGGCTTCATCAGCGAATATGTTATTTTTCCCTGGATAAGCACCTCCAAAGACACAAATTTTTTTAATGCGTTGGGACGAAGTAATTTCCATTTTTTTCTTTTTCGAGTGCCTGAAAGAGAATGAGTACATGGTGTAATATATAGAGGACTGAGTAGTGAATCAGACAAGAGTAATAATGTCGCCGAAAGTGTATCTGACCTGTTAGAAGAAAATGTTAACCTAACAAAAGATTTTTGCGTGATTTCAGGAAGAAAATCAAAAAGAGAAGAAAAATCAACCGTAAAAGACCAATGCAAAAAAAATCGAGAATAATTACACAAATCGAACAACACGTAAATTAAACCGAAATAAAGTTATTGCAAATCAAACCAAAAGCTGAGAAGTCATTTATTGTAGTTGTGATTGTGGCTCACATCTTCCTCTGGTTTTACGTCCAGAAACGGCTTAAACGCCTTCTATGAGTCGAGGATATGCTTCCCATCCAGTTTTCTTACAAGCTGGCAAACAGGGTCTTTTAACATCAGATTCCCAAGATGTTGCCATTCCCTTTGGAATTGCGGCCATAAATCAAGAATTTCTCTTTGTACGTCTCCACTAGGATGCGTCTCAAGAGAAAGTTGGATATTACCCAAATTCTCCTTACTCAGTCCATCCTTAATGAATTCAATCTTTATCATCTCGATTAGAGGACGGAATCCCAATAGAACGACATTTACCATTACACGTCCATCGTGCACATTTGTGGCAATTTGAACTCATGCGCTTTGCTCGTCGCTTCTTTGCAAAAGTGCTTCTACCTGTACCTGGTAAATGCAAAACAGGAAGATATTCATCTTCACGTACCTTGGCTTCAATTATCCAACGTATGTCTTCAAGAATCCCTTTGTGCATAAGCATTCTTAATCTTTCAAATCGAACTTGGTAAAGCTTCAGTAAAATATTCCGAGGAAAAGGAGGAAATCGTTTCTGCAATCTTTTGAGAATATCATCCATCCTGAAAAAAAAAAATGAAAGAGAAATTTATATACAATATCAGTTTTGTGGGTAACTGATGGAACCGACTTAAATAATCACGGAGTACCGTTATCCGCCATTTAACCGGGGTTAAAAAAATGTATTTTTTTTTTGAAGATTAGTAAAAATTATATTTACATCTAGTTATTTTCAAGACAAGGATCAGAAAGAAAAACAACCTCTTCTTGAGTAACATGATTTTCCAAAAAGAGTTTGAGTCTTTGTCCATTTACCTTGAATACGTTACCATTTTTAGGATTCTCAATGTCAACTGCTCCATAATGATACACATGTTTAACCACAAATGGGCCAGTCCATCTTGATCTCAACTTACCAGGAAATATGTGAAGTCTAGAATTATAAAGTAGAACTTTTTGCCCAACATCAAATGTTTTTCTTGAAATTAACTTGTCATGAAAGGCTTTAGTTCTTTTTTTATGAATTTTAGAATTCTCATATGCACCATTTTTGAGTTCCTCAAACTTTTGTTTCCAACAATGCTTAACCTGAAAAAAATTTAACAAAGAATCAATGTGTGAAATTTCTGAAGCATTATCAAACTCACATTCAATTAAATAAGCTTCTAAAGGATCATGGAATGTGGTAGTGGTGAGATGTTCATGAACAAGTTCTTCAATGAAATCCACTTCATGTACTTCTGAATCATAACCAGGTTGCTTGCAAGTGTTGAACACATTTAATTCTAAAGTCATATTTCCAAAAGAAATGTTCAAAATACCATTCCTGCAATTTATCAGAGCATTAGAAGTTGCAAGAAATGGACGGCCTAATATAACAGGAATTTGAACATTTGGATTTGAAACAGGATGTGTGTCCAAAACAATAAAATCAACAGGGAAGTAAAAATTATCAATTTGAACCAAAACATCTTCAACTATCCCTCGAGGAATTTTTACAGAACGATCAGCTAGTTGAAGTGTAACAGGTGTTTCCTTGAGTTCACCTAAACCTAACTGTTGATAAACAGAAAAAGGCAAAAGATTAACACTAGCACCAAGATCAAGCAATGCACGTTCTATTCTAGTATTTCCAATGATGCATGAGATTGTTGGACATCCAGGATCTTTGAATTTTGGTGGAGTAAGATGCTGAATGATTGAGCTCACACTTTCCGTCAGAAATGCTTTCTTTTGTACATTATGTTTCCTTTTAAATGTGCACATGTCCTTCAAAAATTTAGCATAAGATGGAACTTGTTTGATTGCATCCAATAAAGGAATGTTAATCTTAACTTGTTTGAAAAGTTCATAAATTTCTGCATTTTGATTCAAATTCTTTATTGTTTGCAACCTTTGAGGAAAAGGAGCAGGATGCATACCTTTTTCTTTGTCCAAATTTTCAAGAAGTTCAGACTTACCATCATCCTTACCGTTACTTTTCGGAGGGGAAGGAGAATCTTGGTCTTTTGATGGAATGTTTTTGTCAATTGCCTTTCCACTTCGAAGAGTTGTGATATAACTGGCATTTTCCTGTTGAGTTTCATTGGAGCAAGAAACAAAACATTGAGTAGAAGGGTTAGGCTGAGGTTGAGCAGGAAACTTACCTTTTTCTTGAGTGCGTAATGAAGCTGTCAATGTGGACAAGGTGTTTTTGATCTCATTGATGTCCTGTGAAGTTTGGTTATTCACATTTGCTTGTGTTTGCATGAATGCTTGCAATGTCTCTTCTAAGGTTTGTACACGTGAAGGTTGATAGGAAAAAGTGTTGCCCGGCTTTTGAGATTGTGGTACCTGAACATGATTATTATTCCGCCAACTGAAGTTGGGATGATTTCTCCATTCAGGGTTATACGTTTCAGAGTAAGGAGAAGGAAAAGGCTTTTTAAATGTGTTTATGGAATTTACTTGATCATGCAACGCTTCTTTAAGAATGGGAATGTTTGGACATTCAGAAGTGGGGTGTCCCATGATTTCACAAATTCCACAACTTTCTTCATTTTTAACCGTTTTGACTTCTTTTACTTCTCTAAGTTACATGGCTTCAATCTTTCTAGCCAAATTAGCTACTTTAGCTTTTATCTCATCTTCTTGACTAAAATGATATTTACCTCTGTTAGAAACAAGATTAGATCTATTGGAACTTTCAGAGGAATTATCTGTGTGCCAGGCTTGAGAGTTATCTGCCAAATGGTCTAGGTAGTCAAAGGCTTCTTCAGGTTCTTTTTCTAGAAACTCACCGTTACACATTGTTTCAACAAATTGTTTAGTTTCGGGAGTTAAACTTTCATAAAAGAAACTAATAAGACGCCATTTTTCAAAACCATGATGTGGACAAGAACTTAACAAATCTTTAAAACGCTCCCAGCACCGAAAAAATGCTTCATTTTGATTTTGATTGAAATTTTGAATCTGTCTTTTCAAAGCAGTAGTTTTATGTGCTGGGAAAAATTTCTTTAGAAACTCAGTTTGTAATTCTTGCCATGTGCCAATTGATAACTCGTATAATTATATAGTTTTTAGTTATGTTTTATTATTGTTTTGTGTCAAATACGAGTTATTATTGCTTAGTCTAATTGTGTTTATGATCTTTTATATTTTTATGTAATTTGGTGTTTTTTCACGAGTTTCTTTGAGTGATATCAGATTACTAGGTTAAATCAACAATTAAGGGCAAATCCAGTTCAGTTCCAGTTCCGACATCTTTTGCCATATCAGCTATATCTCGAGTTTCACTGAAGCAATAAGGCTGAACTTTTAACCGTGCAAAGTTAAGAGGCATATCTATCTTTTTCATGTTTTACACTTCTTGAAACGGAGTCGTTTTCCCTAGCGAAATCAACCATCAAGTTGGCTGATGTGCAATGACGTCTGTTCTGCACCGTTTTGGTATTTTGACCATATCTTCCGATCCACGTGAGCAAATGATCTGATTCCAATGGCTATGGATCCGTAACGGATAGGGGTATATTTTTCTAGAAGACCATTTTATCAGATCGAGCCTCCAACATTGACAAAATCGACCATCAAGCTGGCTGATCAGAATTGTCATACAATATGACGAAAATTTTTAGAAAAATGTACCCACCTATTATACCTACCTTTGAAATTTGTAAAGCTTGTCTCTTGTCATTTAGCCCTCCAAAATGTGTATAAATAGAGGGCCTTGGATGAGTATTGAGATAAATTATACATTGGTAGGATATTAGCCATTGTAATAAAATTCTCTAAGTTTTCTTCTTTTTTCCTTTCTCTAGTTTTCTTTTTCTTTATTTACTTATGCTTCTTACATTTCTTTTCATTTTTAGTATGTGTTGCTAATCATATTGTTGAAGTGATGAGGTGAAGCTCTTGGTAAATGCTAAGGTTAGTCTCTTAAACATGAGCTAAAATGAATCATCAATTATAAACACTAGTATAGATAATATTTTCTTTTGGTTTAAAATCATACTTGCAAAGTAGAGATCTTGATTCATTATTGACAATGAAAATGGCACAGTAAATGCTTGGTTTCATAACCTTGATTTGTTGTAGGCATATACCTTGGCATAAGGAATGCTTGGACTCTTTTTATGAGTTTTGAGGACACCAAATGAACATAATATCATATGCTATGGACGTTGGACAATTTGGACTGAATTGCTAAACCTTCCGATTGGAACCTCCTTTATGTGTGGATTTCAATTGTGTAATAAAACAAGATTAATCTTAGCATAACACCAAGAGTGGATTCTCTAACCTCAACATCTTTTCTTATTGTTTTTTATATCTTGTTTAATTTCTTTTATATTTTGTTTATTTTGTTCTCGAATATCTTGTTTATCTTATTTTGTTGTTGATTCCCTAATATCTTGTTTACTTTATTTTTCTTATATATTTATAAACTTATACTTACTAATACGCTTCCCTGTGGTTCGACCTCGGACACCCGAGAATTTATTACTTGAACATAACCTGCACTTGGGTTTACAACTCTTAATTGAGTCTCCATCAAGTTTTTGGCGCCGTTTGATGGAGACTCAATTAAGAATCGTAAACCCAAGTGCAGGTTATGTTCAAGTAATAAATTCTCGGGTGTCCGAGGTCGAACCACAGGGAAGCGTATCAGTAAGTATAAGTTTATAAATATATAAGAAAAAGAAAGTAAACAAGATATTAGGGAATCAACAACAAAACATAAAAGAAATTAAACAAAATATAAAAAACAATAAGAAAAGATGTTGAGGTTAGAGAATCCACTCTTGGTGTTATGCTAAGATTAATCTTGTTTTATTACACAATTGAAATCCACACATAAGGGAGGTTCCAATCGGAAGGTTTAGCAATTCAGTCCAAATTGTCCAACGTCCATAGCATATGATATTATGTTCATTTGGTGTCCTCAAAACTCATAAAAAGAGTCCAAGCATTCCTTATGCCAAGGTATATGTCTACAACAAATCAAGGTTATGAAACCAAGCATTTACTGTGCCATTTTCATTGTCAATAATGAATCAAGATCTCTACTTTGCAAGTATGATTTTAAACCAAAAGAAAATATTATCTATACTAGTGTTTATAAATGATGATTCATTTTAGCTCATGTTTAAGAGACTAACCTTAGCATTTACCAAAAGCTTCACCTCATCACCTCAACAATATGATTAGCAACACATACTATATATGAAGAAAATGAAAAGAAAAATAAAGAAAAAGAAAACTAGAGAAAGGAAAGAAGAAGAAAACTTAGAGAATTACATTGCAATGGCTAATATCCTACCAATGTATAATGTATCCCAATACTCATCCAAGGCCCTCTATTTATACACATTTTGGAGGGCTAAATGACAAGAGACAAGCTTTACAAATTTCAAAGGTAGGTATAATAGGTGGGTGCATTTTTCTAACAATTTTCGTCATATTGTATGACAATTCTGATCAGCCAGCTTGATGGTCGATTTTGTCAATGTTGGAGGCTCGATCTGATAAAATTGTCTTCTAGAAAAATATACCCCTATCAGTTACGGATCCATAGCCGTTGGAATCAGCTCATGTTCTGATGTGGATAAGAAGATATGGGCAAAATACGAAAACAGGTCAGCACAGACGTCATTGCACATCAGCCAACTTGATGGTCGATTTCACTAGGGAAAACGACTCCGTTTCAAGAAGTGTAAAACATGAAAAAGATAGATTTGCCTCTTAGCTTTGCACGGCTACAAATTTCAGCCTTATTGCTTCAGTGAAACTCGAGATATAGCTGATATGGTAAACGGTGTCGGAACTGGAACTGAACTGGATTTGCCCTTAATTCTAGTAATCTGAAATCACTCAAAGAAACTTGTGAAAAACACCAAATTACATAAAAATATAAAATATCATAAACACAATTAGACTAAACAATAATAACTCGTATTTGACACAAAACAATAATAAAACATAACTAAAAACTATATAATTATACGAGTTATCACACCCCCACACTTAGATTGTTGCTAGTCCCTAGCAACGACTCAATAAAAATAAAATAAGAAAATCTAATCTAATCCATTTTCGTAGGAAATCACGGTGGCGCTTAGCATGTGACACAAGCCTTTAAACCCCTAGGTGTCCCTAGTGGACGAGTTTAGTCTCGTGAGGGTTTACTAGGACGATACCCACAAACATTGAAGACATAAGAAAAACTAAAAATAATAATTATAACTAATCCTTCCAATATAAATTAGAGATAATCATTGGACAAGTCTTAAAAACTAATCAATAGCTTAAAGAAATTCATAAAAAATCTTGCTTGAATGTAAATAAATGAGTTAAGCCAATATTAACATAACATATTTCAATCAAAATAGTGCATATTCAAACTTAATCTCAACTTCTCACATGGGATACTCTCTTGATTTTCACTCTTTAAAGTAGTGGTAAAGTGTTTACACTCAATCAATCTCATGAAAACACTTCTACCATATGCTTGCTTGTCCACCTATTCTCCACTATTTAGATCATACAACTTCATAAATCAAGAGGTCTTTATTCAAGGTTGTAATGGGGCCAAAGGGTTATAATGTGGTTAAAGAACAAAAGGATAAAGATATCACAAAGGTTCCAAAGAGTTCATAGATTTTAGAGACATAATAAGATCATACAAATAAAACTTCTCAAAACTCTTATAAAGCACATAATAACATAGGCTAAATATTCATGTTGAGCCTTTGCATCATTCTAACCAACTTTGTAACATCTTTTTCTAGAAGTTCAAGAGAAGATTCTTTTTTTTTTTTTTTTTAATATGGGAATGTATTTGACAATGATCCCTTTCTTTTTCTCTTGACTTTTTCTTTTCTTTTCTTCCCCCACACTTATCTTTTGTTTCTAACCCAAATTTTCAACTAAAAATATCCCTTATTTATTTTTTTTTTTTAATATGTCTCAAAAAATCCATCTTTAGAACAAGGGTAAGGATATAAGTATATTTAGGCTAGGTGTAAGTTGTGATTACCAATAAAACAGCATATTTAATGTAGGCTCAAATTGGCTCACTAGTGGGGATGTTCTCTTAGAACATTAATAATGGATGGCTGTTTGGCTCTGGTTATAATCCTAATGCCTCTATCATATTCATGTTGTCACATGTATCAATATAGTCTCAAACAGTTTAAAGCAAGTTCTAGAGAATCATGTAATCATAAGAGCACTCAAGAAAGAAATTAGATTGATTTGTATAATGCATCAATCATTATAGGCTCAAAAACTCACAAGGATGATTATACAAGTCAGATTAAGTCTAAACATGCTTCTTTCTCAATCAACATATCATATTAACATTGGCTCATAAAAAGGTTGACATCAAGCTCAATTCTCATGAAAATCTTCTCACTAATAAATCTGTTTTAGACTTATGCAATTCATATCTCATTATAGTATTGAAAGTAACTAAAAAAATACACTAAGTCTAAACATGCTTTTTTTTTTTTTTTTTTTTTTTTTTGAAGAAGAATATTAAATCAAACTGACAAGGTATGTCTCAAGTCTCCCTTACTCAGACCTTGTTCAGAATGAATACTTCTAAATTGCTTAAAACACAACAAACTCTTTTTTTTTTTTTTTTTTTAAATTAGCAAAATATGTCCCTTACCCCCTACTAAAATATGACATTGTCCTCAATGTCAAATTTTAAAGGTAGAATTTAGGAGATATTACCTGCAGAGGTTGCTAACCACTTATTATAAATCTTCCTCTGGTTTTACGTCCAGAAACGGCTTAAACGCCTTCTATGAGTCGAGGATATGCTTCCCATCCAGTTTTCTTACAAGCTGGCAAACAGGGTCTTTTAACATCAGATTCCCAAGATGTTGTCATTCTCTTTGGAATTGCGGCCATAAATCAAGAATTTCTCTTTGTACGTCTCCACTAGGATGCGTCTCAAGAGAAAGTTGGATATTACCCAAATTCTCCTTACTCAGTCCATCCTTAATGAATTCAATTTCTATCATCTCGATTAGAGGACGGAATCCCAATAGAACGACATTTACCGTTACACGTCCATCGTGCACATGGTAGGAGTTGTATTAGAAAGATTACCTGAAAAAGTTTCACAATAAAATCTAACAAAACGACGAGATCTAAAATCACGTCGCCAAACAAGCATAAAACAAAGTTAATATACAGATTAGGCGGTATAACCAGCCAATAAAACAAAGTTAATATACAATATAAATATAAATATATAGAAAATTAGGCGGTATAACCAGCCAAAATAAATCAAAGTTAATATACAAATTAGGCGGTATAACCAGCCAATAAAAATAAATATACTTATAAACTTATATACTTAGTATTGCCTCCCCGGCAACGGCGCCAAAAACTTGATGGAGACTCAATTAAGAATCGTAAACCCAAGTGCAGGTTATGTTCAAGTAATAAATTCTCGGGTGTCCGAGGTCGAACCACAGGGAAGCGTATTAGTAAGTATAAGTTTATAAATATATAAGAAAAAGAAAGTAAACAAGATATTAGGGAATCAACAACAAAACATAAAAGAAATTAAACAAAATATAAAAAACAATAAGAAAAGATGTTGAGGTTAGAGAATCCACTCTTGGTGTTATGCTAAGATTAATCTTGTTTTATTACACAATTGAAATCCACACATA
This sequence comes from Fremontodendron californicum, assembly GCA_030761205.1. Taxonomy (NCBI): domain Eukaryota; kingdom Viridiplantae; phylum Streptophyta; class Magnoliopsida; order Malvales; family Malvaceae; genus Fremontodendron; species Fremontodendron californicum. Next base: position 8,072,829 of record JAULJL010000004.1, read on the forward strand.
AGGGAGGTTCCAATCGGAAGGTTTAGCAATTCAGTCCAAATTGTCCAACGTCCATAGCATATGATATTATGTTCATTTGGTGTCCTCAAAACTCATAAAAAGAGTCCAAGCATTCCTTATGCCAAGGTATATGTCTACAACAAATCAAGGTTATGAAACCAAGCATTTACTGTGCCATTTTCATTGTCAATAATGAATCAAGATCTCTACTTTGCAAGTATGATTTTAAACCAAAAGAAAATATTATCTATACTAGTGTTTATAAATGATGATTCATTTTAGCTCATGTTTAAGAGACTAACCTTAGCATTTACCAAAAGCTTCACCTCATCACCTCAACAATATGATTAGCAACACATACTATATATGAAGAAAATGAAAAGAAAAATAAAGAAAAAGAAAACTAGAGAAAGGAAAGAAGAAGAAAACTTAGAGAATTACATTGCAATGGCTAATATCCTACCAATGTATAATGTATCCCAATACTCATCCAAGGCCCTCTATTTATACACATTTTGGAGGGCTAAATGACAAGAGACAAGCTTTACAAATTTCAAAGGTAGGTATAATAGGTGGGTGCATTTTTCTAACAATTTTCGTCATATTGTATGACAATTCTGATCAGCCAGCTTGATGGTCGATTTTGTCAATGTTGGAGGCTCGATCTGATAAAATTGTCTTCTAGAAAAATATACCCCTATCCGTTACGGATCCATAGCCGTTGGAATCAGCTCATTTTCTGATGTGGATAAGAAGATATGGGCAAAATACGAAAACAGGTCAGCACAGACGTCATTGCACATCAGCCAACTTGATGGTCGATTTCACTAGGGAAAACGACTCCGTTTCAAGAAGTGTAAAACATGAAAAAGATAGATATGCCTCTTAGCTTTGCACGGCTACAAATTTCAGCCTTATTGCTTCAGTGAAACTCGAGATATAGCTGATATGGTAAACGGTGTCGGAACTGGAACTGAACTGGATTTGCCCTTAATTCTAGTAATCTGAAATCACTCAAAGAAACTTGTGAAAAACAAAAAATTACATAAAAATATAAAATATCATAAACACAATTAGACTAAACAATAATAACTCGTATTTGACACAAAACAATAATAAAACATAACTAAAAACTATATAATTATACGAGTTATCACCGTTGCCGGGGAGGCAATACTAAGTATATAAGTTTACAAGTATATTTATTTTTATTGGCTGGTTATACCGCCTAATTTTCTATATATTTATATTATATATTAACTTTGTTTTATTTTTATTGGCTGGTTATACCGCCTAATCTGTATATTAACTTTGTTTTATGCTTGTTTGGCGACGTGATTTTAGATCTCGTCGTTTAGTTAGATTTTATTGTGAAACTTTTTCAGGTAATCTTTCTAATACAACTCCTACCATGGCTGACAATGAAAGTGTTCATGCTGAAGATGAGAACAGACAAGTATGCACCATGCGTGACTACTTGCAACCAACTCGAAGCTCATCACCCTCTTGTTTTATTTTTCCCCTCAATGCAAACAACTTTCGTTTTAAACCAGGTATGATAGCTTTGCTTCCAAATTTCCATGGGTTAGAATCGAAAAGTGCTTACTCGTTTCTAAAAGACTTCAAAGATGTATGTGTCACCTTTAATGACCAACAATGCACAAATGAAATTGTCAAGCTAAAATTATTTCCTTTTTCTTTAAAAGATAAAGCAAAAATTTGGCTTCATAATTTAAAACCAAGGTCAATTGGCACATGGCAAGAATTACAAACTGAGTTTCTAAAGAAATTTTTCCCAGCATATAAAACTACTGCTTTGAAAAGACAGATTCAAAATTTCAATCAAAATCAAAATGAAGCATTTTTTCAGTGCTGGGAGCGTTTTAAAGATTTGTTAAGTTCTTGTCCACATCATGGTTTTGAAAAATGGCGTCTTATTAGTTTCTTTTATGAAAGTTTAACTCCCGAAACTAAACAATTTGTTGAAACAATGTGTAACGGTGAGTTTCTAGAAAAAGAACCTGAAGAAGCATTTGACTACCTAGACCATTTGGCAGATAACTCTCAAGCCTGGCACACGGATAGTTCCTCTGAAAGTTTCAACAGATCTAATCTTGTTTCTAACAGAGGTAAATATCATTTTAGTCAAGAAGATGAGATAAAAGCTAAAGTAGCTAATTTGGCTAGAAAGATTGAAGCCATGGAACTTAGAGAAGTAAAAGAAGTCAAAACGGTTAAAAATGAAGAAAGTTGTGGAATTTGTGAAATCATGGGACACCCCACTTCTGAATGTCCAAACATTCCCATTCTTAAAGAAGCGTTGCATGATCAAGTAAATTCCATAAACACATTTAAAAAGCCTTTTCCTTCTCCTTACTCTGAAACGTATAACCCTGAATGGAGAAATCATCCCAACTTCAGTTGGCGGAATAATAATCATGTTCAGGTACCACAATCTCAAAAGCCGGGCAACACTTTTTCCTATCAACCTTCACGTGTACAAACCTTGGAAGAGACATTGCAAGCATTCATGCAAACACAAGCAAATGTGAATAACCGGACTTCACAGGACATCAATGAGATCAAAAACACCTTGTCCACATTGACAGCTTCATTACGCACTCAAGAAAAAGGTAAGTTTCCTGCTCAACCTCAGCCTAACCCTTCTACTCAATGTCTTGTTTCTTGCTCCAATGAAACTCAACAGGAAAATGCCAGTTCTATCACAACTCTTCGAAGTGGAAAGGCAATTGACAAAAACATTCCATCAAAAGACCAAGATCCTCTTTCCCCTCCGAAAAGTAATGGTAAGGATGATGGTAAGTCTGAACTTCTTGAAAATTTGGACAAAGAAAAAGGTACGCATCCTGCTCCTTTTCCTCAAAGGTTGCAAACAATAAAGAATTTGAATCAAAATGCAGAAATTTATGAACTTTTCAAACAAGTTAAGATTAACATTCCTTTATTGGATGCAATCAAACAAGTTCCATCTTATGCTAAATTTTTGAAGGACATGTGCACAGTTAAAAGGAAACATAATGTACAAAAGAAAACATTTCTGACGGAAAGTGTGAGCTCAATCATTCAGCACCTTACTCCACCAAAATTCAAAGATCCTGGATGTCCAACAATCTCATGCATCATTGGAAACACTAGAATAGAACGTGCATTGCTTGATCTTGGTGCTAGTGTTAATCTTTTGCCTTTTTCTGTTTATCAACAGTTAGGTTTAGGTGAACTCAAGGAAACACCTGTTACACTTCAACTAGCTGATCGTTCTGTAAAAATTCCTCGAGGGATAGTTGAAGATGTTTTGGTTCAAATTGATAATTTTTACTTCCCTGTTGATTTTATTGTTTTGGACACACATCCTGTTTCAAATCCAAATGTTCAAATTCCTGTTATATTAGGCCGTCCATTTCTTGCAACTTCTAATGCTCTGATAAATTGCAGGAATGGTATGTTGAACATTTCTTTTGGAAATATGACTTTAGAATTAAATGTGTTCAACACTTGCAAGCAACCTGGTGATGATTCAGAAGTACATGAAGTGGATTTCATTGAAGAACTTGTTCATGAACATCTCACCACTACCACATTCCATGATCCTTTAGAAGCTTATTTAATTGAATGTGAGTTTGATAATGCTTCAGAAATTTCACACACTGATTCTTTGTTAAATTCTTTTCAGGTTAAGCATTGTTGGAAACAAAAGTTTGAGGAACTTCCATCACTTACAAATGTCACTGTACCATCAACTATTGAACCACCCAAGCTGGATTTAAAACCATTGCCATCCGAGCTAAAATATTCCTTTTTGGGTGAGAATGAAACTTTTCCAGTCATAAATGAACTTGAGGAACTCAGAAATGATGCATATGATAATTCTAAAATTCATAAAGAAAGAACTAAAGCCTTTCATGACAAGTTAATTTCAAGAAAAACATTTGATGTTGGGCAAAAAGTTCTACTTTATAATTCTAGACTTCACATATTTCCTGGTAAGTTGAGATCAAGATGGACTGGCCCATTTGTGGTTAAGCATGTGTATCATTATGGAGCAGTTGACATTGAGAATCCTCAAAATGGTAACGTATTCAAGGTAAATGGACAAAGACTCAAACTCTTTTTGGAAAATCATGTTACTCAAGAAGAGGTTGTTTTTCTTTCTGATCCTTGTTTTGAAAATAACTAGATGTAAATATAATTTTTACTAATCTTCAAAAAAAAAAAAAATTATTTTTTTTCCCGGTTAAATGGCGGATAACGGTACTCCGTGATTATTTAAGTCGGTTCCATCAGCTACCCACAAAACTGATATTGTATATAAATTTCTCTTTCAATTTCTTTTTCATTTTTTTTTCAGGATGGATGATATTCTCAAAAGATTGCAGAAACGATTTCCTCCTTTTCCTCGAAATATTTTACTGAAGCTTTACCAAGTTCGATTTGAAAGATTAAGAATGCTTATGCACAAAGGGATTCCTGAAGACATACGTTGGATAATTGAAGCCAAGGTACGTGAAGATGAATATCTTCCTGTTTTGCATTTACCAGGTACAGGTAGAAGCACTTTTGCAAAGAAGCGACGAGCAAAGCGCATGAGTTCAAATTGCCACAAATGTGCACGATGGACGTGTAACGGTAAATGTCGTTCTATTGGGATTTCGTCCTCTAATCGAGATGATATAATTGAATTCATTAAGGATGGACTGAGTAAGGAGAATTTGGGTAATATCCAACTTTCTCTTGAGACGCATCCTAGTGGAGACGTACAGAGAGAAATTCTTGATTTATGGCAGCAATTCCAAAGGGAATGGCAACATCTTGGGAATCTGATGATAAAAGACCCTGTTTGCCAGCTTGTAAGAAAACTGGATGGGAAGCATATCCTCGACTCATAGAAGGCGTTTAAGCCGTTTCTGGACGTAAAACCAGAGGAAGATGCCAAATACACTTTCGGCGACATTATTACTTTTGACTTTTACGGTCAAATACACTTTCGGCGACATTATTACTCTTGTCTGATTCACTACTCAGTCCTCTATATATTACACCATGTACTCATTCTCTTTCAGGCACTCGAAAAAGAAAAAAAATGGAAAGCACTTCGTCCCAATGCATTAAAAAAATTTGTGCCTTTGGAGGTGCTTATCCAGGGAAAAATAACATATTCGCTGATGAAGCCATAAGAGTTGGAGTAATACTTGCCCAACAAAAGATCCAGTTGATTTATGGAGGCGGTAGTACGGGTTTAATGGGAGCAGTCGCTACAGCAGCACACGCCGGAGGAAGTCCAGTTCTAGGAATCGTGCCAAAACTATTCACAGATTTTTGTGGACCTACCGTGGGTAAGGAAATACAAGTCTGGAGTATCCCTGAACGGATGACAATCATGTACCATTCTGCCGATGCATTCATTGCTTTACCAGGAGGTCTGGGTATATTGGAAGAAATAGCTTGCGTGGCTTCTTGGACATCTTTGGTCACAAATAAGAAACCCATTGGTTTGCTTAATATTAATGGTTATATTAGTAATTTGCTTTCATATTTAGATAATGCTGTGGATAATGGATTCATGTTTTCAGAGGCAAGGAGAACCATAATTTCTGCTACAACCATTGAAGATTTACTCAAAAAGCTCCAAGCTTATGAGTATTTATCTGCTACGGTTGTTTCGCAAACGCTCGGAAAAAGAAAAAGAGATATGGACGAGCAAGGAGTGGATTGCACTTTGTCTTTGTGACATTATCTAACATTTTGCTTGTTGTGTCTCAGTTATAATAAGTGGTTAGCAACCTCTGCAGGTAATATCTCCTAAATTCTACCTTTAAAATTTGACATTGGGGACAATGTCATATTTTAGTAGGGGGTAAGGGACATATTTTGCTAAAAAAAAAATTGTTGTGTTTTAAGACATTTAGAAGTATTCATTCTGAACAAGGTCTGAGTAAGGGAGACTTGAGACATACCTTGTCAGTTTGATTTAATCTTCTTCTTCAAAAAAAACAAAAAAAAAAAACAAAAAAAAAAAAACATGTTTAGACTTAGTGTGTTTTTTAGTTACTTTCAATACTATAATGAGATATGAATTGCATAAGTCTAAAACAGATTTATTAGTGAGAAGATTTTCATGAGAATTGAGCTTGATGTCAACCTTTTTATGAGCCAATGTTAATATGATATGTTGATTGAGAAAGAAGCATGTTTAGACTTAATCTGACTTGTATAATCATCCTTGTGAGTTTTTGAGCCTATAATGATTGATGCATTATACAAATCAATCTAATTTCTTTCTTGAGCGCTCTTATGATTACATGATTCTCTAGAACTTGCTTTAAACCGTTTGAGACTATATTGATACATGTGACAACATGAATATGATAGAGGCATTAGGATTATAACCAGACCCAAACAGCCATCCATTATTAATGTTCTAAGAGAACATCCCTACTAGTGAGCCAATTTGAGCCTACATTAAATATGCTATTTTATTGGTAACCAGAACTTACACCTAGCCTAAATATACTTATATCCTTACCCTTGTTCTAAAGATGGATTATATATTTTGAGACATATTGCAAAAACAAGGGATACTTTTTGAAAATTTGGGTTAGAACGAAAGATAAGTGTGGGGGAGGAGAGAGGCAAAAGTCAAGAGAAAAAGAAAGGGATCATTGTCAAATACATTCCCATATTAAAAAAAAAAAAAAAATCTTCTCTTGAACTTCTAGTTAAAGTAAAGAAAAAGATGTTACAAAGTTGGTTAGAATGAAGCAAAGGCTCAACATGAATATTTAGCCTATGTTATTATGTGCTTTATAAGAGTTTTGAGAAGTTTTATTTGTATGATCTTATTATGTCTCTAAACTCTATGAACTCTTTGGAACCTTTGTGATATCTTTATCCTTTTGTTCTTTAACCACATTATAACCCTTTGGCCCCATTACAACCTTGAATAAAGACCTCTTGATTTATGAAGTTGTATGATCTAAATAGTGGAGAATAGGTGGACAAACAAGCATATGGTAGAAGTGTTTTCATGAGATTGATTGAGTGTAAACACTTTACCACTACTTTAAAGAGTGAAAATCAAGAGAGTATCCCATGTGAGAAGTTGAGATTAAGTTTGAATATGCACTATTTTGATTGAAATATGTTATGTTAATATTGGCTTAACTCAAATTATTTACATTCAAGCAAGATTTTTTGTGAATTTCTTTAAGCTATTGATTAGTTTTTAAGACTTGTCCAATGATTATCTCTAATTTATATTGGAAGGATTAGTTATAATTATTATTTTTAGTTTTTCTTATGTCTTCAATGTTTGTGGGTATCGTCCTAGTAAACCCTCACGAGACTAAACTCGTCCACTAGGGACACCTAGGGGTTTAAAGGCTTGTGTCACATGCTAAGTGCCACCGTGATTTCCTACGAAAATGGATTAGATTAGATTTTCTTATTTTATTTTTATTGAGTCGTTGCTAGGGACTAGCAACAATCTAAGTGTGGGGGTGTGATAACTCGTATAATTATATAGTTTTTAGTTATGTTTTATTATTGTTTTGTGTCAAATACGAGTTATTATTGCTTAGTCTAATTGTGTTTATGATCTTTTATATTTTTATGTAATTTGGTGTTTTTTCACGAGTTTCTTTGAGTGATATCAGATTACTAGGTTAAATCAACAATTAAGGGCAAATCCAGTTCAGTTCCAGTTCCGACATCTTTTGCCATATCAGCTATATCTCGAGTTTCACTGAAGCAATAAGGCTGAAATATTAACCGTGCAAAGTTAAGAGGCATATCTATCTTTTTCATGTTTTACACTTCTTGAAACGGAGTCGTTTTCCCTAGCGAAATCAACCATCAAGTTGGCTGATGTGCAATGACGTCTGTTCTGCACCGTTTTGGTATTTTGACCATATCTTCCGATCCACGTGAGAAAATGATCTGATTCCAACGGCTATGGATCCGTAACTGATAGGGGTATATTTTTCTAGAAGACCATTTTATCAGATCGAGCCTCCAACATTGACAAAATCGACCATCAAGCTGGCTGATCAGAATTGTCATACAATATGACGAAAATTGTTAGAAAAATGTACCCACCTATTATACCTACCTTTGAAATTTGTAAAGCTTGTCTCTTGTCATTTAGCCCTCCAAAATGTGTATAAATAGAGGGCCTTGGATGAGTATTGGGATAAATTATACATTGGTAGGATATTAGCCATTGTAATAAAATTCTCTAAGTTTTCTTCTTTTTTCCTTTCTCTAGTTTTCTTTTTCTTTATTTACTTATGCTTCTTACATTTCTTTTCATTTTTAGTATGTGTTGCTAATCATATTGTTGAGGTGATGAGGTGAAGCTCTTGGTAAATGCTAAGGTTAGTCTCTTAAACATGAGCTAAAATGAATCATCAATTATAAACACTAGTATAGATAATATTTTCTTTTGGTTTAAAATCATACTTGCAAAGTAGAGATCTTGATTCATTATTGACAATGAAAATGGCACAGTAAATGCTTGGTTTCATAACCTTGATTTGTTGTAGGCATATACCTTGGCATAAGGAATGCTTGGACTCTTTTTATGAGTTTTGAGGACACCAAATGAACATAATATCATATGCTATGGACGTTGGACAATTTGGACTGAATTGCTAAACCTTCCGATTGGAACCTCCTTTATGTGTGGATTTCAATTGTGTAATAAAACAAGATTAATCTTAGCATAACACCAAGAGTGGATTCTCTAACCTCAACATCTTTTCTTATTGTTTTTTATATCTTGTTTAATTTCTTTTATATTTTGTTTATTTTGTTCTCGAATATCTTGTTTATCTTATTTTGTTGTTGATTCCCTAATATCTTGTTTACTTTATTTTTCTTATATATTTATAAACTTATACTTACTAATACGCTTCCCTGTGGTTCGACCTCGGACACCCGAGAATTTATTACTTGAACATAACCTGCACTTGGGTTTACAACTCTTAATTGAGTCTCCATCACCAATTGACCTTGGTTTTAAATTATTAAGCCAAATTTTTGCTTTATCTTTTAAAGAAAAAGGAAATAATTTTAGCTTGACAATTTCATTTGTACATTGTTGGTCATTAAAGGTGACACATACATCTTCGAAGTCTTTTAGAAACGAGTAAGCACTTTCCGATTCTAACCCATGGAAATTTGGAAGCAAAGCTATCATACCTGGTTTAAAACGAAAGTTGTTTGCATTGAGAGGAAAAATAAAACAAGAGGGTGATGAGTTTCGAGTTGGTTGCAAGTAGTCACGCATGGTGCGTACTTGTCTGTTCTCATCTTCAGCATGAACACTTTCATTGTCAGCCATGGTAGGAGTTGTATTAGAAAGAGTACCTGAAAAAGTTTCACAATAAAATCTAACTAAACGACGAGATCTAAAATCACGTCGCCAAACAAGCATAAAACAAAGTTAATATACAGATTAGGCGGTATAACCAGCCAATAAAATAAAACAAAGTTAATATACAATATAAATATAAATATATAGAAAATTAGGCGGTATAACCAGCCAAAATAAATCAAAGTTAATATACAAATTAGGCGGTATAACCAGCCAATAAAAATAAATATACTTATAAACTTATATACTTAGTATTGCCTCCCCGGCAACGGCGCCAAAAACTTGATGGAGACTCAATTAAGAGTTGTAAACCCAAGTGCAGGTTATGTTCAAGTAATAAATTCTCGGGTGTCCGAGGTCGAACCACAGGGAAGCGTATTAGTAAGTATAAGTTTATAAATATATAAGAAAAAGAAAGTAAACAAGATATTAGGGAATCAACAACAAAACAAGATAAACAAGATATTAGAGAACAAAATAAACAAAATAACATAAAAGAAATTAAACAAGATATAAAAAACAATAAGAAAAGATGTTGAGGTTAGAGAATCCACTCTTGGTGTTATGCTAAGATTAATCTTGTTTTATTACACAATTGAAATTCACACATAAGGGAGATTCCAATCGGAAGGTTTAGCAATTCAGTCCAAATTGTCCAACGTCCATAGCATATGATATTATGTTCATTTGGTGTCCTCAAAACTCATAAAAAGAGTCCAAGCATTCCTTATGCCAAGGTATATGTCTACAACAAATCAAGGTTATGAAACCAAGCATTTATTGTGCCATTTTCATTGTCAATAATGAATCAAGATCCCTACTTTGCAAGTATGATTTTAAACCAAAAGAAAATATTATCTATACTAGTGTTTATAAATGATAATTCATTTTAGCTCATGTTTAAGAGACTAACCTCAGCATTTACCAAGAGCTTCACCTCATCACCTTAACAATATGATTAGCAACACATACTAGATATGAATAAAATGAAAAGAAATGTAAGAAGCATAAGTAAATAAAAAAAAAAAGAAAACTAGAGAAAAGAAAGAAGAAAAAAACTTAGAGAATTTTATTACAATGGCTAATATCCTACCAATGTATCTTTAATGCTCATCCAAGGCCCTCTATTTATACACATTTTGGAGAGCTAAATGACAAGAGACAAGCTTTATAAATTTCAAAGGTAGGTATAATAGGTGGGTGCATTTTTCTAACAATTTTCGTCATATTGTATGACAATTCTGATCATCCAGCTTGATGGTCGATTTTGTCAATGTTGGAGGCTCGATCTGATCAAATGGTCTTCTAGAAAAATATACCCCTATCAATTACGGATCCATAGCCGTTGGAATCAGATCATTTGCTCATGTGGATGGGAAGATATGGTCAAAATACCAAAACGGGTCAGCACAGACGTCATTGCACATCAGCCAACTTGATGGTCGATTTCGCTAGGGAAAACGACTCCGTTTCAAGAAGTGTAAAACATGAAAAAGATAGATATGCCTCTTAACTTTGCACTGTAAAAAATTCAGCCTTATTGCTTCAGTGAAACTCCAGATATAGCGGATATGGCAAAAGGTGTCGGAACTGGAACTGAACTGGATTTGCCCTTAATTGTTGATTTAACCTAGTAATCTGAAATCACTCAAAGAAACTCGTGAAAAACACCAAATTACATAAAAATATAAAATATCATAAACACAATTAGACTAAGCAATAATAACTCGTATTTGACACAAAACAATAATAAAACATAACTAAGAACTATATAATTATACGAGTTATCAACCACCCTTAACATGAGGTTTATAAAATTATTTTTAGAGTTTAAAAAGGTTTGGAAACTACCTAAAACAGTAGCTAAACTTCCTAATCAACCCCCACTAAATAACTTAGCCAAAACAGAAAAATGATTTTCCTTCAAATTCAAATCTGCCTCCACTATCCAGTTTTAGAACACAATTTTTTAACCTATTTTAAAAAATTCAAAAAAAATCTAAAAACAATACTGGAGACTCAGAACATGTAACACTACACGGAAAAAAATTGGCTTAATTTTTTGGTTAAAGATGACTGCCCAGAAAAATTGGGAAAGTATGAGTACTTGGTGAAAAAACTGTTTTGCCAAAACACATTTTTTTGCCTTTGATAAAATCATTTAAAAATCAAAGTAAAAATGTTAGAGACTCTCCTAAAAACTCACAAACAGTAGTGTCGCAACCTAAAAAATAACGAGTTTCATCGCAAGACTTTATTATTCGTTAAGCGTGACATTAAAAAAAAACCGAGGAAAAGTCGACTTAATTCCTCTAGAAAAATGAAGGTTTTGAAAATGACCTTGAAAAAGACATGGAGTCGCCACCAATCTTTTTTTGCTAGGTGTGATCGGCCACCTATTAAAACCGATTTTATAAAATATTTTAAAAATTAATTAAAACATTTTTAAAAACCAATTTCAAGTCTGCGTTTTAAACCAGAGAAATCGAAGAAACGGGTTCGAGACTCGATTACGTATGGGGAAGGATTAGCATCCCCAAAACGCCCGTATAAAACGGTACCTTATTAATCGTGTGTTATCTCAAATCTCGGGTGTAAAGTTGGTTTTAAATTTAGTATTTTAAGTTAATTCCCAATTTAAAGAAAAATAATTCCATTTTTTAATTGAAAATGATTCGGAATTTATAAATTCAAAATTTTTCTATATTCCCCAACAAACGTGGCAAAATATAGAAATTTATATTAATTTGGAAAACTTTTTGAATCATTCTCATTTTTCCTTTATTAATGATAATTGATGATATTCCCTCCAGCAAACCCGGTAGAGAACTCATGAATTATTTTAACTCGGGAATATCTTTATTTTTTAGTGGAAAATCATTATCCTTTTGAAAATATTTTAAAAGATATGAATATGTATATGCATGACATAAATAAAATGACATAGAAAAATCTAAATAATATAATGCATCCTAAATGATATGATATAATTTAAATGCCTTAGCATATTCTAAATGAAAAGAAATGTCCTAAGCTATAAGACATATTCTAAATGAAATGAAATGACCTAGGTAACATAATATATTCTATATGAAATGTAATATTCTTAAATCATATGATATATTTTAAATGAAATAAAATAAAATATCCTAAATGACATAATATATACTAAATGAAATGAAATGACCTAGGTAACATAATATATTCAACATAAAATGAAATGACCTAAGTAACATAATATATTCTATATGAAATGAAATAATTTGAATGACATGGCAAATATGAATGATATGGCATATAATTTAAATGACATGGAATATAAAATAATGCTATCATATTATATGCATGGAAATAAAAATGAAACTAATAATGCATGAACATAGTATATGCTAAATAATATAACAAAAAATAATTAAATAAAAAGCATAGGATATCATGAAATATTCCAAATCATATAACAAACAATATAACATAACTCAAAATCATAACAATATCATAGAAATTATCATAGCAAAAATCACATATTATATAAAATGCATGAATATGGAAAATGCAATGCATGAAAATGTATTTTTTCCTTTAATTAAGGAAATCCGTATATCTAAAAAGATATCCGGTTACCTTAGAAAAATATGTCAAATTAAATATTCTAAAACCAAAATACTTTGTGATTGTTTGAAAACAATTTTGAAAAGCTTAGATTAAAAAAATAAAAACTGGGCTAAACCTTTTTCTTATAATGGCTCTAATTTCCTAAATTTAAAATCCCGGACTTGACCACCCTTAACCCGAGACTTAAAAAATCACTTTTAGAGTTTAAAAAGTCTTAGAAACTACCCAAAGTCAGTAGCTAACCTTCCTAATCAGCCCCCTCTAAGTAACTTAACCAAAACAGAAAAATGATTTTTCTTTAAATTCAATTCTGACTCCGCTGTCCAGTTTTAAGCCACGATTTTTTATCCTATTTTTAAAAATTCAAAAAAATCTAAAAAACATACTGGAGACTCAGGACATGTAAAACTACACGGGAAAAATTCAGCTTAATTTTCTGATTAAATATGAATGCCCAGAAAATCGGTAAAGTACGATAACTGGGTGAAAAAACTGTTTTGCCAAAATACATTTTTGCCTTTGATAAAATTATTTAAAAATCAAAGTAAAAATATTTAAGAATCACAAAATGACTCACAAACAGTAGCTAAGACTTTTTAAAAGTTATATAAAAATTGGCTAAGTAAAAAAAAAAAAAAAAAAAAATCACAAAGGTAGAGTAATCAATTTGACAAACCTTAATTTTCCACAAGTGTGCTCAAGACAGCATGACTTTGAACCATTAATTGGCTTAAGTCATTAGTCAGGTGGCATGAACATGAAATGCATAAAAAGAATACAGCAAATATGATGCATGAAATGCATGAGTTTAAACCTAAATGTCATGAAAAAATGCATGGCATCCATATAGTGACCTAGACCTAAATGAACTTGCATGGCATTTAATGTAACCTAGGTCTAAAATGCATGGACATGCATGGCAAAATAACCTAACCTAACATCTAGAATATGCATGGCAATATCACAAACACAAGGCATGCTTAAACCACAAACTCAACCAAATGTCATGAAAATGCCAACCTATCAACTAACATAGCCAAAATGCACATACAACGTAAAACCCATGGAGTAGCCGAATGGCCTCAAGCTCCAACAAGCATGGCATTTTCACAAACACTTGATATACTTAAACTAAATACTCAAACAAATGTCATGCAAATACAAACCTATTAACTAACATAGCAAAAAGGCACATACAATGTAAAACACATGGAGTAGCCAAATGGCTTCAAGCTCCAACAAGCATGGCATTTTCACAAACACTTGATATACTAACATGCTCAACTAAAATATAACATTCAAATCATGCAAACACAAAGTAGAGATACTAACAAGCATTTTCACAAACACTTGATATACTAACATGCTCAACTAAAATATAACACTCAAATCATGCAAACACAAAGTAGAGATACTAACAAGAATTTTCACAAACACTTGATATACTAAATATAAAACATCAACAAATTTAAACATTATGAAAACAGAAAATTAAAAATGCAAGAACATGATATTTAACTCATAAATGGCAACAAACAAAGCAACCAAATTAAAACATGATTCAAGTATATGAAGTAGAATAACACTTAAAACATCAAGATTCAAGAAAGTAACATGATAAATTAAAGCAAAAACTGCAACAATAATAATAATGTAGGCCATTCGGCCATGGTGAGGAAGTAAAAAGAATGTAAAAAAGAAACTTGTTTAAGAAAAAGATGAAGAAAGAACTTCAAAGGAATATAAAAAAAAAAAACACTTATTTAAAAAGAAAAGTAACCAAATGATAATCAAAATAGCAAAAATAAGAATGGAAAATCAAGAAAGTGCAAGAGTTGGTGCTAAATGCAACCTCAAGAAGCTATATTTCAAGCTTTATCTCTTCAAACTTTCCTTTCTTTTCTAAACTTTTTCTTTTTGCTTTCAACCAAGGAGAGAAAACCTAAGCCGAACAAGATGAAATCTGAAAAAGTGAAGGGAATAAAATAAAAATCTGACTCCCCTATATGAAGGCCGAACCACCTTTCTCTCATGCCTTGGAATGTTGTCATTTTTTTCTCAACCAATTTCCATCCAATGGCTAGTATTTCAAGGTGAAAAATCATGAAATTATCACCCTTAGATTAGCATATCAGCTGTCCATACTTACAGCTGTTCAAGAATAATGTTGACACTCTCGCTTGGCCTATGTGGCTTAATCAGAATGGCTTGATAAAAAAAAAATCTCTAACTAACTCTTAATTCTTGGCTATTTGATTGAAAAATCAGAAGCTTCCTCCTTCATTTGGGCCTTGGCAGGCCAGCACTCTCTTTTCCAGCCCAAGTCTGATTTTTTGAAAGGCCAAAAGAAGCCCTTCTCGGTTGCTTGGGTAAAATGACCATTTTGCCCCTCGGATGCAAATAAATGGCAAACGGACTCCACATTCAAATTTTATTTTTTTAATATTTTCAAAATAGTAAAATATTAAATTCTGGAAGTTTTCAAAATTTTCCGAGTCCGTTTGCTATTTATTTGGATTTTTTCTTCCAAAAATGCCCTTTTATGCCCCCACATTTTACCATTTTTTGAACGAGCTCCAAATCAAGATTTTTCTTCACCAATCTCTTCCAAATAATTTAAAAGTGTGATCTGGAAGTTTTCATAATTTTTTCAACTCATTTGGTATTTTTTCGGGATTTATCTTCTTCAATTACTGCATAAGGGCTCGGGTTTTGGCCATTTCGCAAACAAACTCTGAATCAAGATTTTCTTTTTCCAATCTCGTCCAAATAATTTAAAAATGAGACTTGCAAAATTTTAGAATTTTTTGAGTCCATTTGCTATTTTTTCGGGATTTATCTTCTTGAATTATTGCATAGGAGACCCGAGACTTGGCCATTTTGCAAACGAACTCCAAATTAAGATTTTATTTCGAAAATCTCTTCCAAATAATTTAAAAAATGATATTTGCAAATTTTCAGAAGATTTGGAGTTCATTTTCTATTTTTCCGGGATTTTCCTTCTTGAATTTCTGCATAAGAGACCCGAGGTTTGGCCATTTTGCAAACGAACTCCAAATCAAGATTTTCTTTCGCCAATCTCTTCCAAATGATTTAAGAATGAGATTTCCAAATTTTCAGAATTTTGGAGTCCATTTTCTATTTTTCCCAAATTTTCCAATTTTGCCCTTTTGCCTCCGAAACTCGGTTTTGCTCAAAACAAGTTCGATTTTCAGATTTTCTTCAAGCTGAGCCTTGGGCTATCCCTTTTTCATCATTCCTCATACATTGGGGGATTTATTTTTACCAAGTTGGACCAGTTCTGTAATTCTGCCCTATTTCACTGAAATCCACAAAAAACCTTAATTCTTTGTTTTCTCCCGGATTGACTTTTCTTTCAATTTTTCTTTCAAGGGGCTTCTCCATTACCCGCAGTCAGTGCTTATATTTCATTTGGAACCTTCAATTTTGACCAATTCGATCGTTTAAGCACTTTTCCCCAAATTTCCTGGATTAGGGTTTCTTTTCTACTAAATCTCCAAATCCCAACTTCCGAACTCCATATCTTTCGATGTAGACCTCGGATTATCAAAATTCTTTCGCCATTTTTCAATTGAACTTCAAATCTTGATTTTGAAAGTGGGTTGATTTTTTGGTAGTTGACTTTCCTGGATTGACTTTTTCGAGGTTGACTTTTCTCTGGGTTGAGTTTTTTTTTAGTTTGACTTTTTATGCTCGCCCTCTGAAACTAAGTCTCGGAGTACCACCTGCAGGATGAAAAAAGTCTTTTTACATTCTGAAACATCAATTTAGGAAGAAAACATACCTGTTTTAGTGGTCCGGACAAAATTAGGTGTCTACAGCTGCCCCTCTTTGGCTATTGCTGAGAATCAGGAATCAGGCAAAGATAAACCAACACTAATTTTGTACAGTTAGTGAAATCACATGTGAAGGATAGGGAAAAATGGGGTTTCTTTTATCTTTTCTTATTTTTTTTTCAATTTTTTTCAATTTTTCAATTTTTTTTCATTTTTTCATTTTTTTTGTTGAGAAAGCAGTAAATTGAAGATTTTCTCCTTAAATTGAATTCCCTGACTAATCAAGGCTCGACCCGTCTTAAGGAAACGGGTTCGATTTGCAAGAAAATTGACAAGGACCTGGATGAAACCAGGGAATTGAAGGCATAGGTGAAACCATAAAATTGAAAAATATCTAGATGAAACCAAGGAAATTGAAGGCATGGGTGAAACCATGAAATTGAAAGAGATCTGGATGATACCAAGGAAATTGAAAGCATGGGTGAAACCATGAAATTGAAAAGGATCTGGATGAAACCAAGGAAATTGAAGGCATGGATGAAACCATGAAATTGAAAGAGATCTGGATGAAACCAAGGAAATTGAAAGCATGGGTGAAACCATGAAATTGAAAAGGATCTGGATGAAACCAAGGAAATTGAAGGCATGGATGAAACCATGAAATTGAAAGAGATCTGGATGAAACCGAGGAAATTGAAGGCATGGATGAAACCATGAAATTGAAAAGGATCTGGATGAAACAAAGGAAAATGAAGGCATGGATGAAACCATGAAATTGAAAGAGATCTGGATGAAACCAAGGAAATTGAAAGCATGGATGAAACCATGAAATTGAAAGAGATCTGGATAAAACCAAGGAAATTGAAAGAAAGGGTGAAACCATGAAATTGAAAAGGATCTGGATGAAACCAAGGAAATTGAAGGCATGGATGAAACCATGAAATTGAAAGAGATCTGGATGAAACCAAGGAAATTATTTTTTTAGGTTGCGACATTAATAATACAAGAAGTCATTTAAAAACATTAAAATCAAATAGACGCAAAAAATGAAAAAACATCTCTCCTTTTTTTACTCTCTTTTGGTCTCTCTCTTTGTGCTTTCGCTATTTTGTGGCTCAATCCTGGGCGATCTGGTCCATAAATTCTAAGGTTAAAATTTTGATCTCTTTTCTTGATTTTTTTGTTTCTGATTTCTTCAATTTTTCATGTAATTTTTTGTGGGTTTATATGGTTTTAATTGATTTTAAAAAAATTGGTTGGTTTTATTTGACCTCTTAAAACAGGGGCTCATCAGATGCGTTTTTGAGCTCTGAAATCGAAGAAATTATTTTATAGACCCTTCCCACCACATAAGCTATAGGTCCAACCAATTAAATTAATCCAAATCAGATTTTTTTCATGTCATACTTACACATAAACATAAATCTTCAAATCACCTAGTTTTTTCTGTCAAGATAGATAACGGCAAAACAATTTTTTTTTTTTAAGTTAGGATTTTTTTAATTAAAAAACTTGTATCAATAAATCGGTAAACCTTTCATATTTAGATTGATAAGTTCTCTTCACCCAGTTTATTTTTCTATTAATGGTTTTTTTTTTTTTGTTCAATCACTCTAAAATTTCCTTGATAAACAAATTTACAAAAGATTCCTAACTACAATAATGTTCCATGGTGAGAAAAAGAACAGGAAAGGTGGAAAAAAGAAGAAAAAAAAACTGAGAATTCTCATTTTCATGATGATACATAAGTAATTTCTTTTAAAACAGTTGCGAACTCAAATCCTGAAGTCTTTGCTGCTCCTTCTTCCTCTAGCCCTTGCAAATTTCCTTCCCTTTAACCATTGAATACTCCAACGAGATCTGAATTCCTTGGATCCATGGATACACGATCATCCACTTCTCAATTTTAATTCCATTCTTGCACCACTGCTGAATAGGTCAAAATCTTCTAATTCATCTCCTTTACTGACATGAGTATTAAGTCCCAATTCATCGGTCACTCCATCATCTTCATCAGGGAGGAGATTTCCAATAATCTTTTATAAATCAAACCCTATTTTTTTTTTATTATTGTTTTTCCGCTATCTACCTTAACAGGGTGATTTGGAAGCTTATGATTTGTAAGTATGACATGAAAAAAATCTGATTTGGATTAATTTAATTGGTTTGGCCTATAGCTTATGTGGTGGGAATGGTCTATAAAATAATTTCTCCTGAGATCGGCTTTAGAGACTCATTTCACTAACTTCTCTAGCTAACAGGTTAACCCTTTTCTTTGTTTTTTCCTTTTTCCTTTTTAGATAGTTAGGTTGAATTATTGCATTATTATTATTTAAATTTGGTGTGATGGGTGAAATTAGTTTTGCATGCATGTCAAGGATATGTTACTTTCTTCTTCTTTTTTTGTATGCTTTTGAGTGTTTAATTTGATGATTATGGTTAAGAAAAAAATAAATAAATTTATGGGTATAATTCTGTTGTTTTTGACATTCTTTAATTTTGTTTGTTAACTTACTATGTATAATGCATATGTGCTTTGATATTTTTCTTGGTTTTCATGTTTGACTCAGAGGGAAAAAGAAATAAACATGAGAGAATCCTTTAAGAGTAATTAGATAAAAAGATGTGAGATTTTCATTTGTCAATGAAAAACTATATGTGAAAAGAAAAAGCCGTATGCTTAGGCAGGACTTGTGTTGATGAATTATGAGCATATTGAGAACTTAGAGAGCAGCATTGAACATTTATTTTCAAGCTAGCAAAAATTAAATGGAGAGATTCACCGTTGGTTTTAGTGTTTTACACTATTTACTGCTATGAATCTACTCTTAGCTTTCAGTATTAACCTCTGTTTACTATAAGTTTGATAGACATTCACTACTTGTTTCGAAGTGGTTGACTAGGATAGCGTGTTACTATTATCATTATTATTTTTTTAATTTAGCATGGGATTTTAATCTCTAGAAGTGCTTTTTTTGGAATGAAAACTCTTGATGTCCTTTGAGGATAAGGTGATTGTCTTGGTGGTCCGAGGTCTTGCAAAGGAGGAGAAAGGTTAGGGGGTGCTGGAGTTTGACCTTCAGGGTATGTTCCGATGCTTAAGTCAGTATATGGAGGAGAAAGATGGAAGGCAGAGTAAAGAAGGAAAGAGTGTTTAGAGTGTTTATCGTTGGTTAGCTCCTATAGAGGTTATTTATACTTGTTTGGACGACCTACTTCGTGTCACGTGTCTTCTTCTAGTTGGGGTTTGGTGGTTAACGGTATGGGCGACTTCACCATAACAATTGGAGTCCCACGTAGTCTTTGAGGTGCCAGGCGACATGACCTTTGAGGAGCTAAGAGGCAGCTACGTGTCCTCTAAAGTTCTAGCCTGGGCTATTAGACCTGTTGGATTGGGCCATGAGATTGGTGAATCTGGTTGGGCCTAACAAAAACAAATTGCTAAGGTTAAGATAGTATTTGTTTTTCATGGATATCTTTTACTTCATATGTAATAACAGACACTTGCAGACATACACATAAGACAGTAATGCTTACATCTTGTAGAGTTATGCTTTCTTTGCTTGATTGTGACTAGAAAAGAAAGAAAAAAAAATTGGTTGCTATTAGTATTATACAGGGTTTTT
The DNA here is from genome assembly GCA_030761205.1 of Fremontodendron californicum. Lineage (NCBI taxonomy): Eukaryota > Viridiplantae > Streptophyta > Magnoliopsida > Malvales > Malvaceae > Fremontodendron > Fremontodendron californicum. Next base: position 8,093,255 of record JAULJL010000004.1, read on the forward strand.
TTTTGCATTTACTGATGACTTAATGCATGTGTGGACTAGCATTATGTGTGAATTATCTCTGGGTCTTAGCATTATCTATTTTACCTATTAGATCCTCATATTTAACTGTATTTGGTGCAGGAGAGGTGAAGAAATGGACCATGAGAAAACAGGATGCCAAGCTCTTCCTGAACGCTGTATTTTGTGCATTAACAATTGCGGTTTCTTTGGAAGTGCAACTACAAAGAACATGTGTTCAAAGTACCACAAGGATATGATATTGAAACAGGAGCAGGCAAAACTTGCTGCGTCATCTATTGATAATATTGTGAATGGGTCATCACCTAGCAATGGGAGTGGAACCGTTGTTGCTGCTGCTGTAGATGTGCAAAATTCTGTGGAGCCAAAGAGCATCTCGGTTCAGCCATCCTGTGCATCTGGCTCGGGGGAGAGCGTAGAGGCAAAGCCGAAGGAGGGTCCAAACCAGTGCAACCTTGCAAAAAGAAGGTTGGTTTAACAGGGTTCAAATGTCGTTGTGGTAACCTTTTCTGTACATCACACCGCTACTCAGACAAACATGACTACCCCTTCGACTATCGCACTGCTGCACCTGATGCTATAGCTAAAGCCAATCCAGTAGACAAGGCTGAGAAGCTTGATAAAATCTAAATACAATGGGATGAAGTTTCATGTGCTCAAGTATGTTTGCTCATTCTCCTCCGAGGCACTCCAGTCCTGACTTGGTCACGAGTCTTATCAGGTGTCCTTATTTATTGTTATATATGCTGGGAGACATCTATGCACACTATGAAAAACTCTATATCTTGTGATTGGCGAGAATTTATATATTGGCATCAGTGTTTGTCGTAATCTGTGCTGGATTGATGAGATCTCAAAGCGGTTCAACATGTAGTATTCTGTATTAACCTAATATGAGATTAATTATCATCAATGATAAAGTCTTGATGAATACACAACCATAGCATCTTATCAGCAAAATGCATTGGTTCATTTATATCATAAAATTTAAGTAAGAGGGAGTAATATTCCTAGATTAGATATGGACTACATCAAAATTTGCACCAAGTCTAGAAAGGGCATTCAAAATTAACCTTGCAGTTTGCATCTTACATTCTTCTGTTATTCCCTACTCTATAAGAGAGACGGCTGAAGCTTGAACTTTGGAAAGTCAGAATTATAGAGCCATCCCACTAGATTCAGCTTCGAGATACTTACAGATCCTCTCCATAACCTCTCTACCCTTCACACTATTTTGCATAAACCTCTCAGCACATCGTTGGTCAACTTTTTCTGCCATGGATGCCAGAGCTGATAATGGCTTAATACGAATACGAGTCTCCTGTCGACAAATTGTCCAGCCTGTTGGATTATCTGGGTGAGGATCATACCTTATCTTCTCTTCTACCTCTATAAACTTCTGAAGACTGACATTACGGGTTGCAAGTTGCATTGACTTGGATTGGGCATCAACAACTGTTAATTCAACAGAGTGGCAGATATCCTGGCCAATGATTTTGCGAATAAACCATGGCCCAGGAGCATGGATTGTAAGTGCCCGAGTAGTGTAAAGCTTACCAGAGAGAGGATCAAGTTTGCAATTCAATGTGTCAACTTCAAGAATATGAGACAAGGAACGCTTGTTCTCAGGGTCGGCGAAGTTGCGCCAAGATGCAGAAGTTACTCGCTCCCATGGATGCTTGTAAACGTGCTCTTGCATATGCTTTAACCATCACGATCTTGCTAATGCTGTTCATAGATTAAGAAACAACAACTCAGTCCACAAAACAATGTGCATCCATGATTATTCAGGCAGAGTTCACTTCATCTCAAATGAAAGCAAATACTAACTAAATATTCAGAAATCCAAGTAACTTTAGGATCTGGGTTTCGTTTAAAACTTTTTCAAACAAAAAAAATTTAACTAATCATCATAAAAGTTTAAACTAGGTTTACAGTTCTCAAATCCGATCTACAATCAAGTGTAATTTGATGAAATAAACAGTTACTATTGATGATGGCTTCAAAATCATCCACAGAAAGTATAAAATTCATTTCAAACATAACATTCATGCTTGCGTTATTGAATTAAGTATTATAACATCAAATAATTATGCAGTAATTTACAAGATAGAATAAAGTTCCCGCAGTTAAAATCTAATAATTGAAAGCATCAAGAAATTCTAAAAACAATTCAGCAGCTTTTTCTTCAACTTCTATAGTGACTCAAACAAAACAAAGATAAACAGAAACTATAATTGTATTATGGACATCAAATTTTGTAGCAAAATCTAAAACTCATAAAATATACAACAGTGTGGCCCAAAGGAAGAAAAAAAAAAAGACATGAAACTAAAATAAGCACTCAAAATCCACAAAAACCCAGAAATTAATTACAAACATAGATCATCCAAAACCCAGTATGGGATTCAAAAAAAGCTTAACAACCCATGAATCCATTGGATCCCAGAAGCAAAAAAATGCCAAAGCACAAGCTCCAATCCATCTTAAAAAGGGAAAACAAAAAACCAAACCAACAAAGATATAAGTTCTCCTATAAATAAAAGAGCTTCCAGCCATTAGTTAGAGTTGATTCAAGTACGATCGTTACAAAACATCCATGAAAAAATGTATAAAGAGCAAAAAAAAAAGATGAGAAATAGTAAGAATAAGAAAAATTGAGATGGCAAAACTCACCATAAAGAAAAGCTGCGGGAAGTGAAACCCTAAAAAGATCTTGAGAATTGCAAAAGAGGGATAAAGAGAGGCTTGATATGGATGGATGGTAGTACCTGTACTAAGAGCTCTGACGGTGTGGTTTTGGGAGTTGATTCTTCTGCAACCCAAAATTTCCAATCTAGATTATTCTACACGTTTGGGGCAAGTAAAAAAAAGAATAAAACAAGGTTAAGAGCCCAAATTTCTTTTTAAAATCTTGTCACTCAAGTTCATCAAAAATTATTAAAATTTAAATTAAAAAATAAAAAATTTATCGACAACCTTTTTTGACAATCAAAAAGAATTGAAAAAAAAATAGAAGAGTTTGAGATTTTGAAATTAAGCCTAGAATTAAAGATTTAAGGTATGATTAAATCAAATTTTATTCAATTTTTGTATTTTGAATATTTTTTTAGGCTTAAATATTAAATTGTTCTCTTACCATACTTCTTTTCTCATTTTGGTATTTAAAAAATTTTTGATCCTAATCGGGTACCTATAGATAATTTTGTACCTCGATTAGGTACTCGATTTGGATCAAAAATTATACTATAGGTACCAGATTATGGTAAAAAATTCTTTAGGTACCAAAATGGAAAAAGATATATCGTACAGGAGGCAATTTTATATTTAAGCCTTTTTTTTTTACATAACTCATCTTTTAATTTTAACGTTGTTTAACTTTTAAATTATTCCGGTGTCACTCTGCAATATGTTGCGTACTGATGGAAAGATCTCATCGAGGCATTTCTAACGATTCTTGTGGCAACTCATTCGGATTTGTCTTTTATGAAAAATCAAATTTTTTTGTATTCTGAAAAATGGGTTTTGACAATTTCAACGAGTCAATTTTAGGTTATCAGAACTCCACCTTCAGGTAACGTTTTTGAGCCATTTTAAGTGAATTTTGTAGTATGAAATGCCATTTTTCAATGGTCTAAATGGTTCGGTTTGAAACTTTATCTATTTAAATAATCGAGGCTTCAAAGTAAGCCAAATGATTCTGAAAATCTAAATTTTTTGAATAATCAATGATGATTTTGTGACTTTTAGCCTTTGGAAAATTATGTTCCGATTAGTTTTATTCTTGAAATGAATTTGGGTTTTGAAGTATGATATGTAAGCTTCATTTTGGTACCAATTCACCCTCTGGATTCAATCTAGTTTGTTGAATATAAGTGCTCAAAGTAAACCAAACGATCATAAAAATCTAAAATTTTAGCACCTTGTAAAATTTCATTTTTCATTATTTTAAAATTTATTTTTGTCCAATAATTGATCTATTTTGCTATAAACAGAATATATTTTGAATATTTGAATTTTGGCATGAATAAATATATTTTTAGTAAATTACTTTTGAGTCGATATATTTTTTAAAATTTTATTTTTATGAAGAAAAATTCGCAAAACTAAAATTTAACAAATATTATGATTCTTCATAACCAAATGAAATATTTGTTACTGGTCTTGTGTATTAACATATGATATTCCAATTTTTAAATATTTTTATATATTTTTTAAAAATTATAAAATAATTTGTTTGGTTTAATTTCGATTGAGGAAAGAGTTACCACACAACCTAAGTTTCCTAGATTGATCCGCGGAACATCTTGGTTTGTTTAGATAAATCAATTGTTTTAGTTTTTACTTTGAATACTTTTCAAATTAATAGGCTTCGAGAGGAATAAATTCGTTATTTCTTGTTTAGGTTTAGCGAGTTCAGGTAAGTGACTTGATATCCCTTCGATGTTTTGACCCCTAAAAATCAGCCTCATCTTGTTTAGATTTTGTATATGATATATAATGTTTTGTCCTTGTTTTGTTAAATCGGGTTAAGCATGTAAAGTATATATATGATGTTCTTTGATATGAATTTAGAATATGATTTCGTTTTGATAAAAGCTTCAAACATAACATTCATGCCTATAACATCAAATAATTATGTAGTAATTTACAAGACAGAATAAAGTTTCAGCAATTAAAACCTAATAATTGAAAGCATCAAGAAATTCTAAAAACAATTCAGCAGCTTTTTCTTCAACTTCCATAGTGACTCAAACAAAACAAAGATAAACAGAAACTATAATTGTATTATGGACATCAATTTAGTAGCAAAATCTAAAACTCATAAAAAATACAACATTTAGCCCAAAGAAAAAAAGAAAAAAAAATAAGAGACATGAAACTAAAATAAGCATTCAAAATCCACAAAGACCCAGAAATTAATTACAAACATAGATCATCCAAAACCCAGTATGGGATTAAAAAAAAAAAAGCTTAACAACCCATGAATCAATTGGATCCCAAAAACATAAAAATGCCAAAGCACAAGCTCCAATCCATCTTAAAAAGAAGAAAAAAATCAACAAAGATATCATTTCTCCTACAAAGAAAAGAGCTTTCATCCGTTAGTTAGAGTTGATTAAAGTATGATTATTATGAAACATCCATGAAAAAATGTATAAAGAGCAAAAAAATAATGAGAAACAACAATGAATAAGAAAAATAGAGAGGACAAAACGCACAATAAAGAAAAGTTGCGGGAGAGTGCAACCCTAAAAAGATGTTAAGAATTGTAAAAGAGGGATAAAGAGAAGTTTGATACCGTACCTGTATTAAGAGATTTGATGGTGTGGTTTTGCGAAGTATGACCGTATTTGAGTTTATTATTTTGCAACCAAAATTTTCCATTCTAGATTATTCTATACATTTAGGACAAGTAAAAAAAATAAAACAGATGTTAATTGAGTTTGTAGAGTAGATTGAAATAGGTCAAATTATGCATTTGGTCCCTCTATCGTATTTAAATTAGGGATTTAGTTTCTATACAATAATTTGTCAACATTGAATCCCTATTACTTTTATTAATGTCAAAATTGAGTCAAATCGTTAACCGTATTTAAAAACACCCGTTTCTTTATGACGTGGATTTTTTTTTTTTTACATTACCTGGCTTTTTTAATCCATGTTGGCTGGCCTTTTTTATTTCATCTTCCAATGATTTTTTTAAATAAGTAAAATAATTAAATTTCTAATCGTAATTAATAAGTTTTTCGAGATTAAACAAAATAAAATTTATTAGGGTTTAAAAAAACTTGTTTCGGGTTTAGGAAAAACAAATTTAGAGATTTTGTTCAACAAAGGTTGGTAAAAAAATAGAGATTTTGATGTTCTTTTGGGAGTTAGGAGAATCGAGAGAGAACTGTTACATCTTGAAGTAAGCAATCGGAAGAGTGTTGAAGACAATCGCATCCTAAAAGGAGAGAATCAACCCGTATCGAAGGAGTTGAAAATAATCGCAGGTGATTTATTCGATTTCTTGTCCTTTTTTTTTAATTATTGGTTGGATGTTTGTGTTTGAACTATTGCATGTAGTCTTGTGTTTGTTTTGATAGTGGTGTTTGTTTGGCCCTTTGTGTTTACTTTTGTCTGCCACTAAGTCTGGCAGTAGATAATTTTTTTTAGGATTTTTAGTCTATTTGAACTTTTACTTGACTAATCATGCTGTTGTTGAACTTTTAATACCTACCTCAAACAAGACATTGATTAATTTTTTATTTTATTTTATGTAGTATGAGTTGGGAAGTATGCAAACTAAGGTACCATCATGCGGGAACGTTGTCACGAACCCCGAAAATTAGATATCTAAATGGGTTAGTAGCAGAATTTGATGAGGATGTTGATAAAATGTGTTATTGGACTATATTAGGAACAGTGAAGGCATTAGGTTATAATTTGTCAAAGTCAATTAGAATATACTATGTTGAAGGTGGGAAGACATTGAATACGAGATTAAAATTGTTAGGTGATGATGATCAGAGTGTTATAGAATTGGGTAGTCAATTAAGCCAGAATAAGACAATCTGATAACTCGTATAATTATATAGTTTTTAGTTATGTTTTATTAATGTTTTGTGTCAAATACGAGTTATTATTGTTTAGTCTAATTGTGTTTATGATCTTTTATATTTTTATGTATTTTGGTGTTTTTCACAAGTTTCTTTGAGTGATTTCAGATTACTAGAATTAAGGGCAAATCCAGTTCAGTTTCAGTTCCGACACCTTTTGCCATATCAGCTATATCTCGAGTTTCACTGAAGCAATAAGGCTGAAATTTGTAGCCATGCAAAGCTAAGAGGCATATCTATCGTTTTCATGTTTTACACTTCTTAAAACGGAGTCGTTTTCCCTAGCGAAATCGACCATCAAGGTGGCTGATGTGTAATGACATCTGTGCTGACATGTTTTCGTATTATGCCCGTATCTTCTTATCCACATCAGCAAATGAGCTGATTCCAACGGCTATGGTTCCGTAACTGATAGGGGAACCTTTGTCTAGAAGACCATGTGATCAGATCAGGCCTCCAATATTGAATAAATCGACCATCAAGGTGGCTGATGTGTAATGACATCTGTGCTGACATGTTTTCGTATTTTGCCCATATCTGCTTAACCACATCAGAAAATGAGCTGATTCCAACGGCTATGGTTCCATAACTGATAGGGGAACCTTTTTCTAGAAGACCATGTGATCAGATCAGGCCTGCAATATTGACGAAATCGACCATCAATTTGGCTGATCAAAATCGTCATATACCTACCTTTGAAATTTGTAAAGCTTGTCTCTTGTCATTTAGCCCTCCAAAATGTGTATAAATAGAGGGCCTTGGATGATTGTAAGGGATCATATTGGAGATTGGTAGGATATTAGCCATTTTAACAAAATTCTCTAAGTTTTCTTCTTCTTTCTTTTCTCTAGTTTTCTTTTTCTTTAGAAAGAGCAAGAGGTTGGATAATTAATATTCTTCTTCTTCTTCTTTCTTTCTTTTATTTTCTTCTTAGATTCTATTTAATTTTATGTTTATAATGCCTATGCTAGGCTAAACTTCTATTTGGTTAAGGGTGATTTCAAAGCCCTAGACATGTTTTGTGATTGATTTTCAGATTCTATCAATCATTAATTTTCTATCAAAGTTGCTTATGTTCTTCTACAAGAATTGTTCATGATGTTGTCTTGATTTGTTTAGGTGTACAACTAGATAGATCTTGATAATTATCTATTGCTAGTTTAGGAGTCTTGATCCGTGTAATTGTCTTGATTTCCTATTCATAAGTGGCAATTTGTGATTAATGATTATGGTCAAGTTTTCAATAATTGCAAAGTGGAACATAACCTAAGTTGAACAATCCGAGCTTATGTGTTTGTTGCTTAGATCAACCTATCTTTCTCATCATAAAGCTGCCATTAAATTGAATCTAGAGAGCTTATTCTAGGTTGTTTGATGGTTAGAGATTAAATAGAGAGCTTGTTCTATTTAACGACAAACTAAGGAAAGATTGGGATAACAGAGCTTGTTGTTATCTACGGTTGTTAACTTTGATAGTTGGTTGATATTGATAGATCTGAAATTGATTCTTAATGATGTCTAGTGGTGGAGAATGAAACCTTAACCATATTTTTCATATTTGATTCTTCTTACTTACTTGTTTTCTTACTTTTCTAGTTTGCTTATTTTTAAAAGTATATTTATTTTTATTGGCTGGTTATACCGCCTAATTTGTATATTAACTTTGTTTTATTTTTATTGGCTGGTTATACCGCCTAATTTAGTATATATATTTTTATTGGCTGGTTATACCGCCTAATTTAGTATATATATTTTTATTGGCTGGTTATACCGCCTTGCATCTTATTCTTATTATTTACTTTAGTTTAAATCTGATTTCAAAAACCCCTTTTCTTCTATTGTTCTTGAATTTAAGTTTTAAACTATCAACTTATAAACTAAAACCCAATCCCTGAGGACTCGACCCTTGCTAACTACTATACTTACAATTGATCTTTTTAGTGCAAGGTTAAATAAGATACACTCTTTTGGGTGCATCAAGTTTTTGGCGCCGTTGCCGGGGATTGCTTTCTTTAGTTTATTAGTTTATTGGTTTATTCTTATTTTCTGTTCTAATTATTTACTTTCTTATATTTTTTTATTAGTGAATGTTCCAAGCTCCCGAAAAAGACTTACGACTTAGAAAAATTCGGGAATTTATAACTTCTCACCAACAACCAATCGAGGAGTTGATCCAAAACATCCAAGAGAAGCAAGGAGAGATGGCAGCAGCTGACAACCGAACTCTCAAGGAGCTAGCCGCTCCGGACTTGGGTCAACAACCATTATGCATTGAATATGCTAATCTTGAGGTAGCTTTTGAATTAAAATCTGGTTTGATTCACCTTCTCCCAACTTTTCATGGTTTTGTAGGAGAGGATCCAAATAAGCACCTCAAGGAATTCCATGTAGTTTGCTCAAGCATGAGACCAACAGGGGTCACGGAAGAGCAAGTTAAGTTGAGAGCCTTCCCATTCTCTCTAGCTGATTCAGCAAAGGAATGGCTCTACTATCTACCATCCGGGACCATCACTACATGGAATGATTTGAAGAAAGCATTCTTGGAAAGGTATTTCCCAGCATCTAAGGCTGCCAACATTAGGAAAGAGATATGTGGGATTCGGCAATACAACGGAGAGTCCTTATATGAATATTGGGAGAGGTTCAAGAAACTTTGTGCATCATGTCCACACCATCAAATAAGTGAACAACTTCTCATCCAATACTTCTATGAAGGTCTCATGCCCATGGAGAGAAGTATGATAGATGCCGCTAGTGGGGGAGCTCTAGTTGATAAGACTCCCAGGGCTGCTAGAACATTAATCTCCAACATGGCAGCCAATTCTCAACAGTTCTCAATGAGACAAGATCCACCACCACAATCCAAGAGAGTTAATGAGGTAAGTATATCATCCCTTGAACAAAAATTTGATAAACTGACTTCTCTTGTTCAACAATTGGCTGTAGGTAAAATACAACAAATAAAGGCTTGTGGCATATGTTCAAACATAGGGCACCAAACTGATATGTGTCCAACACTTCAAGAGGATACCAATGAACATGTGAATGCCATGGGAGGATTTCAGAACCAATCAAGGAAATATGATCCCTACTCAAACACATACAATCCAGGATGGAGGGATCATCCAAACTTCAATTATGGAGGGAACCAATCACAAACTATTCCTCCACCATTTGACCACAGGCCACCGGGTTTTCAGCAAAGAGTGCAACAACCATACCAAACCCGACAACAACTACCACCCACCCAAAATTCAGGTACTTCTCTTGAAGATCTTGTTAAAGCTCTTTCTACTAATACAATTCAATTTCAACAGGAAACAAAGACAAGTATTCGAAATTTGGAGACTCAAATAGGGCAATTGGCAACAACCATGAGTCAAATGCAAGCAAGGGATTCTGGGAAATTACCTTCCCAAACCATAGTGAATCCAAGAGAGAATGCCAATGCTATAAATTTAAGAAGTGGGAAACAGCTAGAGACACCACAAAATGATAGTGCTCAAGGGGAGAACAATACCATGGCATCCTCTTCACATCCCAACGAGCCACTAAAAAAGGTAATTCCTAAACCATCCTTTCCTTCTTATATAACTCCTCCACCTTTTCCTAGCAGGTTAGCAAAGTCCAAGAAGGAGGAGCAAGAGAAGGAAATTTTGGAAACCTTCCGGAAAGTAGAGGTGAACATTCCTTTACTAGATGCTATCAAGCAAGTGCCAAGATATGCCAAGTTCCTAAAAGAGTTGTGCACATCTAAACGGAAGTTGAAATGGAATGAAAAGGTAAGTGTGGGGGAGAATGTGTCAGCTGTTCTTCAAAAGAAACTCCCACCTAAATGCAAGGATCCAGGTATGTTTACCATTCCTTGTAAGATAGGCAACACCAGGTTTGAGCGTGCTATGCTAGATCTAGGGGCATCTATTAATGTCATGCCATATTCAATTTATGCTTCATTGAATCTAGGACCATTAGAGGAAACCGGTGTTATAATACAACTTGCTGACCGTTCTAACACTTATCCAAGAGGAGTTGTAGAAGACGTTCTTGTACAGGTTAATGAATTGGTTTTTCCCGCTGACTTTTATGTTATTGAGATGGAAGATGAGATGTCTTCTAATCCCACACCTATTCTATTAGGGAGACCATTCTTGAAAACAGCAAGAACTAAAATAGATGTACATGATGGCACTTTAACTATGGAATTTGATGGTGAAATAATTCGCTTTAACATTTTTGAGGCCATGAGATATCCTAGTGATGTGCATTCTGTTTTTAATATTGATATAATTGACTCACTAGTGCAGCAAGCTTATGAGCTAGATGGTGAAGATAGTGTGGAAATAGTCCTTAGCAACCATCTCGGAATGGGGAATGCTAAACTAGCCTTGAGTGACCATGTGGAAGGGGCACTAGAATCTTTACACTCGCTGCAACCTAAAGATGCAAGGTTTGATGTTTCATTTATTGATTTGCCTTTATCTAATGAGAAACTTCTACCTTCCATTTTGCAGGCACCAACTTTAGAATTGAAACCACTACCGAACCACTTGAAATATTTGTTCTTAGGGGAAAAGGACACACTACCTGTCATCATTGCCAAAGAGCTCACACCTTTGCAAGAAGAGCGACTTATCCGGGTGCTTAGAGAGCATAAAACCGCAATTGGTTGGACAATTGCCGATATCAAGGGAATAAGCCCATCCATGTGCATGCACCGGATTTTGTTAGAGGAAGGGTCTAAACCAACAAGAGAAGCACAAAGAAGATTGAACCCTCCTATGATGGAGGTTGTGAAAAAGGAGATACTGAAGCTCCTAGATGTTGGAGTGATCTATCCTATCTCGGATAGCAAATGGGTGAGCCCAGTCCAAGTGGTTCCAAAGAAATCAGGTGTAACGGTGGTAACAAATAATGAGAATGAACTTGTTCCTACTAGGATTCAAACAGGATGGCGAGTTTGTATTGATTATCGTAAACTTAATTCCACAACTCGCAAAGACCACTTTCCTTTACCTTTTATTGATCAAATGCTTGAAAGGTTAGCTGGCCATTCTCATTATTGTTTTCTTGATGGTTTTTCAGGTTATAATCAGATAGCCATTGCTCCGGAGGACCAAGAGAAAACAACATTCACATGTCCATTTGGTACTTTTGCATACCGGCGTATGCCATTTGGTCTTTGTAATGCACCAGCTACATTCCAAAGGTGTATGGTTAGCATATTTTCAGATTATGTAGAGAATATCATAGAAGTGTTTATGGATGATTTTAGTGTCTATGGTGATTCTTTTGATAGATGTCTAGAGAACCTTACACTTGTACTTGAAAGATGCATGGAAACTAACCTTGTTTTGAATTGGGAAAAATGTCACTTTATGGTAGAACAAGGAATAGTTTTGGGCCATGTTATTTCTTCTAGAGGGATAGAGGTTGATAAGTCTAAAATAGATATTATGCATTCTTTACCACCTCCCACAAATGTGAGAGAGGTTCGTTCTTTTCTTGGACATGCAGGTTTCTATAGGAGATTTATCAAAGACTTCTCAAAGATCACATTACCTCTTTGCAAGCTACTACAAAAAGATGTGGTTTTCCACTTTGATGATAAATGCAAAGAGGCGTTTGAAACATTGAAGGGACTCTTGACATCAGCTCCTATCATCCAACCACCAGATTGGAATGTACCTTTTGAAATCATGTGTGATGCTAGTGACTATGCCATTGGAGCTGTTTTGGGCCAACGGGTTGGGAAAGCCTCACATGCCATTTATTATGCCTCAAGAACTCTTAATGATGCTCAATTGAACTATTCCACTACTGAAAAAGAACTTTTGGCTGTTGTATTTGCTTTAGAAAAATTTCGATCTTATTTAATTGGTACTAAAGTAATTGTATTTTCTGACCATGCAGCCCTTAAGTACTTACTCACTAAAAAGGAGGCCAAACCAAGGTTGATTAGATGGATACTTCTCTTACAAGAGTTTGATTTGGAGATAAAAGATAAGAGAGGTAGTGACAACCTGGTTGCGGACCATCTTAGCCGTTTAGTTCATGAAGATGATGCACTACCCTTGAATGAGAACTTTCCGGATGAGCAACTTCTTTTTATAAGAACAACAACTCCTTGGTATGCTGATATTGTTAATTACTTAGTTACCAAGAAGTTGCCACAAGAGTTGACACAAGCTCAAAGAAATAAGATCAAGAGTGATGCCAAATACTACATATGGGATGATCCTTACCTTTGGAAGCATTGCTCCGATCAGATTATAAGAAGGTGTGTACTCGAAACTGAATTTCAATCTATTCTCACCTTTTGTCACTCTTATGCATGTGGAGGACACTTTGGATCCAAAAGAACAGCCATGAAAGTTCTTGATTCTGGATTTTATTGGCCTACCATATTCAAAGATGCATACCTCTTTTGCAAGTCATGTGATCGTTGCCAAAGAACTGGTAACTTAGGTGCTAGAAATCAAATGCCTCAAACTCCAATACTTATTGTTGAAATTTTTGATGTATGGGGCATGGATTTCATGGGACCTTTTCCTCCTTCTTTTGGTAATCTTTATATTTTACTTGCCGTTGATTATGTTTCAAAGTGGGTGGAAGCAAAATCCACTAGGACTAATGACTCTAAAGTTGTTTCAGATTTTGTCAAGACTAACATCTTGGCTAGGTTTGGAACGCCAAAGGCCATAATCAGCGATAGAGGTACTCACTTTTGCAATAGGACTATGGAAGCACTTTTGAGGAAGTATAACATCACACACAAGGTCTCCACCTCATATCATCCTCAAACTAGTGGGCAAGCTGAAGTGTCAAACCGAGAAGTTAAGTCCATCCTTGAAAAGACAGTTAATCCAAATAGGAAGGATTGGAGTTCACGACTTGATGATGCACTTTGGGCTTATAGGACAGCATATAAGACACCCATTGGTATGTCTCCTTATCGACTTGTTTATGGTAAGCCTTGTCATCTTCCGGTTGAATTGGAACATAAATCATATTGGGCTATCAAACAATGCAACATGGAGATGGATGAGATAGGAAAGAAAAGAAAACTTGACCTACAAGAATTAGAGGAGATAAGGAATGATGCCTATCAGAATTCTAGGATTTACAAGGAAAAGACTAAGGCATTCCATGACAAGATGATATCAAGAAAAGAATTTGTTGTTGGACAAAAAGTTCTTCTCTTCCATTCACGCCTTAAGTTATATCCAGGTAAGTTACGTTCTCGTTGGGTTGGACCTTTTGTTATTACTAATGTATTTACTCATGGTGCAGTTGAAATCCAAAGCCCAAAAACAGATAAGGCATTCAAAGTGAATGGTCATAGATTGAAGCCTTACTATGAGAACTTTCCAATACAAGATGTGGAGGAGTTTCCACTTTTTGAGCCAAAGTATGTTGAATAATAATGGCATGGGTCTAAGTTAGGCTGAGGACAATAAACCAAGCGCTTCTTGGGAGGCAACCCAAAAGGATGGAGAGCATCTATTATATCAGATTTGCATATTCCTTACTCTCCATCATTCTATCTTTTATTGTTTTTCTTTTCTTTTGTTTAATAGTTCTTTTCTCTTACAAGATGTAAATATAATTTTTAATTTATTTTTTTTAACCCCGGTTAAATGGCGGATAACGGTACTCCGTGATTATTTAAATCGGTTCCATCAGCTACCCACAAAACTGATATTGTATATAAATTTCTCTTCCAATTTCTCTTTCAATTTTTTTTTTCATTCTTTTTTTTTCAGGATGGATGATATTCTCACAAGATTGCAGAAACGATTTCCTCCTTTTCCTCGAAATATTTTACTGAAGCTTTACCAAGTTCGACTTGAGAGATTAAGAATGCTTATGCACAAAGGGATTCCTGACGACATACGTTGGCTAATTGAAGCCAAGGTACGTGAAGATGAATATCTTCCTGTTTTGCATTTACCAGGTACAGGTAGAAGCACTTTTGCAAAGAAGCGACGAGCAAAGCGCATGAGTTCAAATTGCCACAAATGTGCACGATGGACGTGTAACGGTAAATGTCGTTCTATTGGGATTCCGTCCTCTAATCGAGATGATAAAATTGAATTCATTAAGGATGGACTGAGTAAGGAGAATTTGGGTAATATCCAACTTTCTCTTGAGACGCATCCTAGTGGAGACGTACAAAGAGAAATTCTTGATTTATGGCCGCAATTCCAAAGGGAATGGCAACATCTTGGGAATCTGATGTTAAAAGACCCTGTTTGCCAGCTTGTAAGAAAACTGGATGGGAAGCATATCCTCGACTCATAGAAGGCGTTTAAGCCGTTTCTGGACGTAAAACCAGAGGAAGATGTGAGCCACAATCACAACTACAATAAATGACTTCTCAGCTTTTGGTTTGATTTGCAATAACTTTATTTTGTTTTAATTTACGTGTTGTTCGATTTGTGTAATTATTCTCGTTTTTTTTTATTTGTCTTTTACGGTTGATTTTTTCTTCTCTTTTTGATTTTCTTCCTGAAATCACGCAAAAATCTTTTGTTAGGTTAACATTTTCTTCTGACAGGTCAGATACACTTTCGGCGACATTATTACTCTTGTCTGATTCACTACTAAGTCCTCTATATATTACACCATATACTCATTCTCTTTCAGGCACTCGAAAAAAAAAAAATGGAAAGTACTTCATCCCAGCGCATTAAAAAAATTTGTGTCTTTAGAGGTGCTTATCCAGGGAAAAATAACATATTCGCTGATGAAGCCATAAGAGTTGGAGTAATACTTGCCCAACAAAAGATCCACTTGATTTATGGAGGCGGTAGTACGGGTTTAATGGGAGCAGTCGCTACAGCAGCACACACCGGAGGAAGTCCAGTTCTAGGAATCGTGCCAAAACTATTCACAAGTTTTTGTGGACCTACCGTGGGTAAGGAAATACAAGTCTGGAGTGTCCCTGAACGGATAACAATCATGTACCATTCTGCCGATGCATTCATTGCTTTACCAGGAGGTCTGGGTACATTGGAAGAAATAGCTTGCGTGGCTTCTTGGTCATCTTTGGTCACAAATAAGAAACCCATTGGTTTGCTTAATATTAATGGTTATTTTAGTAATTTGCTTTTATATTTAGATAATGCTGTGGATAATGGATTCATGTTTTCAGAGGCAAGGAGAACCATAATTTCTGCTACAACCATTGAAGATTTACTTAAAAAGCTCCAAGCTTATGAGTGTTTATCTGCTACGGTTGTTTCGCAAACGCTCGGAAAAAGAAAAAGAGATATGGACGAGCAAGGAGTGGATTGCACTTTGTCTTTGTGACATTATCTAACATTTTGCTTGTTGTGTCTCAGTTATAATAAGTGGTTAGCAACCTCTGCAGGTAATATCTCCTAAATTCTACCTTTAAAATTTGACATTGGGGACAATGTCATATTTTAGTAGGGGGTAAGGGACATATTTTGCTAATTTAAAAAAAAAAAAAAAAAAATTTAAGAAGTATTCGTTCTGAACAAGGTCTGAGTAAGGGAGACTTGAGACATACCTTGTCAGTTTGATTTCTTCTTTTCAAAAAAAAAAAAAAAAAAAAAAAAAAGTTTGTTGTGTTTTAAGCAATTTAGAAGTATTCATTCTGAACAAGGTCTGAGTAAGGGAGACTTGAGACACACCTTGTCAGTTTGATTTTAATCTTTTTATGTTTACTTGTTAATTTTTGTTTAGTATTTTAAGATTATTTAGGTTGCATGAGTTTGTTTTGTTTTGAGTCTTAGCTGTTCCTATTCTTATGTTATTAGTTCTTTTCTCTTACACATGATTCTTTCATTTGGGTTAATAGACTTACATTGAGGACAATGTAAGAATTAAGTGTTGGGGGAATGATTTAGGATTTCTTTTATTTTTGTCTACTATTTTTTTTTATGAGTCTTTATTATAATTTTTAGTGTGTTTTAGTTCCTTTTTAATACAATGATGAGATATGAATTGCATAAGTCTAAAACAGAGTTATTAGTGAGAAGATTTTCATGAGAATTGAGCTTGATATCATTTTTTTTTTATGAGCCAATGTTAATATGATATGTTGATTGAGAAAGAAGCATGTTTAGACTTAATCTGACTTGTATAATCATCCTTGTGAGTTTTTGAGCCTATAATGATTGATGCATTATACAAATCAATCTAATTTCTTTCTTGAGTGCTCTTATGATTACAGGATTCTCTAGAACTTGCTTTAAACCGTTTGAGACTATATTGATACATGTGACAACATGAATATGATAGAGGCATTAGGATTTTTAGCCAGAGCCAAACAGCCATCCCTTATTGATGTTCCAAGAGAACACACCCTTAGTGAACCAATTTGAGCCTACATTGAATAAGCTATCTCTTTGGTAACCATAACTTGTCCCTAACCTAAATATACTTATATCTTTACCTTTGTTCCAAAGATGAATTAGCATGTTTTGAGACAAGTTGCAAAGACAAGGGATATTTTTAGTTAAAAATTTGGGTTAGAAACAAGAAATAAGTGTGGGGGGGGGGGGAAAGAAAAGAAAAGTCAAAAAAAAAAAAAAAAAAAAAAAAAAAAAAAGAAATGGAATACTGGCAAATACATTCAAAAAAAAAATTAATATGAATCATCTCTTGAATTTTGGGAAAAAGAAAAAGATGTTACAAAGTTGTTCAGAATGAAGAAAAGGCCCAACATAAATATCCGGCCTAGGTGACTATGTACTTGTAAAGAGTTTTGAGAAGTTTCTTTGTATGATCTTTTTATGTCTCTAAACTTTATGAACTCTTTGGAACCTTTGTGATATCTTTATCCTTTTGTTCTTCAACCACATTACAAACCCCTTGGCCCCATTACAACCTTGATTAAAGACCTCTTGATTCATGAAGTTGTATGATCTAAATAGTGGAGAATAGGTGGACAAGCAAGAATATGGTAGAACTGTTTTCATGAGATTGATTGAGTGTAAACACTTCACCACTACTTTAAAGAGTGAAAATCATGAGGGTATCCCATGTGAGAAGTTGAGATTAAATTTGAACATGCAATATTTTGATTGAGATATGTTATGCTAATATTGGCTTAACTCAAACAATTTACATTCAAGCATGATTTTTTGTGAAATTCTTTAAGCTATTGATTAGTTTATAAGACTTGTTCAAATATTGTATCTAATTTGTATTGAAAGGATTAGGAGTAAATATTTTTAGTATATGCAGTTTATTTATATTTTAGTTTTTCAATGTTTGTGGGTATCGTTCTAGTAAACCCTCACGAGACTAAACTCGTCCACTAGGGACACCTAGGGGTTTAAAGGCTTGTGTCACATGCTAAGTGCCACCGTGATTTCCTACGAAAATGGATTAGATTAGATTTTCTTATTTTATTTTTATTGAGTCGTTGCTAGGGACTAGCAACAATCTAAGTGTGGGGGTGTGATAACTCGTATAATTATATAGTTTTTAGTTATGTTTTATTAATGTTTTGTGTCAAATACGAGTTATTATTGTTTAGTCTAATTGTGTTTATGATCTTTTATATTTTTATGTATTTTGGTGTTTTTCACAAGTTTCTTTGAGTGATTTCAGATTACTAGAATTAAGGGCAAATCCAGTTCAGTTTCAGTTCCGACACCTTTTGCCATATCAGCTATATATCGAGTTTCACTGAAGCAATAAGGCTGAAATTTGTAGCCATGCAAAGCTAAGAGGCATATCTATCTTTTTCATGTTTTACACTTCTTAAAACGGAGTCGTTTTCCCTAGCGAAATCGACCATCAAGGTGGCTGATGTGTAATGACATCTGTGCTGACATGTTTTCGTATTATGCCCGTATCTTCTTATCCACATCAGCAAATGAGCTGATTCCAACGGCTATGGTTCCGTAACTGATAGGGGAACCTTTGTCTAGAAGACCATGTGATCAGATCAGGCCTCCAATATTGAATAAATCGACCATCAAGGTGGCTGATGTGTAATGACATCTGTGCTGACATGTTTTCGTATTTTGCCCATATCTGCTTAACCACATCAGCAAATGAGCTGATTCTAACGGCTATGGTTCCGTAACTGATAGGGGAACCTTTTTCTAGAAGACCATGTGATCAGATCAGGCCTGCAATATTGACGAAATCGACCATCAAGTTGGCTGATCAAAATCGTCATATACCTACCTTTGAAATTTGTAAAGCTTGTCTCTTGTCATTTAGCCCTCCAAAATGTGTATAAATAGAGGGCCTTGGATGATTGTAAGGGATCATATTGGAGATTGGTAGGATATTAGCCATTTTAACAAAATTCTCTAAGTTTTCTTCTTCTTTCTTTTCTCTAGTTTTCTTTTTCTTTAGAAAGAGCAAGAGGTTGGATAATTAATATTCTTCTTCTTCTTCTTTCTTTCTTTTATTTTCTTCTTAGATTCTATTTAATTTTATGTTTATAATGCCTATGCTAGGCTAAACTTCTATTTGGTTAAGGGTGATTTCAAAGCCCTAGACATGTTTTGTGATTGATTTTCAGATTCTATCTATCATTAATTTTCTATCAAAGTTGCTTATGTTCTTCTACAAGAATTGTTCATGATGTTGTCTTGATTTGTTTAGGTGTACAACTAGATAGATCTTGATAATTATCTATTGCTAGTTTAGGAGTCTTGATCCGTGTAATTGTCTTGATTTCCTATTCATAAGTGGCAATTTGTGATTAATGATTATGGTCAAGTTTTCAATAATTGCAAAGTGGAACATAACCTAAGTTGAACAATCCGAGCTTATGTGTTTGTTGCTTAGATCAACCTATCTTTCTCATCATAAAGCTGCCATTAAATTGAATCTAGAGAGCTTATTCTAGGTTGTTTGATGGTTAGAGATTAAATAGAGAGCTTGTTCTATTTAACGACAAACTAAGGAAAGATTGGGATAACAGAGCTTGTTGTTATCTACGGTTGTTAACTTTGATAGTTGGTTGATATTGATAGATCTGAAATTGATTCTTAATGATGTCTAGTGGTGGAGAATGAAACCTTAACCATATTTTTCATATTTGATTCTTCTTACTTACTTGTTTTCTTACTTTTCTAGTTTGCTTATTTTTAAAAGTATATTTATTTTTATTGGCTGGTTATACCGCCTAATTTGTATATTAACTTTGTTTTATTTTTATTGGC
Source organism: Fremontodendron californicum (assembly GCA_030761205.1). NCBI lineage: Eukaryota > Viridiplantae > Streptophyta > Magnoliopsida > Malvales > Malvaceae > Fremontodendron > Fremontodendron californicum. The sequence goes on from JAULJL010000004.1 coordinate 8,113,038, forward strand.
TGGTTATACCGCCTAATTTAGTATATATATTTTTATTGGCTGGTTATACCGCCTAATTTAGTATATATATTTTTATTGGCTGGTTATACCGCCTTGCATCTTATTCTTATTATTTACTTTAGTTTAAATCTGATTTCAAAAACCCCTTTTCTTCTATTGTTCTTGAATTTAAGTTTTAAACTATCAACTTATAAACTAAAACCCAATCCCTGAGGACTCGACCCTTGCTAACTACTATACTTACAATTGATCTTTTTAGTGCAAGGTTAAATAAGATACACTCTTTTGGGTGCATCACAATCGATATTTAGTTAGAACATTTGGATAGTGTTAATCAGAATGACATGCTAGAATCTCTCGTGGTACTAGTTGAGGTAGGTGGAGCATTAAATGGCAGAAATGAAAATTTTGTTGAGACTGTCACTAGTGTTAATGATGATAGTGAACATGAACAATTACCTCTTACACCTGCCTTTAAAGATATTTTTAGTGATTTGGAAGGGGAAAATGTGAATGTGATTGAGGTCAATGTAGTTAATGAAAATGATAATGGTGAGAAACGAATGCCTAAAGTCAATGTTGTTAATGAAAATGATAATGGTGAGAAACAAATGCCTGAAGTCAATGCATGTGAAAGAAATGACAATGATGTTGGAACTTATTCAATTGGGGATTTTGAAAAGAGGTTAGTAGATGTTAGATTAGAAGTTGTTAGGAAAAATATAAAGGAGTATGTTGAAAAGAAAAAACAATTAGGCATCAATGATTATGATGCTGGTTCTGAATCTAAAACTGATTCTGGGTCTGATAGTGATTTTGATGATGATGAGGCAAATGAAGTTAATGTTCCTATTGATCATGTAAGAGCTGTATCTGAAGCTTGTATGCCTAGCTTTGATACTGACAAAGTAGATGGGTACACAAGTGAGTACTTTGATTCATCTGATCTAGGCAGTTTTAAGGACACTAGTAATGGGTCAGACAAAGATGATGCACAAAGAGTGAAGTCTACCAACGAATATTATAATAGTCAAGTCTCATTTGGAATGAGGATTCAAGATTTGAAAGTCTTTAAAACTGTTCTTGCTGACTTTTTCACAAAGAAAATATTTGAATTTAAGTTTTTGAAGAATGATAAAGTAAGGGTCAGAGCTATATGTATTATCAAGGGATGCAATTGGAAAATTCTTTGCTCCTCGTGTAATGGTAAGTAGACATACATTATCAAAACATATGATAAGAAGCATTCATGTCAGCCCACATCAAAAAATAAAAGGGTGACAACTAGAGTGATGCAAGAAAATTTGGGGAGGAGATTAGTGTTATGCCTTTCATTAAGCCTAGGCATTTAATCCGAGTAGTGTAAAGCTTACCAGAGAGAGGATCAAGTTTGCAATTCAATGTGTCAACTTCAAGAATATGAGACAAGGTACGGTTGTTCTCAGGGTCGGTGAACTTGCGCCAAGATGCAGAAGTTACTCGCTCCCATGGATGCTTGTAAACGTGCTCTTGAGCATATGCTTTAACCATCACAATCTTGCTAATGCTGTTCATAGATTAAGAAACAACAACTCAGTCCACAAAACAATGTGCATCCATGATTATTCAGGCAGAGTTCACTTCATCTCAAATGAAAGCAAATGCTAACTAAATATTCAGAAATCCAAGTAACTTTAAGATCTGGGTTTCGTTTAAAACTTTTTCAAACAAAAAAAATTTAACTAATCATCATAAAAGTTTAAACTAGGTTTACAGTTCTCAAATCCGATCTACAATCAAGTGTAATTTGATGAAATAAACAGTTACTATTGATGATGGCTTCAAAATCATCCACAGAAAGTATAAAATTCATTTCAAACATAACATTCATGCTTGCGTTATTGAATTAAGTATTATAACATCAAATAATTATGCAGTAATTTACAAGATAGAATAAAGTTCCCGCAGTTAAAATCTAATAATTGAAAGCATCAAGAAATTCTAAAAACAATTCAGCAGCTTTTTCTTCAACTTCTATAGTGACTCAAACAAAACAAAGATAAACAGAAACTATAATTGTATTATGGACATCAAATTTTGTAGCAAAATCTAAAACTCATAAAATATACAACAGTGTGGCCCAAAGGAAGAAAAAAAAAAAGACATGAAACTAAAATAAGCACTCAAAATCCACAAAAACCCAGAAATTAATTACAAACATAGATCATCCAAAACCCAGTATGGGATTCAAAAAAAGCTTAACAACCCATGAATCCATTGGATCCCAGAAGCAAAAAAATGCCAAAGCACAAGCTCCAATCCATCTTAAAAAGGGAAAACAAAAAACCAAACCAACAAAGATATAAGTTCTCCTATAAATAAAAGAGCTTCCAGCCATTAGTTAGAGTTGATTCAAGTACGATCGTTACAAAACATCCATGAAAAAATGTATAAAGAGCAAAAAAAAAAGAAGATGAGAAATAGTAAGAATAAGAAAAATTGAGATGGCAAAACGCACCATAAAGAAAAGCTGCGGGAAGTGAAACCCTAAAAAGATCTTGAGAATTGCAAAAGAGGGATAAAGAGAGGTTTGATATGGATGGTTGGTAGTACCTGTACTAAGAGCTCTGACGGTGTGGTTTTGGGAGTTGATTCTTCTGCAACCCAAAATTTCCAATCTAGATTATTCTACACGTTTGGGGCAAGTAAAAAAAGAATAAAACAAGGTTAAGAGCCCAAATTTTATTTTAAAATCTTGTCACTCAAGTTCATCAAAAATTATTAAAATTTAAATTAAAAAATAAAAAATTTATCGACAACCTTTTTTGACAATAAAAAAGAATTGAAAAAAAATAGAAGAGTTTGAGATTTTGAAATTAAGCCTAGAATTAAAGATTTAAGGTATGATTAAATCAAATTTTATTCAATTTTTGTATTTTGAGTATTTTTTTAGGCTTAAATATTAAATTGTTCTCTTACCATACTTCTTTTCTCATTTTGGTATTTAAAAAAGTTTTGATCCTAATCGGGTACCTATAGATAATTTTGTACCTCGATTAGGTACTCGATTTGGATCAAAAATTATACTATAGGTACCAGATTATGGTAAAAAATTCTTTAGGTACCAAAATGGAAAAAGATATATCGTACAGGAGGCAATTTTATATTTAAGCCTTCTTTTTTTACATAACTCATCTTTTAATTTTAACGTTGTTTAACTTTTAAATTATTCCAGTGTCACTCTGCAATATGTTGCGTACTGATGGAAAGATCTCATCGAGACATTTCTAACGATTCTTGTGGCAACTCATTCAGATTTGTCTTTTATGAAAAATCAAATTTTTTTGTATTCTGAAAAATGGGTTTTGACAATTTCAACGAGTCAATTTTAGGTTATCAGAACTCCACCTTCAGGTAAAGTTTTTGAGCCATTTTAAGTGAATTTTGTAGTATGAAATGCCATTTTTCAATGGTATAAATGGTTCGGTTTGAAACTTTACCTGTTTAAATAATCGAGGCTTCAAAGTAAGCCAAATGATTCTGAAAATCCAAAATTTTTGAATAATCAATGATGATTTTGTGACTTTTAGCCTTTGGAAAATTATGTTCCGATTAGTTTTATTCTTGAAATGAATTTGGGTTTTGAAGTATGATATGTAAGCTTCATTTTGGTACCAATTCACCCTCTGGATTCAATCTAGTTTGTTGAATATAAGTGCTCAAAGTAAACCAAACGATCATAAAAATCTAAAATTTTAGCACCTTGTAAAATTTCATTTTTCATTATTTTAAAAGTTATTTTTGTCCAATAATTGATCTATTTTGCTATAAACAGAATATATTTTGAATATTTGAATTTTGGCATGAATAAATATATTTTTAGTAAATTACTTTTGAGTCGATATATTTTTGAAAATTTTATTTTTACGAAGAGAAATTCGCAAAACTAAAATTTAACAAATATTATGATTCTTCATAACCAAATTAAATATTTGTTACTGGTCTTGTGTATTAACATATGATATTCCAATTTTTAAATATTTTTATATATTTTTTTAAAAATTATAAAATAATTTGTTTGGTTTAATTTCGATTGAGGAAAGAGTTACCACACAACCTAAGTCTCCTAGATTGATCCGCGGAACATCTTGGTTTGTTTAGATAAATCAATTGTTTTAGTTTCTACTTTGAATACTTTTCAAATTAATAGGCTTCGAGAGGAATAAATTCGTTATTTCTTGTTTAGGTTTGGCGAGTTCAGGTAAGTGACTTGATATCCATTCGATGTTTTGACCCCTAAAAATCAGCCTCATCTTGTTTAGATTTTGTATATGATATATAATGTTTTGTCCTTGTTTTGTTAAATCGGGTTAAGCATGTAAAGTATATATATGATGTTCTTTGATATGAATTTAGAATATGATTTCGTTTTGATTAAAGCTTCAAACATAACATTCATGCCTGCGTTATTGAATTGAAAAATATAACATCAAATAATTATGTAGTAATTTACAAGACAGAATAAAGTTTCAGCAGTTAAAACCTAATAATTGAAAGCATCAAGAAATTCTAAAAACAATTTAGCAGCTTTTTCTTCAACTTCCATAGTGACTCAAACAAAACAAAGATAAACAGAAACTATAATTGTATTATGGACATCAATTTAGTAGCAAAATCTAAAACTCATAAAATATACAACAATTTAGCCCAAAGAAAAAAAGAAAAAAAAAAGAAGAGACATGAAACTAAAATAAGCATTCAAAATCCACAAAAACCCAGAAATTAATTACAAACATAGATCATCCAAAACCCAGTATGGGATTAAAAAAAAAAAAGCTTAACAACCCATGAATCAATTGGATCCCAAAAACATAAAAATGCCAAAGCACAAGCTCCAATCCATCTTAAAAAGAAGAAAAAAAATCAACAAAGATATCATTTCTCCTACAAAGAAAAGAGCTTTCATCTGTTAGTTAGAGTTGATTAAAGTATGATTATTATGAAACATCCATGAAAAAATGTATAAAGAGCAAAAAAATAATGAGAAACAACAATGAATAAGAAAAATAGAGAGGACAAAACGCACAATAAAGAAAAGTTGCGAGAGAATGCAACCCTAAAAAGATGTTAAGAATTGTAAAAGAGGGATAAAGAGAAGTTTGATACCGTACCTGTATTAAGAGATTTGATGATGTGGTTTTGCGAAGTATGACCGTATTTGAGTTTATTATTTTGCAACCCAAATTTTCCATTCTAGATTATTATATACATTTGGGATAAGTAAAAAAAATAAAACAGATGTTAATTGACTTTGTAGAGTAAATTGAAATAGGTCAAATTATGAATTTGGTCCCTCTATCGTATTTAAATTAGGGATTTAGTTTCTATACAATAATTTGTCAACATTGAATCCCTATTACTTTTATTAATGTCAAAATTGAGTCAAATCGTTAACCGTATTTAAAAACACCCGTTTCTTTATGACGTGGATTTTTTTTTTTACATTACCTGGTTTTTTTAATCCATGTTGGCTGGCCTTTTTTATTTCATCTTCCAATGATTTTTTTAAATAAGTTAAATAATTAAATTTCTAATCGTAATTAATAAGTTTTTCGAGATTAAACAAAATAAAATTTATTAGGGTATAAAAAAACTTGTTTCGGGTTTAGGAAAAACAAATTTAGAGATTTTGTTCAACATAGGTTGGCAAAAAAATAGGGATTTTGATGTTCTTTTGGGATTTAGGAGAATCGAGAGAGAACTGTTACATCTTGAAGTAAGCAATCGGAAGAGTGTTGAAGACAATCGCATCCTAAAAGGAGAGAATCAACCCGTATCGAAGGAGTTGAAAATAATCGCAGGTGATTTATTCGATTTCTTGTCCTTTTTTTTTTAATTATTGGTTGGATGTTTGTGTTTGAACTATTGCATGTAGTCTTGTGTTTGTTTTGATAGTGGTGTTTGTTTGGCCCTTTGTGTTTACTTTTGTCTGCCACTAAGTCTGGCAGTAGATAATTTTTTTTAGGATTTTTAGTCTATTTGAACTTTTACTTGACTAATCATGCTATTGTTGAATTTTTAATACCTACCTCAAACAAGACATTGATTAATTTTTTATTTTATTTTATGTAGTATGAGTTGGGAAGTATGCAAACTAAGGTACCATCATGCGGGAACGTTGTCACGAACCCCGAAAATTAGATATCTAAATGGGTTAGTAGCAGAATTTGATGAGGATGTTGATAAAATGTGTTATTGGACTATATTAGGAACAGTGAAGGCATTAGGTTATAATTTTTCAAAGTCAATTTGAATATACTATGTTGAGGGTGGGAAGACATTGAATACGAGATTAAAATTGTTAGGTGATGATGATCAGAGTGTTAGGATTGGGTAGTCAATTAAGCCAGAATAAGACAATGGATATTTATTTAGAACATTTGGATAGTGTTAATCAGAATGACATGCTAGAATCTCTCGTGGTACTAGTTGAGGTAGGTGGAGCATTAAATGGCAGAAATGAAAATTTTGTTAAGACTGTCACTAGTGTTAATGATGATAGTGAACATGAACAATTACCTCTTACACCTGCCTTTAAAGATATTTTTAGTGATTTGGAAGGGGAAAATGTGAATGTGATTGAGGTCAATGTAGTTAATGAAAATGATAATGGTGAGAAACGAATGCCTGAAGTCAATGTTGTTAATGAAAATGATAATGGTGAGAAACAAATGCCTGAAGTCAATGCATGTGAAAGAAATGACAATGATGTTGGAACTTATTCAATTGGGGATTTTGAAAAGAGGTTAGTAGATGTTAGATTAGAAGTTGTTAGGAAAAATATAAAGGAGTATGTTGAAAGGAAAAAAACAATTAGGCATCAATGATTATGATGCTGGTTCTGAATCTAAAACTGATTCTGGGTCTGATAGTGATTTTGATGATGATGAGGCAAATGAAGTTAATGTTCCTATTGATCATGTAAGAGCTGTATCTGAAGCTTGGAGGCCTAGCTTTGATACTGACAAAGTAGATGGGTACACAAGTGAGTACTTTGATTCATCTGATCTAGGCAGTTTTAAGGACACTAGTAATGGGTCAGACAAAGATGATGCACAAAGAGTGAAGTCTACCAATGAATAATATAATAGTCAAGTCTCATTTGGAATGAGGATTCAAGATTTGAAGGTCTTTAAAACTGTTCTTGCTGACTTTTTCACAAAGAAAATATTTGAATTTAAGTTTTTGAAGAATGATAAAGTAAGGGTCAAAGCTATATGTATTATCAAGGGATGCAATTGGAAAATTCTTTGCTCCTCGTGTAATGGTAAGAAGACATACATTATCAAAACATATGATAAGAAGCATTCATGTCAGCCCACATCAAAAAATAAAAGGGTGACAATAGGAGTGATTGCAAGAAAATTTGGGGAGGAGATTAGTGTTATGCCTTTCATTAAGCCTAGGCATTTAAGGGCACTTGTGAGAAAGAATTTAAGAGTGATTGTGTCTGATAGTGTGTGCAGAGCAGCGAAGGGAATGGAATGGAATGGTTATTAAAAAAAATGAAAGAGAAATGCAACTAGGAATATAATGTTTTGAATGATTATGCTGAGAAACTAAAAGTAACAAATCATGGAAGCACTGTCTTGGTTACATCTCACAAAGCAACACCTGATGCAGTACCTGTTTTTGAAAAGATGTATATATGTTTTGGAGATTTGAAACAAGGTTTCCTAAAGGGTTGTAGAAGGCTAATTAGACTTGATGGTTGTTTCCTGAAAGGACTGGTGAAAGGAAGTTACTTGTGGCTGTAGGAAGGGATGAGAATAATCAAATGTTCCCAATTGCATGAGTAGTGGTGGAAAAGGAGAATACAAACAGCTGGACACAGTTCATACAACAACTATGTGCTAATTTAGATATTGAAAATGGTCTTGGATGGGTAGTCATCAGTAACATGAAAAAGGTATGTTTTATTGACTTTTACTTTAAACAATTGCATTTAATAAATAACTTTTATTATGCAGTGATAAATATTTTTTAATTATACAATTAAAATATTCTTATTTGTTCATGTTTTAGGGTTTAATAAGATCCGTTAGGGAGCTATTGCCTTTAGTGGAGCAAAGAATGCGTGCTAGGCATATTTATGCTAGATGGGAAGACACATAGGGGTAAGGAGTTGCAACTGTAGTTCTGGACTTGTGCTAGGTCTCCAAACCAACCTCAGTTGAATAAACAATTAGAAAAGATGACATGTTTGGCTGGTGGATTTAGTGCAAAAGAATCATTGTTAGAAAAATGGTCTGTTCAAGGTTGGTGTCAAGTTTTTTTTTTTTTTTTGTGAACTCATTAAATATGATGTCTTTGATAATAACATGTGTGAAACATTTAATGGGGTGATTTTTGAAGCTAGGTGCAAGCCTATCATTAGCATGCTTGAGGATATAAGAATGTATGTGATGAAAAGGCTGGTGCAAAAAAGGGAATATGTGAGAAAGTGGAAAATAGATTATGGACCCACAGTTCTTGAAAGACTTGAGAAGTTAAGGAGACTTAGTGCTAAGTGGGAGGTTAAAAGGAATGGTGGTGCCAAACATGAAATTTATTGGGATAATTTAGATAAACAGGTCAGGGAGAGTTACACTGTTATGTTACAGCACCATTCATGTAGTTGTAGAAAGTGGGACATAAGTGGAGTACCATGTAAACATGCTATGAGTGTCATTATGTATAAAGGTTTAGATCCTCTTGATTATCTATCTTCATGGTTCAAGAAAGACAAATATTTGTCTGCATATAAGTACTTGCTCAACCCAGTCAAAGGAAGATTGTTTTGGCCCAAAAGCATAGCTGGGCCAGTTCTGCCTCCTTTGTGAAAAGAATGCTTGGTGGGCCTTTCTAAGGTTGGGAGAGTAATAAGATGTAGTTACTGCCATGAGGAAGGCCATAACAAGCCTCGATATCCAAGAAGATCTAAATTTGTAGGAATACTACTATATGTATAAATATCATTTTTATTCTATTACTTATCATTGTTATTAATTACAATAATGTTTTTTGTTGTTTTTGTATTTGTAGACAATTGCTGCATAGGAAAAACCTCGAAAGGTGAGAAAAGGGGCACATAATGAGATCTATAATCAGTGCAAGGTATCAATATTAATTGAATAAATACTAGTGCAACAATGTATCAATGTTAATTATTCTGTTTTGTAGGTTACTAACAAAAATGGTGACACTTCAACCAGAATGAAGAAGGATAAAGCAAACCAACATGATGACACTGGAATATCTATATCAAATGTAAGTATTTGAATATTTTCATAGTCTACCCCTTTTACATTTTTTTTTCTTTGTTTATTTCAATTAGCCTGCTACTACTGGTGGGCTGATTGTAGGCAAGGGAGTCAACAAGTCTACTTCATGCATAACCTTAAAGCAATTGCTGGTAAAACTTACACCAAAATTACTATTATAATACCAAATAACATTACACATTTGTTTATAATAAATTTTTCATTTTTCTTCATACAGGCTGGAAGAAATAATAAACTTGCTACAACACAGAAAGATATAACTGAGGCCTTTACAAGATTATCTGCAACAATCTCAACACAACTTAGTGTTGCATCAAAATCAAGGAAAGGGAAAGAAAAAGCTTGAAGATGTTAACAGCTTGAAGATTATCATAGTTTTAGGTTTTTTTTTTTTTTCATTTTGTTCTTCTGACATAATGTTTTCTTCAGCTTTTGACAGACTGTGTTTATGATAATGTATGTGATGGGAACCATGTTTTCCCTAAAGAACGTGATACTATCATTTGGAGTAATATTTTGGCAAGATAATGTAGAATCATTATGTTATGTTTGTTACCTATTGCAAATACTGCAGAACCATATCTTGGGAATAAGAATGTATGATAAACCAAGTAATCTAAATCATTAAGCATTTTATACAATCATATATGTTCTAATACAAAATGATGGCCACAATCAAATCTAATATGGAAGACCTAATAATTCATCCCTATTCATATCATTATTGTCATGACCTAATACCAAATACAACAATAGAAACCAAGTGACTATCAAAGCTAATTTGTAAAGCTTCTTTGATTGTGCTTCCTTTCTTGCATCTACCATTACATTGTTAAGTTTTTCTTGTACACCTTAATTTCAGCTTTTAATATAGAAATTTCATCACATAACTTATCATTACTGGATGTAGAAGACATCTTTCTTAGACATTCTTCTCCACTCTTAAGCTCAAGTATCATTCTTGTCAATTTTCTATTCTCTTTCATGACCGTAGAAATCTCGTCTTAAACCTCTATTAGCATTTCTTAACTCAATGATCATTGCTTTTACACGTTTTTTGATTGGGCTATCATGCCAAAGGAAAATTTTATAACGTTTCACCTGCAGGCATAAAACAAGAATATGCTTAATAAAACACAATTCAAGACCTATCACACTATCAAATATGCTTTAAATTTTAGCATCAAGTTGATCATAAACAGGCCATATTTAACTCGTTATACATCTTTTATTTTTGGAAAAAATGGGATGGAAGTGTAAATACAAGGTAAATAGCAGTTAATTATATTTAACTCATTTTACATTATGCAAGCAAAAGATAAAGAAGACAATCTCAATCAGTTATATGATTAAATGAGGATTTTAACAAATCAACTTGTGTGTTCACAAGTTAAATATATTTCAGAAATGACTTAACACAAGCAAACAATGCTTTGGAGACTAGAGTAGTCCATTTACCATAAGTAAGATTCAGATTTACAGAGCAAAGCTTCTCTACAACCTCCAATATTGGGTTCAAAAAAGAAACATAACCAATATAACCTGTTAATAAACACATTATACCTGATAGTTGCTGTAGCCAAAAAATCGCCTACCAGGATTGTCATCACTTGTTGCTGTAACTAAATGAGCTTTAACTCCACAATAGCAATATACAGGATTACCTTCATACTCATACTGATTGTAGGCATGTTCTGTACATAAAAGAAATAAGATTTTTTTTTTTCGGTTTTTAGCAAATCATCAACAAAACCCAACATTCATTCATCTACAGGCATAAAAAAATACATACCCGGCAAAAACCCAACATTCTATTCAGTGAAAAATCATCAACAAGAAGTATTATATCTCATTTTACTTTTAGAAAAATATGGCAAAACTTACCCAAATTTCTAATCTACACACAAAATTACAAAACTTACCCATATTTCAAACAAAATAATTAAAACCCTTACCCAGATCCTTGCCTTTTTTCGAAGATTCCTTGCTGATCTTACATTTGAAATTCTTGCCCCTCAAATTCGGTATTATTCTTTAGGTTTTTTAGCCTTCCATTCGGTAATTTCAATATCATTTCAAACCCGAACCCCGATTATTCTATCGTTACCTCCCATCAATTTTCTTAAGAAATTCGAACAAGTGCAGATTTCCCATCCCCCTTTTACATTTCTGTTAAAGATTCAAAAATATTCAAATCGTTTCTTACATTTGGGTTAAACGTGAAATAGGGTTTCTTTCTTGCATTTTACCAGCCAACATGGAATAAAAAAAGCCAAGTAATGAAACAAAAAATCCATGTCATAAAGATAACGGGTGTTTTTAAACACTGTTAATGATTTGACTTAATTTTGACATTAATAAAAGTACAAGGATTCAATATTGACAAATTATTGTATAGGAACTAAATCCCAAATTTGAATATGGTGGAGGGACCAAATGCATAATTTGACCATTGAAATATCTATACTAATATAATGGTAGTGGTTAAGTTGGTGTCATGAGTCAACTAACATCAACTTAATTGGTGCAATTACAAAATAAGTCAAATATAATTATAACATAAAAAATTAAATAAGAATATTTTTGTCTTTTCAAATTTCATATAAATATATATTTTAAAAAAAATACATATTAATTTAAAAAAAAAAAAAAACTATCCACTAAACCAAAAAACTATATTTTTAAAAAAGAATACATATTTTATTTTTTTATAAAAAAAAAAAAAAAAAAAAAAAAAAAAAAAAAAAAAAAACTATCCACTAAACCAAAAAACTATCAACTTTCTCAAAAAATTACCCACCTATAAAATTACTCACTTTCTCAAAAATTATTTTTTCACCCACATAGTGGGTGCGTCAGATTCTAGTGTATATATACCTCACTAGAATTTTATTAGTACAAATTAAAATTTGGACTTTTTTATTAATGAAATTAGTATTTTTATTTGATTAAAAATGAAACTATCTTTTTATTGTTTGAGTTTTTTTGTAAGCTCTTAATTATTGATGGATCTTTTAGAAAAATAGTATTTTTATTTGATTTAAAATGAAACTTTTTTTTTATTATTTGTTTTTTGTAAGCTCTTAATTATTGATGTGTTCTTTTAGGAAAAAAAAAAAGTGTTATTGTCAGAATTTTTTTTTTTTACATATAGGTAAGTTCATTTGGTTTGATTTACAGAAAATAAATAGCTCTATTTTACCTTATAAATCCATATGATTTTAAAATCTGACAGCAAATTGAATTGATGAAGTTTTCGATTTTCTCGATTTGTCTTAATAAAGGAGGTGTTATTATTAAAAATTACACAATTTTGTTAATAAATACTATATTTTTTTAATAAAAAATGTACTTGATCCGATAATTTAATTATGATAAACAATAAGAGATTAAAAATTTAAATTCCATCAATTATAATTTTTTTAAAAACTAAATAATAAAATATATATTTATATATATATAAAATTAGATTCAGAAGAATAATTATATTAATTAAAGATGTATTAAATATTAATTTTTTTAAATTTTTTTTATTTTATATGATAAAAACAACTTATTCTCTATTACGTGTTTTATATTTGAATAAATTAGTTTAAATAAAAAAAAATATATGAAAAGTTGTCATATTGATTTTAAAGTAGAGATCCACTTACATTAGTATAAAATTAAATTAGTTTAACATATTTTCATAATTATACGATTTATATTTTTTTAATCCGATCGTCGTATTTCATGTTCTGTTCATGTAGATCATGCATGTTGATTTTTGAGTAAATTAAAAATATCTAACTATTTATTCGATATAAAAAAACTTTCAACCGTTAAATTTATACTGAAAAAGATAATATTATCGATTGATATGATAGATATATCGGATCGATTCTAAAACTTTACGTGCACAACGAGTATAATTATATTGTTAAATCCAATGACCGATTTGTTAAAATATAAATCGTAAAACAAAATATGAAATTCTGTAAAATTAATTTAATTTTACACTAATGTAAATGGATCCCTCCTCTTAATTTTATGTTTATTTATATATTAGATATTTTATAATTTTTCAATAAATTACTTTAAATAAAAAATATGAAAACAAAATTCATTTATATATATATATATATATAATTAGGTTTGTACTTTGTACATAATAAATATTTTTTTAACAAAAATTCGCTTAAATAAAAAAATATAAATAATTTTCATATTAATTTCAATATTTATGAGTATTAATTTTTTAATAAAGTAGTCTTATAAAAAAATAAATATGAAAAATTAGTGTCGTAAAGATTTTCGTTCAAGAAGGACTCGACCGTGATAAAAAAAAATGGAGGGGTCACCACCAATCTTTTATTATTTAGGTGTGATTAGTTACTTATAAAATTTTATCAATTTAATAAAATTTTAAAATTAATTAAAACTTATCAAAAACATAATTTTGAATTGAAAAAAAAACAGATTGTATTCGGGAATACAGTTACACATGGGGAAAGTATTAGCACCCACAACGTTTGTTCAAAAATGTTACCAATTAATCATGTATTATCCTTTTAACCTTGATAAAAATGATCTTATTTTTAATATTTGAAAGTAATTCCTTTTATTATCAAAATCACGTTTTTATTTCCTTTGGGAAAAATAAGTTGTTTTATTCAAAAAAACAAAATAAGAATCTTCGGCACGAGAAAATTCTCCTAAATTCCTCAATAATTAAAAGAAATTTAAAAAAGATTTTTCCATTTAAGAATTTTCATGACAATCCTTAAAATTGGATATGATATTTCATTTGTAAAGAGTAATTGTTAGAATTTTCTTTAGCAGCTAGGCAGGGTCCCAAGAATTACTTGTACTCGGGATATAACTTTGTTTTTTATTTTTAAAAAAGAACTTTTTTTTTCTAAAATTGTTAGTACAAATTCATGTTTGTTGTTAAAGACGATTTAAATGCAGAAGACAAGAATTAAATGAACGAATAAATGGAAGATAGATACAAGTAAATGATGGATAAAAAAATTAAATGTGCGAGAGACCAAAGACAAATATAAAGACATAAATAAAGAGTAAAATAACATAAATAATCAATTTATTCCAAATTTCCTAAATTTTTGGTTTTTTTTTTATTTTTATTTTCATGTGAATAAAATGAGAATCTTTGACATTGAAAACTTTTCTAAATTTTTCAATAACTAGGTGAAATTGAAGAAATGGTTCTTTTGCCCAAGAATTCTTAAAATAATCCTTAAAATTTAAGACAATACCCCCTCATAAAAAATAATTATGAGAACTCCCTCCAAGGTAGGACTCTCAAAATCATTTTATAGTAGGGTACATTATCCCTTTTCATTTTTTAGAGGGCTTCTCATTTTATTTTATTTTTTTGTTTTGGAAATCTTTCTTTTTTGTTTGTAATAAAAATGTTAGCTTTTGTTTGCTTTCAAAGTGTCATGGCAACGTTCAAGATGTTGAAGACTCTTGAATGTTGTTTTCCATGACGAAGAAACATAGTGAACTTCCTGAATGTTGTTTTCAACATAGTGAAATATAGTCTCATTAATGATTTGAGCTTTGTTTCTTCCCTTCTTTGTTTTTTTGTTCTCTTTAATGAGGAATAAGGTAGTCTTGCTACTACAAAATGGCCATTAATCTTAACCATCAGCAGTAGCCATGCCCAAATCCTTTCCTTTATCAAGCTATCACCATCATCAACCACAAAGCAACCGAAGAGCCACCACTAATAGCAATTATTTTGTGTATTAGCTGTGGTCAAACCATAAAATTCATTGTTTCTTTACATAATTTTGAATAAAAAACTATCTTAAAAATGAAGTAAATCTCATACAACAGAGGATGTGCGCAAACCACCTCTCGAAAGGTTTACGAACTTTCCTAGCAGATTTCCAAAAAAGTTTATTTTTTTTATTTTATTTTTTTCTTTTTGGTGGCTGTTGACTACCTCTTTTTTCTTTCTTTTCTTTTTTGTTGTTCCTTTTATTTTTTTCTGCCCTCTTATTTTTTTGTACCCTTTCCTCTCTTAAAAAAACCATAATCCTTCATTAATTCCTTATCCTTTTAAAGCCAAACCCACCCTTTGAGAACCGTTTGATCAACATTTAAAAGGTTAAATTGAACCACCCCTTGTTAGCCGTTGATCCCAACCGTAACTTGCCTTTCGAAGGGTTGAGATTTGGCCTACATGCTACCATGCATGGCAACATGCACAGCTGGTCGGTTTGGACCACAAGGAGGAGGGACGCGAGTGGGTTTAACTAACATGTTTTTATGTTTTTTATAAGGGTTGAGATTTGGCCTCTTCTTAAAAAAAAGTGTTTTTCAAAGGAAACTTGGGCTTTAGTTTGGGCCTTGAGTGGGTTTAACTAACATGGACCCGAGTTCGACTATGATTAAAACAAGGTTTGATCCTAAGGTTTAACCACGTTTTTAAATTGAGATTTTAAGGCTCAAGAACTAATTGTGTCAATCGAAACAAATATAAAATTAATCGAATTATTCAATTTGATTGTGGAAATCAAGCCCTAAAATTTCACCTGAAGCAAACCTAGACTTAAAATTGACCTGACAAAATTGATGTCTACAATTAGCATATTAATTTTAATATGTTTTATTCTATTAATTCATGATTTGAAAATAAACGTTTAAATGTATATATCTAATTTTAGGAAAAAGGACAATCAATAAGATATTATCATATTGATTTCAATCTTTTCATATTTACTTTGAAAACGAAAAGTAAAAAAATGTTATTATATTAATTTCAACTTTTCATATTACTTTGTTTAATGATAATAAGTTGATAAGCTCATAAAATATAAATTTTATGCCTTTCTACTTTTATTTTTTGTTATATTTTTTATTTTTATCTTGTTTACTTATATTATGTTTTTGAATTTTAGGTACAATAAGGAGAATGAAGTTAAAATATGTCAATAATGATGGTAAAAAGCTTACAAAATCATAATCACAAGATGGAAGAAGCCTTGGGAGTCAAAAAGATCAATTTCTGGTTGCAAAGCAAGAAGGAAGATTTGACCTCCGGAGCTTGTTGCAAGGAAAACATGATGTTAAAGTCCTTATTTGAAGAAACTTTCCCTTAACTTTTGAAGCTGACTTGAATACCTTTCCAGCGATAGTTTACACGCCCAAATCGGACAAGAATTGGGCATCCAAATCAGCCGACAAAGTGAAGGAAGGTGCAGCAAAAAAATGGAAACAGAGAGCTCGGCGTCGTGGCGCCCAAAAACCGCAAAAAAACCGTGAAAACATGCCAAAAAACGTAAATTTTGCCTCCTAACCTTACTTGTGCCACAAGGACTTGTTCCCAGCATTTTAAAACTCTATAAATACAATTTTTTGAGCCACAAACTAGACATCTTTTGAGGAGATTCAAAGATCATCATTATTATTCTTCTTTTTCTCCATTCTTTTATTTTCTTTTTAATTTTATATATATATATATTATCTATGCCTATGCAAGGCTAAACTTATTTTTGGTTAAGGGTGATTTCAAAGCCCTAGATAAGTTTTGTAATTGATTTTCAGATTTATTTATAATTCGTTTTCTATCAAAGTTGATTATGTTCTTCCATAAAAATTGTTCATGATGTTGTCTTGATTTATTTAAGGTGATCAACTAGATAGATTTTGATAATTGTCTATTGCTAGCTTAGGAATCTTGATCCGTGTAATTGTCTTGATTTCCTATTCATAAGTGGCAATTTGTGATTAATGATTATGGTTAAGTTTTCGCTAATTGTGAAGTGGAACATAACATAGGTTAAACAATACGAGCTTATGTGTTTGTTGCCAAGATCAACCTATATTTCTCATCATAAAGCTGCCATTACATTAAATCTAGAGAGCTTATTCTAGGTTGTCTAGTGGTTAGAGATTAAATAGAGAGCTTGTTTTATTTAACGACGAACTAAGGAAAGATTGGGATAACAGAGTTTGTTGTTATCTTCGGTTGATAATTTTGATAGCTAATTGATGTTGATAGATCTGAAATTGATTCTCAATGATGTCTAGTGGTGGAGAATGAAACCTTAACCATATTTCTCTTATATTTGATTTTATCTTATTTATTTGCTTCTTACTTTTCTTATTTTCTTAATTTTTAAAACTCTTTCAAGAACCCTATTTTCTTTTATTGTTCTTAAATTAAAGTTTTAAACTAGTAATTTATAAATTAAAAACAAATCTATGTGGATTCGACTCTTGTATGCTACTTTACTATAATTAATCATATTAATTGTAAGGTTTAATAAAGATACACTCTTTTGGATGCATCATAAATTTTTGAAAATAAATAGAAATCAATTTTATTTGAAAAACTTTTCATATTATACTAACCACTTAATTTGACTAAAATATTAAGAAGAAGAAAAGTCACAAAAAATAACGTTACTCTATTAATCTCAATATTTTCAAAATCCATTAATTAATTATTATTTTTATGGATATTTATTGGTTTATTATGACTTTTGATCCTCCTCATTTTTTCTATAAATAGGTTCATAGCGGTAGTAGAAAATGGAGATTTTACTCCGTTGATATTTCATTTTCAATTTTTTTTTTTTGTAGGTTTCATGGTATTGCTATAGCCATGAGATTAGTTTATCTTTTTTAGTATTTTTCTATTGTTATTTAATTTTTTTTTCTTTTATTATTAATTTTCATTCTAATGAAGTAGTATAGATAGATTATTTTTCAAAGAGAAAATTTTAAGATTTTAAAAAATGATTATATGCATGTGTGTTTGTGTTTATATATATATATATATAATTTATAAAAATACAGATGTGGAGAATTTTTAAAACTAACGAAAATAGTCATTAACATTATAAATATTTATTAATAAGATTTTTTTAATTTATAAATAAAAAGTTTAATTTTATTAAAATACTTAAATGAATTAATTTGATAATAAATTAAAAAATTAAAAGATTATATTAAATTGCGTCATTAAAGTCAAATTTTTTTCTTAAACTCCGAAAAAATCAAAGGGGTATAAACAAATCGGGACAGAGAGAGTATTACCTTAATATCAATATTTTCATATTAATAATTTGAAAGTAAATCTATGAAAAGAAAAAAGAATATAAATAAACCTCTTTGATTGTATACTCTAGTTATAACTTCTCTGAAAAAAAAGGATGATGCTATTTGATTGCCTTGCTCTAATCCAACATCTGGCCAAGAATTGACTTATCATCACCTTTCATGATTCTTCTTTACTTTTTAGAAGTACCTAGTATTTGTTTAATGTGTATTGCACGTAGATCGGTTCATGGGTCGGGCCATAACCTGAATTTTTTTTTATTTTGCTTTATCCAGGTTCGGCCTTGGGTCAGACCTGGCCAGGCTGTGGCGCCGGCCCATATTTACTGTTCATATATGTTAAAAATTTAATTTTTTATATATTTTTATAATTAAATTTAAAAAAATAATATTTTTTATTGTATGAACAGTGATCTGGACCGGGCCGCCCAGGTCTAATTGCATGTAAATATTCATTATTTTTATTTAATTTTAGACATATAATCATATATTTTATAAATAAATAGAATTATTAAAATATATGTTAATTTAAATTTGTATTAACATGTAAAGTTTGTTTTATATGTAAATTATAATAAATTAATATAAAATTTTATTGTTTTTAATGTTAATGTAATATTAAAATTATGAAAAAAAAAAATTCAATGTAAATTTAATTCTTGTTTATTTATGAAATAAATTCATTTGATTTTTAAAACTAATGAAAATTAAAATTTTAAAAATAAAGTAATTTAATCTAAATTTTAACTCTTTTTTATTTATTATTAAATAAATTTTTTTAACGAAAATTTTTTAATGAAATTAAAATTCTAACTTATCAAAATGTTTTTTACATCCGTGCTTTTATATATATTATAGATAAGATGAAGACTAGACCTATCCACAAACGCTAGGTCGGGTCCGAGATAGGTTTTTGATAATTTGGATCGATCTAGTCAAGATTGAATTATTTTTTAAAAAATACAAAATTTATTAAATTTAATTATGAAAATATAAAAATATTAATATAAAATTTTTATATTTTAATAAATTTTAAACAATAAAATAAGTTTTTTATACGAACTTAATTTGAATAAATAACTTTTTTTATTCAAATTAAATCCAACCCGATTCATAAATCTCTTGCAAAGACCCATGAGGAGGAACGTAAAGGTAAAAGCGTACGATAAATTCAATTCATGAATCTTAATTCTTAAACTATCCACTAGACAAGTAACACAACTACTAGAACTAACAAATTGGATCATAATCATTATCTCTTTCTTTTTTTTTTTTTTCCTCCAATTAAGTTACAAAAATTTCATTGTCGATTGTCAGTATTATTAATTATATTCTTGGTACACTATTATTAATTATATTATTAAGTTGTAATAATTGATTGGATAATCCTATTTTCATCGGTGTTTTGGTTTCTTAAAGGCAAATTTGTCTAATGTTCTTACATGTTGAGTCTCATTTGTCTGGCCATACGATTAAAATTCACAATAGTATAAATATCTATATTATATATAATTTTTTTGATTAAATTAATGTTATAGTTGAGGAATTAACAATAAAAAAATCAATTAAAATTATATAAAAAATTTAAAAGTAAAAATATATGTTGATCACTAAAAAAAAAAAAAAAAAAAAACTATCCACTTAAAAGCCCACTATTTTTTACATATTATTTCTTTTCAAAACACAACTTTTTTTTTTTCATTTTTTTTCATTCATATAATGAGTAAGTCAAATTTCAGTGTATATATATATATATATATATATATATAGTTAAACTAGATCTTCATGCATGTTCCCTATCTAGATTTTTATGATTAAGAAAAAAATGTTTATTAATACGTGGGTGGCATAACATAAAGTTTTCTGAGTTTACAATAAAACGTCGAGGTAACATGCAAGGAGAGAGCGAAAATTCTATTGAATGGATCAATGAAGGAAGTGATCATATTTTAGCATGAAAGAAATTTCTTACTCCCTCCAATCTAGGATCTTTGTATATTATAACTGATGATAATCATTCTCATATACCATATTTGTTTACTTAACTATGGTAATTATTTAAGCATCTTGGTTTTCTAAAACAAGACATTGCCATGCACATGACATGACATGACTTATACTTAATATATATCCAATTACATTTATTTAACCCTGAGATTCTCATCTATCTTTGATGTACAGAAGTTGAAATGTTCTCATTACTTTCACGGGATTGTCAATATGTATAGTAAGGAATTGCAATTAACATCAAAGTCTCACTACAAAAAAGTTATATTGTGCGGATTCAGAAGTATCATATATATTCGACATGAATATATTCAATTTTTTTAAAAATAAAATTCATATATTTGAAAGATCATACATTATATCCATACTCAAATATTTATAAAATACAAATATTTGATATGAATATTTTAAATAAAATGAAAAGTACAAATAACGTAGCTAAAATATTTGTTATCCTACTGTTTAATTAAGATTTAAACATCACCTTCTCATTTGTTGTCCTAGTGATTTTGGACAGTCTATGATGTTTTTTTTACTGGATAAGATAGGTTACACAAAGAAAGATATCCTTCTCTCATTCTATAAATCGCACTATCTTGATTTTCAAATTTTAAAACTGGAACCTGTAAATTAATGAAATCTCAATTTTTTTTTTTATTTTATATTATTTTATGTTTAGTATTTTAACTTGGAATTATTATGGAGAATATTATATATAGCTTGACGATCGATGTGGCTTCTCCAACAGTCACATGCTCGTGGGAGATTGTTGTTTAGATGATCGAGAACCGAAATTCTAAGTCGATAATCTAGACTTTGAAATTGCTGCTACACCATCTATATAAAAAATATGAACACCATCAATTGTTGGAATTAGGTTTGGAACCAAACATGTGAATGTTAAATTGATCTTTTTATATAGTGCATGCTCCAAATACATTATTTATGTTGTGTTCATGAATTTCATAATTCATGAACTTAATTTATGTCATTCATGAATTTATTCATTCATGTACCATGTATGTTCATTCATGTACTATGTATATTCATCATAATTAATGTGCATTCATATATTATGTACACTCATGTATCATGTACATTCATGTATCATGTACATTTATTTGGTTAATTAATGTTTAGGTTCCTAGAGTCCTATATAGATAGGTGCTTTGTGATTATGCGAATCTAATTCAACCATTCAACAAGGCATTCAACAACTGGTTCAAGCTTTTTCCTTCTTTTGTTCCTTCTACACTAAAGCTTAGGAATCTGTCATTGTAAAAAGAAAATTGAGTCAAATTCCTTAAGTTCATGGACTTTGAAAAGGTGTGCAACTTTTCAAAGTGGTGTTGTTGAATTCCTGGGAGGCAATTGCATTGAATCTGTGTGCACCAAGTGACGGGCAATTTCGCCTTAAGGACAAAGGGTTTAATCCTTGGCAACAACATTAAGTTCTCTATACTTTAATTTTTCCTTCTACAAGTAAGTTCTCTAATATACTATTTAAGGGCATGCTATTTAATTATTGTAAGTAAATATTTCCAACAAGGTTTTTACAAATATACAAAATATCTCCAACAATCTTAAGGAGAAATTATTCCTTTTATTTTGTTTATTTGTTTTCCTTGTTCGGTTACTTGCTTTTCATAACCAATATTTATTTTATTTACAAATATTGGTGCTTAAGTTTTCTTATTTTATATGCATGCTTAAAATCAATATTTTAATTTATTATTACTGGTGCTAATATTTATTTAAATTCTGATTAAACCTATATCTTATTTTATGATTATATTGGTGTTTGGTTTTAATTGTGTTATAATCAATATTTATTATATATATTGGTTTTAAATAACATGACATCTTCTTCTTCTCAAACTTATGAAAATGTTGTGACTAAAACTTCTTCGGAAGGGAGGATTCTAGCATCACCCTCATTGGTGCATGGTGAGAAACCTGAAAATTTTGATGAGTCCAACTTTAAGAGGTGTTAGCAAAAGATGCTATTTTATGGAATCAAGTATATTCCTTCAAATACCTCAAAATATGGGGGTGCCTTGCTAAGGTAGAGATACTTGATCCCAAAAAGGTCATGATAGGACCTAATACTGTGTTTGGTGCCTCATTTGATGGGATCATGACCTAGTCCTTGAAGGCAAGAGTAGGATATGTGGGAAAATATCAACTCTGTGCAACAAGGGTACTCGGGTGTGATATTGGTGTCGATGAGGGCATCGACATAGTAAGTGGGGGAAAGTGTCATGGTCTAGCATCGACATGCCTTGGTGCTACCATGACTACCCCGTTTTTGAGCAAAGGTCGAGACCTTGTCCATGGGATTAGTGATCCCTGATGGTGCCAAGAGTGGCACAAGCCCTAAAAGAAAACCATTAGATTGTAAATGGATGTAAAAATAGCTTTCCTAAATGGTGACCTTGATGAAGAAGTTTATATGCAACAACCCGAGGGGTTTGTTGTTTAAGGAAAAGAAAATAAAATGTGTAAGCTTGTCAAGTTTTTGTATTGTTTAAAACAAGCTCCTAAACAGTGACATGAAAATTTTGACATGTTATGTTGTCAAATGACTTTAAAATCAACGAGTTTGATAAGTGTGTTTTTGTGAAGAACACTGATAAGGGCTATGCCATTGTATGTCTATATGTAGACGACATGTTGATTTTTGGCAGCAATGAGTACATGATCAAGTCTACAAAAAATGTGTTAACTAAAAGATTTGACATGAAATACTTGGGTGTTGCAGATGTCATACTAGGAATTAAAATTTCTAGGACATCTGATGGATTTATATTGTCCCAATCGCATATTGAGAACATTCTCGACAAATTTTCTAAAGTTGACAATAGTATGTCAAAACACCAATGGACTTGAGTGTACATCTGTCCAAAAATAAAGGTGAGGGAATACACCTTAAACTATGGCTTCGGAATTTCTTAGAGGATATTCCATGTTGGCCAAAGCCAGCCAGCAATTTGTATCCATTGTGACAGTCAGTCAGCAATTGGAAGGGCAAAAAATACCATTTATAATGGTAAGTCTAGACATATACGTCGTAGACATAATACCGTTAAACACTTGCTCTCGAATGGAATTATTTCATTGACTATGTAGTCTAAGGAAAATATTGAGGATCCGCTAACAAAAGGTTTAACAAGAGAGCTTGTGTATAATTCATCGAGGGGAATGGGCTTAAAGCCTTTAAAAGACAAAAAAGTGTTATGATGGTAACCCTACCTAGTTGATCGGAGATCCCAAGATCTAGGTTCAAAGGGAAAACTAAGTCATATTGCACTTTAAGTAGCACTTGGAAATTATCATTTCCTGCTTATTCCTATGATGAAAAAGTGCTAGCTTCAGCGAGATAAGGATGAGCTATGCTCTTAAAGATCCTCATATATTGGTTTTCAAGTGGGGTATAAGCAGAATACTCTTAATGAGAGATCACCTATATGAATGAGAAAAATGGCCGTTTCTTTGAGAATTTTTAAAGGGCTGAATTCTCTAAAGCATTCATGAAACCAGGAGTTGTTCAGGGCCAAAATTAACACAACCGTGATAACGAATGGAATCTCTAGGGAGAGACTATGTGAGTATTATTGTCTTGGTTTACATGAAAGGCTGAATAGTTCAAGACATCGCGTTCACTAGTTAGCCGAGTAAATCTGATAGTACTTCACTAGGGAAGGTTCAAAGCCAAAAGCTACCTCTCCTAATGTAGTTTTCTTCCACTTCAATTTTCTCTCTATGTAGACACCGGATTTTATGCCGGTTTAATTTTTTATTATTAAAAGAAAAAAAATCAAAAAATCAAAAAAATCAAAAAAATTTTGGATAATTTTGAAAATTAAAGGAAAAATAAAAAGAAATTCAGAATTAATAAAAAATTGAAAAAAAACAAGTTTTGATTGAAACAAACCACCTCTTTGGATTGAAATGGGACTCTAAAAAATGAGATTAAATTGAAATTCCTAATCCTAGTGGAACTAAATCTCTTCTCTATAAAAAGAACCCAAGCACCACAATCAAAACACATCAGAAAATATCAGAAATCAAGGAGAGTTAGAAGCAATTATAGGTTTTTTTCGAAATAAAAAAAAATATTTTTTTTAGAGGAAAAATTCGAAAATTCAAAAGTGAGAATCAGAATTTGTTTCGAAAAAATTCTTGAGAAAGAAAAGTTGTGTTTTAATTAGAGGAAGCACATACTAAAAGTTGGTGGCCATTCGGCGACCGACAGAGTATATCGGAGGAGGTGAAGTTTCGAACTTCGATTTCAGATCTAGGAAATTCTAGAGAGATTCGGAAAGAACTAATTTGATATTTGAAAAGAGGAGATCGAAAGGAATTTTTGGTGATTTTTCGAGAATTTTTTGACCACCGTCATCGGCGACAACGGCGGCGGCGGCGGCAGCGGCGGCAGCAGCATCTCACCGGAATCTGAAAAATCTGGGTTTGGTGTTCTTGGTGTTCTTGGTTTTCTTGGTGTTCTTGAAGGATTTCAGAGAAAGAGGTTTTTTTTTTAAGAAGAGGTAAACAAATGACCCAAAAAAAAAAATTTGTGTTTTAAAGTAAACATGTGGGTCAGGCCAGGCGGCCCGCGCCTGGGCCCGACCCACATGCTGTTTTTTATTTTTTATTTATTTTTTTCTCTTGTTTTTTGTTCTTTGCTTGACTATTTATTTGTTTGATTAATTATTCATTATTTACTAATTGATTTTTTTTTTTTTAGTTTTTTTTGCAGATTTTTAATTTGTATATTACTATTATTATTTGTTTATTATTATTATTATTATTAATTATTTTACTAACCATATATTTTTTATAAAAAAATTACTATTATTTTTAAGAAAACTATTATGATATTATATTATATTATATTTCATATTTTATATTTTTATAATAATTGTATCATTTTAATATTGTTAATTATTAATTTATTTTAGATTAGATTAATTTAATTGAAGAATAGTTATTTTTAAATTAATAAATTGAGATTTTTTCCAATGATGAAATTCAAAGAAATTACGAATGGTTGATTTCTGAGAAATTTCTAGGTGAGAAATTTCTCTTAAAAATTCTCCAGAATGAATGGAAGGATATTTTAAGAGATTAATTTCAATACCAACAAAAATTAATTTTTTTTTTTAAGAATAATTAATTTTCAATATTTTTTTTCAAAAATAATTTTCCATAATAAATGCTTAATTAAATTGAAGAATAAATTAAGATTTTTCCGATGATGAAATTCAAGAAAGTTGCGAATGGTTGACTTTTAAGAAATTTCTAGGTGAGAAAAATTCTTTTAAAATTTCTCCAGAACGAATGGAAGAATATTTTAAGAGATGATTTTCGATATTAAAAATCAGAATTTATTTTTCAAACAAACATTAATAAAATGTGGATTATTTTGGAATATTAATTTAAGAGAAATAATTTGATTAAATAATTCTGACTTTTCCGACGACGGAGCCTCTTCAATAGAACGAATGGTTTCTTTTGAATACTCTCGAGGTGAGAAAACAATTTTTAGTAATTTCTCCAGAATGAATGGAAGGAAGACCTAAAAAATAATTTCCGATATTTCTAACTTTAATAATTAAAATGAAAGTAGGATAGACAAGACCAGTTAGTTAAGACTTTTTAAGTATCACAAGACTAATTAGGTACTATCTTTTAGATAGGCGTTGTGAGGGTGCTAATCCTTCCTCACACGTAACCGTACTCCCGAACCTGGTTCTGATAAAGTAGACCAGAACCTATTCTTTTTAAGGTGCCTTAGTCAAGCTTAGGATTACTTTAAATAGGATAGATTCATAAAGGTGACTAATCACACGTAGATTAGATGATTAGTGACGACTCCATTGATTTGCGTCTAGCATGCTGAATTCGTATTTGGCACGTTATGACAGTTTGGCAACTCCACTGGGACTGTCGAGAGTCGAGCCATAGATTAGTCTTGTGATACTTTAGGTTTGAAATATTGGTCTTTGAGTGTTTAATTTTTATGTATTTATTTATTTATTTGTTTATTTATTTTTATTTTTATTTTCATTTTTTATTTTGATTTTGATTTTGATTTTTGTTATTTTCTAACAACTTTTGTTTCTTGTACATTTGTGGGTAAAGGAAGGTGAATGTCCATTCGCACACACGACACATTGCATATCATAAAGTCCTATACCCGAACTCGTCCGTTTTAGGAAGGGGTAAATTACCTACGCCTCGAGAGGTGAAAACCTCCGCAACGGCTAGCGAAACACCTTCAGAGTGTAAAGTACCAAAGTCTTTGGAGGTGATAAACCTCCGCCATAACTTTGGAAAATACTCTCACCCGAATTGAAACCTTCCGTTTGGAGCCTGTAATGGGTGAGGAATGGGGTGCCTTACTCATCCTACATGGATGATGTTAAGGAGCAATTTGGGGACCTTTTTAGATTGGTCAAGTATCCTAAACCCAGCATATAAACAATACTTAAGTGGCCAAACTTTAAGATAGAGCCATATCCAACCTTATATAGAGGAGAATCCGAATTTAGGACACATGAAGGGACACCTCTTACCCTATACTTTTATCATTAACATGATGCTTTGTTTACCTAACACGTTTGTTTTGCTGATATGCTTACCATGATGATGTAGTGCTTACACATGTTGTATTTTTATCTTTTCATAAGTTTGTTGACATAACATCTAACTGTTTGTTTATTTTTTTTTCATACATCATGCATCTTCATAAAGTCATCTTGCCACATAACGGTCTAGATAAAAAGAATGTCTACTGAATCCATGGAAAACCTGACAGTCGCCAAGCGTGAGTCTGCCAGTAGTTTGAAGCTTAGGTCTGAAGCAATCCAGCAAAGTACAGGAGATTGTCTTCCAATCGGGTATGTCTCTACTCTTCCCGAGAGAGTTCACATGGATCTGGCACAGAAAAACCTTGAAGATTTGATCAGCATTTGGCATTCCTGGAATGGAACTCGACAAGAAACATTTAGACGAAAGTATGGGGACCTGGCCTTGCTCCTATCTGTTGAAGTTGATAATAACGTGGTAAGAGCCATGATGCAGTTTTGGAACCCATCATACAGGTGCTTCGTGTTCAACGAAGTAGATATGGTTCCAACTATAGAAGAATATTCAGCACTGCTGCGTTTGGATCCTCCTAATCCAGACAAAGTCTACTGGAAGAACAAGACAGGTTATCGGGAGAAAGTAGCAAAGATCATGGGAATCAGCTTGACAGAAGTTGACAAGATTGTGAAGACAAAGGGTAAAAGCACTGGTATTCCATGGAATGTTCTCCGAAACTTCATTGTCAAACACCCAGATGATGATAAAGGTTTGGAGGTGATGGCTTTGGCTATTTACGGACTTATGGTTTTTCCGAAGATATTGGGACATGTTGAAACAACTGTGGTGAATTTCATGGACCAAGTTCAACACCAGATCAATACAGCTCCAGCTATATTAGCCGAGTCTATCAGGTCATTGAATCACTGCAGGAGAAATGGAAAAGGGCGTTTCAACGGATGTTTACAGTTGCTCTACATCTGGATGAAGAGTCATTTTGAGTGCCAAGAGTTGAAGTTCCGAAAGCCGTACTTCACCACTAGTATCCCCATCAAAGAGTTCTGTGAAAGCACATGGCCTGAATCAAGGTTAAAAAAAGAATGGGTAGCAATGTTGCGAGAACTTACAAGCCAACAAGTGATCTGGAAAGTACCATGGATGCCTCATGGACCTATGTTATTTAGTTGTGGTGTTCAACCTTGGGTTCATCTCTTGGGACTTTGGGGTGTCGTTAGCTACTCTCCCATCATGATACGGAGACAGGCGGGGTATAAGCAGTTCATACCGATCACCCATGTACTTAACCAGGTGGACTTCTCCTATTCAGACAAGGGGGTTATCAACAGGATAGAAGAACTCACAAAGGCTTGGAAATTAACGGTTAGAGTTGAAGGGGGTAGTATCTCATGGAACACTACTCCTGAATACTCTGTGTGGCAGGCCAGGAGAGCCAAAGATATTGTGATTCCTTGCAAAGTTCAGACGGTTCGGCCAAGGTTATAGCCTCGGATCCTATGCTAAGGATAGAAAAGGCTAAAATGAAGCTACAAGAAGAGAAAGATGGATTGGGAGAAGAAAACCAAAAGCTGCAATCAAGGGTAGAAGAGTTAGAAAAAGGATTGAACAAAGAAAAAAGCAAGGCTAAGAAGCTTCGATTGAAGGTTCGAAAGTTGGGGGATGGTTTAATGGAAAGAGATGGTATTGTTCAGAAACTCACCGAGGATGGCGACACTTTGAAAGAATCCTTGACAGTTATGGAAAATAAATATTCGCTTTTGATTACTGAGGTCGGACGCCTAAAAGATGAGAATGGGGAATTATTGTTTGACCAAGAAAGAAGAATAGCTGATTGCCAGGAATTGGTTACCGAATTAATGAACTTGAAGGAAGAATGTTCCAAACTCCGAGATACGAACTCTAAAAAGCAGAATCTTCTGGAAAATATGTTTGACCATTTCGATGTGGCATCCCGTAAGGCAGAAGACATGTATGATAGGATCATGGAGGTTAAGGCGAAAGTACATCCGTTCCATGAAAACGGCCATCTCATATATGAACTTTTGGACGAAGCTCAGTCTCACTACCGTCAGATTGTCAAGTTCCTTTGGAGGCGATAGGATTTTTCTTTTTTAGATTTATGATTTTAGGATTTTTTGTAAGAACTTTTCATTTTTTATCTTTTAGGACCAGTTGAAGTTGTTATTTTTTTATTTTTTATGTCTTTAGGATCGCTTTGGTTTTTAGGATTTCTATGGATTTGGTAATTTTATTTATAAAATTCTTTTTATCTATATTTGTTATGTGGCTGGTGTTCTTTCATAGCATTTCATCCATATGTGCATAAACATCATCAATTTAGATTTAAAGTTTTAAGCATATCATCCTGATTTAAGAAATTTTGCTAAAGGTTCAAGGATAGCTCGACAGTCAGAATCTTCGACACAGTATTCTCGTCACTCTTACAACACCAGATCAAGAGTTAGAGAAATGGCCGAAGAGCAATCTTCAAGGATAGATAAGGTAGAACAAGCTCAGGATGAGATTAGAGAGCAGTTAAGTTCTTTGCTGGAAATGATGAGAAGTCTGAAAGGGAAGAATAAGGATGATGAATCTGGTTCTCATGGGAAAGACCAGAATGTGGGTGAATCCTTATGTCCGCCCGGTTTTCGACCTCAAGCACAACATGAACAATTGCAGCAGATGCCCTACATGGAAGGATTCACTTATCCACACAGTCAACCTCAAATCCCGGGGTTCACTTTCCTGTTCCTGGAACAAAGATAGACCCAGTCCAAGTTCCAGATTTGGACGATCCAAAGAGTTAGAGAAGCTGAAAGTGGCAGAAGAGATCGAGTCTCGTAAAATGAAGATGATTGAAGAAAGGCTTCAAGCTGTTGAGGGGCTAGACTGCTATGGTTCTATGGATGCTGAGGGTCTTTGTTTAGTGCCGGATGTAGTAATCCCGCCTATGTTCAAGACTCATGACTTTGAAAAGTTTGATGGGTCCAAGTGTCCCATATCTCATGTCACCATGTACTGTCGAAAAATGGCAGCCCACACCAGAAATGACAAGCTGCTGGTCCATGTCTTTCAGGATAGTCTTACGGGGTCCGCCGCTAGATGGTATGTTCAACTAGACAGGAATCAGGTTCGTACTTGGAGAGAATTGGCCAAGGCATTCATCAGCCAATATAAGGATATCGTTGATATGGCTCCTGACTGTTTGTCTCTACAAAATATGGAGAAGAAGTCTACCAAAAGTTTTAAGGACTATGCCCAGAGCTGGAGAGATATTGCTGGCCAGATCCAATCACCTCTGACTGAGAAAGAGACTACGGTACTGTTCGTTAGTACTCTTAAGGCTCCGTACTACGACAGGATGATTGGGAACGCCACAAAGAACTTTGCTGATATGGTGATTTCCGACGAAATCATAGAAAATGCCATCAAGAGTGGCAAGATTGAAGGGGGAGAATCTGTTGTGAAAAGGAATAATGTGACAAAGAAGAAGGAAGCTGATGTCCAGACTGTTGCATATGGGGGCAACAAACGGGAGGTTACGTCCCACACTTCTTGCAGTCCGTGTACCAGCCATACTACCCGAATACCAATGCCATCAATCCGGTTTCATATGCTTATCCACCTGCACCTCCGCAGACATTCCAACCTAATTTCCGCCCAATACTATTGGCTCCTCCAGTTGGGCCATCTGTACAAGCTAATCAACCCACGAGTAATCCGAGGGGACCACGAGCCAACCAGGAAAGAATATCATTTGATCCGATTCCCATGGCTTATGCAGACTTGCTTCCAGATCTTATCAAGAACCATCTGGTTGCACCTGTACACTTAGAACCTTTGAAACCTCCATACCCTAAGTGGTATGATCCTAATGCCCGATGTGACTACCATTCGGGAAACGTGGGACACTCCACCAAAAATTGTACAGCTCTGAAGTACAAAGTGCAAGGTTTGATTGCCGGGTTGATAAATTTTGAGGAGAAAGGTGGCCCGAACGTCAACGATAATCTGCTACCAAACCATGCAAGGCCAGCGATAAATGCTTTGGGAGATGGCAAGATTACCGTGGTCAAGCGTAAAGTGGATGAGGTTACGACATCAATGGATTAGATTTTCGATGTCCTGGTTAAAGCTAGCATGATTAGTCCTATACAGGCTAATTTAGGTAGCTATCTTGGTGAATATGATCCAAGCAAGATTTGCAAGTATCACCAAGGTATAGTTGGCCATTCGTTGCAAGGTTGTGTTGAATTCCGGCAGGAGTTACAGAAACTAATGGATCTCTCTCGGGTTGAGTTTTACACAGAGTTTGGGGCAGATGAAATTGATATGGTAATTGGAGAATCTTTAGTGCCTGTTGTGAAACCGATCACATTCTTTGATGAGAAAAAGATAGTCGAGTTCGAGAAAAGGAAGAAAAGATTGGCTCGTGTGAAAGGGTACGAGTGGGAGCTGAGGAAGATAGTCTTTCCTCATCTTTATTCCACTTTTCGTTTGGGGGCATGTATTTATCCCGATGCACCTCCACCAAATTTAGAAGAAGCGTTCTCTGAGCTGTCTATTCAAATGGTGGAGAAAGCATGAATGAAATCTGATGTCAAGGAAGAGTTGTTGGTGTACCTATGCTCACCTGAAATGGAGTTGGGTAATTGGAAAGTGACGAAGCTGTCGATTATCCTTGAATCTCATAAAATATAATGCAGTGAGTCAAGTCCCTAGTTGCTCATACCCAAGAGCATTATGGATAGTCTTTTATGTATGGGCTAGTTTATTTCAAATTATTTTAATAAATTAGGAACACGATGCATTCTCATTCCCTCTTTCATTTATGGTTGTCATTTTTCCTTTCTTTCATTGTTGCCTTTCTTTCTTTCGATTCAATTCAATTTCAGGATTCCAAGTAATAAATAGAAAGACAATCTTAATAATAATTTGGGATTCAATTTTGAAAGTTATTTCCGCATTGGTGAACTTGAACATATATGACCATACTTTGCCATTTGATTTTGTGGAGATTATTGTGAAAAAGATGAAAGTTGATATGCAGTTTTGGCATGATTGGAAGAAAATTGGCAGAATTGCTTCACAAGTATATTAATGGTTGTTGAATTCCTTTACAAGCATGTAGACTCCTTGTGGTGAATTTCTATAAGCTTGTCATTTTTCAATAAATGTTCTTTGATGAAAATATTCACATTTGAGATGATAATGACCATCTTTCATATTCCTTTCACAAAATAAGAAATTATCCTGTGCTACCCCTTTTGAGCCTATTGGATTTTTTTCGAATAAACCCAACTAAGGATCACCCGCCACACCAGGGGGCAAGTATGGAAAGATATCTTTCTAGAGGAGAACAAAGGATTGGATCATATTTCTACACCATGTAAAGAATGCCTTATGCCATAGAGGCAATGATGAGATGGATTGAGTTCCAAAACTTTGAACTCCCTTTGTGAAAAAAAAAAGAAAAAAAAAAGAAAAAAAAGAAATGAAAAGACAGATGCGCAAAGTTTTGAAAATCCTCATTGAAAAAGAAATGATCCATGGCTCGATTATCTTGAAAATGGAAAGAAAGATATGAAGTGTTTTGAGATAAAAAGATCCTTGGTTTGAATACCCTTAAACACATGTTTGAGCCTATTTTATCCATTCTTTCATAACCCAAAAACCTTGGCCTACATTACGTACCTGGAAAAGTCCATTTTGATCAAATATGAATGTTTGAATTGGAAATCATGTATTGAATTAGGACACGCTTGTGGTATTATCAAGAGACAATGAAGCTTAGATGCATGAAGATAACTCAAAAAAAAAAAAAAAAAGGAAAGGAAAGGGCTTGTTACACTTTGATATGCTTAATTGCCTCCGAGAAGATTGAGACGAACACAGGATGAGGGAAGGTTCTTCTTGATACTTTGAGAAATAATTAGTTTTGAAGAAATTACTCTTAAGTCACATGGCCATTGGAGATAGTACACAACTATTTGTGGAGTTCTTATGAAGTGAAAAGCTTTTTCGAAGGAAGCATTATTTTGAGAAAGACAAATGAAGATGATTTGCCAAATACTGTGGAGAAATGTTTCTTTGAAGGAAAAAAATGAAAAAAAAAAGAGAGAAAAAAAAAAGAAAAAAAAAAGAGAAAAAAAAAGAGAAAAGAAAAAAGAGGACTCAAATTGAAAACCCGAAAAGGGCGGTTTGGGTCAATGGGGGTTGTCTAAGTTGAAAACCTGAAAGGGCGGCTTAGATATGAGGAGGATCAGCATCATCCAGAAAATTTCATGAAGATGGGGACAATTTCTAGTTTGATGAACTCTGAAGGACTGAAGACATCAATCGGGATGAACTCTGAAGGATTGAAGACATCAATCGGGATTGGTTTTTAGATGAGAATTTTGAATGAACTATTAAGATTGTCTAAGTATTCATTGTTTGGATACTGTTTTGTGATCCCAACACCTTGTTGATAAACCTTTTGAGATGTTCTTTATTCCTTGAGATGAATTCTTTTTCTTATTTTGATAATAAAGATATTTCTTTCTAGCTTATTCAGCCTATTTTTGCCTTCCATTTGTTATTCTCAACTTTATACCTTTGCATTGAATAGAGGGAATTCATCATGCATTGCGTTTGCTATGAAATTAGAATAATGATTGATAAATTAGAATATGATCTTAAGAGATCCCTGCATTTATTTTTATGAGAAATCTATGGATAATTGAACAGAAAAGTCAGGAGATGAGATGAGATCTGATTTTTAAAAGTGAGAATCCATGAAGATGAGAATGTCCGGGATGGAATG